>CM045452.1:18527821-19995321 GCA_024666655.1 Dascyllus trimaculatus
TCCTCAGTGGGACCCTTTTCTGACACAGCACAGGGCTGTCCTCAGATTAGCAGAGCCACTGCCCAGCCTTCTGAACCTGAATGCAGCCGTACAAACCATGTCAGCAGCCACAGTGATGAGGAAACTGACTTTGCACTTCTCTAATCCTGTCCACTGCAGATTACCTTTTCAGCTGTGTGGTGCAGTGATTGAACATCATATTGCAAACCTGAAGAAGAGCTGTGCCAGGCTCTCTTTTTAGGAGTGGATGAGGGCATGTTGCTGCCTTTCACTACAGGCATCAAACTGAAGTCTTCACGAGCAAACGTCTCCAATGACTGCTTTATTACTGCACAGCAGAGACACTGGATTAAACCCTTACTTTATCTAACAACCCTTATTCATTAACTGCATGAGGTTTGTTAAAACGTTAGACAAGTAAAAGAGGGGACACACTGAGAGTAATTCAGGGGGCTGCTGATTCTAGTGGTGTTCTAAAAACAGAGTAAAGTTAATTATTGTAATTTGGTTTGGCACAGAACACATTGAGGAAATATTTTTCAGTCCATAGTGGCTTATATTTGGTGAGTGTCTAAAGATCAATAAAAAAAACTACAAACCCTGTAGTTCCAGAGATGCCTGAGAATCATCATAATTTTAAGTTTCCCTCAGTAGAAACATAATGAAGTCGCAGTTGTATTTATCCATATTCTGCATGCTTTTAATGGTGCCAGTTTATCAAAATGTAGGATAAAATTGGGATTCAAGTTGTAACCCACTGCATGACTCATTGAATCTTCTGCAACATTATACTACATGCATCCCCCAAATTCAATTAACTACTTACCCGAGGTAAGAAAAAGAAAAAAAAAACTTTTGTCCTGTTGAACTATATACTGCAATAAACCAATAAAGGCCAAAACATGGTCAGAAATTTTAAATCTCTTTTCATTTGATGCAGTAACATCTCAGGTCTGAGAGTTTATCAGCTCGACATGAAAAATGTCCGTTTAGGTGACCTAACGTCTTCCCAGTTATCTGCGCCGCCCTGTCAAGACTGAACTGGGGGAAACAAGTGCTCTGCGGGCATCAGACCTACTGCTTTATCACTGTCCACATCGAGCACACACATCTGTCCGATTGAAGATGAAGCCTTCAGACAGCGAAGAGGCAAAGATCCTTTGTCATTCCTTCACTGACCTGAAACCTTTAGTGAGCCCCGGGACACAAGGAGGGAAAGCAGAAAATTCAGCCTCCGTGAGCACACACACAGCTGCATGAGTCAGACCCCTAACTACAAAAATATCTCTATTGGACTTGCATGTTATGATGATGCACAGAATACACACAAGCATAAAATGGTATTTCACACAATTTTCCCCCACATACTTGCACAAATACCATGTCCAGTGGCTTTGAGGCTACACACACACACACACACACAAACACAGAGAAAGTGAGTGACACATCACAAACACACAATAGGCAAAAGCCTCGTGGCCACGCAGGCTCCTGGGGGCCCTGACAGTCCAGCAGCTGTCATTGCAGTCAAAAGGCAACATTAGCTCTGGGTTACGCAGACCCAACGAGCTGCACGTGACTGAATGCTACTGTACCATCAAGCCTTCCTCCTCCAGCTTAAAATAACCATCACTCACCCGCAGAGTCAGAATTAAAATCAGGATGGGACTGATTATAAACACCCCCAAAAATGATATTGCAGAACAAAAAAAAAATCAATCTGAGCTCTGATTTCTTAGTGGAGAAAGTCGGCTGTTGTCTCAAGAATATGATTGGCTCAAAAAGCTGCAACTGAAGTACCTGGTGAATGAAAATTGAATTCCTCCTTCCTGCATAAATATGTGGTGAGTTAATTAACTCCTGATTTAATTCAGGGCACTGTATGTCATCCAATCTAAATGTAGGCTAAATATGGGGGCGGTGCTGACAATGACAATGAAATCATAATGCTATTTTCAGATGTAAAACTTTATTTATAAAGTGGGGCCCTTCCAGACCCAGTTTGTGTTGCTATATCTGCCCCAGTTACACATGGCAGGACGCTGGGCAGAGCTACATCTCTTTCAATCTATGATTCCACAATCAAATTCATTTTGGATAAATGCATGTGACACAACAATTAGAAGGGATGCTGGGAGGATAACTCAACCGCCTTTCACACATTTGAGAAATAAGCAGCTCTTTACAGGTGATCAGTGACCTCCTGCTGTCTCCAACACGAACCGTGTCCTTTGACTCTACAGATCAAAGTGTGGTGCTCTTACCAATGCTGTTCTTGGTGTCTCTCCTCAGACCACACAGCATGGTTGTGGTATATTCAGCACAGCCCCCCTCTGGAAGTAACCTTGCTGATCTTTAGTAGTAGGGAGAGAGCTGAGATTCCACCTGAGGAAAAAGTAGGTGACCTGAGCGTCCAGGTCTCAGCTGCTCACATCAAACAGTCTTTGTTTAGTCATTCCTTCACTCCAAGTCCAGCATTTCCTTCAACCATGTCCCTGTTTTGTAAGTCTGGAGCTCCAGAGGGCAAATTCTGATCCTCAGATGGTCTCTCGTCCTCCTGCTGTTTGAACTTACTGGGTGATTCCTTTCAATTCTCACAGATGTACTATATGCTCGGCTCTATTCTTCTAAAAAAAAATCCAAAGCAGGGCGAGAGATGGTTCATGTCCTTTTAGTGCCATGTCGCCATGGTCCCGTTTTGGAGCTATTCTAACTAAACGTCCGTCTGCTTTCCAGTGGATTTATCATGCCCCGTTCATACACTCACATGAGCTCACACACAGCCCTTCCTCTCTCTCATACAGAGCTGGAATGGGTTTGCATGCTCTCTCTCTCTCTCTCTCTCTCTCTCTCTGTCTCTGCCAGAGGGGTTCAGTGAGGCAGGCACACACGATAGTCACTCCCTCCCCCTGCACACATGCACACATACACACTCTTTATCCATTTCCCACCAAGTCAAACACATCCTCATACCCTCCCACACACAAACACATATACATCCAGCACACACACACACACACTGAGATTAGACACGACAAATCCGCACACACCACACACACTCAACTCTCGGCACAATTAACACCACCTGCACATTCATTGTCAGCCCTGCACAGTGTCACATTTGTTCTCACATAGAGACTGCACACGTTTTACATGGCTTACATCTGCACAATGTTGGTGCCTTTTTCCTTCTCTCTCTCTCTCTCTCTCTCACACACACACACACAAACACACACACAAGCACATAGCAGCAAATCCATATGCAAAATTCCTGTGCAGAACAGCTGCATGCATGTCTAGTCACTAAATCTGACACTGTGCAGTCGTCAGGCACAAGCGACAGATTCTGATTGTGATCTTGTGAAAATAAATGAATGCTTCACAAATAGACAAAAAAACCGGGAACACCAGGAATCTGAGCAACTTCATGAAAATCAGATGTGCTTCCTGTGAGGCCTGACTTGTCACATTTACCCCCTCGGGAGAGTTTAAGGACCCTTTGCTAATCCTCGACCCGTGGAGGTGCCTCCACCCAAACACTGTGGACCCATGGTTGCACCTGTCTGACCATTTGTCACGCACACTGGCCTCGACGCCTGCCACTTCCTGACCCCCACAGCACCCAACCCCGCCTCCAGCCTCCCTGGCAGCTCCTCTGAACCTCATCTGCCTGTTTTTTTGGCTCGCTGTGAACAAACTGTTGTCATCTCTGAGACTTTGAGGTGCCAAACCAACAAAAACCACACAGCGCAACCAAAACACATTCATTTCTGACATCCAGAATGAAATCACACCCTTGATTCTACAACGGGGCCTCATGTACAGATGCCTAAAGTGATTGCAAATAAACATTTCCGTGTTTTCACCCACTGTTGCACGGAGCCTAATTAGTCAGCTGTTCCAGTGGACACAGTACTCTTTGGTGTAGATAATTTCCTCAGAGACTTTTGTCCTTAATACCCCATTTACAATGTGAGCGAGCATAGTCTTTCAGAGCGAGACTAATTAATTTCCCACAGAATAAAGAGAATTGGGAGATGGAGCAGACTGATAAAAACCTCTGGGAATGAGGCAGGTTCGGTTATAACAAAAATGGACTGTTTTGCACTTCTTTGAGACTGGAAATCAACATTATTGATGTCGTGTGAAAGATGATGCACTGATTAGATTAGGAATATGGAACTGCAGCGGTGACCTTGGCTCACAAACAGATACTGGGAATGTTCAACCTCAATAGGAAACAAAGAAAGGTAGAGAGAAAGGTGCAAAAGAAGGAAAGAATTTGAAGAAGAGTAAGACTGTTTTCTCTATAGAGCACTGATTCTCCCATTTTCCATCTCCGTCATGGTAAATTAGCCCTGAAAACAGCCTAGATTCTCACTTTAAACCGACAATGTGGCCGTTCTGGGCAGAAAGGCCTGAATCTCAACCTCGCCATCGATCAAACTGACCACACTGCCATCTTATGGTGCTCAGCTCAAGCTGCAAGCGAAAGCCTGTGGAGCAAAATGATTCACTCGTCACCCAGCACAGATCAGGGTGTGAGAAAAAAAGAACCAATGAAACACATACGTCACGTGCTTTCCAGTTCACCACTTAAGGTTAAAACAACCACATTTTTAGTCAAGGAAATGCTCAGCCTAACAGGCCTGCAGCATGCAAATAACAAGTATGACCCTTTTTCAAAACTAGTTCAATAATTTACTTAAGTTGGTGACTGCTGGGAGATTATTTTACTTAGCAAAGTTAAATAATTTTGAGAGGAGCCACAAACCTCTGGATGCACTGTAAAAGTCTTACATGTCTTGTTAAAATTTAAACTTTAATGTCAAATAATAAAGGTTTCCTGTTGGTTTTTACCTTTGGTCCTCCCTCTGATGATACCCAGTCGACATCTGAGAGAAAAAGAGAACATCCTCCTCTTTCCTCCAGCTGACCGGCTGCCTTTCCTCAGGGAATCTGTCTGAGGGAAGGCGAAGGAGAGCTGTTTGGGGGTGAGGCGCCCTTTCCCAAACACTACCCTTGCTGACATGTTCATTTTCTGACCAGTGAAAAGGAAAAAACAGACTCTGTCCTCTTCCTGACGCTCTCACCATCTCTCAGACATTGCAGTCTCTGCCTGCCCTGCTGTTCTCATGTCCTCCTCCCTCTCTGGAGAACATCCAGTCCTCCCAGGTGAGTCTTCCAGGCCGCTCCACAAACAGGTGCAGATTAAAAAAAAAAGAAAAAAAAAGACTCAGATCCAAAACTGTGTCTGTTTGTTTCCAACCATTATTGGTAAGTTATTTCTACATCCAAGCAGCCACAAGCTGACTGGCTAAATAAATGTTATGTTTTTGCATCTCTGGCAATGTCAGTTTTACAGGAGCAGATGGCAGAGGGCTCAGGGCTGTGGGGCACAGCTTGCCTGCCAGAATGCAATGGAAACTTTCTCTGCAGGGAACCGGCTCTGAACATCGTAAAAACAGTATACAACCTGAGCAGGCCAATTCAGGGCAATGATTTTGACAACATTCTCTTTAATCTATTGATCATATTATATGAGCATGTCAGCAGAGGATTAGTATGAATATGCTCATCCATAATGTCAAACTGACTAAATGCTCATATTCCAAAACCTCCTAATACAGCAGGTTATTTAACACAATTTATCACGGTTAATACTGCTCAGTCTGTAAAAAAAAGCAGTTCTAGAATCTCCTCTGTAGCTTTGAAGGGTCCTTTTAGTTAAGATTAAGCATCTCATTTTCAATCTCTTACAGAAAGCATTTATTATAATCTGCCTGGGACCCATTTCACAAACGAGCGGTACTCCTCTTTCCTTAGTAAATGCAAAAATACCAATCTGTAGAGCCTACTCCATTACAAAGTAAAAGACCCCAATTGAAAGGAGGAGCAACACAAAATCTTCCTAAATTCTCCTGAACCTCACTGACAGGACGCTGCTCCTTCTATTAAAAAAAAAAATCCATTTAATTTCATGGAAAATTCAAATGTCCAATTTTCCGCAGCTGCAGTTCGCCTCAAGCACATTTATCCAGTATTAACGCACGCTTAAAGATCACATTTGTGATTTTTAATGCAGTTTATTTGGCCTGGCCTGTTGGAGTGATTTTGGTTAAATAAAACTTGAATTAAGTCCAGAATGTTCTCTGAGAGCAAAAAGGCCTCAAATAGCAAAAGTACTCTGTCAAATGCTCACATCTTGGAAGGAGAATAGTGTTTATACAAAGTTATGTGGCCTCTTCCATTCATAATATGGGTCAACGCTCTTCTTGGGGCATTTTGCCCCTTTTGTTCTGTTCCAGCGTCCAGTCATCTGGAAGGAGGTGAGGAATAATGCCATTAACCCGCGGGAGAATATAACCAGCTCTGAAGCCATCGGTTTAGATGCCAACTCACGTGTGAGTGTGTCTTTACCATTTTGACGCCCATGCGACAAACAAAAAAAGATCTTACCTATGAATTATCGCTGCCCAAATTAACTAAAAATGTCACCTGGATGTCCGCCGCCACTGACACTTGTTTGAATGAGTGTCAGAAACAAACTTATTTTGATGTTATAAATAAGTAAACTTGACTGAACACTAAGTAAAAACTCAATTTTTTGTCAAATAAATTTCCATAATTCATGTAGTTTAAACCTTACTCTATAATTTAATCAGGTAAATGTGTATTGTATTTAATTTTGCAGTTTCAACCTTGATATACACAATTTATTTGTGTAGGGTCTTAGCCCTGTAACATCTAAACTTGGCAGACGTCACTTTTATTTCTCCAATGGAAAGCACTTTGACTCAACAGTTGTTTCAAATGTGCCACATAAGTAACGGTGACTGGATTTGACAAAATGACATCTTAGGTATTTTAAAATATGACTGCGGTTGTATTTTGTTGTGTAACCGGTTGGTTGTCTTTCCTCAGAGTGGAACGTATGAATGACATGCCAGGTGTGGTTTCCTGTGTATATTAATTTGGGTGTGCAGGGACGAGTCATTGACTAATGGAACAACGGCCAACAGCCCACAACATCTAGGAGCCAAGAAACTCATCTGATTTCGCTATTTTAAGCCTCCTCGTCTCTTCTGTCCTCCTGCCTAATGAGCAGGAAATCTGTTTGCATGCCATCATGAAGGATGTCTCAGTTTCTAAAATGCATCTCGAGGAGAGAGGAGGCTTGTTGGAGGAGCCATACACAGGTGTGTCCTCCATGTATAATCTAAAAAAATACATAAGAGGCATGAGACACTGCTAGAATAGTAAAAACATGTCAGGAGCAGGACTGTCAAATGTCTATTATGCCACACTGCTGGCATCTCTGGTAGAGGTGTTGTATTCTGGTTTGGGTCACTTCATTATGCCTCTTGAGGTAGATTTGATATATTGGCCTTGGCTCACCCTGAAGCTAAATCCAACTCCTCAGATCTATAAATAACTCCAGCTAACATCAAATCTTAATCTGTTCCCGTGGCTGCTTGTGACCTTGGTAACATGGGTCACTTTCATGTTGTTTCTCAGCCTCCCCCACACATCGCCAAACACTCAATTACTGCGTTCTTGGACAACCAATCAACAAATCTGCCAGAGCACAAGCTCAAGTTTGTCTGTGGGCCAATTGTTTACATTCAGCATCTAAGCCATTAAATTTTACTACATGGACTTTACTCCTTCATAAAAGTAGTTCAAGGTTCAGACTTGAAATTACTTTCACACGTTTAAGATTTTCCTGACCTGAAGTAACACAGTGCAGATAAACGATCCACCAGCCAGTTTCCATTTTTAAACATTTATTGTGAATAAGCAGTTTATTCGTTCTCCTCGCTCCTGAGCCTGGCATTGGGGTTGGTGACCTTGATTGCCAGCTGAGCAGCCCTCTCCACGATCAGCTTCCTGTTCTTGGAGGAGACGTTATGGGCGATCTCAGCACAGTGAGTCCTACAAAAGTAAAGAGAAAAACGTCTGATCAGAAATTGTTTTCACTGAAATGTTTTCAAATTTCTAGGCAAAAGCATCACAACTAAAACCACACTTCTAAAGCAATAAAAACCATTGTAATGATCAATATTTGTATCAAAGTTATTAAACAAATTACCTGAAAAGTTGTATCAGATTGAATTTCATGTTTCTGCTATGCTTGTTTTTACATACACAGCACATGAAAAGCCAGTTCTAATTCAAATGTTTGTAAACTACCACACTGAATTCTCAGTGCTTCTACAATATGCCAGTGCCAGGAGGTCATGACAACATGAACAACACATAAATGATACATAGAAAGGTGAAAGTAAAAGTGACTGCATCTAGAAAGTGTTCCTGATTGCACTTTAGTAATTTTGACTTTTTACTAGGGCTTGTCCCGAATATCTGAATATTTGTTCATTGTGATGGTATTCGAATAATAATTTTGATATTCAAATATTCGTGTGCACCGTCTCCAGGCGACACCAAACGTCATAGAGCGTTGCCGAGTACGCCGCCGAACCTCTCGAATGCCGCAGTGGTTCTAGTACGCAGACCTGCCAACTTCGGTGTCACCCTCCGCTGTCACCCCCAATATTCAGATCCAATATTTGGCGAATATTGGATCCAAATATACGAAGCACAGATATTGCTATTCGGAGCAGCCCTACTTTTTACTGCTAAACTATCTCCCTGTGAAGATTTCTCATCCATTATAAAGGTGGTAAAATGGCAGAATGCTCTTCATACGAGTTTGAGAAAAAGTGAAATGATACAAAGCTGCTTTAATGATGGAGGTTTGTTCACAAAGTGACTCGTGGCCTAAATTTCAGCTGAAGTTTGGCTTTTCTTTGGCTTTGCTTGATTAGATTTAGCTCATGTTGAGCTTGTAAAACATGTCCTTACTGATCAAAGTAGCATTTCAATGGATTAATGTGCTCAATAATATTAACAGGCTGCTCAAACTAAGCTGCTGCTGCCTTAAAAAGTGGATGGGAAAAGTCAGACAATGGAGCAGAAACAGACAAAATTTGTCCTCAAGAGATCAAACACAGTTCATTTCACATTTACGGCAAATCTTTGTCATTTCTGCAAATGGCTTCCTTAAAATATCACAGTTCAAACAAGGTTAATGATCCATAGTCAACTTGATCCTGTGATAAAGTAAGGCGTGCGAGCAGAGTTTTATGCAGAAGCAGCTGTGTGAGTTTGGCTTGCTAACTAATATTACAGAAGTTGAAATTGATAATACTTCTACCACATCAAATTACCTTCCATTGCACAAACTACTACCAGACATCCAGCATCACTTTTTAATCTATTGCAAAATCTATCAGCATTCAGGAACAAACGAATGTTTTCCAAGAGGTCAGTTCAACCGTTTCTGAAATAGCCAGGTTGCTGTGTGACTTGTGATGTGGGTCTAATTAAGTCAGACTAAACAGTTTCTCATATTAGGAAACTTATCAGACAACAAGCAAAATATTACTTTTTTTACTGAAATTAATATCATGTGACTGCAGCATCGATATACTCTGTGCTGCACCTGCATCCTGCTAAGACTACCACAAGCAACAATTTTTCTATTTATATACTGATTGACTGTTTTTTTAAAAAGCGATTTGCCAAATATTAAGGATAAATCTTCCTCCGAAAAACACAAAACGACCAAGTTTATTTTACTTTGACAAACTGTAGGTCACAATATAATACAGCACAATACAAACTATAAACTACGGAAGCCCTAAACGGCCATGGTCCAACTTAATTTTTTCGCTCTGTTTTCTCGTTATAACGACAAAATTATCTTGTCTTCTCGAGAAAACAAAACCGTTTTCTCTTTACAACCACTTAATTTTCCGGTGAGGTACAAAGCGAAACCAAACCCGCCAGACCAGAAGGTGCTCTGCCACCGCTGCACACTACCGACTGAGAGTTCGCTGAAGTTGGAAAGATATTCAAAGATTCAGACTTCCAGCGTCAATAATTCATTAGTGACACGTTGTAAAAACATAAACAATGCCTCTTTCCCATCGTTGTAAGGTAGACAATGTGCTATAAAGCCCAGTTTTATCAAAAGTAACTGTCTTTCAAGCTGCATAAATAACACTGGTGTCTATGTGCAGCTGGCTGTGCGACGGGTGCACATAGACACCAGTGTTCAAAACCGCCGCAACAGCGAAGAGAAATACTACACAAATATTCAATAACTTCACTCTACTGTACTGTAGTGGCACCAAAATCACTGCAGCCATCAACTGCAACTACAGTTGTTTATGTTTTGACAATGTGTCACTAATGAATTATTGACGCTGGAAGTCCAAATCTGTGAACATCTTTCCAACTTTAACGAATTCTCAGTCGGTAGTGTGCAGCGGTGGCAGAGCACCTTCTGGTCTGGCGGGCTGGTTTTGCTTTGTACCTCACCGGAAAATTAAGTCGTTGTAACGAGAAAACGGATTTTGTTTTCTCGTTATAACGACAAAATTATGTCGTTATAACGAGAAAACGAAGGAGAATTATCTCGTTTTCTCGAAAAAAAATAAGTTGGACCATGGCCGCTTAGGGCTTCCGTAATAAAGAAATCCAAAGTTTGTCCAACAAATTAATTGCAAATTAAAATCTGAATTTTAATGCAGACCAGCAGTTCGGAAGTGACTGCTGGTTAACATATAGTCTTAATGAGCCACAGTTCAGCCGCTATTTCATACTTATTCCATTGTCGACAACAGAAAAAAATATGTAAATGATAACAGCTTTACTGGGAAGTGAGCTGTATCAGGGAAGCAAGTAGAGCCTGTGTGTTTCCTTAAGCTCCAGGTTTTCATGCACTAGTCTGTGCTGTTGTAGTATGACATCCAAACTCTGCAGTGTACAAACCACCTATCTGTTTTGTGACTATATGAAGTGCTCCAATACCTTCCAAGCCTTGGACCTTTGAAAACGTTTACAGTGAACCGAGGTGATTTTGCTGCTGCTGCAATAGGGTAACTCTGTTGTGCTCACTGCAATTGACTGGAGCCAAAATGGACTGATGTGACGATGCAACATCAACAGTGACAGTGAATAAAAATGCTTACAATGAACTGAATATTTAAAAAAAAGAAGGTAAGTTAAAAATATTCATAGCCACATTAGAATGGTGAATATCAATTAAGCTCTATGTCCTGGTCACATGAAAGGTGTCAAGAGGCAGAGTTTGACTTAAATGTTATCTTCCTAGATACACCAATGCAACATTGTATTTAAAAAAAAAAAACTTCCTGAGGATCCTAGGAGACTCTGGCAGACAAGCAAATTACAACACTGACCTGACTGCTCCCATCTAAGAGCTTGACAGTTAAAAACCACACTCCTTTAACAGATCAAGATATCCAGTATTAGGTTGTTGGGAAATTAACCTTTGCTGAAATAAAACTAAGATGGACTTCCTCATATTAGTTCCTGAATTTACAAGTATATCCCTATTTTTGATTATTCTCAAAGTGCTTTGCTATTAGAAAACACTGACAGGCAAACTACATTTGTGAAAGAGCGGGGGGTGTTTTAAACTAGAAAAAAAAGATGCAGACACGCAAGACTTGGAATGCAAACTTCCCTCACTGTTTTACTGTTCTTGCACAGCTTACAAAATGTGCAAGAAGTGTTTTCTGGAACTGGCCATAGACAATTTCACCACAAGTATCAAGCTCATCTGTTATTCAGCATATAGTCATCGCTGAAATGTCTGAACCAAATGAAACTGAATCAACTGATATGTCTTTTTTAAAGCAACATAATATTTTAATCACCTGCAATCCTTGTTGCTAAGAATTGGAAAACATTGCAACAGAGGACCATAACGGTCAACTAAAAATGATTTAATATTATACGATAATGAAAATAATTAGCTGCACTACTTTTCAACATTTTTCACTTCTATTAATGGCTGAAATTAAATCCAATCACCTCTACAACAGTGAGGTGACAGAGTAATCTACATTAGTGTTTACATCCTATGTGTAGAAATTCACAACTTACTTGTTGCTCATCATCAGGACCTCGAGCTCCTTGACGTTGTGCACCAGGAACTTCTTGAAGCCAGTTGGCAGCATGAACTTGGTCTTCTTGTTGCTACCATAACCAATGTTGGGCATCAGCATCTGACCCTTGAACCTCCTGCGGACCCTGTTGTCAATACCTCTGGGCTTACGCCAGTTTTTCTGTTGGAAGATGAAAAGAACATGTTAAAGAAATACTCGCTTCCACATTATCCCTTGCAGGTAAAAGCAGTGGCACCTTTTAAATAACACTTACCGCAATCTTGACATATCGGTCAGACTGATGGCGAATGAACTTCTTGGTTCGCTTTTTGACAATCTTGGGCTTTGTAAGGGGTCTGAGGGCTGCCATGGTGACTGGGGATAAACAGAAAGCAAGATTAGAACAAGCTCTGCATGTATCGGGTTGAATGTTGCTGCACAACACTACTACGTGCTTTATGCTGGTGTGACTATATTAGCCTAACTCCATTTGCTTCAATTTCAAAGTGTACCAACGAATGGAAACACAAGTTTAGCATATAGCTCAGTTAACTACACTGCCACATTTACAGACAGCATCTTTTCTCAGTAATAAAGTAAGTCACAGAGATAGCAGCTAAGAGTAATAAACCAGACACATTCATTTTGCTCTGAAGTGAGCCTCAAGGTAAACGTGTTGATCAACGTTAGCTTGCTAGCTGCTACGCTACCTTCAGTGTTTAGCTAGCTAGCTTGCTACACATGCTACTCTGCTACATGCACTACGCTGTAGCAGTTTGTCTCAATTCTATAAATAATACTTGGAATTTTTAAATTCTGTACTTGCTTATTATCGTTACTTCACAATGCTAACTGTAAGCCACGCTGTACTGAAGGCCTTTACCGAGTACTACAACCCCATTTCACGGGCAGCCGGTACAGTAGCAGCACTTTGCTCTTCAGCGAATCTTTTTGACTGTATAAAATAATATAGTGGTTAATTTTAGTAAAGACATGTAGCCTGAATGTTAATGATTCATAACCTGTGTCAGTATGATCAAAAAATGCCCTAAATGTCGCGGATTAACACAGATTCTATCAACTCACCCGCCGATGTAAATCCAAAAGGGACTTCAGCGACGGCGGAGGGAAAGAAAAGGACTTCCGGAAGTCTTGCAGTGCCTTATGGGTACTGCAGTTTATCAGAACAACGCGCTAATTTACGGCGCAAGTGGAATTTGACATGCGTTTCTGAGCACTTATTGAGTGAAATTATTTGAATTTCGTTGTAATAGTCGTTCAGAAAACATTTTATTATATTCCTCATGGCATTTTGAGCTGCACATACACATCTGTACACCCACCGTTCACATCTGCATATAAAACGGCTGGTGCGCACTTCCTGCTTAGTTTTCCTTTGGGTGGCCTCTCTGAAGTTCTCTAAACTGTGGAGAGCATTGGCCATTATATACTCCTTAAACGCAGCAACAGCGTCTAAATCGAGAATCCTGTGAAAAGTGTCTAGTGCTGTTAACTTTTTTTGTTTTCTTTTTTTTTTACTCTCAGAAGCTGAGAGTAGCGGTTGTAAATCGGCTGAAAGCGGAGGTGTGGTGTGATCAAAGGTAAATTATCTGTTTTTTTGGTCACATGATGATTTTATACTGCATTTGCGTGATTTGAGCTCACGTATAAAGACTCGGACGGTGTGTGTTTCCTCATTTAGCTGCTGACAAACGCTTTGACATGGAGCATCAGCCCATCTATAAGTAAGTTGCTTTTCTGTATTTACCACGCACATCATGTGGCTCGCGTTAATTCCTAATTTTCGTTTTCCGTTATTTACAGCAACCACGGTGGAAACTACGGGATTTCAAATCCTGGTTATGTTCCGGCAGCAGAAGGGGCACCTGGTAAGATTCATTGCTCATTTTTTGTGTGTAATTCAACTGTTACACTAAATGCTAGGCTATGTTTTTGCTAAATGTGTGAAGATATTTAAAGTTGCGTTAAAACTGCACTGCTTCCTGTGCGCAGCAGTGACGTCACTGGACGTTCAGGTTGTTTTAGGTAGCTGGCACCGCGGTATGTGTTGTAGAGTGGGAGTGTGTGTTTGCTGTGAGACTCACAGTTGTGCCCACTGAGCGATCATCCGCTGCCTGAACTCTTTAGTGTGGCTGTAAAACAACTCATGATGTATCCCAACGCAGAGGCTCAAGGTAAGTGGCTCCCTGCGCTGTTTTAGGAGCTCGTCAGATAGAAACATGTGCTATCAACTTGGGAGTGTTCCAAAAAAAGAAAAAAAAAATCAGCTGAGTTTTCTGATTAGACTGAATGATGCACAGTTGAGCGTCCAAAGGGTTGTGGTTCGTGAAATGCGTGAAAAGTTTATGGATTCAGAAGATTTATAGGATTTTGGAGGTCCATATCTGTATAAGACTGAACTGGTTCTTCTGGTTTGTTTCAGCAATGTTCGCCCCACCCGTGGCTGGCTCCCAGGGCCCCAGCGCTCCTCCGGCCAGCATGTTTGACAGCATGCCTGGTTATGAAGGAACAGTGGCAGGAGGAGGTACAGTATGTTGCACGTACTGCATGGTAGTCTTGTTCGCCCCACTGACAGAACCAAACTGTTAAACACCACTGAAAACTCGTATAATGTAGTTGAATGAGTGTGTCTCAGTTAAAATGTCAGTCTTTTGTTTAATAAAGAAAGAAACTGTAATGCAAAAAAACTTTAAATTTCGGTTGTAGGTGGATTTCTGCCACCTCCAATGCCTGCTGTCCCAGCCCCACAGCCTCAGCCAGGGCCTGAACAACCGCACTGGAAGTAAGGAGATTTCTTTTCATTTATCGTGACTTGAATTCCTTTTGCGTAACACAAGTCCAGTGAATCCGTGCTGTCATAACTTCCTTTAGACAGATGGTACTGCTATGACCCCACATTATTGCACAATATGTAATACTTGGTAACAAAAAGGAGAAGAACTTTTTAACTGATTGAGCAGGTGTGATGTAAGTTGTGCCACAAAAACCAAATCATTGGTAGATACTCTGATCCAAGCAAAAGAGAGTTCTGGAGTTTCAAAATTGTTCTCTGAATACACCTAAGAAATTGTATCTTTATAATATTTTGCTTTGGATGAGTACTTATTTTTTTATTTATCTGTGATTAGTTTTATTTTTACAGTCAAATGTATCATTTTTTACAGTTAATATGTAAATTAATACTTGATGATGTTCCAAGTTATTATCTGCAATTTAACAAAACTTCTTCACCGCTGGCAGTATTCCATCTATATCCGAAGACACCGCCCGGGAGGCCTTTGTCCTGTTTGCATCCAGCAAGTGCTGCTACAGTTCTGCGCCAGCGAAGGATGGTACGATCACTGCCATGGAGGCATTCAACACGTACAGGGTAAGAGAAAGTAGGCTACTAGAAATGACTGACAATCAATAGAAGTGTCATTTTTGTTGTTCAGTGCATGAATAACTATGCAGATAACTTAGGTTGACTGCAATAATCCTAATAATAAACTTTATTTATAGGGCACTTTTCAAAACAAATGTACAAAGTGCTTTCCAATAAAAAATAAAAACAAAATAAAGCACACAAAATAAGATACAAATAAAATAACAATAAAGCACACAAATACATAATGTCAGAGGGCCCATGTTTGATTTATGCACCGACTTGGTTGTAAAACCAGTAATGAAAACAATAGACTACAAAAATATAAAACTTCAAACTTAAATAAAATCAGGAAAAGCTCTGCGATAAAAATGTGTTTTAAGAAATGACTTCAAAGAGAGCACAGAACTAGCCAACTTGATGTCCTCAGGCAGGTCGTTCCAGAGCCTCGGTGCCTGGACTGAAAATGCTCTGTCCCTGTTTGTTTTTAGCCTGGCCTCTGGAACAGTTAAAAGACCTTTGCCCAAGGATCGTAAGGTGCGCGGTGGAGAGTACGGTGTTAAAAGGTCGGCAGTGTAACAAGGACGGAGACCGTTGAGTGCTTTGAAAGTGATTAATAGAATCTTAAAATCAATTCTAAAACATACTGGCAGCCAGTGTAGAAGAGCTAAAACAGGCGTGATGTGCTCACGTTTCTTCTTCCAGGTTAAAAGCCTGGCAGCAGAGTTCTGCACTGTCTGTAGTCTGTCCAGGGAATTCTGATTAAAACACATAAAAAGGCTGACTGTATACAGCAAGGACATCACTCTTGTTTAATTTTTTCACCTCTGTTTTTTTCTTAGTACCGCCTGGAAACTTTTACTGAATCAAGATCTACAGAGTGGAGTCACGAGCCATACACCGGTACATTAATGTTGCTTTTTTTTAATATTGTGCTTGGGATCTGTCACTAAAGCTGATTTTATTATGATTTGTATCAGGAAAAAGTATGTTTTCCTGACCCCAAAAGGGGCATCTTTAAATTGCATTTTGTGTCAGACCAACAGTCTAAAACACAAAGTCATACATTTGCTTATCAGTGTATTAATTATTAAACATCTCAACCCCAACATTTACCAAAGAGAAGCTTAGAATTGTGATCTAGTCTTCAAATTGACTTTATTCTTCCTGTCTCCTTACATTTTTGTTTGTACAAAACCGTTTCCAGTAAGCATTTCCTGTGAAACCCCCGAAACTCTGCTCACCTCAGTGTTAGTGCGAAAAATGAGTGGCTCAACTGTTATCAGCTGTAACATGATAAAATTCAGGTACTTTTTGGCTTAACTGATCTGAACTGCAGGCTGATAGGAGATAAGTTTGGGAACAACTTAAACATGTAAGTGGTAAAATGTCTATAGTATGTGGAGTCATCATTTGTGTTTTTTTTGTTTTTACTAGTATTGGTAACACCTGCTGGCCCACTGGGAAAATGTTGTTCTCACTGTTCTAGTTTTTTTTTTCATTTTTGCAAAATAAATTAGCAAAAAAATTCAACTTTAATTATTTTTCTTTATCTTTCTGCTTTTAGCCATGTTTGTGCTGTTTTCATAGATGTGCAGGAATTTATATTGCAGCGACAAATGAGCCCAAAATGACGGGGGCAAAAGAAGGCCCAGAATCAGCCTGGGGTTCACAGGGTTAACGTTTTGTTGATTGACTGGTCGATGGACTGTTTCAACATTACTTCTGCTTTCAGTCAGCTATTTCAGGTGAATCCCCTGTGAGTGTAATATGTTCTTTTATTTGCATCAGGCCAGCCAGTGGATGCATATGTCCAACCACCTCCAGGGCCGTGGGATATTCCTGCTCAAGCCCCCAACTTTTTTCTGAAGGGGAAAAAGACTGTCAAGGTCCCCTATACATCATCTGTGAAGGTAAATCATATATAAAAAACATGTTTGAAAAAAGTAAAATAAAAATCTCAGACAAGTGCTTTAAGAGATTTTTCCTGATGGGAAATATTTCATCCACAGAGCTGCCACAGCTGTGTGGGAATGGGGCGAAAACCTTGCAAAGACTGTGCCGGCGCTGGTAATGTAAGTATTTTCCAAAGAGAAGGTTACTCGAAGACTTTAAGAAAAATAATCTGATCACATAGGTTCTTTTCTCACCTCTGACAGAAAGTTTGTTGGGTGTGCAATGGATCTGGTTACCGCCACGGAGATGATCGTTGTCACCACTGCAGTGGCAGAGGAAGGGAAAAGTAAGCGATTAGATTCCTTAAGCAAAAGGATCAGATAACGCAATTTATAAACAGCAAAGTTTTTACTTTTGCTAAAACTCACTGATATTTTTTATAAATTGTAAAGATTATAAATTATTCTGTTACAGTTGCAGCAACTGCCATGGGCAAGGATCAAAGCTGTGTGATGTCTGTCACGGAAAACAGCAGCTTCTGGTCTACATCAACCTCACTGTGAAATGGTGCAATTTCCTTCAAATTTTTTTAACTGTTAACAATTTTCTAACTAAACCATCAAGTGAATAATCTTTTTAATTACCTGAACATTATCAACATTTATGGTTACTTTTTGTTGGTAAATTCTACTCAAAGGCAGTAAAACTGAACTGGATTTGCTTTGCTTTCTTTGTGTGTCTGTTTGCAGGACTAACAACAGTGATGACTACGTTGTGGAGCAGTCGAGTGGACTTCAGGTGGACAACCTGAGCAAGGTGTCTGGCAAGGAGCTTTTCAGAGACTCTCAATACATGGTAAAATACTGCTTCTTCAAAATAAAAATAAAAAATAAATATAAAAGGGGTTTGAAAACATCATGTTTAGAAATTGTTGCCTGACTTACTGAACCTATTGAGCTTACACACAGAATGCATTTAAAAGATGTTCTGAAAAATAAAGTGGTCTACACAAACCACACTAGTGTCTCAGTGCTCTGAGGTCTGATTGCTGTAAAAAATATTGCTCACCACAAAGTAGCACTGTGGTCAGCACAGTGGCTGAATGCTTCCTGACTGAAGTTGCTGATTTCCTGCTTTCACTATGGACCATGTGCATGAGAAGCCATAACTGTTTGTCTTTGCACCTCTCACAAAAAATAAACACAAAAACTACTTTTGTTGTCCAGCATCAGACATTAGCCTTTAAATGAACTGAATATAAACAGGTGTTTCAACACTTAGCATCTTTTGTGATCACCTTTTGCAGGTATACCCAGTGATGGGCTTCCCAGACCCTTCAGTGGTTAATGCTGCGCAGCGTCTTGTCAGTGAACACCAGGCCAAGTTCTCCCAGACCTCACGTATTCTACAACAGGTATTTATATTATTTTAATAAATTAATAATAAAAAAGGTTATCTTAGACTGAACAATACTTCATTCATCCGCGCCTAATTTTGTGTCTTATGTAACATGCTTTTTGTTTTGTCTGCAGCGTCAAACAATAGAGCTGATCCCGGTCACCAAAGTCACATACACTTGGAAAGGAAACTCCCACCTTTATTTTGTTTATGGAAATGAGTTCAAAGTTAATGCAGATAACTATCCTGCCACCTGTTGCTGTTCTATATTGTAATCAAAATGGTCAAGTATGACGTTATTTTCTTTTTCAAGCCAGTGAATTTATCAACAAATTGGATTTACTTACTAACAAATTGGTTCTCCTGATTGCTCTAGGATGCTACCTGACATGTGGACAAATATGACTTTGCTGTAGTTTGATGTCCAGAAGTGGTAAATAAAGGCATTTAATTAATGAAGACCTCTCAAGTCAGGAGAAGTGATGAAACCTCTTGAATAAGTGATCTTCAAGGCTAAACAGAAAGTCAGTTTAACTTTGATGAACTACACAAACAAATAATTTTTGAATGCATACTCCGCACGAAAACTATGCTTACTAACACAATATACACCATAATCACATTATGTTTTTTTTGCTCTTTTGTGGTTGTAATATTTTTTTTTTATCATCAGTAAAACCAACTATTTGATACTGAATATTATATTTTTGCAGTTGTGCCATTTAAATGTTAGCAATACGTATTTGTACCTAATCCACCAACTGATTATTATATTAATGTGAATCTATTTTTTGTAATGTCTATGATTTTGTAAGACAAATGTTTGTATTACGTGCTTAGCAATAATTCGTCCATTTCATTAAATTTGATTTCGCAATGTTTTGCTGTTGAGCTGTGTCGTCATTAACAGTCGACGGTCGCTCACGACGTGACGTGAAGAACGTGTTCGCCATAATGATAATAAACCGTGAACACAAAGCTACAATAAAGCAAATGAAGCGTTGGCTGTGAAACGGTGTTCGATGCGTTGATACTCTCCCAACGGCAATCACGTTTGGACTGATATTTGTGGATACCAGCCTTTGTAAATTTGACAAAACCAAGCAAGAACTGAGCGGAGCAACGAGGTAAAGTTAGCATGCTAGCTAGCTAGCCAGGTTTACCTGTGATGCTTCGAGCTAGTACCTTGGTGGTATGTTACATGTGCAGACAGGTTCGCGTAGTTCGAGCACAATTTGAAGCTGACACAATAAGCTTTACGTGTCTGAACAGCTCGGGCATAATGTAAACTATAGCATTGGAATTCAAAACTGACGACTTTAAGAGTGTTGCTAGCAAGCTAAGTCGATTAGCTTCCTCGTTTAGCCCCGGTTTAGCCACAGTCTGACTAGCCAAACATCGCAACAGGCGGTGTGCGAGTTTGCTACTACCTGGTGTAGTTAAGTACCAGCTGTAACATTAAGTGAATGTATGAAAACACGCACAACGTGTTTGAACCGAGATTGTCTGCCTATGCTAAAATAATGTTTTAACCGACACAACTTTGACAGTTGCAGTCCCTGGAGGACAGCTGCACCTGCACGCTCAGTCGTGTGTGAAGCGGTGAAGCCAAACCGCTTGTTGGCACTTTATTCTCCCGACCTCATCGAAGCACGACTTATGACAGTTTCAACCGACAGTCCTGCTGCTCTGTGATAGTATCTCGCTGTTGTTTTTGTTACTTTTTACAAGAGGGAGTCACGGCACCTGCACGCGTTGTTCTAGCCCTCTCAAATAACGCGGACTGACTTGTAAAGAGTTATGCATTAATAGTGAAATAACTGCATGTCATTGTGACAGGCTGCGCTATGGCGTCAGCATCTGCCAGTGTGGACTCGAAGGCAGAGCTGACTGCTCTACTGGAACAGTGGGAGAAGGACCAGCAAGGCAGCACACAGGAGCTGGTTAACCTCCTCACCAAGTAAGTGGAGGTTAAAGTGATGTGATCAGGAGCTGAGCCTGAGGGTGGCTTCAAGAGGTTAAAAGTGTTGATGTGCTATAACTTTTAGAATCTCGGAGCTTGTTGAGAAGGAGACAGAGGAGTATCACAAAGCGGACCCCGATCCTTTTGATGATCGTCATCCTGGTATGAAAGACAAAAAAAATCATATCACATAATTGCAAGTTTACTTCTGACTGTCATATTGTGTATGTTTTTGACATTTCCTTCTTGGCCACTAGGGAGAGCTGATCCAGAGTGTGTGTTAGGACACCTCCTCAAGATCCTGTTCAAAAATGATGACTTCATGAACACAGTAAGAATGGATGGACACATATGAGACCATTTTTGTTTTTTTTTAAAGGCATTTCTTGACAATTAAAACATGTTTCTTCTCTTTGTAGCTGGTGAACAGCTATGTGATGACCAGCAGAGAATTTTCCCTAAATGCAGCAGCTTGTCGCCTGCTTCAGAACATCATGCCTGGATTGGAGACAGCTGTGGTCTTTCAAGAAAAGGTACAATATTCCTCACTTCATTATGAGAAGTCAGCGTTGTCCCTGTGTTTCTTTTTGGAAACATGCCTGTTTTTTATTTCAGCACTTTCAAAAATGCTGTATTTAATGTTTAAAGGCGCACTACATAATACTTGTGCACACACCCACTGCTGGTACCATTATGCATTTTTGTTCAGCCTGCTGACATAAATTATATAGTCAGCTTTTACACACAAGAAATGGCTGCATAAAAAGAGATTAAATCTTACCCTATGTATGTATGTATGTATGTATTTGTATGTGTATGTGTATGTGTATGTGTATGTGTATGTGTGTGTGTGTGTGTGTCTCAAGCACTGATATAACACTGTGTAAGATAATGCGAGAGGTTGGCTCAGACTTCATTTGGTGGGGGTCGGGGGGATACCAAAAATTTCTCTATGAACCCATGGGATTAGAAAGAAGAGACGAAGTGCTCTGGTAGTTTATGTCACCAGAAATAATACAGTCAGACAGTAAGATTTGTTATCACTGAGTCAATAGCACTGACAACATTAAATGTAGATAACCGGGGACAGCACCAGTTTTTGTTTGTGCAGTCACAGTCCAGCCTGCAAATTGGTTAAGCTTTAACTTCTCTGTAAAACTTGTGACACAGATAAATAGTCACCAGATTATTTTTAACGCAGTAAGGTTTTTAAAAAAGGTTTATGGATCCATACTCACAAAGTAAAGATACAACTATTAGACATTTTTGTTAAAATGCATTGGAAGCCATAATTCAACCCTATTTAACTATACTATGTCAAATGTAGTACTCCAAATTTGTAAGTTTTTTCTTATTCAGAATCTGTTCTTCTTCTTCTTCCTATGTTTTTCCTCTTCTCAGGAGGGCATAGTTGAAAGGCTTTTTAAGTGGGCTCAGGAGGCTGAGCAGCCACTCAGAATCTATGCCACAGGCCTGTTGGCAGGTGCCATGGAGAACCAGGACATTGCTGCCAACTATCGAGAGGAGAACTCTGTTTTGGTCAGTCGAAATTTCTGCTGTCACACAAATCAGTATTCTAATTAATTATAATCAGAAAGCATATAATGATAGAGAGTGTGTTACAACATTTGATATCACTGTTATTCTACCGTTTCCTTTTAAAGTAGGTGGTGTGAAGTAGCAACTGTCCATCAACTTGTTTTTCATGCTTTACTTTGACAGGTGCCTTTGATGCTGCATCGGTTGCGTGAGCTTCAGGATAAGGATGCTGAGAACAAAAGGGAAATCAAACGGCCCAGCCCCAGGAAGACTCTGAGTGAGCCTTTGTTACCTTTGGATGAGGAGACTGTTGATGGAGGCTTTGAAGAGAAGCCCTTCACACCGGGTAGAAACGGGGCAGAAAAGGAGGGGATGGGACCACCGGAAGATGGCGAAATTCCCTACTCAACCATCGAGCCTGAAAACGAGGTTTCGTTCCGTTTCAACTCCCCTCACAAGACCAGCAGCCGTGCCAACTCAGCTGTTAAAACCAGGATGAAGCCCATGTCTGCCCCAGGTTTGCTGATGCACCCGGGCATGTCTGATGGCAGCAGCTACCTAAAAAGGAAAGCAGAGAGGGAGAGCAGCAGGACCTCAAAACAGAAGCTGAATTTCTCTTTGCCAGAGCCAGAGAGAAACTTCAGTGAGCTTTCCAACAGCAGCTGGTCTGAGATGAGCCCCTGGGTGATTGGCAACAATTATCATCTGTACCCTTTGACCCCAGAGATCGAGCAGAGGCTCATCCTGCAGTATCTCACACCTCTGGGGGAGTATCAGGAGGTTGGTCCAGTTTAATCAGCCTATACAGTATGCAGAGGTGCAATGATTGGTCAATTGCAGATAAATCCAAAATGAATGGTCAACTGTTTTGATCATCAGTTTATTTGAGCTGAAGGATTGAATGGCTTCTCAAATGATAGGATTGGATGCTTTTTTAAAGACTTGCATGATTTTAAACTGAGTCTTGAGCTTATGGTTTCCTTGGGCTGTGGGCAATTATACTTTGCCATTTTCAAACCAATGATAACAGAAATAAAAATAGCCTTTTGTTGCAGTCCTAGTTAGATGGCTTTATACAGCATGTGGCTGAGCAGCATGCGAAGCTGCTTTATTGCTTCAGGCAGTCCATGTGTGTCGCTTGTCTTGCCACAAATGTGCCAGCAGATGTCAGTCTTCCATAGCTGTGATTAAAGAAATGATTTCCTGACTCTATAAGAAGTTAACTTTTAGGTGCGACCTCATGCATTTTTCATTTACACATAAAATACTAAAGATTTTCAAGCTTGGTTTTGGATGTTGAACTGTAAATTCAATTAGCTAACCATTTAGAGATTTTTAAAGTAAATGAAACCCATGTGATTTATGTGTTCTCTGTGTCCATCCCTCCTCCTTCTGCCTGCAGCTGCTGGCAGTGTTCATGCAGATGGGAGCTCGTGAGCTCCTCATGCATTATATGGATCTAAAGCAGACCAATGATGTGCAGCTCACCTTCGAGGCTCTCAAGGTAAACACTCTAACCTGTGGCTGACCTTTCACGATGCTGAAACACAACATCAAGCTCCTCAAGACTTCTTTCTTTACTTTTCCTCCCTTGCAGTATCTGGCTTCACTGTTGTTACACAAGAAGTTTGCTGCAGAGTTTGTTGCTCATGGAGGAGTTCAGAAGCTGCTGGAAATCCCTAGACCATCAATGGCTGCTACTGGAGTGTCACTGTGCCTCTACTACCTTGCCTATAACCAGGATGCCATGGAAAGGGTACAAAACAAACACAAAAACACACATAATATTGCCATAACTTTGCTTCCTGCCAGAGTCAACATGTGTAACAACAGCATGTAGTAGTTAAAGCTTGGCGATAAATTAGGATATTTACTTCGACTTTATGTACAGTATATAGGTGTTGCGGAAAACCAAACAACGTAATACTGTGTATTTATTCGCCCTTTCATCATGTTATTAATATTGAGCCATATAGTGAGAAATGAAACCTTTTAACAGTGTTACCAAACTCTAGTAGCAGTTCACATTTGCATTCATGGCTGTGTCTTTTCCTCTCAAGGTGTGCATGTTGCCCCACTCGATCCTGTCAGACGTGGTCGGTTACACGCTGTGGCTGCTGGAATGCTCACATGCATCCGGCTGCTGTCACGCCACCATGTTCTTCTCCATCTCCTTTTCTTTCCGTGCTGTCCTGGAGCTTTTTGACAGGCAGGACGGGCTCCGACGCCTCGTCAATCTGGTAAGACAAACCAGCAGTCCTCCCTGTAACTGTGTAAACTTAACCGTCTGTATCACTCGAAGGAAATACATTTTCTGAAAACTGGTCAACTGAGCAGTCAGCACAGTATCAAATTATAATAGCAGATGCTGGCTCTGTAGTAATGTATGATATGAAATGACTGCTTTCAGATTAGCACACTGGAGATCCTGAACCCTGAGGACCAGGGAGCACTCCTGAGTGATGATGAGATTTTCTCCAGCAGGCAGACAGCCAAGCACACCTGCATGGCTCTGCGCAGGTACTTTGAGGCCCATCTGGCAATCAAGGTGGAGCAGGTGAAGCAATCGCTGCAGCGCACAGAGGGGGGTGCCCCCATTCACTCGCAGCCACACTACAAGGTGATGCATATTATTAGACAATTTTAAAAAAAAAGATGGCAACGCAAATGTAGGATGCAAATAATTTTTGGAGTTGCTCTGTTTGTCCTTTGGTTGTTGTAAATGTAATGCATGTGGGTGTTCCTGTTGTGATCTTTTATATTCTCATCTCATTCTGCAGGCGGTCAGCTATAGCCGTGAGCAAGTGGTGGAAATGATGGAGTTTCTGATAGAGTACGGTCCGCTCCGACTATACTGGGAACCAGCGGAGGTCTTTCACAAGTTGTCATGTGTTCAGCTTCTCCTGCAGCTCATTTCCATTGCCTGTGACTGGAGGACCTACTATGGCAGGTATTCACAAAGCAGTTAATTGTCTGAGGCCTTTTCCATTTTACGAATTTTATTTGTTTCCAGCTTGAGCTATTGAATATTTAGCAGTTTTGTGATATTATTTTTCCTTCCCTGTAGGAGCGATACCGTGCGCTATGCCCTTGACATCCTGAGTATCCTCACAGTTGTTCCAAAGACCCAGCTGTTGCTGTCTGAAGCTGTTGCTGTGCTTGATGAGGGAGGATCAACTGTGTCCACTGTTGGTAGGTTTTATCGATGTGACATACCGGTAATTTCAGCTACCGTTCATCTATTAACATTTTACTTTAAATTATGAGTTTGATAGTATTAGTCTTGAAAAAGTCTCATTCTCACTGTGTTGCCAGCAGTCACTAAATAGATACATTCAAGCAGCTTTTATTTTAAATGTGCATTGAATCACTGTGTTTTTAGTGAATTTCTTGCATAATGTGAGCATTAAATTGAGCATTTAACTGTTTTTTTTAAGAATCTAGCACAAGAAGATCAAAGCAATTATCACTCTCCAAAAAACGTGATAACCTGCAGTAGCTCTGTATTGTAATTTCTGTCTGTTTCATTAAATCTGTGTCCAGTTCTGCTGAGAGATGGCACAACTCCCAAGTATTATTTTGTGCAAGGTTTTTCATCTAATTGTTGGATCTTTATCGCAGGGATGAGTATTGTCCTGGCAGTAGCTGAGGGAGAGGTGTTTGTGAATGATGCAGAGATTCAGAAGTCAGCTCTGCAGGTTGTCATCAACTGCGTCTGTGCTCCAGACAAACGCATGTCCAGCATTGGCAAGTTCATTGCAGGCACCCCCCGTCGCCGCCTGCCACAGCAGACCAAAGCCAGCGAGAGTGTGCTCACTAAGATGTGGAATGTGGTGCAGTCCAACAATGGCATCAAGGTAGAGTTAATATATATATATCCACTAAGGCCTGTGTGATTTTCATATGTTTTAAGGTGGTTTTTCACATTTTTAACTCATTGACAAAAAGGGACCTTGTTGAGTTTGTGATAATCTTGCAACAAAGGGTGTGCAAAGCTGTGCGAATGGCCCATATTTTGCTACCATGCGAGACAGCTAGACTCCCATGTGATTGTGAGAATCTTATCTTGCCAGGCTTCAGGTTCTGCACTTATGGCCGATTCTCAGTTTGCATGATCAGTCGGTGTACTGTGAGGAAACTTACTCGCAGCTACAGGCATGTTTTAGGTGTGAGTTAGTCTTTGTTAGATGTGATAGATGGCATATCCAATTTCCTGCCAAGTATTTTTTAAAAGTGTTTTCCTTTTTCAAAACAGTTTTCAAAGACAACTTCTCAGATGGTTCTGTGTAACAAACCATCTGGTGCATCCGGTTGCATATTTTCAGGTATATTTGTGCACAATGACAGGTGCTGCAGTGGTAAATAGAATGGCTTCATATATTGCTGTTATCATGGGGAACAGTGCACACCTTTAAAACACCGTAGAGCCTCACATTGACCATAAACACACACATCCTCGTACTGAATGTGACAGAGCTGCCTTCCAAGCCACTGAATTGCAGTTCAGGAGGTTTGAGGTATAGTGTAGCATCCACTTACCCTTGCAGCTGTGACATTACAGAAGGGAAGCTGTCCAGATAATATGACATGCCGATTAACAGGGAGCTAGAAAAATAAGTTGTCATGACCTAAACTCACTGTAGGTTACTAATGACAAAATAGAGGTATGTATTGAATTCTTTAGGATTTGTATGCACAGTGTAAAATGAACCGCAAAATCAAGTTGGAACAAAAAGTTTTGTTAGTTATTTAATCCATTTCACAAAAGCATGTTTTATCAATTTGATTTGACAGGTACAATTTCAAAGTTCAGAGATGCTAGCAGGCTTCATAAAAAGGAGCAAGGAATTGTGGGACAGAAGTTTCTATTTTTCCCTTTCAAAAGTTGACCTTGTGTTACCTATGGTAAAGGAGATATCAAGGGAAGCACTTAAGCACCTTTTTTAGCATTCACAGATTTAACCCACCTTTTGTCATCGCTGCTATTTGGACACTACTGGTTCAGTTCAGTCGGGAGCATTTCTACTCAAAGACACTTTTCACACACTTGCCTGCAGTTCTGACAAACATTGTTTAGAACTTACATTCTGTGTCCGTCATCTAGGTGCTGCTGTCCCTGCTGATGGTAAAGATGCCTATTACAGATGCAGATCAGATCCGAGCGCTGGCATGTAAAGCTCTGGTGGGTCTGTCTCGGTCCAGCTCTGTCAGACAGATCATCAGCAAACTGCCTTTGTTCAGCAGCGGACATATCCAACAGCTCATGAAGGAGCCTGTGCTCCAGGACAAACGCAGCGAACATGTCAAGTTCTGTAAGTTTGCTGCTGAGCTGATAGAAAGGATTTCTGGGAAACCTTTGCTGATTGGCACGGACGTGTCTCTGGCATGGCTGCAGAGGGCCAGTGTGGTCGCTCAGTCCAGGATCACCTTCCCAGAGAAAGAGCTGTTGCTGCTTATTAGGAACCACCTTGTGGCCAAAGGCCTTCATGACACGGCCACTGCACTCACCAAGGAGGCAGATCTCCCGATGGCTTGTCTGTCTCACTCTTCACATTCAGCTTCTGCTTTCCCTCCTGTCGCTCCTCCTCCACCTGCTTCTCCTGTTGCTACTCTGCCCCGCACCCCACGGCTGGCCAATGGGGTCGGATCAAGACTCGGAAACCATCCCTCTCATTCATCCACCCCAGGATCCAGCCATACGCAGACTCGTCCCTCTACATCACAACCCGCTGGTTCTTCTTCTACGTCTTTCCCGTCAACTTCTGTCCCTCACTGTAACAATGGCTCTCCACTGATTGGGCGAATCGTTTTCTCTCGAGAACGGCAAACAGGGTGCAGCACAGTGAGCTGTAAGAAACCTCGGGTGCTGAGGCAGAAGTCTGACCATGGGGCTTTCAGCCAGAGTCCAGCCATGAAAAAGCAGCTTGACAGGCACCTGCCCTCCCCCCCTGCATTAGACAGCATTATCACAGAGTACCTGAGGGAACAGCATGCACGCTGTAAAAACCCTGTCGCGACTTGCCCTCCTTTCTCTCTCTTCACCCCTCATCAATGTCCCGAGCCCAAACAGAGACGCCAAGCACCCATCAACTTTACATCCCGACACACAAGGAGGGTCATATATCCGAAATATGGAGGAGTAGATGGAGGATGTTTTGACAGACATCTCATCTTCAGTCGGTAGGTAGCTCTTATTACTTTCATGTTGCCTTCCTCATTAGCATTGACAACCATTAGTGTACATTATAACATTTTATTTTTTTTGTCTAGGTTCCGTCCTATCTCTGTGTTTAGGGAGGCCGACGAGGATGAGAGTGGATTTATGTGTTGTGCCTTCTCAGCTCGTGAGCGATTCCTGATGCTTGGGACGTGTACAGGGCAGCTGAAACTCTACAACGTGTTTACAGGCCAGGAGGAAGCCAGTTACAGCTGTCACAGTTCAGCCATCACCCATCTGGAGCCGTCACGGGTCAGTAGAGAAAGACGCTAATATATCAACAGCAGCAGAGTAGCTTTTGCTTTTTTTTATTTTCTTTTTGCATGTTTGTCTGTCACTGTGCAGAATGACTTTCACACTGGAAAGTTGTTTTCACATTCATCTGCTTAATGAGGAAAGTTTGTCTGTGCTCACCCTTAATCTGAGTTTGACACATTTACCAAATAGCATCATTTTGTTGCATCACAATTAGCACGGTTGGTTCAATGTGCATCTTAAACAAGTGTTATGAAGAAACTTGAAGCCTCCAGCATACAAACCCTGAAAGAGGATTTTTCAGAAGTCATCTTACGTCTAGTAGTTAATCTTTTGAAATGAAACACATTTGCATATTCATAGATTCTGGATTTTTGGAGAAGAAGTGGATGAGGAAGAAAAAAAAACATCAGACTCAATTGTTATTCCAAGAAGAGTAATTTTGTGTGTTAAAACTCATCTGAAAAGGGATCTTTAACTATCACATTTTCATATTTTGCATTTTTAGGATGGTTCTCTTCTCTTAACGTCAGCCTCTTGGAGTTACCCTCTGTCTGCACTGTGGGGCATGAAATCAGTGTTTATCATGAAGTAAGTGACGTTTTCACAAAACTCTAAACTCAGATTTTTAGCAGCTCTATTATTATTGATATAAGATGTATTCCTGTAACTGAAAATCCTAAATATTGAAATATTTAGAGTCTAAAATAATAAAAAAAACCGCTATCACATGATGACCATATACAATCAATCAAAAAGAAGTTCACTTTGGGACTTGGCTTAATGGTACAGCGGCTTTACTCTGTTGAATGAAGGAGATGCCAAAAGAAACGACATGTTGTTGAATGAAACACACTAACAGACTGCTTGACTGTAGTCTTCAGTACATGGAACATAAGTATTTGACTTGAAAAATCTTCACAGTTTAACCAAGGCAATGCTTGGAACCTCCCAACTGATTCAAAGCTTTTATATGCCTTTCCTCAGTTCAGTTGTTTAAGCACTCTGCTGTAATGTACTGTCTCCATGTTTTCAGTTGAATGTGGAAATTTTACTCTTGTTGTCTTCAGGCATTCCTTCCTGGGTGACCATTACGTGGAGTTCAGTAAGCTTTCACAAGATCGCGTCATTGGGACTAAGGAACACATAGCACGTGTACGTATGCCAACGTTTTCTGAATTTCACAATCTGACATACTAAATGCAGAAAAATGAATAAAGTAGAAGGGTGAATGCTCACTGTCCTTGTCTCTGTTCCTCAGATTTATGACATCCAGACAGGTCAGGTTACTCTGACTCTGAACAATCCAGACCTGGCTAACAACTACAAGAGGAACTGCGCCACCTTCAACCCAACAGATGACCTGGTCCTGAATGACGGCGTGCTGTGGGATGTGCGCACGGCTCAGGCCATCCACAAGTTTGACAAGTTCAACATGAACATCAGTGGTGTGTTCCACCCTAATGGCCTGGAAGTCATCATAAATACAGAAATTGTATCCTTTAATCATTGGCTTGATTTGTAATACAGTTGTGCAACTTTTAAGGACATTTCTCTTTGTATTTATGGATAAATACACCTAAAAGAGGTGTGTAAACACCTGTTGAATTGGAATTAAGTGAAGCCAAAGTATACACAAAATATGTGTACTATAAAATATAGAAAAACTGACTTGGTATATTATGTTAATGGATGTGTGTGCATTAACACTTGCAAAAATATGTGCAAGAAGCCTCAATACAGTCTTTTAAATTAACAGCTAAAATTGACAGATGAAAGTGATTGCTTTATTTATACTCAATGAATTTAATGCCTGTTTATCAGTGGACATGCACTGCAAATTTCATACATCTGACCAGGACATAAAAATATTTAAATCATTCACTGATTTCAAAGTGGATCTGGTGATTGGATGACTATTTAGGTTTCATTGCGCCGCTAAACATTAAATATTCATTCCACTAAAAATTGATTTTATTGCCCTGGGGATGGTTTTAATCCTCATTTCAAGCAATTAAACTTGTATCAGAATTGTTTGATGCAGATGAAAAAGAGTGTCACAGTCCTTAGCTGGAGTCAGTGGGACCTGCGGACCTTCCACCTCCTCCACACGGTTCCTGCTCTGGACCAGTGCAGAATAGTTTTCAACAACAACGGCACCGTCATCTACGGAGGTAAATATAGAAGCCCACTGCATGATGGGAAATGTAGCGTATTTGGCATCAAGCCTACAACTCACTTCACAGTCAGTGCAAGTGTGTGAAAGGTGTGCTTGAATGGTGAGGCTGGTAATTATGAAGCAAAGTGAGCATGTGTGTATTTGGAGAGAGGTGTGAATAGAGCCTGTAGAAGTAGGTGTGTGTGTGTGTGTGTGTGCATGTGCGCAGACTTTATACCACAGAGTCAGTCAGTGCCATGTGAGCAGAAGGCTCGATGTTAAATTGGCAACAGAAAGATCCAGCTGGTTCACGCCATCTCACAGGAAGAGCCATAGGCGTGCCGTAATGGCTCGGCCCATACAACAACCGTTTCCACCACTCTGGAGCCAGAACCACAGTTAACCAGCTCGCTGTGCTCAGTTTTTATTTACTCTCCCTGTCCCTCTGTGACTGTTTGTTTTTGTAGCCATGTTGCAAGCTGATGATGAGGACGACATGATGGAAATGCAGATGAAAAGTCCGTTTGGTTCATCGTTCAGGACCTTCAATGCCACAGACTATAAACCAATAGGTAATGCATCATGACTTCAACTCACTTCAAATTATGTTTCCTCAAAGTTTTTCATGATAATTAGATATTTTGCCTGGAAATGTTTTGTTTGTTAATATTATACACTATATTGTTTGACAATCATTTTAACTATTGTTATATTTTTTTACAAGTATGTGTTGTATTATTTTTACAAACTGACTACCGTTCTTTCCTTACTTTTCAGCCACTATTGACGTCAAAAGGAATATATTTGACCTTTGCACGGATACAAAAGATTGCTACTTAGCTGTGATTGAGGTAAATTGTTATATTGTTAAAGTTTGTGACTTTACTTAAACTTATAAAATTACTTATCTTAAATGGTATGAGCACACTGCATCTGTCCCACAGAACCAAGACTCCGTCAACACTGACACAGTGTGCCGGCTGTATGAAGTTGGACGGCAGAGACTTGCCGAGGAAGAGGAGGAAGATGAGGAGGATCAGGTTCTAACTTTTGATTTGAATAATGAAGCACATCTTTGGTGCCTTCAGACAGAACTAATAATTCCTATATAACTGACTTTTCATGTTATTTGTACTCCAGGAGGATGACGATCAGGAGGAAGACGACGATGATGACGAGGACTCTGATGACGACGTCGATACAGATCCCCTTATCGCCGAGCTAGAGAACGAAAATGGTGGAGAGGATGAAGATGATGAGGAGGAGGACGATGGGAACGATGAGTTCTCTCCCTCTGATGACGAGGTAGCCCGACTTCTCGAGGAGGATGTCGACATTGGGGATGATGACGACGATGATGATGAGGAGGAGGATGATGATGACAATGACGAGGACGACTCGGATAATGACGACGTTGATCTGGATGGTGACAATGGTGAGTTGCACTTTGATTATATGGTGTTTACAGGTTCTTACAAATATTGCTGAGTTTTATTCATCAGTTATTTTCTGTACTGTTCCTTTTTCTTACTTTCTAGTTGTTTTTGTTTAGTTTAGTTGTGCATGAAGTCTGGTTATTTAATTAAGTTTGGGTCATAACCAGCTAACTGTTTAGCTAGGTTTTATACATATAATTAGCCTAATATGCAAACAATTATGCAAAAACAAATAAAATGAGACTTTGGTCCATCAATCTGTTGTCCAAATGGATGCTAAGAAACATCCCAACACAACAGCTTCATACCACATGATTAACACTCTCCTGATGATGGTTTCGATTATTACTTTTATTTTTGAAATGCAACGCACAACTGCTATTGAATACAACTTTGTTCAAGATTAACAAATGAATGAAACAACCCACTTAGCTAGATGAGAATTACAGGATTACTTTAACAGGATTAGTTTAGCCTTATAACAGCATGTTAGCCAGTGTAGTTAAGCTACATTTGAAGAACGGGGTCCTGATCTCAAGTAAATAATGCAGCAACATTCATCTGTGGTCCAGTTTCTTTGTTTTTGTGCCTTCTTTCCCCATGGAATTTTAAAACTGCTGTCTTAGTGCATTTCAGAAGAAATTTGTGAGGAAAAAAAGTGTGGATGTGGAGCTACTTTGAGTGTACCAAAGCTGCTTTGTTTCTGCCATTTTGGCAGTCTCAGTCTTTACCCACTGACCTATTCAGCACAAATTCTCTGTATTCCCACATTTCTAAATCTGTATTTGTCTGTCACGCAAACAGACAGCTCTGACAACTCTGACCTTGAGGATGACATCATCTTGTCGCTGAATGAGTGAGGAACCGCCAGCATCTGGGGTTGAGGAACCAGTCAACATGTCAAGACTTCTGCCTCATAGACATTTGAGCTACAGAACAGCAGGCACAAAAAGAGGATAAAATCAACAGATGATGTGCGAGTTACTTGGAACACTGCCAGTTTGAAACAGTAGGTGTCTGCACACGTAGAGTGACGAGACTTAGGAAGAACAAGCTCGTAGAGATCAAGGGGGAAAACAAATGCACACAAATTGACTTGCTTTTGGGCAAAAATGATTGTATATGATATAGTTTTATAAAACAAAAGTGGGCTTGATGAAGAGTGAAACGGCCAGTGTGTAGACGCGGTGAAAGAGAAGTTTTATATTTTATCACATTAATGGCTCTTTAAATGGGCCTCTTCATTTGATATTGATTCACTCACTTTGTAAGCCTCTGTTTGGTAACAGATTAGTCTTTGTAGGAGAAATGGCTTACATTACAGGGCTGTGTGTCTGCATTTGTGTGGCTGGGGATACAATGCTCTCTCAAGCTTGCACTTTGTCAGACTGCCTGGAATAATCACCAAAAAGTACCGAAGTATTGAATCTGGCAGCTAATTTAATGCACAAAGGTGTTGCCAGTGGTTCATCAAGCATCAAAACCCACCTTCAGGTTTGACTTTCACCTTAAGTTGATGACCAAAATGCCACACACAGCAGTGCCATTCGTGAACGCCGCCTCTTCATTTCATTATGTAAATAGAGGAATTAAATCAGCTTGGTGCTCTAACTAGTGTGGAGACCTTAACAAAACCTGCTCGCTGTCAGCACGACAGACATAAAGAGTACAGCTCTCTACCATTACACCCCTTTACTAGGCTGCAAGGATTTGAGTTCAATGGATGCTTCTCAAAATTTTGTAGGGCTTAGAGCTGTTCACAACAGCACAGACACCATCATATGATGGAAATTTAGCATTAATTTATGTTACCAAACGGAGCGTTTTTCCAGATGAGTTCATTAAAGGGCTGATGTGTAAACCTTAAATTCATCCCTTGGAATTAAATTAATCTTGCTAATCCTTTAGATAGTAAAATTACAAAACAGTGGCGAAAACTATTTCAAAAGTGTGTTTCTTCTGAACGTCGACAGGAAGCTTCAAAATGTCAACATTGTGAAAACAGATGCCTGGCACATGCACATTTTGAGCGCAGTGCAAACATTTCATGATTTTTTTCCTCATGTTTTTGCCTTGTAACTATTGATTTTACTTCATTTTCCATAAGGAGACTTTTATGTTGACTTTTCTTGAGACGGTTTATGTACAGCTTGTATGTATCTAAAGTATTTTTACTATAAATAAAGCAGCAAAATTAGTTTTGTGTGCCTAATTAATGACGTGTGAATGATACTTGTAGGTAGTAGGAGAGTTGTCTCAAACAAGAAAATGAAACGTGACTCTTAAAAAGGGGAATCATTATGAAGGCATAACCAACACAAAACTGATCACTGTCTTAGGTCACCTGCAGACAACGCTGAAAGGAACCATTGAGTAAATCTGTTAGCTGTACGAAACTTGCCAGTGGTTTGTGAGAACACAGATGATCTATAGTGATGGTCTCGCTTTGAAGTGGGTGCCACAAGGTTCGGTGTTCAGTTTGTTATTATTTAAAATCTATAGACACCATATCAGTAGTCCAGCATAGAGGAATTAAACTAAATTAAGCCATGTTAACATTTCTTTAATGTTTTTTAGATCTGCAGACATGAAACATCACCTGAATTTAAAAGTATTCAGTCTTATGTAACTATCTGAGGATTACCTTAGACAGAAGTCTTACATTTAAGCCTCATGTGGAGCAACCATCTTAAATTCTAAAGATTAAAAAATGTGTTTCTTTTATCGGAATATTTTTATGGTATAACTGAGCGTCATGGTTACTTGACTGGAGATATTCTGTACCCTCATGCTGCTCATTCCCACTCACTAGATGAGAGCTGCACACTACTGTTATTGTTGATAAATGTCTTCGACTAAATCTGCCTCAATCTCTTCTCAAATTAAAAACTATGCTGCATCTGAGCGGATACCAAACAGTCCTGGCCAGCCCCTGATACCACATGAGTACATACTGAACTGGAACTGCCTTCCAGTACTTGGCGCCATGGAAATAGAATAAATTAGGACTTTAACTTAAAACAAGTCTCACGCCATAGGATTAATTTAAGCATTTAATTATGTCTGTAATTGTTTCTGACACTATCGATCTGTGTGGGACCGACCGTGTTTTTGTTGCACGTCGTCTCCCTGTTTTATTTACATTCCTTCTGCTGCACCCAGGTTTATTTTGTGAAAGAGATCTTAATCTCAGTGAGATGATTGAATCAAGGTTATAATGATGTGTTAATTCTAGCAACAGTCTGCCTCAACAGTGAGTTTTGGTAATTTGATTTCCAGTGAGAAGAGATTACAGCTTTCAATACTGTTTTCATGGGGGAATAACAATGTAGGAAAGTCATATTTATTAGCAATAAATGTGAAAAGGAGCTGAGTTTATTAGGGATATTTGTTACATTGTGCATTAGTTGCATGTGAATAATCACATCTTGATAGCTGTGGTATCCCTGGAAGTGTTTTCCTGTAAAGCGACGTTCCTCAGCACCCTTGCAGGAATTTGCCACTAAATTTCCCCGTGGCCTCCCCCGCGCTTAATAATAGAACACATTAAAATAGTAAGCAGAAACACATTAAGACCGAACAAATAAGTCTCCCAAACTGTGCGAGTTTAGCGCCTATGAAAGCACGTGTGTGTCCATGTGCACAGATTATTTGTACAGAGAACATGTAGCGCATGAAATGTTAGATCCTGAAGAGTGTAAAGAAATAAGGATGTGTGTGTTTGTGTGAAAGCAGATGATGGATGAGATGGTGGGACATGCTTCTTATTACCTCCTGTGCTGCTTCTTATTGTCCACTGGCTTTAGGAGTGTTGAAACGGATAGCAGCTCTCACTGTATCAGGCAGCCGCTGTGTCTCATCCTCACAGTGCTGCTGCTGCTGCCGCTGCATCAGAGAAGGAGCTAAATGTAGCCATAAAAAGTAAGATGCTGTCAGAGGAATGGTAAGTATCTGGAGCATTTTTCACATCATGTTTGCTTTGCGCCACATTTCTTTACCACTCGCACACACTGGTTTCACTTGAGAACATTTTCTGCAGCGGTGATGGAAGCTTGTAATTTGTCATGTTTCATTCTTCCTTAAGCGTTTATTAGCTGGGATGCATATTTAGCTGATAAAACGCCCCACACTCCCCCGGCTTTATGTATGTGATTGGAACACCGCCCACAGTGTTCCACTTGAAGTAATAGACAGATGGGAGTCAGTCACAGCGTCGCTATGATGGAGAGAAATTACCCTGCTCAATACTGCCCTCCCTCCCACACTACATCAAACTCACTGGACGCTCAATATTCACCAAATCACTCTATTTCTCCAGTCATGACTGCCTTGTCTATAGGACAGGACAGCTTAATGCACTGGAATGGCTGGACGTGTGTTGAACAACAAGTGAGATACTGTTTGACAGATTTTTGGGCTGTATGCTCATCTGGTTTGAAACGTCAACTCTTTAAAGTGTTTTGTCCTCCCACACATGTCTGTGCTTGGCAAAGGAACTATTTCACAACAAAACATAGTTCACAGTGTTCCTCAAATATTTATGTACACGTATTAGATTGTGCTCATGGATTATGTTCTGTGTCATGATGTGACTTTAACTCATCTGTTCTGAAATATTTAACAGGTCTATCATCAAAGTCTGACTCCGCAAGATTAAAGTTTCACAGAAAGCTAGTGGGGGGGAAAGTACATTTACTCAGGTACTTGAGTATTTTCATTTTATGCTACGTTACACTTCTACCCTTTGGCATTTTAAAGGGAAACTATGTCCCTTCTGCTCTTCTCTTATAAATATTTTTTGGGGGGAGTTTCTCCATTTTGATGATAGGAGGAGAGACACGCATACAACAAAGGGTCATGAGCTGGACTCAAACTCTCAACCGCTGCTGGCAACCTGCACCTACATAGTAACGCCCTAACTCAGTGAGCTATACGCGGTCCCTGCTCTTTAGTCACTAGAGTAATTTAAGTATCAGAAATTTCCAACCTTTTGGGTTTCTGATGTCTTACAAATAGTAGCATGTGAACAGTTGGGGTCACATTTTAGATGTCTGAGTTGTTAAGAGCTTCACCAAATAGCGATTTTTAGCCCTTCAGGCTCCACACATTTCAATAATTGTTCGAATGATCTGATGTCTCACCAACAAGGTCCAAAAAACGGAAACGTGTTTGTTGATTTTTGTCCTCCTTATTAATCACATGAAGAGCCTTCAGATTTATCTGATGTCTGACTGTAAAACTGTGCATAAAAAACTAGCTCCACCTGCAGCAGCTACAGCACTAACATGCTGCTGATTACATATTAATCTAGTACTCATAGATATGAATATTTCAGTCAGAGGAACTAAACCAGTACTTTTACTTTATTATGTTCATTACATTTTGCTCACAATACCCATGTACTTTTACTTAAGTAGCACTTTCAGGGTGTCTTTTCATTACTGTATTGGTATTTCAACTTCAATAAACCATCTGAAGTCTTCTCTCCCTCACTGACGAAAGCTGATGTTTATAGTGTTAGTCACTAGTCACTACCCCGCGCTATTTTATTAGCAGTGACTCACTTTATGGCACCATGTTATCAGTCACCACGGTGATATTTAGTGCACAAGTCTCAGCTACAACTCATTGCATCACAAATACGTCACCGCAGCCCAGATCAATCGGCTTACAGGCAAACTGCTTGCTCTGGAAGATGGTAAAAAAATCTGTAATCTGAGAGCACTGATTGCAGCTTCCACTGGGAGCACTGATGTACCTTTATTTTACTGTTTTAGGGCAATTAGTGGGTGTTTTATTCTACTTTATTGTTGTTTATGTGTTTAAATTGGGCTATTTTTTAATATATAGCCTGGTATATTTGTGCATTTGACACTTTATAGTGCGTATTTCACTTTAGTACTTTTTTACTCATACTATATTTTACGTTTAATTGTGCATTTTGTACTATATTTTTCTTATTTCTTTTTTTTTAACCTTACTTACCAGATATTTCTGCTTATTTATTTATATTTGTGGTGGTGGTCACTTTACTTTTTCTGCTTGCTACTGCGACAACATTCTGTTCTATTCTCCTCTATTCTACTTTACTCTAAGTCTAGATTGAGAAAGTCCAAAATGTTCAGCTTCTTAATCTACAGCCCGGAGCTGCTGTAAAGAATAGCTCACCACTGAATAAACAACTACAACTTTAAAAAAAAAAAATCAGATTCCATCATTTGTTTGTATGTGAATGGCATCTATAAATCAAGCAGCAGTGGTGTGATGTAGGTCTAATGGGAGATCCAGTTTGCCAAACCTATCCATCAAAGTGAATGGGGGGTGGGGGTGGGGGTTGGAGGGTATAGGCCGTTAGAAATTAGTTGCATCTCGTGTGTGTGTGTGTGTGTGTGTGTGTGTGTGTGTGTGTGTGAGCATGAGCATGACTGCACTATGACAAAGCACTGCTGGTGGAGGGTCCGTTTCTTTGAAATGACTCAAACAGGGAGAGGTGCTTCCCCACATGGCTCTGGCCCTGATGCTGAGCTACCGTACTTTATGGCCCAGCAGCTCCCCCCTCAAAGTAACACATTCAATCATGAAAAAATAAAAAAATAAAGGGAGAAGGCAGGCACAGGATCCTAGCAGGAGAAGATGCAGTTTGTGTTTGTGATGGATGAAAGTGCCAAAGAGAGCGAGAGAGAGAGAGAAGGGCGCATATATTTGCTTGACACATCTGTGTTGACAAAACAAGTCATGTGACGACCAGGAAGATGGCGCAGCTTATGGTATATTGCAGTTTTTTTCTTCTTCTTCCCCCTCAGCATTTATTTAAGTCTTCTTGCGCCAGCTCGGCACTTGGGACCGGTAAACAATATCGCCGAACCGCTAATTAACCGAGCGCGTCCGGCGGGCGTTCCTTGTGTGGATGACTTGCGCGTAATTGGAAAAAACGGAAATAAATAAGCTTCGAGGAAAATAGAAAGAGAGATGTCTTCCTCTTGAAATGGGGCTGTAATAATAACACCTTTCGTGGAGAGAGGGAGAGAAGGGGGGGTGGGGGGAACGTGCGTGCGTGCGTGCAGCCGTGCGTGCGTCCCTGCGTGTGCGTTACATTAGGTTGGACACGGAGACTGCATCAGACTGGAGACACACGCCGGGACATAATAGAGCAGCGATATCGAGGCTTTTGGTGCTCCCTTCCTTCCTTCCTTCCTTCCTCCCCCCTTTTTCTTCTTCTACACACAACACGAACGTCAGGATACTGATTCCGGTCGAGACATGTAGTCCCAGTGTAGGAGCAGCCAGGAGAAATTTGTAGCCTTCAGCTCCCATTTTTCTCCTTTTTTTCCCAGCAGCAGCAGCAGCAGCATCATCTCACGATATCGACATAATGTGGCTCGCTTTCGCGGAGGGAAAATAACCAAATATGTGGATACCTACAGAAGAGGAGAAAATCGGAGTTGGTGAGTCGAATGCACCTTTGTTTTTATCGCTAATTAACGCTTTGATGTGATTTTGTTATTATTGTTATCATTGTGATCGGCATGAGAAACACCCAGTTTGATCCATTCCGCATTGCCTCCTTTTAAAATTACTATTAAGCCCATTACACCCCAATGAAAATCACACACACTTCTAATGGCTGATACACACGGCCAGTGACTGCATAGAAAGGGAAATTGCGTGGGATGCTACAGCCTACAAACCCCACCACCTTCAAGATGCCATCGCAGTTTATCCACAACCGCAGGCGGAGCGTGGAAACCGCGCTCTTGCGCTTAGTTTTGTGGCGTTTATAAGATAATTTTTATAATAAAGAATGCGTCAGTGTTGGGATTTTTTTTAGCATTTTCTTACTTGGGAGCGTATGAAGACAGAGAGAGAGAGAGAGAGAGAGAAAAGGGCGATTCGTGCTGAATCCACGAGGGGGCATCGTGACTGCGTCCCTCCAACAGGTGTAGGCTGGAGTGAAGCTGGAGTCTACCTGTAGACGAGAAAAAAAAAAAACTGCTGCAACGAACAGGAGCTGCACTGTGCCCACCACACTCCATCCTCCATGCATGTGTGCACTCTGACCCCCAGAAAGAGAGAGGAGGGTGCGAGAACAGCTTTTTCACGAGCGATTTGTTGAATAACCTCAAGAGGCAGAGCTGGGGAAAAAAAACACCACAAGGTGATTTATAAACCCACTGCTGAGTCCTGCAGTCACGGCAAAAGTGTCTATAGCGTGTGATTACATTATAGTGGGTGTTCATTGGGGGGGATGAGTCATGTCCAGATGCTCTACAGCTTGTTATACTTGCAGGACTACTCATGCTGGCTCGCACATGATACTCCCCTCATCCTCCTCCCCTCCTCCTCCTCCTCCTCCTCCTCTCTCTCTCTCCTGACTACATGCACACGCCCACACATATACACTTTGTTTGGAGGTATTACATTCGTCATGATGGTTTCATAAAGACTGCAGCCCCCCCCCCCTCCCCCGATGATGATGATGATGATGGCAGTCCACCTTAATATCACCACTTCATGTGTAGTAATCCCCCATCGCCTCTGTGTCCATCTCATCGTAGAATCACTGCAGTTCTTTTTTTCCCCCCCCTCTTCCCTTCCTATAAAAGCGCAGATCCATGGAGAGGGGGAGGCAGGAGGGGGAGGAGGGAGTTTTTTGTGCGGGGAAGCAACAGTTCAGCCTCCGCATCAGTCGGAGTCACCTGGCGCTGTCCGCGGTGCTGAAATTTGGAGACGGCGCTGTCCGCGGTGTTGAAACCTTTTTCTTTTTCTTTTTTTTTGCGGGGTGAGGGGAAATAAACAAGAACCACCGTCCACAGCAGAACACACTGTACCTTGTTTAAAAAAAAAAAAAAACATCACTCCTTATTCGCCTCCTTAACATGTTGACATGCAGTGTTCCGTTGTGGATGAAGCCCACGCTGCTGCTGCTGCCGCTGCTGCTGCGCTGCTGCGTTAACCGGCGGTACAGATCCTGCTATCAGCTCCCCTACCCGCCTCATCCACGTTATTAATGTCTCCATTTTGTGTGTTTTTCTATCTTCTTCCCTTAATTTACCCTCCTCGCTGCCACGCACCAGTATGAAGCCGAGCTGTGGTGTGTCAGCAGGCAGCCAGGCCTTTCTTTCTCCCCCTCCTGTGTTATCTGATCAGGCTCTAACAGTTGAAGACCACCTTGTAATGGCTTTCTTAGAATCACTACCTGCTCATTATTTTTATTCTTGGCTTTGTTTGAGCAGGGAACGCTAGTTTGCAAATCACTTGTAGAGTCACAACAAAAGGCCTGGATTGAATCCATTGTAGCAGTGTCAGCCAGCTCCACTCTACAATGAGGAATATATTAATCACCAATTATTCTAGTAATCTCTTGTCTGGCTTCTCAGTTAATAATTAGTCTGTAAAATGTCAAAAACAACAACATCTAAGCTAACTGTGAGGCTGTGAGCTTTAAATATTACATTACAGATGATCAAAATGATCATGATTAAGTCTCCAATCATTCCTCAGTAATGTGCTGTTGAAATGGTTTTTATTCTACAAGTTGAACTTTTCTCTCTCTATTGACTTATTTGCTAATGAGTCATTGATTTTTTTCTCATATAAGCAACAACGTTTTTTACACTTCCATTGGAAAGAGTGCTGACTGTAAGTCAGTACCTGCCCACATGAGACGGAGAGTGAAATGAATCACAAGGCTTCATCTGTGGCCACATGGACGTGGCTCAGACACAAACTACAGCAGCAGCAGATGAAATAATCAAGCAGGCTGGGGCACCATTATCTGAAATAGACAGTTCTAGGACCAAATGTGTTCACGACGGAACAAATGATATGTTCAACTGATAGTGGGATTAGAGGGATTCTAACCCGTCCTCTCATCCGTACTGGAGAGTTTAATGCTTATTGTTCATTAGCACTCTAGTTTCTAAACTAACTTGTACACCAGAACAATAAAAATAGGTAGTTCTGCATGTATGGTAGTTGTGTGCTCAGTCATATAAAATAGTTTTCTGATAAGGTCATTATCTAGTTATAAACACTGCTGCAGTTGGGTGGTAGCTTAGATTTCTGGGACACTGATTTGAAATCAAACATGCTCCTCTGCCTCTGTGGAAGAAATCCCCTGGTTAGCAAGCCTTCGGTGCAGTGATGTGTCTCAGTGAGTGAGTCGTGCTGAACTACATGACTCAGTGGGCGAAGTCCAAAGACCATTGTGTAAGTTTCAGCTCAGCTCGATCTGGGACGGGACTACTCAAGAACCTTCATGGCCAGCATACTCACATTGCATTACTGGAATGGTTTTTAAAGATGCACTCGCCAAGCAATTCAGCTCCGGCTGTACGAGTTATAATTGAGAGTGAAACTGAAAGAAAACCCAAGAAAATAAGCTCATCTTAGGAGTTGCAGTTTTAAAAGAGCACAATGTCCTCTTTGATAAAAAGGTTTTTCGGTACAGTGCTGCCATTAGCACTCAGTTGTTTTAAAAATATAGCAGGCAATTTATAAGCCGTAATAGTGTTTACTGTTGTGCTGGCAGGTTTTTGATGACATCTCCCCCTTCTCCGCTGAATATTTCTCCCCTGTGGGCCGTTGTACTGTTAGGTGCTGTAGGTGTCTATCACTAATTCTCGAGCAAGGTCATCAGGCCATGCATGCTCTGTTTTAAGCTTCACTGTAAAACACATAGCAGGAAGACATTTTTTGAAGACATGACAGTATGTAATAGTGAGGATTTACACTGGGAGCCAATACAAGCGTCTCTTCCTTTGTTGTACGAAAGAAAAAGAGATTTTATTACAGCAATAGAACACAGGCATGTCTGTCTTGACAATTCTCATTTCACCTGAGCAGGTTTACAGAGTGACAGTAAACAGAAAAGTGAAGGGTAGATAAGGGAAACAGGTCAAAAGTTAGACTCAAACAAAAGCACCTAGACTGATGTTTTAAAGAGAACCGAGTAACATATTTTCTCCTGCACTCTATATGTTGTTGTGATTTTAGTTCATGTAGTTTCATCAGTAGCAAAGACACAGTGAATGTGATGCGAACACTTTTAAAAACCCTCCTTAGCATAGCTGTGTGCTAACGTGATGCAAGGGTGTGCTTGTAATCCACGACTAACATCTTGACACAGACACAATGTTTGTGGCGTTACCGTCCTCTCCTTCAACACCGTGGAGGGCTCTGAATTGCCACATTTATCTGCAATCGTCGCATAAAAGCCTCTTTTAAAGTGCATCACTGCAGGATTCAATCAACAAGGATTTTAGTGTTCACTCTTAGGCTCCCTATTTAAAAAAACGCACTGAGTCTGTTCCCACATGACATGACCGCTCTGGTTAGGCTATATTAGGCTTTTTTCCTACACACCATGGGTGGCAGCACTGCTGGTGAGGAGCAGCGAGTTGGAAAATAAAACACAACAGAGGAAGAGCGTTACTGATTCTCATGCAGGCTGACTGAAGGATTTTGAGTCTTAATTTACATTTGAGCACTATTTTATGTATCTAAGTCCAGTGCTTATTTGGAACTGTGATGGCTGATACTTACTGATATTCTCTGTAACAGGTGACCAGTATGATGCCTTAGCTGGAGTCACCTCGGTTGCTCAAATATCAGAACTTTTTTGCATAAAATAACCAAAGAATAATGTGACTTTTTTCCACACAAGAATCGCTGGTGGTGGTTACTAGGCACTGTTATAGCAAATCAACTCCAGCTTGTGTTCTCACTTCACGCCAACACAGAAAACTGGATGCTTAAACAATTGTTGTCATGCTGTAGAAACTTTTGGTACATTTGAAAAGCAAATTGGTACAGAAAATATGGGATGCTGTGTGCTTTGAGTTTATAATTTGCTTGTTGATAATACCCAGTAAAAATCTGCTATCTAGTAGTACTGATGGGTTGTGTCTAAAACTCAATTTATTACAGGTTTTGGAAGAAGGATATGCATGCTTATAATTATTTATGAGAAAGCTTTACACCTCACTTTGCTTTACCTGAAAATCACAACCCAAGTTTATCTGCTTTCCATCATATTGCTGGAACATCAGCACCAGTTCTGACAATCCAGGACTGAAAAAGGAGTCTGGACTGCAGTGTGTTTTGTGATTTTCCCATTCAGTTTTCACTTGAGCTCCTTGCTAAATGTTTTAAAATAAGGGCTGGATTACATTTACAAACCCCCAAACAGCTCTTAAAATAATATACCTGACCAGTTTTACTATGTGAGACCAGCCAGAAGAATAAAACATGTCAATTTCTTTCTTTGTAGATGAAACTTGCCCCAATAGATCGGTAGGAAAGTAAAGTGTTATTAATCAGCCACAGCATTAAAACCACCTTCCTAATATTGTGAGTGTCTGCTTTGTGCTGCCTAAATGATTCTGACCCATCATGTCATGGACACAGAACCTCTGCGGGTCTCCTGTAGTGTCTGGCAGTGGGACCTTGGCCTTTGGTTCCTGTAGGTTGTGCGGTGACACCTCCATGGATCAGACTTGCCCCGCTGCATCTCACAGATGCTTGATTAGATTGAGAATCTGTGGAGTCTGGAAGCTGGGGTAAATCTAGGGTTTTTTTTGTTGTGTTCCTCAAGAGCAAGAGTCAGTTTTGCAGTGTGTCAGGGTTGTGTTGTCCTGCTGGGGAAAGCCTCTGCTGTTGGGGAATACCGTTGCCATGTAGTGTGCTTGGTTTGGAACAGTGTTTAGGTGGGTGGTGTATGTCAAAGTAACATCTACATGAGTGCCAGGACCCAAGGTTTCCCAGCAGCACATGAAAGTGTAACACAATGATCTCTGTTATACTCTTTACCTAACAGTGTTTTTAATGTTGTGGCTGATCGGTGTCCATGTGTGTGTCATACATGGAGCGACGGAGGTAAGAGCAAAGTGGAGGACAGCAGGAGTCTCCTCCTGTGCTCAATCCCCATAATTCCTCCTTGTGAGTTAGTGGTTACACAATAGCAACCTTCAGATGCCATGAATTCAACTGAATAGAGGGACAGTCTGGACCGATATATTGTTGCTGAGTAGAAATGTTTGCGTTTGCCAATATTTTCCACTCCCTGTCCCGTCAGTCCTTCCAACATCCTACGTTCAACATGTTGAAGTCTAAAGATGATTTTTTGCCGGGTATGTTTTGAGGATATGCTAATGCGGTGCAGCTTTTAGGCACAGTGAAACGAGTGTATGACTGCGTGTTTACACAGCTTGGAGGTTTTTTGTGAGGGAGGACTATGAAAATATGAGCCTGTGCGGTGTGCCCAGCTCTCTCAAACATGACAGCCTCATCTTGTTCTGACGTGGCCTCTGCTGAAGAGTTTTTAAATGGTGTGAGTGCAGGTTTTGCAATTCAAATGAAATAGAGGCCATTAAAGAATAGCACTCTCAAATAGGAAATACTTAGCCCTGGCTGGAAAAGGGCCTGAGGCAGACTGAAAAAGGTGACAAGGACACTCTTTAAGTCCATCCATCTCTCTTCTTTTAATATATGCCCAATGCGCTTGATTTGAACTCCGGTGCTATGCAGCATCCATAAGCTTGCCATTTTAAAATGCCCAGGTCCCTGCAGCAGTTACAGTGAAGAAAGCCCTCCAGTTTGTGGATGATCTGTTGCCATAGTTACCCGAGCACAGGAACTGAGCGCTCGTTACCCTCAAACAGGCAGTGGAGCCGAGCCGAAGCCCCTCCTCCTCCTCTTCCTCCCCCTCACTGGGTCCCCTGGCTAGTTCATTAGCATAATGATTCACACCAAAACTCTCCTTGAAGGGCCACCATTTGTAGGTTTTTAAAATCGTCAGCGGAGCGCCGTCGTTATTAAACAAGTTTGTCTTTACTGAGGCTTGTGTACTGTTTGGCTCATGTTGTCAAGCTGCAGCGCTGCACAGATAAAAACAGACTCCGGAGGCATTGCAGTTGTTAAGGCCTTTACTGTGGCGTCCGTCCCCTAAAGAATAATCATGTCATCAGCGTTTGAGTCACAGGATGTTACAATGTGTGGTCAAAGACTGAATGTTGCTGCATGAGCAGGTGGCATAAAAGATTTACACTAATACCGACTTATGATAGATCAACATTTAGTCATAATACTTAGCAGTTTATGTGGGCTCTGTTTTGGGAGATAGTTCAATTAACTTAACATTGTACAGAATCAGGTCGCTTAAGAATTAATTGGCTATTAAAACGACTCCCCACTTCAGGGTGGGAGCTTGTTTACAGTTCGCTAAGCAGTGGTTCCTGTGTGACATTGTGTTTAGATGTTTGCATTAAACAGCTTATTAAAAACTGCTGTAGCTGCCCTGCTACGACCCTGAAACACATGGTGCATGGAGACACAACAGTGACGGAGGATGCACCTTGTTTAATCAGAGGGCACAGAGAGGAAGCAAAGCACTGATCTTAATCATCAAGTTTATACACACACTGCACTGCTGTATAGTCAAAGGTTTTTTCATCACTTTTTTCTTTTGTGTCCTTTTTTCCACACAGTGATCTGCAACTTCCGATCGCCAATATGTCAGGCGCTGGTCCTGGAGATTGGGGAAACTGTGCAGATACTGGAGAAGAGTGAAGGTAAAAGCAGTGGGATCTTTTATTCTAGGGCAATGCAGACTGTAAAATGGAAGTCATTTTTAACTTGGAGCCCCAGTTTCCTGCTCAGTATGTTGTCTGGGAATTTTGAGATTTTTGCCACTTGGCTCGAGTTGTATTCTACAATTTTTATACTCAGTATTTGCATTTGACTTCTTTTTGGTTATTTCAATAAAGAAGTCCATATTTCACCATTAGAACTTTATTCCTAACAGCACAAAGAGGGCTTTGAAACAGCATTTGTTTTTATTTTGTGAAATAAAACATTAACACCAAATTGTACAGGAACATAATTTACTAATAAATTCTTAAAAAGAGTACCAGTAAATATTATGTATGTTGGTGCTGATTATATAGAAATATAGAAGCAGTATCTTAGCTTCTACTTAAAATGACATGATTTGCATTTAATGGTCAAACGTTTCTGAAATATTTGTTTAATCTGTTTTGTGGAAATCATACCAACTTACCCAGACAGACCGGCTGCAATACAGCTTGGCTCCGCTAGACAAAGGTTGCTGAGTATTCACATGTAAAAAGCAACGTAATGTACTCTTAAAATCGATAGTATTGACAACGCAATACTTTGTTTCACTGTGAGGGTGAGGTTTTCTCATGTGTACTTTGTTCTTTCTTTAGGTTGGTATAGAGGCTTTTCCACCAAGAAGCCTTCTATCAAGGTAATTATACCAGAATACACAAGTGACTGCTTTGATATTGTGTGGATTTCTATACACAGTGTATATACAGTGTTCTGTCTTCAGATGAGTGAATAACAATGCCAATATTTGAAGCACACAAAAGACAGTTTTGAATAACCACTGGTGTGACTCTTGTGTACTTTAACGAGGCAGCACTTGTCAAAGACCGTTAGCGAAACAAATTATCAGCCAGCCAGTCAGGTTAACTAAGACTTCACCAGACAAATGAAGTGTCACCGGCTGTGTCTGAAACTGGCAGCCCTGCAGTGAAATGTGATCTCTTCAAGAAGCTTTTATCAAACACCAGTGCATTTTTGTGAATGATAATGTGATGTGAGAGACGTGCATCCCAGAAATAACTGTGTCTAGACAACAAAGACCTTAATGGCTGATTAACGTATTGAATAGAGCTTTGATTTGGCAAAAATAGAAACTTCCTGACCTGCATTTCTAGAGTTGCTTTCATAAAGGCACCATTTTAACCAAGTTGTTCTGACTTCAGCAGCTCAGGGGCATGAAAAGGGGTGCCTTCTCAGAGATGTTATTTGCAAATAGTGAATGAAAGCATGGCATGTACAATGACGAGGAAAGAAAAGTAATATTTTGTGTGTGCATCGCATGCCAGCGCTGTTTGCTTTCAAACATGGCTTTTGCTGCACTGCTGCTGTGCTGTTTTCCTTCCAGAGCAGAATTCTTTCAGCCAGCAGATGGTGCAATTATTAATGTGAAAACTAGTCATTATATCAAAACAAGCTGTTTTTAAAAACATGAAATGGCAATTTAATTCTTATACGTAACTTTTAAGAGTTTGCGTTCTTCTGTGAAAGCTGCAGGACAGATTCCAAAGCAGTCGCTGGGTTGTTTTGACTTTGACCAGGCTGAAGGAAAGCTCAGATGTAAGGCAGGATGGAGGGTTTGAATCTCAATTTAGAGACTCTCCAGGAGGCATCAATAGGGTTAATCTTATGCACAGTGCTTAGTAAGAAGTGACTATAGGTGCATAAACAGTACAACACCATCACAGCTGGCAGAGATCAGTACTCTGCATTAAATGGCTGTGATATTTTTACCTCCCATAAATCTGATGTTCATCACAGACAAACTGCAGCAAGTCATTGTGCAAAGTTGGGAGAAATCAATCTGTAAAGTTTGTATATCCATTATACAAAGAGTAGCTTCATCAGAGACACAAATGCCGGATACTTCATTAAAATAATAAAGTTTCAGGTAGTTCTTGCTATTTTGTACATCCGCTCTGCTTTAAACTGAAATGTCAGGAGCTGAAGTGTTATGCGATGCTGCTGAAATGTTTCAAAGAAAAAGCACAAAAGCTGTCCAGTCCTGGTAAATGTAGGTGTTAGTGGCTACATGCTGTCCTTCTCTACTCTCATCAGCTATTTACAGTTCCTACTAACACCCCTCCATTTTGTTATGTACTCTGCTGCCCACATTCATTCGCCCCCATACTCTCTCTTGCACTGAGAGAATTAGTTGTGCTCACTGTGGCCAATTCTTCACATCTGGCAGATTATAATAAGAAAGATGAACTGCAAGGGAGGCAGCTGGCACCGCTCAGTCTCTCATGCCCTTCCCCTGCTAAGCCGAGCCACAATGGGGATCCTGCACATTGCGCTGCCTCCCGTCTCTGCAGTGTGTGAAAACAGTACGGTCTCCACATTTGCACAGAAAACATGTGCAGACAGCAGAAAAACATCCCAACATATATAAGCTGAAGGAAATGCAATGATCTTGCATTTCCTTCAGCTTATAATGTGTCGCCAGCAGAGTAATAAAATCTCCTTTTTCACCTTTGCAGCACTCCGCATGGTTTAGGTTAGACTGCCTAATAACACAGACATAATACAATACTCTACATTTTGGTCATGTGGTGCAGGAGAATTAGAAAATGTAATCCTTGTCACACCCAGTAACATCTCTCCTCCTTCTTCCATCCACAGGGTATTTTCCCAGTCAGCTATGTCCACTTGAAGAAATCCACAGTGACAAACAGAGGGTAAGTTCTATGATGCAGAGTTTTTACTTGAACATGTGCAGAATTATAAGCAGGGATGCATGAAGCTACCTTTTTCTGTCTCAATACTGATTTTGAAACTTCAGCTCATTGTTTTTCCCCTGTCTGATACCAGTCTTGTTCCATAATGTAGTATCTGTACACCTCACTGCTTTTCTGTGCAGTTAAAACTATTTAAAGGCTGTGAAAACCCATTTTCTCAATCACATTCTTACTTTAGGTGATGGGGTCCTACTTGAACTGACTATTTCTTGTCAAAGTCAGAAGCAACCAGGTCATTTCACTTAACAGATCTCAATATTTATGCTTTCATTTAGCAACAATTGACTCAAAGTGTGTCGACAGTTGTGGGGTGTTTTGCATCTGTGCCTGTTCTGTTAAACAAATCTGATCAAACCGCTCTCACACAGTCCTCATGAAGCACATTAGCGAAGCTAAATTATACATCGTTTGAAAGCACAAAGCTTCCCGATTCAAATTGTGTAAACCATTTTAGGATACTGATACCATTGTACATTAGCAGCAGCAGCAGCAGTGGCATCAAAAGAGGGCAAACACAACAAACTGGTTGTTTCTTCTATAGGCGCACAAATATTTCTATGTGCTGGACACTATTTTCTTTTAAGGATGCCAATGAACAGAATGTATCCACAGTTTTACTCTTTGAAGTATAGGAGGTGGTGAACATTAGGAGGCTTAACTCTTAATAAATAACAACCAAGAATGCTTGTTTTCCCCAAACTTTAACAGTAATGTTGCTTTTTCAGTCATGAATATTTAGAGGTTAAAGAGAAATACCTTAGATTTAGCTTTAACCTGGATTGTTTATGCCACTTTCACCACAGATACTGATTCAGTGTTAGAATTTGTACCAACCTCTCCTGTGGATTATGTTGTGAAGTTGCAAATTCTACCTTCAGCTCAACTCAGAAGTTCTGTGCATCATTTTTTGTCACACTGTGTGTCAAATGGAACAAAACATGTCTCTTTGACACAATTTAAGCAGCTTGGGTTGCTCAAAATGATTTTATAGTGATCCCTTTTAATATCACTGGTTGTACTAGAGGCCTCCAGGCAGTGAGTTAAACCTTCTTGTGTGATAATTGGATTGGATTTGGAAAAGATTTTTACTACCTAATGTACAACATTTCTATATACTTTAATACTGCAATATAAAAGTACTCATAACGTTATGAAGATAGATGGATCCACCTCGCCTAGCTCTATAGCCAGTATCAGGCAAACCCAACGGCCTCACTAAAGTGAAGGAACACCTTATCTGTGCCACTAACTTTAAATTTGTTTATTATTAATCAGACAGTTAAAAAGGCACTTGGAGTCATTGCAGTACAGAGTATTTTATGTGCTTGTAGTGGAGTGTAGCTCAAAATACTGAAGACCTGCTTTATATAACATCAGGAACAGTTTCTCTCGGCAGATCCATCACCATCAGAGCTTTATTGAGACATACTGGAGGATGATGGGAGGATGATATGTGTGTTCTTTACTGGTCAGACCTGCTGGCTCTGATGGAGTTGATGGAGATTTCCTTCTCTCATTACACGGGCGTTGTGATACAGATTCATCAACTGATCCATGTCAGAGGATGTGTGTCCCTCCCTCCTTTGCCATCTAATTTCACCTAACCACTGATTAGTGACAATCCAATCTTCAAGAGAATTACCACCTGACAGCTGCCGACATGCATGCACACACACACACATACACACACACACACAAACATGCCTGTGCACACAGCGGTCATCGACATCCATCTCATCACAATAGCCGGCCATGGCTGCACAGGCTGGAATAAAGACGGAGACAAAAACAGGCGGCAGGGCTCTTTATCAGCCTGATGTAATGCTCTGTCTGCAGGCTGGGATCCACGGCTCGCTGTGGACCGGGAGCTTTGCTGTTATATCACATCCTCCAGTTGAGTTCCCACATAACAGGAGGACTCTCATTTGCACTCAAACAATTAAAAGTGCAGGCTTGGAAATTGACATTATTACAGTTTCTCGCTCCAGGAGTTGCACTTTGGGAAATCTGCTTTGCTGTCTCATGGAGTTAATGAGGTGACACACCTACTGCATCTGTGTAGTTCTCCCAAAGCATCCCCGCCACAGACAATCACCCCGGCTCTTTTTGGAATGGATGGAGATGCTTGGATTGTTCCAAAAACATTATACAGTATCAGAGTTGATGCTTTGCAGGGGATGCCAGAGCCAAAGCAACACAAGTTTTGCTTTAGTGTTTCCTTATGAACATGGGAAGGACGTGTGTTGTGGTTTTTACTGGAGAGCTCGACCAAGTTCCTAAAAGAAGTCATGTCTAGAAACAAAAAATGAGACGTTGTGCTTTAACAAACTGTCAGCTGATGAATGGGAAGTATTTATTAACCATCAACCACTAGCTTAGCTTAGCATTAACCCCAGTAACTTTGTGAAAACCCCTCACCCTTTAAGCGTAACCGAAACCAGAACAAACCACAAAATTACGTTTCAGCTTGATACAAAAAAATAACAGAATCTCCAATACCATTACTGCTTTTGATTCTTTTTTATTATTAAAAGTAGTTAAAGTACAACCACATAAACAACAGAAACATGTTGTATTTAACGATTTGAATGCATTAGTAGGAGCTGACTTTCAAATATGTTTTAATTAACACTAAATAATTTGCTAAGGGGCAAAATATTTGCTGTTAATGAGGCATTTCTTGTTATTATTCTCTGTTAATTATTTAATCACATGCATGTTTAGAGCACAAGACAGTTCATAATAAGAAAAATACAAATATTTGAATGCTGCAGTACGAAGAAGAGTCTTCATGTTACAAGGATGTGACATGCTGGATGTGATATGGATCCATTGTTTTTGGCATTGACCCCATTGACAATAGCATTGATGCTTGTGCAACTGAGCTCACATTCATGTGTGCTTTTTGCCGTAGGCTCTGTGAGACAGTGGTGCCCCTGGAGGACCCCATTATCACAGAGACCACCTCCACGCTGCAGGAATGGGGCGTCTTGTGGAAGCAGCTCTATGTGGTCAGTAGCACTGTATTACAGTGAATCGCACTCATATGAAAACAAAAGCAATAAATGTGAGAGCATGTCTAAGATTACCAAGATTTCCAAGGGAGTTGAAAGATCAACAGCTTTTGCAAAGATGTTGCATCCACCGTTGTTTCATTTGCCTTCCTCTGAGGAATGTGATGGAATACACTTTTCCCATTTGTTTTTCTTCACTGAACATAATTCAGAACCTGGTATGACCGAGTTTGCTACAAAGACTAGTGATTCGCCTGAAATATAGTCCAAACATACAGTGACAGCTCGTTTAGATGTTTCCCCCATAGCATGTCGTTCTGACTGTCAGCCTGTATTTTCATATAGTATCTGTGTAGGAGCAGAAATGGTGGTTGGACACAGATAATGGCCTACAGACCTGTCATATACAATTTCATGCTGTGTCATTCAGCCATTGATTGATCTTGGCCTGACTCTAGTAGTTTCTGCATCATCTTAAGATCCACCACCTTCAGTCAGCTTTTACTTTGCCGGGCAAAAGTGATTACTGGAAAACCCAAAGCATCCTTAATCCTGCTAAGTGTCGAGGGGGCAGGCAGAAGTGGTTGGTAGGGTTTTGAGTTTGGAGCCGAGTGGCTATGTTGCAGAGCTGGCAGCGAGTTTTTACATAACCTCTCACTGAGGACTGCTCATGCTCTGAGCAACTAAGCAGCCCGAGGCATTGGTGTGGTGATGTAACTTCCTCTGAAGCTCGACTAATATGAAGCGCTGATTTAACAGCGCTGGTTTTGGTGCTCACCCCCTCTGTGATATGGGGCATGTTGCCACAGTTGCATCCATAATAATAGGATGTAGCATTGGCTTGATGTTGATACATTTCACCTTATTGTTGCCAATTAGAATTCATGGTATTACCTCTGGGAGCAATGGCCTAAGCATAACTGTGTATCTGTTATAATGTACATAATTAGCCCTGCAGAATAGAGGTCCGAAAGGGCTCATCAACCCTGACAAAAATCTTTGTTTTCAGCAGCGACCAGGCTTTGAGAACATGCTGTGTTTATCCTCATTAAATTTACATGGGTATTGTGGCCGTGCTTAATCTTTGCATTTATGTAAACAAACCTGGGTGGTAATGTGGGTTTGTCATACCATTAGAGAGAACAGAGGACGCCTGAATTAAAAATGCTGTCCTTGATCTACGAGAAATGGTGATGAAATTCATTAGTGTGATGAGGTCAAAGCAGATTTATAAGGGAAATGTATTTTTTCGTTTCATTAATGAAACCAGTGTGCTTAAATCTCAGTTGCAACACGTGTTGTTCTGCTACTTGCACAGGCTCACAGGGGGTTTGATTAGAGACATGATTTTAACTTGTTCATATGCTTGACCTGAATGTAAAATATATCACAATATTCCAATACCAGAGATTGACTCATCTAGATATAGGCTCTCATTTTACTCAGTGTCAAGCTTCGTGCATGCATTTACAGATGATTAATGTCACAGATGATGTGAGGGATGAGTTTCATTAATATTATGCATAAATGCTGAGTGTGTCTTTGCTACTTGAACAGAAACACAAGGTGGATCTATTCCATAAGCTGCGCCATGTGATGAATGAGCTCATCGACCTGCGTCGGCAGCTGATCCAGGGCCACCTTGCCCAGGACCAGACCCGTGAGATCAAGCGACACATCACCGTACGGCTTGACTGGGGCAATGAGTGAGTAACTCTTGTACTGAGTGCATGAACTGAAGCTGCACTCTTAAACAAATCTTTGTTTCTAACCCCGGCCACCATAAAACGTAATATTTCTCTGGAAGTGGTGGGGGTGTAACAGCATTGCTATGATGTAATTTTATGGTCATTTAGCAGATGAGTGAATCTGAAGCAGCTTAAAGTCAATGCAAATCCCCCCTGGAGGAGCTGCAAAGCCATATTCTTACTGTTGCCAGTTTCAAACTCCATCCAACTGAGCTGTGACAGGCATCCATATCAGAGATAAAGATGTGAGGGCTCCGGTTCAGTTGAGGAAGAGCTTGATGTGAAAGGACCATCTGTCAGTTTAATATAAGATTCCATGCACAATTGCACATAAAAGTGCGCACATTTCGGTTGAGCCGCATCACTCAGTTGTTTGACATTAGTGTGTGTCATGCTGGAATGAATTATGAAAACATGCAGTAGTGGAAGCCCGAAACACAGCGTAGTATTTTCACCATGCATGTTGAGGTCAGTGCTTGTGCTGTATGCTGACCTGAGAGCTGTAGTGATTAAATTTCATGGTCAAAAGATCATAGCAGCACAGATTCCGCTCTGTAATCTGAGGCTGCACAATTTAGCTAAAGTGAAGAGTTACAGTTTGATATACGAGCACATGAGCCAACGGTACACGGCAATTGAGGACATTCACTCAGTGCTGTGCTTAACCTCCTCATTCCCATAGACTTTAATGGTTCTCTATAATGCAAACTCATGTTGAGTGGTTGAGTACCATTCAAACCCACAAGTCCCCATTTCACTACAAGATCCCAGGGTTTCCACACATGCCACAAATGTCTTATGCAGTTGTTAGAATAAAATTATCCACAGCACTAATCTAAAATTGTGTGGATGTGTTGGTGCGGCCATGAAAAACTGACCTTCTGTTTGAATATTGAATTCTGTGGTTTTTGGTGTGGACTCATACAGAAAACCGTACAGAGTGTCAAATGACTTAAGTGCAGGGACTTTTCTTGTGTGTTTCAGTTTTTGTTACATAAAAATCTTACGGCACTACACTTCTTAGGGATTTATTCTACTTATATTGTAAGTTGTGTACCTCGTTACACTTATCTGGTAATAAATTATTTGATGAAGATTCACATAAGAAAAATAAGCTTCTAAATCTATAGCTCTTCATGATTTTTGTCAAAGAGATCCTTTTTATGGAAAATCTTAAAGCAAACACTATTACATGACCCTGAGTGGTTGCCAGGCAACCAGTGGAGAATCCAGGAAGTCACTGCGGCACACAACCCGCATTGTTGTTTTTACACTCTGATTTTTGTTTGGGTTTAGATGTGGTGGTACATCAGTTTTGATGCTGATGGACAGAGCCAGGCTACCTGTTAGTCCATGTTTCCTGTATTTAAGCTAAGCTGAGTTAATTGGATGTTTTCTGGCTGTTACAGTCAGAAACGAAAGATCAGATTTCTCATCTACCTCTCCACCAAAAAGCAAATTGTCAATTAATTCATCCCGTAATGCAGTCAAAGTAATATGCAAATGTCAGATAAATGTAGTGGAGTAAAAAGGAAACTATTTTAAGTAACATGCATTCATAAGGTACCTCAGAATTATGGTTCAGTGCAGTACTTGAGTAAATGTACTAAGGCTTATTTATAGAGGATTTTTTCCAAGATTTTATTCTGGAGATATTACAAAGAGACAGATTTGTAGAATCCTTTTTTATCAGGGCTTTAAAACTAACTTGACGTGAGAAAGATTTCATGTGTGGAGCGCATCATTTGATTCGTTTTCACAAAAAGTTGTCTTTTTCTCCCTTTTTCCTCTTCTCACACCCCTAATCCCTGTTTCACCAGGCACCTCGGCTTAGACCTTGTTCCCAGAAAGGAGTTTGAAATGGTGGATCCAGATCAGATCAGCGTATCAGAGCTCTACAAACTGGTATGTCTGGCTGGGATTATTCTGAACCAATTCATGCTGTACAAATGCATCCCCTGAATTATTAAGGAGAATAAATTAATGAGGGGAATGTGTATTCTTTGGATGATAAAATGCAATTAAACATGTCCCTGCAGCATGCATAAACTATATCTGTAGCCGTGACTCATTGACTCGCACACTGTGAGCTTTTTTACCTACTGTGTGCCTTTTTGTCGCTGCACAGCCTGACTTTTGCTTATAGGAATGTGTTGTTGGATGTGTACGGATGTGTGAATGCACCGATTATCAAATCATCCATAAGAAGGTGACTCACAAGAGACAACGCGATTCAGCTGTTGGAGAGCTTCCTCATGTGACCTATCCTTTATGCTTATCCTGCCACCATATTGAGTGTGTCCCCTTTTCCCGCGCGCACGTGACTCTGGCGAGTGTGATTGCTAGCTAGCAACGCAGACGTAATGCAAAGTGACAGGCCCAGGTGAAGCTATGGGAAAGTACATACAAATTAAATTTTTATTGCTATTTTCTTTTTAAATAAATTACATATTTTAGTCTTGCTTGCTTTAAACTGCGAACCAGGCGAGAAACACATTTCCATAAATAAGTAATGTCTCAAATGTATTTTAGTTGTAGTGATGTGGGGACTTTCCAAACCTATACAGAGAGAGAGAGAGAGAGAGAGAGAGAGAGAGAGAGAGAGAGGAGACTTAGTGAGGCAGATCCAATTTTAGAAATATGCAATTACAGTGCAGATGTTATGAAATCTAATGTAATGCTGCTGGAGACTGTTATCTGGGAGGGAGATCCTTTCTGGTCAGTAGTTGAAGCTCCATATGCTGATGAAAACACTCTCCAACTGCCCTGCAGCCTCCCATTATCCCATTGCCATGTTTCTCAGCTTTGCACACAGAATGTTTGTGCACTAAATGCTCTGTCCAGAAACAACAGCGTGGCCCCTTCTTGCCAAAAAGCCTCCTGACTCTGTCGATGAAAGTGAGCTTGTCTTTGGCAGGGCACAAGGCCTTGGCACCTCTTCAGGTACGGGAGCAGAAGAGTTCTTTTAGGCTGCTGAGCAGAGAGTGGTGCGTGTGGGCGATACTGGCTTTGTCCTCTTCCCTCCCACATGCTCACGTTTTGCCTCATGTGGGCTTGTTTTAGTGCTGCGGGAACAGTAGTGTAGCCGCTCGGCAGCATACGTAGGTGAGATTTTTGTCAGATTTGAAGCATCGACCCAGGCATCTCTCAGGTAGCGTGTGTCTGAAGCTGCTATAAGGTAAATAAGTTCAATGCTGTGTGGGAAGAGTAAAGAATGGACCGACTGATCTGACATTTTTTCCTTTTGAACTTCATTCTTTTTTAGCACGTATCCAGCAGACACTGTGGTCAGCAAAGCACAAACCAGGTAGAGTCATTTCAAAGCTGTTTGTTTATGAAGTCATCATACCTTTCATACTCTGCCTTTCTCTTCAACTCTCATTTCTCATCTCCTTTCCAAACATTTTGTACCACATGAGTGTCCTGAAGTCAGGGCGCTGCTGTGCCATCAAGGCTATCACACTCACACTCTTTACTACTGGTTGCCTTTAATCCTGGTTATCCTGATGTCACTTTCATGCTCCATAAGAACCCCACACCACTGCTGCCAGGGTGAGAAGATTGATTCCCACTGGGATCACATATGTCCCAATGCATGGCCACTTTCATTAGTTTGTCCTCTGAATTTCATGTGTGGGGGAACACCAGTTGACGGAGCTCATATTTAGTGATAAAGCTTTTGAGGAAAAAATGCTTGAGCTTCATGCTGCTCTCATGCTTTTAAAGTAAACATAAAGCTGGAAGCAGGAGCCAGTTAGCTTAGCTTAGCATAGAAATAGATTGAACACATAGCCTGGCTCTGCCTACAAATCCGCCTACAAGTATGAAACCTGGTAGTGCTACAATGTCTTGTTTGCTCACTTTAGCTTTTAGCTTTTGTGCAGATTAAACAAACAAATGAGATAAGATAAACTTTATTGATCCCTCACTGGGAAAATTGTCATGTTACAGAAGCTAGATACAAAACTACAGTATGTATCTGTGCAAAACACGCTATTTATTACCTCTGTGCAGTAACTCACCACTCATTACACTATTTATGACACTTATTTTCTTAGGAAAAGCACATTTGTACATCTATGCTATACTATTCTGCTTAAGTTTATATTTAAGGTCATATTCTTCTATTAATGTTTATATTTAAGGTCACATTTTTTCTACTTATGTTTACATTTTTCGTTCATATTTTGTACTTATGTTTGTCTATATATTTTGTTTTGTTTATATTCTGTCTTTGAATGGGAGCAACTGTAACCTAGACAATTTCTCCTCAGGGATCAATAAAGTATTTCTGATTCTGATAAGACTAAAAAAAATTCCATATATCAGATATGAGCAGTATAATAAACATATTCCCAAAATATCTAACTTTTTTCTGTGATATGGAAATGATCACTAAAAGCTGTTTTTTATAGTTATAGTTCTATATATTACATAAATACATTAGTCTTCCTCATAGGAATGCACCATCCCTGCAGCTCCTCATAACCAAACCACCTTTTTTCTATTGCATTATCTCTGTATTTGGATTGTATTATGTGTCCACTGGGTCTACTGTAAACAGCATATACTTGCAAAAGGATGAAACACACTGTAATATCTATTTCAATTAATTATTCACCTGTTACAGTCCTGCCATAGATCTGTTAAATAAACATGTCTATATAGAGAATGGCAGATATTTGGCCTCACTCGCAGTGCACCCTCGCCTTGTTAGCGGTCACTCTGTTCTTCGTTCCCAGGGTGATAGCACGAGACAGCGCCATGGTGACGGTTGCCGTGTCCCCGTGTCGCACCACCTCTTCATCAATCTGAAGAGCTTTACTTACAACAGCATCAGCGAGGATGCAGACGTCTTCTTTTCTCTGTACGACACTCGCGAGGCCAAACAGATCAGGTATGCCGAGGAATCTCAGCGCACACGAAACGGCCTTGAATGGTTCTGTAGTACATGGTGTATACGTGCGAGGACAGACAGACAGACACTCAAACATACACCTCTACACACTGTCTCTGTTCAGCAGATTGACAGAGGCATTCTGTGATTGGCAGACACTCTGAAACTGTGAATTGGCTTCTTTTGCAGTGAGAAGTTCATGGTGAAACTGAACAAAAACGGAGGACCAAAGAATCCAGAGAAGGTTGATCGTCTGTGTGCTCTCTTCACGGTGAGATTATTTTCTTTTTGACATAAATGCTAATAATTTGTATTTCAACTCTCATTCAAATCCACTAACATTTTTCATTCCTCTGTAGGACCTAAGCAGTAAAGACTTGAAGAGGGACCTATACATTGTTGCACATGTTATCAGAACTGGTAAACAGAGAACAGTATACAAAACAAGCTCTCCATGATTATGACTGATATGCGTTTCTTTTAAACACAGCTTTTCTCTTTTGGTTTCCAGGTCGTATGCTGCTCAATGACTCAAAGAAAGGCCCGCCTCATGTGCAGTACAGACGACCTTATGGCTGTGCTGTACTTGCCATGAGTGATGTTTTCCACACAATCACAGACCTCAAAGAGGAGAAAGACTTTGTGCTTAAAGTTTATACGTGAGTAAACCATTGTAGCTGTACTTGTTTTTCTCTTTTTTAAAAATTAGTCTGATAAAAATTTTCGCCTTACACTTTGAAATTGCTTAGCTTACCAAATTGCTTTGTAGTTACACGACTTCTGTGATCTCAGAGTTACAACATCGACGCAGCGATACGATGGAGTGTGAAGGTTCTGGAAATGTTGTGCATGACAACCTAGTGCCTCGCTGTTGATGCTTGGTGTGTTTTGACCAGAATGATAATGAAGTGTCCTCTGGAAAATCAATAGCTGCTCACCCTGAGCCTGTGATAGGGAACTTGGCGTGTTGTGAATCTGGCTGCTTCTGTTAGGCTTTGCCACAGAGAGACACTCCTGTACACCGGCCAACCCTAGCGAAGGAAGGAGGCACAGAGAAGGAGAGGGGAAGAGGCTGAGAGAGATGACACATAGATAATTGAGCAAAGTTAGAGGACAAAGGAAAATAACACGGAGCTCAGCATATTTTCTTGTCAGTCGGCAGCGAGATTGTCTCCTTGTATCTCCTCTGTCCTTCTCGGTGTCCACTCTGGGTCAGAGGTCACCCGTGCACTTCACCATCCCATTACATGATATTTTCCTTGAGCCATACTTTTAAGGTTAACGTTACAGCTTGGTGTGAAATGAAGATTTCTAGAATAGAAAGCTGTCGTTTTTACTGGATTTCTCGGCTGACGTGAAAGGCCCTTCCCTTTAAAAAGCAAGCAGTGATTCAGTGCTGAGCTGCCTCCAAACTGTCGGCTCCTATAACGCTCCAGTCTGTGCATTTCCCCATGCCTTTCCCAGGGGCCTTCGGGCCCACAGTAATGAAAAAGGCTGGTAGAGAGCTGGCTGTCAGGTTTGCTTAGTGTGCTGTGCATTTGGGCTAATGTGCTGCTTGATAGCACCTCCCCCTGCTGCTACCTTTTCTCCAAGAGGAAATCGGCTCTGGGACACATGCTGTTCATGTAGTCCCCATGCGCACAGTCCTGAACCCTCCATCTGGACCCACTAATGGGTGCGTTGTTAACAGCCCAACCCAACTGTCTTTCTCTGCAGATGTAACAATGAGAACGAGTGGTACCAGGTACACGAGAACATCATCCGCAAGTCCAATACCAAGTACTCAGCCCCCAGCACCAACTATGGTAAATATGTTGTCTCTGCAGATATGTTACCTTTTTGATTTTCACCCTTTTTTCACCCCTTTGCGGAAGTTTTATAACAACTCTCAGTGAGTAAACAGGAAAGAGGATACATGGATGTTACTGTTTATCGGCCCAAGAGCAGGATATCCGATCGTCATGTTTTTATATTTAGCTGTGCAGTTACTTTTGGTCATATTTTCCCCATATTTTCAGAATTATGCCTCCACATCATTGCTATAGAGATGAATAGGGATATGTTTTTGTTGATCAAAGGTTTGAAAAACTACGCTGAGAAAAAATGTAACAGCAACATCTCTGGTGACATGCTGAACGTGCTGTCAACTGTTTTTATAGGAGCTATTTTTAGTGGAAAAGCAGCAAAAACAGCTACTCAAATAAAACAAATCAATAACCCAGAGATATTTTGTGCTGTTATAGACAACTATAATAAAATCAGCCACATATTCACAATAATGAAGCTAAAACAAAAAAAGTCTGTAAACAATTAATAGATTTTTTTCAGTTGTTTTACTGATGAATCCAATAATAACTTGTGCTCTAAAGCAAATGAATGTATTTATCAAAAAAATTGGGATCTTTTGCTGTAATTCACCGGATTATCCAAAAACAAACATTGTTATATCCATTATGATTTTCCAATTGTCATCCGAGAAAGCAGCCTATATTATGAAATGTATCAAAGCCAGTTAAAATTCCTTTACATCACAGAAAATTGCTCATCGCCCACCTCAAACTGTCACTTTGACAATAAAGACGTGAAGCAGGAAACATATTGTAGCCAAAGACAGAGCTAAATCAGCTCAGCTGATGTGTGAGCTCCTCTGAAAAGATCACTTTGTGTCTCTGGTGTTAAATTATGACTCATGCCTATGTTACTAGATTTGTGCAGAACCCATATTTTCCTTGTATCTTTGTGTGATTCCACAACGCCATTTTTGTCCTCCTTCTCTGTGTTCTGGCTCCGATCACGTCTCTCCATCCACTCTCCTGTCTGTCTTCACCTCCCCCACATTCTGACTAATGTCCTTTAAATACCCCTCTGTCCCTCCCTTCTCCCATCTCCCTTGTCTTTGTCCCTGCGCCTTTTTTTCTTCAATTCTACTTCCCTCCCACAACTCCACACCTCTTCATTTGCCCTTTCCCCCTCTCCATTTACACACTCTCGCATATGACCCCCCCACACCACCACCACCACCACCGCCCACCCCCCAGGCCTCATCATTTCCCTGCAGCTGCTGCGAGGTGAGCTGGAGCAGATCAGACGGGAGAACCAGGCTGTGTTCAACAGGGCCTTGGCACTCACACGCAAGCTGGGTTTCCCAGATGTCATCCTGCCAGGTAAGAAGGCAGAGAGCGGTAGGTGGTAATGGGGACAGAGAGGTTCAGGGAGGAGATGGAGACCAGAGGCCAGATGGCTCAGAGGAATGAAAAGAGGGGAAGGTCACAGATCAGGGTAAGAGGAAGCAGATGAAGGAGGAGAGGGACAGGGCGAGAAGGTTGTAAGAAGAGAAAGGATTAAACTGGAGAAAACAGCAGGAAATAGCAATAGAGAGATGTCAGAGATAGCAGAGTGGGCTAAGGTCAGTTGTATGTGAGGTGGATTCACAGCACATGCTCAGTATAATAGAAAGTAACAAAATACTCAAGTACTGTACGAAATAAACATCTAAGGTACTTGTGCTTGAGTATTTCCACTTGATACCTTATCCTCACACACGTCATTGTACTTTTTACAGCACTTCATTCATCTGACAACTTTTCAGATCAAAGATTTACAAAAATGTGAACAATTTGTGACCTTCTGTCAAAAAAACAGTTGTTTAGGTTCCAACAAAGAAACATTTCTCATTTAATTTCTCTTATTTCAGACTTGCCACAGTATCATGAAGGCAAAAAAGAAAATAAATACACAATACAAGCCCTCCAAAAAAACCAGCCAAATCATATCCAAAACCTAAATTATTGTCTGAAAACGAATAGGATGAAGTTTCTTCTGTGTACTTCTCAGATGTTTTTTTAGGCTCACTATGAAATTGGTGCATCAGTATTCCAAGTCTAATGATTCCAAGTGTACAGAAACATCACACATATAAGCGTTACTTTTTAGTAGATCAAGTTTTTATAACAAGTAAACTGAGTTGATAGTACCTTTTTTTTACTAAGTTACTAAGTTGTAATTTTACTTGCACTTCAGTGAAGCGCTCGAGTACTTCTTCTGCTGCTGGTGTTTTGTAGACTCTCAGTTCTTCACTCCCTGTTTGCATGAGATCGACATGTAGGTCAGGTGCTGAGCAAATTGTGAAGAGCAGAGGTCTTCAAAGATAACTCAAAGACAGAGAAGGAAAGGGAGAGATGTGTGTTTATTTCGGAATATTTCATCAGCTGACATTGCAGTGCTTTATGTCTACTGAGAATGTATAATCCTCCTCTTCTTTCCTCTCCTCTCCTCTCCTCTCCTCTCCTCTCCTCTCCTCAACTCTCCTCTCCTCTCCTCTCCTCTCCTCTCCTCTCCTCTCCTCTCCTCTCCTCTCCTCTCCTCTCCTCTCCTCTCCTCTCCTCTCCTCTCCTCTCCTCTCCTCTCTTCTACCCTCCTCTCCCATCTCCATCTCCTCTTCCAGTTAGCCTGAAATACCTCCCAATATTGCTCCTTGTGAGTCATCTGTCCCCAAGGAGATGACTTGGATATAAATAACTATAATCTGATTTTATAAATAACTGCAATATCTTCCTCCAATGTTGCTACTGATATTTATTTCATTAAACACTGACCTCATGAAAGGTGCTGAGGCAGTCATGAGCTACATTGTATTAGAACTCAGCGGGGTCATTTTTATTGAAAGCAACAGTGACATGTAGTCCACATCTTAGTCCACATGGAAGCTTAATTAGTGTTGACCATTCACAGTTCATCTGTGGAGCAGAGGCTGACATGGACATTACAACGTATGACCATCACCAGGGCATAGAGATTAAAGCCTTTGTCTTTCTAATGTACCATAACTCCATTCTAACTCCACTTTTCCAGGTTATCTTTTTCATTTTCAGACTCTTAGTTTTAATTCCCAGCTGACACTGAAGCGATATAACTTTTGATTCAATTAAATTTCGTGCAGCTCCCTCCGGTGCTGACAAAGGCTCATAATTATAATGTTGCTTCTTCACGTAAGCAGTAGTGCTCCCTGAGACAAATGTATAAAATCAGTGGAGCTGCCCTTTTAAATAAAGTTTCTCCTGTTTAACTGTTCTAGGTGACACACGCAATGACCTGTATCTGACTCTGGAGCGGGGGGAGTTTGAGAGGGGTGGCAAGAGCGTCCAGAAGAACATCGAAGTCACCCTCTATGTGCTGTATGCCGACGGGGACACACTCAAAGTATGACACATGTGCACATGAGTTACAACGCAGCATATCATCAGCGTATGACGAGTGTAACCTTCCTCCTGTGCATCCTTGTCTTTGCAGGACTGCATCAGTTTGGGCAGCGGGGAGCCCAACACCTGTGAATATCGCTCTTTTGTCCTGTACCACAACAACAGCCCTCGCTGGAGCGAGATGGTCAAGCTGCCCATTCCCATAGATCGCTTCAGAGGGTCCCACCTCCGCTTCGAGTTCAGGCACTGCTCCAGTGAGTCAACCCAGTGGCAGTCAAACCCTCAGTGCACAAGTTTATTAAAGACAGACTGGATAATGCTCAGAGCAAGACTAGTTTGTGTGATTTGTGTTGATGAGTACATGATGGGTGATAATATGATGTCCTTCCTTTCAGCTAAAGACAAAGGGGAGAAAAAGCTCTTTGGTTTTGCCTTCACTCCTCTGATGAGAGAAGATGGGACCACACTGTCAGACGAGAGCCATGAGCTGTATGTCTACAAGGTAGGATCAGATCAAACACATACACAGTACATGTATGGTGAAAAGAGATGCATGGGGTTGTAACCTTAAACTAGCAATTAGTTTCATGACATGAAAATCAAAATAGTTGTAATGACAGTAAATGTTAGGACATATGCTGTGGTGTATTTTACTTCAAAGTCTCTGAGCTCCAAAACCGGCTGTGGGTGTGAGATCATCAAAATTACACCATTTATCAAAGCCAGAAAACTGTAAAAACAGAAAGAATCACCAGATTTCCAACATCTCGACAGTCCTTGGATTACTGATCTGTGACTTGCTGTTCCACTTGAAAACTTAACAATCATCGTCATCAAAATAATTTGATTTCTCATGTCTCACTTGACAATTCATAAAAACATCAACCAGATTCAGTAAAAAACTACACATGTTGCACTCTTGGCACAACCATGAAGCCATTAGTGACTTGGCTTCGACCAACGGTCACGTGACAAAAATGCAGGGACTTTTTGGCTGAACTGCAGACAGTGTTTACACAGCACATATGAGACAAGTATAAAAACAAATTAAAGATGTAAGTTGTAAAATATCTGTAGTATGTTGAGCCAGTATTGGTGACGCCAATATATATATATATATATATATATATGTGTGTATATATATATATATATATATATATATATATATATATAGATAGATAGATATATATAGATATATGAAAAATGCTGTACAGGTTGATTCAGTCATTTTTTTTAGTCTGTGTAAAATAAATAAATAATCAAATAAATTCAGCTTTTGCTTTTTCTTTTTTATTATTCATTGCATTATACACCAATCAGCCACAACATTCTGACCACTGACAGATGAAGTGAATAACATTGATCATATTGGTACTATGTGGTGTTCTGTTGGAAAACCTTGGATTTTGTCATCCATGTTGATGAGACTTAGACACCCAAATAAACATTGTCCCACAACAAGCACACTCCCTCATGCAAATGGAAATCCCAAATGTCACTGGCCTACCCCTGCAGGAAAATGCACCCCACCACATGGAAAAAACATCAAACAATCAGGAACATGTTGAGGAACATGACAATGGCCCAACATGTTGATTTGACCTCCAAACTTCCTACACCCCATTCTGATCAAGCATCAACAGGATGCAGTGGAACAAGTCTGATTGACAGAGGCCCCACTGCACAATCCAAAGAACCCAAAGGATCCACTGCTAACGTCCTGGTTGCAGATCCCATAGGACACCCTGAGAGGTGCTCTTGTCCAAGCCCAATGGTTCAGAGCATTTTTCACCACATAAGGGGGACCAACACAATATTAGGCAGGTGGTCATAATGTTATGTCTGATCAGTGTACATTTGACATTTTGAGTTCTCTCTACTTTTAGCTATGGTATACTGCTTTAAAAAGTAAGCCATCAGTGAGTAAAAATATGCCAGGAGCAAAAATACAGTGCTAGGGTCCTGAGGGTTAAGCTTTTAAATTCATAGTTATTTGCTTTAACATGCCATGCCGAGGTGTTTATGCTTTGGAGGGGTATCACATCCCAGGAATCACCTGCTGGCAGCTCTCTGGAAGTTGTTCCATTTTCTCAGCAGTGGATACCATAACATTTAATGAAATGCACCATGGTTTATTTTTCTGCTCTCCATCGCCAGCAATTGTAGCCACTGTGTCATAGCCGAGCAGCTCTGGATGACTGATCCAACAGCACCATACAAGGTGTTTTTGTGCTTGGGATATTGTCTGTCTTTTGTGTGTGTGTGTTTCAATCTCTCGCCATCCCAACCCACTATGTTCTGTACCAAGAACACTCTGAAACACGGAGAAGGTGTTTACAGGCTACAGTATACTTGTTAGTAGCATATCTGGGTTTCTCAAAACCAGTGTAAGGAATCAACGTCTTCTCCTCGTTTCTAAAATGAGGATATGATGTTTACGAGAGCAGCATATAACTGAGGTGCTCCTCAAACTGGTTTCAATGTCCTTGCTCACTATGAGAAGCCTTCTGTGACCAAATCTGCAGCAGAAGCACCTCCACACCCCTCGGTGCCAAAGCCAGGGCTGAGTAATTCCTAGTTATATACAATATTATATGCCTATTTATATTAGTTGTCTAACATGCCAGCATTTGTCAGTATGCCTACAATATGTAATCTAACCAGCAGAATGTTGAATATCATTTTTATGTGGAAGGGTTTTTTATATTCACAGAGTGTACGATGATGGTGTGAACATCCAGTTTATCAGTGGCAGCCCAGCAACACTTTGTTGCAATTGGCTCATTCTAGAGAGACAGAAGATCCAATAAAATGTTTTTCTGCTCCCAGGCCAGTTACCGAGATGAAAACACCTCAGTGCTGTTTAATCAGATCAGTTATTGACCAGAACTCCTGCTCTTTTGTTTCATGATGTTTGTCCGGCAGCATCCTTTCATTCAAATCTCATGTGTTTCCAAACCGTCTTGTTTCTCCCTCCAGTGTGATGAAAATGCCACCTTCAGTAACCAGGGTCTGTACCTGAGCCTGCCCTGCTGTAAAGAGGACTTCAACAGCTGCCCCAACCTGCCGGCCAACCTGCCCTTCCAGAGAAGCCCCAAAGAAACCTTCTGGGTCTCCACGATCCTCTGTTCCACCAAACTCACACAAAACGGTAAATCCAGCACCTCACATACTGCTCGTCTTTATTAGAGGAGTTTGACTGGATTCAACTCAGTTTGATTTTATTTCTGCCTTCAGTGGATCTTCTGGCTCTTCTGAACTGGAAGGCCCATCCAGACAGAGTGCTGGACATCCTCGGTCGACTACGCCAGATCAGTGGAGAGGAGATCGTCAAGGTCATCACAATGTTTATATAATGATGAGAACGATGTAAAGAATATTTACCCTCTGTGTTAATGTATGGGGTAGCAAGCTTCCCCGAAGGCCTCCTGTACGAATATTTATCTCGAAAAGCTATAAAACTCCCTCCATTTAGGGCTGAGAACAAAAAGATATTTTCAATTTTTTAAAGATAAAACTTTAGCGAGACTATTATTGGTTTAATTAGCATATTATGATTAGATTTAGCGTATTTTACCTTCATATATAATTATGGATATTCTGATTAAATTCATAGCTGGAAGTCGTTCTCATTTTTACATTCACAATGCATGTTTTATCTGGTTTTTAGTAAAATTGTCTTCAGGACTGTTGGGCAGTCACATTATCAGCTCAGAATAATAAAAAAGGTGTTATTGTCATGTTTTTGGATGAAGGGGCTATCCTTTTTTCTGTTTCCCTTGTTTCTATTTTAGTCAGCAGAAAGGCCTTTAATGTGATGGTCGTATTGAGATTTGTTCTTTTTTTTTCTCCTCACAGTTCTTGCGAGATGTCCTGGATACGCTTTTTTGTCTTTTAGATGACAACACTGATAAATACGGACCACTGGTATTCCAGTCTCTGGTAGGAGAATTAAAGGAATTAAAGGGACATGCTCTGCTTATAAATGTGTCGTGGAAATAGATATGACACCTATATGTTTGTGTGCTCAGGTGTTCATCATTAACCTGCTCAGGGACAGTCGTTTCTACCACTTCAGACCTGTCATGGACTCCTACATCCAAAACCACTTTGCTGGAGCTCTGGCATACAAGTATTTACCCAGTTCTCATAGAAACAAACATCAAAAAATCTTGTTTTTAATGTTTGCTAAATGTTTTAACTTCACTTTGCTTGCAGAGAGCTGATACGATGTCTTAAGTGGTACATGGACCGCTCAGCTGAGGTCGTCCGACAGGACCACATACAGGAAGCCATGAGGGTAAAGTATCCCACTCACTGCCTTCAGCTTCTGTCCTGGCTCCTTCAGCAGGGATTAATTAACATGGCACAAGGAAATGGTCAAACAAAAGTGCTGATAAGGAGTAATGTGACACCATATGAGGCCTCAGGAAGTGAATTCCCTGCTGAGAGAAAAGCTAATAAAAGGAAGTTATCAAAATCCTCTGCAGATATTGACATACAGAGTGCAGCTTTTCTATGAGGTCTTTGAACTTCCTTTGCGATTAGATCATGTGAGGAGATATTCGGTTACAAGGCCTGATTGGAAACGTTTCTTTCATGTATTGATTTTTAACCTTAAACCGATTTGGTGCTCAGTTTGTGCTCTTTGATGGTACAGAATGACGTTAACTGACTGTACGTCTCTGTCTGCATCTTTCCTAACAACCACCTCAGGCCTTGGAGTATCTGTTTAAGTTCATCGTCCAGTCTCGCATCCTGTACTCGAGAGCCACCTGTGGGATGGAGGAGGAGCAGTTCAGAGCGAGCATCCAGGAGCTCTTCCAGTCGATCCGATTTGTCCTGAGTCTGGACAGTCGCAGCTCAGAGAACCTGGTGTTCACGCAGGTCCGACTGTTAAACCTGTTGAAAAACACTTTCTGCTTTCAGTATGTCACCTGCTCAACAGTCCTGGTTATCTTCAGTTCTAAATGTTTTTTATTTTCTCTTTTATTCATCCTCTTAGTTTACATTCATGTTCCGTTGATTGATTTTCCTTGTATTTCTTGTTTCATTCTTGTTTGACTCTTCATTCCACCCTTTGCCTCACTATTGACCCATTCTTGGCTTGATCTTGGACAGTTTAGGGGTGTGATCAGCTGCATGCCTTTCTGTTGTCATGCTCCTGGGCTCTCGTCCGTCTCAGTAAGTCACAGCGCCCCCCTGTGTTGGTTTCACAATGCATCAGATGCTGTGCAACCACCAGCCTGCTTGAACAGGATTATGTGTTCTTAAGTAACGGATATGCAGCGAGTGCTTCAGATTTTACTGCTTATTTGAGACTAAATATGTAGAAAGTAAGATTATGGCTGTGTATAGTTATAAACCATGTTCCTACATTAAGATTTTGGTTGTGCTCCTTTTGGAATTTTAATATCTGGCTTAAATTGTTTTTTCTGTTACTGTCACTGACAAAAGAGTTTTATAAATTTGTAACTTGTGCTGTTACTAATATTTTTATACATGCATTTGTAGCTTCTTTGAGGCAGAATATGTATTCCATATGTAAACTACAAATTGCTCTTCCTTGTTCTTTGTTTCTCCCTTAAGGCAGCACTGTTGAACAGCTTCCCTGATATCTTCGATGAGTTGCTGCAGATGTTCACTGTTCAGGAGGTGGCTGAATATGTCAGGGGAACCTTGGGTAGCATGCCCAGCACAGTGGACATTGGCCAGTCCATGGATGTAGTCAAACTGCAGTCCATTGCTCGTACAGTTGAGAGTCGCCTCTTCTTCTTTCCTGGTGAGTCAAATGTGAAATTTTTCTGAAGATACTGAAACAGCACAGTCAAACATGCTATAGTACCATCTCAATCCAGATATGTGAACCCAATGAGCGACAGCATTTTTTAGTTTCATTCTCTCTTTGCCTATTTGTCTTTTTGCTCATTCTCTTGTCTCAGAGTCTCGTAGTATTTTACTGCCGGTGGTTCTGCATCACATCCACCTGCATCTACGCCAGCAGAGGGAGCTGCTCATTTGTTCTGGGATCCTGGGCAGCATCTTTTCCATAATCAAGACAAGCTCCATGGTATGATACGCTGCTACACATGCACATGCAACACAAAAATCAAATGCAATATGAAATTTCCTTTTAAATGCAGGTGTTGCTTCCTAGCACTGAATCCCCCCCATTAAGCAGCACGTGTCTTGTTCCCTTTAACTTCTCCTCAGGAGTCTTCTGTTCAGGATGAAGTGGAGATGATGGTGGAGAGCTTACTTGACGTGCTGCTGCAGACTCTGCTATCCATCATGAGCAAATCTCACTCTGTGGAGACGACCAGAGGACAGCGCTGTCCCCAGTGCACGGCTGAGATAACGGTAAGCTTCCACTTCAAGTACCTCTTTGATGGACAATAAAAAAAGATGAAATTTCTGTAAAATTTCGAGTTGATTAACCTTTCTGGATGTGTGTGTCCGTGTCTGTCGTTTTCTTCCAGGGGGAGTATGTTTCCTGTCTCCTTTCTCTGCTCCGACAGATGACAGAGATCCACTTTCACCATCTACTCAATAACTTCCATAGCAAGGAGGAGCTGAAGGTGAGAGACTCTGTGAGACTCCGAGCTGAGCATGATTAGAGCATTTAGCGGTGGCCTGCTTTCTACATACCGAGACTGCATGCGCTCTTTTAATATATTCCTCTGCAGGAGTTCCTGTTGAAGATCTTCTGCGTGTTTCGCAATCTGATGAAACTGACTATCTTCCCCCGAGACTGGAGTGTCATGCGGCTTCTAACTAGTCAGTGAGTCTGCTTTTCCATTTCTGTCATGCAGTCTTTGTCCCGGAGATGGTAAGGGAATACAGCCAACCATTAGATCAGGCTCTCTTTAGATAATCCTGCTCTGAAGGTGACGCTTGTGTTGCAAATTTTTTCATCTATTTTTGGCACCTTGCTCATTTTGTAAGCTGACAGTGTAATGTTTGCTTTCTGCAGCATCATCGTGGTGACAACACAGTTTCTGTCTCCGGCGCTGCACAAGAACTTCTCCGAGGCCGATTTTGATTTCAAGGTGTGTGTCTGGACAGCAACTAGCATGGAAGCCACTGCACCATAAAGCTACCAAATATTTTATGCTTTTATTTTGTAATGACATTTGTGAAAGGAGCACCTTTTTAATGTCATTCAGTGCAGCGTTTATTTACTTTGGTTTCTTTGTGCGTCAGGTGTGGAACTCCTTTTTCAGCCTTACTGTACTGTACATCAACCAGCCCAGTCTGCAGCTGGAGGCGCTCGGGCCTGCTAAGAGAAAGAAAGTCCTCGACAAGTAAGACATGGCTATATATTTGTTGTGTGCATTCCATTCTGATGCTGTGTTAATTTTTTTAACCATTTTTTAAACTATTTGTACTATTTTCTTTTTAGGTATGCGGATTTGAGAGTTATGATGGCATATGAGCTCTTCAGCATGTGGCAAAAATTAGGTGTGTCAATCCCACCATTCTCACAGACATATATCATTGTGAAGACCAGACCAGAATTTACAGATGTGAACAAAAGTTTGCATACACTTGTATAGCAGTCTTGAATTTCCAATGGCTCCTACAACTCTTAATTTTCTTTGATGGAATCATTGAAACACATGGATCTTTTTCTGTCTTTTTTGGTTCTTTCATAGATTTTTTACAGGTCTTCTGGAAATATGACAAAATCTGCTGGGTCAAAATATGTTCTTGATGGGGTTTAAGTCAGAACTTTGGTGAGACCAGTCTAAAACTCTAATTATAGCCTGATGTAGATGTTTTGTTTTGTTTTTACCACTCCTAATGTGTTTTTGGGATCACCCTCTTATTGCAACATCAGATTGCATCCAAGACCCAACCCTCTGGCTGATGATTTTAAGTTTTCCTGAAGAAAGTTGAGCTAATCCTCCTATTTTATGACTCAATTTACTTTGTGTAAAGTACCAGTTCCACTGGCAGCAAAAAAGATCCAGAGAATAATACTGCCAACACCATGCTTGACGTTATTTTTTGGTGTGTTTCCTTCCTGATCGGTGCAGTGGCACAACTGTACCATGAACTTTAAACTTAAAAACAAAGGTTTGCACAGATTATTTTGGGATCTGTACCTGCTTTGAAATGGCTCCAAGTGACTTTCATAACTTGTGGCTGAGTCTAATGAATGTATCAAATGCACCCTATTTAAATAGGTTCGGAGAAATCAGCAACTGTAGTCAATTCGCAAGAGGTTGAAAGGCCACTAAGAACATTTAAGTAGCAGACCTAATCCTTAAAGTTGCTCTATGTATACTTTTGGTCCAGCAGATTTTGTCATATTTCCAGAAGATTTGTAATAAATCCTTGTATATTTTCATGAAGTCAGTGCAAACAAAGGTGTCTCTTTGTGTCAATCTATGTAATTTAGGTGACAACAAGCCCCACTTCATCCCAGGGATGATGGGTCCCTTTCTCGGCGTCACACTGGTGCCTCAGACTGAGGTCCGAAACATTATGATCCCAATTTTTCATGATATGATGGATTGGGAGCAGAGGAAAAACGGCAACTTCAAACAGGTCATTATGACATTATTATGCTGTGAGATACAGATTGTGTGCTGCAGCGACAGGGGCTCTTTGTCACATAACATACCCACATCTTTTGGCTGAATGTGCTCTCAAATGTGTAGGTGGAAGCCGAGCTGATGGATAAGCTGGACAGCATGGTGTCGGATGGAAAAGGCGATGATAATCACAGAGAGCTCTTCAGTCTGTTGTAAGCATCAAAGCGGTGTTTAGTGAGCCTGTGAATGATACTCAGAATGATGCTGCTCTTTCAGTATTTCCTTCTAAAATGCTGTTGTTTGGTTTTCACATTGCAGGACCCAGCTGTTTGGTCCTTATCCAAGGTGAGGTGTACAGTCATTCATTCACATTCATATCTGTTGACTTCCTGTGCTGATCACTGTCAGTAAGAGTATCTCACTGTTTTTGTTCTGTGCAGCTTGCTGGAGAAGATCGAGCAGGAGACCTGGAGAGAAACGGGAATCTCGTTTGTCACATCAGTCACAAGACTTGTTGAGCGATTACTGGATTACAGGTAAAATTAAGATGCACATCTTAATACTGTTGGTTCATGTCAACAAGCTGCAGAGCAATGAGATAAAATACATGTTTATGTGTAGGGACTGCATGAAAGGAGATGAGATGGAGAACAAGAAAATCGGTGGTTCCGTCAACCTTATGGTGAGACATTTGTGAAATGCATGTTTTTAGTCTGGACACATTTACAGATTTTTTTCACAAAATGAATGCAATTTTCATTTTTTTTTTCTCTATTTATTCAACACCAGAACTTCTACAAATCAGAGGTCAACAAGGAGGACATGTATATCCGTTACATCCACAAGCTGTGTGACCTTCATCTCCAAGCGGAGGACTTCACAGGTAACTGAGATACTGGATCATGTTTTTTTGTTATGGTGCATTGTTTCAGGTTTTTCAAGTGTAATGCCTCTTGGTTGGACCCTTGCTTTTAATAGGTTCCCCGAACAAAATAATTTAAATAGAAAATAAATGTAACAGAGTAAAGAGTAGTGTAACACTTGTTCATGTTGTAAACGGATTTTTTGCTCCAAGCAGAATTCACAGACATTGTAATGATTGTAATGTCATATCTATATCTATATCTATCTCTCTCTCTCTCTATATATATATATATATAGATATATAGATATAGTGGCGTTAATTCTTTTATCCGACAACTTAGTAAAGAAAATCTGTATTACCTTGTTGACATGTTTCGACAGCTTCTGCTGTCTTCGACAGAATGTCATCCGACGTTTGGTGACGTGTCCTTTTTATCACGTGGCCGGTTTGACAGATCTGTCAGAATCTGTCAAACCGGCCACGCCCCCCCCGCCGTCCGGTGGTCCTTGGAGGATGGAATCCCAGGTGTGTGAGAGCATAAAAAGGACACGTCACCAAACGTCGGATGACGTTCTGACGAAGACAGCAGAAGCTGTCGAAACATGTCAACAAGGTAATACAGCTTTTCTTTACTAAGTTGTCGGATAAAAGAATTAACGCCACTATATTTTAACAAATGACAAGAATGAACCTAATTCAACTAGATATATAGATATAGATAGATAGATAGATAGATAGATAGATAGATGGATGGATGGATGGATGGATGGATGGATGGATGGATGGATGGATGGATGGATGGATGGATGGATGGATGGATGGATGGATGGATGGATGGATGGATGGATAGATAGATAGATAGATAGATAGATAGATAGATAGATAGATAGATAGATAGATAGATAGATAGATAGATAGATTGACAGATAGATAGATAGATGGATAGATATTTAAAATAGAAAAAACAAAAGTTAAATTTCATTATTATTTATTTATTTTACAATGATTGAAAGACCTGAAATCAACAAGTACAACCTTTTTTCAAGTATCCACAGGTGTTACCAATATTGGAGAAACAAAGAAAAGAGACTATACAAACTATAGATATTCTGCTAGTGACATTTGAATTTGTTTAATCTTTGTCTCCTATCTGCTCTGTGTACACACCCTGCACTTCAGCCCACGTCAGCTAAAAAGTCTCAGAATTGTTGTCATCTGAGTGGTGTTCTTTTGTTTTTATAAAGAATCTGGTTAGAGCAACTAGTTTATTTTTGGAGACCTAGTACAATGACGTGATTTTGATGAAATATTACAATTTGAAGTTTTTCGACAGAATGCCACATCACACATGGGTAACTGTAGGTCAGTCAGAAAGTTCAACAGTCAGCGCTTCCTTCTTTTTTTTTACAGTTTCTGGCTCTGATAAACGGTGTCAATTTGGAGATTTTTTCCAGTCCAGAGATCTTATAAAATCGGGAGAAACCAACCCAAAGTAGACTTGATTCTTTGTTCAGCCTCAGATAAGGGAGATAACAGATAAGAAAACAATGTGTTGGAAACAGAGGCTTGCAAGCTTAAAATCACAGTGCAGTGAAGACACACTCGGCTGAACAGACAGTCTAAATGTCAGGTGGAGATAATTATGTGCTGCCAGTTTAACATTAAGACATAAGGCTTCTGCCTGACAGTCCCTCACTGTCACCAGCCCTTTTCACGTCTGTTGCATTTTTATGGAATTTGTATCACTTTTGTTCATCGAGGGATGTTACAGTGCATTTTGGTGTCTGGTAACTTTCAGTTATGTAAACAGAAAATCAGGGGAAGTTTTCAGCTTATCTAACGGTGTAAATGGCTAAAGTGTTCTTGCTTTACTCACATCATTGGCAGTGGCGGCTTTAATATGCGCACCTAAATGTAGCCAAATATGACTAATTGAATCCGACCTCATTCATCACTTACGTAAAACAAACAACAGGCAGCTGGGAGGATAATTAAAACGCATTTTAGTGTCCTGCAATGTGGAGTGTGATTGCACGTGTGGTTATTGTGCAAACGATTGCCCACCTGAAAAAAAAACTTATTTCAAAGATGTGATTCAACTTAAAAAGGCAATCAGCAGCTGCAATTAACTCATAAAACATGAATCTATTTCATGATTCATAAACTGTTTATGTAGGACTGCTTCTAAGTACTTTCATTACTGATTCATCTGCAGTTTATTCTGGGATTGATCATGTTCTATAAAATGTGATAGAATAGTCAAAAACTACCATCAAGATCTGCTAAAAGAAATTAAAGAATGAGTTAATGGTCAAAGAAAGTTTCTTGTTTTGTTCAACTGCGTAACATTTGAAATTCATATTTATTTAATTTATCATCTAATAGGACAAAAAAAGCAGCAAATTCCAACAACTGAGAAGCTTTTTCTCACAAAAGGAGAAAAGGATACCTAAAGACCCTTCCAACAAAAACAGCATTCTTATATGCTAGAAGGGCAAAATCAGCAGTCAGTGGCATGGCTGAGTATGTCCACCTTGAAACTGCAGTGTCCTGATGACCATCTCAAAAACACAGTTTCCTGGGACTTTATTCTTCTTCAGAATTGGTTTCCAGAAACTTTTAAATTTGCCATTTTGATACACAGAGATGAGTTTTCAGAGGTTTAATCAGAGACCAGAGGGGGTCTTTAAACTGTTTTCAGTGTGGATTTTTTTTAAATAATTGAGACTGTGATGAAGTAACTCAACAAAATATAATTAGTCTATGGGTAGTTTAATGAACAGATTCAATACAAACCCCAATGGCGGAAACTATCTTATGCAATATCTGAAATTAGATTTTTAAAATTAAAAATAAAGGTAACAACCCAAAACCCACCGGCAGATGTGAAAGGCCTGTTATCTAAAATCACCAAAATTACACCATTTATCAGAGACAGAAACTGAATCAATGGAAACAGTTATTGGGATTTAATTTTTTTGTAATATCACTGGACAAATCAGGTGTTATGTTTAGTTTAGTTTAGTTAATTTATTTTTCACACATCATAATATAAAATACAGTACATGCTGCAAACAGATATGATGTAATTTGATGTGTGAAAGGGTCACCCCTAGGAAGCTATTTAAAGCTTATGATAGGGAGCCTGGGGGCCCACACATAACAGACAGGATATTGGCCAGATGTCCTTTAGATACAACAACATACAAACAAACAAACACATAATAGACACACAATAGACAATCCCAGTGTCATGGTTACAGTAGATCCGTCTGTATGATCATTGTACAAGAACAAATTTGTAAGTTAGTCGAGAGAAACAGATGGAACAAAATATGAGCAGCTTTCGTATGTAAGATTCTTACTGCAGTCAGTGAATTAGATATGCATTGATAGAAGTTACATGCGTGTATTTTATTAGCAAAATCTGAACTCTAAATCGTGATATTTCATCATCGTATCGTATCACTTTATTCCATGGGTCTCAATTCTCAGCTCAACTCACAAACTCACTTTTCAGTTGAACTGCAGGCAATGTTTACCCTAACCCTATGGAAAAAAATTTAAAATGTAAATATTCAATTAAAAATGTACATATTTAACTAGCAAATTTATGAAATCAATATTTGAAGAAATTGAACCTTTCCTATTTTTTATTATTTATTACATTAGATTTTTGTTATGCTGCACAGAGGACATTTTTGAGTTCATCTCCTTCTAGCCATGGTTGTGCAGGACTTTATATTGCAGTAAAAATGAGCCCACAGTGAATAAAAAATGTGGCAGGAGCAAAACAAATCCAGAAACTGCTCAGCGTTCAGAAAGTTGTCCAGTCCAGCCTTACTAGAATAGAAGAATAGAATAGAACAGAAATACTTAATTAATCACTGAGGGGAAATTCGGTTGTTACAACAGAAAGAGTAAAGTTATCACCACCATAAATACAGATAAATAAGCAACAATATGCAGTAAATAAAAATAAACAATAAGAGAAAATATAAAATGCACAATAAGTAGTAGCCTCCCTCCTCCTCCTCCTCTGTCTCCACCTGTACCTCTGACTGAGCTCATGAACACATTTTTTCCCAACAGCAGCCAGTTCAAACTTCCCGTTGCTCGTAGCAACCACTGCTGACGGTTCCATAGCGGCTTAACTGGCATTATTATGCTCACCATTTTGTCAGATCTAAGCAAATACTGACAGACATCTGTAGGCATCATCTGTAGATTCTCCTTTTTTTTTTTTTTTTCTACTGCAGTAGCCCCGAGAGCTCATGAGAATACACAGAGCACAAGCAAACTAAGAAAACATCACATATAAATTCAACAGCACGTTTGCAGTGCATCCAAACCGTGCCGTCAGATTGTTTGAACAACTTTTAACCTCATTTTTCTACACCACTGTCAGATTGTCAACTGCAGTGACTTCACGAGTCACCATGGCAACAACACACAAGTCGTTCATGGTTTTGCATTGTCCCTCAGAAACATTTGCAGTATTTGTTTTTTTCTTTTTAAATGCGACATGTCAGATTTGTAAAGATGTTTTTTTTTTTTTAGTTTGCTGTGCTTTGTCTTCTTCAGTGCAGTGCGGAACATTAAGCTCTCAGGGCCTCCGCATATTCAAACTGTTTTATGATGGTTGATTTGTAATTTACTGCTAACCAGTCTAACAGCTAGTTGTCTGTTAGTGTGCTGTTAAAGCAACAACACAAGTACAGAGGCATTAACTTAACTGTTAAATTAAGCGACTCTTGTGTTTTGTTTTTGCTTTTGTGGATTTGATTTGTCTGTTTATTAGATTAATCTTGCACTTCCTTTGAGAACTTAAAAAGGCCCCGTGGACTTTCTTGTAAACAAACAAAAAGTTATGCTTAAATTCATGGCTATGCTCGCCAAATTGCTTTGTGTGTATCCTTGAGGTCAACAAGTGTCTGTCTCAAGTGCATTTCATTCCACGTAAAACAAAAGCAAAGCCAATTATTTGAAGCATTTTAACTACAGCGTTGTTTTATCCATGTTTACAAGCTTGTACTTGGCACTTTTGCCGGCATATCTTGCCAGACATGTACATGTGGTGCCTTCATGCTTGTGCACAAAACACACAAAACAAGGGGCCACGTATAGGAAATCCGATCTGTAGTGGAAGGAGGTCTAAAACTCTGCAGGGGACCTTCAGGGCTGAACTTTGTTTCTTCCTGATGTGAAGCGCAGTGGAACTAATTTGACAGCTAGTCTGTACCATCGTGAATCCAGTTTCCTTGTTACCTCAGACTCTTGTTTACACCTTTGGTCGAACTCTTGTTTGCGGAGCCTCGTCCCTAATCTGTATCACTGAATTTGTTGTCTGGTGCTGCATAACTGTGCAACTACATGCACAGTGAGGGATGACGATATACTTTTCATTCTGTATGAGCAACCTTTTGTCCCTCTCTGAACTTTGTAAAAATCCACAGTGTGTTCGTAGAGATTATTTTCATTTAAGGATTCGTACTGGGAAGTGAATAAGGGGAAGATATGATTTCAGCTGTGCAGGTTGCTCTTTGCACTTCTGGCCACTATGACACCAAAACACAGCCACCACACTCTGGGCAGCTTGTGCTTTGTGTCACAGACTGTGTTTAGTGTTGTACACCATCTGCTCACAATAACTGGACCCAAAATGTCTGGAAGCTACCAGTTCAGCACCGGGGCCAGACTGTGCAAACTGGTTAGCATCTGTAGCTTTGTTATATAGGAGGTAATCATACGGTTTATTGTTTTTTTTCACCTTGTATCCCCTCGACAACAGAGGCAGCATTCACCTTGCTGCTGTACTGGGAGCTGCTGCAGTGGGAGGACCGGCCCCTGAGGGATTTTCTCCACTACCCCTGTCAGAGCGAGTGGCAGCGCAAGGAGAATCTGAGTCGTAAAATCCTCCACTACTTCAACAAGGGCAAGGTGAGTGAATTTTTTTTATAGCTTTGTCTCTTATCTCCTGTTTTTTCACTGACTTCAAGCCAGTATTTCATGGGAATGGTAAAGGCCAGCCATCGCTGCATTGCAGCCGAGCCTCATGGAACGAGTGAAAATGAAGACATGAGCAATATCAGTAGCTGGACAGGACATGTCAGAAACTAACCCAACTTAGATAAATGGAAGTGACATTAAATTTTATCGCTTTTTTACAGTGTTCAAGAGGCTGTTTGTTCTCGTCTGCAGTGCAGCTGTTCCCAAGCATAATTAAATTTTGCCCTCATTAACTTTGGGAGTGAGGCAGAATCTTGTCGTCTTTGTCTTTAATCTTTCTCAAAGTTTTCTGCTTGTTTAACATCTTTTGCCAACCGCAGTCTTTGCAGCCCTTTGCTCTTTTTTTATTCTACTGACAAATATATTTTTGGAAAAATGACCCTTGCTTGTCTTTTGAGTCAGTAGTAGAAGAAGAACTGACATCTTTTACTAAAGTATAAGCATCTGCGTCACAGTATAACATTTTGTAATTATTATTTAGTGACACAGGAATGTTAAAAATGCAATTATTTAATTAGTAATGATATAGACTTTACATCAATGTGCTTGTGGTACTATCTTATATACTATTTTGCACTTAAATTTTCATCAACACATCCAATTTTAGAAGCTGATCATATTTATGTTACAGCAGTCAGCTAAATTTAGTTGACAGTTTTCTGCACTAAAGCCAATGCTGAGCATCATACATCGCACACACCATAATAAGTAAGGGTCAGATGTCTGGTGAAATGTGATTTGCTTCCCCCGAATCACTCCTCCCTGGCTGGTATTCATCCGCAAAATTCAATTAGTCGACTTGTCTCTGTGCTTTGGAGAGGACAATGCCCTCTGGACTGTGGGAGCAGCTGAGAAGGAAATAAAAGTGGCCTTCCTCATTAACTTGTTGTCATTTCTTGTTTTTATTGCTGCTCTCCTATAAAAAAAATAGAAGAAGAATTTTAAAAAAGCAACTGCTCTGTACCTGCGGAGTCCCTTGCTGCTACTGTACATCTGTTAAAGTTCATCCAGGACAAACATAAAATGTATGTGTTTAAAGAGCAAGTTGTAGGTCGGTGACCTCAGTGGATTAATGGTGTGGAAAATGGAGTGTGCACTTAAGAAATGCATTAAAAATAAATCAAAAACAAGATACCTTAGATAGAGTACAGTACGTATACAGTAACTGATATTTTGTGTTGACTTTTATATAGTGTTAAAATGTCAGGTTATTGGCCATATCATAAATAGAAATGCCACTACCAGTTTTATTATTTACAATAAATGTTACTTATTAAACACCTTTGTGCTGTTACATGCACAATATAGAGACGTGAGGAAAACCAGTAGATAACTGGGCAGGTGTCTCCCAGCTGACATTTTGTTTGCTATGTCGACTAAATGGGAAATTCACAAACACTAGAAACCCTAAACTGCAGGTGCCCCGATAGCCCAGTGGTTATGTCACGGGACCCGCATGCTGAGGCATAGCGGCTGTGCCGGGTTTGAGTCAGACCTCGGCCATTTACCGCACGTCCTTCCCCACTCTCTCTCCTGTTTCCGTTTCTATCCACTGTCCTGTCCTCTCCAATAAAGGCTGAAAATGTCAAAAAAAAAAATCTTTAAAAAAAAGAAACCCTAAACTGCACACAGTTCACGTTTTCATCAAGCTGCAACTCAGAACCAGAAACTGCTGCTGATGGTAATAAAGCAGCTGTGTGACAGGAAGATTAAATGTTGTGTAACTGGAATAAACACAACAATTTGCCATCTTAAAGGAAGATTAAGCAAAACTAGTGAAGAAAGACTAACAAGATAACAACCAATCAGAGTGAGGACCACTTTCAACCACATGGTATATACACTGATCAGCCATAACATTATGACCACCTGCCTAATATTGTGTTGGTCCCCGTTATGTGCTCAAAAATGCTCTGAACCATTGGACATGAACAAGAGCACCTCTCAGGGTGTCCTATGGGGTCTGGAACCAGGACGTTGGCAGTGGATCCTTTGGGTACTCTGGCTTATGCAATGGGGCCTCTGTCAGTCAAACTTGTTCCACTGCATCCTGTTGATGCTTGATCAGAATGAGGTCTAAGTCTCATCAACATGGATGTTAAAATCCAAGGTTTTCCATCAGAACACCACATAGTACCAATATGATCAATGTTATTCACTTCACCTGTCAGCGGTTTTAATGTTGTGGCTGATCGGTGTAAATTGTAAACCTGAGAGAATCCTACTTAAAATTTTTAAATCACCATATCAATAAAATGTAAATACAGGGAGACATAGAGCACATTCATCTTTTAATGTAAAAAGAGACATCAGATTAAAACAATAAAGAAAGGCTGACATCATACTGGCCTCTTTGCAGTGATCACACAAATTTTGAAGCTGTGTTAAATTCTAAATATGATATTCCTGCTTTTAGCTTTGCCCTTTAGAATATAAATATAACTCAGTTAGAGAGAAAGGCTCTCATAGAGTCTGATGAAATCTTCTTTTTTTCTATTATATTTATTTAATTCTTTTAATACAAGTGCATTTTTTGGTCATCTGTCTCTGTTGTTCAGCCTACAGTAAATGTGTGAGGATGTAGTAGCCATTTTTTCTGATTTCTGCTGATTATAAAAGATAAAAGATTTCTTCCACTCATCCTTTATCTCGTTTCTATGTGACTTTGCAGTGCTGGGAATATGGGATCTCTCTCTGCCGGGAGCTGGCTTTCCAGTATGAGACTTTATATGATTATCAGAGCCTCAGCTGGATACGGGTAAGTGAAGCCTCGCATGCTCCCTGCTTCTTCTGTTATTATCAAACAAGCATCCTTTGTGATGCTGGAAGGTGAGATTTTCACCTCCCTCTGTCATCGTCATTGTCTGTTACGTGGTGTGAAGTGCGTGTAGCGTCAAACACAATGTCCTAATTATCTACCTAATGCACGCCTACACTTATCAGGAAATGCAGAGGATTCAGCAGCGTGTGTGATTAAATCATTATTCATCATGACTCTTGTGAATGTTTATCATTGTGTCACAGAAAATGGAGGCAGCGTACTATGACAACATCATCGAACAGCAGAGGATTGAGCCGGAGTTCTTTCGAATGGGCTTCTATGGCAGGAAGTTTCCTTTCTTCCTCAGGGTAAGAGGATTCTGCTTATGTGATCTGATATAAAACCTTCAACACAATGTTACAGCAAGTCAGAAGCCTGAGAAGAAAACTGAAATGTTAGATTAAATGTGTAACTACCAGCATAAGGCAGTTCTTAACTATATGAGTGTCATGTGCAGTTGGGTCAGTCGAACCGGTTTAGTGCACCGGGGTTCTAGTTTGCGAGCAGAATATTTGGTTTGTGCCAGCAGAGAAAAATCTGCAGGGCCATCCTGGTAGATTAATTCATGAGTCTCTTTGACAGAAATACTCAGTGCATCTTCCAAGAATATAGGGAAATGTGTCCTCAATACTGTTTCATTACCACATCCCATTTAACCAATTTCTGTTTTGTGTACAGAATAAAAACATGCCTAAATGTAAAATTTATTACTGATTATGACTAATATATTTCATATCATTTCAACATTTTTGTAATGCCGGCCTGTCAGTGTAGCAGTGATGAACATACATTAATATAGCTAAATCTGCTTTTCAGTGAGTTTCAGTTCATCGTTTTGCTGCCCATCCCGTGATTTTGTCTCTTTTGGTTCACTCTCACTGCTCTCATATAGTCAGCAGAGCTGCGGCATCGAGCTGCAGCAGCAGACAGCCTGTGACGACAGATAGCGCTAGATTTTGGATGCAGCAGGCAGCTGTTGTCAGCGCAAAAGCTCTAAAACCTACTGTATGCTCCCTGCTCCACACAATACTAAAAAGAGAGTAAATATTCAACTTACATTTGGTGGCTACAAACAGGACTTAATAAGAATAACTATAATGCTTCATAACTGCTGGAAATGTTTTATTAAGAGCTTAGTTTCTCAGAAAAGTCAACTTTTTCAGGTTATTCAGCAGGACTCCACTGGGAATCCAACCATAAAACCTTTCTTTGTGTTTTTTGTTTAACACTGATACTGAAACAGCACTGAAACAGCTAATACTACTAGTACTACAACAAATAAAAGTTAATCTGTTAGTTATCTTGAGGCTTGAGAGTCAAGTGCAACAGCTTCTCATCAGCATGATTTCCTCAAAAATGTGAGCTGTCAGTTCTGCATGCCGCTGCCAGTGTTGAAGAGCTTCAGCTGTTGCCTTCGTCTCCTTACAGAACAAGGAGTTTGTCTGCCGTGGTTATGATTACGAGCGGCTTGAGGATTTCCAGCAAAGGATGCTGGGGGAATTTCCACAGGCCATCGCCATGCAGCATCCCAACCAACCGGACGACACCATCCTGCAGAGTGACGCTCAGTGTATCCTGATATTGTTACTAAGCATTAGTGTTGTTGTGAGACACTGTCAGATCGCAGTTCCAGAGAAATTCATATTCAAGTGATGTGTTTGAGCAGCTAGAACCAGAAATGTTTTGTATTTTTTTATGTTTAATAGATCAAATGACTTGAATATCTGATTAATTGTTTTGTTTTGGTAAATATGCAACTCATCATTTGACTGCTCTTACTAGAGGTTTTTACAGATCATACAGAAGCTGAATTTGAAGTTGATATCCAGAGTCAGACAGCAAAAACAAAAGCTCTCTGTAAGCATTTCCTTTGAATGTCCCTCCTTCACTTCCCCTCTGTGAATATGCATGTACGTCTGTCTTGTCTGTCACTTCCTTGACACTTGGCTTCTAGACTTGCAGATCTATGCGGTGACTCCAGTGTCAGACATCTCTGATGTGCCTCAGCTGGAACGTGTGCCTGAGAGGATCAAGAGTTTCTACCGCATAAACAATGTCAGCCGCTTCCACTATGACAGGCCTTTCCACAAGGGGCCCAAGGACCGCGAGAACGAGTTCAGGGTACGGTGACCTAGCAGTGCCACTCCGAGCCTATTTCTGCCCCACAGTTTAGTGCGCTTCACAAAAATGCAGAATTCAGACAAAACACTATTTAAAAACATGAAATGGATCCAGCTCTATCCAAACTGCAGTTGATTCATGCAGTATTTTCTTTTTTTAGCTTTACCAAGCTTCTCAGGTGATGTAAGCAGGTGCAACACCCCCTGGTGGCCACCGCAGAAGGCCTCCAGCTTTTGGGCAGTAATGCCTTTAAAAGCCCATGAAAGCTCAGACTTAATAAACCTTAAATATTTCTCTGCTACATAACCAAGAACTGAAGATAAACGCTGTCAAGAAACATGATTAACAGTCAGAAACTGCTTCATCAGAACTGTGTGGGTTTGGTTTGATTGGATTTGATTGATAGCTGCCTGGCAACAAAATAAAAAAATGAGTGAGTCAGATTTTGATGAGGGTTTTCATAATGTTAGTATCACATCTTGTCAGCTAAACATCATTCTGATGTCAAGAGGGGATCAAAATAACACATGCTGCTGATTTATGGGACATTTTTCCTGTTTTATTTACTTTTCTGTAGGTAGTAAATTATGACCAGGTATTCTTCCAGATATCTCTTGTTTGTGTAGCAGCCTTTGTATCTGTACTTTGCAGGATTCCCTGACTGAGACGTGGGTGCATTAGTCATGATAACTGCAAAGTGATGTAAGAGGAGAAAGTTTCAAATATCGGGACAATGCAAGACAGAAATGGAAAACTGTGCTACCATAATGGAATGGTGGGCACATGTAGCTTCTCACAAAAATATGTATTTGCCTAAAATGCAACAAACCTAAAATACTCATTCTCTACTATAAGAAAAGGAGAATTTTGTTCACAATATTATGCGTACATAGATCTCAACAGTATGTAGCTTTCTTATTATTTGTGCACAATTAATCTTGATTTCTCACCAGCTTATCTGCACCAACAAGCATTTTTTTTTAGAAATGTTTACAAGGCATTCATTTACCACAGTATTCTAGATTCTATCTGAACACTCATATCCAGGTTTTTAAAACTAGAATGCCAGTTTGTGAAACCAGGATAAGATTCGGCAAAACTAACCAGCATCCTGCACAAACCCAGTCATAACTGCTCATAGCTACTACTAGATATGGAAAAGCAGATAGTTGTCACATTTTGAGAGGTTGCTTAAGTTTAAATTAAACAGTTTATAGATTATCACAATATTCCAGCCCTAAGTCTCCTCGTTGTTACTCTGCTCACACTCAGTATCTTGTGCAGCTAACAATGCTAAAAAAGCTTACAACTCACAGGCCTTTAGAGACTTTGACCAGGCATGATACTGTAGTTTCCTCTGACACAGTAACCCAGATTTGGTTTCAGACCTCACAGGACGACTCACTTCTCTGAAATGACCTACATGCTTCTCTACAACACTGTAGAACTGAACTGTCACAGCTTCTGCCAGCCCGCTTATTTATCTGTTACACACAGTCCATCAGGTTTTCTTTATATTACCACATGCGGCTGATAGGAAACAGCATAACCTCTGTTTTTCTTGTCTGTGTGTTTAACAGAGTCTGTGGATTGAGAGAACCACCCTGATTCTCTCCCGTCCTCTCCCTGGGATCTCCCGCTGGGCGGAGGTGGAGAGGAGAGAAGTGGTGAGGCGCTCAAACATTCACTTGTTTGTCTTGCGTTGTGCACTTTACTACCTGATGAGGGATGTTGACTATTTTAGAGTATTAGAGTGTTATTGTTCTTATAGGCATGCTTCCTCAACCTTTTAACAAAGCTCAGGGTGAACACCTGTGTTTATTTCAAGATGGAGGTGAGCCCCCTGGAGAACGCCATTTATGTGGTGGAGAATAAGACCCAGGAGTTGCGGACTTTGATAAGCCAGTACCAACACAGGCAGCATCACGGCAACATCAACCCGCTCAGCATGTGCCTCAACGGCGTCATAGATGCGGCTGTGAACGGAGGCATTGCCAGATATCAGGAGGTACAGAGACAGGGAGGGCAGCGGAAATGATAAATGATGAACTGTTGTTGTGTGAGAGATCCTCATCTTTTGACTCATCTTCCACAATAGGCCTTCTTCGATAAGGAGTACATCAGCAGTCACCCAGAGGACACAGAGAGGATCACGCACCTGAAGGATCTCATGCAGGAGCAGGTCAGCTTAAAAAGTTCAGCACATAGGGAACTGCTTGGAAAACACACTGAATTGTGTCACCATCACAGCTTCGTCTTCTGGTTTTATTCAACAGGTGCACATTCTCGGAGTGGGCCTGGCCGTTCACGAGAAACTGGTGCATCCAGAGATGCGTCCTCTGCACAAAAAGCTTGTAGACCAGTTCCACATGATGAGGACAGGTTTACACCATGTGAGTAGAGCCACGTGTGACTCAGTTTTTATGTTTCCGTCCGAACCCGGCTCTTGCCATCGACTGCATATAGAGATAGAGGACATGTAATCACCTCCTGCTATTGTGTGAGAGTGGGGCCTAAATATCTCGGAAATGGGAGCTTCCATGTTGCCTTGGTGACGTAATTTGCAGCCAGAATCTCTGCAGTAGTGGCCAATCACTTCACCAGCACAACATGTCAACCCCCATGTTCGCTTTAGTTTTGGTGAGCTGTCATGACGCCAATTTTCATATTTTGTCTCTGATTCTTGCTGACAGTTATGATGTGTGTTTTGAGGGTGTTTTAATGCATGTACATGAGCAGTGTAAATATTCAGAGCAGTATATGGTTGGCTCCCAGCAGGGTGTGCCTGGTGTGGATCGATTTGGCCCAGCAGGCTGCCAAGGGGTCAATTCTCCTCGAGGCATCCTCTCCTCCCACAGCCACATGAGTCCTGAGAGTGTGCGGCTCATGCACAGACACAGGTCAGTCACACATAGACAGGCAAAAGTAAAGTATTCTGCATATCCAATCTTAAGACAGGATTGTCAGTGAAAAGTGTTGTCAGGCTTTAAGCAATGTTTACACTTAAAATTACATGCATCTATGTTTTAAATGGCTTATCAGAGAATTTCCAGTTCCCACCTGGTAATTTAGACTCATTAGATGGGTGTATTACACATACAAAACAAATCCTTAAGCAGTTTTATCACCTCAGCCATTATGCATTTTAGAATGTAAACCTCTGGTAGGTGTGTTAATTCAATCTAAATTACACAAACTATTTAACTCAATCCTGGATGTTTTTTTTCCTGCCTTAACAAACAGCACCATCATATTGTCTCTCCTCTTCAAAATGTTTGAAACTGGCACATACAAATAAAGTTGCACAGAGACACGCAAACACACACATGAATAAACAGAGAGATAGATGTTCTCACGGTCTCCAACATTATCTCTGCCCTGCAGCCCTCTGAACCTGCAGGGTTCGATCCGTCACTCATCCTCCTCCCTGTCCTCGCACACATCAAGCGAGGCAGGAAACCTCGTCATAATGACCGACGGCCTGATGGGGGAGCACCCTGAGGAGGCATTACACATGCAGGTAGGACTCAGAAAACACAAACACATACTGGCACATATGTAGTCGAGATGATATGCAATTTCTATTCTATCTTATAGAGTGGAACTCACATGAAAACTGCTCTTTTCAGCATGTAAAACATAATATAATTTTTCCTCTGACTGAAGACATAAAGATTATTTCTATGTTTTGCAGCCGAGTCCCTCGTCCTCGAGCCTGAGCTCAATCCGCTCCAACTCCTCCCAGATTATCAACTCTGCTCCTTCAAGTGCCAGAGGTAAGTAACACAGCAGCAGAAAGCCCCCCCAGATTTTTTTAATATATATATACCACAATTAATCTTGATTTCTCAAGATATATATATAGATAGATGAATAGATAAAGATATGGATATATAGATATAGACACACAGACACACATATCTGTGAATATAACCAGTCACAGGTGCTGAAGAGGATGTAAATACCTGCATTTGTAGGACAACAAAGCATTATTATAAGACAGAATGGGGTTGCTGCAATATAAATAGTATATTTCCATGTCTTTTCTCTGTCCAGGCTCTCCGTCCTTACCTGATAAGGCCAAACACAACCGAGAAGTGATGATACTGTTGCCGTCTCATCGTGAGAGGGCCAACAACTCCATGTACTACAACATGGCAGAAAATGGACAGGTGGGACAGACTTACAGTGTTGATGCATGAATGTGCAGAACATGACAGATGCAAACAGTGTCTTTAATAATTCAAATGAACAGGCTTCACATGCTGGCTTCAATAAAAGCATCAATACATTATGACTTTGAGCTGCAGTTTCTGTGGAGTTTGTCATATTTAGTTTCTATTTTCTTTTTTTCCCAGAACAACCACATGCAGCGTGCCTTACTTCAGCAAGTTAGCCCCTGTAAGCCTTGTGCTGATCCTCACATGAATCTACCAGAGAAAGGTAGCTCACCAACAAGGGGAAATATGTCATGCACATGAGATGTTTGCAGGGTTTTAACATGTTTCTCTGTCCTGCTCCAGTCTTTCCCAATGTGCCAACCAGCTGGAGTCTGGATGGAGAGAACAGGGAGCAGGTGTCCTACATACCAGGTTCTACTGGAGGGGTAATCATGCCCCCTGTCCCACCCAGGTCCTTCCCACCAGGTGCTTCCTCATTTAGTTTTAAAGCTGTGTTTAACTTGGTGTTAAGGGTTTACTTCATTCACTTTCCTTGCAATGCAGTGATCTGAGCGTTACTTCAGTTGCTGGTTCAGACTGAAATCAGGTAGCAAAGAATGAGCTTCAGAAGTTTAGTCAGGCTTTAAAAAACAGTTTAGTTTCACAGGAACCCTCTCCTCATTCGTATGATTTTAACTTTTCCTTGCAGGACATTTCCTGATGCACTGTGATGCTTTTCACCATCAGAACAGTGACCCTCCTCCTGCCCTGCCTGTCCGTTCTCTCAGAAAGGTACAGCCTCAAGAGAAAAATCATTTGTTGCAGTCAGATATGGGGACTTTCACTTTATATTACATAATATAAATTATCAGACAAACCGCTTTGCAACAGGTTTTGGTTTAAGTATAACATGCACATTTGCCATTTTTCACACAGGACACAGTTAGAAACTTCGGTCTTAGTGCATGTTTTTGGATCAGACTGTGACTGGCTGTTTTTATACAGACTGTCCAGATCATACTGTTTGTAGTCCTCCTTCCTCTTTTCTTCAAGCGTGTCCTCCTGCTCTTTCCTTTACCTTAATCCTCTTCATTTAAATTAACATTAAGTCCTTGTATTGATATAATGCTGAAATAGAAACTTAGCTTTGAAAAACATTTTGAAATTCACTGTGAAGAGAATCCCCTCCATTCACACAGTGTCTTTCTCTCTCCCTGCAGTCTCCTCTTCACCCAATCCCTGGCTCCCCCACCAGCCCTCAGTCAGCTTTAGGGGGCAGTAACTCCACTCTGTCGGGCAGCGCCAGCAGCGGCGTTTCCTCTCTTAGTGAGAGTAACTTCGGAGGTCAGTATCCAGACCCTGGTCCCATCAGGAACGATGCCCTGGAGCCTCTTCCCAGTCACCTGTGGTCCCCCCCTGATGAGTACCTGGCCTCTCCCTACCTACACATCCACTATGGTGGATCAGAAATCGACTCCATGGACCCAGTCCGCCCCTTCCACTACCGCAGCCCTGCTTCACACCCACACACCCACCCGCACCCTCATGCTCACGCCCACCCTGGGCTGGACAGCCACCCTCATGGCCCACCGCCTCACCACCATCCCCCGACTCACGGCCCTCATCACATTCCCTACCGCAGGCCTCAACCTCCGGCCGTGCCCCCCAAACCCTACCTGAGAGAGGGCTGCATCCCTGAGGAGGATCTGCCACCTCAGCCCATCCCGCTGCCTCGCAGGATCTTCCACTCCCCTCATGGCCACAGGGAGGACCAGGGGAAACACGCCTGGGAGCAGTGCATCAGTGAGGAGCACGAGGAGGCGCAGTGATGTAGAGGCTCCAGCTAAATTTCAGTCAAAGCTTTTTTTGTCCTTGTCTTCTTCCCCTCATTTGCACTGAGTTAAAGGAGCAGTAACAGAAGGAGTCTCATGTGAAGCAGTGGAGTGTGTTCAGTTGACCCTTTATGCTCTGTGTTTTAATTTCAGTGCCTGTGAGGGAAAGAAAAGAAGGAGTGAACCTCGATGAAGCTACAGTTTGAGGCACAACTGCCGTCGCTGCTCCATGTGGCCTCTTAGATATAATTAAAAGAAAATTATCTGTTGAACAATGACACAGATTAACTTTGTTCAAAATTGATATTGATTGTACACAAATTGTACAACTTGTCTGTGAGCATGTTTTTTCTTTTGAGAATAATATGACAACAGTTTTGTGAAATATGACAAACACGATCATAGGCAACATGATCCCAGGTGCAGTTTAGGCTCTGAACTCCCTTAGTTTTTGCTTTTCATGTCATTTTCACAACAACACGACAAAACTATAGAGGGTTATTATTCACAGTGAAGTGACTTCTCTGCTTTAAATGCTTCATATATATGAATTCTTATTTTGATAAATTTGCTACATTATAGTGTTTTCAAAAGCTTATGTCCATTATGTTTTTCAAAACACTGTTAAGTGCTCCTTAATAGTGAATCATATCAAATGGCGCACTCTATTACGTGTCGCTGCCGGGCTGTCATAAATCGCAGGTCTCTAAGGTTGAACTTGCAGCTCTTCTCTTGGACCGGCATCTCAAGGGACATGAACTTCGGTCACTGACGATTTTCCGCATCCGTACCCTGCGTATGGAAACCTACGTGAATGTATTCAGATGAGATGTTCTTCTTGTATTGCACAAGCTGCAAACCTGGTTTTTTCGTTCAAGTGCTTTAAGTTCAGTCTATGTTGAAGAAGTCTCTATTTGTCTCTTTTGTGTGACAAAAGATATCTGGAGAGGAACGAGAGCGTTCGGCAGACTGAGGGGAAGCTGAGGACAATGACGGACAGGTTCCCACACCTGTCAGCTTTCATGTTCACAGTGAAGGACTCTCCACTTCACACCTCAACTACTTGCTGGACACTCCAACACCAACACCACTCTCTATCGCTCTCTTTTTCCCTTCATCTTTTTCCTTCTCTGTGTGGTTGTCAAACCATGTTAAGCAGTGAGGGCTGAACCTGGACAGCTGCAGTGGCTTTGTGTTCTGTCCGGCGACACTGTCAGGCCCCCTGCCTGCTGAGTGGTTGGTCGAGGAGCCCACACAGACAGCGTTGGAATCGCCTACCTGCCTTAAGTGCACTCAAATGCAGTTTGACCTCTCATCCGGACTGTGAGAAGCTCATTTAGTGACAGCCATTCTCCTTATCATTCTGTTCATCTACGCTCCCTGAAAGGAAAAAAAAGAACAAAAGATATCTTACCTAGTGATGATTTTTGTATGGTTTCGTCCCGCTTTGGTTTCAGATTGTTGTTTGGTTTGTAGCGCTAATATTTCCTATTCTGCCTGCGACTCTTTCTCGATCACCTTCTGTTGTTTGAAAACTGATGATGTGTTGCAGAGGACTGAACCGCTGAAGGCCGGACTGACAAGAGAGGTTTTACTTTTTTTTCCCGTGGAGCAGCAGAAAAGCGCTGTTTATTGTCATGTTGTGGGTTTGGAAGGATATAGCTAATATTTTAACAAAAATAATTGTTTTCCTGGTTGTTTTTTGCAGGTGGATGCTTTGTGTTACTGTACATCAAGTTGTCAGCTGACTAGACAACATCTATTTTTGTATGTGAGATCATCAGTTGTGTGAACATGTTTCAGAAACCGTACCGAGACAGAAGGCCCCGGGTATCGCATAGGCTGCTGTACTTTGTATGGAGATGAACCTGAGGTTATTAGACCTAAACAGTATTTGAGTATCTCTTGTGAGCATGACGGCATTGAGGAAAACTGGCGACTGAAGTGATACTCAAAATATAGGTACAATAGAATTTTTCAATGTAAATTCTGTTATTGTACATACAGCAGTATTGTGAAATATTTTTGAGAATTATTGCAGAAGCCCCAAAAAGGTTTATTGTTGTTTTGTGTATATACATGTACTCCAGAGATCAATGTAATTGATAAATATCTGTAATCAGTGTTTGGAAAAGGACAAATCCATTAGACTGTGGCTGTCTCCACCATTCTTGACTTTGAGTCTTCTCATATAAATACTTTATACACTTTTCAATGTGCTTTCCTGTACATATGGTGTTAGCATGATCAAACAGTGTTTGGTTGTAAAAGTGGTTTTCCTACTCCCATAACTGCTGTGGTATGGAATTCATTAACAATGCCAAACATTAAAGACAATCTTTTATCAGCTCTAACTCTTCCTCATTACCTCTTCTGTGCAGTGATTGGTAGGGCGGTATATAAAAACAACAGTAGAGGGCACTGTGTGTCATAGAATTAGACTGAAAACCTCAAGTAGTCAGAATGCAGTGCTGTTTTCATTGTTTTGTGAGTCTCTCTCTGTGTGTGCATAGATAACAGCGTGTCACACAACCCCTGGGTCCACCACAGATTTTTTTTTAAAAAAAAGGACAAGAAAAAAAGTGACAGCTTAAAGTCCCTGTTCTCCCAGCTCAAACTTCATTCTGTCACCAGCATCTTGCTTTGATATTCAAATTCAGCATGTCGTCTTTTTTGATATGTGGAAGTGCAGCGAGTGCGGTTTTATTTGTGCTTTTTTTTAAAAAAGAAGCTCACCTTGGTGTGGTATAAATAAATACAAGCTGTTAGCAGATCTTTAAATATCATAAACGTGGATCTGTTTCACAGTCAGTTGTTTGAATGCTGATGTGATGAAACAAAGGACTAACTGAGAATATGATGTTTAAGTTCTATTATGAGTCCCTGGATGGATGGATGGATAGATGGATAGATAGATGGATAGATAGATGGATAGATGGATAGATAGATAGATAGATAGATAGATAGATAGATAGATAGATAGATAGATAGATAGATAGATAGATAGATAGATAGATAGATAGATAGTGTCTGTTTGCCTCTAAAAGTGAATGTCTTTGGTAACAATGAGGACTCTGCTCTCTTAGTGTCTTGCATATCCATGATGCAGTCACAGGAACAAAAAAAGAGAGAGATAGGATGAAAGGATCCTTGCTGCCTCTCCTGAGGATGATGATGCTGCAGTGCATGCTGATGCAGACTGAATTTCATTTTTTACAGCATCACTGAATCCTCGCCTTTCCCGTTCTCCCTCTCAGTGGCCCCCTTTTCTTTCTCTTTCACACAAACTCCCTCTGTCTCAGAGTCTCACTGTACTTTGTCTTAAGGGATTCACAGAGACTGTACCCTCCACACACAGCAACTCAGGGATTCTGGATCTGTTTTTGTACACGCACACTGACATGCATGTCAGCGTGGTTGGCTCAGCATGCAGGCAGAGCTCTTTGCTCTTCTGGGGTTGCTCTGTCTCATTCTGCCGTTATTGTTTGGGGCACAAGAGCACATGGATGTGAAAGGCATCTCTCATAAAGTCTAGCAGCTAGAAATACAAGATGCCATCCAGTCAGTGTTTGGGAGAAAACAAAAATAACCTAAATCTGGCAATGCATCTCCTTCAGGACACTTTTACCTCCTGGAAATGTGTTTTTGTGCTGCTGCATTAATTTGACACTGATTTGGTTCAAATGTTGGATCTACTCTCTGAATGTCAGTGAAGGAATTGGAAAAAAAATGGAGGAGTCATATACATCTGCCATATCAGGAACCAAAGACTTTTAATAAATGAAACAATACTAATAAATAAAGATTAACCAAGTTGCACATTCAAAATAAAATCCAACAAAACAGACATAACACTGAATGAAGTAAAGTACAGTACCATAGCACAGATTATTAAAAAAAAAACACCCCCGAGACATTTACAAATTTTCTTAAAAACTTCAAGAGGCAAACATAGACATTGTATAAAAGCATCATACAGTAGAGCATTTGTCATCTGAGTATAATTTACAAATTTATTGAAGGATAAATACGTAGCTGATTGCTAACTTGAGGTACACATGCAAAGACTGTTAAACATGTGTCTCTCAGGTGAGGTTCCAGCCCTTTTTTTAGTGATCAATAACAGTGATGAGGTGACGATGAATGCAGTCCATCAATTCATGGGAAACTTACAAATTATCTAGAATCATATGTAACTTTTAATAGCTTTGTCCACATCTCCATTGGTCTCGTCTCTGTTGGTGCATCATAGGATATACAGTCAAGAGCATCTCTGCCAGCGGATATGGCTACATCAGGCGTTTGTGAAAGAACACTGCAGCTGTCCTTCATCTGACTCTCCTCACTCGGCGCTCGGAGGTCGCCTCAGTAGGGAGCAAACTTTTGTCTCTCTGGCTTTTTGATGCAGTTGGCTGAGGAGATTTTGGCGGTGTAGGCGGCCAGACTGGTGTGGGAGGGCGCTGCAGTGACGGCCACGGTGGGGGCGGGGCTGGACAGAGTCAGGAAGGGGACGGACTTCACCCCCAGCAGGCCGGAGAGGGGCATGGCTCCGTACGGGGTGCCCAGCATATGAGCCGGGGTCAGGGTGCCCACGGCGGCCAGGGTAGGTGCGGGGGAGGCAGCCGGGGAGGCCGGCTGGGTGAAGGCCATGTTGAGGTCGACTGGCGTTGCCATGGTGGCTGCCTGGGCTGTAGATTTGGCTGTCTCTAAACTATGAGGGCAATGATAGTAGGAGGGAGGACAGGGAGACATGGAGACAGAACAGGGAATGAAGATTAGAGGATTATTCTGTTGCTGAAACACTGAGGGGAAGTTGATGGAAAATTATTAAAGGGGAACTCCAGCAATGTGACATATCGAAGTCTGTTAACAGGTCCTGGGAGCTTCACTGCATGTATGAAAACAGGTGTTTGTGGCTCCAGAGGGAGCCATATAAACTGCCTGAAGTGATGTCACCTGAGTCAGCATCTGTTGGGGCTACAAATTTGAAAACGAAAAAAGATCTTGGAATGTGGATTGAGCAGCTTATAAGACCTCTGCTCACTTTCCTGCTTGAGGGTGGCACTTTTTTCATTTAATCCTAATGTTTTGTTTGGGAGACCCAGGGCCCTCTTTAAAAGCTCATATGCATATTACTTGATGACTTTATCTAATTTTATGGGTATTGCTTAGGAACAAGATGTTTCAGAAGTTTGCAGTAGAAAATGATGTATTGCTTCCATGTGTGCTGTAAAACATGGTTAAATGCAGTGGATTTTTCTTGCTATATTTGCTTTAAGCAGCGCTGCCTGTCTCACATAATAAATAAGTCTATTTGAGTTTTAAAACAGCTGCTATCCTACAAAATATCTTGCAGTTGTGTAGTCTGGAAATGACTGTTTGGCATGAAAAAAAACCATGAAATATTTATATATTTGGTTAACAGCAGCGCTTCTAGAACACATCCATACTTTATTAGGCGAGGAAAAATGTCCTCACTTCGTTATTTTTCTGCATATTGTTTTTTTAATATCAGAAGATAAACCAGAGTATTTTAAGTAACACTTTATTTACTGTTATTTGCTGTTGCTATATTTATTTATTTCACATGCAGTAGTAAGAACTGAAGGATATCGAAGAGCGATTAGGTAAAGCCCATTTCAACATGTAACAGGAGCTTCTGGGAATGTTTATTTTATTTTTGTCTTTTTAGGAACAAATGAAAAATACTAGTGAGCAGTTGCATAAATTGTAGCTCCAATAGTCCCAGCTGACGTACATCCAAACAAGATGAGCCCTTGTTTTTGCTAGAAATTTAAAAGCCAGGACTGGGAAAGAAGGAAATGAGGAGTTTCACTAATTTAGCTGTATTAGTGTTTTGTTTGCTGTGCCTTTTTTTTACTGGCTTATTTTATTTGCATTTTTTTCTGACTGGAATTGTTTTTAGTTTAATTTGTTTTTATCACTTTTAATTCATCCATGCTGCCTGTTCTGAAATGATTTACTCTAAGATTTTTTCTTGAGTTGCATTTCATCCAAAAGAAAAAAACTCTTGCATTGTAGAAAGAAAAAAAAATGACTGAATAACACAAGACTCTGCTGCACAATGACAATGTGCAACACAACCCTGCTTTTACTCGTTCCCTCGAGCACAATTACCAGCAGCACGAGGACAGGCCACATTATCACCTGAAGTCTAACCTTTGACCCCTTCAAACCAATCCCTCGCAGCGATTCATCAGATGGCTTTACGTGTCACTGGCTCTTACCAGGAGGTAATGAGGTACTGGGCCAAGTTGATGCTGACTGGTGTTCCTGTGATAGTGACATGGCGGTCGCTTGTTCCATCCAGCTGGCTGCCGATCTTGATCTGAGCTCCTGACACCTGCCTGATCTCGTTGATCTTAGTGCCCTGACGGCCAATGATCGAGCCGATCAGCTGCGGAAGAGCAGAGGTGAGACAGATTGGTCGGTTTGATAGGAAAAATGAATAGCTGTGTAGAAGACAAGTTCAATAAATCTTTTGACCGAACGCAGCTTTTTCTCTTTGTAGGATCTGTTGTGCTGATGGAAGGGATTCTGATGAAAAAGGGCAAAGGCCGACAAAGCACTAGAAAAAAATACTGTGCACTGCTGTTGAACTGACTTAATGCAGACCACTTCAAATATTGCAATTACATTGTTTGTCTTCAGTGGATTGGTCATCCATCATGCATGTCAAATGCACCTTTTTTTTCCCCTCCCCGAGTCGCCCTTAATTGCTACTATGTGCGCACCGGTAAAAGAGACGAGAGGAGGCACATTTGCTTCTCATTAATCTGAGTGGCTAAAAGGTTATTGATTCCTCGGAGTGGTGATGACTTCCCAAACAAATCACTTCCCAAACACATGCCAGCTAGATGCATCTCCGCACTAATGGAAAACATAATGGGAAAATAACTCAAATATATAATATACAGTCCCATCGGCTTGAGTGTTCACTCGGCTGAGAGCAGATTAGACAATGACACGAGTTTTATTGCATTCCAAAATACATTATCACTTTTGTTCGGCTTTCATTATCTAACCTGGACCCCTGCCTATTAGTGGCAATAGACATTTAGCAGAGACAGACCTCGGGGCTGCGTATCAGCTCAAGCACAGGGGTGTCAGGACTCAGGCGACAGGGTTATGCAGCCAAATATATAGTGAGTGGGCCAGACAGTGATGAAGTGCTTGTAGTATGTGAGCGGCTGACGTATAGGTTGAAATACACAACACACACACACAAATGCAGTGTTCACGCTACACTTGTCCTCCCCGCGTTTCACATTCCTTTCCTGAGAAGTAAGCAGCCTGTTCCACAATGTCTGATCTGTCACACAGCGACCTGGTTGGTCTGCCTGGCTATTATTGGCTCAGCAGTTTATTTGAAGGGGGGAAGAGACACACAGAGAGCAGCCAGCCTAAAGAGCAACTCCAGAGACAATGGTCACTACAGACCTCAAATCACAGATAACGTCTCTCCCCCCCCGCTGAGACTAAAAATCTCCGCTGGCCTTTTACATCAGCTGTCAATAGATGCCAGCTGTCAACAGCTCACCCACTTTAGTATGTGTGACCTCAGACAGCAGCATTTTTGTATGAACGTCAAAAACATCTGAGTACAATAAAAAAAAAAAAAAAGCAACTAAGCTAAATAAACGACATAGAGGACATTTCACATGTGTTTTTCTTAGTGATTATTTTTCAGTATTCCAGTAATGCTGCACCGTACTCCTGATCCCCAACTGTAAGTGGCCTATATATTGTTGAGTTCCTGCTGAGGTAGTCATTTGAAAAGGACACAGGAAGAGGGATGGGATGGTGTAGGTGCAGCCATTTTTCTTCCGGCTAAATCTTCCCCCTTCCGCAGAAGTACAGTACACTGCTGACTGGGTGTAAGCAGTTTCTGAATGCGTCTGTGTGTGCGGCACAAGTCTCCTTCACTGCGTTCCAGTGTGTGTGAGCACAGAGCAGGATTGTGTGGTCGGAGTGTGGCCAGCCTGAGAGGGGGGACGGAGGGGCTGAGGAGGGCTCAGTCATGGCTGTAAGTCCTCTCTTCTGGAACAATGGCTAGAGCTTACAGCTGTCCCTGTCACGTATAGCACTGGGCTGCCTCATTCCTCTGATGCATTGTGCTGTTCGCCATGTGGGGGTTTACTTGGTGGGGGAAGAAAAAGCCTTCAGGCATTTTAGAAATGTTGTTTAAGGGACGTGGCTATATACTGCACAGCACAGTGAAACCTTGAGTAATCAATCCAGTTTTTGCTTTTTTCAATTTTCCTCGCAACTGTTTTCCTTGCAACAAAAACAGCGAAATGAAAATTATTCTCATTGCTGGATTTTGTAGCTGAAGGAGTGTTGTGTCCCACCTGCTCCATGTTCAAAAATAGTCCTCGTACTATTTGATCCCATTTGACTGAGGTATTTTAAACACTACAATGCCCAGCTGCACAAAGAATTTTAACACCGGCCGTATCCTTTAACATCCCAAGCAACATTTCATTCTTGTGAATGATCGTTGGTCTGGATAAACCAGTTAGAAATTAAATGCTAAATTATAAATGGCTTCATTACAATTTTTTTACTTCTCGCTTATTTTTTTAAATGGAACTCCGAAAGAAGTAAATTACTACAATGAACAGCCAGAGCCAACTCCATTCTTCAACCAAACCAGCCGATCACGATACAGGACTGATCCTCGGAGGGGAAATGTAGTCTGACTTTATTTTTGAAGTGAATCTACAGTATGTGCTGTGATTTCTGCTCTCAGATGGGAGAGACATTTCATCAAGCCCTGGTGGAGGCTAAGTGAGGAGGGAAAGGATCTTTGTCTGTTTTCTTATTGGCTGTTTTGACAGCAGACGGCTTCTAAGTAGGTCAGGGAACATGAGAGGATTTACTGAACACTCATGGGAGTCACTCTAAGACATCGCAACTGCAGCCCAGACAATAATGCGAAAGGATCCATATCAGCTCAAAATCCTTTTAACCTTGGGTTAGTCTGAGGTTAGAATAATGAGGATAATTAGTGAGTTGCCAACATGACTCTCATCTCTTTTGAAGTTACGCCAGACGTCTTTGCGACTGCAGCTTGTCACCTGCTCCTGTGCTGTGTGAGATGAACACTTGTTTTTCAGATGGCGAAAAAAAAAAAAACAAAGAACAAGAAACTGAAAGTTGCTCTTCCTTACATCATTGGGAATAAGCAGCTCCTGAGATGTCTGAGAGTTTGAGTCCATCCCTGATGAGAGAAAAATACAAGCGTCGACTGAATAAAATTGACACATCCGACATTTTAAACGTTCATTCAGCTCCTTTGCTTAACGGAGCCGTACAAACCAGCATCGACATGCTCGAAAAAGCCGTTCAGCAGAAAACTGCCAGATATAGTAAAGCAGTTAATTTCCATTTTAATGGGCTGATGTTTAACACAGTGCTCATTCTTTTCTTTCTCCCAATTCTCTGACTCTGCAGAACATATCATTTCACATAATAGTTTCTCGCTCAGACAAGGAGATATAAGAGAGCTATAAAGCCTCTTCTCCTCCCTCCTCACTGACACAAGCTCATAATCAGTACAGCTAATGAAAGCCAGCCTTTACTTCTCACGTCTCTAGGCAGGTTCAAAATCTACGGTAAGTTATAGATAGAGGAAAAATGCAACGGTTGATAGACAGGAAAGCAATCAAGAAAAAACCAACCAATGCTGCTGCTGTACCTACCAGGTAGGATAGTCGAAGCAGGCTGGGCTATGGGACTCAGGCCTTGCTGCATTGACAGCTGATGCAACTTGGCCAGCTGTGAAAAAAAGAGGAAGAACTCAAATTAGTGTACACCAAACCATCAACTACTCATGCTAGATCAAATCATAATACTTCCACAGATGGTCGTACCTCTGAGTGTGGAATGCCATATTGGTTTTGCAAAGTGTAGGCCTGGAAGAGAGCATCCTGCATTAGGTAAATTACAGCAATAAAAACATCACACAAAGGCAATGAATCTGCAGCCTCTTAATGGAAGTGCTTCACCGTCAATACAGGCTTGCTTTTTCTGATCACAGAAATGAGATTAAATGAAAGTAAGAGAACCAACTGATTATATTTTCACCAAAATAGGAAGAAAACACATTTTTTTCTCACTCACTTCTAGTGTTTGAACCAATGCAGATGCCATAGTTTTGCCTTTGTTCATCCAGGGTAAGAAAAATCCACTTCTCTCATTTCTACCTGCACCCCAATACAATGGAGGTCAATGGAATTTTGCTTGTGGTGCTCACAGCATTAAAAATGACTTATAAAATATTCAACGGCAAGATCCCTGTCCTGACACAATGTTGCTGATACTCCATGTGGAGAGTTTTTAGAAGGACTATTTCATCAGTACAGTCCTGAGAAATCAGCACAGTGTTATAAAATACAACAAGCTTGGATTTCATAACCTTGTGTTTTGTTGTGATTTAGCTCTACAATGTCATTGTTTTGGCTTTCACAGTTTCTACTGCTATATGTGTAAAAAAAAACAAACAATAAAAATAAACCAGCTTCACATTTTTTCTCTTTATTTTTGGCTGTATTTAAATCCAGAATGAAATAAAAATATGAAGCCAAAAATCTCACAAACTACACTTGCACATTTTGCGAAGGTGAAAAAAAAATCCACAAATTACCATTAAGCATTATTTTACACAGCATAGGGAAATATTTGATGTTTTATATGTCATGTGAAAAATGCATGATCAAATACTTTTGAAATACAATGTGTTTTGCTTGCCACTAATTCCTTTAGAGACATAGAGAAATGCAGTATGTTGTCCTACAAAGTGACAAGTTCCAGAGGATTCTCATGAATAAACGATTATACCTATATGAAAGAAATTCAAGCAGACTACTTTGAAATTTTGGGGAGCATCGATTTGTACACAGTGCTGTCAACACCAATACAGATTGAGAGACAAAGAGAATCCATTTACAGCTGGGCTCTCAGAGACCTCATACAGGAGAAACATCTCATCTTTTCGTAGCAGCACGATTGAAACATGTCAAATGAGCAGTTCTTATAATATTAAGAAAAGTTCTGAATTAGGAGGCTGAAAACACACATTGTTAAAGGTGTGTTAAAAAAAAATACATTTCAATGCTGTGAGCTGCACAAAGAGAATTCTCTTTTCCTCCACTGTAGTGGGGTGGCGTCAAACATTCAAAGGCTCAAACAGCTAAAAAAAAAAAAGGGGGTGGGGGGGCAGCAAAACCTACCACCAGGCTAAAAGTGAAGAATACATCATTTTCTTTCTTCTGTGATTGTGATTTGGGTGAAGTGACCCTTAAAACAACTTGTTAAAATCACTTATTACTTTTTTTTTTTGTAAAATCTGACCACTGACTTCACATGATGCAAGAAGAGTCAGTGTAGAACCTGCAGATCTTGAAAATCAGATTTCTTTTGAAATGTGCACGGTGTTCTATTTATCGGTCCTAAAAAACAACAAATACCCATCCATCCATCCATCTATCTATCTATCTATCTATCTATCTATCTATCTATCTATCTATCTATCTATCTATCTATCTATCTATCTATCTATCTATCTATCTATCTATCTATCTATCTATCCATCCATCCATCCATCCATCCATCCATCCATCCATCCATCCATCCATCCATCCATCCATCCATCCGATAATTGTCCATCTATCTATCCGTCTATCGTACTCAGTCAGGGCGCTCCCCCCTTGTTACAGCTATGGCCTGACCAGACAGCACTTAGCTTAACTCAATTCTGCCTGACGCCAGCAGTCTGGCTACTATTACCAGTCCATCCTATATGGTCATAAACCAAGAGCGGAGAGCTCATCCTTACAATGCATCGATACATTACAGCTGTGTTTATATAGGGAAGCACACAGCACTACAAATTCATTGCAATAATCCCACCATTTACAGCATGAGTGATCTCAATTGTGAACTCTTTATATTTCATTACCCACAATTAGATTTTTTTTCTGTTTGGTAGGAGGCTGTTGTTTCCATTCTGATATTATGACAGTACCTGCTATTGCTGTCATGGGAGGAATATTCCTAAAGCCCAAATATTTCTGGTGCAGAGCTGAGTAGAGCTAAAAAAGAGACGTGGTGGTGTTGGTGGTGTGTGATGGCATCGTGTTTCAGGAGGGGTTATAGCTCTTATGACAGGCCAGAACAATAGCTGCAGCTTACGCTCAGCTGTTGTTTTTAATGCCTCATGCCATATGATGGGACTGTGTAACTTTGGACACACCACACAACCCCCCCCTCCCCCTTTTGCGTTCACTCACCACTCAGATCTTTACAAGCCCTGGAATTCATCTCTTTTAGTTTAAGACCAGGGTTTGAAAAGAAGCTGATTCTGAAAGAGATTTTCACATTCACGAGAACGGAGATCATTCCAACACTTCACATGAATGATCGTCCATTTACCTGCTGGAGGTCCAGGCCACCCTGGGCGACCGAGTACAGAGGGTGGGGTGCAAATTCTGATGCCTCGAACACCTATAAAACACACAGCAACACATGAGAGGAGCACAAAATGAAAATATGCAGCTCATTACTGAAATATCTCCATGTTTTTTTGAGTCGGGAGTGATGATTAGTGGGAGTAACTATGTGCTCACCCGCTGAAAACCTTCAATATACTGAATTAAAAACTTCCAATTTCATTTTTTTTTCCAGGCTTTTGCTACAGAAAAAAACTGGTCTGAGATGAGCTCTTGAGGCTGCATTTCTGACACCTTAACACACCTAACAGGCTTATAGGCTATGACTCATACACAGACCCTTTCCCCATTCCACTTCATTTCCTCTGCTGACAAATTACACAAACACTCCTTATCACTGTGCAGCCTTCATTAAAGCCATCTCCCAGTGACTGAGATCACGCCCCGGGTTTAATTTGATAGCCTATTATGAGGAATATCAAAAACACAAAGCCATTCCATAAATTGACCGGAGTCTGAGGCAGCATAAACAGTGTCAGAACTGCTGACAGCTATGCAGAATATCTGGCTGCTGCTGTAGCCAGAGGAGACGGTTGGTCTCCAGCCCCACTTGCTAATCTTGTGACTCGCTCCATGGGAGGGTGGATATCTGTCCCTTCTCAAACAGCATCTACACCACTCAACCCCACCCTGGCGCACACACAGAAACCACCCGATCCTCGGCCGAGGACCTTCTGCATGAGTCTCGTTTCAGCACAGAGGTTAGAAAAGACTCGAGTGAAGGACGCGAACATTGGCAGCACCTATTCAAACATTCTCCAATAACCATTTGTATGTTTATCTAAGTCCGCCTCAAATTCTAACCCAGTGCTTCTGAGACTTTTAAAAATATCTGTCTGTCTGCCAACCTGCCACTTCAGTCCAGGAATTTGGAGGATCAACCAGATGTTCACCTCCACAGGGGATAAATCCTACTGACTTTTAAGATTATGTGACTTTTTCTTGAGTTAACCATGATGTTAATATTTTGTTTTTACCAAATTAACAAAAAAAATCAGATGGATTTCCATGAAATGTAGCAAAGGGAGATTGACTTATATTAACTCTAACAATTCTCAGAGTTTTTGCACCATTGGCTCACCTTTTACTTCAGTCCAGTACTTTGAATTGTAACCAAAAACTGCAGCATTCTCCTTAACTTATGGTGTGCTTCATGCCTTAAGTTAAACAGCAAATGTTAGCAAGCTAACCTGCTAAACAGACGACATTAACATTATTATTGTATTGTCACTGTGTAATTTTGGGTACACAGTTCTTTCTTTTGTTGTGCAAAAATTGCTAATAATTTTAAAGTTTATTGTAATTCAAGGACACTAGACGTTCGCACCTCCACTTGGCTCAGATTTTTAGCCTGTAGAAAATGTTGGCAATGACAGGAGACGTTGTGTTGTGGTGTTTGTTAGATTCCTGAGTTTTCTTGTCTATTTTGATTCTCTCCCTCTGTTTGTGTCCCTTTTTCTGTTGCTTCCTGTTTTATTTTGAAATCGCCTTCCATTGTGTGTTGCTTGAGTTTTTACTTCCTTCCTTTGTCTGCCTTTCCCTCCTTTTTTGATTGCCCTCATTAGTTTCACCTTTGTCTTGTGAGTCACCTGTGTCTTGTCTCCCTAATTAGTTCTCTGTGTATATATATATAGTCCAGCATTATCTCTTGTCAGTTCGTCCCGTCTACTTCCTTTGTGTTCACCTAATTGTTACCTGCCTGGTTTTCCTCATTGGATTCTGGTTTGTGCATTATAGTTTTTTTTTTAATTCTGTTTATCTACTTTGTTCACCTTCCTGCCAGCTGATGTGTTTTCTGCATCAGTTCAGCTCCCGTGAATTTTTGGATTTTGTTTCTTTGGATTACCTTTTTATATGGGCTTATTTCCCTTTGGATCACCAGCTGCCTTTTGTTTTTTTTTTCACCAGTAATCTTCCAGTAAGCTTTTTTTTTAACTGAAGTTTGTCTTTTTGTTACAACCTGTCTGCCATTTTCGTCTTTACCTGATCCTCACCTGACACTTGGGCCAAACGCAGTTCTTTTAGAAACGGACAGTAAATAGTAAAATGGTCTCCATTTATAGAGCACCTTTAACCTTAGCTAGGCTCTACAAAGTATGTTTCTCATTCACACACACACACACACACACACACACACACACACACACACACACACACACACACACACACACACACACACACACACGGGAGCCAAGTGTTCGCCTGCCATCGGGAGCAACTTGGGTTTCGGTGTCTTGCCCAAGGACACTTTGGCATGTGGAGGGGCCGGTAATTAACCTTGAAATTACTGAACAGTAGGCTCTGTTACAGATTAGGTGACGTACTATAAAGAGCAACAAAGGTTACACTGGTGGCTGAATGGACTGAACAGAGGCCTCTTACTCTAGAAAACAGGGGTTTAAATCCTGTAATGCTTGATAACTTTTGGCTTGACTATCTTTGCATATTTGAAGGCTGTACTCAAATAGGTAGAGGAGCTTGGAATCGAGGAGGAGAAGGGAGAGCTGCAGGAATTTCATATATCTGCCTATTACAGCTTTAACTGTTGGTGAAATTAGCAACAAAACAAGCTGAATGTTATTCCTCTGGTAAAACATCATCGAGACCATGGAGTGCATGCACTCTTTCACCCCTACATGAGCTGTGCAAATGAAATATGTCGGGTTGTCTTTGCTCAAACTGCCACAAAGACATAATTTCCCTGCAATATTGGCAGCGAACAGATTATCATATTTTTTCTTACTGGTCGTCACCTATTTTTCTATTCTACCCCGTCATTAATCTGTTCATCCAAGACTCTGCATTTAGCACCACTACAATAAATCTTACTACCCTGAACTGTGAATGCCCTGCAAGCTTGAAAAAGTGCTTCTGCTGTTCCCACATGAAACAGGACTCATTTAACTCTTGCTCATTCAAGACCCATCTATCACAGATAATGCGTGTGGTAAAAATCTCTTTTCCTCACCTGGTTCCCTGCGATGAGGAGAGCAGCTGGCGAGGGGCTCGGTCGATAGGGGATGGTGGCACCCTTTGGTGGAGACTAAGGAGTCGAAAACAGGCCAAGGGGTCAGAGGTTGTAAGATAAGCCTGAAGCCATAAATGAATCATTTAGAAATGAATAATCTCTACACAGCTACTTTGAAAATGAGGTCAGCGCATTGCTGTCAAAGCTGCAAATGGGGGTTAAATGTGTCAGTACATTAAGATACAGTAACAATTAATGATGAACAAAACTGCTAATGACACTGACATTATTTCCCGCCTTGTTTTCCTTTTGATAATATTAGCCATTCATTGAATAATTGAAGCAGTGCAGCAGGCGCTCTTTGTGGATAAATACTTTGAGCTTCAGCATGTATCAGGCCACTAGGCGCTGCAGAGGTTCGCCCTCTGGATAAATCAAGCATCCACTGACAAGGAGACATTTGAAGATAAAATTCTTCATACACCAATGGAAAAAAAGGGGAGATTATACAGTGAACATGACACTGTATATCTTATCAAGTTACTGCAGCGTTGGTGATACTGTTTTTTGGGTTGAAAATGTAGAGCAGTCACAGCAAATTCTTTGTATAACTTTGCATAATTTAAATCTTGGACCCAAAAGCAAGACGCCGCTGGTACAGAATCCTAATGAAACTTGCGAGCCTTTGAAGAAAGCCCCGAAAAACTGGATCAAACTAGCAATTAGTCAGTCAGGTCCAGCTGCAACGCTAAAACAAAAAGGACTTGTGCACTTCCATGAACACACAGGGAGAAACTGTGCTTGGGGTTGTTTTTTTTCTCATCTCCTCCTCAATTTTCTCAAGAGAGCTGTTGTCTTAAGGTGGACAGATTTTGCTGCAGGCCAGTTTGTTTTCTGTTAGCAGCTTAGTGTCCTCTCCAAGAATACTGAGCTCTGACCTGAGAGCAGCACCTTTTCGACTCTATGCGTTGTCTTGTGTGGAAGATTACGGCACAGAAGGTCCAAACAATAAAGCGGCTGGGTGCTTTCTTGGTGTTTTCTGTGAAGATTCACTGGGAATCTAGTCAACTTCTGTGCAACGTGGTCATAAGCATCATTACATAACAAGGACGACTAAAGCGCCCTACTAAGAAAGCATTAACTTTTGCTGCAGTGGAACAGAGAATAATTCTATGCCGGTGAAATAAAAATACGCATGTCAACCGCAATTATTTCCTTCACAAAGCTGCAGCAGCAGAGCTCTGACAAAATGTCAGCAAGGTGGGGGTGCACAGCATAAAAGAGAGGATCGGTATGCTTCCTACCTCCAGGATTACTGCGCAGATGAGCTTGACACACTGGATTACCGAGTCCTGATTCCCAGATATCGTCACCCCTCTCTCTGTAGAGTTGGGCAGCAAATCCCCTGCCACCTGTATCTGAGCTCCGGTGCTCTGAAAATGATAGGGGTTTAAAATAAAAGATTAGTTTGATTGTGGAGATAAGGTAAGTTGTGAATACACTACTGTGGCTTCTTTCTGTGCCTCTCTGCTGACCTTTTATTTTTCCTCCCATACTGAAGGAGACCAGCCGCTCTGTAGAGTGCTTAACGTCAAGTCAGATTAGACATAAATGAAACATCATCTACAGTCAGAAGCTGCCATTTTCTGCAGCAGACTATTATAGCATGTCTGCAGGCAAAGAGTACTGGTTGAATTCAAACTTTTCAAGCTTTATCTACACTTGCTGATATCGGCATCTCTCCCGGAAGAAATTGAATCACACAAATCGCAAACGCTTTTGCGACCAAACATGTGTCCTGTGGCAACCAAACAAACAACACAAATCTACAACTGGAACAACTTTGGGGACGCGGACAAGTCAGGAAAATCTGTCTAACCACAGAAAATCGACTGGATGCCATTACTCGGGAAGGTAAAGGCTAAAATGAGAGAGATTCTATTTGTAGATTGGCGCAGAGCTAAAGTTACACAGTCAGATGACTCTGGCAACAGATCTGATGGGTTTAATCCTAATGTTTCAACTGGGCCTAAATGTAGTCAGGAGTTTTTCCCCTTTCCCTTGCACTGCTGAGTCACTGTGTATGATAAGTGACATATCTGGGCTGAACTTTCTTCTTAATTTCATAATAGTCCAGCCAAATAAATCACAGCTGCTACAAATATTATTTTTGCATGTTTTTGTATAAAAAGTTGCGTGAATTGCTAGACTGACGTAAGATTCATCCATGGTATCCACTGAAAAGTATCAGCAACTATTGGATGGATTGCCATGAAGTTTAATACAAGGACAACATCAGTGTCTTCTGAGGATGAACTTTACTTTGGCGACACCGTGTTTCTTTCAGCACTAACATCAAAATTTCAGTTGCTATTTACAAAATGTTGGTTTATGACCAAAAGCTTGCAAATCCCCATCAGCCTATTTTGGTGCTAACACACTAAGCTAAGATGGTGAACATAATCAGCAGTAAATCTGCTTCAGCATGAGAGCATTGTCATTCTGAACACATTAGCATGATGATGTTAGCACTTAGCTCAATGCACTGCAATACTTTGTGCAGCGTCAAAAAGCCAATAGCATGTTATTTTACCTACTATAAAGGTAGAACAACTTTTCTCCTTTTTCTTCATATGCTATTAGACCATAGCTGTTGTATTATATGACAAATTATTCATGCATTCATTTTTATACCATCTCACCGCTGTAGATGAACATAATCACCACTTTTCCAGTCTTATTACAGTAATATACTTGAACTGTAATTGCAGCGATTCCGGATTAGAGCGTCTAGTACCTCAAATGTATTAGTGCAATTACGCAGCACATCAAAAACCAGCAGAACTGTAGGAAATGAATATCACTCCCTCCCAGCTGCAGGTTCTATTCACATTTTTCAGTGGTAGATTTGCTCTTTTCATATTTCATCCTTGGACCTGCTTGTGCAGTGAGGATGGAGTGGATTTGTGTTCTGGCTGCTCACCTCCCTGATCTCCTTTATCTTGGCCCCTCCCTTCCCGATGAGCGAGCCACACTGGCTGGCAGGGATGACCAGCCGCAGGGTGACCGGCGGCTTGGAGCTGATGGTGCCATTGGCCACCAGCGCAGTCAAGTCCTGGAGGGAGATGTGGAGAAAGAACAACATGGTGAGAGAGATAGAGGAGGAGTCCCAAAGGGGGTCAAGGTGGAAAAGGAGGAAGAAATAGGTCAGAGGGTGTTAACACAAACAATTAGAACTGAACAGGCACTGAGTTGAATACAACTAATCTAACTGGTCAATTTAGGATTTATGACAATCTAAACATCATTTTTCATTTTCGATCAAGCCCTTTTTCCACTAAGAAACGTGACTGAAAAAGAAACAGCAGAAATAAAATCTCCCCAATTATGCCACATCAGGATGATCCAAGTCAACACTTCACTACTTATTAGCATCACCAAATCCAAAATGCATTAATGACTTAGGCTGAATCAGTTACAGCACAGCCAAGCTAAATTTCTACTTCATAAACATGAATCCATCAACAGAAAAACCCAGTCAGAAAATGCCAGGTGGAGCTTATTATGTTGCTGAGAATGGAGGGAAATCCACAGCAGGCTGATTTGCAAGGTATGTTCTCTATTCTTGTGTGTTGTCTTGAAAGGTTGTTTAATCATTTATACTGAGGGAAAACGGTAATTGCAGCAGCGAGGGTAAGAAAACTGTGTTTTCAGCTTTTAAGTCAGCAGCATAAAGCTGAGTAAGAAAACAATATCCGCATATCCTTCCTACGTCCACCACGCTGAACCTGTTCTCATTGTTTTTCTTCTAGAGGTCCTTTGAGGAGAGTTGAATAAGTGGATTTTATATGACTATCAGTAGATGTATGCCACGATTTCTTTCATTTGTTCAGTCTTTTTTATTGTAGCTCAATACGGAATTTAAAGGAATAGTTCAACATTGTGTCGTGCTGAGAGTTAGACAAGAAGATCAATACCAAAAGCTGCCAGAGGCTGGTTAACTTAGCTTAGCTTAAAGACTGGAAAGGAGGGAAATCCACCTACCAGCATCTTTAAATCTCACATTTAAAGGTGCTGGTAGGTGCAAACACATTTTGCAAACTACCAAACTTTTCCTTTAAACTGTCAGGAAACTCTTGACACACTCCGGAAAATTCTTAAACACTTTGAAAAATTTAAAAACCTTTAAATGACAAACGATGGCTGCATTTACATTATGCGTTATTTTAAAGAGTAAGAAAGACTTATCTAAAGCTACAAATATTTATCAACATATACAAGTCGCAATCTGAGTATATAATGACAGCCCGAGAAAGGCAGGATGGCTGCCTGTGCCCATACATGTGTTGTGTTTGCAACTGTAAGTATCTGGAGCAGGACCTTTCAGATCTGAAGAGTGTTTTTACAGTGCAGGTAGCAAACATCCGTCTGCTCTGCTGTGGGCGGAGATTGAGTTTTTAATTAATGAACAGTGTCTCTCTGTGAACCTTTGAAATGTAAATACGCCACGCTGTCTCTCTTCACATTAGTGTTCAATCTACAACTAATTTGTGACAGAATGCAGAGCACGCTGCCTGTTCTTGAATGGTTTTCTGTTTGGGGGGCAGTTTGCAATAAAATTAGTATAGTGCGACTTAAGAGAGGACAGCGCGGATGTGTCGCCTCAAGGGATTTTTTTTTACCCTTGAAGGCAGCTGCATAATGTTTCCAATAACTGTGAACTTTAAATTTCAAAAGCGTATTCTGATGCGCCTCTTGTGCCTCTCCGCTCCGTGTCTATATTTAGTGAGGCTCTCTGACGTCTCGTCTCATTAGAAGAGGAGCGCACAGATCATCTGTACAATCACAAGACTCGGGGCGTCATTTTCTTGATTTGATCTAAAAATATGAGCCACATTTCAACAACCTCGAACGTTCCGATATCTTCCTGTTCCACAGCAAAAAGAGGCTCTCAAAAGTGAATTGGTGGGAATAAGACAGTGGGGTTACACAAGCGCTGCTCACACAAAGAGTTCCTGAGCTTAAATCCCCAAAGCATATTCTGAAGCTGGAGAGCTACGGACTCCAATGCAAAAAGATTAATGTGGCTTTCATGCATGCTGCGCTTCAACACCTGAGAACAAAACACATGCATGACAGTGAAGTGCATACACTGTTTTACTGGAACATTGCTTTAGATTATCACACATTTGCATAAATGTGGCAGCAGTTGTGGAAAACGTCACCCATGCAACACTAAATACACACAACTTGCACGATTAATCAGCCGCCAAATGACAGAAATAAGTGAGCCAGTGCCGCTGTGTAATCACAAGCTACTCAGACAGAGAGAAAGTCTAATACTCAGTAGTCAAAAATCTGATTATTGCCCTTTGTTTTTAATTAAAGGTGTCAGACGTACAATAACTCAACTATGGTGGAAGCCGTGCACGGTGGGTCAGCCAACACGTTGCCATGGAAACTCAGGAGTTTCAGGGTTGAAAAGAGGTGAGTGTGAAAGATCTTTAATGAATACTGCACTGTGCTCCCAGCCAGCGTATGTTTACTGAAGGCTGTCGACCTGAGCAGGGAGCACCTGTTTCCTTGCCAGTATCTGCTGTGATGCTAAACCAGAGTGAGGACGGCTCTCATTCCACCATATTAATTAGTGTCGTGGTGGACAGTCGCCATGAGGATTAATAGCATGAGGAGCCTGTCACCCATGGCTCATTAGTAGATGAGGAGAACTGTACAAATCCCTCTCATTATCAGGTACAAATTAGTAACTTTTGCACTGTTATTATCTGGACTGCACATGTTGCCCAAGAAATGCATGAAGAGAATGCAAAAATTGTTTGATGGAATCCAACAACTCGGTGTACAGCATAAATCATCTCATTCCCACAAAAGTCAAAATGGTTTTGCAATAGCAGCTACATCCAATTATCCCAAATGCTCGTCTGCAGAGTGGTCTAATCTGAAAGCACATCAAGTGCTATGGAATACAGCCGAAATTTTTCCTTCCACCGCTCCAGTTTAGAGTGGAATCGATAGCGATAAAAGCACATTAGTGGTGAGGCTGAGATGAATCCCAGGAAATGATGTGGTGAAATGGCTTCTTGCACTTTTTCCAGATTTCACAAACAAGTTGTTTTGGCTCCACTAAGGCAACTTCCCAAAGCTTGCTACATAAATTGTTTGATTGCGTCCTAACTGGTTTCCTCTGCAAGGGGCCTTCACAGGCATACAATTATCGTTCACTGTGAAATGACAAAATGAGCTTATTTCACTTGTGTGCTTTGGCAGTGAGAGGCATGCTTTACAGGTACCTCCTCCAGTTTGTACGTGATCATGGTGAAAGCTCTGAAGACGCTGTCTGTGGAGCCGGTGATGGTGATGATCCTCTCTGGACAGGAGCCTTCTGAGATGTTGACCCGTGCACTGCTCTGTAGGAACAGAGGTCATCAGGTCATTTAAATGCCAACAATAAAGGAAAAAGTCAACAAATAGGGTAATAAAATTGTTTGCTTCTTGCTGAGAGTTAGATGAGTGATGCTAAGGGTTAAATATGAAGCAAAAGCCAGCAGTTGGTTAGCTTAGCGTAGACTAAAGTCTGGAGACAAGGGGGGAAAAGCTGGCCTTGCTCAGTCCAGAAGTAATAAAATTCACCTTCCAGCACCTCTTGTATAACCACAACCTGTTTGTTGAACAGCTGAAACAAACAAGATGCACTTAGTGAGCCTAAAAGCAGCTTTACAAGACATTTTCTACCTTTTCATTTTTTAATGATGGATATTTACGTCTCAAAACAATCACTAACTACATGCAACAATAATAAATATGTAATTAGATAGAATGCTGATATATATAAATATATAATGATAAAGTTGTATTTTGACTGAATATCGATACTTATAGATAGTATATGCTGATGACAGTACATTCATTCAAAACTTTTGTTGTGAAAATATCTGTAATTATAAAAGATATTCATCCTTTAACAAATATTACAAATATTTCGGTTAATTGTCACTAGTGGTATTAATTTTTAAAATATACTTAAAATGTTAAACTTGAATTTAACAGTTTTATCTGCTAAATATTATAAAAATGTTTGTGAATTTTTTTTTATTTTTAACAAAATTGATATCAGAGTTACATGTTTTAAATGCTATTTTACATTAGACATGCAAATTCATAGTCTATTTTTTGCAATGTTTTAAAACATTACGAAAATGTATTTCAAAAACGTAGATATTTTCTACCCAAAATTCACCGGAAACAATGAAGAAAAAGTTAACGTGGCTGACACCTCTCGCACATCATAACTCATCTCTTTAATACATAAAAAACAGAAATGTAAAAATGACAGCTTGTGGTTTTCTGGAGGTTGTGTGCTGTACTTCCTCTAGGCTGGGGGTTGTGATTTTCTAAACAGGCTGGTTGGTGATTTTTTTTTTGCCTTCAAGAGAGTAAGATAAACTGCGCCCCCGTTTCCTGCGTTTATGCTAAACTAGGCTAATAATATGCTGACTGCATATTTATAATTAGCATACAGACGTGAAACAGGTATCCATCCTCTTTTCTCACTCTTGGCAAGAAAACAAATGTGTTTATTTATCAAAGTCTCAAGCTGGTCAATCATTGGTTTAAAACTGAGAAAAAACTTAAAGCAGGGATGCATGATGATGTGAGCATGTCTTGGTATGAGCTGATAAAGACCTGAAAATGAAATACTGGCATTTACCCAAAATTTACACTGACAGGCAGATAGATGACGCTGACTAATGTTTATGGTTTTGTCTGGAAATGTTACAGGAAAATAAACATAGCACATTTCACAGCTCAGTTGAGCTAAAATTCTTAATTTGCTCAGTGATTGAGCTCAATTAAAAAGTATTGTACTTCAGGTCCACTTAATATGATAATTCCCCTGTAGGAGGCACTTGATGCAATTAGGTGGAAGAAATATATGCATATATTGGTGTCAGCAATCAGTCAAAATGAGGTGGAGAATATCAGCAAAAACCCAATATATCGTGCATCGTTGGATTAAAGTGGCTGGAGACACATTGTATAGAACAACACATCCATGAGTGAGAAAGTCACATGAGCATAGCCAGGACAGTGCTCCGACCCCTGGGGTATTTTCTCCAGTCAGTCCACTGAGTCATTCTCCCACTGTGACTGGAAGGCTTGATGACACACTGACAGGATGAGGCTCTTACAGTTGAGAAGTAACAAAGGCCATAACTGCCCCAGCTGGATGGGTGGATGAATGGACGGCTGGATGACTACCATGGGTGAGTGGTTTATCCAGCAGTTCTGCAAAGCTGCATTGTCCCATGGCCTCACTATTCCTCTGTTTATCCTTCTGCCTCATAGAGTACAATGAAAAACCATAGCAGCCAGTCAAGGAATTGTATGTGCCGCCACGGTGTCTGCCTAATTACTTTCTAATACGAAGAATGAACCAAGTGGCATTAGTTCGGCTGCACCCTAGATATTTATAAAAAGGGTTGTTTTAAGCTGGGAAAAGGAAGAGAAAAGGGATTTGGTGAGACAGAAGCTCGAGGAGGTGCACTGAGTGGTAGAGAGAGGGGATTTAAACCGAACAGGTGCCGCTATTGCCCAAAAGGCATTTCGGACAATGTACCTGCTCTGTATGCTTTTCAGACTCAAAGCTTCCAAACAGGCAGAGAGAACAGGGCTTTATTATTAATGCATACAACTGCCAGAGAGCCTGGGCCAGTATTAGAGCACCTCCTGAGATTGAATTATGTTTTCTCCTGAGATGAACCGATTGAATGCAGAAAATAAAACAGATGCAGTTGCTTCACGTCTTGATACATTTCTCCGTTGTGGGAAGCCGAACCCACGGTAGCATCTGCTCACTCATAAACACATGCACAGCGCAATCTCACAGGACACAAACACTTCAAATACTATTATTTACTAAGGAGGATGTAAACACATGCTAGTGAATTATGAGAAGTAGCATTGTAAAATCACGGACAACTGTACCTCTTCTCGTATTCGTTTCACAGTCTCTCCTTTCTGAAAAAGACAAGATAAAGGACATATTTAAACTGAACCAAATGCGCTTCACATCAGAATATAGTCAAATCATGGTGTCCTCGACTTCTAAGCGAAAAATGTACTTTCAAACCATGTCTATATCGAAAATTAGCAAAAAAAAGAAAAACTCAGCTAAAGTTTGTAATGCATCACGGTGGCGTCCTCTGCAAAAACATATCTGACCATCTGAAGGGGACATGCACCTGCTGTAATGGTTGTATATACAATATGTGTGATGAACTCCTGCCAGGTACAAGAACATTTCGTCAGACTTGTTTCACACTGCAGCACATCCTCTGCTTTTCTCTTTTTTGTGTGTTTTTTTGATTGCTTCGTCTCTTTTCCCCCCATTTTATCTTAGCGAAATTCCATCCGAGCTGTCACACCTTCGTTGGCACTTTCATGCACTGACTCATGACCACTTCCTTACAAGTGCATCAGGAGCGGTATCGACTCACACCTGCACAATACTGTCATTTATGTCATAGGGAAACGTATCATTTGAGGCCTGTTGTTGTTTCAGGTGTCGGTCTTCTATTGGTAGGCAAGTGATGAGAGGTTTGCCAAAGAGAAGGGGAGAAAAGGTGTAGAGGGTGGAGTGGTAAGTTATTAGCGCTGCAGATCAAGTGTCTCTTTATGTCAAGCAGCACAGTCACTGGCAGGAGAAGTGAATAACACTGATCATATTGGTACTATGTGGTGTTCTGCTGAAAAACCTTGGATTTTAACATCCATGTTGATGAGACTTAGACACCCAAATAAACATTGTCCCACAACAAGCACACTCCCTCATGCAAATGGAAATCCCAAATGTCACTGGACTACCTCCACAGGAAAATGCACCCCACCACATGGAAAAAACATCAAACAATCAGGAACATGTTGAGGAACATGACAATGGCCCAACATGTTGATTTGACCTCCAAACTTCCTACACCTCATTGTGATCAAGCATCAACAGGATGCAGTGGAACAAGTTTGATGGACAGAGGCCCAACTGCACAAGCCAGAGTACCCAAAGGATCCAGTGCCAACATCCTGGTTCCAGACCCCATAGGACACCCTGAGAGGTCCTCTGGTCCATGTCCAATGGTTCAGAGCATTTTTGACCACATAAGGGGGGCCAACACAATATTAGGCAGGTGGTCATAATGTTATGCCTGATCTGTGTATACTAAACTCATCTTAGTTTTGCTCCCCCTTCTTTCTGAGATATACAGATTTTGACAACACATTGCACATCCGTTGTGACATCTTTCTTTCTTATTTTCTGCTTTCATTTATTTTTATTCTTTCACGTATTAAAGTCTTTAGTAAGACTTGATAGCAGGGGGTACTGAAGCAGCACAGTCCCAACAGGTCCCTCCTAGCAGACACCAAAAGTGCCCACATGGGACCCACAGTAATATGTCTTTGGAGCTCAGTTTCAACAGGAGGCTTGCAGTCAGTGCACTAATGTTTTTGTTTGATGGATTACTGTGGTGCTTTATGGGACGTGGGGGTGGCGGTGAGGTCTTCAGAGGCTTGGTTTAAGGCAATTATATTTAGGATGGAGGATATTCAGAACAACAACTGCTTGTTAGAGGGCTTTGTGTTCTGATGATTTCAAAATGGAATCAAGACGGAGGGCGAAATGGTTCTACAAAAGGCTTTTTATGAATTCAAATAAAAGTCATCAAGAAGGTATTTGGCTTAGAACAATGGGAAATAGATTTACATTAGAGCCGGGCATAGCATTTTAAAACATAATCTGATCAAGGAATATCATTCTCTTCTTTTGTGATTAATGCCTCTATATATATGCAGCGTTTTTTTCTAAAGTAGAAGAAAAATAGGAATGCTCACCTTCCCTATGATGCTGCCAACCTCCTGGATACAAAGAGATAAAGATAATAACATTAATAAAAGCAAAAAAACAGATAATCCTCAACATTAACCTTTCATTATTCATCAGATCTGTGAATCAGATATAGAATTTATGAGGCTGTGACAAATCTCGTGCTTGGAGACGCCCTGAGCGCCGCAGCACGCATTCACTCATAAACAACCTTTCCATGCATGAGCAGTCGTAGTGTGAGGGTCACTCCCAAGCCCCCGTCGCCAAAGTCCTGCTCACAGTTCATGGTGATGTGGGAGTGGCACTCAGGGAGACGCATGAACAAGGCTCATTCGCTGGTCACACAGTCAAGCGAAGGCCAGCGCTCGTTCTCTGGCTCTCCGAGGTCCTTCAGCACCGCTCTGCGAGGGAACACAAGTCAAAATAGTCAAATATTTCATTTATATGCAAGACTTCTTATCGCAAATTTGTTTCACGCGCTCACACATACACCGTCACTTGCACCCATGGATGCACACACACACACACACATACGCAGATTATAAAATTCTTGACAAGTAACATTAATTCAGCGTCATCATTCACTGAACATTATGTGGCACTATTAAAACTAATGGCTGTGCTCTAGTTCATTTCTCGGAAATTGCAAGCTTATACTGTATCTAACCACATTGTTGACTGAATGATAATTCCGGGAGATCAAAGACATCCAGACGAACAGAGGACAAATCAAAGCTGAAATCAAACACATTTATAACATCGCTTTCGGGCAGCTTGCTGTAATTGTAAGTATCTCCACAAGGAACTTCTTCATCAGTTTGCATCAATGCAATTTTGATGGTGATGTTAATAACAAAGACATAATGAAGACTATTGTGTGTGTAGGATATTGACCAGAAGCCCCAGCAGTGTCAGCAATGTTGCATTTCATCAGAGCTTTGGGATCCTAACAGACTGTGGGTGGCCATCGATGACTAATGCGCTATCTGTGGCTTCATTACCTGACAAGCCGTTTTCTCTCACTGAGAGCTGAGTGATTTTTGAAATTGGTTGCAAAAAAGGGGGAAAAACTCCTCTCAGGACAAGTGTGGCGTGAGATTCAAGCAAAGTTAATCAAATTCAATTTGTAACAGTTTCCATAAAATTGAAAATGTTTGGAGGTTCTCCGGGGATCTGGTTTTATCTTCTCCATCACAGTCAGCGTGGGGGGAAAGAAAAAAAAGACACCATAATGGGGAGACTGAGCAGAATTCATACACAGGCAGCAAACGGGAAGCATCTGCACTGATCCCAGAATGACAGCGTGGCAGCAGCTTCGTGCATGTCAGGTATGTGACAAACAGCACGATGATTAATGCGTGAGTCACCTGGGCGCTCGCAGTCTCAGCATGATGTGTATAATTAGTTCATGGAATCCTTCATGCTTCCTCTTGATTTATATTTGCTTACATTTGTCATCACGGACAGAGGGAAGTGCATGTAGAGGGATAAATAAGTGGTGGCAGAATACAGCGTGATTAGCAGAAGCTAAAGGCAAGGACAGTTTCCTAACACTTTCCAGAATTACACAGCAAATGCTTGTTATGCTGCCAATTAAAGCTGCAAATAACAACTATGCTCATTCTTGATTAATTTGCTGATTATCTTATCAGTTAATACATTGCAGAAATAGTCACATTTCTTGTTTTGTCCAAGCAACAGTACAAACTAGTGATAAACCATCGCAATGTGAACAAGTGCAATAAACACATTGCAAAAGACAGAATGTAATGCAAGGAATATGAAAAATCATTTTATTTACATGCACCATGTAATTACACTCAGATTAGTCCATCAGTCCATCTGATCTGACCAATCAGACGGAGCAGTGGCTACATGCCTTCACAACATTTGGCCAATCAGATTAAGCCTCAGCAAGCTGCCAGCTACCCTCAGATTGACCGTGTCAGTTTGGTGGTGGCTGCGAGATTAACGAGAAGAGCAAGGGAAAAAGACATGTTTGTGTTGAGTTAGAAGAAATGATTTTAAAGAGAGCAGGGGGGGGGGCCGCCCTGATACCCTAATGGTTATATCGCGTGACCCAAGTGCAGAGGCGTAGCGGCAGTCCCGGGTTCAACTCCGACCTCGGGCGTTTACCGCATGTCCTTCCCTACTCTCTCCCATTTCCGATTCTATCCACTGTCCTATCTAAAAAAGGCACAAAAAGGCCAAAAATAAATCTTTAAAGAGAGCAGGGGGAATTAAATTTTAAGTCTTTATTGGTATAATGTCTGGAATTGAATTAATGTTCTGTTTAATGGGTTGGGCATTCATGTGCAATTTGTTCAATAGAAGTGTGTTCGAAATTTCTATATTCAATGTTTGATGTCTGTTTTAGCTGGTAAAGCAGAAAGACATAGGAGCTGTATAGCTAATACACTTTGGTATATAATTTATCACAAGTCATATTGTTATTGTGCAATGGTTTGCTTTTCCACAGTACAAACCTAGAAAGATTCAGTTTAAAACTAAACAAGAACAGCAAATCCTCACAGTGGAGATGCCGGATGAAAAGAGTGTAGCGGTACCTCGGCACAGTGGTGCTTTGGTTAAATGTCACCATGCTAAAATGCCCACAATCAAAACGCAAAACATTAGCCAGTATAATGTTAATGATGTTTACAATCTAAATCTAATGCATACTAACAAGCGCTAATTAGCATTAACTGTGAATTACAGCAGAGACTGATGGCCATGTTGTTATTTTATATTAGTAATATTAAGTACAGTGTTTGGCGATCAATTAAGTCGTTCGGATACTTCAACTTTGACCTGCTTGAGTTGCTGTCACATGATTACCAAAGTCATTAGGATTCAAGCTCCGGCCACTACGCTATGTACCAAATTTCATGCCGTGGCATTTATCAAATCGTTGCTGAAATAGTTTACGAAAGGCAAAAATGCGAACCTACTGGCAGCACTAGAGGAAAAAAATGGATCACTAAAGTCTCTGTTCTTCGTCCTGAGAAGAACGCACAAACTTTCACAGCAATCCCTCCAACAGTTGTGCAGATATTTTAGTCAGGACTGGCTGACTGACTGACATTAGAGCTATGCTGCTAGCCTAGCTGAAAATGGCTTTTTCAGTTCAGTGACTATTTGATTGATGCAGTTGTACAGTCACCTCTTTTTGCAATATTATTATAAAATGCATCTAATTTGATTGATGATTTTCAGATAGACAAAGTCCACACTCCTGGCAGTGGAATCCTCATGGATCTTGTATTCAGTAACAACACAGTAACAAATTACTGTCTCCAGTTTGACTCATCAAGGCCACTTGTTTGTCTGCCAAATACATTCCAAGCAGCCCACAGTACAGCTGTATACCAGCCTACTGCTGCAGTCCTACAGACACCGCATGACATATGTATGTGTGTGTGTGTGTGTGTGTTTTATAAATCTGCATGTGGCCTGCAGATTCGGTGAGCTATGAGAGGAGATCATGTTTAATAAATGTGTGTTATTTTAGATGAGATCCAACTCCCGAGAGACTTGTTATAGGCAGGTTTATTGCTTTTACTCAGTGTGCAAGGCCACCGCTGCTCGGCTGATTTATTTATGCACTGGATGCTTGCAAAGACACGTTCAAATGCTCACACACATCTTTCTTAAGATGTCCCAGTGCCTGAATGTCTCTATGGGTTATATATTCCCACCGTGGTCATGGCTCACTTTGACATGCCAACATGTCAAAATGTGATAGTAAGTGGAGCAGAGTGTCATTTTGCTGGATAAGATTGCATCAAATCAACCTTTCTCTGCTTTTTTGGGATGTGATGCTCATTGGATTGACTTACAGAACTATCAGTTAAGGGCAATTTGCATACAATTTCCATAAATATCAAAAGAAGCCCAGGGGACCGACTGAAAATAAACAAAAACTGGAGCATTTTACTCGCCGTTAGCTATGGATTTAAAGCAAAGTAATCATGACTTTAAGCTTGATCAATCCATCCTGTGTTATCACAGAGCACATTTGTGCAACCCGTGAGCTAACTTCATTATGTTTAGGCACTGAAGGGCATGGCTAAAATGTTAGCACTTTATTGCATTAGCAGTTAATGGTTGGAGGAATCATTATGTGCATCTCTGTGGGTTGATAACAAGGCATGTGCTCTGTGTCTGTGTGAGGGCGGTGAGCTTCTGAACTCCTCATTTCCAGAATCCCAAGCAGCAGCGTTCCAGGATGAACAGAGCCCCTCTGTTCTAAATTAGACCTGGTAACTCAGAACAGGGAATTAGCGAAGTGCAGACTGCAGCACCCGGCTGCCAAAACGCAGTCAGACCAGGAGAGAGAGGCGGAGAGCCGATCCACTGTCCTCCTCTGTCACTGACTTTGTAACCTTGGTCCTCTCTGCCTGACTGAATACAGCATGCGAGAGCTTCAGTTACGAGTCACTGCTTGTATTCATCTTTATATACACTGAATTAAGCATGACTTTGTGAAACAGAGTGACTGAAAACAAATGTCCATGGCAGGAAATCCTTCTGTCTGCTGTTAAAATTAAATGAATAAAAGATAATGTAGTGAGGTTTTAACAGTATCAAAGGAGAATACTGGTTTAGTTAGAGCTATTCTGGACATTTTTTGAACATCCAGACCACTTTAATTGAGGGTGACACTACAAGTGACTGTCTAGAAAATGCTCAAAAAATAGTTGCCATGCTAGTATGACAGGACAGAGTTGAACAACCAAGTTTGTTTTCAGTGGACAGTTTGGGTAACAATTGTTATTTTTTTCTAACAGATACTGCAATTTAATTTGTGCTATAATTTCTTTCAGTCAACCTTCAGTTCAGTATTCACTCTGTGATAGATTTAAAACATGTGAACAAGCCTCAGCACATGAGACACTATTTAAAGTGTGACTGTCACACAAGGTGAACAGCATGACTTTGTAAAACCATCAACACCACAGTTTAAAATCTGTTTCAGCTGCACTGCAAAATCTATGAGGTGCGGCCTTTAAATAATTAAATAACGGCACTGAGCTCATGTTAGTCAAACTACAATGTGCATGAATAAACTGCAGAGTATACATTTATACATTAATCAATGAGCAAGTATGAACAACTCCACAAAGTTTCAAATAAAAAAAAAAAATTTGAATACAGCATTAGTCTCACATGTCCAGACAACATGATCACCAGAGGATGAACCTTGGTGACACCAACTTTTCCTTCACCTTCATCACCAGGCTGACATTTACTTTACTTTGACTAAAATATGTCAGAAACCACTGTATGGTTGGAATTCTCCAAGCATCAGGTTTTCAACAGTAATCGCTGTCCCCAGAGGATACATCCCACTGACTTCAATGATCCCTTGACTTTAGAGTGAATTTTCTATTGGATGGATTGCTATAAAATGTGGTGCAGCCATTATTGGTTTCATAATTTCATGTACTCAGTACTTCATTAATTGCCCAAACATCTGTAAAACTAATCACAATCTCATGCTACTTTAATGGTAATTATCGTATGTAGTCATGCACATTAGTAGACCACAGTAGACATTACATCTGCTTCATATCAGCATTTTCATTGTTAGCATTCTAGCATGCTATTGTCAGCTTTATTCTCAAGGAACCACTTTTGGTTTTGTTTTCTTCTAAATAAGTTCTGTTGTCTTCTAAATATTTTTTCCAACCTTTCCTCAGAAATGAAGTGGTTGTGTGTTGTAGTGACTGTTTAGCTTAATCCAAGTCCAAGACTACCCAGTCAACTATAACACGTGTTAGTCTATAGTTTAATCCAACTTTCTTGTGAACTAAACCATGGTCCTCACAAGTCCAGAAGCCAGGAAAACATGTTAAATGAGGGCTTATTTAAATCAATTTAATTGTCACGCCATCAGAGCAGGTCCAAGCAAACCCTGATGGGTCCACTCCGCAAAATAACAAAGTCACATGCTAACAGATTCAGACTTGTTGTAAACCAAATTCGCAGACCTCTTACATCTTAAATACCATGTTTTCTCCTGTTAACTGTCACCTGCACACTACAGCGCTATCCCTTGCTGTAAATAATAAATATGTACCATACAGCAAGGTTACTATAGTTAAGTTAATCTAAACTAGAAACTAAAAGGTGTTAAAATTTTAACTGACTACAAAATGTGAAAATTAAGCTTTAGAATGAAACAAACTAACTGAAATGATGTTGGATACTAATTAGTTAGGCGGTAATGTCTATATTAATTAGGTCAATTGCTTTCACAATGTGCTGCATTTGCTTTTTAATACCTAATATGATCCTCTTAAATCTCGCTCCTGACAAATACCCTCATGTTATAATACAAAAAAACTCAAACTAATCCTGAAAATATTAAATATCAAACCAAAGCAACATGTTAAAACTAAAACTAAAACAAAATCAGCAAATCCACTCAAAAAACTAATTGAAACTCAAGTGAATTAAAAATAAAAATGAAAAAGGAGCTAAAATAAAAAATGACTGAAGTATTATACTGTTAAAAGTGTAATGAATTTGTTAAACAGAGTGCATGCACTCTAAGATCAGAGTTGAGACAATCCATCAGTCCATCAAAAGGAAAATTCTTCTGCAGCTGTTTTGATAATCAGCTGAGAATTTTTAAAGAAAAATACCAAAAATGTGCTGTTTCCTGGTTTTCTTTTTTGATATAAATATCAATATTAAATAGGATTTTTTTCTACAACGTTTTGACATTTTATATACGGACTAAACAATTGAGAAAATAATGGGGCAGATGGTTTTAAAAATAAAAATAAATGTTAATTGAAAATGATGAGCATGTATTAGAATAGTTCACTGGCATTGCACTGTTTGTGCATTTGTGCTTATAAAGACACACCAAAAGATACAAAAATGTGCTTATCTGACTTGTACAAACCTATAATTACAGATTGGAATCATTAAATAACACCTACAATTACAAAAATAACACCAAATGTGTTACTAAAAGATATAATAGTCCAAAATCATCCTTTAAGTTAAAGATAGCGAGAATCAAGAGGTGTTTTTTCCCCCGTCTAACTTCCATAAAGCATACATCAAAGACGTCTGGGATAAAAGCAACCAGCATACATCCCCTGACAGCCACCAGCAAAAGCTTTTTTTTTCTTGCCATATTTTCAGAAGTTTCCACTCCAGAGACTCTGTCAAGATGAAAAGGATGTTGTATCCACTTGTCTAGAGGACTGGACACCTGTTTCGAGACTAGCGTGTCCCTCACACAAGCGACACACCGAGGGCTCTGGGCCGGCTTATAGGAAATGAAGATGGAATGAGGACACGCCTGGTCTCCATGGTGAACGACAGAAACAGGGTCCCCCCCTCTCCGCATACAGTACATACAGGGGATCGCAAGTATTGAGTGACTGCTCGACAAACACACAGAGGCGGAGAGGATAGGGTGTCCCCGGGTGGGCACATATAGAGCGGTAAGTGAGAGGGTGTCAATGTGCGTACACGTGCTCGGTGAGGGCAAGAGGTGATAGACCATTCACACACAAGCCCCCCACTACCATCACCAACACACACACACAGTGGCATTCGTAGGACTGTGTGTACCAAAACAAAACTAAAACAAACCCACATACAGCTGCTGGGATGAAAGGAGCCAACAATTCACACACACACACACAGAAAGAAAGAAGTGTTCAGTTGAAACACATGAGTGGACAGGCTTTGATCTGCTGCAAAAGTTCCACAGCACGACTTTGTGCATCCATCTGTCATGAACACACTTGAACTACTGCCGCGATCGAGTACACGGGATGACACAATGAGAGCGTCATCGCCCCGTGCAGTGATGAAAAATACAAGGAGGGAAAGAAACAGTCTAGGCTCCTCAAACGCTTGTGGTTAGTCACTGTCTCCTCCAAACTTAAATGAGATGCTCCGGGAATAAATGTGTGCGCACGCAGCCACACAAGGGTACTCGTGTGTAAACAAAATGTGCTGCCATTTGGAGGCTCTGTCTGAATCTGACTACATGCTGTAGAGAGGAGGAGAAGAGGTGGTGGACCGACGCACATCCCCTGTTCACATGACTCTGAACACTTTTTGGTAGAAGTATAACTTTCTGCAAAAGGCTTCTTGATTAAATGAGCTCAATTCCTGGTGAATGAAATATTCAAAAAGGCACTGTATGTTTGGATTAGCTTCAACTGCATCCCAGCCAGGGGTCATACTGGGATTCCTCACTAATATCGCTTTATGAGCTGAGCAGCAGAGCGATATTAACTCAGCAGAAAGAAGCCGTAGTACAAAGAAAGTGCGTTTTAAATTGCTCGGAAGAAAAACTACATCTTGTGATATACTGGCTGCAGCTCATAGCAAAAACATCTTTCATGTGGTTTTATCAGATTCAATTTACAGAGCTGGCACCTCAAGCAAACCCTTCAACTCTCCTCTGATTTTCATTCAAATGTTGCTAAATCCTGCTTGATGTGAGGAAACGGGTGGCGTCGCTCGCTTTCATTGACTGAGAAGAGTAGAGGAGAAAAGCACAAATCTCACACAACCCCTTTGCTAATAATAAGACTCACTGGGAAAATATGGTTTGTCTGCTTTTCAATAAGTAGCTCACATGCAAAGATGTGACATTTTGACAAGCACAGATTACAACTTCAAGACTTGCCAACACTTGATTTGAAAAGCTATCCATAATATAGCTGTACTTCCACAATCTCTCCTCCAAGATGTGAAAAAAAAGAAAGAAGGGGGGCTCAGCTGTGAAACGAGAGAGGCTTGAAATAAAGAGCAGTGTTTCATCTCTCGTCGTGTCTGCCTCGGCCCTGTCACATATAATGGGAGGGGTCGGCCCTTGGCACAGAGGGGACGGTCCTCTCCTATCAGCCCCCGGTCTTCATCTGGTGTGAAAGCACAGTCGTTGCAGCCTGCAGTGCGAGTCACCTGTCAACCGCGAGGGCCCCAGAGAGGGTTATCAGACCCCTGAGCCGCCCTGCTGTTCCTGGAGCCAGGCTCAGCTTCCCTGCAGCAGAGAGGAGGCCAGCGGTCGTGCTCGCTGCAGCCACTGCGCCTAAAATGTGGGCCAGCATTGATGAGATTACCCTTCAGCAGAGTGTTTTTGAATCTATAATGCGTATTGTTTTAAAGAGTGAATAAAATTGCAAGATTTTGCAGATTTTCCACACAAATCTGCAGGAAAGTTGACATTGCAATGAAAGCATCTAATTCCACGTCTTTATAAAACCATGTGGAGTTTTCTGGCAGGCGTGGCAAATCTAAAACCCTGTCAGACTGGTTATTAAACAAGGATCTGATGTTTAAAATTCCCCAATTCCTTCCTGCGCTCAAACATATTTTTGACTGTATCAGGACTAAGTGTTGCTTATCTACAAGCAGTTTTTTATTTTCCACCATTATGGCACCCTTCATTCCACTCCGCAATACGTTGGCCGTTCAGGAGTGTCGGTTCGGATGAATTATTGACATTACAAACGGCTACATTTGCAAAGCCTGTCATATCTCAAAGTGGCGTGAATCAATACTGTCAAGGATTCTTCTTCTTCTCGAGGCATCAATTTGTCCACACAGCTTAGACACAGATCACGTTCTGTGGCAGAATCTGCATATTTATGAGCAATTCCAGCAGCTAATTAACAGCTGCACAATTGACACCGCATTATGGAAGCCTATACTAAGACATCAATAAATGTGACTGTCAGGATAGAAGGATTATTTCGTTAGTCTTGTCTCAGTGGTTATATACACTCACCGGCCACTTTATTAGGTACACCTGTTCAATTTCTTGTTAAAACAAATAGCTAATCAGCCAATCACATGGCTGCAACTCAATGCATTAAGGCATGTAGACCTGGTCAAGACAACTTGCTGAAGTTCAAACCGAGCATCAGAAAGGTGAAGAAAGGGGATTTAAGTGACTTTGAACGTGGCGTGGTTGTTGGTGCCAGACAGGCTGGTCTGAGTATTTCAGAAACTGCTGATCTACTGGGATTTTCACCACAACCATCTCTCTGGTTTACAGAGAATGGTCTGAAAAAGAGAAAATATCCAGTGAGTGGCAGTTGTGTGGATTAAAATGCCTTGTTGATGTGAGAGGTCAGAGGAGAATGGGCAGACTGGTTCGAGATGATAGATAGGTAACAGTAACTCAAATAACCACTTGTTACAACCAAGGGATGCAGAATAGCATCTCTGAATGCACAACATGTCGAACCTTGAAGAAGATGGACTATACAGCAGAAGACCACACCAGGTGCCACTCCTGTCAGCTAAGAACAGGAAACTAAGGCTACATTTGCACAGGCTCACCAAAATTGGATAATAGAAGATTGGAAAAACGTTGCCTGGTCTGATGAGTCTTGATTTCAGCTGCGACATTCAGATGTTAAGGTCAGAATTTGGTGTAAACAACATGAAAGCATGGATCCATCCTGCCTTGTATCAACGTTTCAGGCTGCTGGTAGTGGTGTAATGGTGTGGGGGATATTTTCTTGGCACACTTTGGGCCCCTTAGTACCAACTGAGCATCGTTGAAATGCCACAGCCTACCTGAGTATTGTTGCTGACCATGTCCATTCCATTATAACCACAGTGTACCCATCTTCTGATGGCTACTTCCAGCAGCATAATGCACCATGTCACAAAGCTCAAATCATCTCAAACTGGTTTCTTGAACTGGCCAATGAGTTCGCTGTACTCCAATGGGCTCCAGAGTCACCAGATCTCAACCCAATAGAGCACCTTTGGAATATGGTGGAACGAGAGATTAACATCATGGATGTGCAGCCAACAAATCTGCAGCAACTGCGTGATGCCGTCATGTCAGTATGGACCAAAATCTCTAAGGAATGTTTCCAACACCTTGTTGAAAGTATGCCATGAAGAATTAAGGCAGTTCTGAAGGAAAAAGGGGGTCCAACCTTTTACTAGCAAGGTGTACCTAATAAAGTGGCCGTTGAGTGTATATACGAGTATATACCCTTGAAAGAACATGACCACACTGCAAGAAACGCACATTGATCAAGTTGTTTTCACAGTGGATCCCGTCTCCTCATTAGGTAAACCCAAGTCCCTTCCTTCTTCTCATTATTGCCAGCGGAGATAAAACAACACAAACATACAGATAATGAACCTTACAGGGCCGCATCTCTGGCCTGTCAATTGTTATCTCCCAAGCGGCTGTTGGTTCCAGACACACAGTGACACCGTCTGAGCCTGTATTTATGCTGGCTTTAGTTAGCGTGGGGACAGTGTGGCCCAGGCCTATGCGCTGTGTACAAATGCCATTTAGCTTTCAGTTACAAACTAATCTGCGCATAGAAAATCTGTTATACATGAAAATCTTTCAATTGATTTTCAATGTCCCCTGACATAGTGCTGTTTTCATTTGATTATGCTTTTTTTGACTTCTCTAGACTGTTTATCCCTCTGGATACAACTCTGGAATTTTTCTGATCATTTGCCTTGCTTTGCCTTACAGTGGCGTGTCTCTTATTATTAGAGAGCCTCTATTAGGACCATATATCATTCTGAATGGTTTTTTTGGCATGGTGGAGAATACACTTTGGCAGGGTATTAACTCCAGCTTTTATCCCATCCCTCTTACTGGATGAAGGTCACTCTCTCTATCTGCAAAATGACTCTTCTCTCTCTTCTCTTTCATCCCTGCTTCCCTCCCATCCTCCACACCAGGGCATGAGTCAGAGAATCTGACACCTCGGAGGAGAGGAGAGGGAAGGAAAGGGAGGAGAACAGTGGAGAGAGATGTGAGGCAAATTGAGAGGGAACGAAGGAGAGAGATGGAGGCAGTTGGGGGGGGGGGAGAGATGAGCTGATCAATATCTGGGAGAAACCCGAGATGATGGCCCTGCTTCCCTGACGTACAAGACGCCGTATTAAAACATGGCAATTAGATTCATCAGTGCACAGATGGCGCAGGACTCCTCGCTTGAGTTTCGTCACAAATCTCAACTGCACAGCGTCCTCTGTAGCGGTTCTACAGTTTTGGCAGCAAGATCGCACCGTTTGCAACATCCCCTACGCTTAAGTTAGCTGAGACGACGGTGTGCTATTTGGCATAAAACACCACCACCGTGCACGCTGAGCTGAGACTACATATTACATAAGCTCCACAACAAACTGAGCACAAACCCAAAAATAGTGCAGTCCCTGTTAAATATTTCAGGCACTCGGCAGCTGAAGGGGGATAAAAAGCTTCTCTCCTTCTTGGTCGCAACACAAACACACACACACACACACACACACACACGCGCACACACAACATGCAGATGGCCAATTGAAAGAAAAAACATCCATTTAGTGTACTGTAGAGCAAAGCGGATTACTGTCACGAAGGCAGTCTTTTAGCTCATTGGCTTGAAATACAGAACCTACTCAGTGGAGTGGTGTACTTCGCATACACCTATCGTTGTTTCTGGAGTCCCTCTCTGAGCAGCACAGACAGCATGAAAGCTGCTCTTTGAGGGGGGAACTTCTGAACTAAATAAATCACGCTCATGAGACTCTTTTTGTGAGACACAACCCGGCGAGTCACGAGGCCTGCTCGGTCAGTCTTCTGAGCTCGACACAATGCTATCTTTTCATAGCAGGGACAGCCCGGAGCTCTATCAGCCACCGGGCCTGTCTTAAGAACAGCGGCGAGGGTCACATTGTGCTTCAGAAGAAATGGCTTCTTCATAGCAGAGTGAGGAGGTCCAAGACAAAAAGGATCGGCACTGTTTATCTACAAGGAAGCTGCAACATTACCAGTCAACAAGCACTCATGTGATTTTCTTTCATGCTTTCTTTCTTACAATGTGAGGACAACAGAGCAAAAATCAACCGACGAAGCTGGAGAAGGCTGGGAGTTAATCACTCAAATGCAGGTTAATTGCTACAGGGGAATTATCTCATGTGATGGAGAGGAAATTAATTTGTACAACAACAATACTCCTGTGACAACACCATCTAAATTAATGCCGGAGTCAAGATGATGATACTGATTGGCCTCATAAACTGTAGAGACCAAAGCACTACAACTTCTTGGAGGATACAGAGACACAATCTAGGAGCTAATTTTATACTGACAAAGTAAATCAAAAGAATAAAAAAAAACACCAATCTAATTCAAGGTGTTTTGGCAGTGGAAACAACAGAGGCCCCCTGCGTTGTTAATGGAGAAATTATACAAGGAAGCTCATCCTGTATCCGCCTCATCACTGAAAGGTGATTGAATGGCCATGATCTCTCTCTGCAGAACTGTTTAATAGAGTAAAGCTGCTGCACTGGGCTGCATTTACTTGATGACTGCGAACTAAAACCGAGCATTGTGTCTGCCCCCCCTTCACTCTGCCACAGCAGCATCTTTCTAGATGAGAGGGATTATTGGCAGTTCCCAGACGTTGGAGCAGCACGTGTCAGGTCTGGCTTCTGTTATTTATGAAGCCTCTCGGCCCCAGCCCTCACTCTGCAGCAGAGATGCAGGTGGGGTTTCATTATTGAAGATGTTCTTCCACTTCTTATTAGATCTCCGACTCTCAGAGTGCATTAAGGAATTGCATCTGGACGGAGAATCAGCAATACATGATGGTCTGACTCTGTGCCCCCTGGAGTCCCTCTCAAAGATATGTGTGCCTCTCACATCAGCCAAATTAGGAGTCCTGTTCCCTTTCCAGGAATAAATAGTGGATTTGCACTCAAGCAGACACCCCCTTCACCACACACACATACACAAAGGGAAATTCTATTCCTTATTGATCTCTGTTATGTGCTCAGGAAGACAGATCTGCATCATGTTCCCCTACTTCTCCGGTAAAAACGTGCACACGGCGCATTACATCCTAATGAATTCTCCCATAAACAACCTAAGTGACGTGCAATTCTATAATTGTGTCCCATTTCTCTCCACGTTTGTTTGAACAGATGCACACTGGAGGTGCGTATGCAAGATTCATGAGCATCTCCAGGCAGCAAGAACCATGATTTCCTGAATCAATCAGCAGATCCACACTCAGATGTTCCTTATTGATTCCGGTGTACTGAGGAGTCTAAAGATGATCAGGCGCTTCAGTCTCATTCAGGCCCAATGAAATGGGCAGATTTAGGTCAGGACATGCAGAATGTTAATAAAGCTGGGAGTGGAGGCAGGGATAGTAGGTGCTTGTGCTGCATGAAAGTAAGAATAATGATAATAATGAGTTGTGTTTATTGACTGTAAACAGAGAACAAACAAAGTGTGTGATGAGGAGGAGAAATAAAGGCTCTATTGTAGTATTGTTCTACAACTGGACTGCTCTCCCAGTGGGCGAAATGTGACCAGAGATTCAGGAATTTATCAGCAAAACAAAAGCAGCCAAATTGGCATCTGCACTGAATTTTTGGGTTTTCCATTTGGTTCAGCTCATCAACACAGTTATTTTGTGTTTTCCTTATCCAGTGTAGTGCAATTAGGCATCTTGGTGAATAATGGTGCTGTCAGACACACTCGCTGCCTCAGCACCAAGCAGGCGCCCACAGTACGGGACTTGTTGAGAATGATCTTTGTGTTCGGGTCTGGCCTGGCCAAACCAGGGTCCACTTTCATTTTCATAAGACGCACAAGAGACCCGATTGTCTCCTCGCTGTGCCCCCCTATGCTCATCTGGCGACTTTGTGCCATATGCTGGATTTTAACAGCTCCAGTCAGTTTACGGCTCCATTAATTCAGCCCCACAAACAGATGATTCCTCCCCGCTGTGTTCTCATGTGAGTGCGTCCAAGTATAAACATCAGGGAGTGGACGCGTTTGAAGCAGCAAGTTAAAAGGTCGAATTGTGGTTTTAATTCCCCGACCGCGCGTTAAGCACGAGTTTGTAGGAGAAATCTCCAATTAATCGAGTACTTTAAATCTAAAAGCGATCAAGAGTGTCGCCTTTTCAAGTTGTACAATAGGGAACATGTTGTCCAAAAATGTGCCTTTTCCAAATAAGCCACTTACCTGTTCTCATGTACAAAAACAGAAGGTCGCAGGCTGCAGCTCCAACTAAACTATCCCCATGGATCTGCGCTGCTGGCCGGAGCTTTGTATCCACATAGAGTCCAATGACACGGAGGTGTAGTGCGGACTGTCCTCCCGGTGTGTCAGCAGACTGGACTGCAGGGCGCCTGTGCGCTGAGGAGGGAAGAGGAGACGCGCAGAGAGACGCAGACGGCGACCACCCCGCTCACCCTAAACACCATTAACCGTGGCAGCCCGTGGGAGAGAGCCGAGCGCTCTCAGGGTGCGCAAAAAAAATCCCTCTCTGGCTCTGCTGCGTTCAAGCCTCCAGTGTGTTTGTTGCATCCCCGCCTCGGCCCGCCGTGGTCTGATCCTTCCTGTCCCCACAGGACCTCTGCTGGGAGCGCAGCGCGTCTTCTCCCCCTGTGTGTCGCGCCGCAGATTGACACATCCAGGGATCACTGAGCCTGTGTGGAAAAAATCGTGACACGAGCAGGAAATGTGCATTTGCTGAATCAGTCTCATTGCTCAGATTTTTTTAAATTTTATTTTATTTTTTATTTTTTATCGATGATGCCTCAGATTTTTGAGGATTTTCGTGGAGACGTGAATGCAAAGTGTTCAGGAGAAGTTTTGGCCAACTATGCCTGTACAGAGTGTCAATTTACATCCTTTTTATTTTCTCAAAACATCAGCTGACTTTCATTTATTCTCATAAACTCACATAAAGTGCAAATGCAATTTCCTCACACATTTGAGGGGTCATAAGAGTATTAAAGCTACTGTCTATAATATAAGTGGGTCTAGAATAAATCTTCATCCAAATTTTGAATGATAATCTAAACGCATTGCCCAACTCGGAAAAAAAAATGCTGGTGCAAATGCAAAATATAATCTCTTCACCTTCTCTTTGAAGTTTTTGGTGTTTGTTAGTAGATCAACTTTCTCTCACATGGCTCCATCTAGTGTATATATCATGATGTTGCAATTCAGAAAATGGCCTATTAGTATAACTGTAGATTCTCAGTCATCCAGGTTATACACCTATAAGGCATAACATTATGACCACCTGCCTAATATTGTGTTGGTCTTCCTTAGTGGTCAAAATGCTCTGAACCATTGGACATGGACACGAGGACCTCTCAGGGTGTCCTGTGGGGTCTGGAACCAGGACGTTGGCAGTGGATCCTTTCAGCACTCTGGCTTGTGCAGTGGGGCCTCTGTCAATCCAACTTGTTCCACTGTATCCTGTTGATGCTTGATCACAATTGGGTGTTGGAAGTTTGAAGGTCAAATCAACATGTTGAGCCATTGTCATGTTCCTCAAGTTTTTCCTGATTGTTTGATGTTTTTTCCATGTGGTGGGGTGCATTTTCCTGTAGGGGGTAGGCCAGTGACATTTGGGATTTCCATTTGCATGAGGGAGTGTGCTTGTTGTGGGACAATGTTTATTTGGGTGTCTAAGTCTCATCAACATGGATGACAAAATCCAAGGTTTTCCATCAGAACACCACATAGTACCAATATGATCAATGTTATTCACTTCACCTGTCAGTGGTCAGGATGCTGTGGCTGATCAGTGTATTCATTTTAGTCTTCGTCATTTCTGTAGAAGTCTCTTGGATGAGAAGTGAGACATCTTCAAGAACCTGAAGTTCAGTTACTTTTTACTGAAGCTCATAGAATTGGACCTATAAGTTCTGAAAAAAGGCTACATAGTCATATATTTATGTTTTTATTCTCACCTTATTCATCACTTTATAATTATGCTTCTCAGTAACATTGCAAAGTGTCCCTAATGATCGATTTTCTTTTTTTTTTTTTATCTTTGATGCACGTGAAACAAACAACATTAACACAATTACATGAATTTCATGCCAAGCAAAATGCACCTACAATGAATTCTGACTTGCTAAAGCAGCTCGTTAATTTAAAGACACTGAAGCAAGACATCTGAACGGCTCCCACTCCTCCCGTGTGAAGGAGGAACCGTCTGGGTAATTTGAGCATGACATCTCCATCTATTTGGCAAATTATCTCAGGTGCCTGCTCGTTCACACAACAGAATGAGAAGAGGATGATGGGAACGCGTGTTTATCTTTCTAAATAACAAACCTTTATTTGTCGCAATGGGACTTTTTTTTTTTTCACTGGAGTCTTTGTAAGCTGCTGCAGTTCGTTGCTTTGTTCCTTTGATGAAGACATTTTGTCCTGGCTGGGAATCAAAAAGGAAACAGAGAGGCTATAAAAAGTTGCTAAATAAGATGGGTGTGGAAAAGATATTGATATTTACAGGAGATTGTTAAGCTTATTCATTATTCAACAAATGTATTGCGGCAGTTATGATTTAGGGAGATGCTGAGTTTCAGCACATTTTAAACCCTTGCAGAATACAACAGAAGTGTGCGATGTCACTTCAATTTACAAGGTAACACCACGCAATAATTGCATCACTACCAAGTTGAACAGCAGGAATTTGTTCTTATGTTAAATACAAAACTAGCAGTCTAGAGTTACATTATTAAAACTACAGGCACCACAGTAGGAATTCTGTTCTTATTGCACTGAGTGTATTTTGCACACCGTTACCACTACATGGCACAACCTATATTTTGCACAGTCCACTCTGTTCACTTTTATTCTTGTACTTGTATATTTTATATTCTGTTCACTTTATATTTCTATTGCTATTTTATGTCCTCTGTTTAGTGCTATGTGTCTTGCTGTGACAAAATAATTTCCCAGACCTGGGATTATTAAAGTATTTCTATTCTATTCTATTCTATTCTGTGCAGCAAAAGCAAATAAACGTTTCATTATTGGGATTCAGATCTTTTTTTCAATCCTTTGCCATATTTATTTTTGATGACAGACTCAATGGAGGATACTGAACATCTGGAGAGATGTTCTGCCATTTCTTTCAGCTGCTCCTTGCTAGAGAGGTTGTGTGGCCCTGTTTTTCTCTTGAAATACCCCCAAGGGTGTCCCATCTATATTCACATCAGGCAACACACTTGGTCAGATCTTAGTTTTCACTTTAGAAACTCATGTGTGATTTTGGCAGCGTACTTTAGATTGCGATCATGCTGGAATATTTCTCTTCTGCCAAGTTTGTGGAGACTAACAGTCATCTTGACAGGCATTGTTTTGGCATATCCACTGGCATTCGTGGTGGCGTCAATAAATGTCATGTCCCTAATACTTTTTGCACACATGCAGCAACATCTCATCCCACTACCACCTCTGTGCTTCACTGTCAGGACTATGCATTCACTGGTTCAGTCCTGGTCAGGTACACGCCAAACTTGATCCCTTATAAGCAGAACAAATTCATCTCGATCTCCTCTGATCAAAGAACATGCTCACAATATTCATTAGGCTTCTTTTTATGTTTGTTAAAGTTTAAGTTGCAGTTTTGTACTGAGCATCATGATAGGGTGTTTTTCTTGGAGGCTGTCCATAGAGGGTGACATTATGTTCCATCCTTAATACTGTCTGAGTTCTCACAGAGACTTAAATTACATCTCGATAACCCCTGTGCCCTGTCTGAAGCGCTTGCCCGTCTGTTTTTCAGAACTAGATAGTACAAGCAGTGCCATGTCCGCAGCATCCTTTTAGGAGGACTGTCCCTGCAGCTTTTATTTGTGGTACTATGGCTCATTCTAAACCTCCTGATTACTGCTGCAACTAGTTTTTAGCTGCTCACAGATCTCCCTGTTCCCCTCACCATCTTTGTGAATTGTCACAACTGGATTTTTCATGTCCGCTGACAATTCTTTTCTTCGTGGAGCCACGATGCAGATGTGCAGATAGACTGACAACGTGCACAAAACTGAGAAAGCTCTGATGTTTGTGTACTATCTTTTATTCATGTTAATGCAGTCAGGTTCATTGTAAATCACAGGTGTTGTCCGTTGTGTTGCATTGAGTTTCTACCTCTACTTTCTACTTTTCCTGACAAAACTGAGAGTGAAATACAACAATCTCTTACATTTTTACAGACCCCCTGTAGTGAAGAAGGTACATCATGTTCGCGCCAAGCTGTCATCATCACATCTGACCTTTTCTATCTTGAAACTGGAGTGCATCAATGACAGACACGGAATAAGACTATTGTAGTTTTATATGTAGCAAATATAGGAGACCAACTCTCTCAACTTGCAGAGTGGGGGCTTTCTGCACCAATCATCTTCTTCAAAATTGGTTTCCAGTTCAAACATGTCTGGCTGAACTACTCCAGTATTTCATCTTGCTTTTGTGTAGTGCAGTTTTGCACTATTTGAACAGAGTTGTAGGCGAGCTGGTGTGCTCGAGCAGAAAAAAAAAAGACAGGGACTTCATAGATCTGCACATTATAAATTCACATTCAGTAAGTAACTGTGTAGAATTAAATTTAAGACATTTGTAGACATGAAGAGATTATTTTCATCCAGAAAAAAACTTCTATATGTGCAACTTTGATACACAGGGGGGCAGGGATTTTCAACACCAACTGCAGTTTGGAAAAGATAACTTGACCTTGTGTTTATATGGGCATGCATGCAAAATCTGCAGAGACCAGTCCAGGCAATATGTGGAAATGATGGCGCTCTTTAAAGGTGCATAAAATTTTGAAACAAGACAAATGTATAGGTTTTATTTTACTATTTTAAGACATATAGCTGCAGTCATAACCTGCTCTTATGTTTACACTGTGCAGGCAAGGTTAATTGTAGGCTATTGTAAAGACTGAACTAAACACCAGTCAGCAGAACCAACATTCAGTGTTATATGTCAGTATTAGTATATTTTCAATAAAGATTTTTAGAGTAACAGATGGGGCAAATTTTTTTAAAAAAAGGAAAGGTTGCAGTGGAACTGTAGGGTGTCGGGGGTCAGGTAGGAGGACCCCATGGAGGTCAGGACCAGCTCTAGAGACAAGGATGAAAGAATACCAATTTTTAAAAAAAGGCTGAGACAGGAATTATGACAGTTATCAGATATAAATTCTACAACCATAACAAAGAGCTGTGCTACTGAGCGAATAATATTAGACCATAACCTTGGAGAGAGAGTCACTGTTGTATGTTTTAGAACTGTGTACCAAGAAGCTTTACTTTGAAGTTACATTACTACTGCATGCCTCCTATTGTTGGATGTGTCAGCCTCGCACAGGTAACTCTAAAGAAGTTCTACACCATATGAATCAAGCGCGTAACCATTTAAAAGCTTTCCTGAATAACCATCTGGACCAGCAACGGAGCCAGATGTTGTTTCTCAAACAGTAGGAGGTGCTGTGTGATTTTAAATCCATCTTGCAGAGATGGGGTGCTTTGTTCAAGTGCATGCAAACCGCTGCTAGGGGTGTGTGGGTCAGAACGCTACCAGCCTTCAGTCACGGTGATGCAGCTGTTGGATGTGACACAGCCATAAGCTGGGTGAAGGAACTATGATTTCATTAATACACATGTCACATTCAATAATAAACAGTCAGTTGCACAAGGTGTGGGGTTTCTTTGAGATTATGCTTTCTGTGTGTGTGTTTGTGTGAATGTGTGTGTGTGTGTGTTTGTGTGTGTGTGTGTGTGTGTGTGTGTGTGTGTGTGTTTCATGTGTAATGTTGTATTTCTGCCAGAGTGTACAATGGACAAGGAATTAGATGTTCATTTTTGTTTATTTATGCATGCATGTATAAGGATAATTTCTAATTCAATATGTTTAAGCCTGACCTGCTTGCCTGTGTTTTCTTTGTTGCATCATAATTTCTATAATCAAATGGAGCTGGAAATTAGGTGGTGATCAAAATTCACAAAAGCACTGCCTGTGCTGTAATCAGCCGTGGTATACCGACCCCCATTTGCTTTGGTAAACACAATGTATATCATCCCTGCTTGTCTGGGAGCATTCGAGCTTAACAAATACCTCTCCGACTAAATGCCACTGAAACAACAAGAGATGACACCGGGGCAACGACTACAATTACTCAGTTGTTGAACATCTCTCTTCTGCTTTCTGCTCCTCTCAGGCGCAGACAAATATTGCTTAATATTTTTCTGCATTCAATTCAGGGCATTTCTTGACTTTGTCCTGACTAATGGTGAGTGAAGACATAAGGGAGGCAGGGCTGAACATATTCTACTTTTGTCTACTTCCACATGCCACGGCTCACAGTGGGCTTGCCTTTCATTAAAGTAACTTCTGCTTGTAGCTTGATCTTCTTGAAAGCCGAAATCATCTTTGATTCTCTCTCAAGCAAGGAGCAATGGTTTGACATTTCGTTTTTGATGTTTACTTATGAAACATGAAAGAGATTCCTTGTACAAACTATAAAAAATCAGCTTACTTTATAATTCGCATGATAAGAGAAGCTACAGGTGATCCAGTGTCCACTACAACTGTGTTTATTTTTATATTAAAGAATGAAGAGCCACAAATAAAATGCATGCACATGCACTGTGAAATCCCGTATGTGTTTACTGCTATGGCTACAATTTGCATTTAAATGCGTAATGATGTATATTAGAAAGCACATTTCCATATATGTTCCTTTGAAGATGTATGACTCTGCTTTGAACAAGGAGAAACAGAACAGACTGGAGCTAGAATACTAATAGGAGACTTAGTATTAAATTTCTTACAGAATTAAATTTGCCATTTCTATGGTTTCTGTTTTGTATGTATCATTCACAGGTAACAAGAAAGAGAAAGAGAGGATGATAAGCCCCCTATGTCTCCATGTTTCCATTTATTTTGTATGGATGTCATGTGGTGTAACATAATCCGTTTGATTCACTGATTCTGTTTCATCAGTCAATTTGCTTCAGTTATTCAGTTCATATAAATACATTCTAAACAAAAATAACAAGCAAAAAGATGCACAAAAAGACAAAGAGTAATAAAAAAAGAGACCAAATGAAACAGGAGAAGTTAAATGGCAACTCTCCAATAAGACAAGGTCAAAGCAGGAACATTTCTAAAACAGGTTTTAAGGAAATCCACTGGATGAGCTTCGCTCAGATCCACAGGAGAGCTGATTAAAGGCACTTTAACTAGTGTTTTTGATATTGATTTCAAAGCTGAGACTGAAGAAAAACATCTAATAATATTCCTCACAGCGCTTGCAGTGTTTTCAGTCTGTCATTTGTGGGATAGAATTCTCTGCTTGGCCTGCTTTGGTTGTAATTAATGTTTATATCAAATGATGATGTGAAAACAATGTGACAACAAGAAAGGGGTAGCTAGTGATAATGAACCTACAGAGGATTATCACTCGACAGAGGCTTTAATGATCAGATACAGTTGGGTGACAAATTAAAAAATATAATGAAAATTTAAATGGGTTTGTTAGGAGTTGGGCCATTATGTGCTGCTAAATAGCTTAAATGTACCTTTATACAGATTTTTTGAATCTCTGAAACTCTGCGGGATGGATGAAACACCATTCTTCCAAAAGATACTTTCGAATTTGCTGTTTTAATGATGGTGGTGGAGAGCATAGTTTTGATGTGCCCTGTGGATGGGGGCACTGTAATCCTGGAGTGAATCATTCCCATCAAGGTAGAAATCTTTTGCAATAGGATGAAGGTGATTGCTCTTTACAACTTTGTATCGATTTGTAGTAAGTAAGGGGATCCAAACCATCCAGCAAAATGGTCCCCATGGCATAACAGAGCCATCTGAATTTGTCACTGTGTCAAGACTGGGTTTTCCTTTAATTTGTCACCAGACTGTATAGGAACATTTTTGATAGAGACAACATTCTGACCACTGACAGGTGAAGTGAATAACATTGATCATATTGGTACTATGTGTTGTTCTGCTGGAAAACCTTGGATTTTGTCATCCGTGTTGATGAGACTTAGACACCCAAATAAACATTGTCCCACAACAAGCACACTCCCTCATGTAAATGGAAATCCCAAATGTCACTGGCCTACCCCTGCAGGAAAATGCACCCCACCACATGGAAAAAATATCAAACAATCAGGAACGTGTTGAGGAACATGACAATGGCCCAACATGTTGATTTGACCTTCAAACTTCCTACACCCCATTGTGATCAAGAATCAACAGGATGCAGTGGAACAAGTTGGATTGACAGAGACCCCACTGCACAAGCCAGAGTACCCAAAGGATCCACTGCTAACGTCCTGGTTCCAGACCCCATAGGACACCCTGAGAGGTCCTCTTGTCCATGCCTAATGGTTCAGAGCATTCTCAACCACTAAGGAGGATCAAACAAAAATATTAGTCAGGTGGTCATAATGTTATGCCTTATGTGTGTATACTGAAATGTCCATGTAGGTTGGCATATATAAGTAAAACTAAAGTTTAAAAAAACTGAACTTCTTAGCATAAAAGTAACATAAGGAATAAAAATCTCTAGTGACCAGACCCTTCATCACAGTTGGCCATGATGTATGTTCCCTTACATTTCAAGGAACAGAAATGGTACTTTTTCTTAACTGGGTTGGTCATAAAGATAGATTTCTATTACAGACAGAAGCATATTGAGTTCATACATTACAAACTGAGATCCCAAAAGGTTTGAATGAAAAACTGCTGCTGAGTTGATGAATAATAGATTCTTATAATCTAATGGGATTACAGTATATTAGTATTTTATATTTAACTTACACAGATGATTGATTTACAAGGTTATACAGCTTTTAATTAGTTTACTGATATATTCAGTTTTGTCCTTTCAGTGTTTTTGTGGCTGTATTTTGCCTCACGTTTCACTGATATCTCTGTATATTTATTTTTCTTTCCATTTTTCTATATATTCTATACCCTTTTTTAATAAATGTTCTTAGTTTAAATGATAAAACCGGGGTACATAACTCAATTATAAAAGTGCTGTTTTGTATTCTTGAAAAGTATTTTAGGACTGCAGATATCCTTGATAAATTCTTTTTCTTTACGTTCTATTTTCCTTGAAAAATTCAAACTATTTGGGCTAATAGCGTTATATAACGACTAATTCTTTTTAAACGTATGTGCTTTGTGTCCCCGTTTTAAGCAAACCCTATTTCAGAAATGTGCCTATCTAGGAAACCGTATTATTATATAAACAAGCACATTTTAGGGCGTTTTTAAATATAGAATAATTTTATAACAAAATGTTGAATATAGAAGTCAATTATGTATATTATGAAGGTTGTTTCTGTATTATCTTAACCTTGCTAACATATTAATGGTAGCCTATATTAAATATTATATATTATTATTATATATATATTATTATTATATAATATTGAAGACACATCATGAATAAAATAAGCAGTCAATACCATGACTGAGCATTTCTGACTTAAAGTTGTAGCGCACTGATGACAATCTAAAAAACATGAATTCAGGCCTCCTGACTTCCAGGCTGAGAATCGGTCTCTGGCTTGAACATATAAATTATACCTATATTACATCTTGGCATTGTATAATGCAGAGTAGTTTAACAGTGTCTGAGCAGAGTCATAGGTGAGTTGGTGTGCTTGAGCTGCAACAGGTAGCTGAAAGGTGGGTGGAGACAGAGGTGTAGACTTCATGGATCTGCGTATTCTTAAGAACACAACCGTGTAGTGTTATTTTAGTGCCCAAAGGGATTATTTCATGAGAATGATTTATATTTCACACACATTTTAGATGCATCTTCATTGATTTATTGTTGCAGATCTTTTCTTGTTCTTTTTCTTGTTTTTGTTTCTGGCTTTAGAAGTCACGTCTTCTGCATAAGGAATAGCTGCTTTCTGGTTGGTTCATTCCATTTGAATCCTATCAAGCAATTATCGGTTTTCTTCAAACCTGTTTTCATATTGACATATTTTCTGGTTCAGATACATAGACAACATAGACAGCTCCTGACATTCTGTCTTGACTGTATCCAAAACTTGTCTCAGCTGGCAAAAAATCTGTTTTCGCAGATTTATCTTCTCCACTTGGGTAGATACCTAAGTCCAGCAGACATGATTTCAGTAGTGCTACCAATACCAATGCATTGATTTTTTGACTGATGTAATATTGAACTCATGTTGTTTGAGTGATCATAGCTATTGTCACCTGAATTTACCTCCTCTCTATATTTCTCTTATTATCTCCTGCCCACAGAGCACTGAGAGTCAAAAAGAGTCAAGTAATTTAACAATACTGGACATGGGCAAAATTGAAAGATTAAATATATCACAATGTCAATTTAATCTACTTAAGGCCTTACATTATCTGATTTCTAAGCAGCATTGATAACGCAGCAGTTACAGAGGCAGCAAGGTCAAAGGTCAAATCCCAGGAAACATCTGTAAAATATGGGTTGGAGAGTGAATTATGAATGCTCTCTCCTCTCAGCTCATCTTCGATACGTCCTTGAACAAAGCTTGCTTTCTCAACACTGCATTAACTCGGCTTAAGGGTGCATCTACAACACTCCACACTTTGAAACCACATAAAGCATATTATTTTACTTAAATCACAAGGTAACCGGCAACCAGAGAGGTCTGACCTAGCAAACCAAATAGGTATTTCAAATGCCACATATACCAAGGCAAAAATGCAGAAAGTTAGGTGTTCATCCTTAAAGTGATAAATGTGACATTTTAAATGTAATACGTTTCCATCAGATACAAATGAAATTACAGTTATACACTGATCAATTACAGTTTACAGATCTGAGGTGGCATTGTTTTAGCTGAAAAGGCAAAGACATCCTTTGGCTTTAGATTTAAAAATGAACATAACACTATGACACCACTTAGTGCTCAAACATCTTTCATTTAAATCCAATGACGTGACTTTTAAAGCACTATTTTAGTGCTTTGTGGAGGCAAGACTATCTGTAACACCCTCCATAGTTTTATAGAAGCGACAGATCATTACCACATTTCTCTTTCATTTAATAATAATGAGTCTCCTCCTGCACTGAGATAAATGAAGCTTTGTCCGGAACCGTGTTCCAATTCAAATAAAACCACTTGGAAAAAAGGAGACCTCTTGCAGGTCCTCTCCTCCATTTTTAATGTTTCAGTAACAAGACCACCGCCAAGGCCCTGGGTCACAGGTCTCTTAATTCAGAGTCTGTTAACAAAATAACTGAGAATGACATCATGGCAGATGTGAGAGGAAGTGTTCCTCCAGGCTATGTCTCGAACAGGCCAAAGGATAATGTGTCATCTGCAGGTGCACAAATGTGCAATGTAGGCAACATTATGACGGTATGGTTTTAACTGTTGTGGTTGGAAACAGCCTGTAGGCAGGAACTCAATCTAATAAGTACGATGAAAAGTGTGGGAAGTTCTGGCATTCATTTCAAAGAGGTGTAAAACAAAGAACGAAAACTTTAAACTGCAAAAGTGAAAGGTGATATAACATTAACAAATGACAAAAACTGTGAATTCTGCATTATTAAAGTCCCTGAAAGTCTGTCATTAATGTTAATAAATATGGAGCAGATTGTGTTTAGCAAATCTTAAATTTTTACTTTGCATTTTGTTAAACATTCAACACAACTAAATGCTAATCTCCTCTCCCAGAACTCTGGTAATGCTCTTGACTGTAACCTCAGCGAGAGAGCTATTTGCTGAGTTTGTGTGTCAGGTATGAAGATCACCCTCAAAAAGCTTTTGATCTTGAAAGTGCACTGAGGTGAGCAAACAGGTAATGAAATCTGTGACTGGAGCACATTACTTTACTTGGATCCAATGCCACAACAGTGTGACAACACCTAACAACTATTCTAAAGTTTTTTGTTTTTGTAGCTTCATCAAGAACTGAAAGTTAGTAGTTGAACCTTAAGAGAACCTATGTTTGATCACATTGTTGTTAAAAGGAATATGCATAACAACATCGACTAAATATATATACATACATATATATATATATATATATATATGTAACTTTAAATAACATAAGATCATGAACAACAGGGACCTACTTGTTTACGTCACATGTATCAACAACAAGGAACCTAAGTTGTGTCCCATGCCAGGCCGTAATCAGTGCAGATGATTTGCTGTGACAAAGGCCTGACATAAAGGATAAAAGCCAAAATGTTTTTAACTATGCAGCCAACAAAAGGACAAAAACAATTTGCAAGAACCATGCAGTTAGCGAGCTGGTTAGCGTGCCAGTTTGTGCCTGTTTCTGTGCCCCTGGGCGTTAATTATTGAAACCATTGTTTATTCATGAGTTTTAACCCTTCACTGGCTCATTCACTGTTTTGCTGGGTGCACATTCACTTGCATGCATTTACAGTGGATGCTCCACTGTGGAGCAGCTAACTAACATAGTAACAGTGTTCTGTCGTTGGCAAGTAAAAGGCATAAGCGGATATTTGGTCTTGGTATTAAACCTTAAACTGCTTGGAAACACTGAAATGTCTTAGTGCTGAGTATCAAAAACTGTCAAGTACTGCCAAGTTGAGTACATCAAGAACGTATTAACCTCTTATGTGCCTGGGCTTCGCTTTGCTCAGTGGATGGGGCTCTTCTGGTTATTCCTAGGCTGGTAACCAAAGGTGACTAAGCCGTTGCTGTTAGAGCCTCCAGACTCTGAAATAGTCTGTTTATTGGGATTGAACTGAGAACATCTTTCATGTCTTTTGAATCTCTTCTTGAGTCATCCTTTTATTGGAAAGCTTTCATGAAATATTTGATATGTTGCTGAGTTATTTCCTGTTATATTTTTACATAACTTTACTTAATTGCCCTCTGTCTTACGTCCTAGTCTTTTAAGTTCTTCTTAATTACTTTGTAACTTCACAGAGAAAAGTGCTATATAAATAAGGTTTATTATTATTACTTGTTCTTTCATTTGATTGTGGACAATTTTATTTAGGAACCATTCTTGTAATTTTTTCATATTTTTCTTTTCTTTAAAGTTTATTTTATTCAGTATATAAAGGGATTTTCTCAAAGTAAGGTGTTATAACTATCATAATGATTTTGATAGTAAAAATACATTTGTCTGGACAAAAGCAAAAAAAAAAAAAATCTTTCTTACTTGGATTCAAAAACCTTGCTCAACTCCAACTTGATTGTGTTGAAGAAAGACTGATAGCTGCCTTTTCAAAAATCCAATGAGTCACTGCATAAATTATCGACTGTGCGAGTTCAGAAGATGTTACACATATTAAGGTCATATTAAGTTTAATCTTTGCTGTAGCGCTTGAAACTATCATTCTTTCCAAGGTATGAAAAGAAGAAAAGCAATGACAGCTGTTATTTGCATCTGAAAGAATAAGAACAGTTCTGACAGATGAATAAGAACAAATACATTGTGATTTACTTTCAATAACAGCGCATCTGAGCCAAAGGGGACAAAGGAAAAAAGATGCTCAAGGTTTTGTTTGTCTGCACATGCCTACACACATTCCAGGAATGTGGAGAATGGTGTGCAAGTGACAAGAGGGGCCTTGTATTTCTAGGTCTATCTCCTGCCCACCCTGTAGATTAGCCTCTTATCTGTTAAATGAGACAGTGCCGACGGATTTGGATAACAGGACTTTGGCATCAGCACCATGCTCCCTGCACTGAGAGCTCTGCTGTATCACAGAGAGTCCCTGTGCAAGAGCTAAGCAGCACAGACAGCCTTGGACCACGTAGTGGGTGGATATGGGAAGACACATAATAGGCAGCTTCAGATGCTGCCATTCCTTCTTCTTGAACACTGCTGGGTTTTTTTTTCTCCTAGTTGTCTCTTATCACAGATACAGTTGCACACAAAATTTTGGCCACCCCTGGGCAAATTGCATTTTTTGTTGCACCTTCAATGAAAAGAAGTAGAAATGTAAACACTGCAGCAGACAGTAAAAGCAGACAAAAAATGAGCCTTTCTGAAAATGTCTATTCATTGTTACTTATTATTCCATGAACACTGAAAACACAACACTCTAGTTAAAAAGTCTCAAATCTCTTTAACTCATTTTGCCTTAATTGACTCGGTAAGACTCATTAGGAAGAACTGTGATTAAAAATTGTGAGCTGATGGCAGTTTAATAGACTTATAAACTCTTAAATAATAAACTCTTTAAACTTTGTGGTAACACTCAACAACCATGGGCTCCTCAGAGCAACCGACTGAGGATCTGAAAATGAATACCTGCAAAGTATAGGAAGGCTCAAAAACAGATATCAAGGTGTTTAAAGCTTGTAATTTTCACTGTCCAAAATGCCAGGTTGAGACAAGACCAGAAAACTTTCAAATAAAAGGGCACATCTGCTGAGCAGAGAGGCAAAACTAAACCCCCATATGACTGAAAAACACCTGCATTAAGGTTTTACTGATAAAGGAGTAGTGGTGCACTGTTCCACTAGACTGCAAGGCTTGCACAAATAGGATCCAAATACGATCCAGAAGTAAACCTTACCCGTGTCCATATCACTACAGTATGAAGTATTCCAAGCAACAAATGCTGTGGAAAGGTGAGGTTAAAACTGAGCTCTTTGGGCACAGTCACCAAAGGTATGGTTGGGAGGAGAAAAAGAGAAAAACTAATATAAAGAAACCATTGTTAACAGCTAAGCATGGGGTTGAAAATATTCAGTTTTCCACAGGAGACACTACGCAAATGGTCAAAAGAATAAATTCCACTAAAAATCAACAGATTCTGTGCACAGATGTCACAACAGAGTGATGAACTTCAAGAAACAATAGCTGAAGCTTACAGAATGAGCCCTCACAGTCACCTGATCTGATCATGGCAGAAAATCTGTGGGCAGATCTTAAACATGCGGTGCCTGCGAGACAGCCTAAAAATATCTGATGAAGCGATTTACATGGCAGAGTGGGTGAAAATTCATACAGCAACACAAGTTCTCCTGAGGTACTGAGGCACAATTATTTTTTTCTGAGTTTTTTTAAGCTTAAGAGGTAAAAAAAAGCAAAAGGTTGTATTACTTCTTTTCACACACAGAAAATCAACAAAATATGTCATTTTCTCAGGGTTGCCCAGACTGTTGCATATAACTGTACAACTGCAACATGGGATTATGAGTGATGCCCCAGAGTCTAGCTTCATTTCACACTCCCCCACATATCACCTGGACAGATGTGTGGCTGTGATTCCCGTAGCAGTTGACTCATTCCATCACAGTCTGAACTATTACCATGTGACTAGCCAGGCAATAAGGCAGGCTGAAATGCATCCTCCAGCTCTGACTCATGATTTGATCTGGCTTGTAGTCTCCCTCACCCCGGGCCGGAATTGATAGGTAGCGTTAAGTGCACACCTGGGACCCAGTGTTGGATCTCCTCGCTTCGTCCCCATTTCCATCCCCCTCCTCCTAAGCCCAGGGCCTCAGACAGATATTAAGCGGGAGTGCTGCGCCACACACTTGGCAGCCCACGTAGACTTACTGAGACGGAGCTGCCTGCCACGTTAGGCGTGAGTGCCAGTCACCGTCAGGTCCAATGGACAAAACTGGAGCACATTCCTGAGACCTTACACGTTCTTGCTAGTTAATAAATCTCTTAGCCTGCTGAGGACAGAAAACACAGGAAAGGTGATGATTATCTCGACCGGAGAGGTAACAGGAGAGGACACGGAGTCAGGTTACACTGAGCAGGCTTGTCACTCTCACAGGGATTGGACCTTCCCAGATATATAGGCCTCAAACTGTAGGTAAGTCTGACATCTAAGGTTACCTGGAAGGACTATATGAAATAAGAGACTGAGACTCTGCAGCAGTTCTGTGAGGCTATTTCCAAACAGCAGTGCCATGAGCAATACTGACGTGCTGATGTTAAGCAGATACAGTGTTAAATACCACGTTCACTGTTGGTTGTGACGGTGAACATTTAGTAATTTGAACACCAAGTACTGCTGAGGCAGATGGGATTGTCATTAGTTTGGCAAGAATTTAATCACAAACCAAGATAGTGGACAAATTAAAATCTGTATCTGATGGCAGTGCTAAATGGAAAGTTAAGTCATCACAAAAAGGTTTGCAACAAATCCAAAAGAAGTTTCAGGTCAATCCATCAAGTAGTTGTTGAGAGATTTCATCCTGAAGAGCAAATTTTAACCTAAAAGTCACTCTAGAGGAAAAAAACAAGGGATCCCTAGTAAACCATCAAGATGTGTCCTCTGCACCAGAATTAATGGTAATCCATCCCAATAGTTGTTGGGATTTTTCAGTCTGGACTGAAGTGGTTGACCAGCCAACTGACAGCCATTAGCATGAATAAAAAAATAAGACTTCAATAAACTAAACTAAAGTAAAATGTTTCTAAGGACAGAGCTGTTAGACTGACAACTTTAGTTATTAAACCAGCAAATAAGGATTTGATGAGAGCTGGTAGGTGACTGTGCCTTTTTAATTGTAGTGTGCATAAGGTTAATTGGGACTCGTGTTTAGGACCGTGTAATCGTGTTACTGCACCGTTGGACTGTGCTAAGGGTATTTCAGGTAACTGCTAAAGTTGCAGTCCACGTTTAGTGGCCATTGAGAGAATGTTCACTCACTGGATTCGGATTTGATTACTGCTCTTTATTGGGGTCATTCCGTGGCCATTCCGTTTGATGATTTTTGTATTTGCTGATGTCCTCTTGATGGGTTTCGGAGTCATTAGGCCTGTTTGTCTCTGATAACAAAACTATTACCCCAGTCACAATGGTCATTAGGGGCTTCTCCTCAGACTTCCATTTGGCATGAAGCCTCCTCGAGAGCTACGTGTTTACCCTGTAATGGAGAAGACTGATCTGCCACTGGTCGAACGTACAGAACTGTCCAATACCCTGTAATTGCCTTCGGGGTCTCTGATGGTGGATTAATTCTGCAGTGTAATTTGCGAATTATCAGCTAACTTGCCTCAGCAAGACTGGGATGGGATCAATTTACATTGAGATGCATGTAAATATGACAAGCTTAAACTCCAGGTCCCAATTTGCTTTTCAATAGAACGATTTCTTTTACATCAAGGGATGTTTTCACAGAGCAGTGGCTCGCTAACAATCTGTCTCAGTGTCAATATCCACAAGTGATGATGGTGCCTCTTGAAAAACCTTATTTGTGCTGAGCAGTGAGAACAGTTAACCAGGGGGGAAGGCACACACAGGAACAGTACGCTGGTTGAGGTGCTGTGCTGAAAGGAAATCCTCCTTCTTCCTGTTCTATTATCAGCTCAACATAACAAGTGATGGAGAAGGCATAGAATCACTGCAGACCAAAAGCAAAACGTCTAACAGGTAAACAATGTGCTCCTAAAGCAACACTGATCTTAAAGAAAGGCTCCTGCAAATTACCACAGCCTTGTGCCCTGTCATGTGAAAACCAAGAAACTATTACAGGTGCTCTGAAATATGCTTGTGACCAAAACTGTAAGAGGAAAGAGAGAGACCTGTGAGTGTGATATAGAAAAATGAGAAAAGGTCCTTCCGTTTGTTATTGAGTAAAGCCGAAAAGGGTTGTCTAAAGTAATCTACTATTGTGAGAGAGATTGGCTCCATTGAGGGTCTCACTACTCAGCCAACCCCCTCAGCGGTCCAGCAGACCGCTCAGAATAACCCTTCTAATAAGTCACTTGGAAGAAAATGTGGGGAGTCAGCTGATTCCTAATCCTCTCTCTTTCACTGTGCTCACACATCAAGAGTCAGACTGATATGTGCAATCACATGAAAGCCCCTCTGTGGTGGGGCTATCATGGTCTAGTAGACCTGCAAGTGTTGTTGTCATTTGTGCGCTGTGGCAAAATGAGAACTGGGTGATGTATTTGCAGTGAAAATCCCTCATCTGTCTTGAGCATCAACAACAGGATGAGAGGGCATGCTAGCAACTGCATGTGTTCTTCTCACTGACGCAATTTACATATTATGTCTGTGCAGATGGTGCGTTTATTTGATTTGCCTACAATTAGGTATAACATGATTACAAAAGAGATTCTCATTACTCTGAATGTCTTATGTAATGTGTAAATGCAACCCCTTGATTTAAAAAAAAAGATTATTCCTTGAAACGTTTGTGGTGAGACATTCAAAACACGCATTTGGAAGCCAATTCTCAAGAAATCTCTTCACTAGTGCACATTCACTTGGATGAAATATTAATTTGGATACTCAATGCCTAATCTGTCCTCCGGAGTGTACATGCAGATACTACATGCGTGCTCCTTTTTTCATACTGTTGCCTTGCAGGGGTGAACAAAGAGTCAGAGGGATTCAGATGATTGACAGTTCTGTGAACTCTTACAGACAGCATCAGTTTCTCTGTCTTAAAATCCCACTCATGCCTGCCAAGGGTTTTATTAGTATATGATTGCCCTTTCTTTGTTTCCATCAACATCAAGTCAATTTTGGCTCAGAGATATTTGCACAGTTTATTGTTTGATTATGGATGATGACGACATCATGTAAATGGCACCACATATTTCACGCAAATCTCCCCTGTGCAGTAAAAAGGCATCCAGTCATTCTGCTGGCACAGCGAGCGATAAGAATGTCCCCTTTCCACTGTTTTATTTGGCAGTTTTATTTGGCAGTATAATGACATCTGTGATTGTTGTTTCATTTTAAGATTTTTACTGTGCTGCTTGCGTCTCCTTCAACACTAGCTGTCAGTCTGGGAGATGTTCCTTTTTCTTTAAACTTTCCCTCCCTCTTTCAAGTATTTTTCCCAACAGAGCTCATGCCCTATTTAAAACCACAATAATGCGGGCTAATGTAACCAGTCATTCGTACAGGCTCAAAGAAATCTCCACAAAGAAAACGTCACCTTCTTTAACAGTGCCACCTCTAAAGGGGGGAAGGTAGGAAGTTGTCAAGGTGAAGCAAAGTGATCTCAGGGAGCAGGAAGTGGCTCTAATGGCAGCTCCATAAACCAATACGGATCATTTTCTATGATTGCAGTATTTAATTTAATTTCACCTTTTTGCAGAAGGCTTTTATATATTAGGACACAGACTGAAAGGTGAACTAAGTGTGCTTTAACTATAAAAATTTCCCACTTCACCCTTGAACGTTTGAACCCTTAAACAATCACATGCTTGCATCTTGTGACTAATATCACAGTTGCCTTCACTCAGCAGTCAAGTGTGTATCTGAGGACGAATGCACTGATGCAAATGCACATTGCTGCAGCACACACCTCGTCAATACAGCCGCACAGTATCCCTCATCCGGCGGTTAGTTTCCTCTAATATTTGATTTTCACCCATTACATATAGTAAATCCATAATACATCTGTATTGACAAAAACACTTCAGCTTGGCAATCAGTGTTTTCTGGGGGGAGGGATGCAGAGGTGTTTTGATGATAAGACCGTGCAAATACTGACATCATTTTTCACCTGCGCACACAGAATATCAGCCACTTGAGCTGTTAATCATTTCAGCAGCCTCCTTTTGAGCAAATATAACCTTTAGTCCATGAGTGATCCTCAACTCATCTGACTAGTTTCTTGCTTTAGAAAACAAGCAGCAGTCTGCCGGGCTGTTACAGTGAACCCCGTGGAAGGTGTTATGAAGCAGAGGCAGTATCAGAAAAGATCTTTGCAGGGTTGAATGTAATAAGGGTGCATCCACAATGCAACAATTGTGTAAATCTGTATATATCAAAACAAGCCTTGCAGAGAAATTCCCACTGATGGTCTACGCTGGTATTGCAAAGAAGACAGTGAGGTCAGGATAGCTTTCGGCCATTTACGCCTTTTAAACTTGTGCTTTGTTTAATTCCCTTTATTGCACACTGTCCTGGATCATTTTATTCTGTTCAGATCAAAGTAGGCTCATTCTTTGTTAAGTCAGCTGCACTTGTGATGAAGGGCTCAATTGAAGACAAGCGACTTCTAAATCAGATGCGGTGGTTTTTTATTAAAACATCCTTTGAGGGAGACAGGTGCTTGAGGAACGTCTAGCAGCTTTAAATCGTTAAATGCAATAAGTGAGACATTTGAAAGTGAGGCTTTGAATTGCAGGCATGAAAACAGCAAATTAATGATTTCGTTTACATTTCCTGAAATGTGCATTGTAAAAAAGTACAAATATGGATAATCCGAGCCAGATCTGCTGGCTAAAAAAGCTGCTGTGCAAAGTCAAAGGAGGAGGAGTAAGAAAAGATACCATTATTGAGTGCTGTCCTGCATATTGTGGCTATTGTCTGCTTTTCTTGTGTCCTTAACAATGCATGAAATCAAAACCAACACTGTGTTCATCATCATGAAAAAAGGACATCCGTGGCAGCTTTTTCCACAGTCAAAATGTGAAGCAGCATGGACGTTTTTTTTATTATTATATTACATTTTCACAGCCAAAAAATTAAATTAATTAATCCAATGACTTGGATGAATAAATTACAAGCCTACAATGGCCATATACTATTAATAAATGACTTTGAATGTTCAATGTTCTCTAATGTATGATCAAGCAATTACAGTGCTGGAAAACTACTTCTAGGAGTAGCTTTGTAAACAAAAGCTCCTCCAGCCTTTGACTTTCAGGTCACTACCCTACTTGTCTTCTTATCAGCCAGTTCAAGACTAAATAACTGCCTCACTCAAGGTTGGAATATTAAATGTGCTGTGATGCGTGCCCATCATCGTTAAGTATGCTGCGACGTAACTCAAAGTAACTATCGGCACGGTGCATTTAAACACCTAATTTTCGCTTCTGTATTCACCTGCATGTCTCCAAATAAAAGGGAGGCGGAGTCACGCTGGTACACACGATCGGCCTCAACCTGTGGACCTGTGTGAGGAGGACAGAGGGAGGCAGCCAGGGAGGGGTAGCCGCGGACATAATTATAACACAGGAGCCGTGAACTATCCATAGACTACCCGAACCGGAGACACATCTGTCCCCTTGTCCGTGCTCTCAGGTGTCCTGCTCGCCACACGCCGTGCCGCTGAGGGATAAGCGCATGTTTAATGGCATTTGGGAAGTCTCCGCGGCGCTCTCCGGCTGGAAGAAGAGACGTTACGGCGCGAGTTAGCTAACGTTAGCTCGCTAACAAGGTCAGTTTGAATTTTGGGTTGTGTCGCTCTTTCGGCAAAAGCGCCATTAAATATGCCACCCTCGTCATATTCGTTAACTGGACTCGTTTACAGAGTGAGCACCGACTGCCGTTCGCTGACAGGACAGGTAAAAGGAGCTATATTTGTCACCAGCTCACTCTCTTGGCGCTAGCTTGTTAGTTAGCCCCCCCTCGGTGGCTATCACTGCTCCTTATTCGACTTTGGTGTTAGAAAGTGAGCTGATTCACGTTAAGGAGGCGGCTGCCGTGAAGCAAGTCTTTTTTTTGTCGGTAACGGCATCATTAGTGCAGGTTGACTGGGATAAGGTTAGCTGTGTTATTTTGTGAGAGCCAAGCATTTGTGTGCTGGATGCCCCAGCAGCAGCAGCAGCAGCAGAGAGCTGCTCGTTTTGCCTAGAATAAAACAGGTGCACCTCTGCGTTAGCGATAGATGGATGCAGGATAGCGTTCAGCGCAGCCAGTCACTGCGTTCGCTGTTTTTGATTTTTGCGCAGTTTTAGGGAGTGATATTCCCATTAGGATGGAGTTTACCTAGTGTGGGCTGCTAAATGATTTATCAAGGTTGAACGTCGTAGGCGGCGTTGTCATTTACAAAGGCCTCGTCTACTGAGTCCAGCAGAAACAGGGCAGCTGAGACGGGCCCGGCAGCTAACGTTTAGTTAGTTAGCTACAGCTAGCTGTAAGACAGTTACTGGCTACTGGGACGCAAATGCCTGCTAATACTTAAATGTTTGATCAAGGTAGCAAATTTGTGGTTTTCTTTAAGTACACTTCAAAATCACAGTTATTTGTCATCAGATTTGTAATGTTGCTGTTGTTATTCTGAGAAGTAACGGTTTAGCCTGATTTACTATTAACGGTGAGTGGATTGAATTTTCCAACACATTTTAACGTTACAGCAGCCCAGTAGCTTTGCATCAGCCTTGTTTTGTCATGTAACGTGTTGAGACATTTGTGCCTTGTAACCGCCCAGTCAGAAGCCGTTGTAACTGTAAATTAGTTCAGACTAATGAAGAAAATCAACAGAACACACTGGTTAATTTTCAGATTAAAAGATATTTAGTCAGTGCTGTGATTGTTTTACACTTGAAACTTTACTCTTGCTTCGCTCTTTAGACAGCCCTGAATTCATAAAAGCACACAAAATGTTTTGTTGGCTGCCAGCACAGTGTTTTGACAGCATACAGTAGTTTTCCTGTAGCGTTAAACGAGTTGCTCTCAGGTCACCATGCCAGGTTAGACTTTCACTCAGCCAAGGCCGATTAAGTGTTTTCACTCTGCATATTTCATTACTTTGTTGAACAGAGTGGAGGGCAACACAAGGGAAACATCCAACTGCAAAGCAAGCTTGTCTTGTGGATATGTTTGTTATTCAGCTCATGCACTATCTAGAGGCTGCTGGATGTGGTATGTCAATTCAATTGGCCCTGAGTGCCACTGTGCATCGGAGCCCTAATTATTTTTGATGTTTTTCAAGTTTTAACTACTGTTGAACTGCAGACTGTGTGGATACCATGGTTGTAAAACGGTTTCATCCCCTTGGTAGCACAGGCCTCGGTGTGAGATGGGCAGAAATCCCCCACACTCAAGCTGGTGTCATCGCACTGTTTACCATACATAAAGAAGGCTTATCATAGAAACACTTACATTTAGAATAATGTTCAGCATATATGCAGCTGGAAAATGAACAAATTGTATTCTTAATTCCTTAAAATATGTCATAATGCTTTTGCAAGGAAATGATTGTGACAATAATATTGTTGCACAATTATCCCTGCCATGAGCAACGTGAAAAGTCATCAAGACGAGTTCTATTTTTCAAGAAATATGCTTTGTATGCATGTGATAAAGAACTTATAAAGTATGTTTTTAAAGCTTTGCCTGAGGATTTTAAGGACAATCCTCTCAAGAACAGACAGCATGGCTTCATCTGCTCTTTTTGTTAAAGCCATGTTGTGATTGTCAGGCTTTTCCTCAAAAAGCACATTCTCATTACTGTTGGGGTTTACTCATCTTAACCACATCCTATTATGCACGTGTTTCATCTTAATTCTGTTTTGTTCTCCATTTAAACAGCATGTTAGAACACTGCAAATCAACATATTAAAATGCTTCTTATTTCTTAATGAGACATTGTTTGACTTGAATTTTGAATTACACACTGAGAAATGATGCTCAGATGTTGCTTTTCTTTTTCTTGTGTGTGGCAACAGCCTGGGGTGAGGTGTAGTGTTCATTCTGAATTAAATTAAGCTTATGGGTAAAACCTATTTTCATGCTAATTTTTGTGTTTTACATTTAAACACAAATGGATACACTAATCAAGAAACATACTTTGCATCTTTACACTCGGCTTGCGTATTGTACCCTATTAAAGATGCAGCCATTGGGTATTCTTGCATGAACGTGTGTCTTAAAGAGACTGCTTTGTGTTTTGTTTTCTTTTTTGGTCCAGGAGTCAGATGAGGGCTGGGGGAGGGAGATATGGAGTATAAATCCCACAGCAGTGACTCAGTAGATAAAAATCCCTGATAAGGTGCATGTGTCAACCTTGTTAATGGGTTAGGTGAGATGTGTCTCAGCGCACTCTGTATATTTGTGAGTAGGTGGCAAATGTCAAATTAGACAAACGGATATCCATTGCATCTAATGTTTCAGAGTGACTTTTTTTCTTGTATATCTTGTGTCTAAGATGTTCTTTCTTTAATATGTCTCTCTGGCATTTCAAACTACATGCATGATGGCAGAGGGTACAGAAGCCCTGTGGATTTGAATTGATTGTGTTATAGCTTCCCAGCAGGCTTTCTAGTCATAACGGTCCACTACTGGGGCAGAAACGCCACATAATATTTCTGCAGTAGATATTAATCATTATGATTTATCATAAAAATTGAAGATTTCACAGTATAGTTTGTTTTGTCTTGCACACATTTGCCCACATGTTTTGTTAGTCATCAACAGTACATGTTCTTCTGACACAACAGATTTTCTTAGCAAACTGCAGAAACCAACTGTAGCACCCTTAGTATGTAGGTTTATAGGCAGGGATGAATCATTTTTGAAAGAAAAACAGTGGGTTGGCCTGTGCCAATAGCATTGGCTGAGCTGAACTACTATAGAGATACTGAAGTCTTACAATTATAGGATCCTGCTGGATAATGTGCAGGTATTGTATAAGGGAGTGAAGAAGACGGACTGTACTTGAAAGCGGTAGAAGTGGCCGTTTGTGTAAGACTTTTGACAGCTTAACAGAAGACTGAATATCATATGTCAAAGCTGATTTAAACTACACAACTCCCAGTTATGCAAAGTATTGTTTTTTTATTGGCTTTTCTAAAGATTGGGTTATCTTTGCTATAAAAAAGAATTAAGGGACTAAACATTGAATGCGTGTCAGCATAACTTGAATTATAAAGGCAATGCACATTTTATTCAAGCACTGTTTTGTCAGTCTCATAAGATTCAAGCCTTGCAGGCTAATGTTTGAGTGACATTCAAAAACTTATCCAACTTATTCTTGTCTTTTGCAACGTGATCTGAGCACAAATGCTTCATTATTACAAATAAAGGTTGTGAAAACCACAGAAGAAGGTGCAGGTTAAAGGATGTTCTGATAAGTCTCTTTTTTTCTTCTTCTTCTTGACTTTAACATCAATTTGAGCTACTGGACAGAGGTCTGCCCATAATCCGCAGGATCTACTTTTTTTTTACTTCCATAGATATTCTAATCACTTCCACATGCAAAAATGTTTTCTAGTGAAAATCTTTCAACAGTGAAAACCCAGTCCAGTTTAATAAGCTCTGTTAGCATATGCAGATTGCACACAAGCCTTGCTAATAGGCTTTAGGAGTTTAAAAAAACAACTTCACGCTGTAGGAACTAAAAGTGAATACAAGCGTTACTGATTGTATCTTTGTTTTTTAGATACTGATGCAATTTCACATTAGATCAAAGATAAACCAGATGCTCAGATTTCAGAGCAATAGTAATAGAGTTAGTACGTGAATTGGAATTGTCATTTCTCTTAATGTTATTCAGGTTTGAACAAAATCTATGTGATTGATTGTCTGTGAGATGTTAAAGGGGTAAGAGAGAAAATGAGCAAGTGAGTGCGAACCGAACTAATCTGTAGCTTTGATTTATTGACTGTTGCATTTGGAAGCATACAGTTTACTGGTAGAGCATACAGATTCATGGATGGCTGATTTTAGTAATGACTCCCTCTCATTGTGTTCATTACATGTAATGGCTTATTTCAGAATGAAACTGAGCCTCTCTTCCCACCTATGTAAAGTAAATACATGTATATTTTGTGATTGACTTTTGTTGGTTCCTGTAAGATTCAGTATTGTTGGAGTTAATTGAGATGGCATGAAACATTCTCAAAGGGACTGTTTGTGCTTAATTGACTGATTTCATGGCATAAAATAAACCAGAAGTTTGGCTAGTAAATGATCTGTATGTTGAAGTTTAACACGGGCAATATTTTTGAGTGTATCGGTTGACGTCACAGTTCTGTGCCAATCAGGCATTAGGATTCCAGACAAATGGCTGACCCTCCCTCTGCCCGTTTGAGTGCTACAGGATTGGGGTTGGCTAGGTCAGCACAATGGAGACTCTAATACCAACCCCCAGGGCACCTAATTAAAACTTACAACCAAGACAAACAACCTTTGACTCTGATGTATCTCCTGAGAATTGCTATTAGTCAAAATGCCATGACAGAGAAGTGAAGATCAGTAGGTGATCAGTGCGTCTTTCTTTTTAAAAAAAACAAAACAAAACAAACAAAAAAACATGGTTATTACTTTGAAAGTAAAAGTTTCTTCAGAATAGTAACTGAAAATATATTGTATACTATTTACACAAATAACCCTAATACTTTTTTGCATTTCATTTAAAAGCAGTGTGTAACATGTTGTAGTTAACATTTATTTTATCCTTTTCAAATAATGCCTCCATCCAAAATTGTAGTGGAAAGACCAATACTGTTTCTGTAATCATTTTGTCATCTACTACTCCCTGTACACTGTAATACCACCAATGGTTTACTCTGTAGTGAGTCATAAATTTAGAATTCAAAAAATATATCGCAGCAATCAATTTGTGTCATTACTGACAGATTTAGGGTTGCCTGCCTGCCGTTTTATTATGAATGAAATCAGACAAATTACATTGTGGGGATATTGGAAAAAGTGAATTGACTGATGTGTACTGTATTAGTTTGTGTGTATTAATCATGCTGTTGCACCATATATTTTGTGAGTGATGTAATGTTATACTAATTTTAGGTTGCCTTTTTACAAGCTTAGCTGAGGACATTAGACAGGGGATCATATAGACCTTTTTTTCTGTGCATCAGTGAGCATTGACCTTGTCAAAATAATGGAAATTTGAAAATGATGTTTTAGAGACTATACTATACACTGTAGTATGTAGTGCATAGATTTATTCACTAAGAATGGACATTCAGACAAAAGGTAAATACATTAAAAATGTTGCACTATATAGTTAATGTAGGAATGATTTATTTGATTGATTTCTGACATTATTTGCATATACCGGTACAGTTTACAGCATGTCATATATAAACTGTGTTGGTAGTATTGTAGCGTGTGCATTGAAATCAGAAAATGACTCTGCAGTAATAATGCTTGTATATTTGCACTGAAGTTTTGATGTATGTTGGCCACTTTGTCATACTCATGTTTGCTCTTTTTGGTTTCTCATTTAGCGGGCTGACATGGCTGTCTAACAGACTGCCAAAGATCTCTTCATGGATCACAGAGGACAACACATAGAAATCGCTGCATTTGTGAGCATAGCCAGTCACTAGGGAATCTGACCCACAAGCATATTATCAGACTGACTTCAGTGCATGTGGCCTCTTCAGTTGTTCATGGACATCTGTTGGGCAGCCCAAAGGCCTTTTGCTATGCACTATAAACGGAGAGACATGAGCTGTGGGGATGCTGCGAGGAGCAGGCTTCTTTCGTGCAGGACTATCCCTCTGGTAATGGGGCTTCTGGCGACCCTGGCCCAAGGCACTGTGCCAGAACAGCAAGGGACAGTGGTGGAGATGATATCTGTGGAACTAGAGGCTTCCATGCAGTCCTCTGTTCTCTCAGAGCTCCAGGCTGCAGCATCTTCAGTTGGTGAAGGGCCGCCTACAGCTGTCCCAGATTTCTCAGCAAAGAATGGGGGCGTGCACACCGGCATCCCTGACTCCTCAGCAATCGTGGGCCAGGTGTTTCAGTTGAAAGTTCCACCAGGACCCACCCATGCAGGCTGCAGTGTCCATGTAAGTACACTGAAGAGTTGACATAACAAAACAGTTCAATATTGAAATGCATCTAGTGCTAATTTTATGCGGCATCTAAATCTCTCATGTCATAAAATTAGCGTGTCTTTGCTATTTTACTGATGAGGTATCTGGGGAGGTATCTTTTTTTGTTGAGACAGCCACACCTGAGATATTATTATTTGAGTTCTAGCTTACCAGTTTTTATTAGACTGTGTGATTAAAAAGAAAAAAAATCCTTCTTAATCTGGATGTTATTGTATATTAAAATCTGATAGCTGAACTTTATGAACCTCACCTTCATAAGGTTTGAAATTTAGATTGCAACGTACTGTATTTTGAGCTTGGTCTAATAATAAAGGTACAGGTGAACTTAAATATAGTGATTTTTTTTGTGTGGCTGTCCAGAAATACAAAAGCATCACTACATGTTTTGTTGTTCTTTTTGGTGTCCTCAGTGAGCTACAATAGCCACATGAATCAACAGATTTTTCTTTCACTGTATAAATACATAATATATAGTGTTTATGACCTCAGCTTTGATCACTGTATCCCTGCTGATTGAAGCTGACTGTGTTGCAATTTGTACCAGTCAGACTTATGAATGACATGAGATTATTATTGGCTCAATTGGTGATGCAGAATGATATCCTGTCATACAGTAATAACTCAAAATGATGAGTGATGACTCACACAGTTGTTATTATGAATAGAAGCACACTCTGCTTCCTGTTCATATTTGGCAAGATTTGATAAACTGAATGGAATAGAGGGAGTGAGGGTTGGGGGATAGTGAAAGCATTTCTGGTTTTACTGGAGATAGTTCCGTTTTGCATTAGTTTTTGTCCAGTGTGGTTTTATGTTGTTCCCATTTCACTGGCAGCTTGTTCCATATGAAACAAGTGAATACAGGGTTATGTAGATTATTTGATTTACTGTTTTCAACTGTCTCCTTGTTACTATATCAAAAAGCCATTTGTGTGGTTCTATTTTATAGAATAAAATGTAAGCAACTACTTAGACTCCGTAATTAATTTTAAGGCATCACTGAGGGTCCTGGTAGCTTTTCATAGCCATTTGTGTCATTTGTAACTACTTTCGATATGGATCGATCAGTTAATGAGAGCTGGTAATGGCTTTTTGATTTTTGTACTTGACTTTTATCTGATGTATAAAATAATAATGGTTTCTCTTTTCCCTCCTGTAGCTCACTGAGATGGGAAAGGAGACTTTACCCTCCTGGCTATACTGGGACAAAGAAAGCTGCATTTTAAAAGGTTTGGCTCTGGAGCAAGATAAAGGTGTGTATCATATCTTGGTGTCAGGCGAAGAGATAATTGAGAAGACCAGCAACCAAGTGTTCCCCAGTACAGTTTTCTCTATTGAAGTATACCCAGAAGAACGGGCAGACACTGAGCCAGCCCTGCTCACTCTCCAGTCTGATATCAGTGGAATGCAGCCTTTCACTTGTGGCTCTGAGGAGCCTGTCACTGTCCTCACTGTCATCTTGGATGCTGACTTGACAAAGATGGTTGCTGAACAAAGGGTGAATTTACTGGGCATTATGGGAAAATTCTCACACGTGCCCGTGGAGCACATGAGAGTGGTTCCTGTTGTCAACAATCGCTTATTTGACATGTCTGCTTTCATGGCTGGACCAGGAAATGCGAAGAAAGTGGTGGAGAATGGGGCCCTACTGTCATGGAAAGTTGGATGTGCCCTTGACCAGGGCAGTATCCCTGACATTAGCAGTGTTCAATCCTCTGCAAAGGATGGGACCATGTCAGCCAGACTAGGATACCCAGTTGTTGGCTGGCACATTGTCAACAAAAAACCCCATGGAATTAAACGGGTCAGGCGGCAGTTGTACAATACTCCTACTCCAGTGCCCTCCCTGCTTCCTCCAACTGTCCACCAAGAGCCCTATTCACGCGTGATTCCCACCCCAACTTCACCCTCTATAGCCCCAGCAACAGACAACTCTGCTCCCCCTGTCCGAGGTCCTTTGCCTCTTCCAGTGAAGCCTACTATGAGGGTCAGAGATCAGATAGCCCACACACCTGTCTATGGACCTCCTCAGCCCACCAAAGTTCTAGGAACTACAAGCACTATCCCTATTCAACCTACCATGACTCGGCCTACATTTGTGGAGGCCACTGCTGTGCCAACACCTCCAAGCACCACCAAAAAACCTAAAACCTCTGCCACAAAGAAACCAAGGAAACCCAAAACCTCTACTCCATCTCCCCGGGAACCGAAGTCCACTACTGCTAAACCACCCAGGCGCACAACTCCTCTTTCTTTGGCTCCAGACTTAAATCAGAACCCAGAGATCCGCAACCCCATTGATCAGGTGACTGCTTGGGTTGGCACATACTTCGAGGTTAAGATTGCATCTGATGCATTCTATGACCGAGAGGACGGTACGACTGACAAGCTGCGCTTGACTTTAAAGAGAACCCCCAAGGAAGCAGTGAGTGAAACGTCGTGGATCCAGTTTAACAGCACTATTCAGCTTTTGTACGGCCTTCCAGAGGAACAGCATGAGGGGAATCATGAGTACTTCATGTTGGCTACTGATAAGGGTGGGAAGAGCATCATGGATGCTTTCGAGGTTCGAGTCAACCGTTGGTCTACTAATGACAAGCCATCAGCTGTGTTTGCTGCTCGTTTTCATGGTGACCCCAAAACCTTAAGCAATGATGTCCATAAGAAGATCCTTTTGACTAAAAAGTTGGCTTATGCCCTTGGCGATCGAAACAGCAGCACAGTGACCCTAAGGAGCATCACAAAGGGCTCCATTGTTGTGGAATGGACCAATAATAGTCTCCAACAGAGCCCTTGTCCAAAGGAACAGATCACAATTCTCAGCAACAGGATCTCTGACCCCCAAGGGACACCTAAACTGGCCTTCATCAAAGCCATGGAGCCTGAATTCAAACCCTTCAACATCTCCATTCGTGGTACCAATAAATGCCAGAGCTACACATTTATCCCACCAGGAGAGGTGCCTATGCCTGTTCTTCCTACAGCTACACCATCACCTGGAACAGGTCAAAGGAGCAGCGATGATGTTTACCTGCACACTGTCATTCCTGCTGTGGTGGTAGCAGCCCTGCTACTCATAGCTGGGATCATTGCTATGGTCTGCTATCGCAAGAAACGCAAAGGGAAGATGACAATAGAGGAGCAGGCCACTTTCATCAAGAAGGGAGTACCCATAATTTTTGCAGATGAGTTAGATGATTCCAAGTCACCCCCGTCCTCTAGCATCCCTCTCATCCTTCAGGAGGAAAAGCCCCCTCTTCCTCCGCCAGAGTACCCCAACATGGCTGGTCCCCACAGTACCCTGCTTAACCAGGATCTGCTGGAGGAGTATTCAGTTTATCAAGATGATGATCCTAATGCTCCACCTTACCAGCCTCCACCACCATTTACTGTTCCCATTGAGGGCAAAGGCTCTCGTCCCAAGAACATGACCGCATACAGGTCACCACCTCCCTATGTGCCTCCCTAACGCACACTGGAGCTTTCAGTTTGGAAAGCAGGTGCAATGTAGGGATGCTTGTCAAAAACTACTACAGGAGTAATTTTACATGTGTTCAATGAAATGGCTTTGTAGAGGAGCAGGCAACCATACCCATATATTTGACCATCATGGATAAGACACTGTATTGTACAATTCTACTACTGGCACAGGGCAAATGGATGGAGAACAGTTTGTAATTCCAGCACTTTTTTGTCCTTCAGATCTGCTTTTGACTTCTTGCATATTCTTTTTTGTCTGTTTTTGCCAAGAGGAGTCAATTTTATCTTCAATGATGTACTATTTCTATTGTATAGAAAATAATAAAGAAGCAGGAAAGACTGAAGCCCACAGGGCCTTTGAGCAGATGTCACCATGACAACAGACTTGAGGCTCTCCCTCACAATGTTAATCTTTATGAGTTCTATATCACTCTTATCTGTCCTTTGGCTAGGTTTACTAAGATTTTGCACCTGTTATTTCTAGAGGGGAATGAAATACAAAACACTAAACTGAAAGCATGAAACATTTTATTTACATAAAAATCAGTTTGTTTCTTAGACATTGACCTTTCTCTTTTCTCGTCTATGCTTTGCTCCCTCTTGACAATAACATGCAAACCTTGCACTTATGCAAATTCTTGTTAAACCTTGCACTATGTGTCTTGCGCAGAATTGAAAGCATTAAGCGGTAGTCCAATAAGGAGGGAAAATAATTATTTTGTATCCTTGATCTCACCACGACAGAGATTCCTCTGGTACTTGATCACATTACACTGATCACGCCTGTTGTAGATGTAGCCTAATTAAGTTACAAAACAAATGATGTTTTTTTTAAATTTTGTTAATGTGTGCCACTGAACCTGCCTGTGAGATGACTGGTTTTGCTGTTGCCAAGGTGATGTCTGTGGTCACAAGGCAAACCTTGTAGGGTTGCTACAACGATAACGAAGGGGCCATTGGAATGCTGTGATTCACAGCAGGGTGAGAATTGGCGACTGAGCCAATGAGGTGGATCCACTGTCTTATATTCAGTTGGTTTTATTGGTGTGAGGGGTGGGTGGGCTTAGAGTACTGTATTATCACTGCTCTGCCTCTAGGTGTTGCACTGTTATGTTAAGTGCACTGCCTGTTGTCAGTTCAGATGAGGCATGGGGACAAGGGGATGTACATAATTGTGTGCCTGTGAAATTAAACAACTCCATAATGTTAGTGTTTTATCAGTAAACCTAGTTGGGAAAGGGAGGGCCAGAGTGGGAAATGATTTTATTTTTTAATTGTATGTCTAGATTTATGATCACAATCATAAAAAAAATACAACTTTATAGTTTGTGAGGGTATAAAAGAACGTTTACTTACCCATCACAAAAAAATAAAGCATTATCTCAATATGATGGGGAACAAAGAAACCACAATATGTGAATTATGTACATTTCATATCTGATATCACCATAAGAAAAAATGGTTAAAAATCTAATGTTTTTACTGAGTTTTTGATACAGTCTTAAACTTGTTTTATGAAAATATATTAATAAAATGTAATACTATTTGTAAAGCCTCAAAACAGTGTATAGTCTTTTTTATTTTTGACAACGGAAGTGGATTGAACATGTTTTCAGTGGAGATGTGTATAGGTTTATTAAAAGTTGCCAGAGAAATTGACACGCAAAATACAGTAGAATTCAATGTGTTGATATAGTACATTATATTTACGTTTGAAAGCAGTGAAGGTTTTGTTATAAGTTAGAATGAAATATGCAAAATCTGAAATATGGTTCTTCTTTTATAGTGAAATAAGTAAGTCTGAAATATCTCACCCCCCACTTTGCTTTCCAATTTATTTTGCCATCAAATGTATGAATTACAGTAGAGTACAATGTAGTGTAGACTTGCAGGATGCTGTCACATTCTGGACAGAGTTTACACAACCAGGCTACATTTTGCCCTAATGGTTGGCTGGGTTTGGCTATAACATGAGCTATGCTCTCTTTGTTGTAATAAACCAAACACACAGCGGGCAGCCCCTGTGAGACCGTGTGATATTTTAAGAGAAGTGCTCCCTTTCTGCGGCATTTAGGTGGGCAGTTTTTCTTTTTTCCCGGCTCTGTGCTCCTACATCTCTTCGAGAAATATCAATAACAATGACTAATATCTGCTCTCAGATTCTTTTAGTATAAACCCTCTGTTATGATGGCTTACTCAGGAAAGGTCAACAACAGTTTCATTGGTTGGTGACATGTTGCAGTCCCATACTTCTCTGACAAAGGTATATTTTCAAATTACAGTGCAAGATACTTTGATTTGTTCTTGCATTTCTTTGCAGAAATCTTGTAACTGCTGTGAGAGCTTGTGAATACAATTTAGGCAATAACATACTCTTGGAATATTCTTTATTTTGTAGTTTCAAAGGGCATTCAAAACCCAACACATGCTAATGTTAAGTCACTAAATAAGTCCATTCAGAAGCACTGTTACTCTGTAGACTCATCTTCCAGACAACGACTTAATGCCAAGAGAGAAAGGTCTGTTTTATTTTTAGCACTGACATATACCCGTAATAACATATATAGCAGTCATGTGTCGGCAGTAGCTGTAGGTTTTTGTAGAATGCTTGAAACACTTTTTATGTTTCTTTATTGTCAGTGCTTTGGTTATCTTATCTATCCTGCTCTCATTTGCTTAGTCTTTGTTATTATAACACATAATTGATAATTATGAGGTGGGTTATGTTGCAAATTGAAGGTAATAAGCATTTATCAGGTAGCCAACAACCATTTCACTGTGGGCGACTGACTCGTTTATGGGAGATATTAGTGACACTGCACTTCAAATCTGTTTCCCCACAAACACTGACTGTGTGATTAAATACAGCATACATTGTTTGTATATACACAGACTGAAGTGCTGACATTTCGCCTCTTGTTGCATAAATATTAGACATGACTTATGATTTTAATTGGTACGGAGCACAAACGACATGTACAATAACAAATAATGGCAGCTGGCTGGGAAGAAACATAACGAGAAGTACTTTAAGAACATAATTTTGAAGAGGGAATCTAATTTGCATATAATAAATTTGGTCTTATCTGATTGCAATACCAAAAGTAATTTTAACAGAAGATGGTACGAGTGAGTAGCTACAACTTTCTGCCATTATTTGTCGTGATGTTATCTCCCAGGCATTTGTCATCACAAAGGTTGCAGATCCTTAAGTCCCGTCAAAGCTTTGATATTTTCAGTGACTTGTCTGTTTCGACACTGCCGAAGAGCCTCTTATTAGGACACGACTGAGCTGCTGACCGTTGACTGACAGGAAGCAAGTCTTTTAATGTTGTAATTTAGGCAACTGACAGCAGAGTCGAGGTTTCTGAGAAGGCAGAATAACACACAACCCAAAACCAGTTGTGTGTGCCACCATCTTGCTGTTACCCTCCTGTTATGTGGTGGAATTATATCATTTAAATGATCAAATAAAGTTTTAGTCTTTTGCTAAAGTTCAGTGGGACGTGAAACAAAGTGACAGCTTACTGTTGCGCATCTATTGTGTATATAAGGATCTTGTCTCTATTAATAATCTGTGTGAAGGATCGTCTAACAGCAGTTGAGTAGTTTGAATCTACAAATGAAGATGATCTGATCGATAGTAGCAGGCAGCAGCATAAGAGGGCATCAAAATGTGGAGTTGAGGCTATTTTATGTCATGCCAATCTCACTTCATCAACCTCCCCTGTACTAATCAATAATATATCAGGAATGAAAGTTAATGTGTGTTATGAAATATGTATACCCTAATGAAAACCTGTAAGCAGCACTGACCTTTCAGTTGCTGCTGTGTCTGATGCTCTGCACTTGCAAACCTGCTGTTGTGGCTGCTTTGCACACACAACCACAAGTGTCATCCGTTTCACTACTTTCCATTTACTAAAATACCTCAGACGATGCTAGATAACATGTAGATTGATCTTAATGTTTTGCTTTGTTATTGTATGACATTGCTTTACAGATTTCTACATGGCCAGATTTAGTGTTTATGCAATACCTGCTGTATCTTTATTTCAAACGCTGCTGAGACACTAATTGAATTTAGTGTTTTGTAAGTGCCTTCATAATTACTGAGGTCATAGGAAACTGTAATTCAGCCTGTTGCCATACCAGGTCAGGCTCTCACTGCAGACAGGAGGGTAATTGCGTATTACCACTGCACAGTATTATTGACACAAACTTTTCTCTTGATTAAGAAGAAAAACTAATCAGTCATTGTATGTATCCTTGTGCTTGAGGAGGCGGTAAGGTGAAAATAGCAGAAAGGGTATGATGGTGGGCAGCACCATATGATACAGACAATAGGCCTCATTAGATGCCCAAAGCCCAAGAAATGCGGCAGTCTTTCCCAATAGACTGAAAATACAATAATAAAAAAAAGAAAACTAATAATGATGGGGGATAATTGGCAGGATAAAAGGGGGTACATATTTCAGATTTTATTATAGGTAGTCTAAAAGTGTTTTGCATAATGCCGTATTAGATCATACAGAATGTGCTGAGCAAGTACAGTGGAGCTGTACCCACACCTAGAGACAGACTTTAATCTGTACATTAAGGAAATACTAAGATAATAATAATAAAAAAATGAATGAAAGGCAGACAGCAATTTACATAATTGTAACATAGTCCTACAGGCGCAATTTACTTTTTGTATGTAAAAAATATCTCAGAACTAATCACAGCTCTGAAATGTCTGCTAATGTTAAACATTTTAGGCAAGAATATCTCCGACATTATTTTCATAAGCTAAAGCGGGAAAAAATGAGTTTTGGGATGGGAAAAAAAACCCCAAACATTAATATTATCCACATTTTAAATGATGCTAGCGCAACACTGACTAGCCTAGCATTAGCAGGTTGTGCGCTGCCATGCAAACTTGTAGGGAGAGAAGAATTAACCAGGAGTCAACAGAGCGTGTCAAGAAGATTTATGGCAAAACAATATCGGCTCCGTAAAACAGAGTTTTACTGTTTTATTGTTCTCGGGCCACCAAGTGCTTTTCTTCTCAGTTTCAGGAGATAAATGCTGTCGGCATCTGGCTAGCAAACAGATAATTAGCTCATTTATGTCAGTACCAGAATGCTACTTTCAATTATTGACTGATTATTTGAGTCATTTTGATCAACGCAGTGCCTTATTTTGGCATCAGAGAGATGAGCTCCAAGGGTAAGTGACAATAACACATTATTATACACAGCTATAATTAATACACTTGGGCAGTTTGGATCATTTCATGGATATAGAATGAGCCTTTGTGCAGTAAATGTGCACTGGGGCCTGAGTACTTTTGTGGTAGTACTTTTATAAGTCTTGCCTTTTGTGTAATATAAAAACTTATACTGATCATGCTGCTGTGACAATAATATATTCCTGTGGGTAAACATAATTTAATTAGTTTTTTACACCATGATTACAGAATATTGCATGTGTGAGCAGATGCTATGCATTGTGTTTAAAAAAGGCTGTTTGCTTGAATTTAAAAAAAAAATTATTACAGTGGTTTTTTTTTAGACAGTGTGCTTATTATGTTTGCATTTTCATACAGTTTTGATTGTTTCACCTTTCTCGCAGGTTATTATTTTTAACTGTCGATCAAAACAGTGCAGAATAGCAAAGGTTCGAATAGACATACTGTATAGTGGTTGTGTTTATTATTACAATTTAAATGCATTGTCTTCCTAAAGAGGTGTATTTTTGTTTATGCAGAACTGGAAAATCAAGATGATGAAGTTACGTCCTCATCTCAGGCTGCAGCTTGTCCCCCAATCAGCAATGGCTGCAGCGCCATCTTGTGAAAGAATGAAGTAAGTCCACTTAAGTGCCTTTTGAACACTGACACATTGAGCTTGTTCGCCCTGAGCGCTGAACAGGAAGCCTGCTCAGAACTACATTTTGTCATCTGTCGGCACTGGTTGTACAGATCTTAGATTCTGAGACAGGCTAGTGAGATTCCAAGTGTTCGAGGCACACAGAAAAACACAGTAAAGACAGATATGGCTGCAGTATCAATAGATGGCAGTAGCAGCACACCATGGCAAAGGGACTGAATAATGTCCTTTGCATGAGATCATCATAGCTTTAATAGACAAATAACAAGTAGCCTTTAGCTGTTGAGAACCAAATACAAAGCTGCAATTATCATTTGTCAGATTCTGCATGTATAGGCAACAAGATCCTATTATAAGATGTTTGTGTTTGTTTCATTCCATTACCTTCCTGGGAGAGTTACCACAACACAACATGTGAATCACAGAAGGTGTCACTGATGCGTGTGCTGGGTGTGTGTGTGTGTCTTTTTTTTTATTAACACAGCGCATCAGCAAAGAAGTGATCCTTGTTTAATTCCCCTGATAATAAAAAATGTGTCGGCTCTCTCTTAAGTCACACTCATAATTAGGAAGTGAGATAAGTTAGAACAACTGTGAGACTCCATCATTCAGTCACAGATTTAGAAAGTGTAGAGTAATTGCATTTTGCTTCTTATCTCATAAATTGGATCCATTCCAGAGCCGGGGTGGAAATCCTCGTCTTCAGTCATGGAAGGAGCTCGTCTGCGTGGAAGCTGTGGATTTTCAGAGGCATGACAAAGCTAAGAAGTTGGGAGAGTTTTGCAACCAACTAGGGTAAAAAAAAAAAAAGAAAAAAAGAAAAACATGACAGATTTTGCCTCGCACTAACGTTAATGGAGTGAACAGCATTTTAAGCCGGGGCTTACTGCAGGGGCTGAGGACAGAAAGCAGACACTTGTCACATGAGAGGTCATTAGAAACATTTACATGGCTGTGCATTTGTGAGTACAGAAGAAACAGCAGCAGTGACGTTAGGTTAAACCCCCCCCCCCCGCTCGCTCTGTAATGCCATGTTGAACCAACCTCCGCCTCAGTTGCAAAGATCACAGCTGAAACAATGTGTTGTTTTTGCTCTAAATTATACACAACGCAGCAGCAGGATCACTTTCTTTATGCACCATGCAGCACATTCCTCTCTGCGGAAACGCTCTGCCCTCTGTCATTATATGCAGTCCAGACAACACACAACATCTCAAAATAAAACATGAGGGTTGCTCAGTATGTGGTTGCTATACACCATTTCTACCTTTTACAGACATTGTGTGATCTGCCAGGCTCATGTTAGCGCAGGATGTTTGTGCAGAGCTTTGGTCTCTACATCATGTGGGCTCCCTGCTGGCCTGATGGCCAGATGGGTCAGTGACTGTGTAGTTGGGGCTTGGAGGGCCCCTTCTGTTCTCTGTAAGGGTCCACTCATGGGACTGAAACCCCAGAGAATAGAATTATAGAAGCCTGATCACAAGGTAGATGCATTGCAAGCTGAGCAGAGACATTCTCCCACATATGTATTCAGCGTGCACATGAACCCTGCACAGGTACGTTTAAGAATATACACTGTCTCACGCATGGCAGAACAAGTATATGTGTGTGCACATGTGCTGGCATGTGTATTATAATACACTCTCCTGGAGGAGACAGATCTGTCAGAGGGCATAATATTTTACCGATTAACAGAAAAATTAACAAAAGAGAACGGGATTTTTATTTAATAAGATCGAACCAAACCTGCTCTTTTATCATTTCAGACAAGCTGTTCAAGAGGGTAACATTACTGAAGTGATATTTTTCTTGCCATGTCATGTGGAAATTTAGTCAAGTCATCTTCAGCTGCTATTGCAGTCCATTAACTCCATTGTGAAGATACATAATTGATGCAGCCGTTGGGTAGAGTTTAATCAAATGGAGAGTTCTCCACACTCCACCGCCAACTGAAAAATGAGACACACAATCTTCAGTGATGTAGTTTGCGAGGTAAGACTATAATTCACACTTTGAATTGATTTATAATCATTTGACTGTGCACCTCCCTCACAATGCCCAAAGCCATACTTGTAGTTTTTAAGCTTTTAAGGGTGGATTCGAGTGAAGGATTTATGAGCCTGAATTAGGATCAGTTTTAAGAAGAAAGACTAAATAAAGGCACAGCATCAGACAGATGTTTTTACTAATCTACTCCTAAACAAAAAGTGTAGTATGTGATTTTTTCTCTGTACCTTTTGGGTTTTCCATTTCATTTCATCTTTGTTTGATATGGATTTCTATCACTCTTCCCCAACTATTCATTTGCATTTCAGCATTTTGTCTCTCTTTAGGCATTTATTTTCCTTTGAAATAACAGTGATCTGTGTGGGATGTGAAAATTTGCTGTTTATACCATGCTCCTTGAAAGCAAGGGCTTAGCTCTCTAGTTAAATTTCACAGCCAGCCAGCACTTATCTCTGTCAACTCCTGTTTAAGCCAGAGATGATCTTCCCTGGTCTAAATGCCGCTGGCTTTTTGTTTGTCCCTGAACCTGAGCTGTGATTCAATAGTAAAAAAAAAAAAAAAGTGCTACTTTATTTTCAACAAGTACAAGCTTCCAAAAGTGGGTTAAATCTTCTGTGCAGTCGAGGCAGAACAAATATGCAACATATTCACAAGATGTATGCCAGCTCTCGTACATCTTTTATCCATGAATGCATTTTTATGACAGGGGAAATTGGGGAAAAGCGGCAGATTAGTGCACCTACTCAGCTGCAAATTCTGAAGTGCATTCGTCTCACTCAGCCGTCTTAATAACACAGCAGTCAATTAAATCCATGAAGTCAGATATGTAATTTTCAAATAATCATTAACTGGAATTAGAAGTTTGGATATCGAAGTGATGCGATGGGAAGACAGAGAGGGAGGCAGCAGGAGAGGTATAACAGTCATTACGATCGAGGCAACACGTACTAAATCCCACAGCCAAAGATGAGTGAAGATAAAGGAGGTGACTGAGCTAATTGTGTACTGTCAGAATCCATATCTCTAACGACTGTCAAATGAGCAAATTTCAAATGCATTCTCTCCACCCACTCAACTCCCCCCCAAGGGGTAAAAGTGGTGAGAGAGCGAGAGAGAGGAATAAATACCAGGAGACACTAATGTGATGAGAATGATGCCTGGTCTCTTCCGCTGATTAAAAATGCAATAATGCTGTGACAAACACACACACACAAGCGCACACACTGTGCAGTCTAAGCGGGGTAATGGGTAGCTCTGAGGACCCAAAGATAAGAAATGGCAACCAGTGACCCCAGACTAATTTATTCACTGTATCTTTCCCTGCATCACTCTACCGAAAAAACAAACAGTCCTTCCGCTGTGGAGTCACAAAATTTACTCATGAACTTCCTTCAGATGATAATTAGTGGCTATGAGAAGAAGTGGATGTTATGATTCATGTCTAACCAGTAGCTGTACAACTAATTATAAAATCTTAGTGTCACTGTGTGCTGGTAACAGGAACCAGCCTGTTTTCTTTAGAACAAAAGAAACACAGAGGAAGGGAAAGATGCTGGTAAACAAAGAGCTTTATAAGGAGGTCTGGAGTGCACAACGCATCAGGGAAAAAATGAGAAGAGTGAAGAGTGTCTTTATCCACCGTATGTTATATCAGGCTTCAGTTGGTCACTGACGGGAAGCAGATAAGGTTTCACTCAGGCTGGAGTTGGATAATTGGACATTTATGGAGAGATAGGAGAGCCCAGGGCCCAGGAGCCATGAAACTGAGCTAATCTAGACTCAGCATCAGTAAATTGTCTGTGAAAGAGCGCATCAGGAGTTCTGACAAGATAAAGAAGGCTTTCCTCAAAGGCGGAGCTGGACCAAAGTGACATGAAAACTCAGAAGAATGCCCGAGCCTTTGGTGCCTGGATTTTTTACGTCACAATGAGGCCGTGCACTGAAATGCACATTTCATAGAGCAGCTGTGTCACCTTGTCATCCAAATTGGGTCATGCAGCCTTGTAATTCTTAGACAGTGAGGACAGTTTTGACAAGTTTGTAATGAGAAAAGCTCTTAAGAGCCCAAACTGTTGGCAAGCCTGTGTACATTTTTAAAGAGCCTATAAAATCGATTGTTCCACGCCTAATAATCTGCGACTGACACGCCTTAAAGTTTGCAACATTTAAGTCCTCCTGTAGGAGTGCGCCTTGCTCTGAGTCCAGCATGATTAGCTTCGTTCCTTTGATGTTTTTCCCATACTGCTGCCTTCAGAACAGGTGCATACGGAGCAGGTGGGCCCTTACGTAGGAGCCTTGAGAGTTTGGTGCTGGAGTAGTCCATGCCTCATTCTATTTTCGGTGGTAGGTAAAAACAGTCCTGGACATGCTTTGTTTTTAAAACATGTTTTCTGTGTTTCAAAGATCTCAAAGTTTCGGCTCTATATCATGATCAGAAAGGCTATTGCTTGAGCTGTTAAGTATTTCTTTTCTTTTTGCTGAGCTACAAATCTAAACTCTGTTCAGCCCCCACTGATTACTTGCACACAGACACTGACACAGGCAATTAATTTGGTGGGGGAGAGGCTAGTCTTAATTGGGTATAAGTGGGATTTTTCTTGGCTGTGTGCAACAGAAAATGACAGACTGTGCGTATGAGAAGTAAAGACCATCTGGTCCCACAGGGGCCGAGAGAGATGCCAGACAAATGGAAAGAGAAACAACAGAAAACCAGTGTGGGTAAGGATATCATTCCCTCTCTCTCTCACACACACAAAAGAGGAATCGTCATCTCTTGTTCATATATCATTTGTCCACGTAACAGCCAAGAGGGAGATGCTTACCGGCTGAAGAAACAGAAGTCGCTCATGCGCGGCCTATTCATGTTTTTATATAATAATCAATATTGAAAATAGTAACATTGTGCTTGTAGGCAGGCACAGGAATAAAGAGCAGTTAGCCTGTAAAGGCTTGGTCATCAGCACAACAAATTGATGTGACATGTCATATTACTCATTTCAGGGATTGGTGGGGAGGCTTGGAAGGGGCAACAGTGAGAGAGAGGGAGAGAGAAACAAAGGATGTGACAGACAGAGCAAAAGGTGAGCAAAGGAGTCAGCTAGTGGACATCCTCTGCTCCCCTCTGCATGACAGCCCTGCTCAGTGAGCTCACTAATATGCTTCGTCATGGGGCGAGACAGTAAACGAGCACGTACCATTTCCATCAGCTCGCAAAAAACCCATAAACAACACAGCGATTAATTTTACTTATGCATACATGAGCGTAAAACCCGCCGTACTCCCTGCTGCTATGAAACACAAACATGCCCACTCGCACAAACAGACATGCACATGCACAGAAATAACTATGGTATTCTGTCTGGTTTAATTGTATAAAAGATAACAAAATGATTTTTATTACATGTTCATTATTTGACAGACATCACAACAGATTTGCATGATTGTTTTGATATTAATGTTTCCCACACCATAATTAGGCATAATAGACCCAGTACGAAACTATGTAAAACAAACATGCTTGCAGATACAGGGGAGGTCAATTCAACAACAGATTAAAGCCATATTCTGTCATTCACTGAAGTTCAGTCCGGGTAAAGAAAACAAACCGCAGAAGGATGCTGAAGCTCATTATCATTTTCAGAATTTATTTCTCTTTTTTTTTGAGTTTACATCAAATAGAACAAACATACATTGGCACATGCAAAGTGAACACTTTGTGGTGCTTTTTCATTACCATCCAAATCCAATTGAACAAAGACTGGATATCTATTTTTGTACTCCAAACATGAAAATACTCTCAAATATTTACAAAAAAATATACTTACAATGCCCATCACGCTAACATAATAATCATCTGGGACTGATTTGAGTTGATTTCATTAAAACAAAAATACTGTATGTGGCAGAGCTTGCTGTTCAAGGTAATTAAATCAACTTCAAGAGAAAAGAGGCACAGAAGAAAATCACTTAGAAACAATACAAAACAGAAATCAGATAATGGGAACCCCAAGAGAATATGGCTTTAATGACATTTCAAAAGAAAATATCTTGAAAGCAGATCCACTGTCCCTTTTTTTGCATTTGTCCTCATTCACAGTGACCCCTTTTAGCAGGCAAGTTGTTCTCTGTCAGAGAGAGAGAAGGGGGCCACAACACAAGTTTTAAACCTGCAGTCTGGTTCTGGAGGCCGACTCAGCCACACCGGCCTAAAGCTGTGCTAGCCTCTGTCAGGACTCATGCATCATGTCTGGATGAAGGTTGGAAGCTATCCACAGTCCTGGAGTGCATAGGTACTGCAGGTGGTGCTGAGATGCCTGTGCTCTCTCTCTCTCCTGTCTCTGTCTGCCTTCCTCTGATCCTCTACAGCTCCCTTTTCTTTTTTTCTTTTTTTTCCCTCAATCACAGATAAAGGACAAACAGCATTCATTTCCAAGCAGATCAGATCCTGAGGTTGTTGTAACTCACATATGTTTTCTTGGTTGCTTGACCTGAAGAACAGAGTAAAGAAGATTAAGATTTACTTTGAGCACCGCTAAGACACAAAAACAACAGAAGAAAAGAACAAATCATCTTGCAGTCGAAACAGACATCATCTGCTTCGGTATAGGCGTCCTATTGTGTTGCGCATTCTTATCACCAGCTGTGTGCAATCAGTAGCAATATTTTCTGGCCTGGTGTATCATTTTCACCATGCATTCCCCCTCGTGTAAAGCCATACTTTCTATTTTCAGATGTTAACTAGTGATAAAAAAACACAAACACCACACAAGTGGGCACCGAACAAATGCTAGGGCATGCAATGCGATCCCAGTCTGGATTGCCATGGAAACATATCAGAATGTGGCTGAGTGCCTAGGTGCTGTTTGTGTTTGTGTGTCCTGCTGTACATCTATCATTATGAGAACCAATTTGAAGTTTCAAATCTTCAGAGTGAAACCATTTCGCTTTTTTGTGAACTGGGGTCATTCCGGCTTGTCATGACTTGTTTAAAAGGCTGTTCTTATTCCAGAGCTATGGTTAGTCTTTGGATTACGGTGATATTTATTGAGGGTGTGATAAGAAAATGTGAGTAGACCCAACAGCAAGCATGAGAATATGTGTATCTGCACACGTGTTGTCCTCTCTGTATGGCGGAGAAGGTCGATGTACACTTTCTTAATCACAGACATTGCTATAAATTCCCATTCTACTGCTTTAATGTTGCTATGGTGACCAACTCCCATGGGCTACGCAATTAAAGTCGCACCATTTCTTTACAGCTGCATTTTGTAGTCTTGCCCAGCAAGTATGATGAATAAAACATTAGTAAATGAACAGATTCTTGCTGGTAACCATAAACAGTCTTCAGGAAGATTAGTCACTTTTGAGCGAGGAGCATTTTTTTATGTGTGTTTGCCGGTCTGGAACTGAGACATCCACCATCACTGTCATCTTAATTTTTAATATTGAGAGCTGATTATCTTATCTCATCCCACAAGTTTTCTCATCCTTGGTTCTGCTGTTTGTTCGGTTGTGTTTTCTCAACACAGTATTCATTGTTAGTGACATGAGTTAAATCTGAAAAGAATGAAGGCATTGACACACATGCCTATTGACAAAAAAGGCCACAGGATGGTGAATCAATTCTACATATCTGAATTATAGGATAAATCCCCCTGTCTAAGAGGTGCAATCATGAAGATATTACACCATATCAATACCAATGTAAATCTGCAGAATTGCTAATGCCCTTTAATCCAATAAATCACTTGAAGCCATCTCGTACAGGGCCGATGGGGCCTGAAAGGGAGGTATTTGGCGCTCTGATGGTTACAGGAATTGACGGACAGTCTCCAGGGATGGTCGAGGCACAGTTCAGGTTTCGGGGCGGTCATGCACATAAATTCGCCATTAATAAATGTCACTTCCACTGTTGCTAAAAAAGAAGGGCAAGAGGAGGAGAGAATGTGCAGGGAAGGGAGGCGAGGCGAGAAGACATTCGTGTAAGAGAGACAGAAGGTGAGAGACACACAGAACAGATGACATGGTGCACTTTTGGGAGGGCCTTCCAGAGACCGCATGCCCTGCTCAGGGACTTCTGATGCGCTGCTGCAACAGATGTTAAGGTTTTACCCTCTATGCAGAATATGTATTTGCTCAATGAGCCACATGTGTGGCAGGCAAAGATATATTCCCCATCCCCTGATACTCTGTGACTTACATGTGTGCAACTCACACTTTCAGTCACACACTAATGCACGCATTGAAAACCGCACACACATGCACAGTTTTCTGCATACACAAGCTTATTTGGCCCATGACAGATGACTGTGACAACTGTTGGGTGTTTGGAGAAATTCCCAGGAAAATCTGTCATCTCACAGGCATAATTCAAAGAGGGGTTGAGGGGCTGGTGCACCTGTGGGTGCCACGATCGCTCTATGTGATTAGAAGCTTTGTGGGAAAGGAGGTCTTTGGAAGCTGTGATGTGTGATTTGCATGAGCTGTCAATCTTCTCTGTCTTCATCCTGACAACTAGAGATGAAGCAAAGAGCTTCCATGGCAACGCTGGTCTAAAATCCAGCAATTGCAGTTCTTGCCTCTAAAACTCCTTCTACTATTGATGTTTCTCATCCAAAACAAACACTCTATCACCTAACCATGGGAGTATGTAGGCTTCCCCACTCACGTACTAATACCCAGAATTATCTGCGCTAACAGGATCATGCTTACAGTTTCAGATGAAGGGTGGTATGAGTAACACACAGCAACAGAGACAGATTATCTCCTTCCATTCCCTGCAATAAAGCCCTGCTTCTTCAAATCTCTTCACAGAGCAAGTCCCCTATCTTCCCTCATGGCTGCTGCTATGCACTTGGGCTAAAGGTCTAAGCATTTATCAAGATACAAGATAACTGGGTTCCTTCTATAACACCTCATTTTATATACATAATTTTAACCAAGAAGTCACCCAGTTACATTGGTGAAATGGGATTTAAGTACGAGAAATAAAACATGAGAAACATCTAGAGTGAGGAAGATTAAAGAGGCATTGCATTCATGTTTCTTGGAAAAACCTACATCTATTAACCAGATCTTGTCTCCTGGGAATATTTTGTCATTTGTATTATTCCTTAATCTCTACAGAGGTTTTATTAACTCAATGTAGATAAACCAGACAGTCACTAAAATGCATGTGTATGTGAAACTACCACTCACGGCTTTTATTTTATAGATTTAGCTCATGTGTGACTAATGTATACGGGCATACATATTGTGTTTTCTTTACTGATTTTCAACATTAAAATTGTAAAAAATAAATAGCAAAATTGCAAGACTATGTTAACCCCCCATTTAACATTTGCAAGCAGCCTGTAAATAAACATCTAATAAATAATGTATAACTCTATAATGTAGTTAGTGTTTATTAATGAGTTTGTCAGCAGCTATATTTCCTCTTGCAGTCACATGTGGAGGCTGGTGTATAGACAGATGATGAGTGACAGTATAGTAAAAGACAGCTGTAATCACATAAAATATGTCTTCATGTGATATGCAAGTGTGACTTATAAATAATCTATATTGAGAAATATTAAAAATGTCTGAATACCTGCTTATAGCCTTAGTATAGGGTGTCCTAAACTATTTATTAAATGTTTGTACCCTGCATATAAATGCCCAATACTGCATGTAAAATACTGTGTAATTCTTTGTGACTTAAAGTTTTCTTCTCTTCTTATTCCATGGTGCATATGTATGTGTCTCTGAGGCTTTGCGGTCTTCACACTGGGTTACTTACTCATGGGGTCAGCAGCAGGGTTCTCACACAGCTCAGTCTTAGCCTCTCCATTGGGCCTCTCATTGGGCTTCTGGGACAGACGTGATGACATTGTGGCAGCTGTGACCACGGCCTTGAAGCTACGCTTCCTCTTCTGTACGTTCAGCTCAGGGTGGAAGATAATGATGTACACCTTGGGCATGTAAAGCATGCCCAGTGCTACTGAGGCACTGAGGTTCATGGAGATGGTCAGGGTGGTTGTCTGAATGTACAGCTGGAAGGAAGCACAGACAGGTAAAAAAGTGATTTTAAGAAAGACAAGAGTGGCAACGTACATAATGAAAATGGGTGATTTCTTTGTATGCAGTGTGAACTCCGATTTGATTGCTCTATGAGGCAGATAAATATGTTAGTAGCACTTAAGCATTTAAAAGAAAAATTAGAAACAAGCCAGTAATGATGGCTCAACATCTGTGGCCAATTACCAGACAGTCACACTGTTGAGCACAGTGATAAGGCAAAACCTAATAATAACTATTGCCTGATAACAAAATCTGAGCCAAAAAAAGGTCCACTGTCCTTTTTCCAGCCTTGCAGTGTGTTAAAATCTGCTGCAAAAGGTCCAGTGTCATCAGAGGACATGTTTTTGCTATGTACTAACACATTTTTGATTAGCCTTTAATTTAATTTAATTCAGAATTTAATTTTTATGTAATCTAAAATTATTATCAGATATGTAGGTGGTCTGGATATTTGCTATGTGTAGCTATGGGCAAAGGAGCAGTCATGCATTCAGTAACATAATCCAGCAGCTTTTATTAAAGCCTGACCTGCAGCAACTCACTCAAGTCAAAGACGGTTCAAGCGTATTAATGACAACAGCAGAAGCATCCCCATAACTTTATCAGAATGCCCTCACATGGCCTCCTTCCTACAAGTGTGTTCACTCTTGAATAGATTGATGGACCACATTGTCAGATGAGGTCCTGTCCGTGACATGCTGCAGTCACCTTCTCCTCCCTTTCAGATCAGATTTTTTATTTCACCACTCAAGCAGCTGCTTCTTCCTCCTTTCATGCTTTCTGTAGCCAGGCCCATTCTAATTGTAAATTCCTCCTAGAGTACAATAAAAGACTTAAGACAAAGAACACTGCATCTGCAGTACACAGCGGCTCTACATTTGTTTTTCTGCAGCTCTGCATGCAGTAGAGTGCAGCCTGGGAAAGGCTCTCACTGTTACAAACGGTATGATCATTCATCAGAATGTCATTCATGTGACATGAACACAGGTACAATCACATAAATGCACTGTGGCTGACACTGCTATTCAGAAGTTATATAACACCTTTCACGTTGTCAAGTTGTAATTGTGAGCTTACATAACCCCTGATCACACGAGGATTGTGAATTTAAAACATCGACTTCATTAAAATGTAGTGATTTTACTCTGAGGTAGCAAAGTCAGTAAATCAACAGACATGCGAGAGCCGCTTGTTATGTTTAAGGGTCTTGAAGGAGAAAGAATCACTTCAAGAAGGGACAATATCGTTTCAAGAACCGATCACTGAAGTCTCCTCACTAATCTACTGCACTCCAAAGCATCGGATGTTACTTATATGCTGCCTTTCAGTCAGTTACTGGTAATGTGGATGGGGAGAGGATACAATTGTAAACACATTATCCACCACAGTGGCTCTACAGAGAGGGGAAAGGCTCACCGAATCAGCCAGAGGAAGAAATGTCCCCATTTGCATACAGACTTTCTTGGTAAATATCAGTAATGGTAATTTCTTTCATACAACACTAATTTACATGCTAGTCATGCCTTTGTCTTCTAATGTGCAGAAATCATTCAGATGCCTGATATCATCTACATGCCAATACACTCAACCGCTTCACTCACCCTCCATCCCTTCCTGTTTCTCAGTGGAGCAGCATCAGAGGCAGTGATCTGGCTGGTACACCATGCATTAATAACCGTATGAATATCACAATGCTCTCGCTGCACTCTGTTCTGTGTCACTCCAAGCTGGTGGAATGTTGTGTCTGAGCTGTGAATTTGCAGCGTTTCTGATTAGATTTTGGGGGGAAACGAGTCAAAAGTGCTGCTAGGAGCACACATAGCATGTAACATAATCACCGGAGAATCTCTACACTGTGCTGTGTTGCCATGTTTGGTAGTTGGTAACCTGTCTGGTATCCATAGCAACTCTACAGAGTTTGGTGCAGGCAACTAAACACGCCTGGAATAAGCTTTTAATGAGATTCTGATACCTTAGACTCTGCAATGCTGACCCTATCAGAACTGATTTATTGACCATGCAGGAGAGTTGATTCGGGAGCAGGCACACAATAAGCATTAGGTGCTTGCTCATACTCATCACCAACACACATACAAACACAAAAAAATAGCGAGTGTAGGTATGTGGGCTTTCACTCCCTCTAATACAGCTACACATGCGCACAAACACACCACACCAAATCCTTTTTCTTACTGTCTCTAATCACTGAGACAGGGCTTTTCATTGTGCCGCTCTATGAGCTTGACCCAAATTCGTAGCCCCTCTCACCCACCACTCGAATGTTTAGCTTGTCACAGAACATTTATAATTAATTTCTGTTGCTTTAACATAAATAAATACATGAAGTCATTTTCACAACTGCTTGGCAACCCTCTATTTATAGCCACTGTAATGATTTATTAATGTCCTCATCAGGAATCAAACGGTTGCTTTTGAATTTTACATCTCATTGACAAGCCAAATGCTAACATTCCGTCACAACAAACGATGTGCCTTCCATTTAGACAAAAAGCTGTTGAGGGTAATTCTCATAATTATACCCACCAGGGATATACTTACTGCAAAGGCAATTTAGTTGGGTATGGTTGAGTACTATAAATGCACACAGCGATAAGGACTTGATTCAGTAAGTGACAATTAGGATGCTCTCTGCCCCGTTAGAGAATGCCTTCAATAATGAATCCAGGGGATTTGCAGTCTCCTCTCAACTACCTGGATGTCTCTTGTTGTTTTGGGTGGCCTACTTTCTAGCCCAGCTCATGTCATGAATAACTCTGTCTGGCTTTGTGCTGCAAAGCCCTATTCCATATTGGAGACAGAGCTCTCTGTGTGGATGGCCTTACCTTCATTCTGAGTCTGCACAGGAGGTCCCCATTTCTGGGCTTCAGGATTGGCAGATAAAGAGGTTGTGACTCATGTAACGTAAGTGGGTAAATAAAAGCCAAAACAAATCTCAGGAAGTTACTTTTGATGATTCTTTTACAGGATTTGTCTTTGTGGTGTTTCGATCACCATTTCTAATCAGGACCCGTCTTTGTCAAGTGTGTCAGAGGAGGAAATCCATCCAAAAAAATTCAATATATTGCATTTTTGGTCTCACTTTCAGGACGAGGAGTAAAAGCATTTTATAAAGTGTTGCAATCTAGGAAATCACTTCAACCTTGGCCAATATTTAGGGGAGCTCGACAGGTGTCCTTACCGGTTAGGAGTCAGCAGGAGATGACATTCAGGCGGAGACAGTCTCTGAGGACAGGCAGCGTTTTGAAATACTTGGTGAAAAATATGCCTATTAAGAGATACTATTCTGAGTCATTTTCGGGACTGGTTTTGTGCTGGTGGAGAGGAGAACCAGTCCTGTTTCTGCAGAAACCTACGTCCTCACAATTTGATGTTATTTTGCGGTGAGGAAAATGCAGCTTTAAGCAGTAATTGAACAGTAATAAGCCAGACTTTGCTCACATACTACAGAAAATGTGGAAAACAAGTTTCATTGAGAATCCATAGCAGTGAAGTCTCTCTGGCAGGAGGACAACTGCTTAATTGTAATGAAGGGTGTCTTCACTGAATTACAACAGGTCAAATCTAATATGGCATTTATTCTATTCTATGATTGTACTCATTTCAAATCATAGGGGAACTACAATAACTGGAATATATGTTCATATTTTTATGGTGTATTTCTGGACTTATGATACAGGGTGCATCCCAAAGGGGGTTTTCAACTTCATGCATATGCTACACATGGAATCATATAGACCTTGTAATAATATGTGGTTGCACAAGGTTGATATGATAAATTCCCACAGCTGAGTCACATTACTTCCATTTTTAATTTGCATATACATTTATTTCCGAAGCGAGACTCACGGCTTGCCAAGGTTAGCTTCAAGTCTAGTATGACAATGGGATCTTGTCACACACCATTGTGAGCTTGAAGGATTATCACATTTTTGCCTATATATGTATATATAAACCTTAACCTAATTCCTGCATTACAATTTTTACCCTTGTCCAAAACTCAAAACTGCAACCGTCAGGAAGACTACAATAGGACATCATATTTTCGGCTTTGCAGCAGAGATTAGTGTAACTCCAATGTTACACACTTCCTAAATAAATAAATACAGACTAGGGTTAAAATCAAAACTACAACCTTCTTCTGTCTTTCCATTACACTTGACCACTTTTAGCTTCTTGCCTGCAGTCTGCCCCTGGTGCACTCTGCTCAAGGATTCATGCATAAAACAAGTGATAGGCAGGGGAATTTTACATATTATTTTCAAAAGACTCCACATCTCCGCAATGAGTGTCAAGTCCAACTCCTGTCAAGTGCAGTTGTTTGCAGAAAGAGAAGGAGGAGGGAGATAAGATGTTGCAATTTTCATTGTACCTGCTGAAAGCTGGAGTGAAAAAGTTTAACTCAGAACACTTAGTCATTGCAAATGATGCTTGTCAGGACGATCTGTCCTCTAGAAGTTTATGAAGGCACAGGAGACATCTCACAAGAGCCTAAGTGGTTTTTAAGATATGCATTCAGGTATGTAAGCATCTGTGACATGAAGTTGTCCTTTAAGTATGACAGAATCTTGTAGGTGTTTTACTAGAATGCTTCTGTACCTCAAGAAAAATGTTTCATTTTATCATCATCCTCCTTTGAAATGTTCGGTTTTGTCGACAAGGCGTTACAGCGTGCCTTAAATCTATCTGTTTGTTCCTCTTCTCAAAAAAAGCAAATAAACACAAAAAACAGCCCTAAATAAATACCACTGTGTCTTTTGATACTTCATGGTATATTTCTGTGTTGATCCTGAGGTGTTTGTTTCAAAGTCTCAATATAAACAGTTACGCACACGGCTGAAGCTGGCTCCAACACTCAGCCGATCCCCTGAACCGAGCTCAGCTGAATCTGTATGCTGGTGATGCTCGCAGTCATTGACTTGAGAGTGCTGAGTAGTTGACCGAGTACATGCAGGTGCACAGGAGGCAGGGGGAGGCTCTGTGATCTTTTGTTACCGTTTTTCGCATGGCTTCCCTCAATATGAGTGTGAATGGGCAAACCAGAGTGAAAAGTGGAAAGGGAGTCACAGGTGTGGAAAATAGGGGTGTTGAGTTAAAGAAGTTCCACTCAGAGCGGTTACAACTTCGGCTATGAAACAGTACTACAAAATAACATGGGGTCAAGCAGGAGCAGCTCAGTGTGTTTTTTGGAATACCAAAGGCAGCTGGCTTCACATCATCTTAGTGCTATCATAAATCGTTTTATATTAGACAACCTGGGGTGACGAGATTACTCATATCTGAGTGGGGGTTGCACATAAAAACACAACAGGGCAAGGCACTTATAAAGGGAGGTTATTGTAGAATGTATCACACTGAATCCAATAGTTTATTCACATGCAGATATACCAACAGATGCACACCCAGCATCAATCTAATCCATCCTCTAATTACACTATTTTTATATTCTCTAACTATGCTTTTAGAGAAATAATGGGGAGCCAGTAATCAGAGTCTGAGCAGATATAGATGTGAGGAAAGCAAATCCAAAACTTAAGCATAACTTCAGTGAAGTCACTGATACTATTCATTTCACCTTGAGCAGCTTTTGCAGAGTATGTTATCAGGACATGCTAAGGCACTTCTCACTAGCAGTGGCTTGGGAGAAAGCAGAAATGCACCCGCAGAGGTCATTACACTGAGATGCAGCGGTGCAAACTGGAGGTGTGTGTCAGGCAGGCGCCAGGGCGAGGAAATAGTTAACTGCATAAAGGGGAAAGATAAACACATTACTGCTTCGCTAGTCGCCGCAAGTAACATAATGAACTCCTAATCGCTGCTGAGGGTGTAATTCATCTATGAAATCAGCAGCAAATTGAGATGAGGAAAATCAGTTTCTGATCCATCTCATGTGGTAGCTTAGCAGGAAGGATATTGAACGGTGTGCCTCTCAAAAGGTTAGGAGTAACACTTTCCTGTCAGCATCGATATTCTGTCAGTGGAAAACTTCCCCTTCGCTCCGTCTTGTACACACGGGCCTGCCAAGCTGCACATGAGACCAGCAGATGAACGCATCTGTATTCTATGCAGTGCTGGCCAGATAAGCAATGACTAGCACAGAAGGTCAAAATGTCATATTCTCAATCAACTCCAGTAGCACATGATGTCAAATGCTTTGTTGAGTAGAGCGCAGCTGTCACAGGATGGAATGTGTTGAATCAAACTTCTATTTACCCCCTCATTTCTCCCTCCATTCCTTTTCCTCCAGGTCATCATCATCCTCTTCCTCCACCTCCTCAACCCACTTGTCTCCCTCTCCGGAATGAGGCCCAATAGTATATGTGGAACCCTAAGCCCCCACCCCATCCATATCACTCCTCAGGCATTTCAGGATTTTGGTGCTTAACATCAACCCTTCCTCCGCCTTTACATGCCTATTTCTGTCTGCTGAGGTCCTGCTGTGGGTTTCCATGCACGTTGGAGTCTTGTAAATATGAACTCAGGAGAAAATAAATCCATAACTTATGTAGTCACTAAATATGCGTGTGTCTGTTTGTCAGTGTGCGCCTCCTTTATGTACTGTTTGTGTTTGCACAAATATGCATGCATGCATGTGTTTGGACAAGATAAAAACAGGGCCGAAGAAATGAAAGGGAAATTTGTGAGAAGAGGGAGGGAGACAGACAAAGAGTGGGGTGGTAACCGAGAGAGAGAGAGAGCAAAAGAGAGAGGAATGACTCACCTTCTCTGCCGACTGGGCCGTGCCAAAGAAAATCGGGATGAAGGCCAGCCAGACTATGCAAGTGGTGTACATAGTGAAGCCAATGGGCTTGGCTTCATTGAAGTCTTCCGGTACATCCCGTGTCTTGATGGCGTAGATAGTGCAGGTCACCATCAACAGGATGCTGTAGCCCAGTGAGCAGATTATCTGTAGGTCTGTGATGTCACACTTCAGCACGCCGCGGGCCAGCTTGGGGTTTATGGTTTTCTGCTCATCGTAGTCGATGATGGTGTTCGGCGGGTCAACGGCGAACCACACCAGCACCCCCAGCAGCTGGACGCAGATTAGGCTGGAAGTGATGGCTATCTGGGAGGTGGGACTGATGAAGCGAGGGGCTGTGACTGTCTGCTTTCCCTGCTCGAAGATCCGATAGATCCGGTTGGTCTTGGTGAGCAGCGCGGCGTAGCTGATGCACATGCCCAGGCCCAGGAAGATCCTCCTGAAGGCACACACAGCTATATCAGGCTTGGCGATCATGAGGAAGGTGATGATGTAACACAGAAAGATGCCAGTTAGCAGCACGTAGCTCAGCTCTCGGCCCGACGCCCGCACGATGGGTGTGTCGTTGTAGCGCACGAAAGTTGCCATGACAAAGATGGTGGCGATGATGCCGAGCATGGCCAGGAAGACGGGGATGATGGCCCAGGGGGAATGCCACTCCAGCTTGACTATGGGGATGGGCTGGCAGGCGGTTCGGTTGGAGTTGGGCCTCATGTTGTAAGAGCACAGTCTGCAGGAGGTCTCGTCGTACTGGTACTGGTAGCCGTCGCAGAGCTCGCAGTGCCAGCAGCATGGCATGCCCTTTACTTTCTTCTTCCTCTCTCCAGTTTTGCAGGGCAGACTGCACACAGAGATGGGCACCTCCTGCTCTCCATCTGGCCACTGAAGGTCCTCCAGCTGGGAGAGATGTGACAGAGCACAGGAAGAGAGGTTAGAAGAAGCACCACCATGGAAGAAAAACGATGTGAAAGGTGAGAGGTGCCAGAATTGTAGTGCACCATAACATCAATATGTGCTCGATCACGCCACATTAACCTGCCACTTGTGACTACGATATGAATCTTATGATAGTACAGAAACAAATCTTTGCAAACGGTTAGCAAAACTTGGCAGAAAAAAACGATTAACTTCATACATCTTTCTTGCCAATTTTCTTAGAGGGATTGCCTCTTCTAATACTTGAAAGTAATTGAAATCACCATGGCAACAGAGCCTACCTTTGTTCAGTGAAATAAAAATAAAGAAATGTGAAATGCAAAAGACATTATGTTTTAATACAGCAGCCAGTGAGGTATGAAATACGTGATGAGAGGGAAGTAGAATGGGATTTAGGATTGCAAAAGGCCTCCGCTAGACTTTGCAGAGCTATTTCTATTTATGATCTTGACATGAAAATGAAAAGTGCAGTATACAAACGCACTATCTGAAAGTCCAAACCCAAAAGTCCCTGAGGCGTTTCATGATTCAAGCTCAAACTATAGTTTCGACGTCCAAGTCAGCCTGAGAAAGCCACGAAGAAACTGAATTTTTTAGGGCTCTTACATATTTTGTTAGGACCTTAAGAATCTTTCATAGTACTCTGAGCTGATCTTTTGATTTATTATGAAAGTGTACTGATCCGTGACTTTAAAAGCACCACAAGATTAAAGATACACCGCCATAGTTCCACAGCAATATCAATCATCAGCAGTATCAGACATGTGACTAAAATACATCAATTGAAGCCCAACAAACAAAAAAATAACACAGACGACTACGCTTTTCCACGGTTTGAGCATTAAACTTGACTCTTTATCTGTCTTCTAAAACTACTCGGATCTAAAAGATGCTTTGAGAGAAAGGATGTGGGACAACCTGCATTAGAATCCGAATGGCGCAGCATAAAGCGATGTTTGAAACGAACAGGAATTCTTTTTACTGATTACTTTTTGGGGTCTGCTTTGATGTGAAGTGAATTCATGACTTAAAGGCTCCCTGTGGAGTTCCAGACTTTTAGCAGAGTGATGGTGCAGCATGTCCCCATTTTGTTTGTCTCACGTGTGCTCAAAAGGACGCGCATGCATGTGCAGTCTGGCCAATGGTATCACACAACCGCGCTGATACACAGCCAATGGAAGAATAGGGCCGCAAGCTAATTTACATTAATGTAAAAATATGTAGGATATAAAATAATTTAAAAAGCTCACTGTTTAGACTTCAAGGATACACACAATACATTTCAGTGAGTAAGACTGAATGCAAACAGAACATTTCCATATGTTTGCAGAAAAACACCACAGGGCTCCTGAGAGGGAATAATTTAACATTTTGGGGAATGCACCCATTTGTTTTGTTTTCTTCGTGCACAAATGTGAAGCTGCAGCCAGCAGCCCGTAGCTTTAAGTTAGCATCGAGAGCAGAGACTTTAAAAACGACTGACAGGTGAACCGAACAGTATTGATTATTTTGTTGCATGGCACCTGTCGAGGTGTGAATACAGATGTCAGGTAGCAGGTGAACAGTCAGCCTCATGTAGCTGTAGTTTCATATTCGGCTTACAGATAAGACGGCGCTATCAATCTTCTCATACAACGCTCTGTAAGAAAACCAATAAGTGTATTCCCCAACATGTCAAAACATTCCTTTAACCCCTTCCAGCCTGCAGGTCCCTGGACTGGGATCGGAATGTATCAATTCATTTTTCTAAGGCTGCCAAGTGTGGTGCATTTGCTGACTGCGAGTATAAAGGATGTGGTATTTGTTGCACTTCATTTCTTTTACGTCATATTTGGTGGTGCTACAGTTGAGAAATTTTCAGGACAGATTCAATAACTTCAGTGTCAATGATTCATTGCTACAAGGATTTTATATACTCCACACTGGCCTGGTGATAATTGGACTTATTATATTTCCAAATTCCCCCAACTGTCTCCATGGAGTCTAAGGTTGTTCATTTTGTCCTTGCAGTTTTGAAGCTGTTAATAACTAAGTGTAGGGAGGTTTTTCAGTTGGGGGCTTAAGGGGTTAGGGTGATTTTTATCATTGCTAATATTGTAATTTAATTTAATGACTTTACCCTCTAAACCCCAAACACTTTCTGGGTGTTTTTTCTGCTCCTGTCACATTTTTACTCACTGTGGGCTTATTTTTCACTGCAAGTCCTGCAGCTCTATGGAAACAGCATAACCACGGCTGGAAGCAGGAGGAAATCGAAAACATTTTGTGCAGCATAACACTGTCATACTGCAATAAGTCCTTAAAAAAGAAAAACTAAAAGCTGCTTTTCTTTGAAAATTAAAAAAAAAAAAAATCTTGAATCAACATGTACAACATTTTTTCTGAGTGCCCACAGGATGACTGTACATGCCCCAGATATTTTGCTAGTTATTTTTAATTTGTTTCCATACTTGTCTGCTATCTGCTCTGTGTGAAAACAGCTTTCAGTTCAGCCCAATTCAGCAGAAAAGTCCCTGAATTTTTATAATGTAGCTCCTGGTTGCATTTACTAATGACTTCCTTTTTGCGATAAGGAGCGCAAAATTTTTCACTTTTTTACAGAATCTGGCGAGAGCAATCCATTTGTTTGTGGCAAATTTTTTAAACAAGACAAGTAGAATAAAGTTATTTTAACAAAATATACTGACTTTAAGCTTAGATTTGGTTCAGTCTCTCGATAGAATCACACATCACAGATAAGTAGTTTAAGGACCGTTTCTTTTTTCACTCTTTAGTCTGGTAAATGGCTAAAAGACAACATGCCTGTCTAATCCATGAGGTGGGTTCTGGGGTTACATTAAAAGAATGGTGACCGTCTTACTCCTGTTTACTACTTGTAGTTCTGCTCAAAGTCACACTTAAACAACAGTGGATAAAAAAACAAATAAAAATGCCATCATATACAGAAAATACCATTAGATGCAACACGAGTCCAGCATCAGCTCAGGTGACAGCATCACCTCCTCCACATGTGGCAACTGCTAATAATTGCAGATACAGAGCTCCACCTCTGCAGCGCACACACAAACACACACACACACACACACACACTCACATCTGCAGTGTGTTGGTGATGTGTGTACCTGTATGACAAATGTGTTGTTTCTGTGCTGTCTGGGTAGATTATCATCTGCCATTTATCTGGGGGCATGAAGGTGCCATTTGTTATTTGGACAATGAATGGTGCTCTCTGGAAAACCTCCCGATTACACACAGTGTGGAAACAGTAATGAGACCAACAGCTCTGTTGCCATGGAGACCAGAAACAAGATTTTTGACACCTTGGACTCGTACTGTTGCCATAGCTTTCATTTGGGTGTTTCTTTAATTGTTAATTTTACAGTTAATTTGAGTTTTCTTGAGCTGGAACAGCATGACATTGATCCTCTTTATCAGTGATCACAAAGTGTATCTGGATGCTCACTCCAGGAAACCTTTAAATTAAATGCCTCTTTAAGTTTTATTGAACAAAGTAATACATTTTGCATTGAGGGATAATTGCACTGTAACAGCATTTGGTTTATAATCGCACTAAAACAGAAAGAGGCACAAATCTTCAGCAACAGACGCTGTTCCACCTGCGCTATCAAATCCATTTGGCTGAGTTTAATTCTTGTGGTCCAGAGAGCCATTATGCAAATGTTAGCTCATCTGTATGTAAATGTCATGTTTTTTCGTTGTAATCTGAGTTACATAGAAATACATAAAAATTCCGCTCAGGTTTCATCCTATCTTATGGGCAATTTCAAACCATGTTTGCCTTGAAATAAAATAAAACTCATCAGTTTCTTTATTGTCCACATGAATCACCGGAGCCCATTCTTGTGTTGTGACAGTGAGATCTATTACAGTGGCTACAAACCCAACACCTTGCTCTTAGGAAAGCAGCAGCTGTCTCCAGCCCTGCACCTAAAACTGATATTAGGCAGTATATTTTTTGTAGGGGAATTAAAGTTATTTAAAGCTCCAATGCAATGAAAAATGCCCTATCTATGTTGCTATAGCACAGACTCTACACTCTTGTGGATGTGCCCTCCAAAAAAGTAAAATAAATCACATTTTAATGTATTTTTAGATTAAATTCCTTCTGTTTTCCACCAATATACACAATATGTCCATATAATATACCTTGCAATCTCAGGTGTACTTTAAATTTTATTGAGGAAATGTGATTATGGACTTTCATCAGGTACAGTAAAACCTGCAGGAAAACTAACGAGCTCCAGGAGGAACATGGGAGGTGTCTATTTTAGGTGTCAGTTTCCAACAACACTAACAACTTCAGTAGCTTCTGCTGCCAAACACTGAACATACACTAAATGGACTCACACACAGGTTAAAAACATACTTTTTCTCGTCCTCCCACTCCACACCATCAGTCCTCCAGCAGATACAGCTGAAGAATAATGATACCTAACAACTGTAGGAGCACGTCTCGCTGTTTTCTTTTCACCTTCTTACTTCTCTTTAGTGTTGAAAGCTCAAATCAAGTCCCTTCTGATGTCTTGTTCCAGCTCCTTTTTACAGGTGGAAACATATCAGATCTCTTTAATACTGAATGTGACCAACTCAGATTCTTTTTTAATCCTTCTTCACAGACTAATTTGAAATTCATCTGGTTTCACTGCATGCTTTTTTTCTTCAGAGCAGCTCTTGAGACATTTCATAACCTCTGACAAAAACGTGTTTCAATTATTGATAAAAACATTTTTCTTGTTAATCAAAGTTTAAAGTAACTTCGTGAAGGATTTTCAAATCTGATTAAGTTTTGTCCTGCATTAGTTAACAACACATTAGCTGAAGTGTGTGCATGTGTACACATTTCTTGAGTAATTTTGGGGGGTAAAATATAATAATTCTTTTGTATTAAATTTCCCATATTTCTTTTAATTTGTCAAGAGGGTTCATTTTAGTATGATTGTGTAACCCCCATGTTTTTGCCCTGTTCTCAACAAGATTTTTCAGTGTCCGTAGCTTTAAATGTAGCTGAGCTGCTGCTGTCCACCCCACTTTCAGGAAGAAGACTCTCTCTGCGTCTGCCCAGAACAAAACAGCTCACCACATGTTAGCCAACACAGGTATAATGGAGTGTTTGACACCAGCACTTTCTGTCGCCTTCTCTCTGAGCTAACATTTTACATGAAAATACAGCCGTAGTGTTTAACTCATGAGTATGGTGAGTTTGTCAGACAACATTGTAGTTCGTTGTAATCTAAGTGGTGCCCAGCAGCAGCCTGGGAATGGCTATGAGGTGACTGTTGAGTAACATGTAGTCTTGATGGGCAGCATTTCAGTCACTATTTTATACAGAAACAGAAAAAACTGTAATAGAGAAAAACTAAATGAGTATTTGGTTGTATTCAAAAGCAGAGAGCACAGAGAGCAATCCGAGAAGCAAACAGATGTAAACACTGGATGAGTTTAGGTTGCACTGCAGCACAATAGTAACCCACCAAATCCTTGTTTAATGGTTTCAAATTAGTCTTTAAGATTCCACCATCTCTGACTTGACTCCGTCAGCTTTACAATTTTCACAGAGCTATAACTTCTGGCCATACGATGAAAGCTAATTGTAACATTAGCTGCATTAGCTCACAGTTTGCAAATACTCAGGGTTTTTCTATTGTTGTGGTAACATTGCCATCAAAAATACAAATAATCCACTCGGCCTTCAGGTCCTCACATGCTGGGAGTGCATGAAGACTCATGTGTTCACTCTTGCAGTCAAGTGCAGGACATTTGGTGAGCTTTGTTCACAGCTGAGACGTAAAGCTGCTAAAGAAAGTAAACAAACCTGGCTGACTGAGGCAGCCGGGTGGACAAAATAATGCAAAGTTGGAAGTAGATGACTGTTGGTTCAGTTAGAACATCTTAGTAGAATTTCTACTGGGTTGTAAACATGAGAAGCCACCTAGTTCTAGAGGAGGGGCTTGGAAATGGCAGAGATAAACATCTTCAAGTCTGAACAGCTTTACTTTACACTTGTGTGTTTACAACAACCACAAAACACAATACAAATAGATTTTTACCATATGTGACCTTAAAGTTGCAGATTTACTTTCTCCACCAAAACAAAATCAATTAGATTAAAAGTAAAGATACCTGCACCTGAGTTCTCCCTGTATTTGAGATTCAAATAAATACATGTGCACCCAGATATCCTGTTAATTACAGACATACCAACAGATGTCTTTCGTCTGTGTTATTAGCATCAGTGAATCATCATACCCTGAGCTGGAGAGACTCCACCCACTGTCCTACCACCCTATACTCTGGGGTGGAGGAGTTGGTCATCTGGAACTGGAACAGGTCGTAGCGTCCTGGAGCATCGCCGTTCTTGTTAAACACAACAGGAGTTCCGGCACTGCCTGTACAGAGCAAGAGAGAAAATGCAGCAAAGGGACAGCGGAATGAAGAAAGTGTTAGGCGGTGGCATGACAAGATACAGCATCTTTTCTAATATGAGAAAAACATGAACTTTTAACTGCCTGCATCTTATTGTGCTGTGACCTAAAAGGACCACGCAAAGGTCACTCTTCCTCTCAGTCCTAACCTCCGATACACCAGGACATATTGTATATCTTGAACCCTTGTGATAAACACAGACAAAAGGGTCAGTAGGGTAGTAAGCTCCCCACTGACCAATATAACACTTTCTCACCTGTTTCCTATGCATCATCAGTGCTGCACAATGGGCTCTGGAGGAACATATTATCGCATTCAAAACACTCAAATTCATGTGGACTCTAACACCAGGAGCTGACTGTTGTTTAAAATGAGTGCACACCTCCACAGGTTAAAAGTAACGCATTTCAATCACACAGCGGTCAACAACAGGGGACGTAAGGAGGATAAATAGGTCAGCCAAAGCATCATCCGGTCCCCATCTGCTCTCAGTGTGTAGCAGCCTGTCTCAAGCAGAGCCCAGAAGATTTCACTAATTAGCCTAGAGAGGACTGTGGACACCTCAAACATTAGGCGTGACAAAAAGATTTTTTTTTTCCCGAGCTGTCAAGCCTGTGAGTTGGATCTACGCTATATAAAGTGTGTACATCACTCAATAATATGAGTGTGTGCAAGGTAGTGTGCTAATGCAGATGTCAGTCAACGTGAGATCTCCCTCGCAGCAGTGAATGTTGAATGGCATTAATGGAAAAAACGGTTGTACTTTATTTTATACATGAGCTCTGCATTGTTTATGAGGTGATTTTTTGTACCATCTCACAACACTGGATGAGACTGAGAAACTGCTGCATTTTGCAAGTCTGTTCACCTTGGCACTGCATACAGTGGTTCACATGCACAAATGGAGATACCATTTTTGAAATGGGACGGGGGGAGCTGATGACACTTGGCATGGGAATTAAGTACTTTAATAGCTCTGGCTATAAAAAGTGTAGTGAATGGACCACGAGCATATGTCCAAAACACTTTGGGAACATGTTGTCTTTTGTATCTAGAACAGAGCTTGTGGCTTTTGGATAGAAGGCCACCCACCTTCTCCTTAGTTTGCAGCCAGAAGGGAATTTCATCTCCCTCCAGTTTTTTTCCAAGGACATTTGTCATTGAGCATTCTACAAAAGTTTCAGGCCAAAAGTCTCTTGTAAAACAAGAGAGGCAGAGGTAGCAAGGCAAAAAGCTTATTTTAGACACCAGTGTAAGAAGCCTTTTTCATAACACAATATGAATAAGCACGCAAATTTGCCTGTTTGACTTTGTGACACCACTGCATATTACAAATGTCAGCTTGTAGGATTTTAAGTGGCCATTCCCATGTTGATGCAGGGCCACAAAATGTCTCACTGTCTTCTGTTATGTAAAGTGACAGCACATATATATTCCACATTAACAATACAGAAATAGCACCACCACAGCCATTTGACCCAGCGCTGTTTCCATTTAGTGCTGGAACATTAATTCATAGGTGTCCATGTGTCAGTGCAGAAAATGAAGCAGGACGTGTGTTCGGAATTAATTCGAGGGTGCTTGTGAAACCCATAGTAAAAACTGTCGATATGAAAAACTAAAACTCGGTGGGCGGCAGTCATCGTCCTGTCACTTCTGCTTCTACTAAACAGACAGCAGACTTGTTGACACAGTGTATAAAGATGTTGACAAGGTATTGACTCCTGTGAGCAAAAGCTGTGACAGGGTTACCATTCTTACTCCACGCCCCAGCAAAAATATAGAACATGCACTAATACACAGAGTCATTCAGTAAAGTGACATGAATGATTGGGCACTTGGCACTCTTCAGCTTTAGAGCAAATAATTAAGTGGTGTTTCTGCGTGTGCAGATAAAAAGGCATTAGAAATTCATTTCTATTTTCTATTGCCTGATATTTTCAAGGGAACACAATGGTCTGTGTAGACTCCTTAGTGTGAGTGCTGTCTAAGATGAAAGATTTATGCATTTGCATGTGGCTCTGAACTAAGACATGACAAAAGTGCACTGCTGCTGTGCTGTGCTGAGCAGTGTGGGTGGACTAGGGATCCACTGCTGTGTTTCTCTCGCATCATTATTCTCTCCTCCTTTTTTTTCTGCCTCTCACTCTTCAGCTCTGTGACTCCAGCACAGTAGGGAGATCAACAAAGGAGGCTTACACTCCTTCACTCTCAAACATACATTAGCAGTGGCACATACACAGGATAATGTGCGTGGTTTCAGTCTAAATGCAATAAGGGGCAGGGAGATATGCCTGGCGGAGCAGCAACACAACAAGCCAGTTAAACGGTTTGAGAACATAATAGCAAGACGGGAAGAGGTAGAAGAGACAGAGAAAGTGGAGATCTTATTCTTGGCTCAGGTGGAAAGGAACCTTATTCAGTGTCAATGCCACTCTGAGGGAAATGTTTTTCGGAGGCTGAAAATCCAGAAAAGTCAGCACAAGCCCAGATGGTTATTGGGACTGGACAGCAGATTCTCAATCCAATGCATGAATCTGCACTTAGTTAAGGTCTGCTTGAAATACTTGCACTGCTCATGCGACTTGCATACATTCTGTTGCTTTAGTTCCACCTTAAAATCAGAGGGCTTCTTGCCTGCTGGAACTCTGCACTGCTGCCATAGCGACAGTGTTGGAGAAAGACAGGCAGCTCTTTAGCCTTTAGCTCACCGACAGAAGTTTGCTTTCACACTTTCTTATATATAAATAATTGCACAAAGTACTTTGCTCTTGCATTTCTTAGACTGAACTGGCATCAACAAAATATCAAATATATATATTACCAGAACACACATTGGATGGATCAAGATAATTTGAGTTGAAATTTATAGTAGTATTCTTTGTTTGATTGTCCAAAACCCAGTTGAAGGAACAAACCAGTACTGACTTCATGCGATATTTCATTCCTTTCTAGCCTAGACCTCCTTGTTCGGTAACTATTTTTATTGTGCTTAGTATGTTGCTACATTATGAGAACCTTGAACAAGAGCCTGATGCTTTAAATAATCACCAGCACACCGTATGTGCATTAATCTAAAGTATCCAGTGACTACACTGTTTATCCAGTTTGAGCAGCATTTGCTAAAAAAACAAATATCCAGCTGTTACATTACTTGAAGAAAGCCATATTTTTGAACCACTTCTAAAAATGTATGTATTGAGTAAGAACATATGAGCCTGGGAAAGTCAGAGCGAGATGGCTTAAGACATTTGGTCTTTTCATGGGGTTTATTGACAGTAGCAAAAATATAGATACTTTGCCGACCTTATCCTTAATGCCTGGTTGAAATTTCAGAAGCTGGTTCCAGACCTTTGAATCACTGCCCTTTTTCTGATCTTTTTCTGATTCTCAGCAATACAAATAGGTCTGATGTTTGGATGGAAAAAAAACAGCAAATCAGGGCTTTTTTATTCAAGATTAAGGATGAGGTTGAGTCTTCCTGAGCAAGAAAAATAGTTCAAATCAAGGGAAAACAAAAAAATTGCCACAAAAAGCGTGGATAAGATCAACACACTGTGTGGCCTGTTGTATTACCACTTAAATGGCGGCTTTTAAATCTGCATAATTATTCGATTGTTGTGAAAACTGTTAACTCTTCCCTTGCTCCCACAGCTTCTGTTTTGACGGAAAATGACAGCAATGGGATGGATATGTCACTTTACTGAACAAACAACCCGACTCAAATAGAAAGCAGCTAACACGAACAACGGGAATCTTCGACTGAATAATGAATGAAGTGAAATGGAAATTTAGTCTGATTATCACACTAGAAATTTAATTGTTCAAAAAGTTACACCATGTGAATTAACAATGGCACTACCGAAGTGCTGCGAGTTCGGAATGAAAAAAAGCAATACTTGATCGCTGCTGCTCTTTTTTAAATGGATGTGTTCAATGACAAAATCCTTTTAAATGTTTTATTTGTCATTACTTTGTAGCAAAACTAGCTGCTGTGTTATTTATTCTGTTAGCCAGGTAAAGGTTGCATTTTCTCATCCCCCCCTCCCCCCGCTCCTTTGTAGTAATGGAATGTGAGTCGATTTATTAGACTGGATTTTTATATTGTGTGGAGTTTTGTGTCAAAAATATGCACTAACACAAGTCGAATAATAAATAAGGAAATGAAATAATACTGAGCAATCTTAAATTAATTATTAGTACAATGTGCCTGTCCCAGTAAAGTACACACACGTACACATTTCCCCCCATATTCCATTAAATCTTATTTATAATAAATGGCTTAGATGTAACTCTACACGGCATTGCTTCCTCTAGGATATGTAGGTACCCATCTCTTCACCCCCTCGGCTATTTGCTGCAGCTTATGCACACCAGCTCACCTATGACTCTGCACATCAAGGTCACAGGATTGCTTTTTTTGATTAGTCATGTATAAAACCCTGCAGTTCTGGATGCAAGCTTTTGGGTTTTTCATTGTTACACTGCAGTTTCAAGCAAGGAACACTCATGATGTGTCTTCCAGCATATAAAAATTACTAACCAGAAGGGGTTAGAAGACACAATGAACAGGGTCCACCTCTAAAAGTGGGAGAGTTTGGTGAGAAGATTACATTGATGCCTGAATCTGTATAATCTAATGGCGAGCTGAACCCTGTCTAGAGTATTTTGTGAATGCATAATGTACTTCAAAAGAGCCTCTAATGATCACTGGCTGATGTACATGCTAGTGTATTTGAAATGACAAAGGTTTCTCTTGTTTTAAATTCATTTCCCAGCTGGCTCCCTCCTTCCGCTCTCTCCTGCATTTCAGAGCAGTTTTCATTAATAGCTATTTGCCATTAATTGTTAAGTATCTTCCACTTTCTGCACAGGGCTGAATAATGCAGCGGCTCAAGCACAGACGGGCCCATCAAATATCATATTTACCCAAAGTATTACACGGATCCAGAAAATGTGCTGCTTTGAGTTATGAATGATGCTGAATGTAAATTTAAATTGTAGCTAGCCCACAGGTGACTCTATGACTCATAAAACAGAGGAGGTGGTGTGTATTTATTACCTATATATTTGTCAATTTTTCATAGTCTAAAATGAATCTGGCTTTTATGTCCATGCTTTTTCTCTAAATTACATGATGTGGACACAGAAGCTATGAGTAAAATCCTCCAGGGCATACTTGTAGTTAAAGGTGTAGTTTTTAGAAATATGCCTACTTGTATTCTTGTCACGAGTTAGATGATGTCACTATAACTTTGTACAATATGCAGCTGGAGTCAGGAGATGATTAGCTTAGCTTCAAATAAAGAACATTGGAAATAACTTGTTTGGCTCTGGCCAAACTCTACCAGCACATCTAAAACTAATTAATTAATACTTTAAATCTCATTTGTTTAATTTTTTCTATCACCTAAGTGTTCACCGTTTTACAGGGGCGATGTACGGACGACTCATTGGCCGACGGCAGTTGCCAGGCAACAATTCGTGACTTCACAAACTCACCGCTCCTGGCCAGGAAGTAGTTCACAAAACCAGAGCTTGTCATTATTACATGTGGGGTTTTAGACAGATTAAACGAAATTAACTTGTGAGCTGCAGGCAGTGTGGTTGCATTTTGTGACAAATCCGGTCTTTATGCTAAGCTAAGCTAACTGGCTGCTGGCTAATGGTACAGATTTGGGAGTGGCATCTTTCCTCTCGTCTAACTCTCAGCAAGAAAGCACATAACCTAATTTAGTGATCATAACGGGCTTATTTAGTTTAGTTGTACTGCATAATGATGATTAATGGTTTGTTCATGTTGTAATATTTTTATTTTTTCCTTTCCGTTATGTTTGATTATCTTCTGTCTCCGTATTACAGCTTGAAATGTAGTTGACAAAATGAATTCCATGCTGTTAAATGAGAGCTGCAGTAATGTTGAGTAGCTGGTCATTTTGCTTTAGCTTGGTTTTTACAGTGTGCATAAGGTCTAATTGCCACCCAACACTCTAAACACCAAAGTAGTAACATAGTGGGGTTTGCTTTTTGTGTTTTTTCTTAATCCACACCATCTGCAAACGTCTGATGTGTAAACTTTTTCAAAGTGTCACTCACCGTTGAAGCTGGTGTTACGTATGTACCTCAGCAGAATCTTTCCCTCTGCAGCCTCCATCTGTGGACAGACGCCAGGATGATCAGGACAGAGGTCCCGCTGCATGTTGTGCAGAGCGTGGGCCATGGCGTACACCGCGTCAATCACAAACTGCACCTTCCCCTCCTGCTCGTACTTGGAGTCGATCCCAATGCGCTCCTGGCCTGAGGGAAGAAAGAAAAGGAAGATAAGGACTAACAGCCAAACGCATCATGAGCCATTAGACTTTACATTCCCTCAGCTCTGCCTGCGTCTTTTCATTCCTCTCTATAGCGTTTGCTGCTGTTAGCTCAGTTTTGAGTTTGAAGGAATTACACCTAAAGCGACAATGTGGCATAGGAAATAAGAAGACACATTTAATTCCCGAGTGGAAAATATCAAGCTGAGCTGTGAGACAAAGTGTTCGTGACAAATACGGCAGAGTCAGATTGAATTACTGAGGTGTATTATGAAGTAATAGGCTGGTAACAATGGACCTCATTTGTCCCATCGGAAAGGTGATGAACATCACCATGAACTTTTGTAACACGCTCTCCTACAGTGGCTCCCTGCTCTTTTATATCCTCTTCCCAGTGTACTGCCCTTTCACTATGGGCTGCCGTAAAGGTTTTGCCTCATTCTGCTGATGCACTGCTTGAATACATAATGTACAACCCCTGCTGGATTTTTGTTTGTCTCGCAAACTGAATCGGCTATTTTATGCTCCTGTTGGGTGAAAGCTGCATTTCAAAGCTGCGAATGAAAACGATAGCAACAAAAATATTACTATTGCTTTTAATAATAATAATAATCATCATCACCATCATCATTCTCGCGAGCATCATCATTATCTCCATAATTATAATATTCAGGCCCCACGCTTAACAAAAATGCACCATCAAGAAAACACTAAAAGACTATTTTCTCCTTACTGATAGCTGCTCACAGGAGAGCTTGGTGATGGTGGTAATAGGACATGTAGAAGAATGGGGGGAAGCTTCCATAAACTAAAGGAGCTAAAAAGCAATCTGCGGTGACATTTCAGCCCATTTCTCAGAACCTAACATACATTTTCAGCCCACACATAACCTTTCTGATTTTCTGAGCTCTGCATAGGGAACTCTATGGACAGCCCCTGAATGCAAAAGCCTTTCTGTTAGTGTTTAATATTCATAAACATCAGCTCGTCTCCAGGTTTTAAAAAGAGACAATATGGAGACATTTGTACAGTCATTTTCGGTGGAAGTGAAGAGAAGATAAAAGGCATTTTACAGTCATTTTACAGAGGGTTTGTGGGGCTCACTAAGTGGAGGAGCATCTCTTGTCTTTGACGCATGATAAAAGACGCCATACAGGAGATTATAAAGGAAACAAAATCCTCCAGCAAACAGTAATTTGTGTCACACTGCTATTACCGTCATCATGTATGCAAGCAAGATTAATACAGCATCCCACATCACAGGCATCATCCACGTAGATAATAAATGCAGTGCAATGCCTGTCACACCGTTGGCAGGGAGAGTTTAGACGATATGAAAATGTATCACTGTTGGAAACAACACTATCATTAATACCATAACAAAGATGCCACTAAAGCAGAATGAGGGCATGAGCAGTGTATACTTAGCTTTTTCTGTCATCTTCCCTTGTAATTTCCAGCCTAAATAAATGATACTCTCTGCAGTTAGTGTGCTCAGCTGTCAAGGTGACTGGGTTAAGGGGGAATAGAGGGAAAATGGAATTTAATAGTTACAGGACATTAGCCACAGGAGCAGACGGTCTATAACTGTAGTATGACTAAGACACGTGGCGCATTATTATTCTAATAATAAACTCTGCTTGTCCTGCACCCGCTGGGTAGAAACACCTGGTGTTAGACTTTCTGGCTGCGCAGCCGACAAGAGGGGTTGAATTAAACCCCGACAGTCTTCTAATAGGAACAAAAGGTCAAGTTCGCATCAACCTGACAGAGCAGAGTGAATATATACATCACCTCTTAGTGTAATACAGGAGTATTCCTAATTGGTTCGTGTCAGAACTCACGTACCTGTGCATTTGCGGCTCGTATCCTCTCTCTTTGAGGCGCTGAGCAGCCTGCAGTCAAAGTTTTCTTCCCAAAACTCAGCAAACCACACGTTCCTGCGATTGTTCTCGAGGGTGAGCGCAGTAAAGTATTCATCAAATCCTGGAATAGAGGAAAAAAGAGGAAAGGGGGGAATGGCTCAGTTCCGGACCAATTATCAACCAGTTGAGACCAGGAGGAAATGAGGGGAGAAGTAGCGTGGAGGTGGAGGTGGAGGTGGAGGTGGAGGTGGTGGTGTTGTGCTGCTGGCAACTAGGTGCTGGAAGCACACCAGCAAACACTACTTCATCAAATCTGACCACGGTGGTTCCTCTTCCTCTCGAGCCCCATGGAGCTTTAATCACTTCTTTCATCTAGGAAATTACATTAATTAAAAAACAGGATGCATAATAAATAACGCAGGGATTGTAAGTGGGGCCACAGCCTGTTGCCGCAGGCTGTGAGGTCCTGTAGGTACCGAACATGTTTTCTTCACTTCATAAAAGCCATTACAACAGAAATGGATGGAAGGAATGATGTATGAACTTAACACTCATTTCAGCAGGGCTTGTATAAGGCATTAGCTTGAAGAGAAATAACCTGCTGCAACAAAAAAGGGAAGAAAAAAAAAAGCCTGTATGGTGAATTTCTTCTCCTTTTTTAGTGCAACTTTACCGCCCAATGTGGGTCAGCAAACTGAGCGGGGACAATACTTCACTGTGAGATTCATGGTGCAATGTTTTTTTTAAATTTCTTTTTCCCAGAACACACAGTTCTATGACAGGAGGATAATCTGAATTTCACATTTTAATGTCACTGCGTCTCCGCTCTGTTATCCACTCATATTGGCTGAGTTGTGGGTAAAGGTGATAATCAGAGCAGAATGACTCAGCTCATTTTCTTTTCAAAAGACCATCAATGATGCATGGTGGATTAATAATATTCTCGCTGCCTCCAGAGTGTACATTTGTCCCGGCTAGACCTCCCCTAATTAAGGAAAGCTTCATAAAACTCAGATTGTAATGATTAGTGGTTATTAGGACTGCCATGGTGGACAGAACTTAAAATAGATGCTGAGAATATTTCTGGTGGTGAATTTTTTGTGTGGCCTTAATAAATGCTGCTGTATCGTTTCCTCATATCTCGTGGGTTTTTTAAGCTACAGTTTTGAAGACAAACTTGCTAATAATGTCATTTAGAAAATAATGGCATATTGTCCAGAAAGCTTTTCCTTCAACCTATTATTCTGTCTCGCTTTCAGTAATGATTCAGCAGCCATTCCTGCCTTTGAAGCAAGTAAAACCATTAGTTAGATACATATGCCTGGATGCATACAAAAGGTGAAATGTATCCTGGTTTCAGCGCTTGATTTAATAAAAGAAAAACAGTCAATGCATCCAAACTGACTTTAGTATAGTCATGCACTGTATAACCCACAGCCAAATGCAACAACAAGGTCACACTAGTTCTCTGAGGACTGTCAAAAGTCATTCGGCGCAATGTTGGAAATTGCCTACTGATGTAGAAATACAGGCAGAGGGAGGTGGAGTGGGGACAAAAAAGGTAAATAAAAATATGTTGTCATTGTTTAAATGTACTGAAAATCACAGATCTTTGTACAGTTAATGTATGTGAGGTGTTTTCCAGAGCGTACCCTCTCTTTAAGCTTTTGTACAATGTGTTTTTAAGGCTGCGCTAATCAATTTTTCATGTTAGCAATGAATAAAATGCCAGTTAATGTGACAGGTGTCGCTCATAATGACGAACCCACAGAGAATTAAGGCTCAACTCTGCAGTTCCTGTCACCTCTGTGGAGCATTTTTAAGATGTTCAAGCTCATTATTTGGAACTTTAAAGTTTTCAGAGATATCCATTTCAGTACCGTTTTAAGGACTGATCTGTTTCTCATCAAAAACTGCTATTAAACCAAATGTTCTCTGCCAGTCAAGGATCCACCAGCAGACAAGGTCAATAAATCCTAGAACAGCAGCACCTAAAGATATTAAATTAGACTATTGTCTTGATGGAGACCAACGCAGAACTCAAAAGAGAGTAAATATCAAGCTAACATTCCATTCCAGTGATCAGAATCACAACTCTTGCTAACATGTTCAACATATTAAATCTATATGGTGACAATAAGTGTTGAAAGCTTAGTGCTGCCCCAAGTAGCAAAAAAGAACAAATAAATTGAATATTTATGCCTGCTGCAATTGTTAAATCAATATTTTATTATGCATATATTTTCCTGACAGTGACTCAAATGCCTTCTTCACCAAAAATAGGGTAAAAAAGAGTTAATGTCTGATTTACATTACTAGTGACACTAATGTCTCCTTATAACTGCTACATGTACGAGTGTAAATAGGAAACTTGTCTGCAAACAAGCCTGCCTCATCAACCCAAAAGATGATAATAATACTGCTGAGTAATCAGCATGTTCACTGCTTCAAGTGACCCAAAAAACACTGATTGCAGATTGTTTTATATAAAAAATTTGATTTCTATTTAACTTTTTTCTTTTTTATGGTCTGAAACTGAAGAACAGACAACCAATTGGGTAAAAAAAACAAACCCAAGCCTCCCTACGTCTAGAATATCAACACAGTAAGAAAGAAAGAAGAAAAGTGACAGTAGAAGTGGTGAATCTTGCCATGTTAATCTGTGTGTGTGTGTGTGTGTGGGCGCCTGCTGTGTGTATACCTTTAATGGAGGAGCGCTTGGGCAGAATAGTGACTGCTCCCACTGCTACATCCTCGAGCTGGTGGATCGGGCTGCTCTTGGCCCCCCAGCTGTCAGATCCAATCCACAGGAAATGGCCCACCTGATTGGCCCTCTTGGTGGCATTGAGAACTCCCCTGCAAGGGCATCCGTGTGTTTATTAGGGAGAAAGCACAAGAGGTGTGTGCAATCTAATATCTATTACACAGAGGCACAGCCAGCTTTAAGAAGTTGTTTGGACGTTACAGCCCTCTCATGTACAGTTCTTCGGCTTATCTCATTAGAGGTGAGAGGAAAAGAAGGGGAACTACTGTTATTTTGTGGCGTGTGTTTTGTGTTAAGCAAAGACACTACGGTTTCATCTGTTATTTAAAGAAAACAAACACATGTCTCCATGTCTCTCGTCTTCTCTGATCTGTTACATTTCACTGGTACATTCACTTCTGGGTTCCTCGCTCTGAATTTACAGTTGCTAAATGTTTGATTCAGTGTTTCTTTACATAAACATTACCCGTGGGGTATTGTAAATGAAACAATATCTCTGTTGCTTTGTTCTGATCTGTATTCCCGCTTCTCCTCTGAGGCACGCTTGCGTTTGTGTTGTTATAGGTGTGTTTGTGTAACACGTGTATGGGGTAAATCTGTGCCTCTAGCCTGTCTTCAGGAGCTGCTGCTCAGAGATTAAGGACCTCAACAAGGCAACTCATCTGCATTGCCTGAACGACATGGATGAAGCCAGAAATGCACTGCGTCCCTCACCGTATGTCTTCTTCACTAGCGAAGATGATGACTGCCCGCGAGTGTGGCGTTTCCAGCAGTTGTTGGACCGTTTTGTCGTAATCCTCCAGCTTGGGGTTGTGTGGAATTTTCAAAGACTGGGCGATGCAGATTCCACCTTTTTAATGGGACAGGAGTAAGAAATGATAAGCCCTCTGGGATGATCTCAGCCATTCACTCATGCTCACACACAGACAGAAAAAAGCCTGAGGTAACAATAGCTGCTGCTTTTTAGCTATGGAAATCTACCCATATGGAAATGGAGAAAAAACATCTGAACACAATACTGAGATTTTCATGAAGCTGTCATGCTTCCTATACAATTTAAATTATAGTAGTGCAGAGTCTACATTTACATTTTGCCAGTCAAGAGCAAAACCACAGCAGCATGCAACATAATGCTCAAACTGCACCTCCTGACTGAGCACCAGCATCATTTCACAGTGTGAGGCAGCTATAAACATATCTGCTGTGATAAATCCAATAATCTGCGCCAACTGGGACATAAAGCTTCAGATTTCATATTACAGATTTAAGAAAATCCAACTGCATGCCATTGAATTCTCATTTAAAGTCATTATCAAACGTCTGTTATTGGAAGCCGAACCAATCAGATAGCACAGCTGGCAACAGCAAACAAAAAGGATATTAATAGTAACAATAAATCATTCTCAGACAGGTCGTCACTGATGAGTTTGTACAGGAATGAAGCGCGCTGATTGCTTTAGTGAGCTACTAAATGGTTGCTGGATTCTAGATTCGGCACAGTATATTAATGCAACCGGCTCTTCAAGCAGGTTGCTAAACATTGTTTTCTTCAGTTGTGATGTTCAACAGCTCATTATTGGGTCGAGAAGCAAAACTCAGCTTTTCATGAAAAAATAATGAAGAGAAACCCCGGCTTCGCTCCACTCCGGTGTGGTAATTACAGGTGCGGAGGACAAGCTAACCTTTTTAAGCACTTTGGATAAAAAGATAATATGATCACCTGTGTGAGAGAACATCCTAACTACTGTAGGCCCAGACTGAAGCGGCCGCCTGTGTCCCGAGTCAACAGCAAAGCTCTACACAAACCAATTAAAATTTCTCCCACTCAAGCATTTTAATAGTCTACCCAATAACCTTTCAGTTTGAGTTTCCCTGCGTAGACAGAGAAATGGAAGGAATCTCCTAATTGCCACTCTCCTCAGGCTCATTACTTTGATATAAACAGCTTTTAGCTGGCAGATCACACATCTCCAGTCACTGTTTACTGTGGTATTTCTAAAGGCAGAAGAGAGCAAAATGACAACTGCTGAACCTCCTCTTAACTATCCATTTTTCGAGCATAAGCAAGAAGGACTGGGGATTTTTTTCTTAATGCAAGAAAACATTCAGTGTGTGCCAAAAGACCTCTGGGATGGCTGCTGTTATCCGCCCTAAGTGGACTACACATAAAAATGGAGATCCTGCCAATGGCCTAGTTGTTGCTTAAGGGTTTGTAGTATCCTGTTAAAGTGAAACGTGCTTGGTGTCATTTGTGCAGAGCAGCCAGCGCTGTAGGTCTCAGAGGAACGACAATAAAGCTCTGTTTCAGCACAGAGATTTCAGATAATTTAAGCCAGAGCGCCTACAGTTTGACATTGCACTTCCAGGTTTCTCTTTCAGGAAACTCTGGCGCTACGAAGCAAATGATTCTCATGAATTCATATTAGCACCTTTTCAGTTCCAAGGGGCAGCATGTCTGCAGGTAACTACAGTATCACACACACCTTAGGAAAAAAAAGAATAAAGCTATTTTTTTGTCCACTGAGAATGTATGTCTCATGAAAATGCATTAACTCCATTATTACAAAAAACCCTGTGGGTTTGTGTGAAGATTTATGATGGTTTAACAATCTTGAACAGAGATGTATCATAGGTCACAATAGTCAATAATACAGACAGAGACCGCAGGAGCCACTGATGAAGATAAGAAGCCTTTGGAGCGGATCCCATCTTCAGAGATAGAAAGAGAGCACCAGAAGTGAATCTGCTGTGGGCTTAAAATGGCCCCAAAGCCTGTGGACTGACAGTAGTGCAATAGTGGCTAAATTATTGAGTGCCTTCAGAATACCTCATCTGTCAGTCAGGCAGATAGTCAGTCAGTTAGTCTGGGACGCAGGCATGAGTGTTATATCAGTAGTATCCACAGTTCTGTGTGGTGGGTCCGACCGCCTTCACCTGCCACTGAAAGCTGCGTGGACTTGAAAGAGTCCTTGAGTCAAACAGTGGATTTAAAGGAGAGCAGCAGGTCTGTCTTGTGTGATGTGAGACGGGATAAATGTCGAGCTTCAGGAGAAGAAAGTGTTCTTTTTCCAACTTATTGAAGTCCAATGAAAGAAATAAGACAGTGTAGTAATACAGAACATTCTTTATAGTGAGGAAAGCAAGGAGGGAAAATAAGTTATTTCTGAAATACATCTCATCACTCACAATGTCAAATTTCTCCTTACAGTAGATGTGAGATGTGCTGGTTTGTGAACGCTGCACCTCATCATCTACCTATGATCCTACAGCATAATATCAAAACTATATGCACCATGAACCACTAACCTCTGCTCCACATTTGATTAATACATCAAAGACAGCTTAATGATCATGATGGCTAAATTCATCAGGCCCTTGGAAGTTCTCCACTTATCTGTCTGAGTGCCATAGGTCATGCACTGCATTAACTGCTTCAATTATTCATCCTCAATGCCCTCGGTTTTCAAAATGCACTGCAGGGCGAGGACTCCAGCTTTGCCATTTTGCTTGGTGAAATACAAATCCCTTTAAATTAGAGGCTCTTGATGGATTCAACCCCTTCCCCCCCACCCGCCCACTCGACACCCTCCAAACCTGTACCTCCGGGGGATCCATAATGCTGCAATTATATTTATCACCTCCACAGTCAAAAGGCAGACTGTTCCTTCCAGTCTCTCCGCCTGTACACGTGGGAGCACATCAAAATAGGCTGACACGCAGCTGACATTCACATTCTGCATCCGTGTGCCCTTCCACATCCCGCCTGCCTTTTCACTGCTGGGACTTCGCCATGTTGAAGGGTCATGTAGAAGTACCTTGGTATATTTCACTGTTTACAGATGCATGATCTTCCCAAGTCTCCTTCTGCTGCTAAATATGACTCCTATACTTTTTTTTCTCCTTCGCAGCTCCAACTTCTTCTAAGAACACACTGTGTTGGCAACTTACTGCAATCAATTCCTCTGTGATACATTGTGGGAGGTTTTCCTCAAATGCAAGTCTTATCAGATGGGAAAACTGAACTGCATCGCTCTGGCCGGAGTCCAGACAGACACAGAAAAATACAAACAAGATTTATCTCTGCCAGCTTCACCTGGAGCCGGCATGAAGGTGCACAATGGGAGAGTGCCTAAACAGAGGAGAAACAGGGGAACAAAAATAAATAAATAAAAATGAAGAGAACAAAATTGAAGAATCAATACCAACTGACCGTCACTCTAGTCTCAGCTTGGGGTAATGGGCAGCCATATTGCATTAGTCCGCTAGATGGTTCTCCTTGAAGTGGTGAAGCGAGAATCCTACTAATGCATCTGACATTTCAATGCAACCAAACAGGGCAGCCACAAAGAAATGTCTCACAGCCTTAGAGATCAACTTGCAGGGATTCTGCAGCAACATTCACCCGGTGATGTTATTGTGCACTTCTTGGAAAAAAATACATTTACTCACAACACACTTACAGTATTTTCACAGACACTCTCTTTTCATATTCATAAAGGGTTTTTACTTATTCAACTCAATTCATTCCAGTTCTGGTGCTGAACCGGTGCCTCTGAATGAATCCTGTGACTGTACAGTTATGCTATTACATAATTAATGTGTTTATTAAAGATAAGATGCCTTGGGTACTGGAAGCTTTTCTTTAGAGGAAATAATTCCCATTTGTATATGAATGCATAATATTGCAAAGCGACTGAAGCTCAGTAGCAAAAGAATGAGTGAGCAACAACAATGGCTCATAATTCCATACCCCTTGTGTAGCTGCTTGGGAATCATAATAATAATATCACTGCATTTGCTGCTCTTTGCACAAGAGCAAAAAGAAACATCAGTAGAAATGTGTTTGAGGAAACCAGCTGGAAGAAACTGTGTTTATCTCAGGATATAAGATGAATTGAAACTTGCAAAGTACGCCTTGAATCAGGGCTCATCCTTCTTTCGTTCCTGCACAGGCTACTTCCTCTCTCTCTCTCTCTCTCTCTCTGTCGATGCAAATTACGCAGCCACAAACAGCTTCTTAAACTTTTAATGAGTGATCACACTGGACATGAATGCACACAGATAAAATATTCATGCATGCTGGACTTCTGATCAGTGCCTGTGGGATATCATTAGCTTTCCTCATTTTAGAGGTTTCTGCACATTAGTCTAGGAGAGGAGACGCAGATCACTCCCTGCAAATTTACAGGTAATGGATTTGGACCCACTGAGGAGGAGGAGGAGGTGAAAAGCTGCAAAATATGTGCTATTGTAGAGCAGATGTTCTATCGCGGATGGAGGGTTGTTCTTTTTTCCTATTAAAGTAATCTTTGCACAAAGATGAGGAAGGAATTCTGAGCACACAGCTACTGCCATTTCTTGTGCATAAAGACCTTCTTGCAGAACCTGTTTCTTTAATCACATTGTGTATTATAATAATGCACCCTCATCTAGCAGGCAAACGGCAGCAGCAAAAGTCCCCACGGAAGCACGGCAAAGTAACCCACATGATTTGATAAAGACAGCTGACCTATTGCACTGTATACCAACTGAGCATCTCCTGGTGACAGCAGTGACTACTGAGTCACATACGCAACTACATGCCAGTGACAGCATCAGTGTGGAAAGAACTGGGGAGTCAAGCATGTGCACAATTTTCAGCCCAGTTGCAAGCAAAACCACAACACCTTGTCTCAATGCAAATCTCTCTTCTACTCTTCAAGAGCCTTATCCAAAACCTCTCCAAAACCCAAATCAAAACACAAAAAGCCTGAAAACCGACCACTGCCGTCTGACACAATCACCACTACAGGACCCAACATATAAGGCAGATTCTAATAGCTCGTTTTCTCGACCAGTTGGGGGTTCAGCTCTCTCTCTTTAATCATATGGTTTCTGTAGGACTAAAGAATAAATATCTAAAACCCTGCTGTTTCATGCATGCAACCACAGCAGAGTCACTGATTGTCACTGCAATCTTTAGAGCCACACAGACTCACGGGCAGTGTTTAAAAAAAATGAAGCTGAGAGAAGCTGAAAAAAAATCTCCATGTAAAACAAAACTCTCCCAAATGACCAGTTGCCAGACGGTTCTCCCTCCTCTTTTTTGGACAAAGAGAATGCAGCAGACATTGAAATGATTCCTCTTCTGGGGGTGCATTTAAAAAAATTCTAAATGGTTACATTTAAAAAGCAGTGACATGGGTGCAGGCTTTGCTCATTGCTGTGACGCGGCATCTCCCTCTCTACAAGCTGTTTTCTGTCTATATTTTCAGTAACACTCTACAACTCACTGGGGAGCTAAAGCAGAAGTTGCCAAACAGATCAATAATTCATCCACCCAAAACACTTTTTTACGATGAATTGGAAATGCTCAACTAACCCTGTTCTGGGTGAATGCAAGTGCATGTCTAAATCATAAAAATACATTTAGAAAGACAATAATTATAATTTTATTTGGTGCAGTCACTGATCACCTTTCCTTACCTGCTTCTTTGGAGAGCTGTGTGAAGGCCTCCACTCCCTTCTCTCCATAGCTGCCCTCTGAGGCGATGGTGGAGACGTACGTCCAGCCCAGAGCTCGGATAATGTCCACCATGGCCTGGGCCTGGAACGAGTCTGGAGGAACCACCCGCGAGAAGAAGTCATAGCGCCTGTCGTCACTCAGCTCTGGGGCCGTCGACGCATAGCTGATCTGTGGGATCTGGGAGAGAAGAAGTGCGGTCGGGGAGGGGAAAGAGAAGGTTTACTCATGTGTTGTTACTATTCTGGTGCAGCATCATAGGTGGTTGCTATGATGACTGCTCCGGCAAATCACATGTTTCAATGGCTGTGTCCAAAATTGCTCCTTATTTATAGTAGATTGCAGTACATTTACAGTGTGCCATTTTATTTAAATGTTCTCAATTCAGTATTCAGAGTGTGAAATTTATGCACTATATACCCTGAACTCAGGGCTCTGAAAAATTCCCACAGTGGCACAAAGAAGAGTATTTTTTGCCTTCCATCCCACGATGCAACGTGCCACAAATGATCGATACAGCGTTTACCGGGGTCGGCTATATGCGGCTAAAGGAATGGCACGATGCAACACCCCTTCTTGCCAAGAGTCAGATGAGAGCATCGATACCACTCTCGTGTCTTCGAACGCTAAATACAAACGCTACTTCCAGCAGCATAGGAAACAGCTGGCCGGGATCTGACCAAAGGCAACAAAGTCTGCCCACCAGCACCTCTAAGGCTCATAGTCTAACACACTGTCTGTTGTAGGCATACTTTACAACATGTTCAACTATTTCTTTAAGCTATAACTTTGAAAAGCAGAAGGTGAAGTTACTCTGGAAAGAAAATGTTTGTCATTTATGACTTTTTTTGCAACTCAGTGCCTCCCAAGAGCTTGCAAAACAAATAAGCATTACATTTTTCATGTATTTCCAGTAGCCTTGTTGATTCACTGTCTCACATAATGTAATATTTTGCATAGCTTCTAATGGATCTGTTGCCCGGACAACGTGCAATGCCATCACTTCCATCTCTTTATATTAAATGAAGACTTATAGCATAAAATGTATTTGAAGTACTTTTTATGAAGTAGCAGCACTGCATGGTAAGTGCTCTATTACACTTACCTCCTGAGGAGACCTTGAAAGGTCTCCATTACCCTATAGCATCGCCAAATATATAACTCAAGGAATTACTATTATTCATGTTTGCAACATGAAATATGACAAAACTGAAAATTATGTATTACAAAACCTCATTACAGTCCTCAGTAAAAACCAAAAGCATCCCTGCTATTCTCTCTTGGATTGTACAGTCATTTTACAAGGTCTTGTCTTAGCGGCTGTCATGCCACAAATGTTACTCTTAAGTTCCAGAAATGTCCAGTCACTAAACTTGGTGTTAACTGTGTTCACTTAAATCTATCAAGTGATTTTCTTCTTCAAAAATAATAAGCGAGCCTCAATTTTTTGTGTCAGTGTCCAAAAATAGATTTTTGGGGGGCAGAATCTAAGTGGACATCAAATGTGTTAACTAATACTTGTGAACTACTGTACATTCCCACTTTAAAGATAGCAGTGTAATCACACTCAATTATCTCCATCGACTACACAATTACTGTACAATTTAGTGGATGTGCGGATAAATGAGTGTCTCATGAGGATATAAAAAGGGTTTGATCAATCAAGCTCTTTAAAAAAAATGCAAGACAGCCACTTTTCCTAATGTTCAGAAACCTGTTAATAGTTTGCAGGTGTTGCCTTCAAACCCTTCTTGAAGTTGGCTTTTAGCCATCCACGCAGCTCACGTCTAATGTCTGCTGCTCTGTCTCTTATTTGCCTCTTAGTTTTTTTTTATTGTGAAGCACTTTGTGACATCTGCTCTTGAAAGGTAGTGCATCAAAAACTATTATATGGATTGATATGACATTTTACAGAGAATTTTATGCTCCCAGACAGTTAATTCAAAAGATCCAGTGATTCCTCTGGTACCGTGATGAGGTTAGGTCGCTGATTTGTCATTTTGATTGACGTGGTTTGACAGTTATTGGATGGACTGTCATGAAATTTGGTGAAGCCATCCTCTGGATTGCTTGAAATCACTCCAAGTCAAAAGTTTTATTTGTCCAGTGCTTTGGTCATAGCCAGATACCTCCACACTAATGGCATTTGTGCGGCCACTAGCATGACTGTAGAACTGATGTGTCCTCAGACAGAACGTGAAGCGACTTTTAGAGGAAATATGATTCCATTCAAAGTCACTCGAAAGACAAGATTGGGCAACAATCCACCTGGGATGGTGCAAATTCATGCAAAGACGTGTCCGTGTGAGTTTAAATCTGTGCATATCCAGGGGCTTAAAAGGAAAACGGAGAGTGAGAGAGAGAGACAGGCAAACTCCCACACATATGGGCTCTGTGCCCGGTGTTAGCTAACTAGCTTACAGCTAGCGTCTGTACAGCTGGTACAGTACCACAAACACAGTCGATGTACAGTACAGTCGCTGTTTGGGGTGAATAGACACAAAATGATGCTACCAAATGATACACTTCTGTCTGAAAACACATTTAGCTCAGGAAAGCAAAGATTAGGAAGACTGCAGTCACATTTTACCATAAGCTGTATTAACTAATAAACCAGTCATCACAAAGGGATCTAGTGCTATGTTCTTCACATTGCTGCCTGATAAAGTCCTAAATATCTCATCAGTCAGTATGTTTCAGGTTTTGAAACTGCAATCACACCTGGTGGCATGTCCGAGTTCAAAATGGCCACCTCCCATTAGACAGGTGAATGCACAAGCAGGGACATGCATCGCTTTCTCTTGAACCCAGTGCAGTACCCCATCACACAGTCTAATATAGGCACTCTATGAATGCAATCCATTTCTGTTAGAGTGATCAAAAGCAGCCGGACGCTGGGGAAACACAGGAATGAGGACACAGTGGCTGGCTGATGGGATCACTTCAGCTCACAGAGTGTGAGTTATGGCTTTGACCCACAACTCAAAGGGGGTCAAACGCACAAAGCTGACAAATTGAGGAGCAGAGACGGGGGTCAGGCTCAAGACAACTCAATATGATTCAAGTTGTCAAAATAAAAAAAGATGTAAAAACGACAAATCAGCAAACAGCAGATCAGTGATGCAATTAAGCAAATTCACAGGTGCTGCTGCATCACGAGTTAAATCCCCTCAGCGCTGCTTAAATTGAGTGTACTCAGTCGAAGATGGAGTAGAACAAAGTAATAGAAAAGCAACAGCAACAGTGATTTGGATGTAAAAAAAAAAGACTCTTCTTTTCAAAAAGTGAAGCACCTACTTGGACCATTTGATAAGAGTCTATTTATCAGAGCTGTTGTAGTAATTCTGTGGAGTCAAAAGGTGTTATAGTTTTGTTGAATCACATCCTATCGCCGCCCCAGCTGGGACAGAGAGCTGCTCGAACATTTGTCTCCCAGGAGCTTTCCGCTGCAGGGAAGCATTTAAGAAGGCAATGTCTTTTTACTTTGTCCCAGACTTGTATCCTGGTGATACAGTTTATCCACTCCTAACTCCCCAGGACTTTAAACCTCAGTGCAAATATTTACATTTGTAAATGACCATTTTGACCTGCAGCTAACGACAGTTCTGATGAAGAAGATGCTAGGTAGAGGATTAAATCTGCTCATGATAGGAGGAGATGCTGACTGACTGACTAATAGTGATCAGATTGTAACACCTTTACATTTTTTCTCTCTCTGGCACTTAGCAATTTATCCCTCTGTAGGAAATAAGTGAATCAAATTTAAATCTTTTGAACTCGATTATCTCTCTCTGTAAATCATACACAACAAAGTTTGGCTTTTCCACTTGCTCAGACTTACATGATTGATTTCCAGATCCATCAAGTAAATAAGCTCTTGTTGCAACAAATTGCAGGAGATTTGAATGTCTTCAGAGAATCTGATAGTATAGAGATAATAAGGCGACGGAACAGATATTTTATCAACATTTTTAGATTATTTTCTGCAAATGATAAGCTACAAAAGATTGTTTTGTCCCCGCCATGCCATCTCAATTACTTCAATTTGTGTTGCACTTGATACCAATTGCGATTCTCGTGTTTCAATAAGCCGCGACAAGGTGAAAAGGTGCGTTTCTGTGCCGGTTGACGACTACAACAACCATGAACTGATCATGAGCAGCTGAAGTCAGGCCAAGAAATAATGATTAACGATGCCTCCCTTTCAGTAGCACAATTACCCAAAGCTGATGTCTGGCACCTGTCATCTACAGTATAGATCAAAGTTAGGATTGCTGAGGGTAATCGCCGGCTTGCTCTTGAATGTATCTGCGCTGACAGGATCGATGGAGGGAAAACACAGAGGTCTGTTATAGGGGACAATGTTCTATTGATTTACCACCACAAAGTGCTGCGGCCGCCCTGAATAAAAAATCTGTTGGTGATGTCTAAAGACGGTCGAGGAAAAAAAAAGGAAGTAGACAGAGACAGGAGGCTAGAAAGGAGGGTGGGGTGGCGGTGTGGGGGGGAGTGGTAGTAATCTGCTTACTGACGTTAAATGAGAGTTTCAATCTGGGTGTTTAAGAGGAGAGGTGACTAAGCGAGGTTGTGTAAAGGTTAGACGCATTCACTGTTAGTGGGAACGCCAGGTGAAGTTAATTAGAGCGCCGTGGCCTTTCGATGGAGTTTCCACATACAGCGGCCCACAAGCACCATGGGCAGCTCTAAACGAAGGCGAGAGACTCCAATGTTCATCCTGCTCTGCTAATGCGAAGGTGATGATTCTGATGAGCTGAGAGTGGTTCTTGCAGATGCATCTGCTGATCTGCTACGTGTTTTCTCTCGTATGCCTCGCAGAAAAAAAGAAATGTTATCTGAGGGGAAAAAACACAAAGCATATGGCACAGCGCAACTCTCAGTCGGGGTAATGGCAACCATCTATCCCTGCCATCTGAGGAGAGGGAAATCTGCAGATAAGAAGAGACACGCTGCTTCCATACAAAACAGAAGGACATGACAGTCCATGGGCTCTTAAACAAGAACTCCAGCTAAAAACAAAGGCCATCTTTCAAACACAGAGCTTTTCTCTACAACAACACTGCACTGAACAGACTCCATCAGTGTCAAAAATTAGGCACCAAACAACTGGAGTGTTGTCCAGACTGGGTTTTCTATCCATTAATCCAAGAGCAACTCTCAAACACTCGGCTCCAAACAAACTGCCGTAGTCGAACTGGCAGCGCTGAAATGTTTCCCATGAATGGTTTTAACTGGAGAGAGGGTGGCCAGGCAGCTCTTGTTGCAGGAATCCCTGTGCCTCTATTTGCTGCATGATTAGCTTCTAAGTATATCTTGACATCAGTCAGCTCCACTCGGCTGTTTGCAGCAATTCTCCGCGGTGATGGCGGAAATGACAGCGGGTTCTGACAGACCCAACTCTAACCCCATGCTGTTGGTGGCCGGACGCCAATGCACAGATTGTCCACATGACACCAGCACAATGACACGCACACACAGACTCCAAGTATGATCCTATGAACCGGCCAAGGAGCCATTTTGAAAGCAATTCAAAAGCAACACACACACACACACACACACACACACACACACACACACACACACCAAACATAACAGGATAAATATTTGCACTGAAAACGCTTCCCTTGTCACAAGATTTATTTGTAGCTCCACTGGCCAGCGTTGTGAAACTGCAACGGTCGATATTCTATAAACAAAATAATATAGGACTATAAACCGGCCTGTAAAGATATTGAGCAGTTATTAAGTTTTACATCTTTCCTGCTAAATCAAGGCTCAGCAGCTCTGCTGCAGGGTGGAGGGGCAGCGGTGGGTATCAGACAGGCATCGGTTTGTATTCAAACAGCAGTGCCATTTGTTAGCAGGGCAGAGGTAATGACTGTGTCCATACATGCAACCTCAGGCTGGGCTTTGGTAATCTCTCTTTACCAGAGCACGGCAGTGCCAACACAGCCGAGGAGGCGAGGAGGCAGGGAGCAAGGGCGGAGGGGGAAATTGACAGCTTTCCCTCCCTCTCTCTGTCACTCTCTCCCCCCCTCCTCTCTTCCTGCCCATCTGTGTCTCTCTTTCTCACTCAAACTCTCCTTTTCTGAAGGCAACGTTTCATCACTGTGCCCTCACGCAACCTGTGACTTTCAGCGTCGCACCGTTGTTCTCCGCCCCTCTGTGTGTTTCAGCCCCGTCAAAGGGAGACAAGTGAGTCTCATCCTCCTGTGTGTCTCTACCTCCCTGTCATCTGTCTGCATGCAGACACGCCCACACAGATGATCAGCAGACACTTCCCTGCCCAGAGAGGTCTTTGGGCTGCCAGTTTCCCCCCAAGCCGAGACAATCTGCCCTCAGTCATTTGTTCGAATGCCAGCCAACTTTTTCCCTTCTCGCTGTCCTTAGGCTGTCTCTCTGGTCCCCGTTTTTTCCGCTGTTTTGCTTTTTAACCCCTTTTCCAAAAAATTACACTCACATACAACAAATGTGCAATAGCAAATAGATCCAACATGTTTGTCACACTTCTTATCAGCAGTATTGTGCCTGTAGAGGGTTCATCATCACCTCATTTTACTGATTTTCTCTACAATATGCACTTGTGGCAACTAAAACATCATCATTATATCTATGACAATGCTTATGAGCATTTGGCTAAAATGGCATGAATTATTAAGAATTGTTAAATCAATTGTTCTTTGAATTATTAAGAATAAACTTGCAAACACAATATTATCACCTTGCAAATCCGTATGTTGAACATGTTAGCAGTTGCTCATTTAGACATCCAGCAGATTCACATTCATCTGAATCCAAAGTCTAACATTCATCTTCGCTTTTTGCTCTGCTTTTGGTCTCTACCAACTCCTAAAGACAAATACTGGCCTCTTCACCCTTCACTATGTTCGCCAGTTAGTTGCTAACTACGCCTGTCTGCTGTCTGGTTTTGAGCTGATTTGCTTCAGAAATGTGCTTGCTAAGGCTAAAGCTCTCTGCTAATTAGAACAGTGAAAGCAAACCATAATAGTTAAAACGTGGGCCGGATATTAAAAACAAACTGAAAGATAATGAAACACACAATGTGGAGCTGAGGGGAAATGGAGGTTCAGGTGATAAATCTTACTGGATTCATCACTACTGGCAGCACCTTTTACATATGCATTTGAGCCTCTGTTAATATTAAAATACTGATCATAGCAGTTTTAAGATTAAAAAATGTATAAGGGCCATGATTAAATACTGGCAGCCATTACTAACCTGAGGCTTCTGTTGAGTTTTTCCTGTATTTAACAAAAAAAAAACCCAAAACACTGTTCCAGCTGCCTCAGATCTAGACATCCTGGCTGCAAAAACTAAATGGTCTCACAGCTTTGATGTGGACATAGAACCTTATGTTGGTTTTTTAACGCTCTCCACAACCTTTTTTAATCACCAGCATTTTAACTGACATCCCAAAGTTTATTCCCATTCACAAAAACATGGGGACATTGCACATTTTTTTTAAATTTTAACAGCTTTGTATGAATAAATACTTTCATTTCTTTATTTATTAATGAAAATAAAATATTTAGAGTTTCTATTATCAAATTTGTGAATGTGGTGTTATAATTAGCTGGACACATTTGCTACCACAGCTCAAGAGCTAACACAATACGGAGACACACTGTTCTACAAAGTGTAAGCCAATTAACCAAACGAAATGAAAAAAAAGACTTATTCCTCAGTTTCTCTTAAATAATACTTGGCTTTGGCTATAATCTGGCTATAAGCTCTCCTCACTGATGCAGGGCATCTTAAAGTCTTCAAATGTGTCGTTTTTTTTCTCCCAATAACAGGACAAACCAAATTTACATGGTGTTACTTAACATTTTCCAGCTGGAGCCATGAGGAAGAGCAACATCTGCAGTGGAGGTCATGTGACCTCCATTGCTGAGGTCGGCCATCTTGTCTACATTCAAGTCTCCAGTGTTAAAGCCAGACGCTTTGTACAACAACCCTTCCACCTCCAAACTCCTCCCTCAGACTGCTGTATGTGCCTTAGTAACTCGTGAATGTAACCCGGACATCAATTCTGTTGCCTCCACATTATAGCTGCTGAAGAAAAATAGACTTTAATAGATGTGTCTAGTAGAAGGCAGGTTACTTCTTTTCAAACCAAGCTCCTACTTCTCTCCTCACCAAGGCCAGCCTCATATCACTTTCCTGCTACATCTCTCTGCCATTTTCCAGGCAGTTTTTCTGCAAGGACCTTACTTTAACAGTCTTTAACCAGACTGAATGTTCATTGTTGCAGCAGCTTTTTGGTCCAGAAAATCATAAACACCACCCTTTCAGAGTTGCCCACACTGCTGAACCAGCCTTAGTGTTACATGACAGAAAGTTAGGCTTTTATAATCCTTTATCTAACACGACCTTCCACCGTCTCCTTCTTTCCGCCCACTTCTCCTTTTCCCAGTCGATTCCCTCACCCTCTGTCTCTCCCGCTCACTCCATGCCTGTCCCCTGGGTGGCTCCAGTGCTCGGTGCCGGGCCTGAGCTCTTGCATGGCTGCCCTGCCAGAGTATATTTTAAGACAACCAGCATGTTTCTCCATGGGTATAGAGGCTAGGTATGACTCATAAGTCAGATATTTGACCAGGAGAGCCACACAGTAGAGTAAAGCTGAGGCGTGGGAGGAAAGTGTGGATAGCTCACAAAGGGAACCTGACCGACCTCCATCTTTCCATCTGGTAAACAGACTGCTATTTCAACTCCATCGGTGTTTCAAAGAAATAATCGTTTCCCAACACCAAATAGCTCTCAAAGCCTCATCAGAGAGGAGTCTGTACTGAGGAGAGGAGAGGCATCTATGTAATGTAAAGGTGTGCTGGTACAAACACATGTCACAAATGGAGCCCACTGACTTAAGGATCTCTGCTTTCAAGCCGGCATGACAGTCGAGCTTTTATGCTGTCACTCGTGAGAGTTATTTTGTGCAGATACTGTATCGCTTCAAGTCTTTGTGTGAAGCTTCTTTTGACTTAGGCTTCACACAAAGCGAGGCCCTGCAGAGAACAATACGGTTCAGCACAAGTACCTTGATCAACGTGACTACGCTGTGTTCTTTCTTCAGGTGTGACAAAAACTCAACTCAAGGTAAGAATAAACCATAGCCTGTAGGTTTATGACTAAGTGTTATCAAATGCATTGCTTTAAATCCACAGGATCTCACATTACAGCTGGCTGTATTGATTTTTCCCTACTGCAAAGTGCACTGGACGCAGCTTTGTTTTCCCTACTGTGTTCTTTACAGCCGGCATTATAACTGTATTTTTTTTCTCTGGAAAAATATGAAATATCAATAAAAACAGTGTTGAAATCTGCATGCTATTGCGCCTTAGGTAATGGAAAAAACAAAAATATTCTTTCATGAGAAACATCGGAATACAAATGCCTGTGTTCGTGTTGTGGGGGGATCACTGGTGTGTGCAACATCTTTACATATCGGCTCTGTTTCGTTGCTCTGTCCAGTCCTAATATGGACTCTGACAAATTATTCACCCAGAGAGCGATCATAGGTGCATGTTTTCCCCAACTACACCTGGAGCATGCTTGGTCTGACACATTCATTGTCAGTTGTGCACCTGCAACACTCTGACCTGCATCCCAATGACTCCTCTGTGCTATCCCCCTCCTCTCTCCCTGTATAGCTCTCTCTTCAGACTCGACGGAGCATCATCGCCAGGCCCATTTCTCCCCTAATAGTGCAGACAATGCAGGCGAGCCTCCTCGATCTTATCTTTCCTGTCTGCTCCTCACAAAGAATTCTTTAGTAGGACCATGTAATTACAGACTGATCACAGCAGTGGGAAATATCACAGATATCCTATTCCTTGTGTTAGCGTGTCTGAGCATGTGCTTGATGCAACGCACTTGAGACAAATGTACTGGTTTAGAAGGAGAACAGAACATTGTAATAGGCAGTTATCTGCTTGCTTGGCATTACATGGAGTGTTGCCTTGAACCTCTCACAGAGTTGAGATTATAGTATCTTATTAGCAACACCTGCAATCACACCAAGCACCAAACACACTGTCACCCTTGTGGATCTGTGTTTTAAATGTGATCAAGAATGTGCAGGTGACTACACTTTCCTGCAAAAAAGTCCCACATGCGTAATTTTAGTCGCTCAAACGGATGTAATGACTGCAGTCTTGTTTTCCCAAATTATACTGTGCATTGTGGTAACAACGGTGGAGGTGTGTGATGATGAATCCACGCAGCCTTAGTGTGTAGTGTAATTTTCGCTGAGCTGATACTCCTGTGTTACAGCAAATAGGCAGAATTAGCTGCTTAAACTGCCACTCACATTAAGATGCTCACACTCATCTACAGGGGTTTTACAAAACAGGCATTAGGACAAAATTAAAATCTATAAAAAGGGTAATAAAAATGCAAAAACCCAATAAACGTAGTTCAAATTAAATGAAAACAAACAAATGGAATAGGAAGGAATAGATGAATGAACAAATACATAAACAGATAAAAACATCCCAAATACGGCTGCAGAACACTAGAAGTGAACAAGAACCACAAACACACAAGTGTAAAACTGATAATAAAAGTGATTTAAAAGACAACAGTAAGTTTGTTCCTTCCAAGTCTTCCAGGTAGAGCCTTCTACAGTCAACTATGGGACTTTATTGGCCTGGATTTAGCTGCACAGGAAGACCTTCCACCCTGGCTTTATGTACAAACTCCAACTGGCCCCTCACATTAACCATCTGTCACATGAGGCATTTGATTAGTAGAACCTGTTGGTGGGGGCACACAGCCACAGCCTGGGAGGCTCAGCTCAGGTCAATAAAGTCCCATCTCTGAGTCCCAACGGCAAAAATCCCAGTCACCTTTCCTCTTCTGTCTAGACAGGGGACAGTCAGAACAGCCTCAGGATCTCAGGTTGTGTGTGACTCATGAGGAAATAAAAGCTCTGCTGGGAGTCGCACCGCAGCTGTATGTTTTCAGTGTGACGGGATGTCAATAAAAGATTGACTTCAGATCTTGTAAGCTGGTGAGTTGAGGCTAAAATTAAGGATGGGAGGTGTCGAAATGGTTAAATAATCCGACCACTGCATTTTTATTGACTTGATAAATCGAGGCAAAGTGAAAAGTAAGTTGTGTAAATGTTGGAGTGAAATGTGTTATGTTAGATGGTCCTGATTGTTATGGCAGTGTTATTTTAATCTAGCTATTATCCATGCTAGTGACATAACTCGACACATGGCAGTCTGTCTGTTGATCAATGAGTCCACCACTCTGATTGAGACTGAATCATCTCAATGTAATGAACTGCAATGAAATATTGTACAGATGGATTGCAGAGGTTGAATCTTAAACTTCTAGTGGATTGAGATTTATGATTTTGGGTGAAATGTCTGAAAAGCCATAGTGCCATAAAATCTGTACAGGCATTCATCCTTCTGGAACTTTGGTCATCCCTAACTTTTCCTCTCGCCTGACCCCAGCTTTATTTCATGTTGAATGCCAATTAGTAAATGTTGGTATGCTAATACGCCAAACTAAGTTGGCAAACAAAGTAAGTACAGCTTCCAGAGCCTGTAGGATGGCTGCAGATGATTGGTTTTCTTGGATTCTTGTCCAGTTTTTGAGGCTTTATTTTAAGGTTTAATTTACAAACCACACCTGAACAATTAAATTTGAGCATTAAGAAAGTCATGCATGTAAATCCTCCTTTCTGCCAGAGTCAGAAAGCAGTTTCATTTTGCTTTTTTGGCACAGAATGTGTCACATTTTTGAAATTTTAAAGCATGTTTCTACCAATACTGTCGAGAAAAGACGTCGGGACACTCTTGACATTGGTTCTGGTAGCTTGTAATCTATTAGCACGGGCATCAGGTGATCAGTGTCCCATTGTGGTTAATGAATAAAGCAGTGCAGATGTTTGAAATCAGTTTGCTTCTTGAATGCATGACTGCCAATCATAATGTGCCAGTATTGGCAAACATGATTTCCTGGCCTTTGACGACTGAAAAACATGTTACACAACTATTACTGTGGCCATTCTTATTAGGAGACGCAATAATACAGTAATAGTTGTAACAGTAGTTAACATTATATTATTTCGTGCTCTTGAGCAGTTATGCATGAAGAAAGGCAGCTACAGAAGGACTTGAAACCTTTTAAGTACAGCTCATTAAATGTATGTCTGCTGTCTTCTACCCTGCGGCACAGTCTGATGAGAATGATCCTGTGTCTGCTCGTGACCTGGCGGCCCATGGGCTCTCTGCTCTGTGCTGCTGGTGTAGTGCATCGCTGAGGGCATCTGGCCTCGTATTCCCGTCTGCAACACACTGGCACAACCGCACAGCCCAAACAATGGACAATTGTCCACTCACTGAGCACAAAAAGCTTTTTTTCCCAGTGTTGTACTGAATAACCTGCCAATTCTGGAAGAACTGGACACAGTCTTTGAGACAGAGCTATTATGTGTAAACAGACTCCCATTCTAACTGAGATCATGATTCATCAAGGCAAGTGTCTCGACTAATGGACCGAGAAGATTTATGTGGAATGTGTTTTTGTGACACGCACATTTCGCATAACTTCCACTCGCAGTGAGACAAAGTGTAAGAAGGCTGCACACTGGCATGCAGTTCAGAGCCAGAATCAAAGATGCGCAACAGACGCCAGATCAGACAATTACTCTGCGACAGGTTAACCAGCCGAAGCAGGAATGAGCCCAGAAGAATACAATGGAACTGTCACACATCACTACTGAAGGGTTATCACTCTCTTTTTTTCAACAAGTGCACCAACATGCCACTTTCTCAAAACAGCTCATGTGAATATCAAGTCTGCTAATAGCACAATTTGTCAAATGAACTGAAACACAAACACAACAGCTTCAATGTGTATTTAGAAGATCTGAACCACAGACTTTTAAACTTTCTTGCTCACTGATCATCCAAAATGAAAAAAATTAAAAAATGTAGTGAATTTTTTTTTTTTGCTCGAAGTTCTTATGTGAGTTTTTTTCAGGGAAGAGATTTTATACGCACACTTTGTGTTTGCAAGAACTTCTACAGTTTCAGACATTAATCCAAAGTCCAATACTAAAATGATGACAGGGTTCAGACACAGAAAATTCCTCTATAGCAGTATTACTGAAGCTAAACCCATGAATACAGTACTTGAAGAAAGAAAGGATTATGTGAACTGCATATGGCTTAAACATAAAATGTTAACATTGTAGTGTGAGCTGGTACAGAAACGCATATAAAAACGGCATATTCGGCTCTTCCAAGTCACCTTTGTCATCTACGACCAGCAGAGTGAGCGCTTTGAAGTGCCTCATGTTCATTTATTTTATGTTCATTAGATCACATTCAAAATCATAACCTCTGTGTGGATGGTTTCTCCAGATAAAAGGGTGCGATGTGTTTCCAGCTGTGCAGAGGAACTGGAAAATTGGCTGAGAGCGAAGGACTACTGCCACAATAAAACACACACCTGCACACATAGATGTTTGTGTCATTTAGGAGGATATTGCATTGAGGTACATAAATTCCCTGGAGACGCATCCCAACCATAAGCACTGTATGTCTAACCTCAGTCCTTACACCACCCTAACCTAATCCTCATAGTAGCAATTGCCAGAAATAAATCTAATGCTTAACCTTGGGAGGAAGCACACATCTGTTCCCTGGAGGAAGGGAACCAATATAATGTGATGAATTCAAGATAACATATATTCACACATGGACTTATTAATTGTGTGGCGACTTGATTCATTATATATTTTACACGGCTACACTTTGGTAAGATTGAGGCAGAAAAATAACTTGGTTAAGGCTGAATAAAAGGTTAAAAATACAACTTGGGGGAGTTATAGGATCAGGATTACAGTAATACCTACTTGGTTTGGGAATGACTGTGGATAAAAGAAATCAACATTTTCACCCATTAGCACTAACCTGCATCCTCTGTGCACTTTCTATAATAATAATAATAATAATAATAAAAACACTACTTTCTGCCTTTGTTTCTGATGGACAGCACACATAATTAGACTCAATAGAGAGCTCAGACTCAAACAAATGTTGTTTAGGAGCATTTACTCAAACTTCAATCAACTTTTTGGCTGCAGTGTGTGAGGAAAGTCCCCTTAATGGGAATGAATGAAGACATTTTATTCTCAGAAAATGCAATTAATGCAAGAATAGGCTTCATTAGAGAAACTCCATATTATAAAAAAAAAACCTGCACTAATCTGATGAGTCTGTTTGTACAAAATGTTTTGCAATCATTATCTTGAAACAAAATTAGCCTGTTTAAATATTATGGACTTTCTATAATTGTGCCCACTGGCAGGGATGCAGTAAGAATGGTGCTTGACTAGATGATGCAACATAAAGACACTTTTGTTTCCAAAATGTCTGAGTGAATTTTGCAAGCAAACATTACATTTTATCGGCCTTCGACCTCCAGGTAGAGAGTGAATGACAGCTCTATGCATAATCCATTGATAAACAACCTGCTATCGATCCCCCCAGCCTCATTAAGGCCAACATGTGAGTGCTTCAATACTGATAAGGCTGTTTAAAAACAGTATATTCTGTCATCAATAGCTTCTGTCCAGTAGTCAATTGTAGTTTAAGCAACCCTGTTTGAAGGGAAAGAGCTTCCCTAATTTGCAAAATGTCAATGGTGATTGAGGTCTTCCCCCAAATCAATGCAACTGTCACACGCAGGCGTTTCAGAGAGCACTTGAAATCCCCCAGGATTTGCATCTGAAAACAGTAATCCTGTCAACTGATTTTTTATGTATGCTCCGGCTGCTGAGGCACAGAATACTTTTCAAGCTCAAAAGAGCAGAGACACACAAACACGTTTCAAACTGCACTAACATACCACTGCATAGCCAGAGAAAGAGAGAGAGAGAAGCAGCAAAAAAGAAAAGAAAAAAAGAGATAGACCTCACCAAACATTATCTCCAGGGAAATACAGACAAAATGAAATTGAAGCTAATGAAACTCTGAAGTTCCGCTCTTTCATTTCCACATGTAAAATCAACAGGTATTTTAGCTTAACTACCCGAGGCCTGTGCTGCACTCTAATAATTTAGTCTCCCTATAAACTTCCACAGTGTGCCGGCTGATATAATGGTTATTACTGGCTGTTGTTTGAAAACATTCTGATGCTCCCCGAGGCCCTGCTGTAATAACAGAACTGAAGGACAAGGAATGAATCCCGATGACAGTTTATTATGTATACTGTGTGAGAGAGAGCACACTGGACCCTGACATTACTGAGACACAAACAGCAAACACACACAGGTGAGACACGCACACAGGCACCTGCAAACACCACTGCTGAATCTTACACATTTCACGGTGTGTTTGGAAGGACGAGGATATTTTCTGTCTAATTTTGAGTTTTAAACATCAACCATTTGTGACACAAAGCACGTTTACTACTGGTAGTCTTGTACTGAAGTATACAATTTTTTACAAACCCTCATTTTATACCCTTTTATAGTTCAACTTTACCACATTTCAGATGGAAATATTGTACTTTTTGCTTTAGCACGTGTATTTGACAGCTTTATATAACAATTTTACACAAAGCAATTATCATCCATTTCTGCATTATTATTATTTTGTCATGAATTAAACTAACCAACCAGCAAATAGTTAAAATCTGCTCAGTTGTGACCAGCTAAATTGGCAAAATGCTTCTTTCATTAATTACACATGAATGCACCGGAATAATAACACAATCCCATGATAAATAAAAGTAAATAGTGCTCATTATGAATAAATAATTATTTAATCAAGACAAATCGACCGTATCTGCATGACTCAATATCACCAGAAGACACTGATAAAACACAAACACTGTGGCAGAAGGACGATTGTGGTTTTCTCTTCTCTCTCTCACAGCTCTGGCTGCCGTGTGGCGTGTCGCTGTCTGTTTCTTACTGCTCTTCAATGGCATGCCTGCATTAGAGCCTTCACATGGGCCTGCAGTCCGAGCAGAGCCTCGTGCCACCAGCCTCCAGGGACAGTGAGACAGCCATGTGAGCAGTGCACCTCCTGTCCCTTTTAGGTTTGAAGCATGCCAGTATACTGTGATTTAAAGTATACAGCTGCATTAGCATTTTTGCATAAGCTTCCTTGTTAATGGAGAGTCTGAATGTGAAATGCAGTGTTGAGCCATCGCTTTGAGCCACACTATCAATTGTAACAACTGTTGGATTGACAACCATGAACATTTGTATAGACACTCTTGGCCCCCAGAGGTTGAATCCAAATGACTATTGGTGATCGTGTGACTTTTCTCGACCGCTAATCAACAGTAGACATTAGACATTTTAGGGGAAATGTCTGAGTCATTTAATCAGAATGGATTGGCATGAAAATTAGTGCTCCTCGAGATCCCATCTTCAATTTGGCGATCACTTCATTTTTTATCTAATGCAGACAGCAGGTTGAATTTTTGTCTTTGGTGAATAATTTGTTAAATGACAAAAACACATGCAGAACAGACTGTATTCCCATCAGCCTTATATATATTTTGTGAATAGCACTAATTGGCCAACTTATAGCTAACCTGCTAAACATGAACATGGTCATTTGTAACTGTGTATATGTTAATTTGATGCTAGAATTTAGCTGAAAACACCAATGCAGTCATCTGATATAGTATTTATAAGCATTACATAAACATTTAATGCATTGTTTATAATGTATTATACATAATGTAGTTGTAAGCTGCTATAATTTAGGGTTATTACTGTCGTTTATACACCAGCCATTACTTATAATGCCCATAGAAGGACAAGTTGACATTACTTTGTAGAAATCTGTTTTCACTTTGACAAGAAAGAGTCTTTTTAATAGTAAATTCCTGTTTAAAAACACCAGTTTTATTGACTATGATTCAGTGTTGAAAAGCAATAAAAAGGGAAAACTTCCAAGTGGGGTGAATACTTTTTATAGGCACTGTACATTAAAAAATATATTCGCATACCTGCAATATAGTGTGTTATGAATCATTTCTTAAAGGTTTATATACTACTTTAAAATAGTAAATAGGAGGACTTGGAGCTGCGTTTCTCTTGTTTGCTTTTGTTTGCACCTTTCCCTTAAAATGGAATATCTTTTATGTGTTAAGAGGGAATTCTGCCAGACAAGTAAATCCACAGTATTAGTCTTAAGTGCAATATAATTTCGAAGGTGCCCTGAGATTTCCAAGCTGGATGGGAAAAGTGGTGAGAAAGCGATAAAATTGAGAACAAAGCACTGAAACACAGGCCTAAGAGGAACCACAACACATGCCTTCTTTTGAAGCGGCAGACGCTCTCACAGGCAGCACTGAAAGCAGCCTTTTAACAAATTCAGTTAACTCATTTACCAGGTTTTGAGGAACTGCAAGACAAGTGCCTGCTAAGAACGGATCATATTTAATGCAAATTTCTTATTGATCTGCGGACATTTTGTGTTTGTATGAGGTTTTCTAAAGCGAAAACAGACTTAGATGCTGTTTAGTCACACAGCACGGAAGTCCACTACGGCTAAGTGTCTTTGTAATTCAGACTCTGTCCAGAATGATGCACGGATCGCATATCACGCCAATGAAGCAAACTACAATGAGCTCTGTAATAACGCCTCTCAGCCCACACTGGATCGTTTTTGCACCGAAGCAGCGGCGACAAGTTTTCCTTTTTCAGAGGGCGAGGGGCCAACCAGCAGCCAGCAGAGACCTCCTCATGCTTCTCCACTCATCCCCGTAAGAGGATCGGACGTAATGGGGTTTCCTCCTTCCATGGCTCCTTCTGCTCCCCAGATAAACTGCGAAAAAACTTCCAACAAAGTCTAAGAGCTATTCTCGTCACATTTTACAGTCACGCCAACAATAAGTTTTGACAGGACGCTGGTGTGACCTCAGTGTGAGCGTGGCTAAGCTTTTTAGCAGGTGCCCTCGTCCCTCTCTTGCAATGCAGTGGTATAAAGAAGAAGGGTAACAACCCCACTGAGAGAGTCAAGCTGCTGCAACTGTCGAGCGAAGACCCCAAACCCCGTGTGTGAATGAGGGATGGCACCTCATTAAAGACACTGAATCAAGGTTTGTCAGCTATAAATGGAATCGCGCTGCAATAACCGAGGCACAATACATCTGAAAGCAAATAAGAATGTACTAGCCGTGTTTTCATTGAGGAAGCATTTACTCATATAGCAAGCTATTATGTCGCTGAATAATAAAGTGCCCCATCCCCCCGAGGCCTGTGGGAATAGCCAAGACCTTAATATTAGGCGTGCATGGTTTCTCATATTCTCCCCGTGGCAGACAGCTGACCTAATGACCCCATGTCAACTGCAATGACATCTTGTCCAACACGGGGATATTTTATTCATTTTTTTTTGTATTGCATCATGTTGCTCATGCTATGTTGTTCATGCGTGTGTGAATATATACCCGGTTCACTAAGCAGCGCTTCCTCACAACAGCATATCCTCCAAAAAGGAAATTTAGGAAAATGGGGCCATTATTAGGCGACATTTCTCAAGTGTGATTTCAGTTCAGATGCTGCCTTTGCGGGGCTGAATGCAGGTTTTCTCATTCTCCACTTGAGTACAGTTCATTCCCTGAAGATGGTTTGAAAACACCACAATATACGTTCAAAAATCACTTCCAATAACGAGCCTATGCATGTTCTAGCTTAACAGGATGAGTAGTTGTCAAATAGCTACCAGTCTGTTTAAGCAGATAATTTCAGGTGAACACATTCAGCTGCATCCCAGTCCTCTTCGCTGCAACTAACAAGCAAAACTGAGACGCATGTGCTTCGTGTCATAAATTGATTCTCGCCTTGCTCACTTCTTCCACAGTTCAATCTGTTTGAACTCTGGCCTGGGAAATAGCAAAGGCGCATAGATCTCCAGGTAATTTGAAAGAGCAGGTGGAATTGACCTGTCCTTAAATAAGCATCGATTGTTTACATCCTTGTTTGTATACCTGCATGCTTGAAGAACACAGGGAATAAGAGGGGCTGTGCTGTGGCGGCTGGCCATGAGCACAAGGATCGAGAACAAGGGGAAAAGTAGTCTTCAGTGTGGAGAAACTGACGTATAAAGGTGTATAATTCTCTGAATGCTATTGTTAACTTAGATAAGCTGCAGATGCTAACACCTGCAGTTTATGCTTGTAACCCTGTCCACATTTTTTCCAATCCCACATGCATTTTTCCACGGCGAGTGATTAAATTTCACCTTGCCAATCCTACTTTGAACTGGCCATAAGTCAGCATCTGATTAAATGGCTGGAATGAAAAGCAGCAGGCTCCTCAGTCCCAAGGACCAGAAGTGTGAGTCAGTTAATATATTCCGTATATCCACACAGGATGAATAATAAAATAAAGAACAGCATATTCCTTTTCAAATTCCACAGTTCCCTCTGCATATGCTTATTTTGTCATTATTTTGTGTCACAGTGTTCCCTTACAATTCCAGAAGCAATATAACATTTATTATAACCATTTCTTTGGTGCACAATTAAAAAGGTTTACTTACTTTGTACTTGTGGCATTTTTAATGGTTTGTGTGTGAGGGGAAAAGCAAAAATTCTGATCATGAATATGATAAATTGCACTTTGCTGCAAAATCTGCATAAATGTGTTAGTGTAACTGATGACTCATCAGCGCTTTACAGTCTGCCAGGCAGTTTCTGTTATTTTCGAAAAAATGGTGTCATTAGACCAAGAAAAAAAGATTATAATAAAAATAAATAAATTACTTAAACTTGTTATTCATTCCGAGGGTCAGTCTTCTCTGGAAGAGTTTTGAGTGGAAACTGTAGATTTGTGTTGCATGAAAACAATACAACCAATAAATAAATAAATACTGTCACATTACTCATTCCCAGTTCTATTATTCTACACACACATGGCAACATTAGGACCACAAACTAGTATTGTAGTTTTAATGTACATACGGACATACTTAGTGACTGAATAATTAGGTATACTGTCCTCACATGTATTTAATTAGTGACCACATTCGCAGATGATGTCTGATGTGTCATCACAGCTCATCTATAAATACAAGCATGTTCACACCCTCATTTTAACCTTTACAGGACCACGCGTGGTTGAAATGTGCAGAATATCATTACCAACTACTGCAAAGACTATTCTTTTTGAATGTCTGTTTTAAAACAAAAAATGAAATTATACTTCCTGCTTAAATTGACTGGAGGGGGGAAATCACACTTAAACCACAGAGGCTGAACTTTTTGACTCACATCGTAATATTCAGTAATTTTATTCTTCTGTTGTGAATAACTCCAAAGACACATGGACGACTTTGGGTTGGTTTGAAATACTTATTAAAGTCATCCATACTAGAGCCTAACCGACACTGGATTTTTTTTTTTTTTTTTTTTTTGCAATTTTAAAAAGGGAAAATAAGGTCACTGTTTACTGACTTTCCAGCGATATACACCGATCAGGGATAACATTATGACCACCTGCCTAATACTGTGTTGGTCCCCCTTATGTAGTCAAAAATGCTCTGAACCATTGGGCATGGACAAGAGGACCTCTCAAGGTGTCCTTTAGGGTCTGGAACCAGGACATTGGCACTGGATCCTTTGGGTACTCTGGTTTGTGCAGTGGGGCCTCTGTCAATCAAACTTGTTCCACTGCATCCTGTTGATGCTTGATCACAATGGGGTGTAGGAAGTTTGGAGGTCAAATCAACATGTTGGGTCATTGTCATGTTCCTCAACATGTTCCTGATTGTTTGATGTTTTTCCATGTGGTGGGGTGCATTTTCCTGCAGGGGTAGGGCAGTGATATTTGGGATTTCCATTTGCATGAGGGAGTGTGTTTGTTGTGGGACAATGTTTATTTGTGTGTCTAAGTCTCATCAACCCAGTTGCCAACATTCAAGGTTTTCCAGCAGAACAGCACATAGTACCAATATGATCAATGTTATTCACTTCACCTGTCGGTGGTTTTAATGTTGTGGCTGATCAGTGTATATTATAAACTAGTTTGCAGCTCGCTTTGAGGACACCACTTGACTCCAGACCACATTTAGAAATATCCACCCATTCTTTCAATGTTCTTGTATGTCATAGGTAATGATGTTAAACCTTTATTGTAAGATGTTTAGCAGCTGATTTTCTCCTTCGACAAGACTTAAGTCCTTAAGTCCTGCTCAGTGATATTCATACTATAAGAAATTCCACTCTATTATTTGTCATCCTATAAAAGTTTACTTATGAATTAACTCAGAAACTGAACTTTAGTTAAGGGCGAAAGTGTGAAGCTATAAAGAAATTGTTTTCTTTGTTATTCATGCTTCCGTTAGTTGTTATAAAGCTAAAATCTATGGAGTTTGGTTTCTGTGTCACAGTCTGAATAAAAGCCAATTAGCAAGTGATGGAGAGAAAATACAAGAGCTGAAGCCACTAGTGTGGATCATTAAATATCCACAAGACAGTTGTGTTTTCAATCCTTCAGCAATGGTAATAGGACTATTTGTGTGCACACTGTGTGTAAGTCTGTGTGTATCTGCTTGTATGCTGCATAGTTGACAGACCAACTGTGTCTTTCATGATATGGCTGAACACAGTACAAGAGATATGACTAATTGATCTGAGCTGCTGCACGGACAAATGGCAACCGTTTTTTGAAAAAACAGGCCTATTTAACCACCGCCAGTTGGTGTGACTTTCGGAGCTTGCTACGTAACACACACTGCCATCATATTCCTTTGGTGTCCATCTTTACCACTGTCAGCTGAATAGATCACACTGCGAGGCTTCAATCTCCCTCAAATCAGTCACAGTGATGATTCTCTGAAAAAGGAGAGATATAAAGCCGACTGGAGCCTGTCAGGGCTATGAGAGCAGAGGACGTCAATGCCTCACTTAGACAGCTAGTCTGAAGGGGCCGCTTCCCCAGACAGGAGGACAAGACGGAGTTCACCTGCGTTCAATACAAAGTTTTGCCTCTGCCTTTGGGAGCGGAGATGCGACAGAGAATAGCAGGCTTCACTCCCTGATGTAAATGTCATCTGTATAAAAATCAATTTCAGGATTCATTCAAGGAGTCAAAACTTACAAATGGGCAAAGCTGTCTGGTCTTTTCAGCTACAATGTTGTCCTGCTCCAGAACACAGAATGAGCAGTGGATGATTTTTTTCATAGGTGCTCGGTATCATTGCGCCTGATAACAATTCAAAAGTTTGACTGATTGATTTTTTTTCCCCTCCCGTGGCATTGTTGCTTCTCATTTCCAACACAGCATGAAAGGCCTTGAAATAAAAACATCTTAGCAGCAAATCGGCCTCACCATGGCAACAGTATTGATCAACCCTCTTGGGTCCTCAGAAAAATCTATTCCACATGTCAATTTCCCAGCGTTAACAGTTCAGCAGCTACTCATGTCTTGAATAGACAGGTATGATATTTAGAATCTGGCAATAAAATCTGCAATCATTATTTAGCTTCCCTGATGATGCATTTATCACAGGAGTAGAGAGATACTAAATGGCCTGATGATGTTCACTGACAACAATGCAGGAAGTAGGCTACGAGGACAGCTCAGGCAGATGTCAGCGTTGTCATGAAGCATAAAGATTCAGCTTCAAAGTCCATCAGATTCCTTAGTTATGGAGCAAATTTCCCCAAGGAGATGAATAAAGTGTCTATTCCTGTCCATCTATCAATAATACATTTCCATTGCCTATGACAAGAAATTGAACGGAGTCCACTTGAAGCCTCTTCTGTTTGATTTGAGAAAAAAAAGTCTGATTTGCTTCTTTAATTACATCTGAACAGGTGTTCTCTCCAGCTTTTGACTGGAATCATTTGATAGTTGATGGAGTGCAGTTGAAAACAATCTCAGAAACTCGTAATTGCTGCCACACACCAATCAAACGCTGTAAAACTAATGAGGGTAAATGGGCTGGGAGCTCCCATGCCAGGTACGTATTGATTACACAGTACCATGTGGCCTCACATTTAATTTAGCGTCCTTATTATCAAGAAACATCATCACCGCTGGTACCGCCAAAAACATGGGGGGAGAACGGTTATGAAGGCGGACTGAGTTTATCCCCTCTCAGATGTGCAGATCTGCGTGCAGTGATTAAATCTACTTTTCTTCCGGCCGCACTTTGGGGAAATGAGAAGGAATGCAGAGTGATGGACGGAGCTGGATGACAACTGCTGTCAATCTGCAGATTTCTCAAGCTTGATTACGATGCCTGAGCTCCAGCACCACATTGCAAATGAAATACACCTACACTCTGACAGCTTGACACTCTTACAGACATGCTGGTGCACCAGGTGTGAGCAGGAAAGAATAAAGAGAATTAGGGACTAATCTTGCTTCCCTTAGAGCCTCCAAATTTTCACAAATGCATACAAGTTATTTGCTACGCAGCTTGCATGAAATAGAGGAAGTCTCCCAGCCCTCGCATTCTGCAACAAAATAATGAGTGTAGTGAGGATGCTTCAAAGCATAACTGGAGGGCTTTACCAACTTGGAATAATAAAAATTTAATATGTTAACTCAGCCTACACAGAGCAAATAGAAACCAGAGCCAAGCTGAAGGTTGTGGTGGGGACCATCAGTCTAACTGTCCAGTCGATGGAGCCACAAAACCCCAGAGGATGACTGCTTTAAAAAAACTGAACAGGAGTGTTGTGTGGAAGTATGTGTGTGGAAGGAAAAGAAGCAGGATGGAGGGGTCTAAAAGCCTCCTAAGTAGTTCGATGGCCTTGCAGTTAAACAGCTACTTAGGGCCGAGCTCGTGGTTTGTCTAATTGAACTCAAACAAAACACCAAATGACAAGACTGTGAGTTACAATCTGTGACCACAAATCATTAGCGCCAACACTACAGCTCTGATGAGGCTCCCTGGCTTCGGCGCTGCTTGTCCTCGCAACACACAAAAAAACTGTTTTCCAAAAAACATCATTCACATGGTAATTTAAGTAATTAGATAATTTGCCATGGAGATGTGTTCTAAATGATTGATCTGCTGTATTGGTGCCTTGCTGTGTCTTTCTCCATTCCACTGCAGCACCAGCAGTGGACCAACACCATCAGTTGACTCCCAGCCAACAGGAACTGAAAGGTGCTTCCCATAAGACCCAATCTAAGTCATTTTTCGGAATTAGTAGTGCAAATTCATCTCATGTACTCACAGCCATCGAGCTAGATTGGGCCGCAAAAGAGTTTGGAATGAGCTCATTCTGAAATCGGAGGGAGGGGAGCCCCCCCACCCATAAAAGCATGCCAAGTCAACCATAAACCGAGGCTTTCAGGTTCAAAACAATTCATAAAATGACGCCTGCAGTCTCGCCATACAAGAGGCTCATATAATCATGTGCAATCACATGAAACAGGCCTGTTATTCTCAGGAGGGGGTTGTTGAGTTTGGGGTGTGATTGTGTCAGGCTGTCAGTGCCCACTCATCCAGACTCCGGAGTGAGACTGGAACAGACGGGAGCTGTTCTTTCAGCACCACCGGGGACAAGCAACAGCACTCTCAGCTGTCTCCTGCACACTGTGTGGTGGGTTGGAAAACCACCCCCCAAAAAAGACTCACTTCACCTTAGCTTTTGTGGTCCAAAGATGGAGAGCCTCGCACATTAAAATCTAACACTAAGGTGTGAAAGCTGCAGCTTCTCGTGCATAATGGATGGATTCAGATAGTTGTTGACCACTTTTGCTGTGTTTTTTCTTATCTGCTGCCCGTTAACTGGGGAAGTAGCCACAAGAAGGCGCATCACTTTCCCTCTTCCCCTCCTAACGCGCATTGTTACCAGAAAGCTCACACTGTAGCTGAAATAGTGGGAGATATTTGACTATTTCACAGGCATGAAAACTGGCGCTCACGCTCACGGACTTGCCTGAAAGAGGCGTAGGATGTTGGCAACCATGATCGATACCGAACTCGCCGAGGCTCCGATGACTCCCACCACTTTTTCGGGCTTGACGAACACCGGCGGCTCCCCGTTCGTGCACCTCACGTCGGAGGTGTCCTTCGTGATCAGGGCTTGCACGAAAGTTAATGACTGCTCCAGGGCGTACGTGTCTCTCGAGCAAGTGTCCAGCACCCGTGCGCCCAAGGTGACGTTGGGCAAGAGTTGCTCGTCCTGGTTGATCTGGTCCAGCGCATACATCATGGCCTCGAGCCGCTGGATGCCGTTCTCCTTTTTCAGGTCCCTGCACGGCGTGCCGTCGATCGATCTGGTGTGCACCGGGAAGAGTCCGCCGAGGGTCAGGTGCCCCTCAGTCCTTATCGAATGGGGCGCGTAGGTCTCCTGAGGCAGCGCGACGTCCACCACAGTCCTCATGAGCCAGAACAGCCTCCATAGAGAGCCCAGCTTTGCGCGTTCACCGGGACGCGCCATGATCAACTTTTAGGGGAAAGGAATGAAACGTGCAAAATCCACCGACGGAAGGAACGAAAACAAAAAAAAGGACCCAGAGAGGCTGAGAAGTTTGTTAAAACGAACCCATTCTTTGTCACCAGGGAGGAGATTCAACAAGCTGGACTGAAGAACCAAGACGCAGCAGAAGGCTCAGGCAAACTGCGCCCATCGTTTTTCTTTTTTTGTGCAACCGGGAGTGAGCGGTGCAGCTTGTTGAATGGTGAAAGCTCCTCGTAATTCAAGGAAGGGCTACATCCCATCAGTCAGAGAATAGCAGCGAAAGACACGAACTGGCCCGATTTTGTCCATTTATGCGCGATCCAAACTGGGGAAAAAAAACACAAAAGGGGAAAAAAAACCCGCCGCTGTAAGAAAACTGGCACAGGCGATGTTCGCAAGCCGTGGAGGGAAATTTCAGGGAATTATCTCTCACGATCAGTGCACTTAAAACGTTAGGACACCGGCAGAAGTGGGTGACATTCTTCTCGCGCTGAAGTCCACGGGAGCGCAGGGATGGCTCGCTCGGCTGTTGGCGTCCGCCTCCCAGGGGTGCAAATCATCTCCACAGTGTCCAAAAGAACAAGAGGGAGAAAAAGAAGAAACGATTAGCGCAAATGTTTATGCGCAGACTGATGAAAAGATTAAAAAACAAACAAAAAAAAAACACAGACACACACAGCTAATTAAATCCCCTTCTCTTTCTCCGTCTCCGCAACCGGTCGCGTAACACAAAACGAATGAGTCACAGTGAGGGATTCACTGCGTGCGCCGAGTTTTCAGCCCCGTTTCCATGCGAGACGTCATTCAGTTGGAGAGAGAGAGAGAGAGAGAAAAGAAAAAAAAATTAGCATCACTTCATGGCGAGGTTTTCCAGGAAGTTAGCGCTCCTCAGACATGAGAGAAGGTAAACAAGACGAACAAATAGCACTCGCAGACTTGAATAATAAGACAATTGTTCCTCTGAGTGCCTGTGAGTGCGCCGCATCTCAGCATTATAATCTCTCTCTCTCTCTACTTCCCCTCCCTCCTTTATCCCCCCCAAAACACACCAGCACACACACAAAAAGTGTGTTTTTTTTACCCTACTCTCTCTCTCTCTCCTTTTGATGCTGACTGTGGCAGGCATGAAACAGATCTGTGGCAAAACACAGACGAAGCTGCAGGTATGAAAAAAGAGAGAAGTGCCTCTCCTGAAATAGTTTTGGATTCATTACTGATGCACCTTTAAAAACGGAGGAAGGAGGGCGGGAGAACAGACACGTTTGGAGGGGTCCAGGCCGGTCTCCCAGGCAACCCTTCCTTCAGAAGACACTCCTGATTCATCCTGTGGTGCGCCCCCTTCCCCTCCTCCATCCACCACCACCCACCACCTCCAAACACACACACACACACACACACATCCTGCTGGCACACACACTGGCACACACAGTGGTGTAAATTAACCACACCTTCAGGAGCAAGGAGCAAGGAGCAAGGAGCCCCCCAAAAAAAGACCCTATCACCAAGCTATTTAATTGCACAGATGGTACTTTTACAAACAAGCAGATTATGATAATTTGCTTTTTCGTGGGCATGCATTAGCCAGGGACTCACTTGGCAATTTTGAGGCATTAATTAAAAAGGTAGTCTCTGCTCGGAATTAAAAGTAAATCTCATATTCCTGAGGAAAAAAAAAAGCAAAAAGAAAGAAGCAATAATAGTCACTGTTAGGTTCTGCTAATGAGTACATGTTCACCGGGTTATGAGTAGGAGAAAAACTGCCAACTCTGTAAAAAAATGCACAATTCATGCATTCATTTTCAGGTTACCCCGGAAACTGACCACGTCCAAACCAGCCGCCATGCATCCAACGACAGCAGGATGCCTGTGAGGAACAGGAAACAGAAAGTGGATTACAGGATAAGTCGGTTATGTTGTTTGATCATCGGGTAACAAACAGCCTCTGAGAGCTGTGCCGTCGTGGAAATGATTATGAGGCATAGAAACCCATTTTATGAACATGTTCATTCCATTAGTTTCTGTTCAATTAAAAGATTAGAGAAGGCGATGCAGCTCTAATTGAAACTTGTCCTATTGACATTACAGGCTTGGATGGACAAATTTCTAATTAATTAAGTTGAATAGAGATTAATTCAAGCCTAATCCTGCCATGTAGTGTATTTATCTCCATTAGCCACACGGAGAACATGAATATCTTTCAACAGGCAAATTGTGCATGTCCAACCCCGGGCGTGACAATGTGGTTTTTTGGGTGCACACAGTGTACGCCAGGGCCAAGAATTCATGAGATGAGCACTAAAAATACATTTAAGGAAACTGTGTGGGAACTGCTGGGAAAGAGACTGCTGAGGAGAGAAATCAGGGATGTGAGAGGAGAGGGAGGCAGATGGCCACCTCCGCTGTGAGCACACCAAGACAGACAGGCAGGAATGGAAAAATGCAGCAACAGCCCTTACAAATGACACCCTGAGAGACTGGTGTCGCAACGCACGACACTAATTCCACTGCTCGGACTCTGCGGTGAGAGCCTGACTCCCACTTACACTGTCAACGGAAAGGTTACTTTTGAAAAATGGGGCCCTCACCATGATTTAATTCACTGACTAACCCCAGGAAGAGGGGCCTTTTCCCTGGAGAGGGCCATGTGATTTAGACTGAGATTACCCTTCGGTTTGGATCTTCTCTCTTTCTCCTGCCTCAGAGTCACGTGTGCGCACACAAAACTCAGATAAATTCCGTTTCAATTTCATCATGAGTAGGAAGCAACAAGCGAAGGAGGAGGAGGAGGGATGTGTCCTGCAAGAGGTTTATGTCCAATATGCAGCTGACCGAACAACCAAACGCAGCCATAGCTTCCAAATGCCAGGAGTGTGCAACATTTCAATGCACCCTGCGAGATAAATGATCACCTCCTATGAAAGAGCTGGAGCTTTTTGTTTCAAGCATTCAATAACATGTCTACTCGATGCAGTCTTCTTCAGGTCAATTACAGGTCTGCCGCTGCATGCTCCTTTAAAGAACGACGAATCAGAGAACAATAAAAAGTCAACCTTCAGGACAAGAGGCAATAAGATTTCCTTTTGGGCTGACACCAAGCACAATGGGCTCTGTCTGTCAAATTAATTAACCCGGAAACCTGTTTAATTCCCAGGCTCAAATGAAAGGGTGGCCGTATCCACAGGAAAGAAATAACTCCAGAGGAGGAGGTAATTGCATGTCGAGGTGATTTGTTCGAAAAGCACGAGGGGCCACCAGCCTGTTTGGAGTCATGCATATTCTGTGAGGGGTGAGGTGTTAGATCAATGTTGGGGCAATGTTAGATTAGCAACATGAAGGTCACTGAGCTGCTGGGCCCCCATGTCTCATTTTGTACCATCTGCTTTGGAATAATAAAATCAGGCTATCTAAGCTTTTCTTTATCACTGTAAGCAGAATCAGTGGCAGTAAGGAGGGAGGCAAAGAAAAAACGCTTTATAATTCTACAGGCGTGCTGTATAGGAAGACAAATTCTTACCTCTTCGGCTGTTTATGCCAAAGACAAAGCAGGTGCACTGCAGCTAGGACGATAGACTCTCCACACTCTCCATTACGATTGTAATCCATCTGTCATACCTTCTCCTTTCTAATTATGTCTCTGTAAAGCCGCTGCTGTGAGCTCAGTGCCCATTCACACTCTGAAATGTGAAAGATAGACAGATAATACTCAAGTGACCACTGGAATACATAACATGCAGCGGGGGTAGCTTGGTAACAAGAGGTTTTTCTCCCTGGGCTATCTGTGAAACTCATGGGTTATGTGGCACAGAGTCTGCTTAGATTATAGGTTAGACAGAGATGAGGCCTTTGAGACAAGCACAAAGTTAAGCTGAGAAAAAGGAAATATTAACCCGGCTGTTTTTTTTTCTCTCCTGTAGATGTGACAAGTACCTGCTCCTGATTGGAAGCCAGCATGAAAGCAATAATAATTAGAGGTATTATATATGACAGTGACGGACCCAAAGGTGCCGACCTCCAACCCACACGGTCCTGGAATTTTCCAGAGACCCTATTAGTGGGTGACTGGGCCTTTGTTTTGATGGCTACCTTCATGGTCCGCTGGACACACATGATAAGTGGGTGCAGCTGTTTTGTTAGCCAGGAGGACTTTGGCCACAAATTTGATTGTGATAGGAAATGCCTCCCGCCTTGTGTCGGTTAATTAGCCGACCTTTTGAACAGCTCTGGACCTCTGCAAATTATTTCATCTCAAGTGTCTTCATGGAACATTGTGACAGAGATTTTATCCACAGCCTCGGCGAATGACTAATAACAGTCCCTCTTCATGTGTATCTGCGTGAGTGTTGATGCTATGACAAGCTTGTGTGAAGACAGAGAGAAGGATACAGATGACCACACTATCGATTGCAACTATATATATATAGTATAGCAATTATACACACACACACACCAAGGAAAAAGACATCAATGTATAAAATTGTGCATTTCTTAGAATACACTGATGGTTCCACTGCAAATTACAATTTTGTTTGGAGCATTTTACTATAGTACACAGTAGTAATTATCAAAAAACAAGTGATGAACATATCAAGAACTAAGTGATCCTTTAAATATCGTAAGTACTCCCCATAGACTGTATCTACAGATTTTGAAGCTCCACCATGTTGCCAATACTGCTTCCTCCTAACTCCTGACTAATTTAAACAAGAGCAAAGAGGTAGAGTGTGAGTAGAGCTGAGGTGGACCATGCAAACATCTCTGGGCCGTTACATGACAGGTCCCACCTGTCACTTAAAGTGGCCATGCAATTAATTATGAATAACTTAATAAAATTTAAATGCATAACAAAATTTAAGTGGGTGAGTTATATGAAGAAACACTCCTATACAGTTGTCATGAACAGAGAAATGAGCTATAGAGACCAAACACTATTTTGTACCAGACTGTAAACATGGTTATTTCTGCTGTAAACTTTGGCATTTTAACACTGGATTGAACTGCTTTTAGAGCCAGCCTCATGTGGCCATCCAAAGAATTGCCATTTTTGGCATTTCTGTGTTGACTTCATGTTTCAGCCCTGAAGGCTGTTGCTCGGTTGTACCTAAAAACTCTGAATCAAGGTCTATATATAGAATAAGTCCTTTTCAGACATGCACTCCTTTCTGTTAATCTGACAGCAGCTGAAGGTGTTGGCTTTATGTGTGAATGCACACTCAGGTCAATTTTCCCGTAAAAGTCACGACAAAGAAGTAACACTGCTTCGTGTTGTGTGAAGCGATTAAGGTAAGGCTTTTTCTACATTCGAGCTCCATATTTGTCCAAAAACACCACAGAGAAAGCCTTTTCCTCTGGGTTTATTAAATACCTGCACATCAGAGAGCTGCAGAATCCACATGAGCGTCTCCAAAGCTGGAGAGCTGTGTGCATTTGTGTATGTGGAACAAAAGTGCTGGTAACTTCATTAATTACTTGTAATTATAAATTATCCCTGGCATGAAGACAGGATCAGTTCAGGATCTAGGTCGTACTGTGTGTTTTTCTCACATCAGACAGGTGAACTGTTTCACACAGAGTCACAGTTTAGTTTGTTGCTTCTATTTCCTGAATTTCTAAACTACTTGCAACATTAGATAACACCATGAGCTTTTCCAAAGCTTAAACAGTCAATAATTTGTCATAATTACAAATTATCCTCGATTTGGAGACGAAATCGATTAGCATCTAATAGCAAGTCACGCTGTACTTTTGCTTTTGTGTAGTAGTTAAATTATCATCACAGAATTTTCAGTGTTTAGGAAATAATAAATCAACCAGGCATTAGCTTAGATTTAGTCTTTTTTTGAAGCATAAATACAATAAATCGTAGTTTTTGTAGGAGATTAAGACTGTTTCTTAGTTGGACACTTCCTGCAGTCTTGTTATCACTACAAGTTTGCCAGGCAACCAGAATAATTACAAAAAAACCTTTATTTTTACTTACTGTCACAATAACATAATGATGCAGCACTTGGGTGTCCGACCTATTGTGGAGCTGCAGTTTCTTTACCGACTGGAGGGCTTTGATGACAGTGGCTCTGAAAATGAAGACGTATCCGAAGTTACTGCTTGTGAGGAAATAGTTTTCATGCCATTTATGAATTTAAAGCAGAGAAAAAGCAAGATCAAATTACCTCTGAATAGGACAAGGCCCAAGAAACCATCCAAGTAGCACTTCCAGGAAAATGTAGGACTGATGGGGGGGAATGCTCATATACGTAATTATCTCAACTGCTTCAAGCCTGCAGCTATAAACACACAAGTAGTTCTTATGGCTAATTTCCAACTTGGAAGCTGGTAGAGCTCACAAGCAGTGCACTCTCCTGGAAAGCTTTAGTTTTCAGCTGCTGTGGCCACAGACGGAGGAAGGTAAGAGAGGCTACAGCTTCAGCATGCTGATGGATGCTCTGAAAGTTGTTTTTTCCATAAACAGAATTGCTTGATATGTACCGATAGTAAAGCTTTTTTGAGGTATGTAATGCTTAATAATGGTGGCATCACAGTTTGTCCAGCAGAACATGTATTCAGACTGCTAATAAGCTGTCCTTCTGCTCAACACTATTTGTCTGTCAGTTTCGTGCATCTCCTCGCACTCAGACTGCTTCTATGTGCTCTCAGGTTTGTGCTCTCACAATGTAAAACAACACTGGTCCATCTCTTCCTCCTTGCAGGCTTTACTTCTTACAGCGTCCATTATAGGCTGTAACCGTCTTTATCCACTCCTGCCCTCCAGGGCTCATTATGTACACTTCACTTGTTTTCTTGTAGAACATTTGTAGTTAATACATAGACCAATGTCCAGATTTTTTTACATAACAGCCTCATTTTTACACAGCATATAGCACAGTGGTTAGCCATCGCACAGGAGAAAACTATAGTCAGCATTATGAAGCAAAACTAACACTTTAAAGTCAAGGATATTATCATGGATGTATTCCTATGCTGAAAATGTGCCTTCATGAATTAAGTTTGATGAAAGCAATTGCAATATCAAAATAAAACACCAACTTAAAGTCTTAGGGAGAGCAGAAGTTTCGTGAGCGCACAGAAGCAGTCTGAGTGTGAGGAAATGCTTTCAAACTGAGGTACAGCATGTTTGTGCAAGCAGCTTTTTTATCTGAGTGCAAACAGTTTTGAGCTGATTCACACCTGAGCACGGGGCTATTTGAGAAATAGGGCAGGGATTAGGGAGAAAGCATTTCAAATAGTGAACATATGTAAAATAAAGAAATGGTGCTCCCAAACTGAAAAAAACACACACACTTGAGTAAAGAAAGGAAAGTACCAGCTCAGTTGTTTGCAATAATCTGTACTGGCTGCATCACATGTAGCAGAGTATGTATCACAGTTAAGGAGATGGTGGTGCAGAGTGTGTCTTTTCGGTAAGGTGGTAACTACACTCACCTCACCGAGTGTAGTTAGGTAAGGTGAGGTGTATTAGGTACACCTTGCTAGTAAAAGGTCAGACCCCTTTTTTGCTGTCAGAACTGCCTTATTTCTTTTAATTGTTGGAAACATTCCTCAGATATTTTGGTCCATACTGACATGACAGCATCACACAGTTGCTGCAGATTTGTCGTCTGCACATCCATGATGCAAATCTCCCATTCCATTACATCCCAGAGGTGCTCTATTGGGTTGAGATCTGGTGGCTGTGGAGCCCATGTTCAAGAAACCAGTTTTAGATTATTTGAACTTTGTGACATGGTGCATTATGCTGCTGAAAGCAGCCATCAGAAGATGGGTACACTGTGGTTATAATGGAATGGACATGGTCAGCAACAACACTCAGGTAGGCTGTGGCATTTAAACATTACTCACTTGGTACTAAGGGGCCCAAAGTGTGCCAAGAAAATATCCCCCACACCATTACACCACTACCAGCAGCCTGAACCATTGATACAAGGCAGGATGGATCCATGCTTCCATGTTGTTTACACCAAATTCTGACCTTAACATCTGAATGTCGCAGCTGTAATTAAGACTCATCAGACCAGGTAACGTTTTTCCAATCTTCTATTATCCAATTTTGGTGAGCCTATGCAAATGTAGCCTTAGTTTCCTGTTCTTAGCTGACAGGAGTGGCACCTGGTGTGGTCTTCTGTTGTATAGTCCATCTTCTTCAAGGTTCGACATGTTGTGCATTCAGAGATGCTATTCTGCATCCCTTGGTTGTAACAAGTGGTTATTTGAGTTACTGTTACCTATCTATCATCTTGAACCAGTCTGCCCATTCTCCTCTGACCTCTCAAATCAACAAGGCATTTTCGTCCACACAGCTGCCGCTCACTGGATATTTTCTCTTTTTCGGACCATTCTCTGTAAACCAGAGAGATGGTTGTGGTGAAAATCCCAGTAGATCAGCAGTTTCTGAAATACTCAGACCAGCCTGTCTGGCACCAACAACCACGCCATGTTCAAAGTCACTTAAATCCCCTTTCTTCACCTTTCTGATGCTCGGTTTGAACTTCAGCAAGTTGTCTTGACCAGGTCTACATGCCTTAATGCATTGAGTTGCAGCCATGTGATTGGCTGATTAGCTATTTGTGTTTACAAGCAATTGAACAGGTGTACCTAATAAAGTGGCCGGTGAGTGTAGTTTGTAAGATGCATTGCTGGAATGATAATAAAGAATAGCCCCATCATTGTCCCTTTTTAACATAACTGTAACATATACACGCATTAGTCACAACTCTGTGGCTTGTTCCAGCTCATCTTGCACATACTTGTTGAGACTTAGATCTGAAGAATTACAGAGGCTGGGTCAATGCTTTGGGCTCGTAGTCATGTTCTTAATCCATTCTTCAACAGACTTTGTGGTCGAGCATTGTCCTGCTTTTGGAGGCTGTTGTCATTGGGGAGTGCTGTTGCCATGGAGATTGTATATGGTCTGCAAAAATGTTTAGATGGCTGCTATTAGTTGAAGGAACATCCACATAAAAAGCCAGAATGAAAGGTTTTCCCCGCAGAACGTTGTATTGTAACAAGATAATCGTTCACTTCACTTGTCAGCAGTTTTAATGTTGTGGCAGATCGGTGTGTACAAAGACTATTGGACGATATATCGAATAGGAAAGTTTTTGCTCCCTAAAATTTGTATCATCATAAAAATCCAGCTTTGGTCAGCATCTACTCTTTGACGTCTTTAAGTCAACATGCTGGTTTCTTACTGAATATTTCCTGAGTAAACCGAATCCGCTGCAGTTTGTTACAAAGCTAATGACTTTTTCATAAATTCTAATTACATCTGCCTCCCCATTACCTATCATTTCGGTGTCCCCTAAGTTTTTGGAAAGCGTAATGTTTTTCTCAGGGAATTCAGTTGTACCTTCACGACAGACAGACAGAACTCTGCAGGAAGATAAAAACCCGCACTGTGATAAAAAACAGGACATTTCCTCGACACAATGTGTGCTGCTGGACAATTTTGATCTACGATTACCATTTTTATTCAACAATGCCTTGTTCTTATTTTGAATTGATTTCTGTCCCCAAGGTAAACATTGTCCAGCAGTACAGGCATTCTGTAAAGGGCTGCGGTTCCAAATAAATTGTAGTGCTGCACTCGTGATGTGACACAAAGAAGAGCTACACTTCCAATCTCAACACCTACAAGCCTCCTCTCTTCTTCCTGTCAGCTCAGACTTTCCTGAATTCAGAATGAGGCACAAGTGCTGAATGTCAGCATGTTTAAATGAGCCAATTCTGACAGATTAAAACAATCTTAATGTTAATGAAGACGCTAACACAGAGACACTGCACATACTGTACCGCAGATGGACATCATGACCTCATCATCCCCTTCACTTTGGCAGGCAAGCCTCCTAGTTTGTTATTCAGCTCAATTTATGTTTTGGCAGCTGCTCACACATCATTGCAGTGAGGTGGTGTCTGACATATTTGCAACGCAAGTCTCACTTCAGAGTATGTAAATTTTCGAAAACGCTAATTGTAATATTTCACAAATGAGCTCATTGTTCTGTTTTTCACATGAACTTTACATTCGTGAAAGTGTTGTTGTCATTAAAACTGTGCGAGTGGATTAAGTGTACGCCTCCTGAATTAACTGCAGTGTTGTTTATGTTGCAAAAAAAAAAAAAACATATTTTCTTCATCTTACACTGCTCATTACCATATGGAGCTGCTAGCGAGGACTGCGGTGGAGGGCAGGCCTACTTATTCAGATAAGTGCCCCTGCAGTCTTTACCAGAGTTTGAAACATACACAAAGGTACACACACACACACACACATTTGGAACAAAAATTTGTTTAGTCTGAGCGCTTGCCGCTGTGCAATTCATCACGCACATGAATTAATCTGTCTCACTCATTAGTTGGAAATTAATGGTGTTACAAATTGCTGCACGTAGATATCACATAAGGAGGAACAATAAATCACTACCTTTATGTACAAAACACCACATGCTTGATTTGACACTTATGGTCACAGGCTCACACACTCTGCCACCTCTTTTAGCTGGAGGCTGTACACAATTAAAAGAGGTTTGAGTAAAACCATACCCCATTTTGACCATGTGCAAGCCTGGGGAGTGTGCAGTCTTACGATAATCCCCAGGGTTTATCTGTTCAGTGGGCTTAGTGCCTTCACAGTCCCCAAGTATCCCTCCTGTCTCTGAGCTTCGCTCTGTCTCCCTTTTACAGTCCCTATGGTCCGGTGGTCCCTCAGGAGCACTGCGCCTGGAACTGGGGGTCGCAAAAGTTGCCTCTCCCCAAGGTAGCTTCACCGATGGCACACTGGGTACCTTTTGTGGCCGTCACAGCTGATCTCCTGCATAAGGGGAGAGCGATGAGGAAGCGCATGTATTCACGCTGAGCCACCTCCTCGGATACATTAGTCATGGCTCGTCTTAGATGCACTATGGATGTAAGAAGAGTCGCGGTCAAGTCAGGTTGCTTTCCTCCCAACTGACATCCAGTGCTGAGGAATTGCAGCTCAAACAGAAAGAGAGTTAGAAGGGAGCACAGTGTGTTTACAGAGTTTGGGGGAAGGAATGATTGTGTATTGTAGCATTTAATGGGTGCCCAGCAGTGTCAAGTGAAAGTGAGTCCTGTCGACACAGGGCACAGCACAATACCGACAGAGCAGAATGGGACTTCTTATGGTTGCTCAGGGATTGAATAAAGCCCAGTTCATTTGCTGCATATCACGTTTTGTTACATGGTTCCCGACAATTCCTCATATTTTATCCGTGGAACTGGCAATGGGCATTTTATATCCCTCCTATTTCCCCCACCTTTCAGCTCACTTTAAGCTCCTCCATGTCATGACGGTGTTTTTTCTCCATTCGGAATTTCTCCCTTCTTGCTTTCAAGCCGAAAATCAAATCTATAAATCAAAGCCAATGGGAGAAAGACATGGGGACTCAAGGGCATTTAAATCCTTTCAGAGTTCCCAAAGCTTCAGATAGCGAAATAAACAGGAAATTAAAATGGAGCAGGAAATGGTAGCAATCCCTCTTTTCAGGGGATTGAAATCAGGTGCATTTCTTAGCGCTTCCTTCTGCTTTATATTCTGTTCTGGTGGGAATGGAACCTCCTCTCTCTTATTAATTCCACTGAAAAGAGAAAGGAATTATAGTCTTTGAGAGATACTTCAAATGCAAAAAAATGTATTATTGATTCCTTTTTGCTACATCGTTTTGGAGATTTTCTTGTGCTATGAGTCATCAAAAAAAGTTGTCAAGCTTAATGGTGCAAAAAATGGCCTGCAAATTAGCTTCCGGTTCCAAGGTTCTTCTAAAAATCTATTTTGTATTTGTTCTTTTTTTTTTGCAGTCATCAGGCTGAACATAACCTACAACTGTGTTTTCTCACCTGGCTGTGTTGTTTCACATATATTACCAAACAAAGTTGCTGGCTGACCTTCAGAGTGAACCTAATTTGCATAAAAGCATATGATTAGACAAGAAGCAGTCACCACTGAGAAAGCAAATTTGTCCATGCTTGACAACCCCTGACTGCATTTATGAGTGAGCGAGTCACCAACAACACAAACACTCCCTTCCCAAACTTCAGGTGGAAAGTGTCAACAGTCTTGTGAGCTAATCTGTAAGAGCTAAATGCTTACAAACTCACAATAATGATGTAAAAATGTGCTAAACACAAATTACACTGGACAATGATGTAGCAAGTATTTTCTCACAAACCAAACTAATGAACTTTTGACCTGAATATTTGAAGTTAATATGCCTACAGACAAGTTTTTTGCTTTCATTTATCATGATGAAGTAGATTCTGACTGCATAATGTAATGGCTATAAAATAATGACACTATTTGCGCGTGGTCGGCTCCCTGAAAAACCTTGCTTTCATTTTGCAATTCCATCTGCCATCAGATAAAAAAAATCTCCCAGAAAAAATGAAGCCTCGATTTACAGCATAAAGCAAGGGCATCTGCGATTCCATAGAAAACAGGAAGAGGACAGTGCTTTTCTTTTCCCCAGCAGCTTTCCCCAAGTAGCTCAAATGTGGAACAAAATGGAGTAATTGTGGAAACTGTACCAGGCAAAAGAAAAAGAGCCCCACTGTCGACAAAGTAGGTGAAGCGGGATAGTGATTGAAGGTAAAACATGAGTGAGCATTTACTTGATGGGAAGAGCTCCAGGACTTGACAGAGTTCAAAACTGACATTCAGCTTGCATTATTTCTAAATCAGTAAGTAACAAAACCTGCATACCTAATACAACCAGTTGTATGCATATAATGTGCAATGTGTATTTGTTATGCTGGCCCATATTGCACACATTATAGGGACAAAAAAAGCTGTAAGGTGCTTATGTGCTTTGTTTTGTTTTTTTGTGGGTATCCATGCAGCAGAGCTTATCACTGCAGCAACATAAAAAACAACTGCGGTTTTGTGTTTGCACAGGTGTATTTTCAACCTGAACCATGATCTTTTTTAAAACCTAACCGAGCGGTTTTGGTGCCTAAACCTAACCAGGAAATTCTGCACCACAACCAAAAGCCAGCAGCCACAAAAAATGACAGAAAACAGGAACAGAAAATAAGGACTGAAAGTAAACAACAACTGAAAAAAAAATAAGTGAGTGTTGTAATCCAAACCATGATCTTTTCTTAAATCTAACCAAGTAGATTTGGTATCTAAACATAACCAAGTAATTTTGTAGAGCATAGAAAAGGAGACAATAACTGAAAACAAACAACACATGGATCACATGGGACATATCCCCAGTTTCACAGGTGAAAGGCCTGTTATTTGCATCTCTGGCCACCTTGTGCAGACTTTGTTGCTCTTTGTATGTGGATAATATGGTGTGATCATATGACGCAGATGCAGGCGCTAAAAAAACATCAATTTATTGTAGAACTAAGGTTTTGTGCTGTGAACCAACATAGCTCTTACGTACACTGATCAGGCATAACATTATGACCACCTGCCTAATGTTGTGTTGGTTCCCCCTGTGCGCTCAAAAACGCTCTGAACCATTGGGCATGGACAAGAGGACCTCTCAGGGTGTCCTATGGGGTCTGGAATCAGGACGTTGGCACTGGATCCTTTGGGTACTCTGGCTTGTGCAATGGGGCCTCTGTCAATCAAACTTGTTCCACTGCATCCTGTTGATGCTTGATCAGAATGGGGTGTAGGAAGTTTGGAGGTCAAATCAACATGTTGGGCCATTGTCATGTCCTCTACATGTTCCTGATTGTTTGATGTTGTTGCCATATGGTGGGGTGCATTTTCCTGTGGGGGTAGGCCAGTGACATTTGGGATTTCCATTTGCATGAGGGAGTGTGCTTGTTGTGGGACAATGTTTATTTGGGGGTCTAAGTCTCATCAACCCAGTTGCCAACATTCAAGGTTTTCCAGCAGAACAGCACATAGTACCAATATGATCAATGTTGCACACTTCACCTGTCAGTGGCTTTAATGTTGTGGCTGATCGGTGTGTTTTGGTGTGAGGCTACATTGCTTGGATTATTAATGCTAAACCTGAGCGAAATATGAATGTCTGTGCTTAATTTAATGGCAATTTAAAAGCTGTCAGGCAACTCAAACCACAAAAGACAGCATCACGGTGTCGCCACAAGAAAAGTCAGTCTTTAACCTCTGGGGATCGTGAATCTTAGTACAAGTAAGTTTTAGGGGCAATCCAAGTTACTGACTGACACCACTCAAGCCCAGTGTGGTAAAAAAAAAAGTCCAGAATGCCTTTAAATTTTATCAGAGAAAATCTTAACTGACAAATGAAAGAAAACTAATTGCGCTGTTTCTCTCTCAGAAAGACATTAAATGTAATACACTGAGGCATTTAGTTGAAAGCTGACAATGACACATTCAGATGAAATACATGACTCTCACTCCCACATCTGTGCAGACGAAAGGCTATCACAAGCAAACATTATGAGTCATGCAATTCCTGACAGGCCCTTTGCAGAATTTTAATTAAAGCTAAGCCTACACATACATCACTCTCTGTATGATCACCCGAAGAATACTATTGATTAACATCCTATAGATCTTTGCACATAATGTCAAAAGTGGTGTTAATATTGAACATTAATTTTCAGGCAACATTTCTTAATCAGAGAATGGCAGAGAGCACCGAGCTGCACAAACACAAATAGATTTGCTGCCCGTGGCGCACAAATCAATATCTGTTCCTCATTGTCTTGCGTTGATGTGTGAAATCCAAAACTCAAATGTAATCACATCAAAAAGACCGTTGTATGAAAAATGATACGTCTGGTTCTTTCCTTCAAAAGACTCCTTACACAATAAATTGCACATCATCAAACTGACGTTATAAATCACGGCACTCTGAGGCACAGGCAGGAATGAGAGACATGCTTTCCTTTTAAGTGGAGGCTTACAATTGAACCTCAGGCACTAGAGTCCATAAATCGCAGCATCAATTATTAACCCAAATCTGTTTTAATGTGCCAAAAGAAACCCCAGTGGGCAGGCTAATGCAACTAGCAGGAAACGAGGAGAACAGATAAAATGACCAGTGCGGCCAGAGCTGGCCCCTTTTTACGTTGGAGCTGATCTAGAGTGCAGGAAAGCATCAAACATAAAACCATCCTGTCAGACTTTAGGGACCATCAGGAGCCATAGTAGCACCTAAATAATAGAGAATTCCAATCATTTAAGAGTGGAAATATGCTAGAAGATTGAGCCTTGAGGCAGTAATTGATGAAGACCTCAGAGACGTGGCAGTGCACAGGGGGAGAGGCAGAGTCCGGCAGGGCAACAACATCCTCAGTCTACTCCCTGGATGCTTTTAGAAGACATGCTTGTTGAAGTTTACAAGGTGATATGAGTGATTTGAAAGTGCATCGAAAGCAAACAGCAAACCATTAGCAGACGACCTCAGCAATCACAACGTGGCTGCAGGGATGTGGGTATATCATGATCACAGGCTGAGACCAAAAGCAAATAGAAAATGTACTCTCCTCAGGGTCAGTAATTTTGCTGTTCATTTTGCAGTAAGTGTTTTTCTTTTTTTTTTTAGTGTTTTATGAACCTGTTCAAGATGCTCGCATAATATGCAAGAAGGACGATCTTGGCATGGAGGCAGATAAACATCACTCATCTCGTATCAAATTTTGCTTATAAAATCGATTCCAAAAGGAGGAAACAGATAAAAAGAAACAGGTGGGTGAAGGATTTTTTTTTTTAGCTTTGAAAAGAACAAAGTTTACAAAGTGAGCAGTAGATGTTTTTCTATCTTCTCTCACTTCAGGAAAAATGTATAAATCAAGTTGAAGCTCTTATGACAATTTCCTTGCTTCCACTATTTATTATTTAATTATTCATCATGTTTTCAGTAGGAAAAAAAAGGCATGCTGATATGGGAGCAAGCCCTAATTTTGAAAAGCAGTGCTTGCCAACACAGAGCAACAACCCAATTCCCAGCGCTCCGTGCACATGATGCAAAACCTGTAACTGTTTTTGATTTTCACACATTAATAACACTGCTCGGGGCAAACTATACGGTTGCACATCTCACCAGTCAGTCAGATGTGGTTGTTCTTACTTATTTTGGCAATCGGCTTTATTTCCACCCAGTGATCACTGGGGAGGCTCTCCAGGACGCGCTCAGATCTCTTCCTTCATCTGACAGTGGAGAGGAGGAGAGTGTGCAAGATGAACACTGAAGCTGTCTTATTAGTGCTTAACTCTGCTGCTTAGGGCTCCAGATTGACAGGGGAAAAAAGAAAAAGTGTTCCATGCAGGCTGTGCCATAAACAGTGGCAGTGATAAATATCTGCTGTCACTTCCAACATGACTCACTTGTCTGAGTCTTAGCTTTACTGCACACAAAGGAGGCTGGAGCAGAGCAACCATACACTGCCATGAAATCTTTATCAGATTACAGATAATAGATGCACTCTATAAAACAGCTTATATTACCAGAGAGTGAACTGAAGTGGAACACAGTTCCGCACCAAATAGTGAATAATGAGCATAATTTTATAAAAGCACACAAAAACAAACACTGATACAGGTGAAAAGCCATACAAGCCCTCATTACTCTTATAATGGATGGCTCATTCATGTTGTTTCATGTAGGCTTCAGTTGCTTACTGAGGCCCTTGTCTTCAAAGTGGCCACTTCAGATCCCCACTAGTCAACACAGATCTGCTTGTGTGCCAGTTAAGGCGAGTTCTTTTTTTTAGTTTACAGTAAGAAAAGTGGAGTCAGCACTGCAGAGAATAGACCAGAGACAATCCATCCATTAGCTATACCTGCTTTATCCCAGCTTTATCCCATAGATGGTCGCAGGGGGGGATGGAGCCGAACCACCGAGAGGAGGGGTACACCTTCGACAGATCCAGGTGCAGTCTGTAGCGGGGATAACATAAACAGACACACAAGCCTGGATGCTCACTCTCACAGCTACAGCTAATTTCAGAATCGCCAGTTAATCTACCATGCAGGTCTTTGGACTGTGGCAGGAGGAAGCACCTGGAGAAAACCGGGCAGAACACATAAGAACCCCAAACAGAAACCTGCAGATTCGAAACTAGAAGCTGCTCACTGTGCACGACTGTGTAGCTCAGAGAATAAAGTTGCAGGAAGACTAATATGGGGCCTGATATTTTTCTACAGAAACCCATATTTACATACACATCATATATTATGTGAGGCTGTGTTACACTAATATTGCATTTCAGCAGTAGAGAGGGGAAAGTATTCAGATCCCTTATTTGAGTAAAAGAAACAAGTCTGCAACAAAGAAAATGCAAGTAAAAGCCCTGCACTGAAAATGTCACTTATAGTAAGTAAATGCGCTTTGGTATCTTTTAGAAAAAAAAGTACTTAAAATCCCAATGCAGAAAATGCCCCTTAAGAGTGATGTACTTTTATATATTATAAAACTGGAGTAATATTAATGGACGAATGTCTAAGTAGTACTTTATTGTAAGTAACCAGTGACTAAAGCTGCCCAATAAATGTAGTGACCATAAAAGTACAGCTTGTTCCTGTGAATTGTAAGTGTAGAATTATAGTACCAGTTAAGGATATTCTGCTGAAATCAGACAAGCAAAATAAAGGTAATTTTTCATGCTGGTAAAAGACTGAAAGGATCATATTAGTCGCATAACCCTTGAATTAGTTCATAATCTCAAAAAAGTGCTTTTACAGATGAATGAATGCCTCTGACCTGACAGGAGACTGCAGCTTGTTAGTGTTGATGATAACACAATTGCTCTGTGCATGTTCAGGACACCTTCCTTCCACAGCCTAAATACATGCAAATCAGGTGGATTAATGACTCTAAATTACCCATAGGTGTGACTTATTATGTGGATCTGTGATTGCTCTGTGATCAGCCTGTCCAGGTTGGGTTTTCTTTTGGTTGTTTTGGTTTTTTTGTTTGCCTTTTATTCCACTGAATGCTGTGAAAAGCTTCCTCGGGCTCCTGAATAAGAATGAGAAGTTGGAGAAAATGAATGAATTTTGTGCATTTAGTTTCACATTAATGCAGCAGCAGAACAAAAAACAGCATCCTCTATTGTCACACGCTGCTGCCAAGCTCAGATTAGTACAATGAGCATGAAGCTGGGAGCCTTTTGGCTGATAGGTGTGTTCAAACTCAAAAGAAACGTGATCCAAAGGAACCTAAAAGATTTGAATATACTAAAATTTTTAACATATTTGTTAAAAAAACATCTTTTGGTGTTTTTTAAATCAGTAATACACCGAGAACAGAAAGAAGCAAGTAAGATAAGTAATATGTAAGAACGGTTTGTAGGTTACCAGGCTGCAAAAATCCTCTTTTACATTAATTGGGATTATTTCTTTAATGTACCATATGACTGCTTCTCTCCTGGAAAATGACTGCATAGTCTAAAAAATCCATTTATGACCTATCTATTAACATTTACAACACCAGACTTGATGGCTTACACTGGAGGACATTTAGCTTCAGACACCCGATGAATTATAAAGTGAGAAGCTCATGACATTGTGCAGTATTAATGACTTGGTCCTTTTTCCAAGAAGCCATCAAGTCTGCAGAAGTATGTCTCTATGTGACAAAATATCAATGAGGGTTTCCAAAAAAGAAAACTGCTGGGAGAGACTTTTTCTTGGAACCTGGCTATGCGGAGGATTAGCTGATGTGCTTTGGCAAAATAAGTGGAATTATAATGAGTGTAACTTAATTAAATCTTGTTTACTCTCAGCCATAAACATGATTAATCTATATTTTGTGTCAACGAGGATGCACTGTGTTTCTTTCCACAGGACATGTCAGCTAAAGTTTACCTTGGAGTAATTTAGATCGACTACCCCTCATAAACACCAGACACACTGGGATCGAAGCAGGATTGGCAACCCTTTAGAATTCTTCCAGTTTTATTTCCCAGTGCAGAGGCAACGTGCAGAGCACATATGCTGCCAAACAGCCTTTGCAGCAACAACAACAACAAAAAATAAAAATCTTAAGAATCCCTCCAACCTGGATGCAAAGATTTGCCCTGTTTGAATGCATCAAGCAGCGGTGGGAACGGCATAATAGTCCTGAAATCTTACAGCCTTTAAAAAGCTAATGTGAGCACGATCTGCCCGTATGCAATAAGCCACTTTGTTTGTTGAAAACTCGCCAAGTGGCAAAAAAGCAGCTGCTATCTCGGCAGTCTCAAGGGGCTAGTTAATTTTAGAAAGATAATCTCCTGCAATATGCCGAGGGATTAAGACGTTAAAAGTCCCAACATGGGGAGATGATAAGGCTGTATTGTCATGGTCTGCGAGAGGCATCCAGTGCATTTTAGGAAATAGACAAGTATGTTACTTACAAGGCTAATCAACATGCAGATCAGGAAAAACAAACACCAGTTGTTCAATGACATCTCTATGTAATTTGCCACTACCCCTCTGTCTGTCAGCCGCAAATGATGATGGTGATGACGGCAGTTCATCTTTGGCTATTAGCATTGTCTCACAAGGCTATATTGCAGTACTTTCACAAGATATTACCTGCAGGGGAAGAATGCCACACTAAAGCAGGGGATGCACTGTCTATGGCTTAATCAATGTCATTTGCATATGCAGGATAAAACTAATCCTCATCAAAGGGAGGTTCTCCACCTGAGGCCCTTTCTTGTCCTTTCCAAGGAATCCTTCTCATATTAAATGATCCCTTGATGATATTCACCTTGCCAGGAAGAACAAAGCACACTCACACTGTGTGCAGAGGGAGGGAACTACAGGGATATTTAGACTCACTGTGAAAGTGTGATGTGATGCAGAGAATAAAAACCTGAGCTAAGCTGAGCTGAATGTCGGGGAGTGTGCAGAGCTGACCTGCTGTAAGACTGTTTGGGTCTGGAAGTCAACCACACAGCAAGTTCCAGGTGAATAACAATGCATGGATTTGCAGGAATCGGGTTCAAACTTGGTGGGACAACATAGCGAGCTCGGCCTGACCACCTGCTGGCTTCTTGGGCTGTGGCCAAGGTTTTTAAAAACCCAGCTGGGGGTAACAGTCGGGGGGTTCCCCTGCTGTTTCTCAGTGGTGTTTGAACAAAACATGTAACGCACATACAGGGCAGGAAAAATACAAGTAATATACCTGCAGCAAACCAGGGGATGGGAGAGCCATTCCTCAGTCAGAGGGATTTGTGTCACATTAGAGGGATGCTGAGCAGAAAAGAACTGGGTTTCAAAAGATCCCCTAAGGCCCCTTATTGTGGAGAAAACCTCTCCCCTCTCACGGGCTCCATTCTGTATAAGATAAGCAAATTTACACTGGCAGACAAACGTGACATTTTCCTGGTGCAGGAGCTGCTTAAGAGGAGGCTTCATAGGTGGGCAAGGCTGATAAGACGACAGCTGGGATTGGAGGGACTGGAAAACCAGCGTGAAAAGGAGATGACAGAAATCAGTAAGAGTAGGATTTCTTTCATTTCCAAACATCTCCTATGTAAAACCCACAAGCGGGGTGAGGTTTTGAGCAGTGACGACCCGCCTGCACTACACTGGTGTCCCTTTTCATGCTTATTTCTTTATGCTAATGTGTACCCCAGGGTGCTGTTTGGCTGTCTTTGCTGGCTAAGGTTCACAAGAATCTCACCCTGTTTACAGGCTATCAAATGGATTACAGACTCATTATCAACAGCGCTGTGTGGCCATAGAGGCCTGTCGTTTACACCACATTTCCACTGTGTCAGCCACAAACCAAATTCCATGGTGGGAGAGTATCAAGGTATATGTGTGTTTTTTGTGTTTACTAGAGTGTGTACTGCAAAACAGTGCAGACAAAGTGGCTGCACTAAAGGCATGGCTGATCCTGTTTTACACTGTGTCTCATTTCTGAAGTTGGAAATGGCCAATGAGTTTACCAACAGACTGAAAATTCATGACCATGGCAAGAAATTATCCTTGAATGTATTGCAGCGGTACATTCACCAGTATATAAAAATGAACGACTATTATTAGTTTTTTTCTGCTCTGTTTGGCTTTTTACTGCCCCGGCTGTGGGTGTTGCACAAAGCCTCAGATGCTCACGTCGGCTGCAGTGCATCGCGATGAGGCGTGTTGGTGTGATGTAATGTGATGTGAAGTCTTTCGAAGGTCTGGGGCTCAACGACGCCATACGTGATACAGTTTAACATCACTAGCCATTATGAATTTACCTGCAAAAGGTGATGGGAGGCGAAACTAGTGTTATTCAGCCCGGGAACGACAGCATTGGCCAGAGTCTCTCTAAATCAGATTGATGATCCATTTTCCCTGCCCCGGGGCCACAGTAATGTAAGGGCCTGGGATCCACCGAGGCTGCAAAGAGACAGATGGGACCTTGCCTACTGTGACCTTGCTGAGCTAATATTTCTCCCAGGCCTTGTCTGTTGCCTCATCATTAAAGGTGCCATGGCTATTAACATTGGGAGAATACTTCAAAGACACTGTTTACTTGGACAGGACACAATCCGGGTGAAGAAAAATCACAGCAGCTGAGTAACAAGGCAAAGAAGGATCGTTTGGCAAATGGTGAGAGTCGTGTGAGTGCAATTTCAGAGATATCTTTGAAAGTCATGCAGTGCCGTGTGTACGTGTATTTTAAATCAGACCATGCACAATTCACATGCAGTGAGGTACAACTGATGGTACACCTGAAACAATTAGTGGAGCTACAAAAATGTATCTGCAATTCCGATAATTAATTGTTTTCATCACCATTCCGTTAAATTATATCGGTTCCATTCTCTCAAATATGAAAAATGTCTTAGTCATACAATATCTGATTGTAAACCTTGGGGTTCTGGTAGATAAGCAATATGAAAATGCTAATATGCCATGTATGTCTACAAAATTTTATTGACTACATGTTGCACAATAGTGTTATGCAGTAAGAGCAAAGTAAAACAAAAAGAAAAAAAACACCTAAATCAAATCAATATTTGGAATACCCTTTGCCTGATCGTAGCAAATCATTTGGGTCCTGTGGGTTGGATTTCTGTGGATCGGGCCTCTTCCAGTGCATCCAGTTGGTTACTGGATTGGATTAAGATCTTGTAAGACACTTTTAACTCTTTGTCATGTTCTTTAAGCCATTATTGAACAGTTTTTGCAGAGCGTCAGGGCAGATTGTCTCGTAGTGGGAGGCTGCTGCTGTCATTGGTCTGCAATAATGTTAAGGTGGGAGGTACATGTCAAAGTTACATCCACATGGATGTTAGGATTCATGATTTCCCTACAGGACACTGGATTGCAACAGGATGATTAATGTTATTAATTCACCTGTCGGCTTTGATGCTGATTGGTGTGTTTGGGCACACTTTTGCTTTATGGAGGCAATAGTATATTTTGCATGACTCTTTGTTCTTTTTGTCACTTAAGATATTCCTTTATGACTCTATCTGTAAGTTTGGAGTTGTTGTGTCGAGGAGCAGAATGGATTTGGGTCAGATCAGATGCCTCCCTGATGGTACTGCATGATAGATAAGTATCTAAACATCAAAGGTGTCTGAAACCATTTCACAGTAACTGTACATTTTAAAGATTTCCACTTGTTAGTCTTAGAGTGTGAGTGCCCTGACACAACCCTTATGGTACTGAATTTTTTTTTCTTCCCAGCAACCAGAAGCCATCTTCACCACAAAAAGCCCACAACTTTGTGCTACATTCAGAGTACTTCACCTCTAGCCTTACCATTCTAACTTGAACTGGTCCCTAATTTCAGCTGCCAGAGGCTGCAGAGATCTGACAATTCACTCTCAGCAAACGGAAAAGAAAAGAACACTCTTCCATTATGGCGATGTTTTTCAGGACATTTTGCGATTCCTCTCATTTTCCCGGACTGAACTAAAAGTTTCAGGCTTTCAAGGTTCTTTCTTGACACGTAGGAACCCTGGTCATGTTTCCATAGTAACAATCACTGACACCTGGTCACCAGTGTTTCTATGGTAACCATCAGTGACACCTGCTGACCAGTCATATCAAATGACCAAAAAAGAAGAGGAAATGTGGCTCATAATTAGTGTTTTACAATCTCTTTTTTTATATATAAAGAGAGTGATTTCTAGAGACAGAAAAGTGTGGACGTCGTCTGCTTGTTTGTCTAAGTTAGCAGAGGTACTGAGCCCTGCCACATTAAGAAAACACAGCACCTCAGCTCTGCTGCTGGTCTGCACCACACTGAGATTTTATGATACTGGAAATTTGGAGTATTGTCACACTCAGTGAACCTTTCTACTGGAAATTCTTTTAATGGTTTCATTTTTCCAGAAGAGAAACTTTTTTCTTTTTGCTGGATTGTGTGGAGCTAATGGTATGATGCGAGTTCTTAGGCACTCATGCTTTTTTGACTTGAAAAAATGCAACTTCTCTCAAAATTCAAGGCAAATTAATTCTTCTCAAGACAATAAAGAACTAGACATTTTTTTGCGATTAATAAATTTAGGCATTTATCTAAAGTTGGACTGTTAGTTAGAGGTAATCCATAGTTGGCGTCTATCTTTGTGAAACTGGCCCTTGGCATTAAGTGTTGTGACATTTGGTAAAACAGTAAAAGCAATTAAATGCTGACATTTAATGTTTTTCCACTAGTTACCCACTACGTTCACATCCATTCATGCTCAGCTTTCTCGCGGCTGCATGTTAGCTAAATGTTCAACGTGGCAGTTTGGTTCATCACGTTCTCCCTCACGGCGGGGTCGTCCTTTAGCTGCTTTGTGAGGATTTTAAGTTTCAGAATAAATCCACTGACATTAGGAATGGATTGCAATGCCAGAGTCAGACTAAGAAATATGGTCTCGGAAGCAATCCAGCGGGTCACTGTTACTCACCGCTAGCCAGTAAGAGAGAGATAAGGAAATAATCAAAACAGAGAGGCGAGGGCCAACTTCAGCCAGACTGCATTGACAGATGGGTTCCCACTTTTATTCTTTGGTACCCCTCCTCTCTTATTTAATCCAAAGCAACCAACGCACTCTCTGTTGATATGCGCAGGCTTTTGCAGACTATTTAGTCTTTTATAACCTTTCTGCTACTTTAGTGCTTAGTACACAATAAAGCACAAGAATATCCCGCAAGCCCAAACTCCCTTATCTCCAGTTCCTTATCTCTCATTAGCTTTGGCCTGTGATGAGTGCTTTGCAGGGGGGGGATTATCTATTGAAATATGGTTTCATTTTGGAAAGACTTTATCAGCAAAGCTATTTAAATTTTGATAATGAAGAACACTGTAAATACCCCAAGCGCACTTGTACCGCAGCGTACACACAGCACAACCGTACGCAGCAGGTGGTAATCATTGTGTAATCACTCAAACAACAGTACACATCCAAGCCCCTGAGCCTCCAGCCACTCCCCAGGCAGCCCAGCCCCTGATATTTGCTGGGCGTATGATTTGTTCTGGGATCTAAGCAATAAGTAAAGTCTCCTTGTGGCCTTGTAGCAAGATTGAATTGCAAAACCGTGTTGCACCTGGTGCAGCAAGAATGGCAAGGAGAAGCAGCAACACTGTCTGTATTCACTATCTGATGGCTGCAACCTTATTGAAAATCTGATAATGATATTTGGTGAGCTTAATGGTTTCCCTCTGCAGGCGACAATCAGTCTCACTCAATCCAGTTTTCGTACCCACTGCTCCCCATCCCCCCTTCTCTTTTTCATCTTCTGCCTCACTTTCACAGTGTGTGCTTGACAGGGAGGCATGATGTACGGCCGCTTGGCTCAGTTTTAGAACCCGCGGCACCACATTATTTTTCCATTGCATTTTGTTTTCAAGTAGAATTAGCGTCCGCGCCGGTGAATAATCAATGAGAATCACTGCAGGTGATCAACACGAGCCTTTCCGCTTGTTATGTTTATTCTATGGCTCCATTATGCTCAGATTCAGTGGCTGCACAGCGTTTCTGAAGCTGGTAGTCTTTGTTCTGCTCAAGGACACTTCAGCAGAAGAGGTATTATTGTGACACAGGCTTGAACCTGGATCTTGTCATTAAAGGGGAAAGTCTTTTTCCGCATTACTCCTTTACAGTGAATATATGATGGTGATACATGCTATACGTTCAGAGCCTCCCTCCAACATGAGGCTGTAATGACCCAATTTGCCCACAGGCAACATTAAAATTTCATCTAATGTGTTCTAATGGAGTCATGCAGACTTTACTGAAAGACAGCGTGCTGCATTCAAAGCCATATCTATCTGCTGTTGTGGCCAATTCCAACAGCAGACATTTTATGAGGAGTTTCTCCAGAGGTACGGAACAATACATCACTTCCTCTGAAATACCTGGAGGCCTTCAAGCCACATTGGCATTTTCATTGTAGCACATTTGCAGTAATTAACAGAGCTAACTTTTTTATTGTGATTAATAATGGAGTAGAAAATAGCATTATTGAGCCGCACATTAAATTGCACTCATTAAACTGACTTTCCTGAATGCACCAACTCAGACTGCTAAGCAGGACCGCGGAAAGGTCAATGTGATCATTATATAATTTAACCGGAGAACAATTATGAAATGGTCTAATAAGGGTGATTTCTAATGAGCGGTGCAGGAGTGACACCTCCCCCTCTGTGGAGCTAATCTATCTAATTGTCAAAATGGGAAGATCCATTTCAGAGCTTAAGTACAACCCAAGCCTGTGACCTAATCCATCTCTAGTTCCCAAATTTAATACTACCAAGGATACTGAAGCACGATGTGGATTTATTTATACATTTTATGTCATTTTTTTGTTAATAAAATACTAAACACTGCTGTTTTTCCTTCACTGCAACAGACAGCTATAGTTATTAGTTTTCTTATAGATCAAAATTTTACAATAAAAAAACATCAGCACTTGTTTAAAAAAAGAAAAAAAAGTAAATGCATTTTAAAGATGAAACCAGTGGTGCAAAAACTTTCTTGGCTTGTGACCTCTTTAAAAAAGATCTTGATGTCTGAGTTCCTACCAGTTCCACCAGAGTGGGATTTCTGCTCTTACAACTGTCCCACATTTATCTTGTGACCCTATATAATCCACTCTATTAAAACAATGTAGCGTCAGATATAATTACACCACTTACAAGAGCCATTCCTTGCATAATAACTACATTTGCTTTCATTTTGTTATACTTTGCTGCATTTACTTAAAGAGTTTTGAAGGCAGGAGGATTTTACATTAATGTAATTCTATTTTGACTCGTGTAAAAGATAGTAGAAATTTCTCAACCTAAGATTCTTTTTTTATGGAAAACCATTTCAAAAAGGAAGTCATTCATTTCCCTGCGTGGAGCACAAAGTGGAACTGAAAAATACATTCTGAAAGTTGTGCCACCTCATCGGGCACAAATTCAGTCCTTATACAGTACTTTCCCTCCTGTGCAGGCAAATGCCTTTGAAGCGCGGGTCAAAGTTGGGAATGGTTCCAGAAGACCAACTATCTATTTTGCTAGCTTCAGCACTCAATAGCTCCATGATTAAAGCCGGTCTATTTTATTGATTGAAAAGGAAGGAGAAAAAACCCCAGAACCTTTCTCCTCCTCAGTCTCCGCTTCTCCATCTGTAAAAAGTGTTGGAAAACCTTGACCATGTCCAAGCAATTTGGGTGCAGAGGGCCTCTCCTGTTGCACTCAGTGACTCCGGCCATGCTCTGTTACCTCATCTCATCAGCTGGGAAAGTATTTGTGCTTGTAGCTCCAGAGAAGGCGGCCGCGAGTTAAATTGAGTTACCTGTTCAGAGATGGTTTCATTTTCCACGGATGGCCCCGGAGATCCTTGATGGAACTGCTAACTGCTCATCACCCCTCATGTCCCCCGGTGTCTGTCTGAGCAGAGAGCAGTGACACGGTGACAGCGCTGTGGCTCAGGTGGCACCGACAGCTGGCTGCAGGATCCATCACACTATCTCAACTGTGGAGTGCAGTCAGATAAACCTGGCCCGCACTGACATTGCTGTTTCTATCTCACATAAAGCAACATTCTGTTTCTCTGCTTGCCAGCTCTTTTATTTAAATAAACCAACACAACCTAGTTGCTGATGCTTCCTTCTCGGAACTTCACTCACCTCACTTTACAGTAATGACCACATGCCCACATGCAATCAGGCCTTTCAGGTGATAAATGGGCAACAGACTCCCCGAGTAATAAGGTAATGATTAATTTTACGGCTGTGATTTATATGAGATGTTTATGTTATGAATGCTAATCCTAATTGATTGGGGTATAATGGTTTTTCTAAGATATGCCAATCTACCGTAAGTGACAGGGAAGGGGACGAGGCTGGAGGCTTGACTCATGTTCTGTCTGTCTACGTTGATAAGCAAAAGGGCAGGAGATGAAAGGTGCAGAGAAGAGCTGTAAAGAACTGATGTGGGGAGATAAGTGTTTGAGAGGATAAAAGAAAAGGCGAGAATTAAATGATGAGAGGAGAGGAAGTGAGGAGCAGAGGATGGGAGCAGAAGGAGGGTTTAGAGGATGAGCTGGGAGGAGGCAGAGACGTGAGGATATGGGTGCAGAGGGGAGAAACAAAAGATGACAAAAAAAAGTGGGGGGGGGAAAGAGGAAAGAGACGAGAGGACAACAGTTAAAAGAGCAAGAGGATGAGCAGACAGCCTGCCACCCCACAGTCACGTCACACAATTTACTATGTTCTGGCCCATAATGTTTTATAGCACAATCACTGATAGCACAGTAGTCAGTAGCGATCTCATTTCACAACCCATATCCTTCAGTAATGTGAACACAAAGGGAGAAGCAGAGCCATTAGCAGCGTCCAGTACCCATCTAGTGCTACTCATGCATAATTGGCTTCTATGGAAGGAAGCAAGAAAGGGTAAACAGCAAGCAATCATATTAACTCCTGTGAGTCCTAATTGAAATCCGTTAACAATCAACACAGATAATAGAGGCTGAGGAGACGAGGGGCAGTTCATACCCCGAGCCCTAGTTCCCGCACGATGCTCTCCATGCGCCCGAAGACATGGGTATGGATTCTAATCAAGAGCTATGTTTGTGCTCATGGGTCACGTAAACACGCTACCCAAACATCTGCTCATTGTGTGAGCATCTAGGTGAGATTTTACTCCAGTGAGAGATTTTTTCCAAATTTAAATCAGTTCTGGTTTGTTCCCATTTTTACACAGTGCATACTGAGTGGATGTGAAATGGAAAAACTCCCAGACCTGTCAATGCTATCATGAAAGGCAATCAACATAATAATCTAAGAAATGAAGAGAAGATCAATACCGCTTTCATATCTGTCGGTTAAATATAAAGCAGCTGCCTGCAGCCCGGTTAATTAACTTAGCATAGAGATTGGAAGCAGTTGGGAAAAAGCTGTAGACTGGCTTGGTGTAAAGGCAAGTTTTATCATTTAATTTCACATTTCTACAACAACCGAACTGTTTAATTCTTACAAAATACAAGAAACAGTTGAACCATAAAATCACTGTGTTTTTATGTGCCTTGAATATGGAACAAACAATATACAGGTGGTCCTTGATTTACGAACGAGATCCGTTCCTACTACGCGTCGTAGGCCGATTTTCAGTGTAAGTCGGATTTTATACCTAAATTACACCTAAATTATTACCTTAAGTCACTCACACTGTACACAGCACATAAAGGACGTATAAAATATAGTAATTAAATGAAATAGTAACAATGTCCAATTTCACTGCCATGGTGACGACTTTCCTTTTCGTTGAACCACTACCATCAGAAGTGTCTGCCTTACGCTTGGGAGCCACAATAAAGGGCAGAAAATACACAAAACAGCAAAAACAAAGAGCAGGTTAACACACAGTCATCAATAATGGCGAACAAGTGATTGCTACACCGCGTGACTCAGTGTTCCCTCCGTGCACAAGTGACTAGTTCTCACGCAAGTATCGTATTATTTACTAACCAAACCGCTTATGTCGAAACTAGGTTTTTTAAGTAATTTATGGGAGTCGTTCATAACCACGAAACGTCGTAACACGTCATAAACCAGTGAGGTCCTCGGCTTACACTGATGTAGCATTTTTGTAATGTTAAATCAGTGTGTTTTTACCTTTCCACAGAGCCAGATCAGTCTTTTCCCACCTCTACAGTAAACCAAGCTGTCTTCTGATTGTCTGACAGTCATGAGAGGGGTGTTGATCTTCTGTTGTTTTCTTACCAAAAAAATCGAATAAGCGACTATCTAAAAATGTTGAACTGCTCCTTTAATACTGAAAAAGTAATAAGCATCTTCAAGCAGTTTTCCTTTTAGCGTTTTCATTATTTCATAATTGTGTTTATGCATATGTGACCTTTTCTATCATTAATTTGTTTTCCACTTGCTCCTATTTATTGTGCAGCATGAGTAACTGCAATAGAGGGAGGGAAAAGAGTGCATTGGATGTTTCAGCGTTTCAGTTGAGTCTCAAACCACTAGATGGTGTGCTTGTCTCTTCACATGAGACGGGCTGAGTGGGGAAAATGTCTAACTAAGAGATAGAGTCATATTGTGTGTAAGTGTGTGTGACTCAGCTTATGCAACATGGAGGGGAAAAAGCACAATCTCACCAGGTTTTGCAGGTTTTCAGCAAGATTTTCTGAAATAATGCACTGCTGCACTCACTTGCGAAATGTGGAGCATATGGAGCAGCTGAGCAACTCCTTGTGACAGGCAAACAATCTCCTACCGTCTGAAACTCCTTCTCAACAAAAGAGCTCATCCAGACGGCAAGTTCACGCGGGGAAAGAAAAGAAGTAAAACCCAATCCTCCAAATCTTTATCCAGGCACTGACTCAATCACATTTGAGAAAGCAGCTGCCTGCCATGCCGAACAGAAAAGCTGTTGACAGACAGAATGAATACCGAACAAAGGTAAGTATGTTCAGGTTCATAGGTTTGTAATTGGCGGACAGAGGCCACGCAAACCCCTTTAGCTGCGGGGTTTGTCAAGTTGCCGTCGGATATTTCGGTGCATTAATGTGGCAATCAGACCTGCTCCTGTGTCTCACCCCACCGTCCACCTGCCAAATATTTATTCAGACATTAGCATAGAATTTGACATTCATTTCCTTGTGTTCTCTTCATTCCCATTATTTCAAATCACATTGAAGCGTCTTCTACGATAGTAACAGATTCTTCATTCATGACTTACACTGCAGTGGTTTTTTAGTGTATTTTTCAGATATACGTTTTTGTTGTTGACCTGTATTCATCAGTGCTGCCACCTATCTCTGTTAAGATCTTGAAAAAGAGTTTTTTAATCTCAGGGTGGTTTTCTTAGTTTAATAAAAGTTAAAAATATAAAAAAAACGTATTCTTTGAGGGAAGGAATTATTTTAAGTAGGAGCATAGTACTACAAGTCTCGAGTACATTTCTGCATTTCTTTAATGTTCAACCAAAACATTCTTCCTGCGTCCAAGAATGCCAAGCTTTATATTATTGACTCTTAGTGCTCCTCCTCAAGGGTGAGATAAGAGCAAACATTTCCCTGTGCTACAGTGCATTCCTCTCCTTCCCCCCCACCTCCCCTGCAGCAGATGGCAAAGAGAAAATCACTTTCTGCTGGGGGCAGGATGCATCAGGGGTCAGGGTTTAAGCTTTGAGGTCCACTCTGAACCTGGCCGATTTGACAGAACTATTTTGCATACGCTGAGTCTAATCAAATATATGAGAGCGAAGAGTGTAGGATTTGTGAAGCAGCTTGATACAAAGAAACTGATTAGATTAGGGATTTTGCAGAACAGCAGGCTGGAGCCGCACACTCCGGGCTAACAACAGACACATACAGGAACATGCAGAAACAAACAGACTCACAAATAGGTTTCCAGTGCACACTTAGTGGAGCGAAGGCAGGAGATGAAGAAGGTGCTAATACTGACATTCCTAAGGACCTCGTTCAGTTGAAACTACACAGACTGTTACTGTATGATGACAGACCAATTAGCAGAAAAGGACAAAAATAATTGCTGTACAATTTAAGTGAATAAGCTGCACGGAGACTCGAATATTTTTTCATTTTCTTGCTTGCTTCTTTCATGCTTTGATTGAATTGATCTCAGAGGACAATGGCAAACAATTGCATTCAGAAATGATGGCTCCTCTACAGAGAGGACGTCAATACCAAAAATAATAAGGTGCTGAAATGCTGAAGTTATGTCAACCACAATGAAACAACGGCTGGCTTAAAAAAAAATACATGGTCCCCGCACAATTACACTGCAGCTAAAAACAAATGCAGCCAGTGACATCACGTTGGCACACTGGTACATGTTATTTAAAAGCCTCATATGCCAAACCATGAATCATTAGCAGCTTATGCAGATGAACATTTTGGTTTATAGGTCGTATGTGATCCATTTACAATGAGGGACTTAGGGAGAAACACTACATACACGATTAGAGCAGCTCATTCAACAAACAGGACTGTTACATAATACCCTGAAACAATCAATGAAACATGAATATTTAAAGAGCTATCCAGATGAAGGTTTTTTTCACAGTAGGACAAAGTTCAGTTTGCAGGAAAACAGACAAATTACTTTGAGGCAATTTGAGCTTCAATGAAATCCCACATAAACATAACACCTACAGGAGGGCCTGTTTAGAACCCCTTTCTTACATATCTCAGATGTACTTGTGTGGGTGTATGTATTTCTTACATGTTGCAGCCAAGCTGATGACTAGCCTTGGGACAAGACTGTGTGTAATGCCACAAAGCCAAAGATGGTGATTGCTTGTTTGTTTCAATAGAAATATGTGCAAATGTGTGAGTTTTTTTCTTCTTCTCTTAAACACCGGGGAGGAATTCGCTAAATTGATCTCTGACTGCAGCCGTACACCCAACTCTCCTGCTCGGCTTTGTCCTTCGACATTCTTGTGGACTCCGCATGTGCTTCCATCAGCCCACCTCCCGAGAAGTGAACCCAATCCATGGGGAATCGACTATGTGCCTCTGCATAGTGAGTGACGAAGTGAGTGAGTGAGTGGGAGTCAGTCAAAGCCCCGAGCACTTATAGGGAGGGAGGTGGAGGGCCGGGGCTAGCAGTGAGGAGGTGGCTGCTGGGAGGCAAAGCTAATTCACTGTGACAGAAATCAGAGCTGTCAGGGCCACCATGACCAAGCAGCATGGACAGCATGTATCCAGTCAAACCCACAGCCAAGGGAAAGGAAGGATGTTGGGGGGGCTCAGAGAGAAAGAAAGAAAGAAGGGGATGTATTGCATAAGGCACTTAGAGAGAGAAAGAGTGTGTGTGTGTGATTATGGGGCGATGGTAGGCAAACATCTTTCCAACAACCGAAATAGAATCGACAATGTAATGAGCCACACAGGTGAAAAAGAGTCAGAAAGATTTTCAACTCAAAAGCCCAAGACTGAGATGGATGGACAGGAAACTCAAGGACGCACACAGACTGTGACAGCAACACACAGTTTCACACACACACACACACACACACACAAACAGGCAAAAAGGTGATAAAAATAACGCAGTGGGCACATCACTAAATCTCAGTCCTCTGGGATTATTGGTGAAAGGTTAAAGAATAACACATGTAATATTCATGAGGAAAGATCCTATGTTCTCATAATCGGTTAGTTAGCAAAATACTAAAAATTTAATGCGATTGAATATTAATGGAATATTGTGGGAAAACTGATATTGTTGGGAAATGGAGAAGGGAGAGAGATAGGGAGAGCGAGAGAAGGGCAGCCACCAGCATCATTACTTAATGATGAGAGAGGGAGACACAAGGCTGGTCTCTAAATGACACAGAGGAGGAGGAAGAGGAGGGGGGGATTGTGGGAGATTAAGTGAGCTCTTTGCTGTTTGTTATACACTGCAAAGCACCGCGGGATGTTTGCTGAGCGGCACTCTCATTTGGGACAAGGAGAAAAAACCGGCAGGGGGACCTTAAACTTGGCTGAGGAGAAAGGCAAGATCAGTGTATTATTCCTTGAGCGCCTCGGGAGAAGGATCCGGGAAAACGATAAGGATTAGACAGCACTGTTGTGGTTATTCATTCACAGGATACAACTTGGAAATAGAAAGAGAGAAAACGCAGGAAAGTTGTGGAGCCTCATGTTGCCGCTAAGCAGTTTATTTTGGATTTGTGATTTGGAAATGGATCTTTTTTAAATCATTTTTTGGAGGAGGGAATGGGATTAACTAAGTGAACTACTTGTCCAGAAGTGGAATGAACTTTTTCCCTTTTCAAATTATATTTTTAAAGTCCAAGCAGCCTTCAGATTCATACAGTGGGAAATCTGTTTGACTCGATGGTGGTCATCTCCAAGTCACTTGGTTGCAACTGAGAATAAACATCTCTTGAAGGTGAAGTATTTCAATTTGTGTGTATGACATTTAAATGCTAAGCTTTCATAATGCATTTTAAGGATTTTATGATCTGGTGCTGGAGTCTGTCTTTTCTAATTCCAGCTTGTCATAGATGCGGTTTTGCCTTTTTTTAGTGTTCTATGATAGTGAACTGAATCTGCTTGTGTTTTGGGCTGTTTGTCAAACAACACAATACACTATATTCACTATTCCTCACACTGTGTAGACCTGATCAGTAATCGATTAGGAAAGAAAATTACCATATTCACAGATAACATTATAGGGATTTTTTTGAACCCTATGATGATTACTGCACCAAAAAGTGTGGATTTCTGATTTGAAAGCTAAGATTTTGTAAACCTTTTCATCTTCTGCCATTACTTCCTAAAGGCTCTATATGATGTTAACCTTGTAGCCATCCTATTTTGCTTATCAGTTCCAAGTGCCAACAGCTTGAAAAAGAAATAGACTTCTACTACTAGTATATCATGCTTTTTTCATTTGATCTTTTTCTTAGGGGGAGCCAGAGGGTTTAGAAACCTTGAACATCCAGACTTCTACAAACATGACCTGTGGACTACATCCAGGCCTCTTCCTGCTGCTCTGCCTCCTCCATGGCTCCGAGGAGACCTGTCCATCCATGTGCCTCTGTATATCCGACACAGTGAGCTGCAGCTCAGGCAGCCTGTCCAGGCTACCTATGTCCCTGCCCTCCTTCTCTGTCACCCTCGACCTCAGCCACAATCTTCTGTCCTGGTTGGGTCCCGGCAGCTTCCAGAGGATGGACAGACTGGAAAACCTCAGGATGGCCCACAATCAAATCAACACCGTGAGTCACGACGCGTTTCGCAACGCCTCCGGCCTCAGACACCTGGACCTGTCCTCCAACAAGCTGCGTGTGATAGAGCAGCACTACTTCCAGGGACTGTGGAGGCTAGAGGAGCTGCTTCTCTTCAATAATAAGATTGCACAGGTGGAGGCTGGCACGCTGACCGGCCTGAGCAGTTTAAAAAAGGCGTACTTCAGCTTCAACCAGATCACACACTTCCCATTCTTCTCCATCCAAGATCACAGTCATCCGTTCCTGACCATGCTGGACCTTTCATCCAACCGAATGTCTCGTTTGCCATGGGAGGATGTGAAAGCTCTGCCTGGGTTGGTGCAGCGGGGTTTGTATCTCCACAACAACTCGCTGATCTGCGACTGCTCCATGTACAGTGTGTTTTGGCACTGGAATCTGAGGGGTTACGACTCACTGAGGGACTTTACGGATGAGCTTACGTGCTTCATCTATGGAGAACCACGAGCGGCGATCCGGTTTCTGCGATTCAATCGCTTCTTTCACAACTGCACTGTGGAAAAAGCAGTCTTGCAGCCTGTGACAGTTCTGCTGTCCAGTGTGCTGGTTTCAGAGGGAGAAAGAGTGAGTCTGGACTGCCAAACATCCCTGAGCAGCACAGACCTCTCATTTACATGGTTCTCCCCCAGCAAGGGGTACATCACCAAGGCCAGCAGAAATGACACGCTAATTAGCTTGTTTCCTAATGGTACCTTGGAGATCGAAGCAACCAAGGTCAATGACTCCGGTCTGTACGTGTGCACAGCTGTGGATGTTAAACAGGCCCTGAATGCAACTCGGGAGGTGAATGTGACGGTGCTCCTGCCTGCAGCGGAGTCATTCAACACAGGCTACACCACATTGCTCGGCTGCGTGGTGACTCTGGTCCTGATCTCCATGTACCTTTTCCTGACCCCATGTCACTGCAGCTGCTGCAAACAGTCAAAACCTGCAGCTATCCCCAACGCAACCTACGACGCCAGCACCCTATCTTCCGTTTTCTCATGCACCACAAGAGACCAGTCCAAAACCCAAACTAAGCATGTAGCCTTCACGGAGCCGATGATGATGGAAGAAGGAACAGAATGGCCTTCAGAGAGCTGAAAAGAGGTTTTTTTTTCCTTTTGCATCTTGTCTTTTCATTTCCTCAAGTGGAAATAGAGAACCTCTGGACAAATGACAAATGAAAAACCTCCTCACTCAGGAAGTGGCGAATGTTATTTAAGTGTTAATGCCGCAAAGGAAAAAAAGAACTTTGTGTCTCTTTCCCGACTGCCAGCTGCAGCTAAAAGTTATTCTGAGCAAAAAAAGTAATATCTGATGCTTGCCTCTTTTCTGTCATATAGCCAGGTAGTTGAAATGAAAGTTTCAACTTTGGTTTATTACCCTCAGCGTGCCGACACTGCCCAATCACAGTAGAGCCATTATCGGTCCTAAAAATCAGCTAATAACTTCTCTGTGTACTCAGGTACAGCACCAAGGGGGATATTTCTTATGGGATCAGAGAGTGATTCTGGCTCACTTTTCGCAAAAAAGTGTTTAAGGAAGTTTAAAGTTTTCACAATAACGCTGTAAGTGAATGACTGTACAGACTGCAGAAAGTAGTTTCAGTTCATGTATCTTTATAGGTGCTCTATAATTAGCGTGTCAGAGCTGAAGATAAATTTTAAATATGCAGCCCACGTCTCTTATAATATGTAGCTTGAACATGAGGCGCCTCAAACTTTATCCAGCACCTGAAAACTTCAGTTCCCCATTTTCCTGACAGAATTCAATCCCTTCATATCAGCCTTCTATACCGATGTATATTTGGGTTTGAAAGCAATTATTTTATCATGTCCACCGATGCCTGCGAATGCAAACAGTCTCGTAAAAACCTGTTGCATTAATGTGACTCTCCATGAGGGCTCTGCTTCTCTGGCAAATAGGGAAGTGCAGAAATCAGGAGTGTCAAAAAACCAAAAACCAAACAGTGATTGGACTGCTTTTCAAAGACGGCGTCTCTTTGATCAAACACATCGGAGCACTTCTGAACACCATGGATCAAACGCAGCCACTAAATTTGTACTGAGGTGACAAATTCTGTGAGCAGCTCTGACACAAACCCTACAGGAGGCAGATTTTGCATGGCGTTGTTTGTTCCGTTTTTTTTTCCTTTTACTTAAATGCAATGTAACATGCTTCAAATGACCCAAATTACATACTGGAACAATGGAGATGAAAAACACTGAAGAAGGACCTGTATGATATGGCAAGCGGTTTTAATACTAATTGGCCGAGTTTGATTGTCCAGATAAAAGATATCAACAATGTCATTTTGACTAGTTGTAATTATGCTGTTGATCTGACAAAAATGACAATAAAAGATCTCAGTAATTCAGTCGTGACTTGTCAAAATAATAGCTGCAGATATCTCAAACATCATTATGACTAATTCAAATTGCTGTACATGTAAGACAGGGGTGCCCAATCCTGGTCCTCGAGGGCCACTATCCTGCATGTTTTAGGTGTTTCCCTCTTCCAACACACCTGATGAAATGATCAGCTCATCATCAAGCTCTGCAGAAGCCTGACAATGATCCTAATCATTTGAATTAGGTGTGTTGGAAGAGGGAAACATCTAAAACATGCAGGATAGTGGCCCTCGAGGACCAGAATTGGACAACGCTGATGTTAGGTTTCCCATTGGATCATGGACCAGCAAGCAGTGTTCGCAGAAGTAATGACGGTTGCTATGGTAGTTGGAAAATGCCATGAAATCAAAAGAGCTTATCAATAAGGAATTTGTACTAAGCAAGAGCTTCGTTCTTCAGAGACTTGTGGTTGAAATATACTCGAGCTCTGGCCTCGGGCTGCTCTGAAATGGCAGTAAAACAGCTAGACATATTATGGTTGCAGTGCCATCGCATGTTTCAAAAGCAAGTCACCACTGCCTCCCACTTGCTGTGGCTTCTGACATAGCTATGGATATATGCAGCATAATTTCACCAAGTCAAAGCTCTAATTCAAGATATCTGCATTCACATTTCAACTCGTCATAATTCCACGTCATTCTGACTAGTTCAAACTTAACTTGATGTCGATATCTTGGTTTATAGATATCAGAAACTGGAATTACAACTAGTCACATTTCAGCTGCAGATATCAGAATTTTGCACTGGTAAAAGTGACAATGCAGATATCTAGAACTGAATTATGGATATCTGCAATACATATCTAGTCTAGCTATTAAAACCCTAAACCTGCACTGCCATGTGAGGGAAGAGAACATTACGTTGAAAGACCAAAGAGAGCATATGGGTGGTCAAGGATGAAGGGATATTAAACCCGATGAGACAAACAATAGCCTCCAAAGAAACAAATCAATTTCCTTGAATCCAGGCATCCTCAGTGCTTTGAAGCTGTAACTTAATCTTAATGCAAACACTGGGTGGGCCTAAAGACTGCATCGAGATTGAATAGGATTAGATGTAATCCCTCACATAATGTCACAGAGAAGTCGTCGGTAACTGCACATCTGACGAAGCAGTGCATGTCGTGGGAGTAGGGGCCTGTGATTATTTCTAAATCCTTAATTAAAACGTGACTCCTTCAAAGCTAGAGGAGACCAATATTGTTCTGCAACTTGAATGTAAATTCAAACACATGCAAAATGTGAAATCAAATGGTCAACTGTGCATGAAACTGGAACAGTCACACTTTTAAACTCTCAGGGATTACGCAAAGGTCTGTGAGAGTAAGAGCACTGTATTGTAATGCACCGCTCTTTTTTAATCACACTGCTGCTGACTGGGTTTGTTTCGCAAAGTTTCAAATGTTTCCAAGCAGCATTTGAACTCCTGAACAAAGATTACATAACATGCTATGTGCTTGTGTGATATAACGTCTCGTATCAGAGTCTGACCCATTGTTTTTCCAGAAGCACCACAGTGGAGACATTAGCAGCGTGATGAGTTGAATCTAAGGTTTTAGGAGATTACCGCAAGGATAAAAACCAGGTGCTTTGTCAATTTCAGTGTTTTTAAATCCCTCTAATCTGGTTCCGCTCTCTGACACACAACTGGGTTGGGATTTATTGTTTTGATATGATTAGCAGACATGTTAAAACACAGCCAACATGATGTGAGCCTCTCATGGAGGGTTTTTTGTTTCACAAAGGGTGACCAGGTGACCTCTGCTTACGTAAGCTCAGTGCTGATTTAGGGAATAAACCTCGGCGTAGGCAGAACGTCAGAGATGGGATGAGTGAAGTTAGAGCCCTGATGGCATTTGGGATCCTGCATTTTATTTTAACCTTGTGACAGCGAGTACTTAACTGATAATGGGAGGACTCAGTGCATTATGAAAAAAAGCGAAAAACCAAAAAGGTATAAAAGCACTCAGTAAAAGATAATTTTCCTCTATTAAAGGGCTGCACATGTTCTAGTTCATTTTACACACAAGGTAGTAAACAGACAGATTTATTTGCTATAATTAGGACAGTTTTAATTTGTGTGTTTTTACTTGTACTAACATTTACACATTGATAGACTGTTCTAATGATTACACAGTAAAATAAGAAATCTAATTTCAGTCTACGCAGAGAGGAGCAAGTCTTTATGATTCAGTTTGTCTGGTTTCTGCCAATTATCCTAAATTACCCAGATGTAAAGGAAGCACCCCTTGATGCCTGAAAAGATGCCCTTCGCCAAACCAAAGCAAAACACTCCATCAGGCTTCAATTAAGGTATGCATTTCCCTTCCCAGATTAATTGTTTTTCCTTGTTAGGCTGGGCTCCCAGGGATTCGAAATCATCTTAGTCAAGAATCTAATTACTGTGTAAAAAAGGAGTTTTACTCTGAATAGCACAAGTTGAATTGCTTTCACTTGTTGAAGGCAGTCTTGTCTGTCAACACAGGCTATTACTGAACTGTCAAAACAGTCATCAGGCAAGAGTGGAGGCATCCAGCTGTGTCAGATACATACACATCGTTCAGACGCTTTGACACCCACATACACAAGCACAATGGGGGCCTTGTGTCACCTTAAATCCTCATTTTATTCCAAGTTGACAATTTACTTGGAACATGCGCTTGAGAGTGCACAAAGCATTCATTTCAGAAGAGTTCACCAGCAGGCTTTGCTATACCGTAGATCTTTTTTTAGGAGGTGGGTCGGTTGCTTCCAAAAAAAGATTAAAACAAATGCAGACTGCTACACCAGGCTGTTTATCATACTTCTGCACCGAGCATGAACGCAGGCTGCAGTCTCTGTTTTCAAAGCAGAATAAAGCAGCGGGATGGTCCAACATGTCATCAGGAATCTGGTCTCATTGTGGGGAACAGAGCACAGAAATACCTCCTTAATCAAATCTGTAGCCGAGCCAAGCACATTTCATTGTAAAGAAATAAATGAGCATATGCAGTGATATACCCTGATCTAAGCTATTCAGCAGGCAGGGAGCAGTCTCCTGGCGCACTGTCTCTCTGGGGCTGTTATGTGCTTTAGTAAGTGGAATTTAGTTGGATATTATAGGATTTGACAAGCACAATGACTCAAAGTATTTTAAGTTTCATATTGTGGCCCTTGACCACTTTCTTCTTCTTCTTCTTTTACAGCATCCTCTTGTCTTTTTATGTTTCCTCTGTGTTCAGTTCTTGTAATTCCTTCCTCTGGCTTTATTGTTTCATGTTGTACCGATGGTTCCCTTGTTATGAGATGTCGCACTTGAACAATGAACTTTGATGAAATCTGGCTTTATTATTTCTATTAAAAAAGACCTTTAGTGTCACAGACAGACAGGGGGGGTAACCCATCTACAGTACGCTATAGTGTCAGCAGTGGCAGATACTCTGTAATGTGCTATACTGGCAGCATGGCTCTGGGGATTGCAGCGTTGGTCTGTCCAGACTGAAATATCTCACCAACTACTTCAGAGATTGCCATTAAATTTTGTACCGTCATTCACAGAACCCAAAGGATGAAGCCTTTTATCTGAGGAGATGCTGAGTGAAAGATGTCAGCAAATATTGAATAAACTGCTTTGATGTCTTCCTCGAGATGAATTGCAATAACTTTGTTAATCCCCTGATTTGTCATCGTGCTCCAACTCGGGTGTACATTTTTTATTTGGTTTGTGACCCCATTTCTGCAAAACTAATGGCATTCAGACCCCACTGCACCTCATGTGTCATGCTAATTAGCAAATGATAGAATGGTGAACATGATAAATATTTTACCTCCTGGCATCTGCATGTTAGCTGTATCACTGTAAGCATGTTAACATATAGATCAAAGCTCTGCTGCATATAGCCTCATAAAGCTGCATGCATGAACGTAGTATCATCATGTTAATTGTATTTCTAATAACAATACTAATACAGATATCAGTGGCTTACATAGTCTCATAAAACATTACTGGAGTATATGCTTTTCCTATGCCAATACCTGCAGGTTTTGTCCGTCACTTCCACGGTTTTGTGCGTCCAACAGCTCTACACAGTTTTGCCTGCATCAGGGTTTCATAAAAAGCTGCCGTTAAGCTACATTACCTCTCCCTGGTCAAGCCCCATCCTGAGGCAACGATGCCTCTTCAGCTGCAAACTAAAAGTAAGGAGAAAAAAAAAAAAACACTGGAAACTAGAGGATTTCCATAATCTGAGGTGTTGAGGCACATAACAGGAGAAGTGGTGCCTGTGTGCTGAATACAAGAGCAGAGCTATGTTTCACTCTGGTCTAAAGCCCCATGTCCTTCTGAGGCGCGTCTTCATGTAACGCCTAAACTCAGGTAACTCCACAGCTCACTGATCTCATCTGACCATCGTTTTTTTTTTAAACTGTGCAAAAACAAACATGTTGTTTCTTGACCCGGTTGTTACTTCCACTGTATGTCCTAATCCAATAAAAGTGATTTCTATTCTAAAAAGTGAGTGAAATGAGTATATTATTATGTGCAAAACTGCTTAAAAAGTACTAACAACACTAATATGTGCATTTACTCAAGCATGATTCTTAAGCACTTTAGCATATTTGTAATATGTTATTTTATACTTACCCTCAACTATTTCAGTGGAAGATATTGACATTTTTAGCTCACTACATGTACATTCATAAAACGTACTAATTAAGTTTTCTGAATATACAAGGCCCCTATAAAATACAACACAGTCCTTTATTATTAAACAAATCAGTAGGGTAAAGAATCTAAAATCAGCTACGCATACAAATTACATTAAGCCATACAAAACAATGTATTATTTATTACAAGAATGAATCTGTAATGGCCACACTTGCAGCCATCCCAGTCAATGGCAACTCAAGCAACCACTTTACACTCACACTGCACATATAAAAACACATAAATAGCAACATACTCCTTTGTTTAGCCTTTGTTGACGTATTCAAGTTCTAATTGTAGCTAGTTAACTTTGGTACGTTCAGCATTGTTTTAAGTTGTGCTAACTTTTTCTATGTCTTACCGGTGCTGGTCTTCTACTGCTGTGGTCATCTGACTGGTTTTGGACAAAAGATGGTGCCAAGGAAGAACCTGGGTTTTATGCCAGAACTACCTATCAGACCATACCAAGTGCCTCATATTTCAAGGGGTGGAACAGGTTTATTTGATTTAAATATTACTTTAGTAATTTGATTTGCGTCGGGTAATTGGATATATTTTGGGTTTGTTTATATATGTATATGTTTTTAATAAGTAGGCCAATTGTGCTGTCTTGTGCTTTTGTGGTGAGTTTAGGTGTAAGTGTTTTGTGTTTCCCTCTGTTGTGTGTTACAGGTCTGATCAGCCAGTGTGTGTGTGTGTGTGTGTGTGTGTGTGTGTGTGTGTGTGTATCCCCTTTTGTTCAGTGATTTTCTGATCTGTTAAGAGTTTGTTAAGTGCAACTGGGCTGCTCTGTTATTTTGTTGCTCATAGCCTTAGTTAAGTTCTGCTCTTTTGATCTTTTTTATGGGACCAGTTGCAGTACTGGTTTGTGTAACTTTGTCATTTTTCGGGGGTGTGATAAAAACCCTGTTTTAAATTCACCTCCGAGTCCTCCTGCTTTGCAGCTCGGTCCCTCACAATCTGGCTACTAGATACTTTGATCTAGTAGCCAGTTTAAATGCCAGTTTTAAATGTAGTACTTTGACATGTAATGGAGTATTTTAATAATGTTTCTACTACTGTGGTACTGCAACTTTAACTAAAGATCTGACTTGTTCTTCTATAACTAGGTGCCAATCTAGCAGTGTAAAATACTGAATAGGTTCTTCATTGATAGAAGTACTGAAGCATTAGTAGGAAAAGGTAAAAGTAGAAGCACTGGGTCTGCAGAAAAAACGGTTTGTCTGACTGACATACTATTTAAAACATTATCAAACTCTGATCATACTGATGCATTAATGCATAAATGACATATTGTCGTTCATACACACAGTTTGGTGCCTGCATCCGATGAATCTGAGGTACTGAGAGGTGATTAATGGGATGGCAAAGTTCTTCCACGCAAGATTAGGTTCATTTTTTACGACTGTTCTCGAATCTTGCTGCACAAACAGCTCTTTCAATGGAAACCATCAGACAGTTTCAGAGGGGAAATGTTTCTTCGGTGGAACTTTACTCGCAGACATCGGAAATGTGACAAGAGACACCAAGCAGACAGTGTTTCTCTGTAAGACAGCAGAGTCCAAAAACAAGCATCTATAAGCTCACTGTATGTTTTTTTGTGAAATGTGAAACGTAATGGCAGCTGTGAAATTAATGGCATGGGCTGAGTATAGGAATAAATAAGAATAAAATGGAAATGCTTCAGTAAAGTAAGTCAGATTTGTACTTAAGAAGACTTCCTGAATAAATGCACTTGCACTTAATGAGAAACTTGCGGAGAATCTTAATGAATGTGTGGTTAACCTCAGGCTTTTGACATCTTTCAGCCAACGTTTCATCTGTAATTCACTCTCAGTAGTCCACTGAGTTCATTTTAAATGGAAAAAGCTCTAAGAAAGTCAGTTTACCTGCTACCTGTGCATCACCTGATGGGACAAGAAGTTAAAGGGTGAGTGTCGTGTCAGCTTGGCCAAAAAAATGTAGTTATTATAGGTTCATTTTTTAACAAAAGCTCGACATTCCTGTTGTTTATTATAAACACAATGCCATATTCATTAATTCTTTATATATCTATAAACCATACACAACACTGAGTGGTATTTATGAAATGTATTCCTTTATATTCATCAGAGCCTGTACTTCTTTGTGAATATCAGTGCATAAATATCTATTTGTTGTGATATTTTTCATCGTACTGTATTTATTCTCCTCTAAAAGTCTATAGAGGTCAGTTAGTTATGTGTGTACTTTCTCCTCCATCACCAAGGCCCCTTGGATCATGCACACAACCCGCAAAACTCAGCTCAGCAGCTTATGATTGCATTGGTGGTGGGTATTCTAGGTATAAATATCCGTGTGGAGTGTGTGGAGTCGGCTGCTGTAAAAATACATCGTGCTCAGTGTTTGTGTGATGGGTCTTAGCTGTAATTGATTTGACAGGAAAAAACTTATTTTCACAGTTTCCAAAGTTACCATGGCGCAGCTACTGCACAGCTGGAATGAGGTTCTGGAGATAAAGTGTCAACCTATTTTCCACATTAAAAGGAGACGGCGCCCTCTGCTGTTTCTCTCCATCAGATACTCTGTGAGCTAATGAAACAATTCAATAAACCCACACAGGGAGAACATCGGCCCTTCTAATGTTTCTTTCAATGCTGATAAGACTTGAAGACCCAGTGGCACTCTGCATGGTGTCTCAAAAGCTTTAAGTGCTCCAAACTTCTCTCCACACACAGCTCACACTGCTGGAGAATATAGATTTAGCTGATTTCTGCCTCAGTGCCCCATGCCTTCTATTACTGTCAGAAAATAATGTTTGACACTGGATTAAAATGATTATTTTAAGCATACTAATTAAAGTATATATATATATATTTATTTTTTAAGATTTTATTTTTGGCCTTTTGTGCCTTTATTAGATAGGACAGTGGATAGAATCGGAAATGGGAGAGAGTGGGGAGGGACATGCGGTAGGCGCCCGAGGTCGCAGTCGAACCTGGGGCTGCCACTGCGCCTCTGCACTTGGGTCACGCGACATAACCATTAGGCCATCAGGGCGCCCCAATTAAAGTATATTTTGATTAATACCAACATACATTTGATCCGTTGATGAATGAAAACATTTCAATTTCATTTTACATTAGATTTGTTTTTCTGTATTAAACATAATGTTTCTATTTCTTTCATTTGATGTGAAATTATCCATCTGCCTTCTGCAAGTGGGAATTGCTGAATAACACATCGAGTTTCAGTGAAAGGACAGTAGGACAACTGTGATTTATATTTTTAATGGTTTGTTCGACACTGTCATCAAACCCATCACACAAACAAGATTTGAAATGTTTTATTTTAATAGAACTTTGGACAACCAAATATGTAAAATAAAAAAAGAAAACCAACAGCAAAAGTGAAATTCATTTCACCAGGTTTTTTTTCCTTAAAAAAATATCAGCCTTTCCCCTTGTTCACAAACCGTTCCAAAACCAGGACAAACAGAAATAACATGATCAATTCTGAGAAGCTGGAAGGCCATTAACATTTGTTGGCAAATATAAATATAGTGGTTTGAACAGGGTCTCAAATAGCTCACATGGAAAGAGTGTACAGACAGTTTACAAGACAGTAGGACACTCGGCACTGCCTGTATCAATTTTTATTAATGTAGAAAACCAGAATCCTTATTTACCGATTTTAAATCAATGCATTTATGACAAGTAAATATATACATTCAGCCAGTTCTAATAGTCTCTGGTTTATTGTGTTTGTGATGCCCCTCTGATCACGTTGATTGTCTATTCAGGGGCATAATTGTGTGAGTAGGTGTAGTCTGTGTAGTAATTCTGTGGCCCACCCCTGCCTGCTGGGTAACCCCAAGGACAGGGCCCACCTCCAGTCCCATCCCCCCGTTCATGTCCTCGCCCTGGCCGAGGCCAAAGTCCTAGCGGTGGGACTCCTCTCCCTCGATAGTTCCCTAAAGAACCAGGACCCATAGCACCTCGCATCGGCCCGTGGTCCATCGGTCTAGGGATGCCACCTATACTGCCGTAGCCCACACCACACATTGGATGTAGGGGCAGCTTAGGTCTGAGTACAGAGCCCCCCCTGGTGGCCACTGTGGGTATGCCAACAGAACCTCCAAGGCCATCAGCGCAATTCACCTGAGTCCTGCCCCCCTGACTACCAGGGGTGCTGCCTAATAGGGACTCCCCAGTCTTAGGAAGCCCACTGGGGTCCAATGGGCCAGGTGGGACCACACCCTGGCTGCTGGCAGTCTGACAAGTCGTGGTCCCTGCTGTCCCCCATACACCCTCTCCAGGTCCACTGCGTGTCCCATCGTGCTGTGTAGGGGTCCCACTGGCATTCTTAGGAATGCCAGCCATGTAACCTGGCTGGGGTTTGTCACTATGGTCTGTGTAAGGGAGGGGGGTGGTGGTGAGCGGAGAGGTCCCAGTAGCCCCGACTCCTCCAGCATCTGAGGAGTAGGAGTGACCAAGCATCATGAGGTGAGGTGGAGGGGGAGGTTTGACCTCCAGGGGGAGGGAAGCCAGGTTGGCTAGAGGTCCAGCCACACCCATGACAGATGGGGTTGGGACTGTGGAAGAAGCTGTGGTCGGGGGTCGGTACTCCTGATCGTGGGTGCTGCTGCAAGGTGAGGCGGGATAGGCTGGGGACGCCGCGTAGCTAGAGGACCCAGTGTAGGACGACCATGAAGCTGAAGGACACAGGAAGCTCTGGTGTGGATTCACAGGAAAACCTCCCGGTGACAAGCTGCCGATGTCTGAAGAACCTATGCCTATCTGGTTGGCGGCTTTGAACTGAGAGATGGCTGTTTTGAAAGCACTAAATTCAGAGAGCGTTGGAGTTCTCTCAGGGGTGGCCAGCTGGTCTGGGAGAGGAGGACGAAACTCATCCATTTCTGGTGGGGGCGGCTGAGGAGGCTTCCTCTTCTCAACTTCCTGGTTCCGCTCTGACGGATCTGATACGGTTGGTGGCTCACCATCATCAGAGTCTAATGACATGTCCTCCTCTTCCACACACTCATCATTCACTACTGGGAGAGCAGCAGAGGGCAGATAAAGGAAATGGAAGAGTGGGAAGACAGATATTATCAACAAATGTGTTATAGACGCATTAACAGCATCAATTGTATTAAAAAAACTGCTTGGTAGTACATAAATCTTTAACTGCCGGGATAGCTCTAGAGGAAAAGACAATTTAGCAAAACAATTACACTACAGCAAAACTGAAATCCCAAGTGTTTCAGTGCTTCTGTTGACGCTACCCACCAGTAGAAGGCGGCGTCGGAAGCTCATTCTGATTAATGGATCCAATCAGACTGTGGAAACCGCTCATAACATCATCAATGCTCGCTATCACTATTCCATTTCTGGAATACTGCAGGAACATCTCAAATGGCCTCTCTGTTAAAGAAAAGAAGAAAAAAGAAACAAAATCATGTCTTTGATGAGTCAAAAACAGTGGTCAACACAACATTGAATATTTTTATGCTAATGAAATCATTGGTACAATTTATTGAGATAGAACACATTAGGGAAAATAAATTCTCAACAGAGAAAAAAGTTGACGCTAGCAAATAGATAAAGTGCAAGGTAATAAAGGCGAGGATGAATGAAGATACCTGTGAGGAAGATAAGGTGCCGCTGTTGTGTGTGCTGAGCTTGGAGCTTTATCAGGCATTCCAGATCTGGCGCTTGACGTGACTGAGTGTCACACTCGTGGTAAGGGAGGAACTCCACTAAGTGCTTTTTCTGATAGGCTGTCAGAAGGTTCAACAGCCCCATGGCATTAGTGTTTAACCTTTAAGAGAAAACGGCAAAAGCAGATCCGCAGTTTTGAGATATTTTTCACAGACAAATATGGCTGAAGATTTTGATGTGATTGCTATTATTTTGGTCGACTCCTACTGAGATACTGACCTTCCCAGCTCTTTAAGCTTCTTCTGGGACTTGCAGTGCACCTTCCACTGCCAGGGGTGCTCAGGGGTACTCTGCTCCTCCAAAAACTTAAGCAGCCCCTGCAAGCGATCTGGACAAAACAAGCAATAGAAGCCATGAAGCATCGTCCAACTGATAATTTTAAGACCCTACGCAGCTCTCACAAAGAAATGTAAAATGTACCTTGTGTGATAAGATCAGGGTTGAGAACAAACTCATCGGACACCATGAAGCCTCCAGAGACGAACAGCTCATTGTAAGTGTGGTTCTTGACATCGTCCAGAGTGTCCACGCCTGCAAAGCTCACTGAAGGCAACTTCTTCAAAGATACCAGAGCCGGGATCTGCAAGATGAAAAGATGAGGTTTAGTTATTTATTTATTTAACAATTAAGCTCTTCTATTATTTCACATCAAAAAATAAACCTAACACGTTTTCATGTAAGATATACACTACTGTGCAGATGTTTTAGTGACTATAGATTTTTAGACTCTTGTCCCTTATGTAATACCATCAGGGAAGCATTTGATTGATCATAAATTCATTCTGCAGAGTGACAGTGACTGAAAAACAGACGGCCGATGTAATTAAGAGCTTTCTTAAAGCAAGAGTCCAGCAACAGATGGTAAGACCCCTTTAAGAGCCCTGGTCTCAACATCATTGAGTCAGTCTGGGATTACATTAGGCAACAGAAGCACCCGAGTTCTTCGAGATGCTAAGGCGTACCCCAGAGAATGGTAGCTATCCTAAATAATGTTTTTTGGCTGTTTAGTAAGGTTTTTTTTGTTAACTCTTCATGGATTTGAAAGCATCCTCACTTTGCTTTTCGTGGGTAAAACCTTTGCTGAGTGTTGTGCATAGCTTAACAAAATAACCAGCAACTACACAAAAACGACACCCTGCAGCAAATGTAAAAATTCTGTCTCATCACTCCCTGGCAGGTGCTGACTAATCTGAAGTACAGACTGAAGGTGAGAGGAGGTGGTCGTACCTTGTGCACGTGTGCAGCGATGTCCTCGTTCTGAATGATGATGAGTAGCTTATCCAAACTGCCACTGTTTTCTAAAAATGTCTGTGGGCTGCACTCGCTGTTGCCAAGACTTTTCAAGTACTCCTTTGTGACAGACAGGAGAGACATAATTGTTAGAGACAGACAGATGAATGTGTCCTCCTCTCTTACACATACAAGTAGTGACTGACTGACAGATACAGAAAGAGCTGAGCACTGAGACATGAACACACCGTGACAAACAAGAGCTAGTGCAGCCTTGCACATTCTCCCTATCGACTAGTGTTTTTACTCCTGCATGCCTGGGCAATTTACTACTGCAGAAAGCCGTGGAGGCTCTTCAGCTATAATAAAAAAGGTAATAGATAATAGATTATAGATAAAGAACATGAAATTAAATGAATCCATGTACAACAATGTAATGTGAGCAGTAATGATACATTCAGGACTAACATTTATTTGCATTATTTATTACTGACAGTTTTTCTGTGCCATTCAAAGCTTCTTTTTAGCCCAAATTGATACTTTCACTTTGCCTGTTTTATCTCCCCAACAATCCAGATATTATTTTTTTGAAGATATCCGATCGTTATATATGGAAATGAAAAATAACAAATCCTTAAATCTGAGAGGCTGAAACAAGCACTTGATAATCAAACCCAGACTAATTGTTGCAACTCTAAATAACATTGCAAAGTAGTCCTAAAGCTCTTTAATAGAACAACAGAAAAGGATTAGATAGATAATCTACTAAACAGTGTATCAGCAGTTCCAGTTAGGCATATGTGAGGACTCTTAATTTTCTGTGTTTATCTCCGACTCTCATATTGAATAAAACAAGCAATTTGAATGCATCACCAAAGGTTCAGGTAACTTAGCATTTTCACTATTTTCTGACACTTTAGAAATTAAATAATCCTAACAGTGGAAAACGTAAAATATTTGTAGAATCCACTGATTATCTATTTTAAGACCACGGCAGAATCTTGTATTATACCTTGATCTCCTTGCAGACAGTGCTCTCGTCTCCTTCATCTCCAGAGTAGATGTAAAATTTAACTGTATTCTTGGTGACGTCCTTAAAAATCTCCACCAAGCTGCTGAAAACCTCAGGCTTCAGCTGACCAATGAGGCTGCCAGCCAACAGGCCGGACCCAGTGCCAGAAGTGGAGCCTGGGTTTTGTGAATTTCGCTCTGGAGAGTCTGATGTGACTTGAGAGGGTGAATAGATATCCACCCCAAACTCTGCTGACAGGGCTTCTGATTTAGCCTTAGCGGATGCTGTGTCTTTGACGGTGCCCGTTTTAACACTGTGAGATGAGGTGGTGCTCTTTGACAGGGTGGGCTCGGCTTTAGTTTTGGAAGTCTGGATGGGGGCAGGGAGTGCTGTTGTAAGATTAGATGTTGTCACTGGGGGAGGTGGAGAAATGACCTTGGAGGGAGCAGGTGGGGATGGGATCAACTTGTCCATCTTCTCACACAGTGCTTTGACATGCCCCTGATAGGGGACAGGGCTGACGTACGGTACGACAAAGTCTGAGAAGGAGCTGTTGGGCTGCCACGAGTGGCGTGGAAGCAACCGTGGGGGTAGCTGCGAGGTATAGCAGATGTGTTGAGTCTGCATGATATTTTTAATGTCAGAAGTGAGGCTGTGAATTTCCTGGTTGAGTATGGTGTCCAGGCTGATGGAAGGCCTGAAGGAAACCTCTTCTACAGCTGGTAACGTAGGTGCAGCCGCCTTTTTCACTTCCACAACTGCTGGCATCTTCGGCTCCGGGTCGCTGTCCGCCAGTGTCACAGCCTCTGGCTCTGGCTCTGGCTCAGGCTTTGTCTCGGGAAAAGGCTGTGCTTTTTCTGGAAGGAGTAGACAGGAAACTCATCACAGTAATGCCTTGTCAACTAAATTTAAATATGCCTACAAGGGAGAAGCCTGTGTGAACTAATGGCTTTAAGGTACCTTCTTTAATGGGGATATTCCAGACTGGGTTGTCTAAGGTGTCCACTTGCTCTGCAGGAGAGCCCATGCTGAAGGGACTGCCAGGGCTACAGTCCATGTCCTCCTACACAGAGAAAACACCAGCAGATATTTTTAGGTCAATGAACACGCATGTTTTAAAATATTCCAACCCTAGAATCAGCTGCTGACATCTCACCTCTGTGTAGTTAGTTTGTAATGCTGGCTCAATTTGTTTCCTAAGATCTGGATCAGGGATCACAGGTTCCACCGTTCCTGAACCCGTTGATGGTTCACCGTGGTTTGACTGCACAGACATTGAACCCTGAGCCACGGCTTTATTTAGTGTGGCCAGGAGGATCTTGAGAAGGCGTTGCGTCTCATTGACTGTGGAGGCGTTGGTGTTGCCACGGGCCCTCAGGTCAGTGTCGTAGATGCCCATGCTTTCCATTACTGCCGTCAGATTGTCGTTCTGTCCGCCCTCATCTCCAATCTCATCTGCCTGGGCTCCTGTCAGGAAACACACAATTATTCAGAGAAGGAATATTGTTAATATGTGTACTAGACTATCCTGAGCTCCGACAGCTAGATGATATATTGGACAATATTAGTTTATAGCAAATATGGCAGTGGTGCTGAAACTGCAGTGCAGACATGCCAAAAAATGGTCTGAGGTAATTCCCCACAACAGTTTGTCCATATATCAATAATTGTGGTAGCAGTTGTTGCACTGACACAAAATTACCTCGGTTACCAACAAAAATATGTGCATCTTGAAATGAAACTGTTTGGGAAATATCTTTAGGTCATTTATTTACTAAGAACTGATTATAGACTATATAATACAAAATTCCTTTCCATTCTTTTACTGTTATTGACTTTGAAGGCAGTGGGTGGAAACTTAAACTTAAAATAGCCAATTTAAATAAAGCCACATAAGCATTTGTAGCCCCTCTCACCTCTACTAGGTTCCCCGTTGCTCAACTGATCAGTGCGTTGGTGTTTGTTCTTGCCTCCCCTGTCATCCCCTTCAAATTTCCTTTTCAGACTGTTGGCGTCCCAGGCCCCATCCTCTCCCCGTTCCTTTGCAGGATCCTTCACGAGTGCTTTTTTGTGTAGTTGGATCAGCTTAAGCAGCTGTTTCATTTTGTCTTTATCATACTCATTCTGGGACAGCCGCAACCTCTGGGGCTGAGACTGGGGCTGAGGCTGGGGCTCGGCGTGGGATTTGTTTTTCAACTGGGCCCCGTTTGAATGGGCCGAACCTGGCCTCCGTCTGCTGCTGTCTGGGGGTGGTTTCTCCTGAGCAGGCTTCTCTGGAGGCGGCCTTTCCTGGGAAAGCCTTTCTGAGGGTCTCTCTGCTCTGTCTGAGCCTCTATCCGAGCCACCCCAGTCAGAAACGGGGCTGTATTCCACTGGAGCGGGAGCAGGCGCCGGTACAGGTATGGGTACAGGGTTCCGTATTCGTTCAATAGTGTCCTTTGCCTTGTTCAGAGGTAAAATGTAGCTGGCAGCATTGTGAACGTAAGAACGCAGCACAGCATCCATGTTAAATTTGGGTCTGGGTACTGGGAGAGGGTTTGTCCTTTCATCCACGTTATATTTGTAGTCGGGCAGAATGAATGGCCGTACCGTGCCCGAATCCATACGAGTCAGGTATTCGGTGGCATGACGCTCCACTCCAGAGCTCAGGTCCTTGCCCGGATTTGGGCGCAACTTGAACAGAGCGTAGTGCAGTGCAGGGATGAAAGGCTCCATGGAGGACATGATAGCTGGCTGGGGCTCCACCGTCAGCGGCTCTGGCTCGAACAGTCTTGATGCTAAGATGGAAGGCACACGTCAGTGTCACATAATAGATTTCCATCTACAACATTAGTGTCTTAAGTGACAGAAGCTTAATAGAAACCAAAACCAGAGTCGTGTCTATTACGTGGAAGCCTCTAAACTCTTTTTCTTTCAAACAGTAGGAGCTTTTTATAGGTAGATGAGATAAAGATATGTATTACATTCAATCTCTTTTCTTATCGAACATTTTAGTTTCATATTTCATGCAGGTTCTGGCACTCAGAAAAAGGATGTACAGACACCGAATATTACTTACAATACTTGACAACCATCCTTGACTCCTGAAAGATGAATAATGCTTGCAGGTTCTTCTCAGCCCGCCCCCGCCGCTCTAGAAAACAAACAGCAGCCTTTTTAAAACTGAACCCTCACCGGAGGCAACAAGTAGGTGTTTAACTGACACAACAGAGTAAGTCAAAGAGAGGAAGGTAAGACAGAAAAAAGCTTTCTGGCACCTTTGGACTCAACCATCTGAGCTGAGGACAACAGGAAGAGAAAGCCCCTGTCAAACAAGGACTTCACCAGCACCTGAATAAGGAGAGTAGACACTGCAGTCAGAAACACCAGGGTGTATCATCCTCACATAATGTGAGCAGTCAGAAGGCTTTCATTTACTGTGTATGCAAACTTGTGTTATGATGACATTATTATTACATAACATTACTGAAAAATAAAACAAGATAAGAATGAAAGCTTGACAGAGGTTTTGCCTGCACCATGTTTTTGGTAAAGAGGAAAGAGAATCATTTAAGGAACAACATATTCCCTACTTACATCAAGTTATGAAACACAGATGCAACACTGTCTGACAAAGGCTGCATTTATTTTATCTCCTTGTTGTCAGACAAACCAAGAAGGATCCAAAAGAAAAGATTGTTTTTTTTCTTATAAATCCTGGACATACGTTTATTTTGTTTCCTATGCTAAACTTATAGTGTGTTATTTTGGAAATGTCTTTTATGAGAACCAGGTAGGTAACAGGTACTCACCATCCGGTCCCTCTCCAGTTTGGTGACCAGTGCTGCCAGGCTGCCGCTAGTTGGTTTGCCTTTTCCATCCACCACCTCAAACAGGCTGCAGGACATCCCACACTTCATCACTGCAGACAAAATCATGCAGGTTGAAATATGTGAGTCATAATTCCTCTACTCTAATGCATTTAAATAAAGCTTTTCCCAACTTCTACGGATTTACCATGACAGCTGTAATTGCATTTCATGATGCAGCAAATGCTTTTGGAATGGCCTCAGAAAGGGAATTTCAAGTAATGCATAACCGCCCACAAACCCAGTCATTTTTCTATCACTTCTTTTTAAAGATAGATACATAAATGAATGGTCTGACCTTCCCGTGATATGCTGTATGTGTCCCAGGAAAAGAGCACAGAGGGAATCTTTCGCTTCACTTGATCCAACTGCATGGCTCGATTCATCTCTAACTTCTCAGGCCTGCAAGGGAGCACGTTGAGATTCATCCAATCAAAACGCATTCCAGACAATATGTGTTCACTGCACAATTAAATTCCAACTTCTTCTTCTCATGTATAGGATATGTGCGATGTTAAAGTTCAGAAGATAAGAAATCTTTTATCGCAAAAAGGCTCTTGAATGATTAACAGAGCAATATCCAGTAGCACTGTGGATGTTTTGTACAAATGCACCGAACAGCATGAGAGACTAAAGGTTTACTTACAGTTTGAAAGGAAGGTAGGGGCGCGAGAAGGATCGTAAACAGACTGGAAATAACTCCTGGCCCTTGTTCACTAGCGGACCACTCCACACAGTATAGCAGCTTTTCCCTGTGACGGCATCAGCAGCACAGGTAAAAGGTCAGACATGGCACAGGGAAAAAACACGGCTGATAACTTTACATAACCTGGATTCAATTGTCATTGAAAAGGCATATACACAATCTTCTTACTGCACCGGCTGTTGAATCTAACTTGGACAACTGTGAGAACTTGCACTCTTCTCTAACCAACCAGCAGTGAACTTGAACGTCAAAGTTTTAATGTTAGATTTCAGTTATCAAGTAATATTTTTACACTAATTAATACATAGTCCCTGCAGATTTTGTTTCACACAGCCGGCAGTGTTTTCTGCATCTCTAAAGTGGCCTTTATAAAGATACTATTTTAAACAGACAAAATCAAGACAATGCACAGAAGCTTAATTTCTGAAAAATTAAAGTCAAAAATTTTTTACCTCTACTTCCTTCAGGGGAAATTGTGTTAAACCTGTTTAAGACAGAAACAAACATCCTATTTAAAAACACAGCCTATAAATACTCTCTGAATTTCAGCATTTCCTGCAGGATTATGTACCTGTGTGCAGTCATAGGAGCCGCTGCAGCCTCCTTGCCTTTGTACTGAAAGGAAACCACAGCGTAGGGGCACACGTGCCTGGGTCGGGCCTTGATCTCATCAAATGCAAACTCAAAAAAATATTGCTGCAAGACAGAAAGAAAGAAATATTAAATCAAAGAAAAACTACGTTAAAAATGCACACAATTAATAAAATGCGTGAACAAAAAGGAACAGCGTTTACCTGTGTGAGCTCAAAGGCCCTGTAAGACAGCAAAGACGTAACCCTGTTGGCACTTTTGGACAAGTGAGAGTCAAACTTGGGTGTAGGTTCCATTGCATTCTTAGGCATGTTCTCGTGGATGTGCTTTATTCGCCCCTGGGAAGAAAAAGAAAACATACTGATTGCCTCGAAGTCCCAGAAGTGTTAGAAATCTATCAACATTGCATCATGAAAACAGAAGGACAGCCATACCCTCATAACTTTAAAAACGATCATGTCTCCAATTGAGCCAACTTCAAAGGGATTGATTTGTAACAAATCTGAATATTTGGAGAGATAAACACCTACAATGACAAAAGAACTTAATTAGTGGAAATCCATGAAAAAGAATCAAATTAGCAAAGATAACGTCAATGAATTGTTGATGCCTGAGGACGCTACTGAGAAATACCCCAAACAAAGAGTTCATTTTGCTTATAGATGTTCAACATATTGCTGCATAAGTTAGAGTGATTCCTAGCTGTTGTTTTTGTTGGTGTCAGTTGTAACGTGGTCAGGTAAAAATGCTACTCAAAAAACTTCAGATATAGATTAGTAAAAAAAATACGTTATTTCAAGGCATTCCATCAAAGAAAGGAAACTAGTTACTACTTCAAAACTGCTTTCCTGCAACATACAAGAAACTAGCTTACCCGTTGATGCATTTCCTAGTGTCGTAATCCTACAGTGTCCAACCGACAGACCTTTCTCGCAGATCCACTGGAGCTGGACATAACAAATACATACCTCAGATTAATGTAAAAACCCATCGTGTTTTCCAACTTGTCAATCATCGTCTATGTGCGGAAGTGAGGCTTTGCCAGTGGGCTCACCTTGGATTTGTCTGGATAAAGGAAACAGTACGACTCAGTCAGCTCCTGGTCGGTCCGCCCCTCCTGCTTCATCTCTCTCCGCTTCTCGATGAACTGACACACAAAGGCAGGAGACAGCAAATGAGATACCGCAGTCTGAACCTCACAAACTCAAGAGTGTGTGACTTGGGAGATGTCTATGTAGATTCTCAGTCAGCCAGGTCATGGTAATCCAAACAACGGATCTTCAATCAGTTATTTTCTTTTCATGAAGCTCTTACGATAACTTGGGATATCACAAGTTACAAATATCTTTTGGAGTAAAAGCACAGCTGAGATGTTTTGAAACTTGACTTGTGATTTAAACTGTATGGTTTTGCTTTATTTTAACACAGGAAAACAGTCACCAACCTCTTTCTCAAGCAGCTCATTGTGAATTAGTCTGGCCTTGCAGTAGGAGAAGGTTCCTCGTGATGATGAGTCTAGATAAAATGAGGAGACAATCTTCACAAGGTCCTCAAACTCCCGACTGTCAGGGGGCAGAAAGTTGTACAAGCCTGCACACACAGAGGTGAATAGGTGGGTTAGCATACAGTAACTACAACTTAGAGAAATGTGTGATTGTGCAAAGGAAGATAACAGGAAAAAGGAGCATATTAAACTGAAATGGCAATTAATGTTAACATGCAGGCTACATCAAACTAATCACTGATCTCTTACCTAAATTAAAAGACAATTCAACATTAGGATTTCAAGTGTAAGTGCATTATTCTTTCTTAAAACAAAATGTGTGACCTGTGTTCAGAGTGCTCAAGTCACATGTCATCACATAAAAGGGCAAAAGGTACTGGAAAAGGCAACATGAACTGAGCGCAGTGCTATGCCTCACTTATTTTCCATCTGCTATAGCAACAACCCTAGAGAGCAAAATGTTTTTTGGGGAGGAAAGTGGTTGTTAGGGTTGGGGTAGGGGAAATGATCAGCAATATTAACTACGATTCCTTTGCATCAAGGAACTGCTGCACAGGTGACCAAACCTCACATCTGCCTTTATTTACATAAGGTTTATCATGTCAACCTAAACACATGCAAAGAAGTGAAACCACCACTAGCTCACTGCAGGTGTCCTGGTGGCAGAAGTAAACATTAAGTCTAGAGACCGGCCAGTGGAGCTCACACACGTCCAGGTTTGCCTCACAGCTGTCATGTTAAATAATAAGACATTTTATACATCACTTATGCAACCTAATGGGGGTGGAGGGTGAGGGGGGTTGAGAACACAGTGCAAGCATGGCTGTTTATGAGAGGCCACTTCATCTCAGCTTTGCATATGTGCAAATAATTGGTGTTTCACGGGAACAAACACTGTCCATTGAACACTTTGCTAAGGATACTTGGAGCTCTCTGAGAGATGGGGCCAGGATGTAGGAGGCTGCACAGAGGAATGCTCTGAGGGTTGCTGAGGTGATGTGTAGCAGGGATGCTCTCAAATACCAGTGACATCAGGTTGGGGCAAGGGATGGGCCGCCCCACACAGAGATCATTAAATGTGCCATGGTGCTGTGAGAAGAGTTTGGATGGACGGGTGGGGTGGATAAATCCATGCCCTTCACTGAGGTCACACAGACACCCACATGTTGTCAGGTGATGCCTGCTGGACATCCATGACTCCAGCTGCAGCATCCAGTCACACTAAGGTCCCCGTGAAAAGGTGAAGACCCCCCAAACAAGGTGGGCTTCCAGCTGGACAGTCCTCAAAGTGCCGCTTTCCCAGCAATGTTGCTGCTAACTTGGACACCTGAGCCTGACTACCAAAGCCAAACACCGCTACACCACTTAGGCCCATCCATGTGCTCACACAGCAGGACGATAATCTCATTTAAACCCGGAGTGTTGCCCAGCATTTTGGTAAACTCGTTAAACTAGCAAAAGGCAGCCAGCTAGCTAGCAGGCTAGCAACATGCAGCAGCAGAATTATGAAAGACAGGACAGGCTCTGTTCAAAATAGCAGCGATATGGCACCACCTTTCCGTTCTCTTATCTTCCTCGGGATTTGGAAATTTCTCCGTGGCAGCTCTTCGCTCGGCCTCTGGGCTGGCAAAGGAGAGCTGCTAATGCTCCGGGCGTCCGGCTGCACGCTCCTCCGCCGCTCAGGGGCTTCTTGTTCGGGCATTACACCGTCTCCACATCCAGGCTGATCGCCATTTTGGTTGGCTGTGGCCGAGGTGGCGGCTGAATTCTTCTGGGGTTCGCCGCCCTCCGGCTGGAGATCGTCCGCCTCGGCGCATTCTGAGTCCCTTTTTCCCACCGCGCTGGGGTTCAGGGCCATTTTCGGGCTCCGTGCACGTATTGAGGGCAATGTAGCTCTGACGATTACGGCGCCGCTTCACACACACTCTCTCCTCCTCACCCAGCCTCCGCCATTGTGAAAATGACGTACACGTTCTTCTCCACCACTGCAAAACGCTGCCGTCACTGTTTACATACGAGAAAATCCGCGCCACCCAGCGGCCGCGACGGGAACTGCAACAACTGATGGAGTGATGGGTGGACATAATGTGAAAGCGGAAATATCTTTCACATATAACAGCATACAGTAAAATTGAGATATAAGATACAGCCAAGGATGTAAAATACTTCAATAAAAACACAGATTCCTATACATGATTACATTATGCAGACTGATACTCTCTTTATTTTTCAGAACACCTGTTTAAGACATATTTCCTTCACACAGAGAAGAGTTGTAGGTGACTACTAACATACAAACCCAAAGCCTTGCAGGTGGAAGCAACCTGTATAGAACAATCTCACAGTTGCAATACTCCCTTTCACCACCAGGTGATGACAAAGAAGCAGTGCATTTTTCCATGGACTAAAATCAATATATTATTTGTCCTTTTTAATATTATTTTTCCATATAACAAAGAGTAAATCTTTACTGGAGGTATTAACACTTTTCAAAGAAAGAACTCTAAAGTACGTGTCTTTTTGTGTGTTCGAATAATAGTGCAGAGCTTAGCAAAAATGTAAATGCAGCATGCAAATTGACCTGTTTTCTGACTAAAGTGTTGCTATGGTTAGAAAAGGGTTTAACTTAGCCAGTTGTACACAAAAGGCAATGAGGTGCCATATTCTCTATTACTGACTTAACCCACAACCTAGTCCAGTGTGGCTTAAAAGGACAATGATAGGTATGCAGACAATTCTTGAACCACTGACTCCAAAAGTTTATTTTAAAATGCAGCTTTATTCAAATGACACAATGCCACAGATGAGGAGAAAAGGATAAAAAGGGGTATTGGCATGCTGGATGCTGATGCAGTTAGGTGTCCACAACTTAATCATTTGTCTCCTAGAGGTAGTTTCAGACAGCTTCAACAGACAATCTGCCACATGAGAGAAAGTGACATTATGTGATCCTGTCCCTAAAAAAATGTCCACAAACTTCACCAAGCTGTTCAGGAATACTCAGTCCCATCTAATCCAATGAGGTGCATTCTTGGTTGTTTTATGATTTTCATTCTGTTGTAGACATGCTGTGTGTTGTATGTTAAAAAGGCTAGTTAGAAATTCCTAAATTATTACATGCTGCGTTTACATTTTTGTTCAGTATACATAAAACATGGAATTTTCAAAATACATAACACAAGGCAAAAAGCTACCAGATAGTTGTTTGTCTCTGTATAACAGTGACATCTGTGAGTGTGTTTGCATCAGGGGGTAACCATGCTGCCTCTGCTGTAAACATCAAACTCCTTGTAGCGTAGGTAATCTTTCAGCCTGGGAGGAAGGGGAAGGAAGTTGATAAAAACCGGGGCTCTCAACCGCAGACGGCTGAGATGCTCCCTTATCCGCAGCCGACACAGGTGCTTCAGGCTCCGTGCATTTCCTGAGAGGCAAAAAAGTGAGTAAAGTCAATGAGTGCACATAAACTTTTGTTGATAGGTGACACAAAAAAAATCTAACGGTGGATTACAGCAGCTCTTACTTTGAAGTTGACAGATTTCTGGCCACTGTTTCTCCTCCTGCAAGGTGTCCTTAAGTTTGGTGCAGAAGGAGACCTGGTCGGTGTAGTCGAGCATGATGCGCACCACCTGGGCCGATATGTGCTTTAGCCAGGACACTGTTATCACCTCACAGAACTGGAAAGGGACAAAGACAGACACATGGAAGTCAAAGAGGACCCTTGAAGGAAAGCATTGCTTCCTGCATTTTTTTTCTCAGACAAGCTTGGCCTCACCACCATGTCTTTGATGACTGCGGTCGTCCAAGGAGCATAGTCGTGTGAACAGTCACCATAAGGGCAGTCAAAGCAGCGCTTGACATCATATCCATGGTTAAGGATCATTCTCAGCATAACCTCGTCCTTCAAAGCATACTGCAGTGCCGAGGGGAAGTGAGTGGTGTTGACACGGGAGTAGTAGTTGACATTTGCACCAAACTTCAGCAAGGTGTTGATCATTTCATAGTTTCCCTGTCTAAGAGCCACCTGTAGACAGTTGACTGGATCCTGGTTCACCATTGCCCCAGCCTCTAACAGCAAGCGGGTACAATGAAGATCATTGTTGGACACAGCAAAAAAGAGGGCAGACCTACGTTCATCGTCGTAGTTGCGGCGCACCCTCGGGTGCAGCATGAAGTTTGGGTCGTAGCCAGCTTTAAGTAGTACCTCCACACATTGAGCATGTCCCCCAGCTGCTGCAGAATGGAGTGGACTCATCCCACTTTCCTTTACAGAGTGAAGCTTAGTCACCGGGATGAGGTGCTCCAGCGCCCTGTCAAAAAGAGGACGTTATGTAAGAACATGGCATTAGGTGAAATTCTATTTGCAAAGCAGGAAAGATAACAGAGTTATTCCTCACAGCCTGTGTCCATGATATGCCACACGGTGAATTGGCAGGTGTCCACTGTAAAGAGGGAGGTTGGGATCTGCTCCATGATCCAGTAGCAGAGATATGAGGTCAGGGTTCCCTGATGCTGCTGCATCAAACAAAATAGTACCTGTCTCTGATTCACACCACACATAGGCTCCTGTAAAATGAATATAGGCACTATAAGAATTTACATTTAATAGGAGATATGTAGTTATTGTGTTGTCTTTCTCTCTCTGCAGCTAAGGATAAAATCTCTTGTGGTACTACAGTATTAAAAAAATCCTGGGCCAAGATGTAGACACATCTTTTCTGTGTGACTGATGTGTGTAGAATCTGTGTAGTGGATCAACCACATGAGAAAATTCAAGAGGAGGTTATTGACCTTTCTGTAACAGAACCTCCGCCACGCTGAGATGCCCATTCTGTGCAGCCAGAGCCAGTGGAGTTTTCCTCTTAATGTCGCATGCGTTTGGATTGGCACCAGACTCCAGGAGCAGAAAGACAAAGTTCTCCAAACCTAAAAAGGCGGACTCATGTAGAGCTGTCCTCTCTAATGGTCCTGTTTGGTCTATTTTGGCGTGGTACCGAATCAGTAGTGTGGCCAAGTCATACTGGTCATTCAGAATGGCTACAAGACAAAGAGCAGGAGAGAAAAGAATTAGAGTTTGTCACTCATGTTTAGGTGTCAGTAAAATGAAATGTATTTTTCATTTAGGTAGACTTAGTGTCAGCTACCTGCCACTAATGGAGAATCCTGCTCATCGTTCTGGATATCTGGGCTACAACCATTCTGTAACAGGAAGGTAGCGTTTTCTCTGAGTCCATGGACCACAGCCAGAAATAGTGGCGTCTCACCCTTTAGAGTACGACACTCAGCTGCACCTGGGGGTGATGCTGGAAAACAAGCATCCAGGAACTGGTGAACATGCCATGATTTGAAGAGAAGACTGTACGCTAGAACATCACAGCCACACCGACCTGAGAAAATAATCTCTAATATGTTTTTGTGCTCCTGCACTGCAGCTTCATGCAGGGGGATCCATCCTCGTTCATCAACTCTGGAGAAACACTCCGGTTGCTCTGCGAGTCTGTTCAGTGTGCCCTCATCACCTAAATATGAAAACGGGACACCATATCACAACTTGGCAACATTCATCATTGTCTGAATTGTGGCTGAGGAGGGTAAGGAGCTTACCCTCCTTAATTGCTTGAAAAATCTCATCTGGGTCTTCACTGGGTTTCAGATCACTATCAAGAATAATTGCACAGAACAAGAATTCACACAATAAACAAGAGATACACGATGCAAAGAAAAAGATGTATTAATACTAGGGTGATAAAGATTAACCTTGGATTCAATCCTTTGAGTTTTCTATATTGGATCAGACTTTGCTCAATTATATATTGCGTTGCCTCATCTTCATCCAGGTCATCCTCCGACTGATAAGAGTCATCTTCTGTTTCTGTGCTCATCTGTTAATCCAAAGAGTCGATGCAGAAGGGTCTGCTCTGAACAGACACGGGCATGAGGTAAACATGACCATTAAATGCCAACTACAGCACAGCACATTGCAGCATGCAATAGTAGCAGTCAGGTTTATTCTCGCTATAAGTTTAGTATTTTTTTTTGCTCAGCATGTCCAAAAGAAAAGAAAAGCATGGAGATTCATACTGCAAAGATAATTTCCATGAGCATGTCATAATCATTAATGTCAAGGTAGCAGAGAAAACGCAATAAAGACCACCTGGCCTACCACAAGACATCTGAAATTCAACCACATAGCATGGAAGTTCAAATGCTACAAGTAATAGTAACAGGCTATAGATCAGCAAGTGGATTTACCACAGCAGCAATGACCTTTAAACTCAACACTCAACAATGACGTTCTTTACTAGATGAAATATTTTTTCAGTCTGTAATTTTTACCTTAAGCGAAATGGCTGTGCTCTCTGAGTACTTTCTACACCAGTAAAGCCAGTGCACTCCTCAGTACCCACGCATACTGGTGCTATTTATATTCCCCCTACTATAAATATCAGAGCACGGGGTCTTTACAACCAACCCCTAGCTTTGACCCACTGAGCAGTGCAGCAACTGCCACTGTCAACACATGAACACTCATAACACAGGATTCATTGTTAAAAAATAAATAAATAATGCAATTTAATCACTTTGCCAGCAACAAACATTAAATATATGAAAAACAGCACTATGCACAATACACTATCTTACCATCTAAAATTTAAATTACAAATCATTATTGCCCTTGTTGTTTCAATTTTAAATTCCTCTATGAAATAAGTCATGTAGATCAGGTTTGAATAAAATTCTTTGTGCTAAGCCTACTATAAATATTTAATCAGTGAACATTCACAAGAAATGTTTTTTTTTATTCCATCTTGTCGCTGCACATTAATAGCCTGTGAGGTATACACAAGTCTGTGGACAGTATCAGTTCGCAGCGCCGCAACAAGAGATTAGCAGATGACGTTGGGAGAGACAAAACCACCAACAGGCACAGGATGTTTACACTAACAAATGGTCATCTACACCATCAAGCCTTTCTTGCAAAACTAGTTTGGTAGCATTAATACTTCTCATCTCCAGTTTGCCTTGTTTTTGTTACAAGCCCTTTTTATAGAATGATAATTCCATTTGGCTTGTGGCTACTTTTCCGTTACAGTACATGAGTGTAAATGCAATCAAAAGGTCATGTTTAAAATATAACCAATACAGCCAGCCTGATGCTTGAAAATGATTGAGACAAGCTATTAAAAACCAAAAGGCCATACATGCTGTGCTGATTTTATTGTTTAATTGATTGTAAAACCCCTTCCATCCTTAGAGTATTTAAGGAGTAATTGCTGTGCACAATCATTATGTACAGCAAACTTACATGGAGAATAAACATGAAAGTCAATATAAGAAGACGCATGCAATATGCTTCAAAAAGTCTTGTTAAATTAGACCCAGTTTTGTGGGGGTTTTTTTGATTTACATTTTTTTATGTCTTGGAATCAACTCAGTATAAAGTTACTGAGAACTGAGAGGTGCATAGTGTCATTCTTTTCTATTGAAAAGTCACAGTCCATCTGATGCAGATTTTGTTACTTGCCTGTGTATTTTAGTATTGTTCAGTTTTACATCTTTTGGAGAAATCATTGTAACTATGTATTTTGAAGTAGCTGCAGGACAAGCTGAAAGTGGTATCATGCACCATTCTATGAATCTTTCATGCTATCCAAATCCACCATCCATCAATAGTTTAAAAACACATATTCCACAACAGGTCAAGACATGTTTCAGTTTGCATTGTAAAAGAACACAGCATTGAAAAAAGGCATCAAAGTAGAATCAAAATGTGTCACAGTAAAGTGTTTAAGTCTTCAGGGGTGCGTTAGCTGATCTCAGTCATCAAGCTGGCAGAGCAGAGCAACACCGCGCTTAATCCAATGTTGCGGGCGCTTGTCAATGGGCAGCATCATGGAAATGACAAAATTGGTGGAGTGGCCTGTGGTAGACAGGGTGCCCTTCCTCTCACTGGTCTTGTAGAGAGGGCAAACGTACAGTTTCTGAGGCGGATCGTTGCTCTTCTTTTCAGCTGTGTGGGAGAAAAAGAAGCAAAGAAATACAGAAAATGTCAAGAGAAGAGTTGAGAAAATAGAGAGGAAATAAAACATATGACACAAAACAATAATGTGGTGGAGAAGACACCTGAAAATATATTTGCCATGAGTGACATGTATTTCATTTGAGATAGATTTGAAATACTAGCAGTGGCAGTGTACAAAGTGAGGAAGTACTTACTTGGTTTTATCCAGATGATGGGCATCAAATCAAATAGGACTTTGGGGTGCTGCTCGGCCAGAACACCACTGATGATAGAAGGACAAACAAAAGCTTATCATGTATCTCTGCATGTCACTACTGGTGTAAGAATTACAAATACCACACTATAAAAATTATCAAAAATCTCGATTATAACTAAGGGTCACATTAAAATGTATAAATATTGTGCAGTATGAAGTAGCATTAAATAGAAATAGTTATGTAAAGTACCTAAAATGTACATTAATACAGTACAATACATGTTTATTGCTGTTACTGTCTAGCACTGATTATTGTAAAGTAATAGCCACAATCATTATTGCAAATCCCAGCTATGAACATTTACCTTCCTTTGTCCCATCGAGCTCCATCCAGAAACAATCCATTAATGTAAACGCCATCCTCAGGTGCTGTGTCTGACCCATCAATGGGAAGAACCTGAAAGATAAAATCATGAAACAAAACCACAGGTCAGACCTTAGGGCTATTAGAAAGAACTATGGAGCCAGAGGGATTACTATGAGTGCTTCTTCAGACCTCAAAATCAAAGCCTAGCAGGTCAATGGGGACCTGGTATTTCCTGGCGTAGTTCTGCATAGCCCCAGTTAGAAAGGCTTGCGTGAAGAAGAACCCAGACAGCCAGAACACATTGGGCTTACTGGTGTCATACCAAACCTAAGGACACGCAAAGCAAAAGTAGAAGAATGAAAGTGAAGTGAATACTCACAAAGCTCCTATACACGTGCAGTCAAAACCAGTGGTACCCCTCTCATTTGAGCGATCTTTGTCAGCTAGTCTTACTTGCAAAAACTTGAGCCTTGAGAGAAAGTCAGTAATGTAACTGCCCAGGGGCTTCAGGCTTGGGTAAGAGCGCTTGGCCCATTTTTCTGGAACCTTCCCCACTATCAAACTGCCTGCAACCGCCTCAAGCTCTGCATCCATCACCACCAAGCCCTTAATAGCCTTCAACAGGTTCTGGAGACTCACACGAATTGTACCACACAACCTGAGAAAACAAAAAAACATCAGTTAGGTCACATAAAATGGTTGGTAATGAGAAGTATTGTTTAAAGTTTTGCACTGAGCTGTTTGTTCATACGTGTTGTATCGCTCCATCTCTTGGACGAGGACTGTGTTCATACTTTCTTCGTAGAGCACTGGGAACTTCAAGAGAGCTGCTTCAGTGTCAAAATTAGCTGGTAGCTGAGGGAAAGAGGTAAATGTGCAGATTTACAGTGCAGTGTATACATATTATAATCAAGAAACAAGAAACAAAAATCAGCACATCAGTTGAGAGCTGCAGCTGTGCTGAGATCATTTGGATTTGCTTCCAAATAAGCGATAAAATTCTTTTTACACGTAACACAAGATAAACACGCAACAGTCTGATCTGATATAAAAGCATGTCTGTATTTGTAGTGAGAGCAGCTTTACTGAGACACAGTGGTGCACTGAGCTAAATGCTATTATCAGCATGCTATTATAACATTTACTGATAAGCAATAAAGACAAAGAGCAAGTCAGGCTGACTGGAATTATTTGTTTAGGTATTTAGTCCTGAACTACATAACTGTACAAATTAATTTTTGACCTAATGACAGCACTAGATGAAAATTAAATGAATCTACCAAATTATTCTAATTTGGCCTTAAGTTAGGTAACTGCCACAGTCAGTAGGATTTTAGACACTGTGTGGATACTCTGAATTTCTGTATGAAATTATATGCCAATTTATAAAGTAGATGCTGAAATATTGTATTTCACAGCATAAGTGGAGCGTAGTCTGCTGTTGCTAAAACAAAAGTCAGGCAAACACTATGGTTACTGGGTTTCTTCCCTCAAGAACCATGAATGTCTTTATAAAATTTTACCCAATCCATCTCTTGCTTGTTGTTGATTTTACAGTTTGGACCAACATGGTGAACTGAGCGACCAACATCACCTTTTCTAGTACCATGTCACTTGCAAAGCTAAACACTGATATATAAGGATAAGCTTTAAAGATTTCATACCTTGGTAAGGATGTCATTCGCAATGTCGTACAGGGTGTTGTCACTCCCAGAGGTAGCCCCTCCTTTAGCCCCTCCACCCTGGGTGAGGAGCAGTGAATCAAACAGCACTTTCGTCTGCTGCAAATCTTTAGAAATGTCAACATTTTCGTGCATCCCAAACACCTCTGGATGCTGACTGAATGGAAGTTCCTACAACACAACAAAGTATTGCTACTCAGCTGAAAGTCATTATATAGAAACAACAAGCAAATACTTATTTATACTCTTTAAGTGTCCGTACCTTGATGAACAGAATGTAGTCATCATAGGCTGATTTAGGTGGAGCATAATATTCTCCACTAGGTGAGAAAGGGTAACGAAATGTCACAATGACATCCTTGTTGTAGAAGTCAGCCAAGATCGTCATCAGGAGCCGCCTATCCCAGTCATCTGTTACTCGGCCACCATAGTTACACTCCCCGGTCAGATACGTTATGGCCTCCAAAGGCACCTCATCATATTCATTCACAAAGAGCTAGAGAGGAAAAGAAATTTAATGTTTTTTAGGTTTTTGTGATGGTAGAAACTCCACAACTGAGATTATGAATAAATACCTGTAGCTGTCTGATGCTTATACGGAGGTCAGACTCATTGAATCCATAAGGAATATTCCAGCCAAGTGGGCCAAACTTCTTCCTCTCCTGAACAAGAGCATGGAAGAAGCACAACCCATAGAGGAGCTTCTCCCAAATCTAGTGAAAAAAATCCCACATTCAGAGAGCATCCTTTTTGTGACAGACCTATTAGATTAAAACATGTGTGGCACAGAGTTGAAAACAAACTTCTTTCCAACTCACCATCTCCTTATTGGGACAGTTATTGAAAAAGTTTGGATCGGAAACAGGATCTGACAGGTAAGATTGTAGCAGGTTGAGTCGGAGTCCTGTAGGAGGCTCATTTGTCATTTTTACCCCATTCTGCAGGATGGTCACTGGAAACTGATTTCAAAAGAGGTGTTTATTCATATACAATATATACTGTAATCATTTAGAATCTGTATTTTACCGCTTAAACTTGTTTATTTATGCATATATACAGAATAAAACACACTGTGCTTTACCTTGGATGAAGGGTAGCTAGTGAGCCAGAGGCGGAAGTCTTGGTGACATGTTGCGAGACTGAAGTTCTCACAGATTTTCTCTAGGGTGGACATCCAGGAAACGGCCAGATGACAATTCTGCAAACACACCCATGTTCCATCCTCCATGGCTGTGGATATCATTTTAGCAGCGATAGGCCCCTGACCCTGACCCAGAGAGATCGACTGGAACTTGGCACCACCCATGTTCTTGTCACTGGCAAACTTCAGTAAGCCTGTACAGGGATATTATTTCTAATGATTTTCAGGCCCAGCATTATGTGGCCCACTGATAATTGTCATTGGTGCTGTAGGACTTACTGGCCATGGGATCAGCTCCTGGAGACAACACAAACACAAGTGGGGTGGTGCAGTTGGAGTCCAGATAGCTTTTGCTTAGGTCAAAGGGTGGAGGCTGGACAAATCTCTTTCCCAGATTTCCAGTCACATATTTAGTCACAGCTGGGACTATCTTATCGGGCCGCAGACAGCGAACAATTATCATCTTCTGCAGGTCATTCAGTTTTTCACACCACGGTGCAGGCAAAGCAACGTTGCACGGCTCCTTGCTGTCATAAATGGGCTTGAAGTCTCCCGGGCTCTTGATGAAAGCCTCTCTGTAGATTAATTAACAATTCAATCCATTAGTTAAAATTGAATTATAATGGCCTACAGGAGAGTAAGAGTAAATAGAAGATTATAAGTAATAAAAACTATTTTTGATTGAATTATTAATGATTTGTACTTTATTCCTTGTAAGCCAGGCAGTTCACTGGCTCTGCAGATTTCATCCCAGCTCTTGTCCTGTAACCAGCTGGGTTCAGGGTTAGCAGCGGTGTTCTGCAGGCCCACTCCTCCAGTCAGCAAGAACATGAAGTCAGAATATTCTATCTCCTCTTTTGCTCTGAGAATAAATATTGACAAAAGATAGCATTATATATAAAGTATATGTATAATAAAATAAGATTATTTGCATATGAGCATGTGGATAAACGAAAAAAAATGCTTGTAGCTTTAACACCTACAGGAGTAGATTGCAGCAAAGAAGGAATGAGAAGAGAAGTTTGTCCTTCTCAAACAGAGAACGACAGACGTTGCAATACAGGTTATAGGTGAAATGATCGATTAGGAATTGAAGCCTTCTCTCCAGAATCTTGGACTTGTTACTGATGAACAAAAGGGAAAAATACAGAGTGCTAAAGATGAACACAGAACAACTAAAGTTTCATAATCCTAAAATAAAAGTTAATATCAGACCAAACCATAGCTGAATCTTTGAATATTTCATAACTGAGACTAGTTAGTCCTACCTTTGTCAAATATGTTTAGAGTATAATGAGACATATTCATAATGTTTACAAGTACTATTTTTAATATTATATTATTGCTCTAAAGGGCTATTACAATCAAAGTCTCAGCAGATTTGCCTCAGTATATTACTTCTTTTGGGACACTGCAGAATACACTCCATATGTATCACTCACCTGTTTTGTATAGAGTTAACGTAGAGGTTAACAAACCAGCTGAGAGAGTACTGGTACATTGGGTCTATGTTGGTTAGATCAGCAATACTGAAGAACAGGATGGATGAGTGTTTGGCAATTGCTCTGTAACCTTCTCTGGACTCTGCTATCTTTATCTCTGTCTTCTCTGCAATCTTGGAAATATGAAAACAGAAGGAGGTTAGACTATAAAATATTAGACTCATCAAATTTTGAAATCAAGGTCCCATTTTTTATGCCTTGTTCACACCTGCTGCTTCTTGGTGATCTCATTGGACATGATCTTTGCTGAGTCTAGGATCTGAATAGCACTTTCATCTTCCAAAATATTTCCCTCAGAGGACTGCAGAGTCTCCAGGATCTTGTCTTCAATCTCCTTTAGCTGCCTCTTATTGGCAGCTGACTGCAGGATTAATGCATTTCTCTCCTCTTCCAGTTCTGGCCTGTAAAACACATGAAGCAGAAACAAGCGAATGGTGTTGAGAGCAAGAAGACCTGTATTTCAGATATTTTAGTGTCATTCCAAAGTTGCCATTTCATGAATGCTACCTCTCCTTAGCAACCACAATCCCCAGCAGCTGGTCCTCCAAGCCCTCTGGAGTGATCATGAAATTGAGCAGGGACACTTTGGTAGCCAGTTCTGGCAGGTAATGGGGGTTCCGGAGCTTTGTGGTGATGTAGAAACGGAAATCACTGGAGTACTCAATCACACTCTCCCCAAGCCTAATGCAATCCACACCACCTAGGGGAAATAAGAAAGAAATGTGAACTTAGAATTTTCACATTTTTAAATGTACATCCTACATGATCCTTTTAGCAGCTGTCTCACATTCACAGCACCTTGTTTGAAGGTTTGTTTGAGCAGCAGTGGTTCCAGAGAAGGATCCAGCTCTTCTCCTACATTTTCCAGCAGCAAGGGTGTTCCAAACTGAATACAGTTTTCCAGAGTTCTCATGTAGTCCCCATCTGTTAACTTGATTACACTCAGGTTGTTATCTTTCTCAGAATTCTTTACCCACTTGTTGGCTTGACCCTGAGGATCAATCATCAAAGGCCTACAAAAACAAAATCATTAAGGATCAAATTACTCCTGTTTCATGATTTATCTTACTCTTGTTTACAGTTAACCAGAAACTACACCTTTTCGACAAATGTTTCAATAAAAGTTTCAAATTTTCATCAAAACATTTCAGAGATACTCACCATCTACGTGAATTACTGACAATGACTCCATTGTCGATAGAGAAAGAGTCACTGGGAAGGCCTGCAATGTTCCAAGCCCTGATGTTAATAGGATCTCCCAGGGTTTTACTGAGAGAGAAGTCATCTGATGATGGAATGTTCTTAGACTAGAGATTGGGGTGTGTAAGAAGACAGATAATAGACAATTACATATTTCTAAGTAGAATGAAAGTGAATAAACAAAGGGAGGAGAGGAAGACTGTTACTTGGCAGAGTTTGGTCCATAACTTGGTGCAGTTCTGTCTGAAGCCAGCAGTGAAAGCTCCCAAGTACGCGATGACACCAGCAGAGATAAGAACATCTCCGGTCAAGTTGTCATATGTGTTCTGCAGGTCATCTGCTGCTTTAGACCATCTGAGGGCAGATTTGCATTTATTCAGTTACATAATAAATATTACTGATTCAGTTGTAGAAAATAAGAAACAAAGAATATTAAAAAGCATCATCATAACCTGGTCTTTTCTCCACCAAGGCCGCCAATGAGCTTTTCTGCTCTCTCCAGCTTTCTGGCACACAAATCCACCTGGAACTCCAACTGGGCCTTCTCCTCTGTTTTCTCCTCAAAAGTTTTCTGGAGGGCAGCCAAGCGGTCCTCAACCTCCTTTAATTCAGCCCTTTTCTGGTCCAACAGGGCCATGGTAGCAGCTAGGGACTCCTGTGCCTCTGCGAGGTTGGCCTTCTTTGGGGCTACAACCTATAAACAAAGAGAGAGGTTGAGAGTGAAGTGAAAGCAAGCATGCAGGCAATATCATCAGGAGAAGTCATAAAGAAAAATCTGTAGAAAATCTAGTAACATTGCACCTTTGCCACCCTGTCATACACCTCCATTGCTTTGATCCATTTGCACAGGCCCTCCGCTGCAGAGGAGGCTTTTGCCACAACACTGGGGTCAAAGTCAGGATTAGTCATGTACTGACTACGGATTTTTTGCATCACAGGGACCTGCAATTCAAAGATAGATGAGTTAGACAGCACAAAATATGTGTTTAAAAGTGTTTTTAAAAAACGGTAATGCCATTTTCCTTGCACCCACAGGAATATTATCTTTGTCATATTCTTTAAGATCTCGTAAAAAGTTCATATCACCCAGTAGCTTCTTGCTTGGACCCCAGTAGTCAAAAACCTAAAAAAAGAAAACATATTACTCATTGTACTATTACTAGATGTTGTTAAACAGTGCAAATAAAATGTAAAATGCTTAAGCAATGTTTTCAGGGGTTAAAATAAGTACCAGACAATAATAATTTCTTTGTAAGATATTGTTGCTCAGTCACACCTTTTTTCCAGTCCCAGCTGGGTCAGCTATCTTATCTGGCTTTATATCCTTCATCACGCATACAGCTGACATCACCAGCTTCACCCCTGATGGTGGATTTTTCATCGACTTCACAATTGTTACATCAGAGGGCTGAAATAAAACAAACAGCTCAACTTACTTAACAGTCTAAACTGCAGTGACCTGAATGGCATAATTTGTTACAAAAAGGCAGTGTAATTCAAGGGTGCATGCCTTTAAAGTGTCCAAAGCAGAGAGAGCAGCCTCCAGGGCGGGAATGGCCTCAGCCAAATCACTTTCACACTCATTCTTCAGAGCCTGAGCCTCATTTGCTTTTACAGTTGCCGCCTCCTCATCAACACGCACAACTTTACTCTTGGCTTCCACCTCCACAGATTCCACTTCTATTACCTAAAAATCACAACAATACACATCTACATTACGTATAACTGTTTATATATACTGATATATACAGTACATACTCTGTAGTTGATGTTGAGACAGCATGAAGATGTGAAATGTAACTCACCTTCATCATTTTGGTGTTGTCTATCTTTGCCTGTTCCAGTTTGGGTTGTAGGTCTACCAGTTCCTTCTTCATCTCACCCACCTACAGACAGACATTGTTAGAGTAGGTTACAGCAAAGCTAAGCTACTCTAGCAAAGTACCTCAGGTAAAAATGGTCATGCATATACCTGAGATTCAGCGAAGGCTAGTTTATCCAGACCATTGGTATACCTCTGTTTTGCTTTCATGACAGTTTCTCTTTTCTGGGTGAGTAGCAGACGGAAAGCTGCAATCAGCTCCAGGTATGATGTGGGTGTCACATAATTATGTCGACCTAGCTCAGAGAGGAATCTGCAGCAAAAAATGGTATAGGTAAGAGCTTATACTTGTACTTTGTCCTTAAATATATAAAAGATATAAATACCACACCTCTGTGAGAGCTGTTTGACAGATGTATGGAAAGTTTTGCATATGGGTATGACCTCCTGCCTCTCATTTTCATTCATTTCCAGTGACTCCAGGAAGGAGTTGGCCACTCGCTCAAGAGCTTCCTCTGGCCATGGCTGTCAGGGCACAGACAGAAAAAGATACTAAGTCAAAAACATGCAAAGAAACACTGTTTACATTTCTAAATATCTCTTTCTGCCTTTAAATGGCTTAGATGTAACTCTACATCATTGCTCCTTCTAAAATGTGCGGATCTATGAAGTCTCTGCATCCTACCTCTGTATCTAAATGCAGATATTATATAAAATAATGCTTTGTAATGACTATATTGTACCTGGTACCAGTCAATGGTACAGCAGTTAATTAGAGATGGAAACTGGCGCAGGCGATTTCTAAAGGCATCTCCAATTGGACTGAAGGCCACAACAATGTGCAGGTTCTCTCTACAGCGTGCCACAAAAAAGGCAAACAGGGTCAAAGGGCTCAACTCCAGATTCTTATTACCAGCCTGGGCAATGGGACGTAGAGACTAGAGAAAGAAATATGAAGGAAGAATTATAACAAATTTACATTAACAGAGCCTTTATACAAGGTTTAAATTGTTCTATAAGGGCTTTTTATAACCTACCTCCATGATCTCTTGTTTCTCGTCTATGGCAAACAGATTTGGCACCTCTCCTGTGTTCAAGACACTGTCCACATCCTCTAGAAAAGCCTCATCTTTGATCTGAGCATCAGTTACCAGAAACACTGTCTTCTGTCCTTTCACACCAGCATTTTTCAGCAGCATCTGCAATGCAGGGAGACAGAATATTGTGACTATGTAGGCTAAGCATATTTTAAAATGCCACAAAATCTAAGCAGAGACAAAAACAGTATAAAAGATACACATGTAAGACATTAGACTAACACAAGACAGAATGCTTTCCAAAACTAAAAAGCTAACCTTGAGGTCATCTCTCCACTCAGTCATGCCATAGCTCTTAGAGATCTCAGGCTGGAACATGGTCATGTGGGCCATAGACGTGGCCAGTCGAGTGATGGACTGGCGACCACTGCCTCCCACTCCCACTAGTAGGGCGTTGCCTCCTGGCTGCTTTAACACACGGCTGATACGAGACAGGTGCTCCAAGACATAGCTACATGAAGTAATTAATTTTTTCCCGTGAATTAAGTTTACATGCAAAGACACAGTTGTAAAAACACAATTCCATTTACTTTACAAAAACATCAAGTAAGTTGCACAGTCACTCTTATTACAAGAAAAAGTCGACTAATTTAGTGAAATAACTAAAACAGTGTACCGGAAGATGACAAGGTTCATCCGATTTTTGTGCATCTGGTTGTATTCATCAAGACATGACTCCACCACCTGAGCAAAGGTATCCATTGAGGGCACCTCGGTGTACAAGCGATCATCATCCTCTAACTCAGGGTTCATATAGTCACCAAACAGAAGATTTCGCATGTCTTCTTCAACCAGCTGAAAATGGAGGAATATTAATGACAAAAATTCTTACACGTCAATTTTTGTGGTATTTTCTTAAACATGTTTGATATGCTAAAAAAACACATTTAACAGATTTAAATGTTTACATCTCAGACTGCCAGAAGATATTCCAAATCAGCTCTCACTTGCTGCATTTACTGTTTAATATGGCACTTATAAAACACATGAAACTACAGTAGGGATAAGCAGGATAAGAAGCTTACTTTACTGCCTTGTTTCAGGTGATCAAAGACTTGGTCAAAGGACTCTCTGAAGTGATCTTTGAGGATGCTATTCATCAGTTTGTAGAGCCATGCTCGATCTTTGTCATCCACCAAACGGTCATAATATACACGGAAGACCTCATGGACAAACAGCCGTATCATAGTGCGTTTGTTCTCCAGGGACTCCTTCTTCAGCAACAGGCAACCTTGAATGACACGCGAGAAGTCCCGTAGGTTGAAGGTGTAGTGAGACTTGGCTGGAGTTGGAAGCAGGTTCTCCATTGCTTTCTTATACACCTTTGGAAAATAACAAAATGCATAAGCAAATAATTAAAGTACTGGAGAAGCCAATTTGAGATTTATATGAGCATTCCACAAGTGTAAAAAAAATATTTATCCTGCCTATCTGAACATTTAATGTGATATCACTGTGTTTTTAGGGAACTTACTTCCATTGTGGCTGTCACTATTTGGTTGCCAACAGTGAAAAATTCAGGTGGGAACTTATTGTTTTTGAGATAGAAGGCCACAATGTTGGAGAAAATGCAAACCATGGTATCATCACTGAAGGCATTAATGCTAAAAATGTTAAAATGCCGCAAGAAGCGAGACGTCACAGCATTCCTTCCACCACCAGGGGGCCCCATAGCTGAGATGAGCTGGAGGTCGACAAGGGTGATCCTGGAGGTATCCTTCAGGTCATACCTGCCAGAGCATAACGAAAGAGGTCTGCCTTTTTAATGACTTTAATGACGTCTGGTTTACTATGCCCCTCTTGTTTTAATATGAAATTGGCATCTAACAGTGAATAGAGAATACCAGTTTCCATGGTCGATGTACTGTCGAAGAAGCTCCACAGGAGGCTGTGCTCCAAACTGTTCCAGTGCAGGCATGTTCATGTCATCTACAAAGAGGACACACTTTTTTCCAATGGGGGGCCCAAACACCCCCTTTCTTCTCTTGTCTAACCTGGACATGATGATATTCTGGAAGATAATAAATATAAAATATAAAATAAATAATAGAAAATGAAAATCATGATCTCCTCTTGTTGGTTTAGATAATCACTCCTTCACTACACTCAAACCTGTGCATTATGGATATTTTGTACATTTTAATGCCTTTTTCTGTATATTCAAGAATCTGTGCAATATCAGTCCTTCTAATATCCACATTTTCTACTCATATATGAATCAGTGCAATATCAGTGTTTTTCCAACATATAGAATAACCCTGTGCAAGATTGATATTTTCCACATTCAGAGGAATCTGTGCAACATCTATATTTCTATATATAAAACAATCTCTACAATGTCAGCATTACTTATGTCTATTTCTTGCTAATTTTTATTTTTTTTCTACTTTCTACATTATTGCACTGTCCTCTTTGATGCTGTAACACTGCAAGTTTCCCCCGTTGTGGGATTAAGAAAGGCTTTTCTTATCTTATCTCTAATGTCACATCACAATATTTGTGATTAAACAAGTAGTCTATCTATCTATATGCCTTCTTAATAATCCAAACATTTTTACAAGGATAAACTTCAACCACGCTTTACTAAATGCTGACCTGGGTTTGGTTTGCACTAGTGCGGGCTGAAAAGTTGACGAAGAAGGGTAGGTAGCAATCTTTGTCCAGATTGTTCATCAGTTTCTCCTTCACATACAGTGACTTCCCAGTGCCAGTAGGACCAATGAACAGGGAAGGACTGTGCAGTGAAATAAAACATGACATGATGATAAAATTTAAAGGTTAAAGGTTAAATCCTATGACCATAAAAACAATATATATGACACATGTAGAATGATTATCAATGGCAATAATGCTTTTTTGACATTTGAGTTGATCAATACTAACACTCCATAGCTGATGCAGAGGTCCATCAAGTAGGTGTAACGAACTGTGTCAATAGTAGGTACAATGATCTCTTGCACTTTGGTGTTATTGTCCCCCAGGTTGACATTTTGAATGGCATTATTCCAGTGAACCCATTGACCTTTTCCTTTAAACTGCAGAAGAGATAATAATATGATTTTCTGATTTGACACAGGTGAAATTCTTTTAAGTACTGTAATTACGCAATACCTGATAAAAATAGTCATAGACCAAGCCTTTCTCATCCATTGGACACTCCCATTTTCCCACTGTTTCAGGGATCAGATGTTCTTTTGTTTTTCCTGAAACCGTCCCCCTGAAGAACTCACTGAACTTCTCTCTGCTGTCTGCGTCACAGCTGCCACCCACAGACCACACCAGGGAGAATGAAAAGGCTGCCTGCAAAAAGAAAGAGAAGTGTCATACAGTTTCCCTGAAATAGAGAGTGCAAATACAAAAACACTTGCATGGAGGTGCAATGCTTGTAAGATGTACACCCAAACCAATGGTTTAAATAAATAAGGTTAAAACATTATTTAAAGTTCTAAAAGATTTTGTCCTTTTACCATGATCCAGGTGCGAATATTTTTATCCCCATGTTCTGTCTTCACAGGTTCAGTGAGAAGCATTTCAAACAGTCGACACAAAGACACCACAGTGTTACTGTCACTGGTGGAAACAACTTCCTGTAAACAAAACCATAATCTGGCATGACAACACATTCGGATTTTACATATGAATAAATGCACATTTCTAATTGTTCTACAGATGTTTGTGTCTAGATTGTTCTGTGGAATAGGTCACTTACTCTGCAGTGTTTACGTAGCATCTTGAGGGCAGGTGGCACGAGCCAGTGGAAGAGCTCCAGCAGCAGGGAGCGACGGTCAGGAGTCTGCAGAGCATCAGGAAGAGTGTTCATCCAGGAGATCACCAAGGGATTCCAGCCCAGCTGAGATGGTTCCATGTAGATCATACCACATCGACTGACTGTGGCAGGCTGCAGTGAGAGAAAATAGCTAACAATATCCAAATAACTTGACAAAGACAGATTCATAACATCCAGTTACAATCTCGCGATCAAAGCTACAGTGGACACACTGGCAGAAAGAATGTTATAAGGAATCCTGGTAAATGATTACAGTTTAACTGATGCAAAATAGTGACTTTTCAGCCAGTGAACTAGTAAGTGTCACATTTGCAAATAGGATAATCAGACAAAATGATTTAATTAACTGAAAACACCTAACTTACAGAGGCCTGTGACAGATCCATTGCTTCAAAAATCAGACTCATCTGACTGGACATCTGAATGATCTCACCACTCATCAGACACAACTGTGGAGGAAGAGTGAAGCAAAAAGGAGTATACTGAAACATTTGAAAAACACAAATAAAGAATAAAATCAAACATCTAACTGTGTATTGTGTACCTTTTTGTTGTCATCCAGCACAGTGTTCATGCTCTCAATCCATAGTGTATCTATTGGACCATCAAACACCACCCACTTGCGTTCTGGTGTGTCAGCTGATGCAAACTCACGAAATGTGTTAGCAACAATCCCATCTGTCCACTAATAATGAGGAAAACCAAAATGTGAAAAAAAGGAAAGATGGCCACCTGTTGTCCTAGGTGTACATTAATACTCTAAATACGCAGATCTTGCATTTATCTATAATACAGAGGATTCAAGAAAGAGGTCTACCTCATGGGAAACTAGGTCAAACTGTCCAAAGAGCTGCCCCATGGTAATGGACTTTGGGTTCAATGTCCTGAAGATGACCTTCTCCTCCAGACCGTCCCCTCTCTCATTCATCAGGGTCAGAGTATCAGCTAGAACATGTAGCACTCTTGTTTTCCCAGCAAAGGGCTCTCCCACCAACATGAACCTTAAAGAGAGAATCTTCATGCAATATTGTGCTTCACACATTCACTTCAAGCCAAGCTCCAATCATGAAAGTGAAAAATATGGCAAGCAAGATATCAAAACATGGCAACATGGAAACTAAAATATAACATACCCATGCCTAACTATCATCATCTCATATGTCTGGATCATCTTTTGTAAGAAGACCTCTGTTGGCTGTACATTGTGATTTTTACAGCAATGTTCAGCAGCATCTAGAAACAGCTGATAAAGATGAGAAAAACATTGCTTAATTGATATAGCACAAAAAGTAAGGGTATTGTTAGATTTAAAGCAAATACATTAGTAATCAGCATATCTGACCTGATAGTCAGCCTGAGGAAGAGAGATGCCTGGGAACAAGTCACTGGTGATTCCATTGAACAATGGAATATCATGAGAGAGAAACTTGGGCTCATTAACGTCCTTTATGGATCTCAGGAGCTGAATGTTACAACAGGAGGAAAAGGGTGAAAGGGTCAAAAATGGCAAATTGACTGAAAATTCAGTTCACAATCAGGAAATAGCATTTAAAAACAAATGTTTAGCAAGTTCATTAATTTCAAATACCAGAATGTCCTCATTCTCATCCGGATAGTTAAGCTTGAGGTTTCCTGCAGCTACAAGCACTGCTTTGACAGCCCTCATGCCATAGTCATAATGGAACTGAGAGGAGAGCTGTTCTGAACAAAGCCTGTAGGTCATCACTATCTTCACGGAGAGTGGTTTGGCATTGAGGAAGCCGTATGAATACAAAGAGATCTCTGCTATCAGTGCGTAGTTGGGGACCATCATGGCCACTGTTCGGAACAACACCTGCACAAAGAAAAATGAAGGAAATTTTGTGTTTCCTATGTTAGATGGTGACATAGTTGTTTAAATTATGCTACATTATATTAAAGGAGTATTCAGTGCAATGCAGAGTGTAATTTAATATTGAAGGTGAACTGGAATGATTTGAAAAACTTCTTAACTGCATAAATAAAACTATATACCCATATCTGACACTGTCTGAAAAATATTTTACTGGCAAAAGACCTTGAGGTTGTCTGGCAGTTCCGAGCGTCCTGCATAGCCAGGGTTCATTGTTATGGACACAAAACAGTTGGGATTGAGTTTGAGCATGGTTCCTTCAAAGTCAAAGTACTCTAGCTTCAGCTCGATGGCCCTCTGGATGCAGAGAACTTGCTGAGCCACGACAGACAGCACCTCCAGCTCAATACGGTTGAATTCATCAAAGCATGCCCATGCACCAGATGAAGCTAGACCTTTAAAAAACTTTGAGAAAGCACATGAAAGCACATGTTAAAAATGTATAACATATATAAATACATGCAGCAACAGTATTAAAAATAGAAATTTCAAGTTTCTAGTAGATTATAGTACTTTTCCCATTGCAAGATAATCCAGTCCATCTGAACAGTTAAAGACCACACACTGTACAGCAAGTGCTTTCGCTAGATCCTTGGTGGTTTCAGTCTTCCCTGTTCCAGCTGGACCCTCAGGTGCACCACCCAAATTCAAGTAGAAAGCTCCGATCTAAAACAGAAAAGAGGGCTTTTGAATTTAATGTTAAAATATTTGACCACTTAGTGTTGTTCCAGTAAAAGAAAGGACCAAGTATTTGTATTGAAGTAGACTTAAACATATTTAAATAGGCTATTTGTTTTACCAGGGTTCGGTAGCATCTGTCAGTCAGAGGGGTGATGACCAGACGCGGAGAGTTCCCCAGGTACTCATAGGCGTACTTAACATCACAGTTAATGATGCGAACACGAACATTGTCATTGCTCCAGTAGTAACGTAGCTGGGCTAGCCATTGGAAGTCAGTTTCATGTGATACACCTATTGAAAATGGACAACATTACAAAAATCTTATCAGGTGCTGCTCTGATTGCTGTCCAACACTATGTTACAGTGATAATTTTGTGCTTTGAGGTACCTTTCTCAATAAGCTCCATGACTACATCCCTGGCATGGACATCGATTGTGACAAGTGCTCCTAAAGTAATCCGCGTTTGCTTGGGCAGCTTTCCCCTCACCAGCTCCACAATGTCATTCAGCTGACTCTGAAGTTGCTTATAGTAGTTCTTTAAACCCTTCAGAGGACAAAAACTCAATTACTATTTAAGTTTATTCCTAAGGCGATACTGGTATAGTGTGATGTTAATTAAAAGAACAATTCAGGTCATCTGGTCAAGAGTGAGAAACATTACAATTTTGTATCACTACAGTATTAAAATTCATACATTTTATTTAAATGAATCTTACTTTTTGGTCAATTATACTTGACAACTGAATCTTTCAAAATTTGCAAAGCACTATACATCACTGTAAAAGAGTTACACTGCAGGTATTTGAGAAGCAAAACAAACAGCAACATTTAAAGGAAAATGTATGAAGACTCACATCAGCCCCTGCGCTGATGGCCTCATGAACCTCCAAAGTCCAGAAAATCTGTGAAGTGCAGAGCACCACCTGCCCAGGCCACTCCTTGACCCACTGGTTCCGTGCAGTCTGAGCGTAGGCCTGTTCACACAACCACACACAATCACACGGCTTTCACCAACTTGCATTTCAATTTACATATAGGAGGAATTTCATATTGTATAAATGCATAATGTCATCCCTACACAACATGACGGCATTGGAGCATTGTGCTGTGTATTATCTAAGGAATGATGAACAGTGATCTCACCACTCTGGACCGGGCTACTACATCTCTGACACTGCGAAGCATTACATCCTCCACCTGAACCAGCCACTTCTCCACAGCTCCTTTGGCTTCAGAAGTGGAGATGTGCTGGATTAGCGGAACACGCTCCCCTTCACTGCTATACATGGCCTAGGCAAGAACAATGTGCAGTTTAATACCACGTAATCAACACACAGGGTCATTTAACAATAGCAATATGTGTCACTGCCTTGCCTGGATATCCAGATTGGGTAGGAAGTCCAGTTTAGAAATACCCTCAAAGCACTTCTTTAGATGTGGCTGCACTCGCAGTGGGTCCTTGGTCTCAGACAGAATCTCCAACATTTCATCATTGGACAAGAAGAAGAACCTGGCAGCAGCATTAATAGCAAATATCAAAATATGTGATGTTCATAAAAGACTGGACCAAAAAATCAGTAAAATCTTTTTGATTACCGTGGAAAAAAGAGACGTTTCTTCTCGAGATAGGCATTTAACCCCTTCATAATATTATCAAGGAGGGCATTGGAATCTTGTAGTTTCTCTAGCAAACCAGGTAACGAGGTTGCTGGCAGAATCTATGGTTACAAATCACAAGGAAACTCAAACAGTATATGTCTCAGATTTAGTTTTTTGCAAACGTTTTGCTTTTTCTTACCTTAGGGTCCTTAACACAGTGTCTCATGACCTCTCTCCAGTTTCTGTCAACAGTTTGGAAAAGTCGTCCCTCTTCTGGAATCTGCTGCATGATGTCCTGAGACGAGAAGATGGGCTCCAGGTAAAGCCACTGGGACTGCACCTTTAGCCACTCATCTATGGTGTCCTGGATACGAAGTAGACGCTCCTCCCATGACTAAGATGACAGAACACACAGTTAAAACTTTGCAAAACTGTGATACAGGTAGAACATAGCTCTCTCTCTCTAAAACTTGAAGCTCACCTTGATTTCATTTTCAAAGGGTTTAATGAATGGCGAGCCTCTCATAGTCTGAGTCTTCACAATTTGGTCATTTAACATTGTCTGAATATCGTCCAAGGCAGTCAAGATGGACACTCCAGTCTCCCTGTAAGGTTGATGGTGGAAGGAAGTCTCGTCCCAAACATGCACCATGGCTTGCATGGCCTTTTCCAGGGAAAACTCCTATAGACAAATATAGTGTGAGCACAAGAGCAACATACAGTTATAACATTTATAAATGAACACACATTTTCAGGTGTTCTTACTTTACTAGCAGCAGCACTGATGGACTCAAATTCTTCCAGGTAAGGAGCCAAGTTTTGTCTGAGAACTTTCTGTAGTGTTGTACCAGACTCAGGATTGAGGTTATACCCGACTATCGCTGACATCTGGTCCCAGTGGCGGGCCCTGATACCTGGGTTACACAAGATGGACACTAGAGGGATGTGCTCCTGTTGGTACAAGCACATTTACCATAATTGTTTCGCATCAACAAACAACACTTCACTTGCCACAAGACTTCCTTCATGAACCTCCTTTAAATGATAGTTGCATACAATACCTTGAACTTTTTGATCTGCTCCATTATGGTGGAACATAGATTTATTGTGGGGCTCTCCTGCTTCTCCGGATCATCCTCACTAGGTCGTTTCCTTGACCTCCCAGAAATCTTCTCCATCTCTTGTGCGGCCTTATTCTGTTTCTGTTGGAAAAACTTAAGCATCTTGAAAATCTCCCGAAAGAATTCATCCACATTAACTTCCATGCTCTCGCCATCTAGGTCCTGAAATGAACCATTCATCCATCTGTTCACAAAGAAAAGGAAAGGTTTTCAGGGATTTTTTAATGTACTGTATATACAATATTCATCAAATTGAAATCTGACCTGTTTTCTGTGCGTTGCCACTTCAGGACAAATCCAAACAGCTTCTGGTACGGTTCAATACTCTCCTTGATGATGTGAACCTCTGGGTAATCTGTTAGGTCCATTTTGTAGAAGGCTTCCTCTTTGTTAATGAGGACAATATTCTCTTCCGCCTCCTGAAGAAGTTTCTGAACTGATCTGATATCGGCAGCATACTGTCCAAAAAGTGGTAACAGTTACATCTATGGTGCAATCTAGACATTCCATCTGCATTCACAGATTTATTTTCCTAGTAATTAGTAGTTATTTGACAAAAACTGCACAATCCCCACTCATTATTGAGGAGTATTAAATATGTCAGGGGGAATTCAATTGAATTTGCACTCAAGCAATATAAAAATATTTGCAATTCATGTAATAGTATCGCAAGAAAACCACACTGAAATTTGCTTTGTGATCACTCCTTGCTCTGTGTTGCCGCTGACAAATTTTTAAGACATACCTTAATATGATTTAAAGTTTAAATGAATTTGTTCAAGTTTGTGTAGAAGAACAGGTTGACATTTTGCAAAATGTGCAAATCCGTTTTCTTGCAGAGAGATTCAAGACAAGACCAACAACTCTCTTGTGGTTGTCCATTTAATATGAAGCTGGAATAAACAAATATTTCAGCCAGCCAAAAGCCTGCAAAAAGGGCGGCAGCTGGCTTCCTGAGATGACAAAATCTACCTACCAGCAGCTCTAAAGCCAACATCTCACATCTCATTATCATACAAAAAAAAGATGTGAGTACGCCACCAATTGTCTCATCTAACACTAAGTAAGAAAGGAAAAGAAAATTTCCTCAAAATACAAACTATTCCTTGAAGAAAATCAGAAAGTGCTCCAACCTGCTGCATCATATCCAACTCAGAGCAGTATGGGAACTCATCTATCCTGCGTCCCAACTTTTCCAGCTGCACTATTAAGCGTTCTCTCTTAGCAATCAGCTCTTGCTCCCCTTTTTTCTTGGCCTTCTGTATCGCCTGGAAAATAACACAACTGTCCAGAATCACACTGTTCATAAAAAATAACCCTGACAAACTATTTTAAGCAAGTTCAGAAGTCTTACTTCGTCATTGAGTTCAAATACATGAAGGATGTTTTTTGGCCAGAGAAAAACAGTTGAATTAAGCTCCAGATCTTCAGGCTCAATGATGTGGGCATTCAGGAGATAGTTAAGTCTGCAGTGGGCTTCCTGTCAGAGCACAATGCGGGTTCTCAGTTATGTCTATACTGATGTCAGATAACTGAAACTGTTAGAGCCAATCAATAGAATATTCACCTTTATTTTTTCATTAAGTTCTGCAGAACCCTTTGTCTTAGTGAAATTTATGTATTCATCCATCTCAGCCATTTCTTCTGTATTCTCTGGGACTTTCAGAGCTTTCTCTCTGATGGTTTCAAATTCATTGCAGATCCTTTGCACAGACACAAACAATATAAAACAGATATCAAAATGTAAGCATTTTAAACAGAGAGAGAGAGCTTTGTTTAAGAATGTTACAAGAAGTCACTTACTGTAGATTTTGCTCACGGTGGCTGGTGACCAGTTTCTTCAGAAGTATTTCAGCATAGGTTTTGGCTTTGTTGGCTAGCCCTTGCTTTAGCTCTTCACAGTCCAGGTGGACCATTGTGAAGCGGGCTTTTGATGGGAGACTGATAATCTCCTTTGACAGAGCACGAAACTCCTCCACTTGCTTTAATAAGCAGTGAGATTGCACATTGACAGGTAAAAAGTAATACAAGGCAAGAATATGTGTGTAACATATCCAGTATGAATTCAACTTTAGGTGGCGTTACCTTAGTGTACTCATCAAAGGAGTGTTCATCTTCAATAAACTTCTTTACTTGAGCGTGTGCAGTTCCATTGACTAGCCAGTCGTAGCTCTCAACTGCAAAAATAAACAACAAAAGTCAGCAATCGACTGATTTAATAGCAATGAAGAGATGATAGGAAGTTACTAGATTATGAAACATCACCATAGCTCTGGAAATGTTTATCAGGTTCCTCAAGATTTTTGCGCACAGCATCTCTCACAGTAACCCGAGCCTGACAAAGGATGTGATTAGCCACCTTGGCATCCACAAATGAAGATGTGGTTTGTACCAACCAAGACTGGACAGTCTGTACTTTCTGTGGATCGATACCAAAGATATCAGTAGTAGTTCAAAATACACTTTTACATTAGAAATGTGCCATAAAGTAGTAACCTTACCTGCAGTGTATTCGTTATGGCATTAAGAATCTCAAAAACAGCAGATTCCAGATCTTGTAAGGTGGGGTAAATTTCCATCTTTTCATCATCAAATGTCAAAGCCATACGGAAGATCGGCAAGCAGTGGTGATTGGCTGGATCAAACACACTGGCAAACTCTTCTACACTTTTCTGAAGCAGGGATTTCAGCTAAGAAGGAAAAATATCTCTTAGTCGAAATGCGCATTCAAGTAACATATGCTAAGACCTTTGAATCACACATGCATGTAATTTTTTTTAAAAATCCATAACAAGTCAGTGAATTGGTTACAAGCTAACTGCACAAATAAAAAATTAACTATGGCAATCAAACATCAATACAGGCTATACATGTATTTCATGAGATTATAGCTGACATTTTTTTCTTGACTAATTTACTTTCCTTCATCAGCTATGAAGGCATACACCTTGGCAACTTTGAAATGTCAAGATTTTTTCTCTTTGATAGTCTTTTGATGCATGTCTCTAACACCTGGCCAGCTAAAAATACACTGTAGGAAATATTACATAATGCCGATAATGACTATATTTAATTTAAATAACTTTAAATTGTTTATTATGGCACATCTCACCTGATTGGAAATGAGGGTGGATGCACAGTTGTAGAAGGAATCCAGTTTCTGCTCTTTAACTCCGCACAGTGTTTCTCTGTTTGTTAATAAGTGGATGACTTTGGGAAACCAGGTATTCATGATGCGATCTTCTGTCCTCTTACACTCCACAGCCATTTTGTTCTGAAGGCTCTTACAGTCCACAGGCCCTGAAACTCTGTACCAGTAGAAATCCAAATTTAATTTTAAAAAACTTCATATGAGAAACTCTAAGTATGTGCCTATTTGCCTGCATGTTGTCTTTCCTTACCTGAATCCTGAAAAATCAGCTAGGACCAGTGGAGAAAATGTTGCATAGCCAATATCCAACATAGTTTGCATTACAGGATGAAGAATGTGTAAATGTGTCTTTATGATCTTTCGGCTTCTGATGAAACTACCATGCCACGGCGTGGAGAAATCAAGAATTCTGCAAAAGATTTTTTTTAAAAACTTTACAAATAGGCATTAAAATAGATCAACTGCTATTTGGGTATTGAGCATAAATTATTTGTGAACATTGGATATTTACTCTGGTTGGGTTGCGCTTCCTCTCTCTGAGCTAAGGCCATCTGTCTGTGGATTTTTTAATACTGTGCCTACTAAAGGGAGTAAATATGGGATAATGAGACATGGTTAACATGTGATTTACATGCAGTGCTTATATAGTACTGTGCGAAGGTGTTAGACAGTTTAGATGTTTAGATTCTTATCAGTCACACATTGTCATTAGGGAGGGGTCAGATCAGTCCTAAATTAATTCTGCAACATGACTGACCTGAAGCATACAGAGTCATAAAAACCTGAAAACCTTTGCACAGCACCGACATTCTTACATTACAAATAACTGCCAATACCTGTGTGTTTCACCATCACACTGCGGAACTCGTCACTGACTTCCACGCAGAGCTCCTGAAGTAGTTTATTTGTCTCAGGGCTCTTTTTGAGTTTAGGTGAAACTCGGGCGACAATAGAGTCCAACCAATGATGCTGGATTGGAGCTAATGGGCGACTCTCTACGCACTGCTTTACAAACATGTAGTTCTTCTGCAAATGGTGCAAAATAAATTAAAAGAGGTGTAACAAACATAAAAATAGGATCTCTTTATGTGTCAAATGTAATACGCACCCTTCTTTTCTGCTCCTCACTAAACATCTGTAAAATAAATATTGAAATAAATCTCATCATATTGTGCAACAGTTTTATGTTATTATTTGTATCGAAACTGTGTGCATATAGTGACAGATAGGTGTCATACAGAAGGTGGAAACTGTGGCTCTGGTGACAGGCTGCGCACAACTCTCCTCTCTTTGCTGTGTCTGTAATCCTCCATTACTCTGGAGACCCTGTAATAATTCAGTCAACAAACTGTCACATTGCAGGAAATCCAGTTGCCTAAATAATGATTAACTGCCAGAGTGGACACCATTCTTGCACAGGTGTTGTTACTATTATTGAGGCGCTGAAAGAAAAGCATGAAGGGAAAACCTACATTATATGAAGCTGCTTTTGCTGCACTTTGCTCCTCCTGTCTCTCAGCATCTTCTTCTGAGCCGTTATCTTCTTCACTATCTCCTCCTTTGCCGCTATGGCATGTTCGATATCACTCAGCTGCTGTGTCCCTTCAATCGGGGGCAGGACGGAAAACTTTGGGAGGCCCTGCACCGGTGTGGCTTTGTAAACTTCCGGAGGGGTAGCCATGTCTGGCAAAAAGCCACTGAAAAAAATGGAATCAAAAACCGTAGACAAAAACGACAAAGTAGCAGCCGTTGCAAGCTAGCTTACACTAGGCTAAAATCTAGTTAAGGTATGCTAACCTTAGTTGTTTGGCATCATTTGAGCCTGAACAAGCTAACGTTACGCTGCAGTCGTTCTAAAAAGATAAATTACCATTGACTTACCTTGTTTTGTCATCCAGTGTCTTCACGCTTTCTTTCTTTAGTTGGTTTATAGCTACTGTAAACCTGTTCAATTTAGCCGAAGCAAACTCCTGAGACTAAAGTTAACAGCGTCGTTACCAAGGCAACAGTAAACATTGTAGCAACGGGAAGAGGCGGGGCCTGTCAGGTTTATTCATGTTGCTAATATCTGCAAATTAAACTTTACTGTCAGAAATTTTAAAAAACAATCTTGAAAAAGAAGAAAGAAATACTCCAAAATTCTCATAATAAAATATATAAATCCAGTAATAATATAAAATAGCAAATAAAAATAGTTTTCTCCTAGATAATAGAATCCATCCATGATCTCTGTTAACAACAAAATTGTTTGGAATTTTTTTTTTTAAGTTTTTCTTTTTAAAAAGTTTTTTTTTTCTGCAGTTGTGTATTTTATCCTAACAGCACCTCTGTTTTTGGTACCTAATACCACAAAAAAATGTCGACTGTTCTTAAACTTTTCAGATTTAAAAAAAAGACCTGATGTTACAATGTTTGTTCCATGCCATTTAACTTCTTAAATATTACTAAACACATAAGCATAAACCTTTATGGTCAGTTCTGAGTCATGCTATGCTTTACAATTTCTGTAGGGGGCAGCAGTTTGTATGCAGTGTGGAGTTTACAACACCAGAAACAGGCAACAAAAAAGAAAGGAAGCAGAAGAAGAAGGCTCACCCTCCGTTAGCTAGCTAGCTACTGCTGGGAAGTAGCGACAAAATCTTCAGGTATTGTACATAAAGCAGCCACTATGTTGCCATAGGGTAGTATATGTCTAGAAATAGTTGAAAAGAAAACTGAAAAGGACTCGTTCCGTGTATATTTATCCGAAATAAATAAATCTTCAAGCAGAAGTAGTCTGCTTCAGTGTTGTGTTTTTCGTCGAAGGCCTGAACTATTGTTACTTAGAATTTCCGGTGCCATGTTGTTGTCAAACTGAAGAGCTAACAGTTAACTACCCGAACCGTCAACGTTATATTGTTATTCAGTATTCTCTGTGTCTGAAATGTCGTTCTCTAAACTCACCACATAACCCTTCTTCTGTACTATTCCAGGATATTCTCATAATGAGTTATGCAGAGAAGCCGGAGGACATAACAAGGGAAGAGTGGATGGATAAACTCAACAATGTCCACATTCAGAGAGCAGATATGAACAGGCTCATCATGAATTATCTGGTGACAGGTAAAGTGCTTCTTTCTTTGTCACTCAGTGTTTGTTTTTATATGTCTATAAAGATCAAATGTGCAGTAAAGTGTGGTGTTTGAATGTGGAATGTGCAGGCTTTTAACATCTTTTTTGCTTTACAGAGGGTTTCAAGGAGGCAGCAGAGAAATTCAGGATGGAGTCTGGAATAGAGCCCAGTGTGGATTTGGATTCCCTAGATGAAAGAATTAAGATCAGGGAGATGATCTTGAAGGGACAGATCCAGGACGCTATTGCGCTTATCAACAGTCTGCACCCAGAACTGCTGGATACGAACCGTTACCTCTACTTTCACCTACAGGTAAACTAAAACAGCACGTACATCCCAACATTGTATTGCCTGAAATTCTGATTTGTAATGCCATGTCATGATATGACTGTTATTCTCAATACTGGTTGATCCAATGGCTGTTTCTTCTTGTTCTTTGCAGCAGCAGCATCTTATTGAGTTGATTCGTTTGAGGGAGACTGAAGCCGCCCTTGAATTTGCCCAGTCCCAGTTAGCAGAGCAGGGGGAGGAGAGCCGGGAATGCCTGACTGAGATGGAGAGGACACTGGCGCTGCTGGCGTTCGACAACCCAGAAGACTCACCTTTTGGAGATTTGCTCAATATGATGCAGAGGCAAAAGGTATAGAGACAAAGAATATTAGTAGAAATTCACATTTGTCTGTCTTGCACTTAGCACTTTTTGGTGCTCTTTGGGTTTGTTTTGTGTTGTGCTTTGCTTTTGTCTCTGCTTTATCTATTTTCTGCAGTACTAAAGTCATTCTTGGAAAAGAAATCTTGATAGTTATGAGAAAACCTGATTCAGTAAAGGCTACAATACTCTAGAAGATGAAGTACATGCAACCTTTAGTTCAGGATCCATTACTAAACTAACTCCTTACTGTCTGTGCTGGAGTTTTAACTCAGATTTTAATTTGAAACTGATTTGAAAACGTGATAAATTCTATACATAATACACATATATTGCTATCGTTATTATTTTCATTTCATTTTTTGGTAGGGGCAAGGTGTCCCTTGAAGGCACCCTGCCAATTTGACACATAAAGATCAGTAATTTATCAGAAGGAGTACTACTCTGCCTGTACAAGCAGTCGTATAAAGTCCTCCTTAGTTCTGATGACAGTTTTCTGTAGTCATAGAAAACAAATTAGTCTCAGATTTGTTTAAAGAAAAGCATCAACGTTTTTGTGGCTTTGTTTTTCAGGTGTGGAGTGAAGTGAATCAGTGTGTGCTAGACTATGAAAACAGAGAGTCAACACCCAAGCTGGCCAAGCTCCTGAAGCTACTGCTGTGGGCTCAAAATGAACTTGACCAAAAGAAAGTGAAGTATCCCAAAATGACTGACCTCAGCAAGGGAACCATCGAAGACCCTAAATAAGGACCCAGAGTGAAAGAGTATCACAACATTGCAAAATGGACACGTTTCGTTTGTACCCTATTTATACCCCTCAACAAACTGACTCATATAGAGTACAACCTTTTCTTTTTTTGTAAGGGTTGCTTTTTGATACTTTATTAACTCAGTATGTGCAGAACACTCAACTGGTGGCATTTTAATATGACTTCTCAAACTAAATTAACAAGCAGATCATTATTTCATTCTGTGTTTTAATTTACATATTTGTTTATGTAAAACAAGTATGTTTTAGTTACACTAGTTTTTCTGTCTGCTGGCAGGGAAAGTTGTTGGCATCAGAGGGTGTGAATAAAGCCTAAATTAGGCTGTTTCTGTGTGTGTGACCACTTTGAGGGAGCAAAGTTTGATGTTCAGGGAGAAATGGTTGGCTCAGAGTGCACTGCTTCAAATAAACATGTTTCTTCCTTACAAAAACATAGACATTTCAGCTAGTACTCTTATGTGGCGGCAATAGCCAAAACAAGATACTTGGGGTATTTCAAGCTACTGTGACTTTGAAAGTTAATTTCAACTTTAGATTCATACTGCATTATTGCTTGGGATGTTACCAAAACCTGCTGACAGAGATGAGAGCAAAGGAAAGACCGTATGTTATTGTAGCGGTGGGGTGGAAAGGTGAGATAACTGGAATGCTATAAACTCTGCAGCATACTGTGACCGTGCAAGCTCAAAGATAGCCTCAGTTTCATAGTGTTTTAAAATATTGCAGATGATGTGTAAAGATGTGAGTGGATAACTCTTATGTCCACAGAAATGGAGACTCTTTTACAGATGGGTTATTTACATTTATGAAACGAGTAGCCCTTTTGCAAAATTAGATGTGCTTTTTTTTGCTGGTATATTATTTTGCAATAAAAGTGAATTTTTAAACCTGGAAAATCATCTGAGTTGGGTTTTTTTTGTTTTTGTTTTGTTTTTTTTACCTCTTAACAACAACTGTCTGACAGCTGTTTATTTAGGTTGCAGATGAAGATTTTATGCATACAATTTTTGGATCAAATGATATAATGAACTGTCCAATTACCCAAGGAGCTAAATAGCTTCACCTCCACCAGTATTCAATATAAAATACTCACCAGTCTCCTGTGACTTTTGCCACCATGTGTTTAATTACTGTATTATAATTACTAATGCATTAACCCCCAAGTACCATTTTATTTTTTTATTTTTTAGTTGTTTTATGTTATATAAAATTATTGGATCTGTCAAGTAGAAAATATGAATCTATTAGGTACAACAGTCAAATTAATGTGGACAAATATTTCTCTGTGAACTGTCATGGAGCAGAAGTACTTAGAAACAGAGGCATTGCTTGGATCTTGAAATATTTTAAGCTTTGCCCAGTCCACAAATCTTGAGAGTTTACGCTGGGACTGCAGGCTAGATCAGTTGTTCCCAAACTGTATACCTTGAAATAAAACTCCTTTATCATGATTTATGTGTGTGTGTGTACATATATATATACATGTACATAACTGTGCATATAGTGCACAGTTATGATATTTGACTGGTGTCTAAGGCAAAAAGTTTGAAAACAAACAAACAGCAGCATAGGGGAATATATATTTATTTACTGTCATTGTTTGTAATTGTCTTCAGGTATCACAATATTTCTCTGTCTTCAAAATTTCAGCAAATTATGTATCAGTTATGAGAATTGACTGTCAAGGGTGTCAAACTCATTTTAGTTCAGGGGCCACATACAGCTTAATGTGATCACAAGTAGGTCAGTAAAATCACAGATACCTATAAATAATGACAACTCCAAAATTTTCCCTTTTTGTAAAACAGTATGAACAACCTGACACAGAGCTATTCACTAAAAAATAGGGAATTAGTCTTTATTTGTCATGGCTTTATGGTTTTTGTTATTTCTGTAGTGTGCAGGTATGAGACTTGAATGCTGTCTAAGGCAAAACAAAACAACAACAAAACCATTATGCAGATCCAAGATTATTTTGTTGTTATTGTGATATTATCATGGCTTTTATTTGCATATATGAGGATTTGGAGGATACTATTATATAGCAAAACATTTTTTTTTAAATGTACTGCCTTTAAAATTTCTCCTTGAGCTGCAAACCTTGTATGAAAGGGGCTATACAAATAAAAGTTATTATTATTATTTCTGTACTATGCAGGTATGAGATTTGACTAATAAAAGACTGCTTAGGAAGTAAAGTACATGAATAAAAGTACTATTAATCAGCACTTTCACTTTAGTATCAGAAAGTGTACATTTACTACTCATGTGGGAGTCTTTTTTTTAAAGTGTGGTGGTGCTTTAATTTGGCAGAGTGGCTATTATATAACGATTTCTTGCTATTTTGAAACATCCAGGGGCAGACGGAGCTCCGGCAGCATCCTCCCAGCCACTGCGCACATCTCTGCCCCGCATCGGCTCCTCTCCTCGGGGCACCGTCACCACCCGGCAGCCGCAGCGTACATCCTGGTTACTGTGAGCGACGACAGCCGTTTGGACCCTCCCGTTCAAATCTGCACCGTCATTGACCGGGAAGGCCCCCCGCACCCCCCGAAGCCAGATGCGGTATAGCGGATGAAACGGTGGGGGGTTAAAAATCACTTCCTGATTAACCCTCTACCGACCGGCAGGAGGAACTGCGCGGCGGGCTGGAGAAAGAGGAGGAGGGAGGGAGGGAGAGAGGAGGAGGAGGCTGGGGAGAAAAAACTGACACGTGGATTACTCCTCCTCGGGCATCAGGACAAACAGACTCCCTCCTCTAGCTTCGGCTGCGACCATCTCCTGTGCTTGTGCTCCTTGTCAGTGTAGATTTACAGGTTTATGGGAGCGAAAAGCGTCGAAAAAAAACCTACGATGTGATTTTTTTACGCGAATACTTTACGAGAAGATCTGTGTTTTTTTTTCTTTCCTTTTCTTCTCCCTCCCACCGTTCACTTTCTGATCGACCGTTAAAAGTGATCAAACAAGCGGTTGGAGAGAGGCTGCCGTCCGTCACCGCGCGTTGAATGGCAGTTATTCAAAAATATGGCAAGAACTATAGTCCAGATTTGGTCTGTCACAAGGAGAACCATCCGTCGGACAAGATCGGAGTCGCCGGGTGTCACAAGAAGTGGCCTGAACACAACACCAACTGGCCGAGGTAACGTTTCTTTCACCCCCCCCACATATTCAACAGTGCTTCTTTCCGTGTTTACCTCTCCAGCTGGCGCATTCACCCAAACACAGGAAGTGTTTTTTAGATCAATGTCGTCTCTGGCAACTTTTATCAGAGCCATCTTTGCTTGTCTGTGAAATGACACGTATCATCTGTGGCCTCTCCTCCTGCCTCACTACTTCTGAGATGCCACAGAGGGGCTTCTGAACAGGGAAGTCATTCAAACTGCCGTTATAAAAAAAAAAATACGATCACTCATTTTGTGTGTGTTCCCATTAAGTCCATTTAAACCCCTGATGAATGCACCACAGCTGCCTTGTGTGAGAGCAAGAGTTTTTATTTGCCACATGCTCACACAGTATGTGCAGTGAAAGTGACTGTGCAATAACAATAAGGCATAAAAAGGACTGATCTATAGAAAAAGGGTACTAGGGTTAGGGTCAGTAGAAAATTGGAAAAGCAAATGTCATATATAATGAGGCAGAGATCTTAAACTAAAGTGCTGTCTATGTCCTGCCTGTGTGTTTGCATAGACCTACATGTTATTTACATATTTACATTCGTACAGATAAGGTGCTGTATTTTAGATTTTGAGCTGAGATCAGAGTTCACAGTCCTGACTTGCATGAGGAACCTGTAATATGTGCAATAATAATAATAATAATAATTAATAATAGTGCACACACATTGTAAATGCTGCCGTTTATGGATGTTTATGTTTATATTTATATTTCTTAGATTTTTTTTGTTCTTTACTTTATTTTTAGTACATAATTTTTTGTCTGATAGTTTGATAGATTCCTTGTTTGTGCGTCCAAACTTGGCCAATAAAGTTGATTTTGATTCTCACTCTGATATGGCTAAAGCTATTTTTATGTCTTTATATAGTAGGAGTCAAGATTCCTTTAATGCAGTTTTCGTAAGTATCTGCATACATAGTGAAACAGGAAAAAAAGTTCCTCACCAGTGCAAGCACTTAAAACTAAAAAAAAATAAGAAAATCATTCCGATAAAAAAAATCAGCGACAACTAAAACGATGTAGTGGATGTCTAAAAATAGCGGCAGGTTAAAATTTAACAAGTAAAAAAGGTCATGTGCGTATAGTGCTTCTGATTATGTTTATTAAAACTTCAGGATTTATATTTACGTCTCACTGACTCTGCTGCTGTCTTGTTGTCTGACTAACTTTTCGAGAGCGCTGCAAGCTTCAGTTACGCAGACAAATCCCTTCCGCGAGCTCAGATCTGATTCTGATTTCTAATTCTGAAAGAAGCTCTTCCTGAGTCTCTCTGTGTTCGGTCCTATCCACTGGTGATCAGCCCAGAGTTTGTCTTCAAGCAGCATATAGAAGAAATATTATTTTTACATTATCATAGCATATATTTGTATTTATGTATCAGAGGGTAGTATTAAAGAAAGATTTTTCTGCTCTTTGAAATTTCTGCAATTTCTCTACTGTGCAGATATTAGATTTGACTGTTGTCTGAGGTCAAACAAACAAAAAACAAACATTATTTAAAACCGGGGCTATCCAGTTATTATTTATGTGTTATTATGGCTTTTTGCATTCATGAGTATTTAGAGAATAGTATTTAAAAAAACATTTCTCCCCCTGTCTTTAAAACTAGCAGTTTCCAAAGTGCACAGTTATGATATGTGACTGTTGTCGAAGGCAAAAAGTTTAAAAACAAACAAAAAACAGCATAGGGGAACAGGGGAATTCGTATTTTTTTTTTGTCATTGCTTGTATTTGTCTTCAGGTATTACAATATTTCTCCACTATCTTTTTTTCTATACCACGCAGTTCTTATTAAGCGCTGAGGATGTTCACTTGAGTTCCCTTTGTTCTGTGCAGGCCGGTGGCGAGGATATGGACGGTGGTGTTGCTGCTCGGGACGTGCCTCCTCTACTGCGCCCGGGTGGCGATGCCCATCTGCGCCGTCAGCATGGCCGAGCAGTTCAGCTGGAGCAAGAGGGAGTCCGGCATGGTGCTGGGCAGCTTCTTCTGGGGCTACTGCTTCACCCAAGTGTTCGGAGGCTACGTCAGTGACCGGTGAGGCAGGCTCAAAGAGACAGAATTATCTCATTCAGATGCCTGCTTTGATGTGACTGAGGGTTCCAGTTCACAGCTGTTTCTGCTTCCTGCCTGTCGTTTGTATCAAGTGTCATTTGCATGGCGGTGTTCCGGGCACTGACGCAACCAACACAGTTGTGTTTGCACAGTCTGGGGAGATAATGTTGTTAATGAGCGTCATGTTTTCTTTGTATTATGATGTTAACTGTAGGCTCACAGTGTCCTCAGTAGGTAAACCGTGTTGAATAATTCTATTTTTTCATGTTATTAGGCTAAAGTTAGTCCTCCAAATGCGTAGTAGAAGTCATACAGAACATCCACAGTGCCCAATTCTACTTTTATTGTGCAACAGATATTGTCTACGATTATATATTTTGACGTTTTTCACCAGTGTTACAAGTTTTCCAGGAAGCCAGAGTCGAGCCACCTCTCACTTTTAGAGATGCAATGCAGCTTCCTGAGCAGTTAAAGCTAATCCAAACCGACTCGTGTGTCCACAGCGTGGGAGGTGAGAAGGTCCTCCTGCTTTCGGCTGCAGCCTGGGGGTCAATGACGGCCTTCACCCCCATCCTGGCCCACTTCTGCTCCCAGCCCATCCTCTCCATGACACTCGCCCGCTTCCTCATGGGCCTGTTGCAAGGTGAGATGGGTGGTGCGTTAGATGACAGATGCATTTTTTTCCCAGGTCTTGAAGGGGATAATTGTTCGACTTGTTTAAAACTCAGTGCTTTCGTAACCCCATGTCTCTGTTTAGCAGTAGCTGCACGATTTAATTTGCAAAAATAATACCTGCCAGTAAGTGATACCTTAACATATCTCAGATCTGCTCGCTCCTTTCAACGCTGCTGAGACCTAGATGACAACAGACAATTTGGATTCAGCTCTGTCTCCTGTGCATCAGCTTACTGTCTCCCCTCTGCTTAATTTAGATTTTTTACATCCTCGACTCCTTCCCTCGCCTCCTCTCCTTGCGCCTTAGTCCCTCCCATCTGAGGCGCCGAGAAGGAGACACGAGGAATCGAGGCATTTAACAAAAATGACACATCCTTGGCAACATCGGTTAAATATGATGTATGACATGGTTGCATCATCTGGGATTTTGTTGCAGCCTGTATTTTATGATCTCAGATGAGCAAGCACAACAGTATTGAGACAGCGTACAGTACTGCAATAATGGCTGACCCATATTATGATTTTTCAGTCTGGCTCCTGCCGTAGTTTGTATATTGCAGTAGTGTGTCATGCCCACCTTATACCTCACAATTGCTGAAAAAGTCTACAGCAAGCCTCCTCTCTCCTCGAGATGCATTTTAGGAATTGAAATATCCTTCAAGATGGCGCACTAAGTTCGATTTTCAGGTCACAGGAGGATGGAGGAGAGGGGAGACGAGGAGGCTTACACAGAGAGAAATTGTGTGTAAGGTAATAGACCATTCGACTTGTCTGAGTACAGGAAAGCATAGGTGGAATTAATGATGTTCCATTAAGTGTCCCAGTATGCTATGACAGTCAGCCAGCGCGCCCAAGAGCAGGAACTCCCTTTAGTGGAATGCAGCCATCAATAACAAACACACGGTTTTCCCACAGTGACATCAAAAAGTCCGCCGCGACAAGCACATTAAGTCATACCGGCACATTTTAAAGTCCTAGTCGGTTGCTGGTGTGCGTCGTTATTCTTTTTAATAGTTAACTCTGTGCTATTTGTCGCTTCAAACTGACTTCCTTCATAAAACCAGTTGCACGAAAAGCCTCTAAAGACGCCATGTGATCTGGCTTATGGTGAGAAGTAAAACCAGAGACATTGTTGTATCAACTAATCTTCTGATGGTCAAAGTTGGAACACAGCAGGAAATTCCACATCTTTGTAGCTTTAATGTGTTGCCCACAGTTTGATCTGTTCAAGTAAAAGTACAATTTTAACTACACTCAATGAATGATCACATGACATTTAATAGTCCTCTTTGGGTAGCCAGTGTTAATCACAACATGCTTAGTTTTTGGCACATCTTCATTTATTTACTTAGCTCAAGCACAAGACTGGATTTACTACATAGGTGGCGTGATTTAGGAGCTTCTTTGAATTCATTTGGCAGCAAGCACAAGTGCTACCATTGTTGGATTTCAAATCATTCACCACCTGTCATAGATTACTTACAAAATTTCAAATCATTCACCACCTGTCATAGATTACTTACAAAAGTCTTTCTTTTCCTCCCAGATTGTATGATTGTTTTGTGTGATGATGTGAAAATCTACTCCTACTGCCCGTGAATTCTTCTTGAAATTTCATTGCGTCTGTGTTTTATGTCTTGATTTGTAGGAGTTCATTACCCTTCCCTGGCGAGTCTGTGCTCTCAAAAGGTGGTGGAAAGTGAAAGAGGCTTCCTCATGAGCACTGTGGGTAGTGGCTCCTACCTGGGGTGAGTCAAGTGTTACGCAATAAATGGGGAATGGTGAGGAAAGGATCCCTGCTAGACAATTGCTGTGCAAACAGGAGGCTTTTATGTGAGAGCTCTCTATGTGATCCCATAATTACTTGTTAAGCCTACTAGTGTTTAAAAATAGTGATTTTATCGTCTACATCCAGATATATAGGCAGTTTTATGGTAACATCCTGGCATCTGTTCTCAAAGTGTAACTTGGGTCATGTTTGCAAATAAATCATCTTCACTATGTTGAAACACAAGGGTGTGTTTGTGTGACTTGTGTCCATTTTTTTTCAGCACTCTGGTGATTGGAGGAGCCGGCTCTCTCATGCTGGACCTGTATGGCTGGGAGAGTGTTTTCTACGTTTCCGGCCTCCTCTCAGTCCTGTGGGCCTACTGCATGTGGAAATATCTACTCAAAGGAGAAGGCAAGGGCCGCTTTAGCTGTGTCAACAGTATCTGTGCTACTTTGTGCTCGTATCTTTTACCCGCTTATTTGTACACTTGGAGTCAGTGCCCTCTTGTGTGCCAATGTGTTCGTGTTCATCTGTGTGTGCAGGGCCTATAATCACCCTGGAGTCACTGGGCAGTGGTGGGGCCCAGTCCAAACTGTCCAAAAGACATTGGTTACGGCTCTTCAAACAACCTGCAGTCTGGTGAGATAACAATAATGCAAGTGTGTGTGTGTGTGTCTGTGGCTCTGAGCAAATGTGCGACTCCTCTGGATATGCATATGTCTGCACTTTGTGCTCTGTGTAGCTCCCCTGTATGTTTGCATAGCAGATGAAGGAGCAGCTTTAATTCTGAATGTCCTTCAAAACTTGCTTCAGGGAAAATTCTACTATGACTCAGTTGCTGATTTACAACCTCCAAGTTCCGAAATTCTAATTGCACATGTTTTATATTTATATGTTAGGGGCAATTATAGAAAAACACATAATCAGAAGAATAATGGAGAGGGGGAAAATGTAGAAAAATGCATGTCAGTATCAGATTTTAGAACATTAGATCTCTGGTTGCCTCAACTGTCTGTCTCCCACGTTCTTCCACTTCCTCCCTATTGCCTGGATATTTATACACAGTCCTGTAATGCAACTGATACGCTCCATGTTCAGTGACAGGGAGAGCCTCTGTGGTCTTATTTGATGTGTCTGCTCTGCCTTGAGAGTCACATATTTGATGATAGTCTGCTGGTTTTAGGATAAATATGAATATTTTGTTGGATGATTTCTACCGAAAGCTTGCTGTTTTAGTACAGATATGATTTTGGAGGGAAAAACAATGGATATAAACCCTATGTCCAATCAGTGAGACAGTGTTCAGAAAAAATGTTGAATTGTCTTGGTTAATAAAATTGAACAGCCCTTGGTTTATGTAATTGTAGCTGCTACACACTTATTGTGGCTGTCTCTCTCTTTATTCCCTGGCCAGTGCTGTGATAGTGACGCACCTTTGCACAGCGTGCACATTCTTCACTCTTTTGTCGTGGCTGCCAACATTCTTTAAAGACACCTTCCCTGATGCTAAGGTAACAAATTACCCTCTTATCCTTCTTTTGATCATGCAGTTGATGTCACGTCTAGGAAAATAAGTTAAAGCAAATCTGGCATGTTAGCAAGTGTTATACTTCGATTAAAAGTCAATAGAATGCTGGAATGAGCGAAATAAGCAGCAAATGCCATGGCTGAGCATCTGTACCTTTCAAACTGCAGCATAAAGTAACCTTCATTTAAAACATGGATTCCAACAGCAGTGGTATGTAACTAACCAATCCCATCAACTTGCAGGGCAGGGCTTTCCGTATGATTGTTTTTCAGAATCAGTTTCTGATTCAAACATGTATGGCTAAATTACTCTCATATTGCAACTTCCCATTGTGTAGTATAGTTTTACATAATTTAGGCAGAGTCATAGGTGAGCTAGCTGTACTGAGAGAGACTTTATATATCCATTTCCATTATCCACTTCAAAGAAATCAGTGGTGTAGAGCTACATCTAAGCAATTTTAGGGGTAAGAAGGGATGATTTTATTTGAAGATAAATATGTGATTTTGATACAAAGAGGAGAGTTTTTAGGGATTAAATCAACAACTGAAGAATAACTTTAACAAAATAAGATTCTACAGCCATGTCAGTGACAATGTGAGGCTGTACTGAGACACACCTTGCTTACCATGTCCGCTGTCTGACCTTAGGTTGTTAGTTTGCTGACATTCACTAATGACCACTAAGCATAGGGTATAGCTAAATGTTATTAATTTTGCAGGAATATGCTCATAAACTAAAGGATTCAACAGATTCAAATTTTGACCCAAATGATGAAACAGGAGGAACAGTCGGGTAAAACCAGCATCATTTAAAAAGCTTAGAATGTCAGGAGCAAAATTTGTGCCAATCTCCATGACAGATAGGGAGTTTTTCCACTGTGTAAATGAAACTGTGACCTGCTGGTGGCACTAGATGAAAAGTTGTCATTAAAGATTTATTCTCTCAGGCCATAAATATCGCTGTTCATAGAGCCACACTCAGACACATCACTACAAAGCAACTGGACAAGTACCTAACAGTAAACCAAACTAACACTTAACATTCCCTGCTGTTTCTAGTCAAGTTCATTCACGCTCTGAAAATATGTTGTCTGTCCAGGGCTGGGTTTTCAATGTCATTCCTTGGTTGGTGGCTATACCCTCATCCCTGTTCAGCGGCTGCCTGTCTGACCACCTCATCAGTCAAGGTAGGGGACCTGAAGGACACTCATGAAAATGATTTTTAAATGTATAATATGATTAATAAAGCGGCTATGTAAACCCTAATTTCTCCTCTTGATCTCCTCAGGCTTCGATACAGCCTCAGTGAGGAAGTTGATGCAGGTACAGTATTTGTCAGTTGTCATATTATTCTGTGTTTGTGTTACATGTTCAGTCTCATTGTGAATTTTCCTCCTCCTGGTCCAAACTGTATGAATGTCCTCTTTACACTAACGGACTACATTTAAATTTTGATTTCTGTTTTTGTATGCATCCATCCCCTCGTTAGTTTTTCTCCATGGGTGTGTCCAGTGTGTTTACCCTTCTTCTGTGTGGCAACACCACCTTCCCCTGGGCTGTAGCATTTGTGTCTGCCACCATGGGTCTCACCACCTTCAGTCACAGGTACCGGCACCCACTATTTCTTCACACTGTATTTCCCTAAAAGATTTAAACGTGGTGTTTTAGTTTGTCTGTTTTGTCCTTTGTATGCTCCATGTTAGTGATACCATTTAATATTGTAACCCTCATTTCCATTATTATGAGGACAGCATCGCATAGAAGCTTATAAGGCATTAAAATGTGTAATATCGCACCACCTTTTCCTGTGAACAAGTCTGTTTTTTGACAAAAAGCCCCAAAATATTCTGTTGGGTCTAAGCTAAACCAGGGAAGACATAGCAGGTCCTGGCTTTCATTAGTTGTGCAGTTTGTTGCCTGTGAGTCATGACATTTTTATGGTTTACCCACTTAGGGATAATTGCCTAAAATAGGGTGTTATTAAGCTTTGTTTGTCATTGTTATTCCAATAAGCCTAAATAATTTACAGGGTGGTTTTTAGTAAATATTACCCAATTTGTTGTGCAATATTTTCAAGCACAGATTAATACACCTCTGGCTTGCCAAAGAGTATGCACCCTGTGTTCATGGTAACATGCCAACCAGTGCAACAGTATGATTAACTTAAGTGTAAGAGCAAGAGACTAAACTATTAAAAAGAAATAAGAAGCTTATTTTAGAGTTTTTTTATTGTACTTGTTGATGATAAGAATATATAATATCACCGGATATGATTTAAACTGTGCGGGTATGTCCTTTCATGTATGCCAAAAGAAATGCGCAATTGCATAAAGGAAGGGGTGGGTGAGCAGTTGTGGGTGAGACGTTACAAAAGAAAAAACCAAGCAGCGAAGAATTATGACCACAAATATCAGGAAGTATCATCCGTGAGGTGTGGTCAAGCCTAATGCTCGTGTACGACGTGTCACTATTTTATGTGTTTTCCTTGTTCAGTGCTTCTGTTTTTTTTCCTGCACTGTCACTGTGTAGTTTTCAGTTTTGGACGAAATAATATAAACAAATAAATGCAGTATGCTCTGTTTTTGAATGTTGTTTCCTGGATATAAGTTTAGTTTTCTTCAGATTGTTTTTTTTTTTTTAATTACGTATTAGGCCAAGTTTTATTTAACAAAATTAATTATATGTTATATTTGTGAAACATATAGCTGGTCTCCAAGTTAGTTTAAGTCTTTATTAGTCAAATACTCCAAATTGTGTGAGAAACTTACTTAATCAGGACTGATGTTATCTGTGTTATACACATAGAATGTCTCCAAGTTAAGGTTGGGAAGAGAAGTCGATTTTATTTCATGTACCTCCAGGACGACAGTAATTCTTTTTTTCTTCTTTTTAAATTAGCTTGCTTCCTAAAGAAAGAGAATGTATTATTTTAATCTAGGTTTCAGACTTGGTAAGTGTAGTGTATGTATTCAAGTGACAAACAAAGACACAGTCAATGAGAATACAGGCCTGTCCACGACACAGACCAGGATTTTATTTATTAATTTATTTTTAATGGCAGAGACTGTCAGGCTAACTATTGGCTTTACTCTGAGGCAATTTCGGTTGCACACAGAGTCATTATAGCACCTTATGAGACGAAATGACTAATAGCGTGTTTCTTTTACAGTGGTGTCTCCGTAAATGTTCAGGATCTTGCTCCTTCCTGTGCCGGAGCTTTATTCGGTAAGCTTAAAAAATATATCTGTTCCACGGGTGATTTGTTTAAAAGAACAACTGAAATGTTAATTCCCTGATAAATGTTACATCTTTGGTGTGCTCTCATTTCTTCTACAGGTGTTATGAACACATGTGGCGCTTTCTCAGGTGAGTTTTTGTTAATTGAGTAATATCCGCGATGAATCTTTCACTGGCGGTTGCTATTAAATGAAATAATTGATTCACTCATCTGAAAACAAACTTTGGGCCGATGCGTCAGTCACGCTGGCTCTCGTGCATGCATATTTCATCAAAGGAGCATAATGAAGTTTGTGTCAGATGAATAATACAGGGAACGGAGGATGACAGTCAGTGGTCCTGTGAGGGACACAGAGAGAACTGTAACTTTTTTTCCTGCAGTTTTTGTCTGGAATAAACCTGAACTGTACCACCACATAAAAGATACTTCATGTGTTTGCGATATTATGCTATCACTGATTGCTGTGTGTTCCTGTGCAGGGGTCCTCATGGTGTATTTCTCGGGGTATCTCATCGAGGCAACAGGCTCATGGGCATCTGTGTTTGCCCTCATCACCACAGTCAACCTGCTGGGCCTCTGCACCTTCCTGGGCTTTGCTGAGGCCCGCCGGGTCGACATTGACTCTAGTAAGGTCCGCCACCACAACATCCACATCTAAACCATCAGTCAGAGGGACCAGAATGCTATTCCCAAGGGAGACGCGACCTTGGGCAACCAGCAGCTAGGACACTATCCTCACTGGAGGACTATCCGATGCATAACACGCGGTGCAAGGATAAAACCTGCAGACAACATCTGGGGGAAAGCATGATCAGCTCTGTGTCCGATTGAGGAAAGTACTGCAACAGCTATTGAAAAGCACACAGCAGAGCCTGCACAATGTCACTGAAACGTCTAGTGTAGCTGCAGCCTTAAATGCTGGAAGAACACAGATGTGCTAGAGAACGCTCTGTTAGTTCAGGAAGGATGTGGAAGGATTGCTGGAGTAGAGAAAGTCCACACTACCTCCTGGTCCCAGCTGTGTGATGTTTGAGCAAATTCTAGAAAACTGTTTATACTTGTCATCTGTTACAGACTGAGTTACTGGAAAAGTCACAGAGATTATTGGAAAGCCATAACTCACTGTTTTAGTGTGTGTGTGTGTGCGCATGTGTGTGTGTGTGTGTGTGTGTGTGTGTTGAAGAAGCCGTGAGAGTGATGGATGTGTTAGTCTCAGGAGCTCTGTGACAGCTGTGACAGACCAAGGTGGTGTGTTCTTACCCTGCGGGGATGGGGGAGGCGGTGTGGGTGACGCGGTGAGAGTCCAGCCTCACATACCTGAAGTCTTTTATTAGTACGCCCCACTCACCCATCACTGAGAGAACCGTCTGAGTGACACCTCATTACCCAGGCACTAATTACTTGGCAGGCACTCTAATGTCCTGTACAATTTACCTTCTGTGGTCCCTGTCTCCATGGTTACAAGCTCATCTTATCGTCACGGAGGAGGGGGGTCAAAAAGCTTTATGGCAGCGAGGCTTCGACAAAGTGCGCTCTCACCGATTGTTGTCTCAAAGAATATGTTTTTGAGTTGGAAGACCAAAGGTTATAAATTAAATTAAATGAACTGTATTTTCTTTCTGTGATTGCATGTAATAGAAATACCTCACTTAATTGTTTTTGATTACCTTTATATTTATATGGCTTAATGAGTTTCAAAAGCTTTTTTTTTCTTAGAACAGAAATAAATTAGGTAGAGTGACAGAAAATCAGATCAGTGTGATGCAGTATGGAAAAAACCAAAATACACCTCGTGTGTTTTGTCCTCGAGAAACTCTTCATCATCTTGGGGAAAACTTTACAAGGCAAACAGGGCAACTTTTTGTGTTGAGGGATCTACCCTTATTATCGCACCTTTTGTTTTGTCGGCACTAAAAGGAAAGTGATGGCAGTATTTGGAGATGGATATCGCCATCCTCTCGTCACTGTTGTGACAGAGGCTGTGTCTCCCCACTGTCTCATTAAGGCTGCCTCCATGTTACACACTGACATGATGAATGTTGCCGGACGGGCAAGAGGATTAAAAACAATGCCTTGGGTTCAAGTACAGTTAAAGAACTAGACGCTACCTGGTGTAATGATATGAATGCAAAGTTGCCAGCTGCGTAGTTCTGGCTGAATGTTGAAGTGATTGTCTGTAGCACTTAGCTTTGGTGTTCAGAGCACAGTTTTACGATTTCTGTTTTACATTCGGAAGATGTAACATTCAGTCTAGATGCTTACTTGACATGCGTACCTTTTAAATCTATGCATTTATTATTTTGTGCCTGATTTGAGCAATGAAAGAGCTGCAAGATATGCTCATTGTGGTAGCACGCTGTTGATTACTGATCATATTTGCCTTCTTGGTAAGATTTCCGTTGCTTCCGTGTCACTTATTGGTATTATTTACACACAATGGCACTTAGGCTTATGGTTTCTTGGATGTTTTTTTTTTTTTTTTGTAGAAATGTGGAAGTGTAGGTCAGATTTGATTTCTGAAATACCCATTGCATCCCTGATATTATCAGTTGTTATCAAAATGTCGTAATAGGAAAGTAATTAGATTTATTTAAATGTTTGCTCCCTGGTCTTTCAGAGTAAAGATATGATTATTCTGTATAACATTGTTAGATTCTTTTTTGTGTGACACATAAATTTATCAACTGGCTAAATAGAATAGTCTATTTTGATAGCTGACCTGAAATCTGATATCACAAAGCGTATTTATTTACGTAAAACCACTGTACAAAAAAAGTTCAGTATTTCCTTTTTTTTCGTGAACCAGGTCCACACATTCCTGAGATGCTTGCCCTGCCTCTGCAGATGTGCATTATTTACAACTGCTCTCATCCTTTTTTTTCCCTCTCTTATTATGTCGACATCCTGCAAAATCTGAACATGTACATGATAAATAGATGGAGTTCTGTTCACCAACATACTTTACTGTGGGCTCCTGAAAGCCCTCTGACAAATAGTTTTTTTTGATAATCTGTAACATATGTAAGATAGAAAAGGAAACACGTAAATGCAAGAAAATGCAGTATTCGTATGCATTTAAGATATGTTGTATTTAAAAGCTGTTAACTTTGAATAAAAATATATTTTGTCAACACTGGTCGAGTTGTTTCAGCGTGATGTCGTATCTGCATGTATTTTCACTGTAGATCCACAGAGAGGCAGCACAGTATCAGTAATGAGGAGAGCACAAGGCGTCTACTCCAGATACTTCAATGTCTTCTGTCATGTAGGTGGGAGGCCTTCCATGTGGCAGCACAATGGTCTCTTGAAGTTTTCACTAAGATGACTTTCAACTTGCACATACAGACATGCACCCAACAGTTGAAAAATCAGTAAGGCCTTCCTCCCTATGAAAGTGAGAACCTTATATCTGCACTGCTCGGTCTCCGGATCACAGGTTCTAGTCCAGGTCTGTCCTGTTCACACCAGCGACTCGCCACAAGTCCAGATCCCGAGTCCGGGCCAGCAGGACGTATGTGGTGGCACCATATGGCAGGATGCTGTGTGCCATGTTGGCTAGCTGGCACTACCCACGTGTGAATGGCCAGACGCTAGTCAACCCAACCCACTCCTCCTCATGGGACCGAACGGCTCAGGTTGCCATGGTGACTGGTGGCTTGTGGCTGCCGCGTGGCGAATAAAAAGAAAGGGAGGGGGGGGGTCAGAAGTGAAGGAAAGTAGCAAGTCACATAGAAGTCAGCCGAGTCGGAGTGAGTTGGCCGGAAATTTGGCTTCGGATGCACAGTTCATACAGCCCCGGTGTTAAAGAGGTGGTCAGTCACTTATTGGAGTGCTCTCGCTGACAGAAAATGGTGTTGTAAAAGCAGACATAATCATGATGAGTGGCCCACTATTTAATTAGCAGAGATGAAACACTAAGGAGAGAGTAGAGGAGAGGGGAGATAAACCCTCCCCCAACTTGTTGGCTGGTAAGAGTAACCCAGTAAGTGCGGGGCCCATCAGAGAGCCAGAGATACATGTAAATGAAATAGCCCCATTAATTAGTAATTAACATCAAGTTAATGACATTTCACTGTGTCGCCATCTCATCCTATGTCCTTCCTCCGTGGTGGAGGGGCTGTCTCCTGGGTCCCTGATCTGAATGCTAATTAGTGCAAAGCTAAACTGCCATATAGGGCTACCTAATAATATAGAGGCCCAGTTTAAGACTGGTCATTGTGTGGGGAGGATTAATCACTTTGTAGTAATAGATCAGGAGGCTTTATAAGTCTGCCACTCCTTAGAGGGTGGCGATATTGAAGGCCATTGACAGGTTTTATGTGCTAATTGCGTTGCGCCTGTTAGCCTAACGTCCTGTTATCCCTCATGACTAAAACTAGTTTTAACAGTTCTCCCCCTTTTTAAAAAACGTATCCAAGAAATATTCCTGCTAAGTGAGCATAAAACAATTTCCTGTGTCAGATCTTGTTATTTCAGTATCTTGCATGGTTTGATTGAGTTTGAACCCAGCGGTGGATACACTCATTTGTTTCGGGTCCCCTCCTGAGCCTAAATCAGCTCAGTGACAGAGGTAATTTTACATGATTTGACTGCAGTCTGCCGCATTATCTCTGTGAAGCCAGATGAAACATGAAGTTAACACTCTGTACACAGCGGTGTTCCTGCAATGGACAAGAATGTCAGCTCCAAAATGAAGGAAATGTTACAGTGCATTTGATGTTCGGGGTTATGTCCTGCAATGCTAAACTTCGCTTTGAGTCTGTGGTAGTTTTTCTCTGTCTCTTTCATGATTTCCTCTTATTTCCTACTGTAGCTATCAACATCTCTCTTTTCTTTGTTTCCCTCTTTCTTTTTTCTTTTGCTTTCTTTCCAAACTGTGTTCTGATGCATAATTGACCCTTTTAAAGCGATCCCCTGATGCCCAGGCACATTCACCATTAGCACACCATTACACACACACACACACACACATGCATGCACAGACAACCAAATATGTTGATTTCTGTCAATTAAACCCCATCAGCTGTTTGCCTCCTGCTAGACATATGGCCTGTGTTAAATCTAAAGAGCAAATGGAGCCACCATTGAGAGGGGCATCATTTTAATGGAACCCTGAGGGACAAGACCCACACCTGCGCAATAATAACATTAAACCATGCTCAACCCACTGGCCAGATGAGGACAGTGTTGGTTTGTGTGTGCTGAGTGTGTGGATGCATGCACATGGCATTTGTTCTATCTTAATTCAGCTTCACCTGCAAAAGAAAAATGTGTCTTTCCAGAACATAGTAATATCTGACTCCTGCTGCTATAATGGACTCTACAGGTATGCTTGGTTTGAATCTTTGTGTGAAAATGTTTTCTGTTTTCAGCGCCACACCAGGAGAAGGGGGCAGCTCAGGCCTATTATATAAGCCAGAAAAGCAAAGACACAAATGCATTCCATCGTTGCAAACTCTCCCCTGCAGTCAGAGTGAGAGTACAGATTTTTTTTCCTTCTTTTTTGCCAAATGAATGGTTTTGGAGTTCACAGGTCCTTAGTCAGAAACAGAGACAAATAACTGAACAAATGTTCAGAAATATAATTTTAGAAAACAATATGGTGCTGTGCTTTTGGCAGGGACTGTCAGACGCTTAGTTTTAAGACAAGATGAGAACAAAATGAAATACAGGAATGGGGTAAATATAGCAAATCAGTGCACCCATCAACATTAAAGTATTTTTTGAAACAGGCATGTCTTTATATTGTCGTAAGTCTTGGTAAACATACCAGTTGAAGATTTAGTTAATTTTTTTTGCTCTCTTTATCTCTCAGTCATCTCATTATCTTCCTGAGTAATCATTTTGTCTTTAAAACAGTGAACTTCAGTTTGCTTTTTTTCCCCTGAACAGTCCAAAACCCAAATATTTTCTATTTACTGTACTAACATAATAGAAACAAATGTTTGGTGTTTCTGCTCAGAAAATGATTAACTTATAATCAAAACAGCTGCAAAATAATTCACTGTCATCTGATTATTTCACTAGTCAAATTTTTAGTAGAATATGTAAATTCGTGATATACGAAAAATTGAATTAAGCACATGCATTCATTGCTACGTATTGAACTGTGACTGATTATGAATAAAACATACTTGATGCAATTAGAGGAATAAAGGAGCAGTAAAATTGCACAACAGAAAACAAAAATAAATGCTATAGTAGCAGGTCCATAGTGTAGGGCTGCAATTTATTTGTATTATTAATTAATGTGAAAATTCAAGGGAATCATTCTAAAAGCCCATCTAAGGTTCTGAGAATCCAGGTTGACATCCTCATGTTGCTTGTTTTGTCTGAGCAATAATCCAGAACATACAAACATTCAGTTTACAGTGATTATGAAACAGAGAACAGCAATCCTCAGATTGGAGTAGCTGGATTCCAGGAAGACTTCATCAGGGTTTGCTTAAAATTGACGAAAAACTGTTAATAAATGATCAAAACAGCAGCAGGTGAATTTTCTGTCAGTAGACTAATTGATTAATCAGCTAATCATTAAAGCTCTTTGCAGCTCTTTATTTATTTTTTTCAAATAAAATAATATTCAAATGATTCTGCCTTGCAAACAAACAAGTAAGTGCATGTTAACAACAAGGTTAAGAGACACAGAATACCTGAGAGGATAAAACAGTGTCGTATAGTTCCGTTTTGCTTATTATATTCCCTGTTAGTTGCTAATACCGTGCAGCATTCTGTTTGTGCATGCACATGAGGAGGTTAAATACCCCACCCCCGTCGCCCTCTCGCCCACCCCCACCTCCCCCACCCCCACCCCAGTGCCCCTCCACTCATCTGTTCCAGCTCTCCCCAGCTTCACACCGCTCACATCTCCAACACCACCAGATCTCCCCTTTTTTCCTGCTTGCTCTTTACTAAAGTTTGGCTGTCAATCAGCAGTGGCCTCAGGCAACAGGCACTGATGAAAAGACCCCTGAGACAAGGAGACCCAAATTAGATTTCAATAAGGATGTTGAATATTCATATCAGGGAAACATCTAAAGGTAAACGTTTTTTGATCTCTTCGCACAAATATCACTTGTGTGCATTCCCAGGTCCTGGTGCTCTGGTTCTACAGTGTTTTCTCCCCCAGTCTGGTCCGGCCCCGGCCCCGGCCTCGGCTCTGTCTCGCTCCTCAGGGGATGCGGTGGAATAATGATGATGGAGCTACAAAGGAGAAAAAGAGCCATAATGAATGTTTATACTAAAGGGACCCAATAGAAAGGGCATCCGTACTAAGTATTCAGTAATTAGTATTTAGCAGAAGTTGATCGCTGAGTGCACACACTCAAACACAGAGTGACACACACACACTTAGCACACACATATCCAGGGCAGAATCACTGAGGCATAATCGTTTACTGTGTAAACTTTAGACAGGGGAACCTCCCATGACAGCGGCAGTCAAAACACAGTTTCATTTCTCCTGTCAACATGTTTACTTTATTTTTATAATTGACTCACTTTGGGTCTTCCTCCCCAAAATGTCAACAGAATTCACAATGCGGTTGTTTATTTTCCTGAACGTACCTGTGCTGTGCCGCTCTTCTGCTCTGCACAGAATGGTTAATTATCACTTTAACACATTGTAGACAAATGTGTCTCCTAACCTCAGTGCTAAAAATGTCTTTTTATCTTGCCGTGTGATGTGCTTTTTGCTTGTAAACTGTACTTGTTATGAGAACTAAAAAAAAAGGGGCCAACATACTCTTAATACCCCATAGAAATTGCCATCACTTCCATCTTACTGGAGATGGAAATGTGTGATAGTGGAGTATGCAGGGGGGGTGAAGGGTAGGGGGGGACCGCCTTAGGCTCTTTTCCCTAGTCCACTCCGCTCGGGAACACACTATGAAACGAGTCCTGAAATGAGACTAAAGGATGGAAACACCATCTCTTCTTGACGCAGGAAGGGACCATCCAGTTAATAGTCCGTGTCAACTTCTATCATCAATAATGCGTCAAGAGCGACCATGATAGTTGCAAACGAGCAGCCATGGCTCATGATGCGGGGGGACAGGCCAGCTCGTAACTCCGCTGCTCGGCAAGGCGAGTAAAAAGACATCCATTCTCATCTTACATTATACTTTTCTCTTGTTATTTCTCTCGCTGTGTGTTCCTCTCAACCTCCCCCGCCCCTTCCTTACAACATGATGGTCAGTCCATTGCCAGGCAATCTGGTCTGTGATGTTGTTCACACCTTCATCGAGCCAAAAAGAGGAAGGAAAAAAATCTTTGACAAGATATGATGACTTGCCCAGGTGGTGTGTTTCACTGGTCTCTTGGTCTTATGGGTGAGGGCAGCCAACCAAGGTATTTGTGTGTGTGTCTGCCTACAGTATATGATGGTGTGTTTACCTCAGGCCCTGTGCTGTAGTGCTGTGATGCCGAGTGTCACCCTGCTCCGGCCTGAGCCCTGCAGCCAGTGAAACCAGCTGTGAAACTGACAGGTTTGTCTTCTGCACTCACCTACACTCTTTCTTTCCTCCTGCACACACACACACGCACACACACACACACACACACACACACACACACACACACACACACACACACACACACGTACTGATCCATACACATGCAACCACACACACAATGCGGTGCACACATACACACACACACTTTCATGGCCTGAGGTTTAAGTACACATGCACACACAAGCCCCCCCCCCCACATCCACACATATCCACAGACCATCACACAAGCTGCGGGCAGTCTCTCTCATGCCAGCTACAAACAAAGTGCAAAAGGAATATGCTTACAGAGCTCCGATATATAGTGGTTACTCACTGAACACAATTTGATAAAAACCAGCAGATAAATTGCGTATCCAAGTGCAGAAAAGTATATTTTGCATCCATGTTTCTCATCATGTCAGCACTGTAGGACGCTATTTTATTAAGCTATAAATTCCGAAGTGCTGGTACAGTGTTTAATGTCAATATTTAAAAGATAAATTATATGTCAGGTGTTCTTAGGCAGGAAAACAAGCAGCAAACACATTTTGATGACCTGAATTATGATTATGAAGCATTTTATTGTAAGATGGGTAGAAATACAGTTGAATGTGAATTTATAAAATTTAATTTTAAACCACCGAAACAAAAAATAGAGTCTTAGGACATATATTTTTCATGCATGTTAATTTTTTTTAAATTATTGATTGCATGCACTTGTTTTAAACTGCAGTCTTTTGCACATTTTATTTTCCCTGACAGTCTTCACTCCCTACCAGTTCAGATAACTTCATTTAGACATTAAGCCTAATAAACTGTGCAAACCTCAGCACTGACAAGGATAAACATGATCAAATGTGACTTCCTTCTCCCCTGTGGATCCATGAATCTTGCAGTATACACGTGTAGGTTTGTGTGTATGTATGTAGCACATACGTGTCCATGCGTATTCTGTATCATGTAGGTCAATAAGGACATGCAACATTGCCACAAGCATCTGAACTTGTGGTCCATCCAGGAAAAGCTCATGAGTTACCCCTCAGGAGATGTTGCCTTCTATGGCACCTTCCCCCCACACCTAACGCACACCTAGCCTGCACACAAACCCTCTCTCTCTCTCTCTCTCTCACACACACACACACACATGGGCTTTAACACACCGTAGTGAAGGATGCCATGTGTATCCAGGTGTCTGGCTGTGCTGTAGCACCCTTCAGATGTCACAACGACAGAAATCAGTGTTCTGACCAGAAAGTCTGCAGGCAGCACGCGTGTGTTGCCGCGCCACATTTGTGTACATAAGTGTGTGTGTTGGTGCATCTGTGCACACATTTGCATGTGTGTGCTTCTACGTGTGCTTGTGGCTGCCTTATTCCTAGAGGGTGGGGGTGAGAAAAACAAGTGAGAAAACAGCAAAACAAGTTAAGAGACAATGAAGAAAGCAACACTGGCACCTGTTTCCCCTGGTGTGGAGGGTGAAGAATCCACCTCAGAAAGCACACCGACTGGTCCTTCGATGTACTCTGTCACTAATAACGTCACCGATCATTTTATTTCTAGATATCTGAGGGCAGTAGAACGCACTGTGTCGCCATTATCCCTCCGTCTAACCCTCCACAAACATGCTCTCCTCCTAACACACATGCACACTTTTTTTTGGTTCAGTTATGTGGCCAGATGTCCAAGTTGACATAGCGCTTAAGGCGTTTGACTGGATGAAACAGTGCATTGGCTGCGGGTAAAGAGGGATTAAAACAAGGCCTGAGGCACTTGTGTTATATTGAAAACATCCTGGGTTGCTTTGTATGGAGATTTGCATACATTGGGGTCTGTGCAGCGATGGCCCATCTGCTGAAGTGCATTGTCCCCAAACAACAAAGTGTGTTTAAATATTTCACATCTCCATCTACTGGGACAGAGGTTCATAGAAATGAGAGGAAAAGTGAGTGAGAGAAATAGAGGGAGATGGAGGAGGAGGGGGGTGAAAAAAAAAGACAAAAAAAGGAACGAGTAGATTGGCACAGCTTTGAATTTGAACTGCTCCCAAATGTGCCTCAGTCAGAGCCACAGTAAATAACACTATTGCCGGCCAGAATCCGGGAAAATGAGGAGAATCTAAATATAATATTTTGTAAATCTGAAGTCTACTGAAAATCATAGTTGTCTGAGTGGAGATATGACGATGTGAAGTGTACGGTTTGGCCATCAGACTATCCAACTAAAGGCAAAACAGGTTTGGATATCATGCATACATTTTAACAAACATCTTTACGTTAGACTTCAGAAATTGATTTCTGGTCTGTATCATGAAATATACCTATCATGACACATTTTACACATTTTAACCTAATATTAATACATTTGTCTTGTAATGTATGCAGTGTTGTTAACTATGAAAGACACTGACGACGTTGCTAGATTAAAACTGGCAAAAATCCATAGCAGACAGTTTGTTACAGATTGGTCCAGTAGTAAGTTATCATCCCTCTGGCCCAAAACCTCTTTATTGTATTAATGTCATAACTCTGGATTTCTGTGACATTTAATGGCCCTGTAAAATTAGATAATTACTGTAATATATCTGTGTACTCATGCCCGTTTCTGAGGTCAGAAACATAAAAATTAATAAGGAACAAGTGGGAGAAAGGGGACGAAGAAGAGAGATTAAATGACAGAGTGTGTGTCTGTGTGTGTGTGTGTGTGTGTGTGTGTGAGCAGGAGAGTTGAAAGTAGCAAAGATGGCCAAAGTTAGTTTTATTAACGCAAAGAGAGTGCAGTCTTAAGCTACTTTGACATCCAATGTTTATGCATCCTCTCTCAATACCCCTGCATTTTTTATTTTCACTCTCCTCTCCCCGTGTGTCTTTCATTTCAACCAAAACACACATCAAAGGAAAAACATGCTCAGGGCAGTGGATGGTGGATGGAACAGTAAGGTGATTTAACGACGGGACGGTTTGTGTGTAGGCTGGACAGCCTGGTGCAGCCTCCGTCTTCACAACCCGCACACACAAACCCATACACGCATTTACACGTACGTACACACACACACACACACACACACACACACATACACTGACACCAAATATCTGAAAAAAAAAGAAAAAAAACAGCCAAGATGGACGTGAGGAACATGTTGCTTGCACGGGGGAGGATTTTGGAAAGAAGAGCGTGGTCAATCTGTTTGTTTCTCTGCCACATCCAAGGAGAGTGATAATTTCATTTTCTTTCATTATTTTCTCTCTTTTATTTTACTCCTAATGTCAGATTTTGAAAGCTGCTGAGGTTTATGTTCAAGAAAAGAGCATATCAGACAATGGTTTTTATTTATTTTGCGACGAAAATGTCGCTCTCTCTCGATGCCACACAGTGAGACATCGAGAACGCACCACAGACAGAGCCATTTGTGTTACCTGAACCCTGTACCTCGGCTTTGTCTCTGCCACATCTCCCTCTGTCTAATTATGCCTCATTTATGCAAACTGTTCCGTTGTAGAAGGTCACGGTTGGAGAGTCTGTGAAAAAGTTGAACAGACACACATTAACCCCCATTTAATCAGGATTACAGAGAACAACCGAGCATTATTTAACACACATCACAGAGCATGACAGCAGTAGGAAAATATGGGACACACATACCCACACATACACACACATACACACACACATACAAACACAAATCCAGCACAATCAATCTAATGGTGTGCATTAGTTAACTGCCAAATGTTGGGCTTTTTATGGCAGGATCACCCGTCCCTTGAAAAGATAAATACGGTGCACAGATCCCAGTAATTACAGCAATCCCCTTACAGCACACAGAGACTGTCGTCACTCACCAGCCTCTCTGGAGTCCTGTCGCCCTGTAGATTAAGTCATTTAGGACAGTTTTAGGGCACCGGGATGACTGACACAAGAGGAGCTGGACGGAGAGGAGACAAAAGGAGGAAGAGGAGTGGTGTTAATGTATTTTGCTGTGTGGGTGCTACAGTATTTCTGGGGGTGGGGTTGTATTTGCAAAAAAAAAAAAAAAAAATGTAGGCACACCGGACAAACTGAACAGCAGCGGACACAGTCAAATGCATGCCGACAAACCTGCAGTCAAACATGTGACATCTCTTCTGTAAAATTCCACTGCTTTTTTCATTTTATCAAAACTTCAGCTTCAGTCATCAGAAGACTTTTGTTTGGATGGTATCAAATATAGTGGAATAATGATCATTTTTTACACGCTGACTCTTATGTCTACCCAAAAATAAAGCAAACATTTAAAAAATACTCTTGTGTCCTACGCTGCAAAGGGAATCATTTTATTGTGTACACATGGTTGACACCTCAACACAATGCAACACAATCTAATACCAGAGCTGTGCAATAAAAAGCACTTCCCAGCCAGCAGGCAAAGTTCCCACAACATACAAGTTCTAATGATATCATAAGGAAACTATTCAGATCTAATGTTCAAATAATGTTTTGACGATATTTCAAATAATGTCCCCATAAGGTTAAAAGGTAATTAAGACTGTACTATTTTAATTGCAACATTCAGAGGATTTTTGGAGGATGTTGTGAGGTTATGTTACTTGATAACAAAATAAAAACTCAAACCAACAAGCACAAAATATTTTCAAGATGACAGAAAAGGTTGTTTTTTTAACATAAAATGTTCCCATAATGTCATATATGGGTAGAACCTTTTGTCTGCAATATTTTGCAGATGTAGTCGAGGTAATACATTTCGAAACATTCTTCCGTTAAAGAACAACGGATACAATGCAACATTTGGAAAATGTTTTTAAAAGAATGTCTGAGAACTTCATCCTGCCTTTATCCTGAACATTTTGGGAGCTTTAAATAATTTTCCAGTGAAAACACAACTCGAACTTCGCAGAAGTTTCTCAGGATGTTTTTTGAATCAAAAAAAAGAAAGCGAGACAAAACATTTGGCTGGGTTTTGAGAAAAATGTTCCATTTTAGTTGACACTTTAGCTGTCACTGTTAGTGAGTCGATTTGCTCTACTGCGATGCTTTTTAGAGCCATAACATGTGATTTTAATGACTTAGTGAATTTTACTCAGCACCTTCTAAGCAAAATAAATCATCCTAAGGTGATAATGAAGCAAAAAAGCTGCAGAGAGTTGCCAAGTTGTGTTTACGTTAAGATAAATGTACTGTGTTCATCCATCAAACATATTTCCTTCCTAATAAACAAACAAAGCAGATTGTATAAATGTTTTAAATCATGTTTTGCTCACATCCATGTTTGCTGGACTGCACTTTTCTTTATCCCTGTGCTGTCTTTGCTATGCATCTTTGTGCATCACTGCGAAATGTTGATCAGCAGAAAAGCTGAAATAAGTGGCAACAGCATCTTCTGTTTCATTCATGTGCTTGCTATGATACAAGCAAACAGAAAAACCCTCTCTTTAAAACATTACTCCACAGTACCATTAGTGGTCAAAACCTCCACAGGGTACCTTTAAGTTTTTATTTTTACAACTCTACTTGCGTCTGCTCCTTGTGTGTAGCGAGAGCTGAGCTGTCCATCCTGAGAGCTTTGCTGCAGACTGTGATGATGCACTCCTGCTCATATAGACCACGAAAGGTTCAGGCTCCTCAGGATGCCTTGACTGTGTCTGTGAATGCGGGCCTGACTGTGGGAGCATGTGTGTGTGCGTAAAGGGCAGCAATGGGTGCAGTTTTGCAAAGGGAACCGAGTAAAGCCTTCAAGCCTTCGGGCCTTTCAGGGCGATTGATGTCCAGCGGGTGGCTGAGGAACACTAACTCACACCGCTCTCCGAATGCAGCTAAAACTCTCATTAGTTTAAGTGAGAGTTCTCTGCCTCTGCACCCTTCAGACTACACAGAGCGGCAGAGGGCCAAAACCTCTTCAGATGGCTTCCACTACAGGGGAAGCATGCAAGGAGGCGAATGTGCACACAAAAACACATATTATATTTTTATACACATATTAGTCTGCCTGCTTCTCTTTTCCTTTGCTTTTTTTCTTGCAGCATGCATGTTTATAACCGTGCAGATTAACAGCAGAGCCTAATGAGGTCTGAAATATGAGCGGTAAACATTTGTATGGACAGATGTGGATTAATGTTCATCTTTTCTTCAGGCCAGAGATTAAACCTGATTTACTCCCCTAACAGGTTTTTACTTTTGTTCTATTTTATTTCAGAGAGAGACATAAAAATGAGGAGAGGTTTGGATAAGAGGCAGAAAGAGAAACAAAGGAAGAAGGCAGAATGGTTGTGTGATTGTGTCTCTTACTTGTGGGGAAGTTGCCAGAAGAAGCCAGACAGTGAAAGTGGAAGGAACAAAGAAAAAAAAATAGATGGATTGGATGGAAAGGGGAGGCAGAGGGAATCGTCAGATGTTCCTCATTCCTGTTGCGGGTTGCTGAAGTGAAGGAGGAGGAGAAATTTGAGTCATGGGGACGGAATCAGAAATGTCAACAGATTGAGTCAGAGCAGAGCTGGGACCGTCTGGAAGGAGAGAGTATCAACACTGACTGAGGGGCACGCAAGATTTTGGGACCATCACTGAGCTAATGGCAAAATTATTGGACATTATATGTGTGCGTGTGTGTGTGTGTGTGTGTGTGTGTGTGTGTGTCTGTGTCTGTGTGTGTGTATGTGTGAGTGTATGTGTTGCATGGGGGCGGATGTGGGATTGGCTTAGTCTGCTGTCTATAATGAATGGTTAATGTTAATCGGGGAAAAAATGAATACGGTCACCATCTGCTCGATCTAAGTCTGCGTTCTGTGCTTGTGCGTGTGTGCACATTTGTGTGTGTGACAGCCATGCAGACGCACGCATGCGCACACACACACACACACACACACACACACACACAATGTGCTCTTGGAGAGGGATTTGGAAATATGGAATGGAAGAAAAAAGGAGGGAGGAAAAAAGGAAGGAGGGAACAGAAGAGAGACATGCAACAAAAACCTGTGTGAAGAAAGAGACAATAAAAACGATTTGAAAAAGAGACTAAAAATTCAGATCATGCAGCCGACGTTGCATGTGTAACGCAGACACAGGTGAGCACAAACAGGACACAAGCTTTAAGTTCTGTTAGGTTTCTCAAGCATGCAGAGCCTGTAGCTGCAAACACACATGCTCTGGACAAACACATACACACAGAAACATTCACAGAACACTATAAAGGAATACAAATATTTTTAAAAAATAACAATTAAACTTCTTCTTTAAGAGCAAGTTATAGATGCACGAACGCGGGAAGGAAGAAGACAGATCTTTGCTTGAGTTGTAATAAGATAAGTAAGAGTGCAGAAACATTATCAGTAAAATTGTATTTTAAGTATAAAATTAAATGGTAATAATAGTGAAAAATGGCATTTGATAGCATTATATTACTGGATTGTAATCAGGCATGCTATAAGAAGAAGAATTTTAATATTGTAGCTGGATTAGGAGTCAATTTTAGCAATGTTTTATGCTGGTACAAATCATCATATTCATTGAACTGATGTTATTTGTGTGTTTGAATCTCCATAGTTACTAAAACTGCCAGTTATTTCATATTATAATATTATAGTATGATTCTAACATGCAATAAATTTTACATATAAAGTAGCACATAACGGAAATACTTAAGCCATATACAAAGACCCCCGAAGTTTTTTACTTTCCATCAACGCAGATACACTAAAAAAGGCTTTTTCATCTTTTCTGTCTTAGTTATCTAAAACCAGCCCTAAGTTTTGTCTCACATGAGCTGCACCACTGTATGCATATATGCACTGTATAGAGTTAGTGTTGAGTTATGCAAAATCCAATTAATAGTTTTAAAGCATACGCAGGCAAAAAGAAAAAAAAACTATAAGAAATGTAGTTTAAATATCATAACTGTATATCGGACCTCTGTGCAGCTATCTATTACTCGACTACAATTTGAACACACACTAACAGTATTTAAAGCTTTAGGGAGATTACAAGCGTTGAGGACACCGGAACATTATGATCCCTGTCTGTGCTCAAACACACACACACACACACACTATCGCCCACTCAAACACCAACACAGAACAAATCCAAGACTGCTTCTTCTTCTTTTTTTGTGTCTGCGAACACATCACATTTGTCTCCAAAGTTTAAAACGCAGAGAATCCTGCACGTTTCATGCATCAGCAGGCTGTTGAGGAGCCACAATAGAGGAAAACTGCAGCTCAGATAAAACATTTGTGATACATCTCCGAACACTGGGCTGATAAGTAAATACAGCCTACATCAATAATCCTCATGTCACTGTGCACTCTGTATTATGCAGAGAGATGCATACACACTTACATGTATACACACTCACTCACTCACACACACACACACACACGCACACACTGCCAGGTTGTGATTAAATTCTCTGTGGCCTATGATCCGCCTCTAAATCTTTGCAATTTTCATTTTATGCAGCTTTAATATGGATCATAGTTGCTCTCAGAGTGCCCCATCTCCTAATCTGGAGCAATCTGAGCTGAGCCTGGCTGGGCCAACAGCTGACGCTAAGCCAACCAGTCACACTCAACCAGCCAGCAAGTCAGCCACAAAGCCTCTGTGCAGCCAGTAGGCCCGAATGCTGTCAGACAGTAGAAGCCGGAGATATTTCAGAGGAAGTTTGGTGAGACAGTTTTGCAGATATGCGGACGAAAATGCTTTATGTAATGTGTATAGCAAAGAAAAGGCAAAATAAATGTATGAAGCACGTCAGAAATATGCAGAAAAGAGAGATTTTAGTGGAAAAATGAGACACAACAAAACTTAAAGATGCTCAGTGAATACTCTACATTTGCAAAGACATAAATCCTTATCTGGTTAGTTTACGATGTGATGGGCCTGGTTGAGTGTTTGTAAAGGGGCTGACAGGAGGTGGAAGGAGGGGCTGAGTCCTAATGTCTGTAGAGGTCATGGAGGCGCGGCGTGTTTGGGTGGGGTACCATCGGGACACGTTAGACTCTCTCCCACACACACACACACACACACACACACACACACACACACACACACACACACACACACACAGAGTAGATTTTCACATGACATTCAGTGCATGCAAAGCACATACAGTAAATACACACGCACACATTAAATGACCCTGTTTTTCAGAGCATTGCAGGAGCCATAAGAGGATTAAGTAATTAAGGGTGCACAGTTAAAAAATGTATATTAATATTGTAATGCTTAGATCCAGGAAATCCAAACCCAACTGGACAATCTCTATTGAAATCATGTGTGTTTGTGTCAAATTGTATTTTTAAAGACACATTTTTTTGTAATGTCTTTTGTGGTGTAATCGCAGATGTGGGAATGTGCATGTTGGTGTCTTGTTTCTCTCAATCTAGATGAAACTGTCATGTCAAAATACCACGGAGTAACCAGCTGATGCGTTGGAGCAGGAGCAGGCTCCCCGCTGAGACTCATGTAAATAATACTGCTGCTGATGGAGGAAAACCCACAAACTGAGCAAAGCTAATGCTGGGCTTAACACTCTCTCTCTCTCTCTGTCACTCACACACACACACATACACACACACATACACACACATACCGAAGCACACTAGTTCAAGTTTGCCTTATTTTGTCTCTGCGGCGCTGCAGTTACTGTAGATTGATTCGCCTGTTTGTGATGATTATCCTAGGTGATGATTATTCTTACTGGTGTTGAGGGGCACGGAGTGAAAATGTGAGAGGGAGAGTGAACATTAGGAGAAGGGGATCACCCCCCCCCCACCTTTCGCCTCGATAATCCTCCCCATGGCAGACGGCAAGACCAGTTAGATATCAGGGAACCCTTATGGACATATTTAGAACACTGGTTTTACAGGAACACATTGGTGACACACTTGTCATTTATGGGAAAATTATAGGTTTGACAAACAACTAAAACAGAAAAATGCAGCATGTGATACTCAGTTGGTAGGATTTTAATTGGTATTAATGCCAAATTAAAATGGAAATAGCAAACACTGTAGATGTGTACAAGTAAATACATGTGGCATCTTTCCTTTCCCTCAGAAAACCCTTATATGTCAGTAAGCGTTGGCGTTAATTTCATCTTTTGTGCATTGTTCATGACACAGTTTATCCTGGTGACATTTGCTTAACCATAATCTGTCTATTATCTGTCTAGGGATCCTCTGACTAATCCATCTCTGCTAACATCCCAGGTCACATTCAAACATTAAAGGTCCCCCCCAAAAAAAAAAAACTAAAACAAACAAAAAAAAACATCAAACCCTAGTCATCCAATCTTCACACTTTCTCTTCAACTGGTGCACTGTGATGGAAACCATAAAGTACTGAGGACATTTAAACATTTTCTTAATGCACCAAATCCCATTCGAATCCCAGTGACAAGTATTGAATGTGTCACCAAAGCCTGGGCCATAACTCTACATTATTGTCAAAAACAATTAAAAGTAAGCTGCGCCGCTGTGCTGGGTGACATGTTCTCTCATTATAATCGACGTAGGCATGGTAGATTACACTGAGTGTGTCCCACATACACTGTCCTGTTGCTGTAAATATTCACCTCCAAACCATCTGCGGCTCAAAAATATCCCCCTCAAACACACTATTTATCTTTAAAAAGTATTAATTAATGAATGTCCCATTTTTAAAATTTAAATCTTTATTTTGATCACATGGTCTTGGTGTTACACACATGACAGGGACATCAAATATTAAGAGACAGACTGAAACCTTGTTGTTTGGTCTTTTCATTGAATTTCATAAGAAAACTGTAGAACACTGCCAACTTCACCTATTTAAATTTGGATCATATCATGACTAATCCCTTTTTGTTTATTTCCATCACAACAAATCTGGCCCTTTGCACCCACCTCCAGTCCCACACAATCAAGTGCACTCCCCTCAAGAAATGAATATTACATCACTCATTACTCAAGAACAATGTGAAAAATGGTACCAACATTTCCTCTCCTAAACCGTGCACCGCAATGCTTTGTGGCAGAATGCTAGTAATACCGACAAACTTGTCCCCGTCTGTGCTGAGATATTAAGACCACTTTTCTGCCTGTCAGGAAGTGGATAAGTGCAGGTTCACCTCAGTGAACATGATTAAATCACACAATAACCTCCTTCCCCTTATCAAATCCTCTTAAGCAGGCTGTATTACATATCTGCCAAACAAAGAAAACTCAATCAGAACAATCAACCAAGCCAGGCCAAGCCGGCCCCACTGGCTTGTCTGATCCCATTGTCGTGATTAAAATGAAAATGGAGCCGGGACATTACCAGAAATCCCATGTTCACCTTATAAGGAAGATCACAAATGTGTGTGTGTGTGTGTGTTTACTTGCATTACTGATGTTGTGGGGACATAAATCTGTTTATTATGTCACATTGTGAGGACTCGCCACCCTTTTTTCGGATAATAAGTGCCTATGATGTAAATTATTAAAAGATTTAAGGTTTGGTGAAGGGTTATGCACCCGTAGTTATGGTTAAAGTAAATTAAATTAATGTAAGTCAATGCGGTGTCCTCTGAAGTGACGGAAACATGACTCTGTGCATGTGTGTGTGTGTGTGTGTGTGTGTGTGTGTGCGCGCGAATCAAAGAGGGATAATATAAATGTGTCCTGTGTAATTCCCTGGCTTGGATCACAAAACACAGTTTTTATTGTTTGCAATATTAATAGAAGAAAGATTATGATTGATGGGATTGGATTAGTAATATTTAGTGTTTTCATTCTCAAGCAGTAATAAATTAATTTGTTTATGAGCGGTGTCTTTTGAGGAAAAACATGTTTTTTATGTGCTGCACGGCAGCACAGAGGCACCTGTATGGACATGTGGAACTGGAAATAAAGAGCAAAACAGTTCACTTCCCACAGGCAATTGTGACACCGTGTTCAGTTCAGCATCATTTATGACAAAACAACAACAATAAACAACAAATGGACAGAAATCTCATTTTCATTCTGCAGATTTGAGACGAAGAAACCAAAAAACAGATTCGAATTTTTTGCTTTAAAAAACTGAAAATTACTAAATTACCAAAGTAGCTGCAGATAGGTTTTGCGAAAAAAAACTAATCTATTAAAAGACAAACAGTTTTTAGGTTTGATTTGTTTCAGCCTGGCAGTACTCGCCTATCAATCTACAATATGAAGATCAATTTGCAGACATTTCATCTAAACATTTTATCCTATCTTGTCATTTTTATTTTTATTTTTAGCTCCCACCCAGACAAGAACAATACTTTGCCCAAAAACATATATCAAAACCACATAATGTTAGTTGTGGTAGAGATGTAGTTGTTGAGTGTTTCCCGCTGCAATGCTTAAATTGCTAGAAATCAACAGGGCAACAGTAATGTGTAAGTATTTAAAAGTTTGATCTGCTGTAATCCTGTGTAAACATGCAATCTAGTTAAAACATGGTACACGCGAACTGGTATTATCGGCCACATATGAACTACTTGTACCTCTAGAAAACTCTGTGTGTGTGTGCATGTGCATGTGTGTGTGTCAGCAACTCCTGTCCTGGGCGGGCCTACTGTAAGAGGCACACTTCACATTACTGTTGCTCCACTTCACTTCCTGGGATAATCCTTAACACAACAGAGGGAACGGCAGGTGACCTGGACCAGCAGTGATACAGTATGGGGCTCCATTAACAAACACACACACGTATGTGCACAAACCGTCTCACACTCACAGAGCCATCCATTCATAAATAATACCAATCTGACCCTCCCTTCACCCCTCACTCTTTCCCTGAGCTTTATCTCCACTTATGTGTCATATTTCTCTGCCTTTCCCTCCCCTCCTCAACTCTTAGCGAAGCATATTTTGGCCCCGCAGCCCGAGACGACACGGTTGTCATTCATCCACAGCCCCAAAGTCATCTCCTCCATTAACAGCACTGTCTAATTAAACCTGTAAATGACAAACACGTAGACACAAACACAGGCTGTGCTCTAATGGCCCGCTGTAGCAGGAGACTGATGGGCAGCTGTCTCTTGTCCATCCTCTGCACAGATCAACCTTGAGACAGGAGACCTGAGGGACGACAATTGGACCACCGAGATAACACTGGAAGGTTAGCAGAGCATTGATAATGAATGACAGTAGCCTGGCAGTTAGATAAGCTAATTGATTCATTAGTTGAGAACAATATTGTCTTTTAACAAGGTGATGTTTTGAGTGCAGGGCTTGGTGTGGCTCGCGTACAGTTTCATCCCTTTCCAGATAATCACATCAGCAAAACAAAAACAGCAGCAGGAAGCAAACAAGAGGTGTTTTTCTGTTGTTTGACCCCCCCAGCATCAAAAAAACAATTGGAGAACAATAACGGCCTCCGGGGATCATATCCAGCGTTATTATCCTCTTATTTGCATTATGAAAAAGGAATAACAAGGTAGTGAAGCAGTGGCTTATCTGGAGCTCCTGTATTAACCACTGTGGGATTAGCATTAGCCGCCAGAAGCTAACATCTACACTCATGATGCTCTATTGGGAGGGTTACAAAAATCAAAAAGCCTCAAAAAGTCACACTTTTTTTTCTTAACTGAGAGAGAAGGAGAAAGACGGCTTTATTATGTAACATTTTTGTTGAAACGCCACCTCTCTTCACAATGCAGCATCTGTGTCTGTTTGTTTCCGTCTCTCTCTTTCAATCACTAAAATCACCCTCTTGTCTACTGTGGCGTCCTAAAAAAAACACACACACACACACACGCACACACACACACACACACACAAATCCATTTCAATATTAGTATGAAAACGTTCGAAAATTTCCGAGGAATTATCCCTTCCACAAAACAGAATAAAAGCCCCTCTTATTCCCGCTAATCCTTCAAAGACTGTGATATTACCTGATAGGATGTTGTACAGTGTGAATACTATCAACAAGACATGCCGAAAATAATGTAAGCAGGTCCCCACAGTGGAGATTAGAGTAAGCACGTCTCGTTTTCCAATTTATCTCTTCCCCAAAATGTAACGCCTCATTTTATTTGGATTTCACCCTCACCATCCACTTCTTCTTTTCCTTCCTCTGATTCCTCACTGAATTACAAACACACCGTTCCTTTTCCTTTATCATGCTGCATATGAAGCAAGAATTGTGTTATAATTTCGCCAGGAAAAGGGCTAATTAATAAAAAGTGACTCGCATTTATGAACATTTGACACTTTTGTAATTTTTCACGATACTTGTAAAGGGAGGCTCTAATGTCGCTGTATCTGTTGTTTTGGTCCAGACTGTAATATTTCAACAACTGTTAGATTGAATACTGTGAAATTTCGAACAAGTCTCCAGTGTTACCAGACATTATAGTGACTTCTCCCTTTGTGCAAGTTTTTATGCTGCCTTTAAAGATGCTACTATGGTTTTAAAACTCATCTTATTGAATTGATCTTGTTTCTTTATCATTTATATCTTGCTTTGGACGTGAAATTCTTTATGAATAATGCATGCAGGCTTGTTCTGACCTTATTTGCCTCCTAAAGTCACTAGATTTATCTAAGCTAATTTTCCCACAATGCACAAACCAAAACATTTTTTGCACAGCAGTGTAACGTAAATATTTTTTAAAATAATCACCTGCATGGAGGCTGGAAACCTGGCTGACTTTGTTACACTAAGTGCAACAAAGGAGCCTGGTGTCATAGGGGAAAGTGCTCAGACGTGTGTTTGTGGTAATTGGTCCTAGAGAGAGGAAAATCCCAGACACTGAGCTGCAGGACACTCAAAGCCCCACAAGTCCAGCTCTTCCCTGCTCTATACATATTGAACAGTGGAGTCAGGGGGCTAAGAAGATTATCACAATGGGATGAAGAGGCAGTAAGAGCCTTTGTAGCCTCTGCGTTGTAGAAGTGCACAATAAAAGTTGTGACAGCACTCTCAAGCCCTTAAACTGCTTGACCTTAAAAGCTATGTTTATGAGCTTTCAAAGAAAAAAAAAAAGCTCTGAGAAGAGAAGCGAATCAAGAAAAAAATAACATGCGACGCACATGAAATGACGAAAACAATGTTGTTAATTCTGCACAGCTGCGTTCCACAAAGAGGGAACAGAAAAATAAATGTTGTCAGGTTGAGAATGGGTGTCATCGGGATCACCTGAAGCAAAAGTGCCATTGTCTTATTTTCTCTTAAAATGTAAAAATCCTTGATGCACCTTCCCAGTTCAGCACAGGAGTATCTTCTGTGTGCGTGCGTGCTTGTGTGTGTGTGTGTGTGTGTGTGTGTGTGTGTGTGTGTGTGTGTGTGTGAGCGACTGAAGCACTGAAATGACATGAAGAGTTATTTGGGCTGTAATGAAGCTGCTTAATGAAATCAGTGCCCTTGAAAGTTCTTCATCAATTCTAGCTCCCTTGCTCACTTGCTTGCACTCCACCATTCCGGCCTGTCAGCTAATCCACGTGCGCGACACAATATTAATTAAACACAGCGTTTCCTGAAGTACTTAAGTGAAGCGCTATCATTGATAATGAGCAGGTTTAAAGGAGTCACATCCCTCCAAAATTACTTTTTAAACCGGCCTTATTAAGCAGAAAATGAGGCCCAAATCAGCCTACAAGCTCCTCATTAAAAGCCACTGATCCTTGGCCACGCGCATGTTCCAATGGTTTTAATTAGGCTAGTGCAAGATCGTCGGCGACAGGAAGTGCCATTAATCTTGTCTTTTCATCCGGGGGTTGGGGGTGTGGGAAGTGTATGTGTGTGTGTGTGTGTGTGTGGGGCGGGGGGGTGTACAGCATGTTGTAGCCTGACGCTCCAGCCTGGGCCCAGTGGAGCCTCAAAACAGTCCAACAAGAGGAGAATCAGCAGAACGACGCGACACACTTTAAATTGTTCTTCATTTGCGTAGAAAGCGACGGACACATCACACTTCCCCTCTGCTCCAACCTCTGGTTTCACTTTGCAGTCACAATCCAGTGCTGGCTGTTCAAGTGCATCACCAGCCATACACACACACACACACACACACTTTCATGCACAAAAAGACAGGATGAAATGTGTCTTCATTTTCTCTGTGTGTGTTTATGAGTTGCGCTGGCTGCAGAGGATGGTCCCGGCCCTGCCTGTCACACTGTCTCCGCATGGAGGATTATGGATGGCCAATTACATCGCTTTTGTCATTAATTAATGAGGATAACGAGCTCCCCCTGCTCCCCACAAAACCATGGTGCTCCTCAGCTGGTAGTGAGCAGGGAGAGGGGTGCTGGGGCCCCTGTGTGTGGGGAGTGTGTGTCTGTGCGTGTGTGTGTGTTGACTTCCTTTTATCTGGTTGTGCCGACACGAGTCTGTTTAGACAATTTGAGAGCAGCCGCCTCCCTCACACTTGTTAAATTTAAGGGTGAAGACCTGGTTTAAGGTTAAAGTAATAGAGTTACAGGCTGCAGAAATGTAAAGAATGCACTGTGTTCGTGTGTGTGCACATATGTGTGTGTGTTTGAGATACAGCGAGAAAAAAAAGGAAATACAAAGTGTAGTCTATGTATGTGAGGAGAGGAGGTTATAGTATGTACCAAAGGCTCAACACAGAGATGATTGTTGACCCCGGGGCTTTGCATGTACATTTGTCCAGTGAGCTGAGGTGTGTTTGTGTTGTGTGTGTCTGTGTGTGTGTGTATATGTGTGAGTGTGTGAATGTTTGCTCACCACCAGTCCTGTATCTGTGGGGCCATTACAGAGATTAGGCAGTGCTACAATAACGGATGCCCCCGTTTGTCAGCTCATATTCTCTGTCAAGACAACAAGCTAAAAGAGAAAGAGTGAGTGTGATGAGCACAGTGATAGGAAAAGGGGGAGGGACAGTGGGAGGAGAGGAGGAGAGGCACGGAGGCATGTTTGCAGGAGAAAGAGGAGGAGGAGGAGGAGAAGAAAATAGAGGCTTCAACAAAGTGGAGGGGAAGTCTTGCAACAAAAACGGTCACTTGAGAATAGAGCCGGCCTGAGACGTACTGCCTCATCAGCCCTTGTCCGCCTAAAAGCAGCACCTGTGAGGGATAACTGCAGCCCTGAATAGGACATCATATTCAACAACGGCTCAGACTGTTGTCATCCAGTGCTGCCGATCCCTCCTCCATCTCCTCTCCCTCCCACCAGGCCCAATTTGGCCCCTGCCACACTGTCTGGGTCTACCATGCGTGGTGTCAGGTGCCTTGTGGCGATAGGCAAAACGCTTTGCATGGCTGCCATGTTTCGAGGGTTTTTCAGCCATATGAGCACAAAACACAGGCAGACACACACACATACGCACAATGCAAAAACACACAGACACATACAAATAGACATCCCCCCTCTCCAACCCCCACTCTCTGGACGTCTGATTAACGAATGAAGGGCCCCGGCCCATCCTGCTGCACTTGCAGCAACGTCGCCCCGAATCACATGGCTCCTCGGAACCAACTGACTCACCCGCTCATTGCTTCCGACAAGGCGGGACTGGGAGGGACGACGAAGTGTGATGTCATAGTAAAGCAGAGAAGTTGTGGGGGTCCACGGACGGGTGGGAGAGGGGGAGACGCGTCCTTACAGTACCACCGCCGGCACTCTCATCTCCTCAGCACCACTTCTCTTTTTCCATGTCCTCTGTCCTCTTTTTTACCACCTCACACACAGATGAACTCCCACCACACACACAGATGAGCACCGCAACCGACTTGTCTTGGTCTATTGTTTATCTCACATCCTCACCCCTTCCCCCTCTTTCATGAACCTGCTCAAAAACAAGTCTTCTTATGCCACGTCACATCTAACGCCTCGACCATGTTTCTGCAAGCAAATTTTAATGAAAAGGAGAAATCTCCAACGTTTTATAAACCCCTCGGTCCCCCAACTATAAGCATAATCAGACTTGAAGTATGTTCATTTTCCTCCAAGGCCCGTGTTGTGAGTACAGCCTGTGTGTGTGAGATGGAGTGCTACAATGTGCATCAGACACATGAGCTTGCACATGGAGAGAACTTAATTAGAGAAAACAGCGCTGTCAGATGCATTAGGCAGAGGTACGCACTTAAGGGCATATGGTTTTAGTAGTATACCATCGGGTTGGAGAAAAGCACACAAACATACCTCAAAGCTCCGAGCCATGCTAATGAAATCACTCCCTTTCTATCCCACTGAGAGCAAACACAAATGTTTACAGACATCACACAGTCTGTCCGTACTCCTGCACCACACTGGGCTGTCGTGAGAGTGGTAGAAGCACTGACTGTGGTGCAGCGGGTTTGTCTCAGTAAAGACACTGTCAACAAGCGACAAAAGGTGAGAATAGGCGGCAAGATGTCAGTCTATTATAGTTCTTTTTTAATGTCGCTGTACTGTACATGATTTATTTTATTCTGTCATTTTTAACCTGTATTTCAGTCTCCTTTAAATATTGTCTTTCAGCAGATTGCACGCATTATAATTTAGCATTTTATAACACTTTTTAAATAGAAGTCAGCAACAATACAGCTATAAACTGACAGATTAAATAATGTTTATATGGAATACTCCTACCTGTTTAAAAAATTGTCTTTGTGAGAAGCACAGTGACATGACGCAGGTTAAAACGCATCTTTATTTTTACATTCTGTGTGTGAGGTGACTCCACACTCTGCTAGTAGAGCAGATCAGTCAGATGCAACCGAAATATATTTGTTGTATATTTAAAGTACACATGACTGTCTGTTCTGTGTACTGTATTTATAACTTGCAATGATAACTTTAAATATTGTTTTATAATTGCAGAAGTTTTTATAAAGGCTTGATTTGCTTGTTTTTTACATCTTGACACACATGGCAGACCTTTTAACATTGCCCAGGGCATATTCAGGCATTGATCTATTTTCTGTGTTACATCCACAAATATATACATTTTTATGATTCTAAGTGTATGGATGATATGTAAATATTTTCATGTGTTTGTTTTAGCTGATTTTGTACTCTATGTTAAACACACAATTACCTAACCTTCTAAACCAGTTTCCTTTATCAAAGAATTAAATCATCTTTATCTGATATTATACGATAATGCAAACGCTATAAGTGACATTAATTGTCTATTAACTAAAAATAAAGTGAATTAAAGGGCCATTAAGTCAAATAAACACTCTACACACACTTTAGCATCAACACTATTGACACTCGGCATTGCTTTACAGCTTCTTTCATCTTTAAATATAAATTTGCATTGAAGCAAAGGTGAAAAATACAAACAAAATGTACTAATTTACAAAATTCTTTTTGTTATAAGGACAGACAATTTGATGCACACTCCATCCTTTGCTTGCAGGCTTAAGGACCGGAAAGTATGTGACCTGCAAAATCTGTCTCAATGTATAGATAGCCAACATGCCAAAGGACGCGCTGCCACCATGCACGCTGACGGCCATTAAGATAATAATGTGACACAGTAAAACATATATCTGGGCAGTTCGACATCACAGGCCTATGGGGAGAAACAAAGTGAGCACCCAGCCATCCGTACACAAAAGCCACCATCTCATTTATGACAATTAGGCTGTACAGAGACTGATGGAGTGCAGGGCCCAAGTCCTCACATCATTGGCAGCATTTGTCACATTTCATCCCTGCTGCCCTGACTGTCTCGTGGGGCCTCGGACGAGGCATGTGTCATCAGAGGGCCAATTTAAGATGCCATGGGTGGCCTGTTGTTGTGACATGTATCTAAATTGTTGGAGAGAGACTGCAGTGGATCACTTAGTGAGTCTCTGACTTGCATAAACAGACCGGCTCTAATGTAAATGTCGGATCTGATGCATTCTGAACCACAGTTTGTGTAGAATGAGCACAGATAATAATGTACAGATGAATGAAAAGAACATGAGATTTAAAGCAATGATTTCTTAATGATTGTAAAAAGTGGATGCTGTTAATCACATAGTTATCCAACTTTGCAAAGTGGTGGTGATGGCAAAAAAAGCATATCATCAATGCAAAGACAGCATAATTTAATTCAGTATAACTTTCTGGATTTCAGGTGAAATTATTAGCTCATCTCTGGTGTTAGTTTGCAAACTATAGATACACTTAATTTCTGTTTTGTGAAATCAGGTGCTTTTATTTGAAACAACAAAATTCCAAATTGAAATACACTGATGAACCAAAAAGAGTAACACTAGTATCAGTGTTGCACCTTGCAGACTAAAACGAACAAAAGTCGACGAAGTGTCATTTTGCAGGTAAAGGTGCCTGCTGGCAAAAATATATAAACAACCAGAGACAAAGAAACCACAAGCAGGTATGCACTTCAAACATAAACCGCACATTTGATATATATATACACGTCTTCCTCTAAACACATCCACTGCCCAACCTGCAAAAAGAAAACGGGCCCTGGAACGCTCACTGAATTAAGTCTAGCGAGGAGACAGGAGCAGAAATCGTGTTAATAGCTGTCCAGGGTATAAGAGCCCGCCAAGGAAAGCCTGCAATCACCCAAATACCCAGAGACAGGTCGTGGGTGCCCCGGGCGGCTCTTGCGCCCTTCCCCTCAGCGCCACCGACCCCACTGCGTGCCAAACGGGCCCCACCAGCCTCACTGAGCTCATTTAGAGCCATCTCTTCATGTCAGAGGCTTCTCATGCAAGAAAAGAAAGTTGCCAACTCATTTTTTGGAGGGTCACTTAGAGGGTGAGAACTGGAAATCATTTAAAGCAGCGTGAGATCTGATTTTCAGATATTATAGTAGCTGCAATTTACGGTTAATTTCCGCATTTTACGCATTTCTTTGCGTAAAATGGATTAGATCCGGATGTTTTCATAAACTACATCACATCGTTTCCAGAACAAAATTATGAGCAAAAAGAAAGTTTGAGTGGGAAAAAAACTATTTAAATAAGACAAACTTTCGTCTGCGATTTTTCAGTGCATAATAAAAGGTGTGTTTAAAGCTGTGGAACTGTCGTGGAAATGAAGCAAACCGGGTCCGAGCATAGATATGTGTTTTAATTATAAAGACATATAAACAATATATGAAATCCATGTTGCAACACAACCAAAAAAACGCTCCTTTCATTTCATAGGCTGTTAAGTTATATAACCATTAGGATAACCGGGCTTGAAGCAAGTGATTTTCTTTTTTCAAAGTTGTACAATACAATCATGTGAAATGTGCAATCACTTAAAATAAATAAAAAAAACCCGTCAACACATCGTATCAGAAAATATATCAGCCAACATCACATCAGATTTCTTTTCTTTTTTTATCCCCCACAAAGCATCAGACAAGTCAGTCAAGGGAAGTCCTCTTAGAAACTGCTGTTTTAAATCTAAAAACTCCAGATTGGGTCGCATTTCTTGGCATTTCTACTTGTGTTGTTGTTGAATGTTGCATAGATCACAAATGAGAGCTGGAAAAAGAAAAATTTACCCAGAATTTGGCCTGTAGTGTCTGCAACTACGAGCGACAAAAAAGTGACAGGAGGGGGGACAAGAAGGCCTAAACAGTTCGTTTTCTATGTAGCGTTTGTTAAATCTGGATGAAACATCGCAAGTATAATTACTTAACCATATCTTAAGATTATGCATTAGACTAAAAATCGTTTTATTTTTTCACAGAATGATTTTTTAAAAATAACTAGAGTGGGAGAAAGAGAGAGAGAGAGAGCGAGAGAGAGCGAGCGAGAGAGAGAGAGAGAGAGACATGGGTGCAGTAAAGGTAAAAGTTCTGGAAAGAGACTGAAAACCGAATCAAGGCTTGTCGTTACAGTGTTTGAAGAGACTCGACGGTGCCCCGGAATAAGTGGTGCACTTTTCGGCACAGGTGGCGAGTGCGGAACCCGAGAAGGGGTAGACGGCAGCCTGTCCAAAGGGCGCCAGGGCGGTGGGGATCGGTGAGGTTATAGTCTGTCCCTGGTTCAGATAAGCCACCAGCCGCCTCATCTCCTCCAGAGCCTGAGCCTGCATGAGGATGTAGTTCTTGGCCAGGAGGAGGGTGGCTATTTTGGAGAGTTTTCTCACCGAGGGGCTGTGGGCGTAGGGAATAACGGCGCGCAGGCCGTCCAGCGCGTCGTTCAGGTCGTGCATCCTCCTCCTCTCCCGGGCGTTGATGCTGAGCCGCAGGGACCGTTGCTCCTTGGACTTCTTGGCCAGGGCCCCCCCGGGCTTGTCGTCCCCGAACGATGAGCCCCGCTTCCGGGACTCCAGCGAGTCGAAGCCGTCCTCGTCGTCGCTCGTGTGCTCCCCGCCGCTCTCGTTGGACTTCGCGGTCTGCCCGGAGAGGAAGTCGGTGGCGGGCGTGAGCGGGAACCGGCCGGGGCTTCCAGCACCATGGCCAGCGCCAAACCCGAAGGCAGACTGGCCGTAGCGCTGCGTCAGGTCGAGGAGCGCGTCGTTGCTGATGGACTTGAGTAGGTTCTCTTCGCTGACGTTCATTTTCTCTCTTCCAGAGCAGATTCGGAGCAGGAAAAGTCTACTCTTCTCCTCCTTGGTTGTTTTTTTTTCTCTCTCTCCTTTTCTTGTCTTTTGTTTTGGAAGCTCGTACTCACGTCTCTCCAAGAGTTGCTGTTTTCTAGGGAGTTCCTCTCTTCTTTCCCTTTCCTCTGTCAGCGCAGTGACTCTTCAAGAAGGAGGCTGTGAGTCTGAAGCTGAGCCTCTACATGCGTTCACCTCCTCTGTGCACTGCGCTCCCCCTTGTTGCGCGCATAGCCCACGTTCAGCAACACTTCTCTAATTGTGCTCGGTGAGACCGGAGCTGCTCGTGTCTGTCCCCCCGTTTTTGTTTTTTGTTTTTTTTCTTCTTCTTGTCTCTTTTCCTACAGTCGCCTTTCCTCCTCTCTCTCTCTCGCGTCTTCCTTGCCCTCCCTCGCCTTGGGCAGATTGTGACTGGCGCTCTGCCCTGCTCGCAAGTTAGTAGGAGCGCACGGCCCGCCGGGATTATCTGCCCGTCCAATCAGGGGGGCGTTTTAATTAACTTGCACAAGAGCGCAGGTCTGCTCCCTATTTCAATCATCAAGTGGAGAACTGCGACGTAAACTGACATGCAGCCCAGCCGTGTCTGTCACTGCACCGTCCACTATGTTATATATAGAGAGAGAGCCATCATGTATAGATTTTCTAACCAGGACACACAGAGGTCCCCTGAATTTTGGGGGATTTGTGCTATAAAAAAGCAAAAAAGTAGCTTACTCACCTCTGTGGAGATCAGAAAGTGAGCCATGAGGCTGGGGTGCAGGAAGACACTGACAGGACATGAGGCTGTGGTGAGGTTTTTGGGGATGTGACCTCCAGATTCCTGCTTTTTATTGCATCTGTTCATAGAGACAACACACAGACCTGATGACAGGACAGAGACACACACCTTGAGTTTTAGGGCTACAGCTTCCAGCCAGCTCTGGACAGATCCCACTAACAATCAACTTATTAAGGAACTCCTCACACTTTTGTGCAAGCAGCTTCAGCTGCAAACTCTCCAGGGACAGGTTCACCTCAGAAGTTGCATCTTACACCGGTCAGACAGTGATTTGGTGTAAGACAAACACAGTTAATCATGGAAACTACATTTTAGAAAAACATCAAAGTCCTCGATGGCTGTCATGATTAAAGGTGTCACTTACAGAAAAAATATAGGCCATTCATTCCAGCATCCATCCCTATAAAGTCACCGTTGATTAAACCCTTATAGGAGCAACAAAGGTCAAAGGTCAATAATATTTCTCAATATTACTCCATAAATTTAGCAGTCATAAAATAAGTCTTGTTTTCCATGTGAAACATTTCCTGCGGTTAAGACACAGGTGTCCTGACTGTGGCCAGTGAACAACTTGATAGTGAATACAAGGTTGCCACTGTGTGTCCGGTGTGGAGCATTACACCACCTGTGACAAACCACAGCTCCACTCTCCATACAACTGTCTGCATACGACTCTGTTTATGTGATGGTGCCACCCTGTGGAGGAAGCTGAAAGTGTTACACCCCAGTGAATGGCAGCTCTGTGAGGGTCATAGCAGAGTACCTTGTTTTTTGTTGAGGTTTCCATTCAGTAGTTATTTTCTCGAGGTCATCTAAAGTGTTTGGGGGATTTCTGAAGTTGACCTCCACAAAAAAAAAAAAAAAAAAAAACCCAAACATGAATGTGTTTTACTTCTTGCCACTTCACTTGAATGTTTGACCTTCGCTGTGCCGACTGATGCAGAGTTGGATGCTAGAGGGGTTGTTTTCACCTTCATTTGCTGAAGGGGAAAAGCTCTTCTCTTCTCACCTTAAATCTGAGCGCAAAGTGTGCCATTCTAATCATATGCAAATGTAATCGCCGTCATGCATTTGACAGATGGTGTTATTATGTTCCTGTTAATATTATTATTATGACGCCTTATACTGCCTTGAAAACACTAATAAAACTGTGATTACAGACTTCTATTAAAGCTGACACATATTATTAATTGGCATTTGGTGTATAATGGCTTAACTGTTTAGCTGTGGATTAAGCTGTTATTCTGTTTTAATGCCACGGTGGTCACATATTTTCAATGGTGGTAGATTTTTTTTTTGCTGCATTTTAATACAAGTTATGTTTGCATGTGTTCATCAGCAGTGAATTAAGCAGCAGCAAAACACCACGCAAAAACATAAAGTAATTTTAGTAAATATCTATAGAAGGTGAATGGATTCATTCAGGAGTGAGCCATAAAAACTGGTCAAAAATTGTAAACTCATGAATACAGCAGCTGGTTCAGACAGCCAACATGGGATCAGAACACACACAAACCAACCTAACCAACATACAAAAGTCCAAAGGCAAGAACTTTTTTTTAGAATATACAATAAATTTGGAATTCAGGGGAAATTTAATGTGAAAATATGAATATAGATACACTTAGATTTAGACTTTGGTCTGGCGTAGTTACACAGAGAACAACAAAAGAAATAGGCTTTTCTAACAGCAGACATGTTCACTTGTCATAGTAGAAGAAGCCCCAATGGTATTTACAATATTACACTATGTCCTGTCTTTGTGACAGTGATCCGCTATGCACAATAACAGGACCCTGAAAATGGGGCAGCTAAACGGAATTCAGCCATCATTCATTTCACCAGCAAGGACCACACCATCAAATTGAAGCCTGATTGTTTATTGGATGAAAATGGGGGCTATGTTTGGTGATGACCGAGTTGAGCTGATGCAGTGTGGGGAAATACTTAGTCAGGGATCAGCAGTGGGCCGGTGGTCCCCCTAGGAAGAGGAGAAGACAGGAAAAGGATGCAGATGTAAAGGGAGGGTGGGAGAACGAACAAGTGGGAAGGGCAGAGTGGTGTGTATAGACGTACGACAGGAGGGGGCGTGACTAAGGTGTGGTCCTGCCCCTGAACTTCAGCTAAAGATTGTATCTCCATTTAATTATTAATGTAATTGTATCTGTAGTTTTCTTGCTGTGACAAACCAAAATGTGAAAGAAAAGACCACAACTCTGAAAAGAAAACACAACAGAGCAGGAGGATTTTCCACAAATTGAAAGATGTAGGCTGTAGCTACAATACACAGCTTCTCATTTCTTTTACATCAAAAAGCAACATCAGGCAAACCTGCACAATTTCCATGTTGTACAAATATTAATGTTCCACTCTGATCATACAGAGTCTGCTTGACACAGATGCTAGAGAAGAAGAAGATGAATATTGGATCTGAAACACTGATCCACGTTTTCCAAATCAGCTATTCTATTAATGATTGGTGATGAAGACATGTCATGAGTGTTGTCTGTCAGTGCGGCTACAAATACAACACACTCCACTGCAGCAGCATTTCTCTGGATCATGTGATGGCTCATTTTCTGATACAAAAGAGACTGTATGATACTTAAGCCAGCAGAGGGCAGAAAAGTCCATGAATTGAGAAAATGCTGGGAACACATTAAAATCGGCAACACATTATTTGTCTGTAAAGACAGTTTTGTAATTTTTGGTGTCCGTTTTGGCGATTCAGGTCTACTAATTCTATCCAGCTGATATCTATTCATGTTAATCCATCTGTGGTACAATCTTAAAAACCTATTTGCAAACAAGACATACACAGAATTAAAGCTTCACTATGTATGTCTTCAAAACAGAATCGATATTACTAACTTTTAAACCAGCCTCTAAGGTGAGAAATGTGCCAAGTGCATGCAATAAAGGTTCAGTTTTGCAGTCCACTGAGATCACATCCCCTAGCGTTCAGCTCACAGCACTACATGGAGTCGTCACCTTTTTTTCCAGCGGGACTGGGTGCTAAAAGCTTCTGATTCACACAGAATGGAAGAAGTACAAAAGTGTCAACACACTAACTAATAATACACGATGCTTTTAAAGCGTGTGCTGCAGCGCAGTGTCGTCATGGCAACTGCAGGCTCAGCTGCCATGCAATGGTGGCATACCACATTCAGCTCTGACTGTGTGTGCTGAGAGGAGGGCCTCACATTGCAGTGAGAGAGGAGGGCCACCATGGGGCAGGAAAGTATTTTCTATTTGCTGCGAATTCAGTTGCAGCCGCATTTGACAGGAACAATGCACATGTGCATGTAGACGTGTGTGTGTGTGTTAACTGTGCAAGCATGCAGACATGCAGCTGCAAGCATCCATACTGTGCATGTACACTGGCACCCTTATATGTGTTATTTTTGCTTTTTGTATCGTGGATGCAGTGGAATATTTTCTGAGAACATTTTTTTAGGGTTAACTGGGGCTGAGATTCAAAGTTACACCAGGTCTCCATCACTGCTAACATGTTGTATATGAAGCCCCAGCAGGATCCACACATGAGAGGTTCCTCTTCAGGCTGTCTCTCATATCCTAATTTTTTAGCGCTAGTCTTTCTGTCTGACTCACTCCCCCTTTATCTCTCTCTCTCACACACACACACACACACACATACACACACATCAAAGTGCTGCTCTGAGTAAAGATGGAACAGGCTCCTTTGATCTCTCCCTGCCGACTCTGATTAATGTGTGGATTTACAGTGCAGACCTACAGGGACCTGGCAGCCAAGACACCCCTCTGCTGCACTGGAATCTAGTTTTCATTGCAAATAATTACAGCCCCTTTATTTTATTCATTGCTCCAATCACGATGCTTTCAGTAAAAGGCACTCATGAAACAAACCCAAGCATCTCTTCAACATTAAGCATCAAAATCTCCGAAACCTTTCCACCATCACAAATCACAGGACACCGTACACGCCGTACCTGCCCAATCAGAGAAACTACACAAAGTTCCTGCTTTGCAAAGCCTTTCCCCAGACTCAGAACACTTCTCAGAATAGATGAGAAGTTAGTTAGCTTGAGATAGCTGTGATCGGTGCGGTAAATGTTTAATTCAGCTGCTCTTGGCAGTCAGTTGAAATGGTGGGTACAGTGTTGGTGTTTGGTGCGAGGCTTGCTGACAAAAAGAAAAAACGGAGCGAATGTTGGAGAAATTTAGCATTGAGCTTCAAAGGAAGTGTTTGCAGAGCACACATTGCACATTGTACTTTGTGCGTTGCCCATTGCACCCACGTTTCATCACAAGCCAAGCCAAAATAAGTAAACAAAGTGCCTACTCTTGACTTTGTCTTCGCTCTTTTTACCCCCATAATTCTGTCCTTCATGCCCCCCCACCCAACCCCCCCACCCACCCACTCCACATCTCTCCCTCTCTCTCCCTCTCTCCATTTTTTGTCTCCCTACACTGCAGTGCAATGCAGATTTTTCACAGGGTAGAGGTATGGTAGAGATAGGCGGGGTCCCATGAATAATTGTTGAAGATATTTTTACTCTGACCCACTTTGGAGTCCCTTTCGCCCCCTTAAAGGTGCCGCAGCCCTATTCTGTATTGAGTCAACATAGGATTTTCAAATCAGTGCCACGGAGAAATGGAACCACTTCACAAGTGAGCTGTGTGGTCTCAGCTGTCAGATGCATCTCCAGGGCTTTCCAAGGACCTGTGTTATGACTGAGTCCAATATCGCCACAATGACCCCTCACCAGCTTTATTGAGAGATGTCTTGAACTTGAGAAACATATCTCTTGAAAGACATAAAGTGGCCTTCCAGTCTTCAAATACTCTACTCAATAAACAGTGAATTGTTTAAGGTAGAGGAGTATTACGCTGCCTAAGTTACATGAAGATGACAACTAATGAAACCCCAATACTGACTGTGATATTTTTTTTGCTGCTATATGTGATTTTTTTTAACTTACAGTAGAAAAATACTTCATATTTCCTACAGTAAATGATAAAAACACTATGTGCAAAACCAAAATTAACACTAACAGGTGTTCACAGTTGTCTATCGACCAAACAGGAAGCAAGTCTCGCCACAGTCTGCAGGCAGCCAGGAATAGCATCCTCAGGCACCAAATCCAGTGTCTGTTCATGAACAAGCCCCAAAGCCTCCAAGTGGTCTTTTCAGTACTCTGGACCGGAGATTGGCATGTAGGGAAGCACTGAGGATGGTGAGCTCACACTAGAGCTGGTAGCAGCTGAGTTAAGTCAGGTTGAGTTGTGTAAACAGGTTTTTTAGAGCTGAATGATCTGATCAGCAAGTGCACACAGCGAAGGTAAACTTCGAAGGGGAAAACGTGATTCAGTCAGTGACCACCTGCGCTGCGTAAAACAAGCTTAAGTCTGTATGTCAGACAATACGCGACTGAGTTGGTAATAATGCTTAAGATTGTAATGCTTCTCTTTTGATGCCAGCAGTTAGTAAAAGTCAAGCTAGAAGGAGCTTTTGTTAGTGTGTTTGGAGTGCATGCATATTTCCATATGTCTCTGCCTACCCTGCAAGACTTCAAGAACCAAAAAGAATCAGTGGAAAAGATTTATTTGTTTGTTGCTGCAGTTCGGCTGATAGTTGAACAGTTCTCAGTGCTTGTCAGTACTAATAAACATTTTGCATACTTTTATTGTCTCTAATTCATTTTCTGCTTCTGCTGCTGTCATGACAGAAATAGGTAAGAATATGAGCTGGTAGATTTTTGTTTATTTACTGGAAAAATGACACAGGAGTAAAATCAACATAATATCACACTAAGACATTAAATTTATAAGCGTCATTGACATGCTAACATTTACATCCGCTGAAACCTAAAAAGTTTGTATGTTTGATATATTAAGAGATCTGGATCTGCATGCTGTATACTAAAGGGAGAATGACACCCAAATGTTCTGGCATGAAACGGGTTGAACCAGCAGAAGACAGCAAGAGTCAGAGCAAAGCACTGTGGCAGTATAAAAAGAAAACACAACTGCTAGTAATGGTCTTACTGGCTTTAGCAAACAACATCACATCACCCCAATCTTGGCTTCTCTCCGCTGGCTCCCTGTTTGGTGTGGAACTGATTTTACTGATCACTTTTAAAGCCACCTAGGTCTGACTCCAAGCCACATAGCAGAAATGTTGACCCTGAGATCCTCAACTGAGGCCCTTCTGGCTGCTCCAGAGTCGAGGCTTAAAGCTAGAGGTGACCATGTTTTTGCCATCAGGACCCTTCAGTTTTAGAACAACCTGCCTGAGAAGATAAGGTTCGCACAAGCAGACACTTCTTTTAAATCACATCCTAAAACCCACTTTTATAGACAGGCCTAAATGTGACATCGTTTGTTTTGAAATTGCTTATTAAGTGTTTTATTGCTCCTATTATTTTGTTTGAAATTATTAATGTTGACATATTGCATTTTGTGTTGTTGCATCTGTCGTTCTCTTGTTCAGCTTAATGTTGTTTTTATCACTATTATTGTTGTTATCATTATTTATGTATATTCTCGGGTGCATTTGAAATGTGATGCAAGAAATGAATCAGCAATTAACTCAGTGACTACGAATCTTTCAGCAGAACAAACAAAACAAAGCTTACAGAAATTATCAAGGATACAGGAACAATTGTGATGTGTTAAGTGTTGAAGACAGGTAGCTAATAAGGCATTAAACTAATCCACTAAATGGTGCTTTCAGAAGCTTTTTGTATACTGAATAAAACAGTTTGAACCAGTGACAGAATGAATTGCTAACTGAAATAGAATTGCTCATAAACAGAGCCTTAACATTATGGGATTAAGAATGATCCGTTACTGATTACACAATAATGTGTGGATCACTTAGACAAACAAGTCACTGCGCAAATGATCTCGGTGAGAACCAATATGCAGGGGGTGACTTTGGCTTCTCTTTTAGAAAGTTCAGTCTCCCTCGCTGACAACGACATTTGAGAAATAGCCACTCCAAACATCAATCAGGCATCTTGATTTTTTTCCAATAGAAGCCAAGTTGCTGTGAGTTTTACAGACAGCCTGAGTCAGTAAACAAGCTGAAAGTTCACAGTGACAGACATGTACCACCAAATAGATTTGGACTCGAAATCATCAAAGATTCTGAACTGAAAAAAAATGACTGAATTGTTGTGGGACAGTGGACAAAACAAAAAAAGAGGCAATATCAGTGTTTGCAAGGCTAATGAAAACACCTACATACAGAAAAGTTGTAACTGTTGGCATTCATTGTAATGCTATATTTGCTGCATATGTTACATTTTACCACATGTTTCTCGGTATAAAAGATATTCCTCTGATGATTCACGTTTTATTGTTGTTTCATATGACCAAGATGTAAAAAGCTAAACAATACTTCAAAATCACTTCAACAGTTGTTCAACATTTTGGGAATTATTACTCAATATAACTAACATATATAAGTTTAGCACTGCAGAATAACTGAAAGTAGAGGCCAGAGGGACGTAGTACAAACCACTTTCGACATAGCCAGACTTTCTTTATGTGAACTTTCTCAACAAAACCTAAAACCCAAATTTATCAACTTTCTCCAGGGTTTTCTTCGTCATTCTCTAGGTGTGCTCCCTTAAAGGAGGGTAATTCTTTTTGTATCTTTAGACTCTTCTTCATCCGACCTACCCTCAGATTCGAGGAGCAGGTTGTTATAATGGAGAGCAATGAGAATTTTCCATTTCTTTAAAGTAAAAAGCGCCGTCACTGCAAATGATGCAGGAGAGGAATGCTGGTAAGAAATTGTTCATAATGTTGATTAATATGTTTATTTTACCGCTCAGCTTACTATCAATGCAGCTGCACACTGAGCTCTGAACCTGTAAACTTCATACATTTCAACATGGCACTCAAGAAGTGCATTAAGGTCTGACACTGCCCCATAATGAGGAGTATGTGGAAAGCATTTTAGTTTTTGGACAAATCAAAGTGAAATAAATGTTACAGATTGAATAACTGATGTAATAAATAGACTAACACAAACACACAAATAAACTATTTAATCTGTGTTTGATTAGCTGCAATACCAGAAGTGTAAAACACACCTGACAGCATAAAAACATATTAATGCATTTTCTGCATCGCTAACTGAATGCATGTAATTCGCCATGACAACACAGTGCATATAGTTTGCTCTACTGCATCTGCACAGCTTTGCTCAGTGGTATTAATAACATACAACAGGTTTGCAGATACAGTGTTTTCCCTCAGCTGAAAATCTATATTGCTCATAGAGAATATCGTCAGAACAAGGGCTAATAAAAGGGTGGTGCTTGTTACAGCTATTTTAAATCCCAAAGTCTGAACATTACCCTCTATGGAGCAGGTTATCTGTGCAGCATCAGTTGCCATGGTGATCTAACAGGTTAAAAAAGAGAGCCACCTTTTAGACATTGAAAACTGTGACTTTAGACTCAACATACCTCACTAACCCATCAATCTCACTTTATAGTACACACCACTGGCTCTGTCAAAAGTTCTAAAACATCTTTACTTGGACCTCTTAAGTGGTCTAATTAAGAAATTTGTTGTTTAATTTGTGCAAAAACTAAAACGAAAAACAAGGGGTAGTTTAAAAGGGAGTCATGAACAAGGCCCTGCAGATTTCCTGTCATCACAGTGATGTTGTTAGATAGAGGCGACTCCAGGAAGTCACTGCACATGGAGAGAAATTGTTCCATCACATACGGTATATTTCAGTCAAACTAATGGGCTAGCATGTTTTCACTGCCGGCTGACCACTGCTAACTGTGTGAGCTACTACGATGTTATCTAATAAACTGCACTGACTGGGTTTGACAGTGTTGTGTTATGTAACTTTTGTTACCTTGCAGGTCAAAGTGATCCTTTGAATGTTCTCAGACCGGTGACATCAGCGTGTTAGATGACCTCTGCCCCCCTGCTGCATCTGTCCGCCCTGGTTGCTGCCTGATAATAGTTAACATAATGTGTTGTTATATTTCCAAGTAAAATAAAGTTTAGATGGCAGTAAATCAGAACTGGTCAGAACCAGCCAAGTGCCAGTGGTAGGTACACAAACATGAGGATATGGGCAGCTGTTGTACAGATAATAAAAAGTGCAGCTAGCCAAACAAAAAAGGTAAAAGCTAATGCAAATGCTGTCTTGGTTATTTGAAAATGATAGAACTTGATCGTGAGTTAAAGATCCATCTAACATGTTAAATTACATAACAGCAGGTCAGACTTATGTACTAAATGGTTTTTCACATTTATCATAAATCTTTTTTTTGGCTTTCACTGTGCAAAATTAACCAAATGTTTCACTAATTTACATTTGACATGTTTTCTTTGTTTTCAGCTGGTCCCTTCAGATGCATTGCTGTGTTTAACGAATTCTGTTAAATGCCAACAACAGCTAAATTAACCCAATTTAAAATTCTGAATGTTAGCCAGCTCTAACTTTATCTTTACTGCAGTTATATATCTGAAATACTGTATGCAGCATGCCTGTCCCCAAAAATCAAAAGTCATAAATCATGTTCTACACATACAACGGTTATATCTTTCTCTCTTTGCCTTCACTGACAACTGAATGCGTTTTGTGAGTCTGGCCTTGTAAATTCTATCAACTACTTAGCAATCACACTAATGAATGAACAATAAAGCTAGAGTAAATGGAACATGGAAGCACCAAAAGTAAGATGATTTTAAAGCATACACCACCAAAAAAAAAAAGAACTCCACTCCTTACCTTAGATGTTCTTCCAAAGCCACTCCATAACACATTAAAATACACTGCCTGAATACCGCTGGACTTATGCCGGATCCATTAAAACAACCTCATGTCTTAAAAACAGAAATAGGCAACAGGACATCACCACATAACTAACTAACTTAACTAACATAAGTTAAATATAATCAAATAACACTTGATCACAACTAGGCTACAATGTAATGTAATGAAACTACATGAGGATGGGGACCACTTTCTTGTTTTCTCTTTTACTGGTTTGCTATGATAGTTCAACATTTTCTTTCTAATCTAACCAACATGCTTTACCTCAACTGCCCTGTTCTTATGGATATGTTCACGCGTTAATCCTTTGTGTCTTCTCTCTCCCATAGTTTGTGCTTTGTCCTCTCTGTCCTCTTTCTCTTAGTATTTCTCTGCAGGCATGACTGGCTCTGGAGATACTCAGTTCTGATCTGCAGCTACTGGTCCAACCAATGTGTCCAATGTTCTCTTATTTGCTGTCTGCTATCTTTTACTCCCTCTGCCTGTACCCCTAAACTCCAACCAGTCAACACAGATGGCCGCCCACCATAAGCCTGGTCCAACTGAGGGTATCTTACAGTTAAAATGGAGTTGTGCCTTTCTGTCACGAAGATGCTTGATCACAGGAAATCCTTGGTAATCCTTGGATATGTCTGGTTTATCATGTGCATTTTTATAGAGCCTTAACTTTAGTCTTAAATTTGTCAGGTCAATCTCCATAATTAATATTATTGTAGGCTTTTAGCCTTAATATTTAAATTAGCCAGGTTAATCTCTATAATTAATAATACCGTGGGGTGTTCTGCTTAATATTTAATGCAGTCAGGTAAATTTGTGTTTTATATAATTTTGTAGGGTTTAGCTGTAATATTTAAATGACTCAGGTAAATTTCCATAATAAATAACACAGCAGGGTCTTATCTTTAAATTTGTAACAGCAATCTTATTTCTCTTGCGGAAACCATTTTGGCTCAGTGGCGGTTGTTTGAAATATCCTACATAAATAACAATGACGAGACTTGATGCGACTCAAGAAAGAGCTTTGATGCGATCATCTGACATATTTAGCAGCGCAAGATGTTGCAGGTTTAGGTGGAACTGGAAAATGGGGCTCTACTTTGTCTGCTATTTTTGTGAAATCTGCTCTCTAGGTTGAGCAATGTGTTCGCCTAATCTTGTGGAATACTCTGGTGACGTGCGATGAGTGCATAGATTGGCAGGTATGCAGTTAGGTAAGAAGGCATACCATGTGATCATCTCATGTGAACTAAATGTAGCAACAGGGTTGACTTTTTACTGGCCTGTGACTGGCCATGATGATAACATATTTCTTCCTTTTTTGTTGTTTTTTTGTTTGCTGACATAAACTTTCAACAAATACAGCAAAAAAATGCCTCTGGAATACACTTAAAACTCCAGCTTTAATGTTGATTTTACTGTTTTAAAACAATATATACATGATTTCTATACACTGTCATTATTGGCTAACAGGATATTGTCTAATTTGTTCTGTGTGATCCAATATAGAGACTTGAGGCATGACTCTAACTAAAAGACTTGACCCTTGACTTGAACTTGTGTTTTTTGCCACATGAAACATCTTTGGTGAGAAGTGCTCAGAGGTGATATATTCCTTTTAACGCCACAAACATGACTGTTCATAACAAATGGTTTATTCAGTGCAGCACCGAGCTGAACGCAATGTTGCAGTCAAAACTGTTCCCAAGAAGGAAGAAACATTTCTTAGAAATTACGTAATAAAAAGAAAACTGTTGCTGGTTAGATCTGAAGTCTTTGAATTTTGAATATTCCTGAGCTGATCACAGAGCATCTTTATTTTATTCTGTTTCCTCCTTTTCAACTGTACTCTTCCTCTCTGTGATGATTTCATGACATTTGTTTTCTGTCAGGGCTTTGAATATAGATAAGAATATATAAAAACGTTCTTTTAAAGACAGCCACGAATGCAAAACTGACCTGATGTGTGCTCTGTGCAAATTTAGAGAGATCTGACAGGTCCTCACCTATTTCCACCTCACTGCTCCCGTTATCTTGCCTCGCTTATCCTTTTTTTTCCCAGCTCTGCTATATTTCTCTCCCTTTGTCTCTCTGCGCAATACTTTCTCTTTCTGCCTCAATCTCCCATGAATGCCTCCCTCCACCCCCACACCCTTCCCCATATTTCACAATGTGAAAAGTCACCCAGAGTTTTCCTTCTAGGGTTTTTGCGGACAGGAAGTCCATATTTAATGAAGTGACTCTCTTGTTAAAATGCTTTTAAGTGCTCCTGTGCAGGGCTTTGGGCTAGAGGGGAGGAGGCGGGGGCTGATGCTTTTATTTATTCATTGGGCGGTTCAGTGCCTCTTCCCCGCTCTGGCTCTATGAAGAAGGGAGAGGATTAGAGGAATGAATCCCCCCTCCTTCCCCAACACACACACACACACACCCTTCCTCCCTCGCTGGCCATGTTCCCTCCCTCGGGGGACACCCCTGCGTCAGTCCACATTAACATCCATCAGAGCATGGTGCTCTAGAGGGGGACGAGCCTCTGTCCCACTGAGCCGCACATACATGCGCGAGTACATGTACAAAACTCACGCACACCCACGTACACAACACGTGAGAGGCGAGTGCACACGCAGGAACATACACAGAGCAGCAGCAGGCGCGTTCTCAAACCAACACTCCTCGTACTTATGAGTCACGGACTCAAAGTGTCTCCGTCACCCTGCTGCAGTTCCTGCCTTGAGCTACACTCAAATTCAGTTTTGTTTATACTCTACATTCAAATTGGACTTGTTTCCAGAGAGCCCTCCAACATCTGAGTTACACAAGTGCAGCTGTCCCCTACTTGATCAGTAGGCGTATTTGAACAAGTTTGAACAAGCATCTGAAGACTGTCGGGAAAATAGACGGAGGAGATGGAAGACGGAGAAGAAGAGAAAGTTTCTCCCAGTGAAGGCTGAGATTTGTGCGTTGTTGCGGATTCCTCTCCTCTTTGTGTGAAGTTTTTGGGCTGTCTGCTCCCTCGTTATCTCTCTCGCTTGTGGAATGGGAGGGGAGCCGAGACTCAGGCTGGATGAGAGAGGCATATCATTAACCAAGAGTGTTTCTACAACAAAGCGCAGACTCCATCAAATCCCACTCATTCCCACACACTGGTGTCATTCTCATGCAGTGAACTGCCACGTGAAAAAAATGCCCTCATTTGTCGAAGACATGCATCATTTTTTTTGTTGTCAGCAGGCCTAATAGAAATTCCTTTAATATTTTCCTGTCTTAAATCTGAGAATTTTGAGAAACTAGAGCTCATATCTAAAAATGGATTATATTCGTTAGGGCCGGATTGATCTGTGTGTGTGTGTGTGTGCGTGTGCGTGTGCGTGTGTAAGTGTGTGTTTGTGTGTGGGGGTGTTGTGTGCATACACATGGATCCTTATTGGTGGGCTTCACTGTAGTCATGCAGAGGGATGCAGATTGTTTCTAATTCACTACGCTGACCTAGATTCTGAAATCAGGCGCATTAAAAGAGAGATGTGGCCCCATGTCAACGCACACTAAAACACATCACCCCATGTCTCAACATAATGTGTTATAAGATCTCCCTTCCTGTCCATTCAAGACTCCTTACCTTGAAAGATCCAACTATAGATTTGATCTGTTCACACCAGCTTACACATCTGTAATTCCCCCCCCTTCCTCATTTTAAAGCCTCCCCTGCTCCTCTCTCATCTTGGAATCTAACATCAAAAAGAAATGTTAAAATGCAAATTCATTTTCCCGGCTAGCTCAGTTCACACAAACTTATAATTGGATTCTGCCTATTAATATGAAAACTTTTCTTCATCCTCATCATTGGATCTCATATTAGCCTAACCACAATAGACATGAACCGGCTTCACTTCCGTGATAAATCGGAGACAGAGAGATGGAGAGGCGGGAGAGGACAGCGAGGACGGTCGCCCTCATTAGCGTGGAAAAATGCCTCATTGAATCACACGGTAAGCCCAAACCAAGGTAGCACAGTTAACACAACAAGTTAGGAATTAATCAGCGGCATGATGAAAGTGTGCACATCTGCCTGGTTAACATGCGGTCAGTGATTCCCCTCTTCCACTTGGTTACATTAACTATTCTGTTTTTCCGTTTCCCCCTCCAATCAGCTGCTTCGTTCGCCTTTCGAATATTTTCGTGGTTGATGGGAGATGTGAACTGCACATGCATGGCTAGCATGTGCAGGTTAAGGAACACTGATGCTAAAGCGCAGAAGGAGGAATAAAGAAACAGAGAAGGAGAGAATCAGTGTGCAATGGTTGGGAAAGAGACAGACGGCCTGAGAGAGAGCACCAGATGCTGTGTGGGAGGGTTATTTAATTGATGATATCACACCTCTTTCCCTCTTCCTCTCCCTCTTGTTCTCCCTCTTTTCTTCCTCGAACACACACGCATGCACATCCGCAGACACACCAACACACACATTAGTGCTCATGCACACTGTATTTGCCCTGTCACCTTCTTATCCTTGCATGACACACCGCCCACACTTATCCCTGCTCCATCCTGCCCACCTTGGACTCCCCAGAGATTCGTGAGGCCTGTAGCTTGTGTGAAGCAAAATTGAATGAGTACCTTCCATCAGAGCGACAAAATAATGTTGCCTTTTTCCCAGATTATGATTAAAGACTGGCTGGTTATGCGCGTCATTGTAAATTCATGCAGAGGAAACCCTACAAAGGATGGAAAACATCTCAATTTGATGTGTTCTCTGCTCTGTGCATTAAGCCATTTGAAAATGTGTAACAACAGCAATTTGGTGGGTTGTTTCGAGAATGCAAACAATGCCTCCGCAGCCACAGTTTATGCTTTCTTGGCCTCTCTTTACTTCTTGTTTCTCTGCATGCAGGTAGAAACAGTTCCACGTGCTTCCTGCCAAACTAGAAAAGCCCCAGAAAATGAGTCTCATTAATTAGCTTCTCATTTGTAAATGCAAATGAGCTTAATTAAAAAATAGACTCTCCTTTTGCGGGCTTCAAAAGAGAGACAGTGAGGCCTAATCAGGAGGTTTGTTCAGCTGTGGCACTAATGAGACATATTTGGCCTAACGAGGGAGCAATGCCCTAATTTGTTTATGCTAATGATATGAAACAGTGCTTGTCCTTTTGGTGTATCTGGGAAGGGATCAGTCACACACACGCCTCTGTGTGATGTACCTTCAGGGTTTCGTACAGCGTTGGCGAGGTGCTGCAGCGGCCTCACTGAATTGTTTCAGTAGGTTAATTGGCTTAATTAGCCTAATAGAGATCATTGGGGCGATGACTCAATGTCAAAGCATATGTGAGTTTCTGAGGCATTTTGTGCAGTGAGAACGAACGAAAATGTTGCTCCTCACGCTGTGGCAGAGACTTAAGGTTAACTCATCGTGTCTGACAAATATTCCTCAAGAAGTAAACAAAGCGCAGCAGGCCCAGGTCAAGTCTCAGGTCTACAGCTTAAAGGATAATTGTGGTCTATTACAGCCTGGGCTTTTTTTCACTGTCACCATTACATTTATCAGCAACAACAAGCTGGTACTCCTCACTGTTTGCCGAGTTGTGGGACTATGGCAACATCACTGGAAAGGAGTCCAGCTGGGTAAAAAAGAAGAGCAGAGCTGGCCAAAATAAGTTCTAATGCAACTATAATTATTTTAGCCATGCTAGCAGCTGTTTTTAAAATGCCAAAAGGCAGTGCGTTGCTTTGTTCAGGACTATCTCAACAACTATTTGATGAATTGTCATGAAATGTTAGGATATCCGTGATTACCCGTGGATCAAACCTACTAACATTTCCTCTTGTTGATATTCTTCATTTTTTTAAGATATCAAAAATAAAATTGCTATAAAACTGGGAAAAAAAACTTCTGTCACCTGCAAAAAACCCCTTTGATTTAGCACCATCATCAGATCCAAATTTTTATTGATCAAATAAAATATTATAGTACTTTGTGTTTACGCCAATAACTAATTGTTCAGGAAGAAAAACCTTGTTTGCTACCTAACTGTCGAAGTTAGCAGCTAGCTAATAAACATGGGGGAGGATTTGCAGAAGTTGGTGGACACCAAAAACTGCTAAAAGGACAGTGAGGCTGGAGTTACATTCACTAAGTGGCTAGAAACCAGATCCAGTCTACTGCATGTGTTTATAAGCAGCTTAGTCGGACCATTCTCTAGTGCGGACACATCACTGTGCAGAATGGCCTGGCAGCCCCTAATTACTGTTCTGATATACTGTGGCTATACATAATAATAATAGCTCTGGCTTGTTTCTCTTTCTTAAAACTAAACACAGTCATCTTCGGCGTTGCTAAGCCCAGGAAGCAGCAATGGTGTCCCCTCGAAATAGTAATGGCAAATTGTTTTAGTGGATCATTTGCATGCAGGGAAGTGAACATTGTCGTTTTACTAGCCAATTCAATGAAAATTAAATTAGCAGGGCTGCCTTATTAAACCTTAGGGTAAACTTGAATTTATCAGTGTAATAGACTGCTGCGTGGAGATTGTTATTCGAGTAGTGAATGGGATTCGAAAATGCTAACACATAGCTAGTGGAAGGGAAGGAGAAAGTCACATGAAATGTACGGCCTATGACAGTCTTTACCTCCATTCTACATCTGGTGAGTCTGACTACAAGCAGCTAATAACACACTTACAACATAAGTCTATGTCGTGTTTTAGGCTTCTTTATTGACATGAAGTGGCCAAAAATCAATTAAGGCATCAGGCTGGAAAACAGAGTTGTACAATAAAATTACTGCTCAGGCTGCCCATTGTAAACATTCATTACAATTTATGGACAGAAAGACGTTGCAGACGGTTCAGTTTTAACTGACGGCACAACAAAGTGTTATTACCAATATTTTGGATGTGCTCACATTTAGTGTTAGATAATCTGACTGGATCACAGTCCGACTTTGTACAATGCTGTCATGTTCTCAGAGCTCAATGATTACTGTGGTAATTACAGTGCTATTAAAGAAATATAGGCCACAACCACAAAGACAAGCAGCAATAAGCAGGAATTATTCCTCAAGGTAGCGCAAGTTAAACTTTATGTAAATGGATTCAATGTTGTCGCTGTGTTGTGCTTGATTTTCCACATCTTACCTGCGTTCATATTTAGGTGTATTTATTAGCACATGTGCTTTTGTGCATACTGTATGTGCATCCACGTGTGTGTGAGTGACAGCGTTCCCTCCACTGTTTAGTTCACCGTTGACTGAGTGTGAGGCCGAGTGAGACGGCAGCATGGCTGGCCCTCACTGATAACTAGGCACAGGCAGAGCCCTGTGCTCCACGCTTCTATTCAGAACACACATGCATGCATGCACACACACATACACGCGTTAATTAATCCAAAAACGGAGGGGAAATCGAAAAAACACTGTCTCCACTTTTAATTGGACTGACTGTCGTCCAACCATAAAGAGAAAACAAGCTCAATCATTCTCCTCCATCTTGTCGCTTGTTGAATTATTGATAGACGGAGCACACTGCACTACAAAATGAAACGGGGGAAGGAGTGCTGGGCTGGAGTGTATTTGAATGTAGTGATAAAATTTGATTATTCATGTGTGATGCATGCTGTGTGGATCCTTGTAACGGAGCGAGGAGGAGCACTGAGTTTCTCCATAGTGACTGTAGAGAACCTGTATGTGCCAGACAAGCCAGCTGGTAGCTTGTTGTCCAAGTACACAATGCTCCAGTTGAAAAAGGAAAAATAAGAGATGTAGATAAGTGCTGAGATGGTACTTAGTCAGTAGGCATTCATTATTCAGTCATATTAACTACTGTGAAATGCTCATCTGCTATCAACCAGCACACACTGCCTCTGCGACCCTTTTCCTTTTTTGCTTGACCTGTTTCACTCAGTATCTGCCCCAGTATCAGCTCTTTTGTTATACTGTAATCATCTCTTCCTTTTCCCCTTGCATCCTGAATTATCTGGTGTTGCTGAAAGGTTGATAAATTATATCAGATTGGCTTTTTTCCAGCTCTGAGATTTTGGCATGTGAGCTTTCTATTTTTCAAGATATTTGCCCTCTCACAACTCAGGGTGACAGAAACCACTGGGGTCTGTCTCTCATTTAACTGAACCGTTATGCTTGTCCAAAATTAAAGTATAGTTTAAATCATTTTATACAGGTGATCTTTAATGTGGCATATTAGACATGCAATTAAATTCCCATTATTGATAATAACAGCCATATAAAATGAATAACATTCCGTTTTATGGACTTTTTTTTACTGTTTAGTACCTTAATCGAAAAATGATTCATTTCTTTTGACCTCCAATATTTTGATACCTCAACCAGATAATGACAGTGGGGGAATCCCTGAATAGGCTTCTGTGCTTCGACAGTGACAACCCATGTTCGACTTAAACTTCCAGAGGCCAAATAGAGACCTTGAAATATTCCCCTCATCAATTAATCTTCATTCAATGACACACTGCTTTACTTAGCCAACCATTCAGCCTCCTCTGACTGCTATAATTGTCCCAGTTAATTGCTTTTCAACTCTCTTTGATTACAAGGTCGGATCTGAATGGCTGGTGTACATGGCTCAAAGTTGGGTGCAAGTCGCTCTTCCCTCGGCCCCCATATCCTCCTTTTTTCCATCCATCTTCTACTGTCCTTTCTTTACTTCCTGTGGCCCCTCAACCCCGAGGTATCAGTGCTGTCAGAGGTGTGATTTTCATGAACCGATTCATCATGGCGACATGAGTATATAACGGTGTCCCTTAACTTTGATATACTGATACATTATAAACCTCTCGACTTCGAAGATACGCTTACAGTTTCTTATAGTCTGTAATGAGAGGCCTCTGCAAAGGCTTGGTGTATTAATCCACAGATCAAAAAAGAGTTTACTGCACTTATTGCTCAAAATAAGAAATAATGTCTCTATAAAGTGGCACAAAGGGGAAAACAGCAAACTATGATAAAGATATATTCATACTACTTCTTAAAGGATCACCTCCCTACAACTGTTCCTGAATTTATGCGCTGTTGAGGTTGGTTAAGGAGCCCATAATTGCAAAATAGACGGGGGTTTGGTGTGTGTGTGTGAGAGTGAGTGTGTGTTCCTGTGTCTTTCTCCTCTCCCTCCACAGCTCACATGGAGGCGACAGAGTCCCTCTCATTACTAAACAGCACAGCCCCCAAACAAAGGCTCACACACCGACAGCGGCGCGTGTTCAATACCGATAACTGGTGTGGCCTCTCATCTGAATCAGCAGTGCCCTATAGGTCTTGACACATATTCACAACAACAACACACACACACACACACACACACAAACATGTGGGGATGCACTCAGGTCTGAATAGACAAAAAATAAAAAGAAACACCACATAGCTGCAGACATGTTCACAGGCTCGCCCTTATGTGCAATTATTCACACAGGTAGACACACAAGCGTGCACACATCCTTCAAACTCTTGTGTCGAACAGACAGCGATTACCGGATTACTCTGCAGCAGCAACTTGAATATGCATTCAGGCTTTGCATTGTCAGCACGGGCTTTTGTTCTCCATGTGGAGAGGAGCCACGTAAAGCCTTTCTTACATCAAAGACGCCGAACAACAGAAATAGCAGATTGCAAAATACTAAACTGTGGTTCTAAGGGATGCCACTGGGTTGCTGCGCGGAAGAACCTCGCAAATAAGCAACGCAGCGTTATTTCTGCTCCACTTGAACGCCGTTCTCTCCTCATCTGGCCTTCCTCATGTTTCACACCTGGCTGGTTAAATGTGCCACTGGGCCTGGAGATGTCTTCTGAGGGGTGAACGGCAATGAGGCGGTGAACACGGACACACACATACACACACACACACACACACACTTGCTAGGCTGACCTTTGCTCTTTCATGAGCATTTTAGATTAGTTATTTGTAGCTATTGCAAGACATAGTCCTAGTGGAAATGCTGTGCAAGATCATCAGACATAAGTAGCCAATAGTCGAGCACACTGCTATAAATAAACACAGTTCTTCCTTTTGTGGAGACCATGTGGTAAAAGCAGGCTACAGAAATGGTACCTCCTGTTGTGACTAATATCTGCAATCTCCCCGTCTCTCTGTCACACACAGTCACAATGGGTTGTGTATCTCACTGTCATATTTCTTTGATGCTATGTCGCTCTCACTTGCAATTGGGCCAATAGTGCCTACATATAGTGAGATGCCATAACAGCAGGGTGCAAAACGGGGGACTTTTAAAGCGATTCATGTTCCTGTGCATGCAACCATACACATCGATAATTGCATATTTGGGGGCGAGCGCAGAAGATTTCGCCCCTGTTCGCCTCACTGTCTATATTTCAAAGGACACTACATCACAGGTGGGAGTGACCCGTTGTGCAAATAAGTTCCGGGCTGAGGAATATTTACCCACAACAGGTAGATAAGCGTGTCATTTCTCAAGCTGATAATGAGGGAGGAGTGCGCGGGAGGAAAACATGGAAGAGGAGGCGAGGAGGAAAAGGAGTGACGAGAGGTGGAGTGCAGGAAGGGAAGCCTGAAATATGCATGTCATCATGTGGGTGACTGATGGGTTTCTGTGAAAGCCTCTCTCTTGATGGGCGCGTATGTGGCAGGCCTCTAATTGAGCTCTGCTGCCAATCACGGGCGCTTGTGGTGCGTTCGAGTGTGTTCCCGTGTTTGTTTGTTTGCGGCGTTACATTCCCGCACCGGAGCATCGAACAAACACACAGAACTCTGCGTCTTTGATCATCTGAGTGAGACTGTTCTCCCCATGTTGTAATTAGCTCAGCGTTACATGTGAAAGAGACGCGAGATCAAGCAGGAAAACCCAACAGATGATCAGTGCAGAGGGAGAATGCAGCTATCGCCCTCAACTATCGATACCAGTTTGTATCATTGCCACTATCACAAAGATACACAGTTAAATTTTCTTGTTGCATATTCTTATAACCTTGTGCCAAACTATACATCTTACATTTTACTTAAGTTGAAGCATGAAAAATCAGCCATCGATGAGGGCTGTAAAATTCTATGTGCACTGGTGTTCAGAGAAAGTTCATCACAGGCTAAAATTATAAACGTGTTTCAGATACCCTAATTATATAGCAACGCTTTTTACAGGTTGCATCAGATAACAATGACATGTGTAGGTGATGATGAAATCTTGCATCAGCTTTTACTGTCAGCAATATAAAGATGCTCTGCAAGACTTCCACTCATTCCTTGCTCCAGTGGCACCTGGTGAACTTTTCACGATGGTTTCCATTTAGATTATAAACCAAAGCAACTCAAGGGCTTCTGATAACAATTCAGCCGTAAATTTCATGTTAACCTAAACTATTGTGGAAAGGTTGTCCGTCCTTATTTTGGAATATTTTGAGAGTGCCTTAACTATTCATTTTAATGAATATTTGGGATACATTTTTATTTTCAGTGCTGCTTCATTAATGTAACACACTACCGTGACAAAAGGTTAGAAAAGTGAAATTCCTTTCTATGAGTGCCAGCGTAACTATGCAAGAAACGATTCATGAGTAGATTTGTGTCTCCTTTTGTTCTTAAGTCACCTCTGAAAAATCAAATTGAAGCAAAATGAAGCGCATTGTTGCAAAGGGACCTCTGTGTTGAAAACGTTGACTTCATTTCCAACTAAAAAGAATTTAAAGAGCCTTCCTTTATGTGTTTACTTATGTCCAAATAAAGGTCAAGGATTTTTTAAAAATGAAGTTAAATTCCTGCTTTTAAGTCGCAAGGCCTTACATCCGTCTCTGAGAGCCATGAATAAAAGAAAATACACACTGCAGACATTTTGTGTGTTCACTAACACATAATGCTCTTGACCTCCATTTAAAATAAATAAATAAACAAACTTTTCCATTCGTATGACATACAAAATAATTTTATTTATTTATTTATTTTGCACCTGCAGGCCTTTCTGTTTTCCATCCTGTACTTCCTCCCTCTGCTGGTCCAAAGTCTGGGCACATATAGTCATAGATCGCTCACAGAGGAGTAATATCAGTGTCTCCCACCTCCCCGCCATCCTTTATTACCCCCCACTTTTTTTCTGTCTCTCCCTCATGAATAAACATCCCTTACATTCACTCAGTGCTGGCATGAAATGGCCACACAGCCCCTGGCACACGCAGGAGTAATGCCGCAATCATTATTCCACTGCAGTGGTCCCACACAAGCATATTTCACCAATCATGTGGCTCTCTCCCCTGGCTTTTGTTTGGATGACTTAAACAAATGATGTGGCAGTGAGGAGGGCCCGTGTACCACAGCTCCCCCTGTTAACACGGCAACCGTTGACACAGACACAGCAAAATTTGCATAAGAGTACGCTTGAGTGGTACTGGCAATTCTAACAGGGGTCCACAGATTTTTCCCTCTCTTTTCTGTGAGAGGGTGGAGTTGAGGTTGGAGGGGGGTGGTGTAAATGGAGGGGTGGTGTGTTATTTTTAGTTCTCCCGCTTTTCTCCTTCTCCTTTCATCCTGTTCTCCCCTCTCTCCTGTTCAGTCCAACTGCCAGCTCCTCTTTTCTCTGGGGTTTAGTGTTGAATTGGAAGTAATGAAAGATGCACACATGCCATGAGACTGGCCAGGCTTTCAGCAATAGAGATGGAGGAAGTCTATTTGGCAGAGCTCTTAAACATACAAGACAATGGTGGCATCTAAGAATCAGTCCAGTTACAAATGACTTGTACCTGATACTAAATGGCCACATATACAGACATAGAAGTGTGTTTATAAATTTTAATACATCCCTGCTATTATTTTCTTTACAGCATTTCAGCAGCAGTCACTGGAGCATTTCAGAACAATGGCCTCGTGAAAGATGACGAGGAATCAGTTAAAGGAGGGGGATGTTTAATACAATCTGACATTTTGAAGAGAACGCGTGACAACTGCTCTGTCGATCCGGGCAATAATACATTTAACAAGGACAGCGCTGCATATGAAGGTGAAGAAGGAGTGGATAATCATGATAATGCTTATTTCTGTTTTGGCTTTTTTTGGTTCATATCAATATCTGAAAATAGAACGAGGAGTGATGTATTCAGGGAAGTTAATCAAGCAGCCAGAAGGGCCACTGCTCTGTCCTTTCATGTGCCTATCTCTCCCTGCATGTCTCCTATCTCTATCTCTTTCATTCCCCTTATCGCGCCCTTCTTTAATCACAGCATATCAATGTGACTGATACATCTAAGAGATATATTTGGGTGCTGTTCACTTTGCGAGAAAGTTCTATTTGAATTCCGCGATATTGCTCTCGCTTGACTTTCAGACTTCTCACAGTGAGGTGGCAGCTCACAGGAATACCAAACAATGAAAACAAGCAACAATATCTCCCTAAATGCTTATGCAAAGCAAGTGTGCGGCACGATGTGTGTTTGAATATGTGTGTGGGTGTGTGTGTATAAGCACCAGTGACTCTGCTGAGTCCTCAGGGTGGGTGTGGCACAGCACTGTTCAAAGGTTGTCGCCATGGTGATAGATGTGGGGTCATCTCCATGACGATGGATTGGAGTCGATGTTGGCCGCCAAGGTCGCGGACCAAGGACAAGGCGAGAGTGATTGCAGCCACCCAGACAGGAAATCGAAGAGGAGCACTCCAAAGGGGGGTCGAGGAAAAAGGTGCAATTTCACAAGCCAAATTACTTCTGGGATGGAGGAGAGAAAAATATCACAGCAATAACGGCACCAGGGATGAGAGGAGGGAAGGAGAAGGAGGAGGAGGTGGAGGTAGAAGGAAGGAGGAGGGAGGTCCCAAACAAAAGCTCAATTATCAAAGTCATCAAACATGTGTGCTTAGATTAGCAAATAGAGTGACATCCTATTACCTTGATGCCATACAAAACCCCCCGTCTTACCGAGAAGGAATTTTCAGGAGTATCCGTCTGGAGTTTGGCCGTGATTTTTCATGTGTTTTTATCAAGCTTGGTTTATTTCTGAGACTGATGCCGGCTGTGACTAGAAAATATTGATTGCATTGTGCAATGTGTTCCGCCGCAGCCCTACTGATTTCTTTTTTCTTTTTTTTCCCCTCTTTTCTGTCTCTTTGCTCCTCCTCTGCTCTCTGGCGATTGCACAACATTAGTATGTGGAACAACAACATATCAGTAAATTGTTAACGAGAACAGGCGGTGAATAAATGGCAACGACAACTTAAAATTTCTGCCTCGTTGCCTCGTTCTCTCGCTGCTCAGGGTTTCCCCCACGCTTTTTCTCTCTCACTCAGTATGCCCTCTATTCTGTGTGTGTGTGTGTGTGTGTGTGTGTGTGTGTGTGTGTGTGTGCTCATACAGATGAGTGTCTGTATCGGCAGACTGAGTGCATTGAATCATTAAGTCCACAGTGCCACTGTGCCCATTGCCTCATTGCACCTAATTAAGCCCCTTTTGTTTCCTATCAATTAACATTGTAATTAAAACTAGTCATGCTTCTGTTTACCCGGAGTCTGCTGATTCAGAGGAAATGACACACAAACAGTGATATGAAGGAATTTGGCCAATAAACACATGCACACACGTGCCCTACACATCCCTGTAGACGTGAATATCCCTGTGCCATGTATGCTCACACACTGTCGCTCACACTTCTGCAACAGCGATGCTCATCTGGGCCTTGTTCGAGAACATGATAGAGTAAAGGTTGATGACTGAGCTAGGAAATTAGAGCAGAATCCTTTAGTGTGTGTGTGTGTGTGTGTGTGTCTGTGTGTGAATGTGTCTAAGTGTGAACTGCTCTTGAGTCGTTAGCAGAACCAGGGGATTCACCTGCCGATAATCTCGCACTAATCACCTAATCCTCCATCCCTCAGGTGAACAGACAGGAAAGGAGTACTTGACAAAAATGGAAGCTTGACAACATGAAACTTACACACACACACACACACACATTGTATACTGATGTGCTTGTACTGTATATGTACACACACACACACAAATAAATAAAGTCAAACAAACGGGTGTTACTCCATCCTGTCTCTGTCAGCCCTGTCCTTCCTCGACACGCAAATGTACATTTTACCAAAAAAATACACCCTATCCTCTTGTTTCCATGGCAACTGACTGTAGAGCTGTGGGTATATGAGGCAGCAGGCGGCAGGCGAAATCACTGAAGTGAGAGGCGTACCGGTCTGTCACCTCAGCCTCCCCGGAGAAACAACACCTCGTACTGTACTACTGTACTCTCTCTCTCGCTCTCTCTCTGCATCTATCGCTGAAAATTTACAAGAATGTTTTGTCTTTTGAACACACACACACATTCATGCACCATCTTCCATGTTGCTGCCATTACTGTAGCTCAGGGCAGATGGGGCTACGAACCCGGACATTTCTGTGTAAAACGTGTGTGATCTTACTAAAAAGTGATCATGAACTGTCACCTAGACACACCACCCTTACTGGTTTTTCCTTCCTGGGTGATTGCTGTTGCTGCTGGTGGAGGCCAACCTGTCCTTGGGTGCAGTAAAGGATTACAGCAGCACACACCATGTGACCTTAATTCCCCCCTGCCTGCTTCTGCTGTTCTCAGCCAATCAGGATTAGGGATGAGCTGTGCATGCATGTGTGTATGTTGTGCATATTCGTGCATCTTTACATGGCCGTGTTTGTCAAGCGTTGTTTGTCTCAGGCGTATATGCTCAAATAGATGGATTAAGTGAGATAAAAAACAGGTGGGGTGGGGTGGGGTGGGGGGGATTTTGATTGTGTGTGCATACGTGTGCCAGCCTGTGCTTCTTTTTTTTTCTTTTAAAGAGGGGGTGATAGTATGAATCAGCAGCGGCAACAGCAGTCACTCTGGCACGTGTCACACATTCAGACGACCTCATTCATCCCCAGCAACCCCCAAAATCCCGCTGCTCCTTCCCCTCACCCACAAAACAGACCTCAACCCCGACACAGCCGGCACCGTCAGTAGGCTCAGCTGGTGGCTGAGGGAGGAGGAGGGGTGAGCAGAGAGATGGAGCAGTGGATGGATGGATAGAAATAGGGGGGAGGGTGGGGAGGGCAGGTAGCGGGAAGACTATTTAGTAGGAAGAGTTTTTTTTCCTCTCATTGGTTACAATGCATTTTTCAAAGATGGAGTAGAAGTAGAGGAGTGTAGAAAAACAAATGGTGAAGGATAAGAGGAGAGTAGTGAAGTCTGGAAATGTGATGTTAATAATTGTGTGTGTGTGTGTGTGTGTGTGTGTGTGTGTGTGTGTGTGTGTGTGTGTGTGTGTGCAGTGGGGTTGGGGTCACAGTGTGTGTGTGTGTGTGTGTGTGTTGGGGAGGGGGACGTCAATTAGATATGGAGATCAGACAGAATAAGCAGCAGTTTAAATATGAGCATTACATCAGGGGGAGACGTCTGGCTGTTACGTTGCGTTGCGCCCCACCAGATAAGGCCCGCACTGGGCTTTGTGTGTGCGTCTTTGTGTCTGTGACGCAGCAGACTTAGCAGACGCAGCACCTTGCCTCGTAGGACACCCGCTGTTGTTGGCGACCTTTGACCTTAACCAAACCTTGACCCCGGCAGAAGGCAACTGATTTACCCAACAAAGACAGATGACACAGCGGAGCCCGAAACTGGTGCTAAACTCTGACCTCCGTCACCTCCGGTCCTGACCCAAACTCTATCAGAAGCCAAACACAACCCGCCCCGTCGACACACGCGCACACATTCAGATAATGAAGCAGGAGCAACGCTACACTCATCCATCAAAGCAGCAGAAAACCAATACCATCAAATGATATACATTATTTGACGTATACTTGCTCCACATATGCAAGTGGAGCCGTCATTATTATGCTAACTAGTTCACTTTGCCCATTGTTTACGGTCTAAAATGAGACATTTTATTTTTCCTGTCTCTCAATTGAGATAAAAAAACAAACTGCACAGTAATCTGCTGAGGCTGCATAAATCATCATTTTCACGAAAGATGTAAATGCTCGAAAAGTTATTTGGAGCAGGACAGTTTGACAATTTGGTCTGCAGCAGATACGAGTTTTGGCAAATACAAAAATATAAAAGAAAACAAACCTGCGATAAGAAAAGTCAAGACAAATTCTGCTTTAGACTTATCAGTTTGTCCAAATGCATCATGGAGTTAAACATTTAATTCAGCTTATAATTCAAAATGCTTCAGTCATATCTCTTGAAACCACAGACACACAAGAAAATTATTCACACACATTTAAAACAATCTAAGAATACAAATTATGATCATTTGAGGAAAAAAAATGTCCAACACCACAAAGCTGCGTTGTGCCACATTGTGCATTCGTCTTTCTATATAGAAAGTAAACCTCTTGTGCTGTGACTGATCACATGGGTTACTGTTTGTTTTACATATAGGCAACCTAAAACACACATCACAGCTTACAGGACATGTGTGATGTCATCCAATTTTGGTAATTTGGTGATTAAATAATCCAAAATGTTGAGTCAACAACATTTTGCAATCAGTCGTCTTTTCGACAAAGTAAAGGAAATGTTAGAAAAAGGAACACAGGATTTGAATACTGGCAAGAAGAAGCGCAAAGACAATACGTGTTATATAACTATGTGACACTCACACATAATCTAATATTTTTTATTTGGTTGTCCTATCAGATTAACTTTGGTTCTGTTGGGGTCACTGTACAGCTCGCTGAGTTAAGGCGTCACCACATGGGTGCAGGTTGCCGGCAGTCGTGGGTTCGAGTCTGGCTCACGACCCTTTGCTGCATGTCTCTCTCCTCTCTACCCTGTTTCACCCTGTCTATCACTAGAACTTGAAAAATCTCCCTCCCAAAAAAACCTTTGTTTTTGTTTCTTAAAAATGATCATTAAAAGTCTACATGGAAATATGATGCAGAAGGTGCATCGGTGATTTCTCGCTCTTTGACTCAGAAGTAAATTTATTACATTTATAAAGCGGGTAGCGTTGACATGCACGTTAGCTGCATATGGAATCTGGATGTGTTGCTGTCTGAGTCATGTGAAGAAAATGTCTGGCCCCTGAACTGCATGTGTGTCTGTAACAGATGGTGTGTGTGTGTGTGTGTGTGCGCGCACATGTGTGTGTTTTTCCTACAAAGTTTGGCAGTAGCACCTTGTCGCTCTGCGGTGCATCATGCCAACTGCTTTCGGCCGGCCACATAGCAACCCTCCGATCTAACCTGCTTCTTCTTTCGTTTCTAGACTTTAGATATATTTTCTGAAGGCTTGTCTTAGACCCAAACAACACATTTTGCTGAATTTTGCTTTAAGATGTTGGATGCAGCAAGTATTTTTGCTTCCTGACAGTAAAAGAATTTTTTTTTATCTGTTTATTTCAGTAATACAAAAAAATTATCTGACTTTTAAGAGGGCGCAGTGTAGTGGACGCTGCTCAGGTTATACTCTTAAGTGATCTCTTGCTATAATTTGCTTCTTTCTCAAACACACGACCAGTTACCTGCCATCAAATCTGAGTTAAATTATATTTTCTACAAGTAGTACAACCCAAACTCTTTTTTTAAATGTCTAGCAGTAAACATATATTTTACATTTGTTTAAGTTTTTATGGAGCAAGATTACACTAAATGGTAAATGGTCTGCACTTATATAGCGCTTTATCTTACCTTAGTGGTATCCAAAGTGCTTTACAGTGTGTTTCACATTCACACACCAATGGTGACAGAGCTGCCATGCAAGGCACTAATCTGCCATTGGGAGGAACTAGGGGTTCAGTGTCTTGCCCAAGGACACTTCGGCATGCGGAGGGGCCGGGGATTGAACCGCCAACCTTGTGATCAGTGGACAACCCGCTCTACCACCTGAGCCACAGCCGCCCACTAAAACAAAGAGGACAGTTGTTTACTGCATAGAGGCTGTCTTAGAGTACACTATACTAATTCCAGTATTGTAGCAAAAAGATATGCACATTCACTATACATTAACGTGTAACATAGCTATAGATTTCGACATACAACAGTGCCAATCAACCCCGTCTTTGGCATTTGGCTACAATTTTCTATAGCATTTGAAACTTTTGCTGGTCCGTCCCTGCCATCTTCTGCAGATATGTCCAGATAGCTACCATTTGTTGTACTGAAGAGGGAGATGTGTGGCTGGTTTGCCCCAACATCGTGAGGGAAAAAAAATCTTCTGAGAGGTAGAATCAGAATCTTTAATGTCATTATACAACAAGTACAACGAATTTAAATGCAATCCCACTTAGCGCAAAGAAGCAATTCTAAACTAACAGAAACTATGTGCAAAGACAAAATCAAGAGGTTTTATAAAAATGGAGATGTATGAAAAATAAAATGACTACGAATAAATAGATATAAACACACGAAAATGTACAATAAGCATGGGGGGAAAGTTCTGTGTTTTGGTCTGTTTGTCCTTGCTTTTATTTCCTGTACTGCCAATGGAGGAATTGAGAGTGAGGTGGCAGGAAAAATGATGCCATCCTGGGCCAGGTGGGAAAAAACCACACCATCCCATACAAATACTCAACATCAGCCTCACCTGGCAGAAGTCTTAATTTTTCAGATTGTGTCGAAAACAGGCAAGCAAAATGTTGCATGTTGTGCCACAGCAATGGAAAGTGCTCCACAGTTTAGTGTTTGAGTTTTGAAACAGTGAACTTTGGGTTAGAAACTGTTTTAAAAAATGGAATAAGACAAAAACTGCACAGCACCACTGCTGTATGCTCCTTCCAGGTGGTGAGAGGTATACATCTACCCCGAACATATTCGAAAGATACGAATCCGTCAGTGTCAGTGTATAATGAGGGAAAATGATGTTGTCTGATCCTTTGTTGCGCTCGTTCAGTGATATTTAATAACTGTCCTAACTGGGCTTGTAGAAATGACAGCACAAGAGGTTTGACATTTCCAGGTAGTTTTTCCACATAGAGCCATGGAGAGAGAGCAAGAGAAAAAACAGATAGATAGATAGATAGATAGATAGATAGATAGATAGATAGATAGATAGATAGATAGATAGATAGATAGATAGATAGATAGATAGATAGATAGATAGATAGATAGATAAAAGGGAAAGAAACCAACTTAAATAAGCACAAAAAAACCTAAAAGTCCCCGAGGATCACATTTCTCTGGTAATCTAGAACAGATTGTGCTTCAAAGTTATTTCAGACAAACTTTGTAGATTCTCTGAAAATGTGATTGAAATGACAAAAAGAGAAGGAGCAATGAGAGGGGAGTGTGCAAGAAAGACCCGTTCACGCCTCTGAAAATCTGTGAAAGTTGTTTGGGATTCATGAGTGCTTCTTGGGAAAGGCACACACGCAGATTTCATTTCATAAAAGCAGAAAATGCAATACCCAGCTGACGAGCCGCGGCGCTACAGAATTCTTTTTGGCAACACTTTGGTACCATCAAGAGCCGACTACAAACAGCAAAGCAACACTGATTTGACACGTGTCATGGGTGTTTTGTAAATACTTTGGATATTTTTCCTCCTCCCTACACTTGACTATCGCTGCCTCCTGTCACAGTGCTGCTGCTGCTGTGACAAATGCTCCCCAAAACACCCTTTTTCTCGCAGGCCACGTGAAAAACATGTTCAAGGTTTAATATGTGGGAGGGAGGAATTTTACATTGATTATTAAAGGCTGGATGGACTATGAAATTATCATTTGCAGTGCATGTGACTTCAATTCACTCTTGTCTGTATGCAGACTCTGCAACAGGACTGTCGTGCTGCTGCTTTGCTCAGGGAGGTGGAGGTGTGTGTTGGGTGGGAGCAGTGGGGTGGGTGACAGGGCAGCAGCCATGCCCAGACACACTCACCCTCTCTTGGGCTGATGCTACCAACATCTCTCGCTGCTGGAGACACGCACAGATGAGTCCTGTCTGGAAGCAGCACTGCAGCCACACAGCATCAAAGTCCTGAAGTGTGTGTGTGTGTGTGTGTGTGTGTGTGTGTGTGTGTGTGTGTGTGTGTGCTCACTGCCATTGGTGGAAAGTAACTTTTTTACTCAGGTACTTAAAGTAGATGTAACCCCATGTAAAGTACTTTTCAATATTGCTTTTAAAGGTGCCATATGAGTAAAGTTTATGATTATTATATTTAGCAAATATCCAATTTTTTTTGCAGGTTTCGGATTTCAGGTATTTTGTTTGAGCATTTTAATTTTGTGTAACTTTTTACTCCCATTATATTCCATTTTAAAATGAACTCTGAGAGCTGAAGTAACTACTTATTTTGTCAGTGAATTAAAAATGATATAATGCACTTTGCCAATCTATGAAAAGCATTCACCGCCCTTACAACTGTTCAGTTTTTACAGCATACAATCAAATTCATAGGTTCGGCGTGGATTTTTTTCTTGACACAGATCAATAGAGAAATACAATTCAAAGTCAAAATGATAATGAATCTTTACAAAATTATCTAAAGTGAAAATATTATATAATGTAAAAAATACATAAATGTTCACCCTTGGACCATCCCTGGTGCAGGAAGTTGATTTGTGTGGATTACCTTTTTTTGCAGTCAAGTGAGTCTCAGCTGGTTGTAGCACTTGCAGCATGGAGTAAAAGAAACACTCCGATCAGCTCCGCATTGTTCATAAAGACTGACAGCTTGAGAAGCTTTGCCAAAAATTAGGAAAAGTTGTTTTGTCAAGACTCAAAGGCTGCAAAACTACTTTAACGTGCATGTAAACACAGTTTTAATTGGGATATTGTACTGAATATGTTCTTTGCACTATGTATTTGTAATTTACTTAGGTTACTTTGTAAGGATCCTTTAAGGCTGATCATTGAAGCCAGCAAGGTCTACTTTTTCAGTGAAAATATCAATAAACATATAAGAGAAGGGATTGTTATCTTAAAACACATTACAATAAACTTTGAGCAGATATAAATACTTTCAGTCTTGATTTTTTGATTTCTCACATATACATTTCTTAATATTTTCTTGTGTAAAATTTTGAATACAGGACTTTTTTTCTTTATTATCCCTTACTTCTTTAACTAAAGTAAAAGATCAAACATACATCGGTGTGGGTGCCCTGATAGCTCACCTGCTCGTGTTCACATCATGTACCGGGGTATGAGACATACAGGCTTTTTGCTAGATGTTATCTTCGCTCTCCTTGCTTTCTTTTTTCTCTTCAGATGTCCCTATAATGAAAAATACACATCAGGGTAATAAAATATGATGTTTCTGCGCTGTGCAAAAGTATAACCTGTCCAGCTATAACACTAAAGTGATTTGTGGGGATTTAATTCTTGACCTTGGAAACAAAAAAAACTGATACCTTGGAGTTAAGAGGGTTCTGCATTTAAAATTCTATTAATATCATTAATAAAAACAAGGAACAGTGATCTGCACACTTTCAAATTCAGCTGCAAAATGCACACTTTGACACTTAAGTGCACTTCGGAGTGTATTTATAGTTCTACTTTCACTTAAGTAAAAGATCTGAATTCCCTCTAAAACATGTAGCTGTATCTGTGTCAAGGCATTCGTCCAAAAGGGTCTGTTTCTAAAGATTAATCAACCTCATCAGTGCATCATGAATGGCGGAGCTGGAGGTGAGGTGAAATGAGGTGGCAGCAGAGAGTGGCAAAGAGGGGAGGACAGTAAGGGGTCAGCGGGAGGAAAGAAACGATGGATACAATGCCGCAGGGTCTTGGCATTGCCTCCTTTTAACGACATTACAGTGGAAAGAACAAGCGGCAATGAGCGACACCGTCATTAACCTCTGGCTGGGCTATAAATCAACAGCAGTTCACGCAAATTAGACCAATTCCCCTCGATCTGCCTCCGAAGGCCCTCGCTAGGACTATGCCATTATAAATCACAGGGGACGAGGACACACACACACACACACAAGCACACACAAATAAGCACTCACAGATACATGGAGAGAGCATGCAGACACATTTATTGGTGGTGTTTTACAGTGAGTCATATAAACTAAAAGAATGAAATCTCTCAGGCTTGCCCTTGGTGATTCATACATATTTTCATCATGGCTGCTTATTACAGATAGCTTCTGATTCTGTCTAGGGGCTTAAAGAAATTAACATTACTTGCACCCATGCTGCAAGAGAGGAGAGGAGAAAAACTGTCAGAATAAAGATGACATAGGTTGTGCAGTTTCGCAATATTATCCCGCACAGAGCAGCCCTGGGGACTGATTTGCTGTAAATATGAAAGCATACAGCGTTACTCTTTTCTCAAAACAACAAAGAAGGATTTCAACAGGAAACCAAAAATAACCCCGGCTACAAATAGAACACTCCAATTTACCACAAATTTGTGTTCAGCTTTGATTTATTTTTCCCACCATGACATGATTTTTGCATCACATTATCCGTTATTGTTACCTAAATAATCTTTCTGGAAATTTTTTAGCCATATTTGGATTGGGCTGTCGGTGAACTGTGTATTTGTGTCCTTGCAGGGCGGTGTGTGGGGAGCAGGGATGGACAGCTGCCGTCTCTCTGTGGTCGTCTGTAGGAAAGAGTACATATTGCACGTCACTCGGAAAGGTAACAGATATGGCAGTATGTCCCTGCCATCTGTCACCAGAGCCTCACACATCCACACAGACAAAGGAGAGCCAGGCTGCCGAGACGGCAACAAGGCCCCAGCCTACTATTGTCCTTCTGGCTTGTGGGTGAATGTAGGGCCCCTTGTCATCAAGCCTTGCTGCAGTGACGTAGCCGGGCTAACGGCAGCAACATTGTTCATCACATGCGCGCAATTGAGAGACCAAATAGGCTACGGAAATCTAGCATATAGTTAATCTATAATACTAACAGTGAATCAGTTTATTAGTACTCCAGTTTGATTTGTTTTCCCCGATTTTCCACACTTGTCTTTGCGCCGTTTTATCTCTTGAATAACGCCTCAGATGCACACGCTCGTATGAACACACACTTCCACCCAGTGCACTCTCCCACAGATAAGGTCCCAGGCTTAGTGGACAGGGTCGATTTTCCATTATGGAATTTTATAATAAAGATAAACTGTCACAGCAATCAAAGCATCACTTAGGGCTATCTTAAAGCAAAGCCAGGACCTCTGTTTTTATCCAGAAGCCTCTTCCCCATCCCTCCCCCCCAAATAATCATCCTCAATCCTCCCCAACACTGCAGACCCTCCAAGAGTTCCATCTTTCCTTTATCTCTCCCTCAGAAGAAAGAAAAAAGGGGAAGATGAGGAGGGTCAGCGATCTGTCAGCAGTAGATAAAGGAGGATAGGAGAACGAATCGATAGAAAAACCTCAAAAAACTTTACAGTTTCATATGTTTGTGTTCTGAAAAGAAAACAGGACGTTAAAATGCTGTCAGACTCAATGTATTCACTACTTTCTGGGTTTCTAAGTTCACTCGATAATGTGACAGTACCAGCTTTTTGTGAAATGCTTGTTTTTTTTTTAAGGAAATTGTCTCAGCACTGTGAAAGAAAGTATACAATCTATATGCTTCTGTGGGCAAAATGTGTTCTTTGTGCCTGAGCACAAAACTGTGGTGAAAAAAAGCCTCACTTGTTTCGTTTCTGGACAGCATCACAGACCGACATGTGAGATTACACAACCTAATCCCCATGTAATCTGTGTTCGTGTTCCTCTGCAGTGGCAGACGACTCTGCACGAAGATGCACTGGCCTTGAAAATCAGTTTTTCTGATTTATTTTTTAACAAATCAGGAAAATTTAACATTCTATGGTGATGGAAATGCTGGAAGACAGAGCAAACAACTCTGAAAAACGTCTTCCTTATAAACTTAACAATTCACGACTAAATAGCAGTCAAAGTTAATTATTTGCAAAAACAATATTTGTTATTATTTATGAAGAAATTACCATTTAACAACTAAACCAATGTAGAGTGGTCTGGCTGCACCTCATGCAAAAATGTTTGTATGTCTTTAAACCAAACACAACTGTCTTGGGCAGTGCTAAGCCCAGAATGTAGCAATGGTGCCCCTTCAAAATAATGACAGGTAGGTTGCTAGCTTGGAGGCTGTTGTTGCTACCTGTAGCAAAGGGGATTTAAAAAACTGTAAAAAGCATTTCACAAAATGGGCAGAAAAGCTGCATGAAATGTGCAGCAGAAATGACAGACTTAAACCCATAGTGTACATTCAGTGAGTCAGACTATATTCGCACTGTGGGGGTGTGGTTTGATTAGATTTAATTAACAGGAAACATAAGAAACTGTAACTGCAAGTGCTTCAAAACAAACATGACATCACCTCTTCTCAACTAAGCCCCTTCCCCCTAACATCACTGAGAACACCGTGGATGAAGACACAAAATAAAGGGTTCCGTCCATCTGTTCAAAGTCTGGCAGATTATTGTTTTTACTCCTGTACAACCACATTGCTCACAGTCAGAGTCTCGCTGATTGAGAAAAGGGTTTTAAAAAAGGATTTTGAAGCTTCAAAACTGCTATTGTGAATGCACAGTAAGCCCAGCAGTGCTCAAGGGTAAGGCAGAGCTGAAGGGAACCAGTACATTATGGAGGTGGAGGTATAACCTCTCAGATCCCAGCTCCCTGTGTGCAAGGGCGGTCCTTTCGTGTTTTGAATTGGGGTTTGCAATCAGACAGATTGGTGTTGGGGCCCCATTTGACACGAGGGGCCAAGTGTTGCTTCAAATCCTGGTGGGACAACTGGCAGCCTCTCAGGAAACCTATTTCAATTACCATAAGAGCCTTGGCGTGTTTCCATTCATCCTATTCTATAATGGACTATGCATGTAACATCTTATGCAAATCACTTAAAGCAAGGTCCATTCTGGTGGTGTTATTTTTCAGAAGGTTTACTTGGTGGGTTTGTGTCTCTGCATGTGCCTCCGTGGATGTACAAGTTTGTCTTGGTGTGTGCGATTAGCTATTAAAGATATCAGCTATTATCCCTGTTGCATCTCTGACCCCGTGGCTGCAGTGTTTTGGGAAAGTCAACGAAAACTAAAAAGTTCAAAAACACATAATTGCTGGGGCCATGTGTGTTGACATTACATGAACAAGAGCAGCGATATCTATGAAGCAACCAAATCATGCACTAGAGGCTGGAGATCAGACACGAGTCGTATCTACATTTTCTTCTGAGGCAAGGGGAGGGGGTGGGGGGGATCTCAAGAGGACGAGAGCAGCAAGAGGGAAGCAGAGCCAGGGGAAGAATAATAATACAATGTCATTGAAAATTAGAAAGACAGGCAAAAGTTACATTTCAAATAATAGTTTGAGAAATATTTGATTATGTTTGTGTGTGACAGTTTAACACACGATTAGAATGAGTCCAGTCATCATCTAGTGTGACTCTCCATCCTGCCTCTCTGTGTTTTGTAACATTTCATTTCTTGCCTTACATGGTTGTGACTCTTTCAACCAGAGCCTCAAGACAGGGGAAAAGTTAAGTCTCTCACTTGTGTTTCAGGACCAAAGGTAAAATGACTAATGATGAGTTTACTGTTAATAGAAAAGCTCTCTTCAATGGTTTAAGGGAAAGGACGCAGCAAATGAAGAACAGCCATAGTGGTTGAAAGCACAATGACACAAAAGGCCTTTTCCACAGCCAACATTTTGACACGTCATGGAAAAAGCACAGGTGTCACTAATGACATTAACAATGACTCTGTCTCTATTCAAGTGTCTCACGACAGTGTGACAGCATCCACAATACGACGACCTTCAAACCAAACCGAGGAGTCACAGCAGCCGCGCTTGCAGCTCTTTGAGGTTGGTTTTAATAAGTGCTAGCTAAATGTTGAAGACCCCATAATAGCGATATTAACATGATGTTTGTTAGCAGGTAAGCGTACTACGTTCAGTTTTGCTTCAATGGTATCATAGGTATAAACCACGGTGCTCAATAAACTAATTATTTGACTGCTGGTGATGCGAGATGAAAAGATTGAAGACTATTAAGCATTTATTTGGGAAAAAAATTCAACTTGATGTGTATCTTTGTTCCTTGTACAGACATGGACTAATTTTTTTTATACCAACAAATTGGCAAAAACAAATAAAATATCAACTGTCACTGTCTTCACATGACTGGAATCAGCATTTTATAATTTGTCTGTTGGCGTTACTTAACCCCCAAGGAAAAGCTTGCATTTTTTGTAGTTGTAATCTTTATGAGTTAAATCAGTCTGGGACTTCCCAACAGTCTTGGAACCCCTTGATATATAAATATGAACAAAAGTTTACTTACACATATAAAGACCATGTATATCCTGACAGTCTTGGGGTTCCAATGACTCCCACAACTCTGAATTTTCTATGATGGAATCAGTGGAACACATTGTTGTTGCAAAAAAACAATCATGTATTTTGGTTCTTTCACAGATTTATTATAGGTAAGCTGGAAATATGACAAATTCCTCTCTGTCAAAAATTTACATAGAGCAAATCTAATATTTGGTTAATTGTCTCTTGGCCATTTTCACCTCAGTTAGACACCTTTGTTAGCCGTCCATAAGCTTCTGATTGAATCTTTGACCACTCCTCTTGACAGAATTGATGCAGTTCAACAGAATTTGTTGGCTTTCTCACACACCCTTGTTTCTTCAGCACAGTTCACAGATTGTCAATGGGGTTTAAGTCAGGACTTTGGGAAAGCCAGTCTTAAACGTAATTCTAGCCTGATTTAGCCATTCCTTCACCACTTTCAATGTGTGCTTGGGGTCATTGTGTTGTTGGAATATACAGCATCCAAGACCCAATCTTCTGGCTGATGATTTTAGGTTTTCCTGAACAATGTGGAGTTAATCCTCCTTCTTCATCATTCCATTTACTCTGTGTAAAGCAACAGTTCCACTGAAAACAACACAGCCCAGTGCATCCCAGTGCCCAGTGCCACCACCATGCTTGATGGAAGGTTTGGTGCTCCCTTTTCTCTTGTCCAAACATATTTCTGGTAATTTGGGCCAAAAAGGGTTTTTTTGTTCATCTGACCACAAAACTTCCTCTGGAAGGAAGAAGAAAGCACTTCCTTTTTCCAAGTCATCAGTAGCAAACTTCTGTCAGGCCTTAAGGTGCCACTTCTGGAGGAAGGATCTCCTACTTGCACAGCGGCAATGAACTCTAAAGTGGTTGTATTACCCTTACCCTTTACACCACAAGTAATGTTATTACATTATAACTTAAAGCTTAAGAAAATGACGGCTAACTAGAGACAGCAGCAAAAAGGCTGCTAGCAACTAGAAACAAACCACATTCAATCAGCTTTTACTATTGTGATGCGGTAAATATATGAATAGAGTATAATGACTGTACACAATTTGATGGCAATCCATTTATCCAATAATGAACTGGACATATTAACAGTGATAGCATATATGGGACATAAGCAAAAGAGCAACGTAGATAAATGAGGGAAAACAAACAGACGACAGATGCTCAACCAAAATGGATACCTCAAGGAAATTTTGTACAATCACATTAGACAGCACTCAAACACCAAATTGGGGAAAAATGAAAGATGTGAATCTTAGATTTAGAGATATATGCTAAGAAGTGCTGAGGAAATTATGGGAGTTTGTGTTGACCCAGCACCTTACAAAGACATTTAAACCTGATTCAGACTCCCTTTAGATTGTGCAACAATGAGAACTGTGAAATAATATTTCATGTCACACTGTAAGAGATATGTCTAATAAAATCTTGGTCTCGTTCTGTGCCAGGCTGTGTTATATCAATTTGAGGCATTTCAGATTGTGCAACAAATGCCTGCTGAACTGTAGCAGTACAATGTAAATAGAAAGAGGAACATGTGTGTTGCTTTTTAATATACAGCTCCACATGATTTTATTCTTTGCCAGAGACACAACTTTTTATTCCTTTCACCTTCATCATTGTGGTTCGTGTTTTTGCAGTTTGGCACTACAATATGTTGCATCACCTGGGATATTACGAGGCATTTCACCTAGTGTTCAGACTGGTTGATTTGCAGACAGAGCAGTGCAGTAGTTAACACAGTGAAGAAGGTTCTGGATTCACACCTGTTGGCCGGCTGGGGTCTTTCTGCATGAAATGTGCTTGCTTCCTAGGGGTTCCATCTTTCTCCTATAGTCAAATACATGCATGGTGGGTTAATTTATAATTCTAAATTGGGTATGTGCAAATGTACATAGTTGTCTGTCTGGTTGTGTTAGCTCTGCAACCTGTCTAGGGTTTCAGCTGACCACAACTCAGTGCAGGATAAGGCAGGTAAGGCTAATGGATGGATGGATCAATGGTTTGCAGACATTAGATGTAGCATCAGTCACACAGTGAGAATTTGGTCGTAAGTTTCTGTCACTTTCCAAATGTTGCCACAGGTTATCTTTGGTCACCAAAGCTCCAAATCCTCTGCCTGTTATCTTGTCTCATTAAGATTTCAGAGTGTTCAGACAGGCAAAAACTGCTCATTGTACAAGGACCTTGAGACTCACAAGTCTATACAATAATAATTCTGTGGGACAGAAAATGACAGCACAGTATATGGTGAGAGAAAATTAGAAATCAGAATGGCCCATGTTTTACTTGCTCAGATTAATTAGCAAGCCGGGCTAAAATCTCCACAGAGTTGACTAGGCAGCTGAACACACATTAAAATAAAGTCATAATTAATTATGTGTATGTCCTCACCAAAAATACACACTGGGACTGCACAGAAGGCAAACAACACTTGTTACACATCTTGTACAGAAGCAGCTCACTGATGGCTCGGCAGAGGTCTTTAATCTCTCTGTGACGCTGAAGCAAAGTTGAGAACAAACCAGTTAGTAACTTTGGACTTGTATGAGATCCAATTATGAAAGGCGCAGGGGAGCTTGGTGCTCTCGCCTGGTGCCCTTCCCTGGATAAGAGTTCACATACTGTGGATGAGCTGTGGGATTACCTGGCCATGGGACTGGTTCCCAGGCCGCAGGAAAAGTCTATTAGCAACTGGGTAATCTTCCCTGGGTAATATAGGTGGATAACAACATCCTGAAACACAGTGCCTACTCAGGCCATTTTGGTGTTTATGGGTATGGGTGTGTGGGTGTGTGTCCATCTATCCAGTATTTCTGATTAGTATGCTTGGGCCATGAGGCTACTCTGACAGTGGGGCCTCTGAGAGCAGCAGTGCCATGAATTCTTTAGCATGAGCTTGCATGTACCCTTGCTCTCATCACGCCTGAGAGAACAAGTCCAGTCAACGGGAGACAAGAAGACACACACAAACACACACACACAAACCTTAATTTGGCGCACACATCTATGCCTGCCAGCTACTCTGAGTTAACTGAAGGTCCCTTTGGCCTACATGCAAACACAGGCTGCATTTAACCATCTCATCAGCACACTCTACACATTTCCGTCTGACTCACAGAAGAGGAGCCAAACATAGCCATGTATAAAACACACAAACACACACACACATACACAAACACGTGTACACACATGCACACACAAAAAAATCTGAGGGAATTTTCAATCTCTTCTTCTCCCTTTCTCTCTCCCTCTGCCTGTGGAGAACACTGGCAGGAATCAGGGAGAAGAGCAGGGTTGCTAGGCGACAGGTTGTGGTTGCCATGGTGAATTTAAGTGGAACAGCTGGTCCAATCAGCATAAAGTGCGGGCAGGCGGGGGCAGAGCCAGGGAGGCTCATGCCAACACAGACAGACAGGAAGGAGAGGCTGCTGAGGCATGCAGGATAGAGAGGAGGAGGGGAGGAGAGGAGAGGAGAGGAGAGGAGAGGAGAGGAGAGGAGAGGAGAGGAGAGGAGAGGAGAGGAGAGGAGAGGAGAGGAGAGGAGGCTAAAGTAGGCTAATGGGTAAAAAAAATGTACGAGGACACTAAAAATGGAGGGATGAGGAAAAAGAAGAGGTCAGAAAGACAGAACAGGCTCAATGAGAAAAATCCTGGCCGGTCAGAACAGATTTAAACCAAAATTAGGAGAAAAGACGAAGATAAAAGGAATACAAAAATAGCTTGTGGTGTGCTGAGGGATGTACAGTTGTGTTTGCTGAAGGATTATTCTTCCCATCAGATCAACAACCGACAACGCATCAAATGTGTGTCATGAAATGTACGTTTGAAAAACAGCAACATCACACCTATATAGCAGCCACTACAATCAAAACCCGAACAGAAAATATTTAAAGGCAGAGCGCAGGCTGGAGTACAAGACAGCAACACACAGGCACCATCACAGTTAGATGCAGCTAATGACAAAGTGATGATAAGATGGTGATAATGATAATGGGGTGAGAAAATGTGTGGATGCAGGGATTGGGGGATTTGTGATTAATGAAGCATGTTAAAAACTTTCTCAAACATGGCTTTGGGAGGGTGAGAAGTTGAAGTCTGTTTACTGTTAAAGTTTCCAGTCACCCAATCAACAGCTATGGGAGATTAGAAGGGCATGTTTTCGGTGACAGTGGGAGGATGGAGGGATACAGGTGAGATTATATTGATGTAATCAAGAGAGGCCTGCAGCAAATAGTGTCACTACGTGTGGATATTTGCTGTTTATTTACATCAGTTTGTGTCACTGTGTCTACATCGATGAATGTGGTGAGAAGTACTGCACTTTAAGCTGTGTTTTTGTACGAAAGGTGCAACATATTTGTGTCAGAATTACTTTTATTGATATAAAAACAAAACAAGGATGTGTAAAGCCCCACAAAAACTGAAAACTGCACTGAGAGTTAAGCTATGTATCAGTGAGACCTGACAGCTGCTCCCTGGAGTCAGTTATTTCAGATTTTGCTTATCTGGTCAGTGTTCAGGAAAAGGTCTGTTTCCAGGTCCTCACTGGACAGCACAGCCTGCTGTCTGATACTTTATCAGTTATTGGTTTCAGACTTTATCACGCTTCTGAGACTGAACCCTGCACGGACAGACACACACACATCCACACACACAAAAAAGATCTGAAATTTAGGAGTTGATTGTATTGATGTCAGTGCAGAGACATCAACACACTTCCATACGTGCATGTATTTATGCAAACTATACTGTGCAAGCTGTGTTCTTAACCTCACCTTACACACTTGGATTAACAATACACACACATACACCACAAACACATGCATAAAACAATGCATAGACACAATAAGATCCAAAGCGACCTTCAGTGTTGCGCTTATTCAGAGGAGAAAACAGACTTGCGTGCTCTGGACACAAACGCAGGGACACACATGTCTTCTCCAAGGAGGACACACACTCGGAGTGTCTCGCATGAGCGAGCACAGAGGGGAGTGAGATGAACACAGGCTGCCACTGCTGTAACCAATCATGGCAGCCACTTATCCTGCTCATTCCCCTCAACAGCAAAATTATGTTGAAGCTATTGTCGTAGAAAATTTGCACTTCTTATCCCTGAGAATAAGAATTTGAACATGAGAAGAACAAGATAATTGCAGTGTGTCTGTAAGTCCTTCCATTTGCTTTGGACAGAGCGACTGTGCAGATCAGGCAGCATAAACTATAGTTAATAACAATAATAATATTGTTTTCAGAATGTGAAAACATGTGAAGGAAGCAGTTAGTAACACATAGGTGCTGCGGGTGAACAGAAAAAGGCTTTGGTTGTTTGTCCAGTTCATAAGATGTCCATTCACACAAAGCTCTTACTCTGTCACACCTTCCTCCTGTCACTCACACAAAGCATGCTGGGAGGAATGGTTTCCAGGGCGACCGAGAGGCACCTTTCCTTGACGACAGTTCAGAATGCGGAGATGGAGGACATTAGCTTGCACCTCAGGTGTGGCAATATTGGTGCCTATAGCTCCACCACGAGCAGAACAAAGCAACCGTGACCAGTTTGCCCGAGAAGCAACACACAGAATTCGACATAAAGCAGCATGAAAATGCTGCAGAATAATAGTGGGAACTGGAATTACCAAAAGGCAGTTGTTCCTTGATGAACTTCGTAGTTTTTGGTTTTGCGGCTAGTTAGGCTCCTCCAGAGCTCGGTGTGACAGAGAACCTCCTGGGAGTTGAAAGAGCTCTCTGGGTATCTCCTCTCAGTGATAAATGAACTAAGCCGCTTCACACTTATAGTGTGAATTAAAATTTCACACACACATACTCCCTCAAAAGACCCTCACACACTGTCCTAAATATGCAATAACACACTCCAGAATCCCCCTCTAGGCTCCAAAATACATCTTCAAAGAAACCCCTCAATCTGCTTAACACATTTTACACACTGCACACACACACACACACACACTCGCACACGGATGGTCATAGCTGCACACATGCATGCACAAAAGAGCACATTCAGACTTGGAGCACATTGGAAGCATCAATGGAGGAAATGGGTAGACTTTGTGATATCGTGTTGCTTTCAGTGAAGGCCAAATCCATGAAATTCATGAACAGGAGACAGAGGCAGAGATGGGTGTGTCATGTGAATGGAAAACATAGTGGATAGAGAGAGAAGACAACACACAGTCGCTCACACATCTCAGGAGAAACACACAGCGAAGGAGAAGCAAGAGGGAGAAGAAAGCGTGTGTGAGTGTGTGTGTGTTTGTGTGTGTGTGTGTGTGTGTGTGTGTGTGTGTTCGTAGGTGTATGTGTTTGCGCGAGTGAGTGAGAAGGAGACTGAGTGCATAGAGAATTGAGTGCAGTTAGTAGTGTTTCCCCCTCGGCTGAGGCATTAACAAGCCTATAATGGACCCTCTTAAAAAGCCGACTAGGATCTCCTCCAAAACTAACTGATTTAGAGTGGCCAGGGCCCCCATGGGCAGTGGCCAAGTCCCCCTCTGTCCCTCCCCAGCACAACCACCGCCAGCCCCGGTGGCAGGCGGCACAGACACACATTGTGTTTGTCTACTGAACCACAAGCAATAGCAGTTTATAACACAATAAAACACCATGAGGAGGCATTAATTGGATATAATAGCCAGGGAATGATTTAGATGATTTAACACCTTTTTTCCAAGACAAGTACATAAAAGAGGGAGAAAAGGAAGAGGGTGAATAAAAGGGAATTAGAAATGGATTTACACACCGTTTCCAACTTTGATTTCAAATGGCAGACCGATTCAAGTACACAAATGCAGATGTAAACATACACACATTCGCATGCAAGTGCATGGATTAAGCTGCTGTATATTTCATGATGCTGTGTAATGCATGTAAAGTTAAATGTATGTAATTTATATTTATGTTCAGACATATCTGACATAAGTTAATATACTGTTATCAAATGGATGGATGCAATAACAGAGTAAGTAGTCATTTAATCTAAGAGGTGAATCAAAGAAAATAAAATCATCTAATCTGTAAAATGAAATTGCAGCAATAGTCGTCTTGGTAACCTTTCAACTGATCACAATAATCAGTTCATCGCAGATGCAGCTGATGGTGATAAGATATGACAGGCCTGCTGGTCGAAAAAAAACACAGACACACACACACTCACACACACAAACACACACTCACACACTCACACACACACAGATGCCGAGCCTCTTTATCGCTCATCAATGCTCCAATGTCACCGTTTTATTGACAATATAGGAATTGGGGAAAATAAACAGACTCTGGATTTCTCGCAGCAAATTATCCTCAAGACCTGCTCGCTAACCTCCTCAAGATATTTCCCTCACGTTATCTCTCCTCCCTTCTCTTCCTCACCTCGCTGTCTTTTCACTTCACGTAGAGCCGAAAAAGAGCCGAGCCTTGTATGTATGTACATAATTGGCACTTTACTGTCATATCAAATTCATATCAGCGCGGGGTCTTGGGCTGGGAAGAACAATAAGGGCCAGACAAAAGCATGGCTCCGTGCTCTGAGAGTCGCCCTGATAACCGCAGCATAGGCCGGTCAATAAAACCAATCATCTCTAATCTTCTTATGGGGGACTAAACAGTTCCCCCAGATACTCCACAATGCCCACTAGACACAATGTGCACCGCACTGTACCGGCATAAGGACTGCATCAACAGGGAGGAAAACAATGGCTGAACCATAACCTCAGTATACGACCTCATCAACCTTATCTACAGCCGCATTATTTTCATCGAAGTTATTTAGGATATGAAATTAGGTGAAGTTTATGGGATTTACGGCAGCATTTATTTTTTAAAAAGAGGCTTATTTAGTGGAGTAGCTTGTTTGAAAATTTAATATCTATAAATAATTTTTCAGGCAGTGCATTTCCGCAATAAATCTTCTAAAACAGTCTGAGTATTTGGTACTGTTTAAGTGTAGCCCTGATTAGCCTTCAGCACATTTCCAGAAAAAAAAAAAGTGTTTCGGGATAAATCCATTACATCTTCCTGTACATCCTCATATTCCATGGAAGCAGCTCCTACAACACGCAACAGAGATCTTTAAAGGTCAGCGCCCTCGTCCTTTTTGGGTTTAACTTCCACCATTTCACTAAAAGACCAAGCCTTCTGATTTCCAGTGTTGAAGCAGTTCTAACGTGTATGTTGTTTGGACAATGTGATGTATTAAATTATCTTAAATGTTGGGTTTTGCCACATTTTTTCCCTCAAAACAGTCCTTCCATCAGCTTGTCAGCGGAATTGCCTCTGACTTGAATACAGCTGTATGCAAAACCCCTCTGATGCTCCAACGCCCAAACCTCTCTACTGGGGCCGACCCCCCGCAAAAAAACGAGTACAAAAAAAGTGTGGGGGGATGGGAGAGGTCATGGGGTGATGCTATATGGTTAGTGTAGCTCTATCCTGCACAATACATTTTGGGAAAAGATATATGTAATGTGATGCATCCAGGAAAACGGGGAAAAGGATTTAACATTAGGCGGAGAAAAACACGAAAACTTACTTTGGCGATTTGTTGTTTTTTCACAGTAAAATTTTCCCATATATCCGTGTCACTATTTCTCACTCTACCCATTTATCTGTCTCTCATCTTTCTCAGTCTCGGTCTCTCTTCTTCTCTCCCTCTCTCTCTTTCTCCCTAATGATGTTTGGCTGAGGTGCGGGTTAATTGCAGGGTTAACTGACAGCGTAGAGGAGCAGTGTGCTGTGAATATGAGACGAAAGCGAGGTTTAGTCACAGTGTGTGGATGGGAAAAGCTGTGCATAAGTTTATTGAATTGTTGCAGGTTTGCATGCTGTGTGTGTGTCATCCGCTGGGCATGAATGAGCATCAGTAAGAGCAACGCTTTGAAGAGAGGTTAAGCGTGTGTCTTTGTTTTCATGTGAACGGCTGACATGCAAGATTTGTGTAAAAACTCACCTCAGCACTGGTGTCACCTCTGCTCTCTAGCTCAGTGGAATACAAAAAAAAAAGTCTTTGCTGCCACAGTGTTACATTCATTGGAATTTGACTTGTTTTACAACAGCGAGTAATGAATATGTGCGGAGGCAGATAATGTTCCTGATTATTCAGTGTGTCTTGCTCAGGAGTCTATTTCCTCTCCAGCCTGCTGACTGCTCAGACTGGAGTACATGACCGAGGAGCAGCTTTATTAATGTACAGTCTAATTGCAATGTGTATTAATGGATAGCATGCTGGTATGAAAGACCTCTAAAGTCAATATGAACATGTGCATTCAAATAAAATTTTGCTCGTCTTATATATCAATCTGTGCCATTCACAGGAAGGAACATAAGGTGTTATCAGCAACACCACCGCAATCTGTCTTCATACAAACACTAATTCTACCAGGTATCGATTCAAAGCTTCTCTATCTTTTCAGTGAATGCACACACACACTCATGCATTTGGGTGCAGACGTGAATACAAAAACACAAACAGACACACGCCTCTCAAGTTAGATCTGAGATTCAGCTGCATTTCAAATGTACAATAAATGTACAGAAACAGACAGAATAATGACCCTTTTCTACTGACTGCGTGACAAACAGATCAATGCAAACAGCTCATGGCATTTATCAGATAGAGTCAAGGACCTCTACATTAGTGCTGATGCTCACCTCGCCAGTCAAGTGGCCAAACATTATTGATATGGAGTCCACAAAGCAAAGGACAAATATAATTCATTCATCTATGGAGCATCCAAATCAGGGATAACCAGAGACCTGTGTGCAAGAAATGATAATTTGAGGAACTGTACTTTTTGTGTTTACAACATGCCAAAGTGTGTGTGTGTGTGTGTGTGTGTGTGTGTGTGTGTGTGTGTGTACGAGTCATTGTTCTGAGCCAGACAAGTGACAGTTCATCCCTCAACAAATGTGCAGTGTGATTTTTCTCATTGTGAAATGACAAACGGTGACATCTTGGATTTTAAGTCTTTCTGCTTTGCATGGCCAAAAACTTCACAAAGAGTCCACAATGTACAAAAAACACTTTTAGGACAACTTTGGAGGGAAACACACGGATCCTTCTTTGCACATTTGTTTTTACCAGTGTGTGTGTGTGTGTGTGTGTGTGTGTGTGCATATATAATATATATGTATTATATTTAAAATATGTGAAATTAATTTCAAATTATTTTATTATTTGCTTGCTACAATGGAAATAAAATATAATAAAACAATAGCAAACACTAACATTTCTGACTAGACGAAAAAATGTTTGCAGGATATAATTAATTTAAAACAATTCATTTTGAAAAATGTGTGACTCCGTTGCTGAGGTACATTGTAACTTTATTAGCTAACATCATATTTCATAATATTCAGATTACCATGGGAACCTAAAATCAACTGCAGTAGGAGGAGAAGACTATGAGGTACATTAAATTAGACTATATTTAATTTTCCAGGAGCACAAATGAGTTGCATAGTAGAATTTTGCTTTTAAAAATGAATAAATTTAATTGACATTTCTGTATCAATACAAGCTTACCTGTGACCATGTGGAGCACAGTAACATTACTGAGGCTCTAAAAAAAAATTATAAGTGTGGTGTATCCTGAGCAGGTGTGACATAGTGCGTCCAAAGTACAGTAAAGTTTTCCTTCCAGCTCCCAACTTATCTCCCTGCCTGTCTGCAGTGTGTGTGTGCTTGCGTGTGTACAGAAGCTGGTAATAAACGACTTGCATGGTTTTAATATAGGCCAGTGTTTGTAGTATCTTGCCATATATTACCATTTCTCCTTGGAGGGGCCCCTTGCATTCAAATCAGCGGCCGGCTGCCTGATCGTAGAGGACAGCTTACTAGGCCCCTTGAATTGTTCACCAGGAACAATGGATTCCTTTGTCAACGTGTTTCTCTTTCTCTCCCTGGACAATACTAGAGGGTCCTTCTGGCTCTCTGCACTTAAGAAATGTTTGCAAAATTACACCTCTTTATATGCCTCTCAAAACAAGTAGCAGTGCCAGTATAAAAGTGTGGGAGGTTTAGGGGGAAATGCACCGGAGATTCGTTTCTTTTCCCTTTGATAAACTTCAGCCACTGTTTTAAATGAAATTTCCTGTTTTTAAGAATGCCTCAGCAATACTTTTTTTTTTCTTTTGTTTGTTTGCTGGCTTTTTCTTAAATTCTTGGAGCCTTTTTACACTAGATAAAAATGTTTTGTCCTGTTAGTCAAAAAAAGTATTAAATGAAACAAAAAGTGAATGAAAAAAGAAACCCAAATGCACTATAAATATAAAAATGCCCAAAAAAAATGGGAGGAAAGGAAACTAATAAAAATACCAACTTGCATGACAATTAATAGAAAATTTCAAATTAAAATGCACAACTATCTTCATAGTTAGTCACAGATGGAGAAGTTTACACCACAAATTCGTGTGACTTTTCTGATCACCTCGTATACCTTCAGGTTTATTTGGACTCAGAGTGTTTCTTTCTGTTATAAACTATAGCTGTGTATATCTGCATAACGAGCTTATAGTGCGGAGCTGCCCACCGGGCTGCAGCGCTGACCTCTCCCTCCTCCTGATGAATAGGCCCATAAGCAGATGCCCAGCTGTGCCTATTCGGGCCTTCAACAGCATTTCGGAAATCGGTATGATTTCCCTGGGAAAGCTGTCTCCCCACACCGGGACAATCTCTCCACTATTTCAGCCTGGCACGGACGTTCTCCATTATTATTATTATTATTATTATTATTATTATTATTATTATTCGATAATATTTTACATACATTCAAAAATTATTTCTTTAAGGTCAATATATAGAAATAACAGAGAAAGAACGAATTTAATTGAGCTGCTGCTGATTGTTGGTGTTTAACAGAACTACAACTGCATTCACTATTTTTGTAGCACAAGTATTTAAAATTCCTCTTAATGCCATCAAGTCTACGTCCAAATATTCCACATTTCTTACAAATTAGTTGTTTAAATTCAATTCTACTCTGTATCCATGGTGCGTTTTTACGCACAGAGAATAAACTTTCCTTGGCACATGCGTAATTGTGCAGATTTGTATAAGAGCCTGGTCCTGCAGCTCACCTCTCTCTCTCTGCTCCTCCAACATACATTTTTAGTCAGATGTTTGCGCCAACTTCACACGATTGTGCGCATTTACAGCCTTTACACGCACACTGCGATTAAATGGGGCCATATTTTGAATGTTACATCACCTGGTTTGAACCTTCGTGTGAAGCTCCTGCTGCACCTGCTGCAGAGAGCTGATAAAGACAGGCGTGGAGAAATTATAAACAGCACACACATTTATTTTTGGAGTGCTTCTGGTGAGTAACTTCGCGTTCAGCTCCTCCGCGGCACGTTTCTTTAAATGCAATTCAAATGCACAGGCATATTTTCCCAGCATACCTCAAAAGTCCAGGGGCCGCAGCTCGCACAACTGGGGCCGACTCTCTTCTCTCTTTTGTTGGGGCTATTGTGGGGGGCTGCGTGTTGGGATTGGGGGTGTAATGAGGGGGCTGCGACCCCCCGATGGGGGTGCATTTGCTGTCCAAAGACCGTTAGACAGTGGCTGAATGAATGGGGCCTGAATGTCATTGTAATGCACAGGGACAACTCCCCCTTCATTCAGCTTAAGATGTGGAGGCCGCTCAGCTCGGCAGAGGGAGAGACGAGGAGAAAAAGCAACAGCAATTCAATTCACAACCTCGCTCCTGTGTGCTTCGTCGTGCATGTGGAGAGACGCGGAATGTATTTTTGACTAAAGTTTAGGGCGTTATGCTGCTGCACTCGCATGCATTTTTTCCCTTCTTTGCACAGCTGAAAGCCTGCGGTTGCACAAAATGGAGAGGAGATGTGATGGAGCCACAGTATGGTGCATAGCTGGAGGATGCCAGCAACGACGAGAGTAAGACACTGAACAAAGGATTTTTTTGAGTCCAAGCCGGCGTGGATTTATCAGTATAGGCTATATTTGGACAGAGGACGCTTCTCTTGCAGCACGGGTTATTGCGTTTGGCTCAGTTTTGGCAGCAGCACCCAGCAGTCTTACAGGCCTAACAAATGAGCTGAGGTAGTGGATTGTCTTGCATTAATGTAGATGCAGGAAGCTCGTTTTGAGATGCAGATTGCGACGGAGCGGTGAGACGAGGCACTAGGCACGCCTGTTAAAATAGTTAATAATTGCATTTGTTCGAAAGAGGGGCGCATTTGCGATTCTTTGGGCTCAGTTATGGAGACTAAATGGCAGTGGTTTCATCCTAAACACCGCTGACGGTTCCTCCTCTCTATCTCTTTGTTCGGCCAACAGTGGGAGGTATAGACTCAATCTACAGAAGAAGGGACAAACATTTGAAAATCCAGTGACATTTTGTTCCGGGACAGAAATCAGTCTATTCCAGCAAGAACGATATTTAAATGCGTAATAAGAATACATGTAGGCCTTGATGTGTGGCAGGGTGGAGAGGAGTTACCTGAGAGAGAAGGTCATAAAAGCAATCCTGTAGCCAAGGTTCAGTTACACTAACTGCTGAATTGTTGTAGAGTAAAAAAATAATCAAACACAACAAACAGCCAACAAAAACAGAGAAGGAGCCTCTTCATTTGATTGAGTTAAATGAAATCATATATATCTAAAACTACTTTTGAGGATCTGAATAATAGGCATGGAAGCAACAGGCAAAATATTCATCTGCTTTATCGGATTGAAAAAAAAGCCACCATAATGCATTTAGGGAAGAAGACAAATGCACACCTAAATGTCACATTTAGGTGAGCATTTGTCAGCAGATTTAAAACTAAAAACAACGTAACTGTTTAATTCAGTCCACAAGGCAGCTACTACATTTATAACAATTTATCTCCTAATAATTTAGGCTATTACAAGTTTTCTGTGCTTGTTCAAAACTTAAATGCGTATTTTTCTGTATTCCCCTTTTATGCAAAAGCAGCAGCTCTGCTGCAGTAGCATGTGATGGGGGTCCTGATCATCCAGGATCACAGGCCACAGGCCTGACAAGGATAACTGGGAACACAGTACCCTTTTGCAGATTTTGCAGACTTACAGTTTGGTGTAAATGCTGCATAAAATGTTTAGTCCCAAAAGGAAAACAACGGCATGCTGATATGGGCCTGAAACAGGTTTAGGTCTAAAAGGTTTGCAACAGGCTACTCAGGAAAACCAATGTTAAATGAGCAAAGTGGAAAATCCTCCTCCTTCTGTTGATCGTTATATCTTGGCATGGTATTAGTGTAGAGGCCAATGGGGCTCTGCTTTGGGTTTCATATGAAAACTTTATTTGGTGCGTTTGCAAATAGGATTGGCTCATAATGACACCAGAGTGCAGGTCACAGTTGAGTTTATTTACCATAAACCTGAAGCATTATTTGAAGTAGAAATCAGCCTGCTGGACATGCACCTGCACGGGCAAAACCGTCAAGGTGTTGCTATTCAGGTGCACACAGGCGACACTGGAACTGTCGTGGCATTTTGGATTCTCCTGCATGCAGCCAACGTTGCACTCGTTAGTACATTTTCGGCCATTGCCTTTAAAGGCGGCCTATTATCTGTAGGCACAAACGGCCAGTCTGCACCGATGCATGCATGCATGACGCGTTGCAGAAAGTCAGGTCGGCGGTTTCAAGGACATTTGGGGCTGATGAGGATTTGGTTTTAATGGGGGGGAGGGAGGTGAGGAAGGGTGGAGGGGGGGTGGCTTGGGCCCCGGGCCATGACGTCATTGTGCGCCCATGTAATCCTCTTGCGCTGAAGCCCAATCAGCAGAGACTCGCAATTGTCTAGGATGGGAAGAGAGGGGCGCTCTAATCCGGGAGACAGTGGATCACACAGCCCGAAAGAGAGAGAGAGAGAGAGAGAGAGGAGAGCGAGAGAGAGAGAGAGAGAGACAGAGAGGGGGGCATGCATCCAGGGCTGGATTGTGCCTGAAATGGGTCAGATTAAAAAGACACGAACCGAGAAAGGAACCGACTGACTCTTGGTGAGGAGAGGACATTTCTGAAGACGAAGAAGCCGTTTTCTCCACCTCAGAGCCGAGAAAGTCAGCCTCCCCGTCAGCAGCAGCTGTAGGGATATGCTAGAGCGCCTTGGTGCTTTTTTTCTCCAACAGATACTGTAGCCTAATGTAAAAGTAGCCTTCTGTAGTTTGTCAGCTGCATGAGAGGAGAGAGGAGGCATCGCGCGTTTTGTCCGAGGGCGTTGATCGTGGACAAGTCGAGGAACTGCATTCAAGCCAAGTTAAATGGAACATACAGTACTCTTCGCAGTGGGATGTATGACTTCAAACAAATAGCCTTGTGACGCACGGCCACCGGTGCTTCCTTCTGTTTCTCACTCTTGTCTTTTTTTTCTGGGAGTCAGGGTAATGGTGTAAATTGAGTGGTTTTGAGGAAGGACAAAGCGAAGAGGCTGTGTAGCTTGAGCTGTCATTCTGTGTGGCGAGGTTCACCTGCCAAGAGATGCGTAAAGACGCACGACCAGCCGATTTAGAGAGTAGAGGTGTTTTTTGCAAATGCCACGCTGAGGTTTTTGTTGTCTTTTCTTCAGGTGCAAGCTTCGATTTACATCCTTTGATTATGGGCCGCGTTCTGGTGGGGGTCTGATGCCGAGCTGTGGCGCAGTGATATCAATATTTCCTTGCGTGGAATCCAAAAAAGAGGCGCAGGAGAAGAATGTGGCGGCGCGCATTATTGCTGGTGTAGGCTATAAATCGGCTTTAGATTTGAGTGTCCGAATGCTTGTGTATGTGTGTGTGCGTGATTGTGTTGCAAATCGGCTTTAATTTTGTGTGCGAGTGAGAGAGAATCAGTGTGTGTGCGTGTGTGTGTGTACGTGTGTGTGTGTGTGTGTGTACAGTCGAGCGCGCGCACGGAAACGGGAGCTGGAGGCTACTTAAATCGCAGTCATGCGGTCTTGCATCCTCCTTGGCGGAAGATGCTGGAGATTTGAGCGTGTGGAAGTCAGGCAGGGTGAGGAAACTGCGCGCTTGGCTTCATTCTGCGCCCGTCAGCAGGGTGAGAAAGGCGACTTTTTACAGGGTTGTCACTCTGCGTGTTCACAGCGGACCTTGATTTAATGTCCATACAATTAAGGCACGCGGTGAATGCCAAGAGAGGAATCTGCACAGCATCATGCTTCACATTTTTATTCCTTCATTCCATCAGGCCGCAGGCTGTAGTTGTTTTTTTTAAGCACTTTGACCCTTAATGCTACAAAACGGGGCCCTGGCTGCTGTCAGCCTTCAGCAGTAAGAAAGCTGACTGCTGTACTGTCACTCAACTGGGCGCGTGTGCGTGCGCGGAAGCATGTGTACGCGTGCCTATGAGAGTGTGTGTGTGTGTGTGTGTGTGTTTGGATGGACGCAATGCGTACTTTAATAGGCCATTATGGTGTAAAATGAGGTTACCCCAGTTAACGTCTACATCCCGTCGTTAGTCCAAAATATAGATTTTAAACGTGGGTTTCATCTAATCTCCATCTATCCAAATCTAAGTCTAAATGCAGCACGCAGATACGACGCAGGTTTAGGAAAACAACTGGACTTTCGCCAAGTGGGGTCAGTGGCCCTCCTCTGTTTTTTTTTAACCTAAACATCTTCTCCAATCGTTTGAATTTATAATCCTCTTTAACGCATCTTAACTTTATTTTTTCATCCAGGACTCAGTGGAAGGCTTTTATTTCCAAGTGCGCCACTCTTATCCCTTCCATGTCAAAACCAGCTTATTGTCAGGCAGCACAGCGAATTCAAAAAACGGGAGAGTTGACCTAAATATAAGACGTTAAAATAATAAAGATAAACGTTTAAAATGCTGCTAAACCTAAAACACAGGTTTTTTTGATGCATCGGCTGCAAATGCCGCCTAGAAATTAAACCTGAACTGAGCGTGTGACTGACGATGGCATCATTCACGGCTCTCAGTGCTTCATGTTAAACCTGAAGGAGGCTGAAATATTTTTACTAAATGCAACAGAGGCCATCACTAAGGTGTGGGCTGCATTTTCATTTTTTTGTAGGTTCAGCTGAAATTGGTGTGTGCTAAATCATTTCATGAGTGAAAAGTAGGCCAGCAGTTCCAGTCCACCACACCTTGACTGTGTGGCTCAGACCTCAGGCCCAGCAGAGGCTGAGGAGCCTTCAGGGGATTCAAACTAACGACGGCTGCAGTGTTTATTCGGATGGAGTCAGCATATAGAATATAAGTGATTCAATGCCACCTACAGGCGTCCATCTGACAGCGCATCGCTGAAGCTGGAGAGCATTGAAGGCCATTAACAATGAATACCGGATTAAATCAGATAAACCCGCGCAAAATAAACTGCATCTCAACAGACCAACACGGATTTTATTCTTCTTTTTAACGAGCTATTGTTTTGCAGTCAACACTAAAGTAGAATATTGTTCCTAAATTCTAACCTGGGTGTTATTTCTCACATGAATGTGATTTTTTTTTACTGGACAAAACATTTAAATGTAGCCGAGACAAATATGATTTTAACAACCAAATCAATGCTTTCCACTCATACATGTCAATAAAGGTTACATTAAGTCTAGACAAACAAACTAAATTAACCACAAATTGGCAAAAGTTGCATTTTCTGTCATTTTCCTACATCAGTAGTTCAACGTTGGCTTCTTTCATGTAACCTGAACATTCAGGTGGTTAAAAAAATTGCATCACTATAATTAAATGGCACAGTGTTTAATTTCAAACAACCAGCATAATAATATAAATAACATGGATATATATATATATATATATGTATGTTTGTATTATTTTTTTCAATTAGGAAGTTAAAGACATACCGTACCTTTTATGTTCCTAATTTATTTAGAGTTTCAGAGCAGAAAGTCTGAATGTGACACTGTTTGAAAATATTTAGCCTGATTTGGATGCATGTTTTGTACTGACGTTACAAATAAAGCCTGAGCTGCACTCAGTTTTCTACTTGTTCTTGTGATTATTTCATGAGGAATTACAGTGTCATGCCAACTTTCCTCCCTGGATGCCGCATTCGCAGGGCGACATTTGAGCCGAGTTCATTTTATATATGTAGAAATGAAAATGACATATTAGCCATCCTGTACTGTAGATTAGCACCAGAGAACGTCTCTGCTGATCTGAGGGCGATTCTTTTTTTTTTTTTGCATGACATTCATATACATCTAAGACGCACGAAAATGTTCCATCTACTCACAGTGTCTTCACTCCAGATAGCGTTCTTTACTTCATCTTTGCGACTGGAACATCCCAGCAGCAGCTCCTTCCAAATCAGGGAATCAGCACCATGGAGAGCTCCTGTCAAAGAAAGAAAAGAAAATCCACTGTGGAACAAACACATTGTTAAAAAAAAATCAACATTTTCAGGGCCTTAAAGAGAATGTGTGCAAGCCATCTCATCCTAAAGAACTGGATTATCCAAAAATACTCTTCTTACATGCACACAGACTTCAATTTAAAGTGTCTGTATATTTTTTAAAGGTTAGGTTAGCCACAGACATGTCAGAATCAATTTAGTCAATTTTAAATTAAAGAACGTTTCATCCCACGCAGCAGCATTTCATGTGTGCACTCCAACTCTTTGGCGGACCATCTGAAATTGTGGAAACAGATAACAGCTTTGATAACAGTAGAGTATACAGAATACAGCTGTTACAAACATGGTGGGAAAAAACAAAACAATTACAGCTCGGAAAACCTTTCGGTGACATTTAAGCTGTAAGGCTGCCCTACATAGTTTGATCTGTTTGTCATTGTAGGCGTCTGCTTAGCTGCTAACAGAGAATTCATGAGATCAAGACAAGGTAATTTCTGAATGGACAGTTTATTAAGGCTTGATTTCTTCTATAAAGAAAAACCAAGATAGATCTTTTGAACAAGGTATATCCACTACAGCTGTGGTCTATAAGATAATCAATGTTGATTTAGTATCTCATGTCATGTCTCCTTTTGTAGTGTTGATAAATAGACTTTTGTGACTATCCTGACATCCCTCTTTCAGCAAACATCTTCAGACAGTTACTACAGTTACAACCAGCTTCCTGAGGCTAAGACGGCTGCGACAAAGTCTTCGATGGCATCCTTTAGCTTCTCACCTTCCCCCCTGACTCTACGCTGCATGGAGAGAGTGGCGATGGTGAAGGCAAACATGTGAAGGGCGTTCACCGTATTGCTTGGAAAACCTAGCTATTGATTAGTGCAGGTGAAACGGAGAAGAAGGAGGAAAAGCTACTGTTAGAGGTCAGTTTTCTAGATTACAGGTGGGTACACTGGCCAGGCAAAAATACAATTGGAGCTTTACACATCTAGAAATACTACCGTGAAGGACACAGTTCACACTCGAGTTATTTCAAAGTGCAGCACTCCTGCCATTTCAAATTAAAACGGGGCAAGGTTCCCACAGAATCAAGACAGATCAGCATACACATTATCTAACGTAATCTAAAAAATACAAACAGCTTACTGTCCAAGCCACATAACCTAAACAACAAGGTGCAACCAACAATATTATTATCGGTTTCAGATCAAATATTTCAAACAGAAAATTGAGAACTGGAATCTGTAAATTGAATTTGGTTACCGTGAGGCTACATCAGATCAACACAAATACACGAGCGAGACAAGATCCCTTCAAACGAAAAGAGGCAGCCATATCTGTTAGCAGCATTCCTCTCTGCATCATTTGTAACCTTGCAATCCACAAAATACTGACGTGACAAATCCAAACTAGTCAAGAGAGAACCTGCTGATCTCCAACGGTGATCTCACAAACAAATAATCTGCAGTCTGGCTTTGAACGTTCTCCACTGTGTGACATGAGAACAGGAGCACAATGTTGTTGTTGTTGTTTTTTTTAAAATGAACTGATAACTAAAAACAGCACTTTGACCCTAAAGACAAGCTGCAGGGAGGATAATAGTTTTAACATCTCCAGCAGACTTACTATATTGCAGCTTGCCATGCATGGGCACACACATCTATTAACGATTTAATTTTTTTAATATCCAATCTTTTTTTGTTCACATACCTCAAAGAACTTTACTGTATCATAATCAATGGTTTCAGTCTAGAACAAACTATAGTTGCAACAACCAAAAAACACACAGAAACCACATTTCATTCTTATTTTTTTCTTACTCGATAGTAAATCAGTTACATTAATTTTTAGGTTATACATTTTTAGGCTTTCTCCATGAATATATAGGCTCCTACGTTAAAGCTTAGCATTACGACCAACATGATAGACTTAGCAAAACCAAAATTCGAGGAAAAAAATTAAAACAAAAAAGACAGAGGATTAAGACAGAATGACGGTGAATGGACAATTATGTGAACCCTCCCCCTTTTTTGCAGAACAAAAATGCAATAGCAACGATTCAATGTAGCAGTTACATCATTACATAATTCTGATAAAGCAATTTAAAATGGTGGATGCGACAATTCTCTCAGACTGGGTTGTGTACACAAGCAGAATCTCCTGATGAAACATACAAAAGACCCCTTCAAGACAGACATCAAAAGAAATCAAAGCAAAGGGGTGTGAAAGATGTCAATAGTACAATTTTTGATTTAAATGGTGAGAGTTCTGGTTGTGGAGGACACATCCGTTATTTCTTTCCCAGAGGCCATTGCAATTCCTCCTCTGAAATGTCTCAAGTCCCGTGTGACTTCACACTATCCCTGATTTCTCCAGCAGTGTCACTGTTTGAGCAGTTCTTTTGAGAAGTCACCGATAATTAGAAAAAAAACATTAAGGCTCCAGAAAACAGGTTTCTGAAATGAAAATTGTCAGTAGTAAGCCAAAAAATAGAGATTTTGTCGATTTGAATGAAAAATAGATAAACCATTGAAGTTTTATTATCGCACAGTTCCAAGTCTGACATTGCCTTTGGGATCCTCCAACCCTGTTGGCACAGTTAAACCTCTGAAGCATGGCAATGTTGCCCCCAAATGGACAAATAGGGGCAGGACACATCCGTTCCTGATTGTACTGAAATATAAAGTGGCAGATTTTTTCTCCATGGTGCAGTCAAACCCTGATTCAATTGGAAAGAGGAGAGGATGGGGGCAAGAGAGAGAAAACCAGTCTTGTGAGAGAAGAGTACGTGATGGAACGGGAGGAAAAATATACTCAAAAGAAAAAAAAAATTAACTCAAGAGTGTGGTGGTGGCTAGGTAATACATTAAATCAGCTTGTTATCCCTGCACAAGAAGTGGTGGTACATGGGGCAAAAAAAGCACAAGTCTCGACAATGGCAGAGATTCACCAGGATTAAATAGAAAAAAAATGAAGGGCTTGGTTGCATTTTCATATTCTTCTGTCTCTTAAATCAAGTCCTAGTGTAACTGTTGATCAAGCCAAGGATAAATGTCTTCTATTGTTTATTCCTGTTTTGGCGCTCCTGTTTGGAAAGAGAACACAGAAATAACATTAGACAAAAGAAAAATGTTACATAACAGATAACAATGCAGTCAACTACAGGACTATTTGTTGAACAGACATCCACATGTATCTACTTAAATCTGTGATCTGAAAAATTTCATCTTCACTGTGTCAACACCACAATCAAACACTTAACTATATCACTATAATCATCACTATAATGTATTTCTGTTTCCTGTTCTTTCTTACAATGTTTAGCGCTATGTGACGACTTGTGTTGTAAATATGCGCTATATAAATAAAACTGAATTGAATTGAATTTAATTGAATTATAATCTTAATACTACGTGTTTCATCAATGAAAACAACAAGAAAATGTCAGTTCTTTACCTGATCCAACCGAGAGCGGTTCTGTATCTGAGGAGGTTCAAAAGTCTGCCAAAAGAACCAAATAAGAGGAAACAAAAGCAAGATTTACCTTCTTGCAAATCACCAGTCAAATGTAGTAGCACCTATGTGGGTAATGTTAGCATGGGCACAGCCCTGATCTCTAGTAAAAGGTAACAAAATCACTGTTGGTTTATTCAAGGTAAAAGAATGAGACAACTTTACCCACCTTGCGCACCTCCTCCTCTTCTTCCTGCCTTTTCTCGTAATGGGAGAAGTCATCAAAGATGGAGGTGGTGTGTTTGTAGGTGGCGATGATCTTGAGCACCTGTTTGGCCTTCTCCAGAGGAACCTCCTGGGTGTCACGGGAGTTGGTCACTGGCTTGTTGTCGTTGTTCTCCAGGCGGATGTGGCGCAGCTGGCTATTAGGCACGTCCTTAACAAACAACCAGTCCACGTCAAACTTGCCCTTCCACTTGTCCTGTGCCCAAACACCAGCACTGGTACCATAGTCCACTGGTGAACGCATTTCTGCCACACCGCAGAAATGACCACTGCCGTTGACACTGAATAGCAGGTACACTGGACCTTTACCATTCATGGCCCGGAAGGCTGAGTCCAGCCGCTTGTTGCCATGCTCCGTGCTGCACCAGATGGAGTACTTGATGGAGCGATGAATATCGTCCTCGGAGTAGCTCTTGATGATGAAAACGCGACCATTCTTCAGGTTCCATTCAAAGTCCTTGGGGTTGTAGCTATGGGAGGCACGCAACTTTTCCAGCACCGGGTGGGACTCTCCACCAGGTCCCTGGCTGGCAGACGTTTGGGGGCCGTTGTTCCCACCACCAACCACACCCATCATCCCACTACCATCATGGCCAGGACCACCCTGCCCATAGCCTTGGTTACGGTTGCGTGGGGCAACCCAGCGGGTTTGGGGTTGTGGGGGCTGGGTGTGGTTTTGGTAGGGCTGTGGTGGTGGCTGATGGTGCTGGTGATGGGGAGGCTGGGGCTGTAAGGCCATAGGCTGCATCTGGGGCTGCACCAAAGACTGGGGAGGGGGGGGCTGCATGGGTCCTTGCTGCATGGGGGCTTGAGGTGGCATGGCATGAGGCAGGCCAAGAGGCTGCTGTTGTTGCTGCAGTGGAGCTGTGGCTACTTTAGTCACTGGGCCCTTATCCCAGGTCCCAATGTTCATGTTGTGTTTGATGGGTGGTGGGGGAAGAGCTCCCCCTGGATTGGGCATTCCTGGCTTCACCTTAGCTTTCAGCTGCTGTGGTTTAGCAGGTTTGCTGGCAATGGCTGCCCAAGAGGTGGGTTTGGGTGGAGGCATTCCAATAGGTGTGGCTCCATTTCCTGTGGCTGCAACTGCAGGTCCACCAATCACAGATCCCACAGCCTTGACGCCTGACCCCTGACCAGTGACATCCCCACCGATCTTCAAACCAACCATACCCTGCTCCAGGCTGTTCATACCAGGGGCTTTGTTCAGGGTGTCATTGTGAAAGCCCGTCTGACCATCAGGCACCAGAGTGCCTCCCAAGGAGCTGGGAGGATAGCTATAGCTGCCACCGTAGGCTGAACTTTGAGTCTGCTGGCCCTGGGAGCCACTTGTGCCCCAAGCAGAGAAGGCAGGGTTTTCAGGGAAAAAGTTAAACCTGTGGGGGTAGATACTGCTTCCCAAGCCCCCTGGCTGGCCAAAGACTGTGTCCGGCATGAAGTGATGGTCTCCATTACTCAAGGGTCCATAGGGGGTGAGGTAAGGAATAGGGGGGTCCCCACCTGTGGACCAGGGAGCCTCACTGAGCGGGTATGGAAATCCAATGGAAGGAGCGTAGTAGCTGGACAGGTAGGGGTCGGTGATGGACTGGTAGCTGTTGTTCTGAATAAATGAGTGAAAGTCAGCAGTTACAACATTAGCAATTAACTTAACGTTAAAATTAGCCTTTAAAATAAATAAAACTTTGTTTTCTATAGTATTTGCTTTACACTTTTGTTTCAGGTAATGCTTAGCAATGAAACACAATTCATTGTTTAAGCCATCAGTTTAATGGTTTCATCGGTCACTGTGTGATCATTTGTCACACTGCAGCATTTGATAAATTTGAAAATAACGTGAGAGAAGATGGAGAGTGGACTTTACCTGAGTTGATTGACTAGTGAGGTATGGCTCAAAGTCATTGTCATGGACAGTCTCCTTCTGATGCAGTGAACCATTTTGCACTGCAAACGAAGACAAAATTGCAATAATGAGCATTTACATTTACATGTATGGGTGACGGTTCTGTTTTACTTACAAAGCTGCACTTTTGAATAAAGCATGCAACAGATTTAAAAATAACCCTGTGATTATGTATCGGTATAAAGTATCTTAACCACATTAATTCATGCTGAAATTAAATAGTTTGATTTTGCCAGTTTGAATTATATGAAAAGAAAACATTCACAAGTGTCATGTTTAGAACTCACATCTGTCTGTCCCTACTGCATGTATTTTTTCAAAAAAACAAAAACAAACATAACATTAAAATTAGTAAGCTATGCCAGATAGCCCTGTGGCCCTCAACATAATCCTGTCTTGGAGGTGTATCAGCCTGTGGCTTGTTGCCAGCCAGACCTGGAGGTGAAGAATGACTCAAGACCTGTCTGCCACTCGACATCTTCCAACAAGTGCAGTCGATCAAAGGTGAATTGAACATCATTTAAAAAAATACAACCGTATTGCGACTAGTGCCAATGCCAGAGAAGAACTGATAACAACGAACTATGGGTAATCATTCTGCAAAACAAGCAGCAGTGATGGGTTTGAGAAAAAAATTATATGTAACTTCTCATTTATGTTTAACGTGATAGTCCACATCAATTGGTTTTGAAACCTATTATCGATCAGCATAAGGCTGTGGTCTGCTTCAATGCACTACTGTTACAATGGGTTCTGGTCAAGACAGCATTTAGTGAAATATGATTGGGACGATAAGGATGGACAGTGGTGATGTGCATTATGAAGCACTTGAGTAATTTCAACAAGAATAAACTTTACCTCCTATGTGTCAAAGCTGACTTAAACCTCAATTCCCCGCAAAACAGCAAATTTCAATGTTTTACACAACTTTCAAGGTTACAGCAGAGTGTGTCATACTCAAACAATATAATTAGATGTAATATTGCGATGCCATAACCTCATGGAACCAGATATGTAAATGTCAAATATTGTTTTTGCAACATATTGATACGCTACTTCTGAGGAATGGATGTGTGAAACAGTCAGACAAGTTAATTAAGAAAAAGATGTTTACTTTCAATATATCTTCTCACCTGAGACAAGTGAGATAACAGTAATTTAACTTGTCACCTCATTTAAATAATATGTACCTTCCTCATACTGTACCAATCCTCAGCATAATATAACTATTCTACTAGAATATTGTGGATCCTGATGGTAGTGTAAGTCACACACAGAGAGAGAATAAGACTATCGCTGGTTTAACTGGAAGGCCAAGACTATACATATATCCAAAGAATTTATCTTGACTCACCTTTAGATGCTTGTCCCTTTGATCTCTGTATCCATGTTGCACCATAAAGAGGGGAAAAAAGAGACGACCAGGTTATTTTCAGTAGGTCTGAGATTTCACACGTAGGTTTGGACTGAGTACAGTCCACGATGTTATCTACTCATTGCCCTGAAACTGAACATAAGATTACTTCCTGAAGAAAGGCAATGCAAAAGATCTACCTACCATTACTCTACAGTTACATTTGCAGATGCTTACGACTGGCTACAGAGGTTACTGACATTTGTTTGATGTAATATGCAATTTAGTATACAACTTGTGATAATTAACCAGCTAAAGCTAGCGTTAATTCACAAACAACTTTGCTAACTAACGTAGCTCCCTTAAAATGGCTTTCTGAACGCCACCAGCCTTGATGCAGCCTAAAAACTTAGTTTCCCTTCACAGGCTGCAAACATTTAGGTCAACCTACACACCACAACATAACACTGAAAGTTACTATTCACAGAATAAGTTAGCCTGAGCCTTTATGTAAATCTGTTTAACTAGCTTTAGGTTTCACGCATTCAACCAAAGGCTGAGACTTTTCTCTACTACGTCGGGTACACTGCTAATGATTTCTTTAAAAGATGTGTTTGACAGTGGGCTGCATGCTAACGTGTAAGTGTCATCGTTCTTATACAACCATTAAAACATTTAACAAATTAACGGAATGTAGCTAACTTGCTAGCTACATGCACCGGCCAACGCTAGCGGCTAGCTAGCACTTCCGAGGAATAGCCATAGCCCAATAAATCGTTAACGTTAGCAGGTAGCTAGCTTACAAGCTCTTTACAGGCGAAGTACGTAGTCCTTCCTACCTGAGGGTCAATGCTTGTGGCAGACATAATTCATTAAGCAAGTCCCTGGATTCTCACAGAGCCTGAGCTTGTGACTGAATTTCAACCCCCGTGATTTGAAAGCAAGTTCACAGCTCAGTTACAGTTAGCTTCTTGGCTAGTTGTGCTGCTTAGCGTGTGGCTAGCAGTTGTAGCGCAGGCTCAGCTGTATATTTTCCGCTGTGTGGACGTATCCCAACTTCCACAGTTCAAGTCTGTCGCCTCGGATACTGTGTCCGAAAGCAGTCAAGTCCCGCTGGAGGTTTTCAAGTTGGCGGTGTGTGTCGCCGAATGGGCCTTTCGGATCTTGAATATTTCTATCTTCGGTCGCCTCTTACTTTGTCTCTTTTTTTATTCCACAGAGAGAGAGAGCCCTCCTCAGTTACGTTAAAGCCCTGTACACTTCCCCAATGGCTGCTCCATCCGGGCTTTGAGCCGCCGCTGTAGTTCACGTCGTTCCCCGCGGGGTGGCAAAACTTTGAAGCATCCTCTCCGTTAACAGTGAATATATTAACCAGTGTCTGTGATTCACAAATACTGAAACAACGAATGAACCCAACTCATAAGCACCGATGGGTGAGTTAGCTCTTCTGCTAGCATCAGTGCTATTTCCTGCAGCCTCTGTGGTGTTTGTTTGTACGGTGTAAACAGCGCCAGGAGGTGTCAGCAGACTGTGTGTGGTTTTCTTAGATCTCACAGTCCAGTTCAGCACAGAGCTCATGTGAGAATGGAATTTAAAAGATGACACTAGGTTCAACAAAGGCCACAGTGAACTTCATTTGGAGGATGTCAGTGAAATCCCTCATGTGGTTTCTAGTCCAGCCTGCAGCCAGATGTTTTTGTCAGGTTAAAAAAAACAGCAAATATAAATGTAGGACATTTCTGACTGCTGTGACCAGCAATTTATCTCGATCTGGTTAGACTCTGAACTATGATACTGTACTTATTACTCTATTCCACCACCAGGAGGTAGCAAAGATACATATTCAATCACCCAAACTCAGTCAAAGGTCACATTTGTAATTTACAGTATATACTGTGTGTAAACGTTCTTATATTAGCTACTAACATGGCAGTAGCATGTTTGATATTTACAACAATGACAATATAAGAGCAGATTTAATTTGTCGTCTTGTGTAGATTGGGTTTTGACTTTGTTTTCAACCTCCCATTCACTATAGTTTTAACATCCCATACGTGGTAACTGTATTAGTATTAGAACAAGAATGCAGAGAATAAAACGCCACAAATATGACATATATCTGTATTTATTGTCTTATACCTCCAAGGAAAGAGTGACATTATTATTTTATGCTTTCAACCAGTTAATACTCACATTTGAGTTATTAATTTCCAAGTTCAGAATCAGTGTCTATATGGGATAAACAGCAAAAGGCTTTACTATTCTTTAATTCCTTTATAGGATGTAATCTTTGGGCATCTGTTGTAATCCAGCGTGTCAATAATGGAAAATTACTACATAATTCACTGTATTCTCATGAGTTATGGGTTAAATGCTCTTCTGCCATGCATTGGTAAGCTTTAAGTTACCTTCTTGTGCTTATTATTGTTTTAATAGCTCTGTAATACCCCCTTTAATTCGTTGTTAGGCTATTGCATGCTTTTCTTTTTCCCTATGAGGCGGAGCAACATGGCCTGTTCAGGCTGTCATTCATGCAAGGATCAATGAGCATACGTTCTGGCATTCGGGGGATTTTCTGGAAAGCAGTCTCCTGTAGGCTGCTGTGCAGGCCCCCGCAGCTGATCATATTATTTCAGCTGGTGTGCTGCACTCACCTTCAGTAGTGCACTCCACTATGGACCGCAAAAGCAAGGACTGGCACAGGACAACAAGGGAAAGGAAAACCTACATGCTGCAGAATGACGGATGACAGGAGAACTATGCTACACATCCTCGAGGAGCCTCAGATGCGAAGAGAGGGGGAGAGGCTTCGAACTTTTGAGGACTGGCCAGCAGATGCTCCTGTCACATCTGGTGACCTGGCCAGGGCAGGCTTCTTCTTTCTGGGCCCCGGGGATAAAGTTCAGTGTTTCTGCTGTGGAGGGATTTTAAGATGCTGGGTACACGGGGACAGTCCAGCTGCTGAGCACAAGAGGCATTTTCCTACTTGCTGTTTCATGCTGGGTCGAGCTGTGGGAAATATTCCTCTCCAAGCTGGCTCCTCGGACTCTGTGGATGGTCAGCTGTTGAGTCAGCTCCAGAGGATGACTATGGACGACCAGGGAACAGCTGGACAAGCCGTCTACCCGGAGATGGAAGCAGAGGATTCCCGGCTCACCACTTTCCACAATTGGCCCACTGAGGCCTCAGTCCAGCCAGATGTTCTTGCCCGAGCAGGATTCTTCTACACAGGTACACAATGTCTCACTACAAGGCCTAAAAACATTTAAACACTTCCTTTATTTATTAGTGTTTGTGCAGCATTTGAGAAAATCCATCAGTATGTTTTATTGAAATGTTCAGTACAGACCTAGTCACTGCTAGAGTGGCTGCTCTATGTGAGAGGGTTCATTGTACAATTGTCCTGCTGAGTCATGATGTTGTGGACAGAACAACCTGGACAAAGCTGGGGCTGCTAAAGAAGTATGACTGTACAGCTTCAGGCAAAACACAGGTTGTGAACACAATATCATGAAAACAAATGCAAAATAACGTCTCTGTGAAAGTGTTGGCTTTTTGACCATATCTTAGAAGGTTTGATTCATTTTTATTGTAATTTTAATAGGTTGTAATTTGTGCTTGAGAATGATTTCTTGTACAATTTGACCTGTGTGTCTTCTTTATTTAGGACAGCATTTGAGTGTAAAGAGATTAGACCCATCTCACAGTAGTTTAATACATTATTACAGGTCATGGTGACAACGTCAAATGCTTCTACTGTGACGGAGGACTGAGGAACTGGGAGCCAGGGGACGACCCCTGGCAGGAACATGCCAAATGGTTTCCACGGTAACAAGAAGAATTTCACAAAAAAATAAAGACATCAGCTGAAATTATTATTAGTATAATATAATAATATAGAGTACTGTGCAAAGGTTTTAGGCATTTTAAATGTCAAGACTCTGTCATGCGGTGCCATCAGGGGGCAGGTGATCAGTCCCAGATTCATTCTGCAACATAAGATAATGACCCCAATATGACTCCCGCAAGGGTTATTCCATCTCAAATCATCACATTTGGAAAATTATAGCATAAAATCAGGATATCCATAATGATATCTGTTAAAATCAGCTTGATATATCAAATACTTTTCAATAAAACCATAAAGCATTGCCCTTTGACACACTTTCAGCACGTTTTGTTCCATGCATTGAAATTTGAGGACATGTTTGAATGACAATATAATGGTAATTTGTCATTTGTCATCATGCAGTTGATTCAGAAATAAATGGAATGTGCCATATTGGACAAGTAGATCAAATAGTCTCTGATTATGGATGAGTTGAAATATGAAAGTAATTCAAGACGATCATGAAAAGTCCCATCTTTGAGCACACAGTAACAAAAACTTGATGGTGCAAAAGTCAACTAGTGATATTTTATGAACGACATGTAGTTGGATGTCACAACAATACAAAACAATAGACAAAAGCAGCCTCTTTGTGTGTTTATTTTTCAGATGTGAGTTTTTAATCCAGTCGAGAGGACAGGAGTATATAAGCAACATCCAGGATGCTCATTTCCATCTGGGTGAGACTGTGGTGAGAGCCTTATCCCTCTTATCTCCTCAGGATAAAATCTGCAATGGAATATTAAAGACATTATAACCACACATTAATGAGCGAGGGTTTGTCATCGCTGCGTTCAAACGAGTCACGACTTTCTCTGTAAATTCAAAATGTCAAATCTTTTCCAGGGAGGATCACAGACTTCCACAGGCAGAGACATCGGTTCCAGAAATGGTAAGTCACATGAAATGAGGCAGAGGACGATCGTTATGTACCAAGAACCTAAACAAATGTGACTCCTACCAAGCAGACTTGAATAACAATATAGAGGCCTCCTGGTTTCATGCCGGCACTTATCTTTGTACTTCCTGCCCTGTGAAGAATCAAAGTGCCAGAATGCAATCCTGCTTGTTCACACAAAAGGGAAAAGGGATGAGCAAACATTTAGAGTTGCACAGCAGGTTGCACAAAGGGAGAAAATAAAGGCTGCAACCACTTGATTTAGTTATTCTTATCTCAACCTGGACGTACCCCTGTGATTGAAATAGCGATTTGATGGATAGAAGCAAACCTTGCACGAGCTCTGTTTGAAAATTCTCAAATCAGCCACTGAGTAGATCCTCTTTGGAGGAAAAGTGGTCCTCTTCTATGGTTCGCAAGGCTGCTGAAAATGAAATTAATGGATGTTCAATTACCTGAGCTAATGTTTGCTCTCGGATTGCAGTAATTAGGGAGCGCTATGGAAACCATTTGACGATCGCTCGTGGTTGCAAGGCAGTTATGAGAGTGCAATTATTCCATACAATGAAGGAAGCACAATTAGAATCCATTTCAGCACACACGCAGAGGAGGTCTGTGCTTTGAAATTTGTAATATATTGGCAGACAAAGCTGCACAATTACTCATTCATTTTCCCACTTGTCTTGTGCATTGTGTAATGCGTCTCACTTGGACAGGTGTAAAGTTGACATTGACACTACACTGCTTCTCTTATCTTCCTCATCTCTCGCTTGTTCTCATCACCCAGATATGGTCGGAGGACTGGGAGCATCGTCAGCCATGCTTTCTCCGGTGGTGCAGACTGTGCTGCAGATGGGGTTTGAATCCAGCCTGGTGGAGAGTCTGGTCCAGACCAAGTACCTTCTGACGGGCCAGCACTACACATCTGTATCTGACCTGGTTACTGATGTGCTGCATGCAGAGGAGGAGGACAGACAAAGAGGGCCACAGAGCAGAGGTAACAGTCACTGGTGGAAAGTAAATTTATTCAAGTACTGCACTTAAGTATATTTTTGAGGTATTTGTGCTTTCCTTGAGTGATCCCATTTTTTATTTGACATTGTGACTACCTACTATTTACGTAACATAATCAAATATAACACATTGCAAAAGATTAAATTAGTGGTCTCCTGTCTTTTTTCATGAGACCTTTTACATTTTTTTACAAATCCTGGGCAAATTAAAATGCCTAGCAATTCCAGTGAGACATTTTCCTTTAAACGTCTTTGAAAGTTTAATTTAAATCCCAAATTGATGCACAGAGTGGTAAAATTATTCAATATTTCACACTGTGCCATTACTATAAAGATTTGTACCTCTACTTTTTTCTTCTTTTCTGCTGTATAAACCTCCTTTTGAATCCTCAGATTTCTTTTTTGACCTCCTAGAGGACATAAGCAACAAACCAAAAGTTGATAAGACTAGCAACAAAGTGACCAATAGTGATGAATCCATTTTAATTATATCATATATAACATGCCAGTCAATTGACATTTTTGTACAGAACCAGTACTTCTCCCTTTGAATACTTAAAGAACACTTTGTTAATAATACTTCTAGGCTTTTAGTTAGGCTTTCAAAGGAAGTATTATTACTTTGTTCCTCCATCAAGACAAGAGTCGAGTTGCAAGTATGTTTGTTTGTCAGCAAAATTAAGCAAAAACTAACGGGCTGAATTTTAATGAACTTGGTGTAAAGGTGAAACATGGGGAAATGAGAGACCTGCTAGATTCTGGCGCCTTGCCACTTTCCTAACAATAATTGAAACTGCACGACAGGGCATTTGCATTGGCATTGGTTGAAGGTGTGCTCTCCAAGTGCCCTTCCAGTTAGTTATTTCTTCCACCACTGACAGATGCTGAACTTGTCATTTTCCACAGGGAACCCTTTCAAACTGCTAGAGATTCAGTCAGTCATTTTTGAAGACTTAAAAATATGCTTGTGTATCTACAAATTTTCTAATATACTCTTGAGAAGTCTTATCTCTTGTGTTCCTTTGTCAATGTTACAATGGATGTCTGAGTTCATAATAAGCATGATTGGCTTTTTTTATTCTTCAGAGCCAGACGTGAGGCAGGGCTCCAGTGCAGGAAATGCGAGGACACAGACACCAGTCAGAGAGAAAGGTCAGCGGTCAACATGTCAATGATTTGCAATGAAAATCAACTTTGTGCTTGTAATGCTTTTCTTGTAGACACATGGTGTGATTGCTCCATACTGCAGTGATCACACTTCAGTCACATAGCCTAACTTCAACAAATCGTGTGTGTGTGTGTCTGTGTTTTCTCAGTGAAGGATCCAAGTCCAGAGGAGCTGCTGAGGCAGCTGCAGGAGGAGAGGACCTGTAAAGTGTGCATGGACAAGCTGGTGTCTATTGTCTTCATCCCCTGTGGTCATCTGGTGGTTTGTGGCGATTGCGCTGCCAGCCTGCGTCACTGCCCCATCTGCAGAGCTGTCATCAGAGGCAGCGTTCGAGCTTTCATGTCCTGAGGCTGTAGTGAAAAGCCACCACTATACAGGTATTGCATGAGTGGCCATGAGTTTTCCACTGCACTCAATTTCTCTCACACTGATGAAAATAAAGAGTGCTGGTTGCTTGTTTTGTCAGAGTGTACAGATTATTTTCTACAATAAATATTTTAAGCTGTTCCACTTGTGCACTGTCATCATAATATATTTATTTTCACCCCAGCGAGAATGCAGACTAAATGACACGCGACGACTGTTAAAAGAGCACATTCTTTTATTAACAGACACCTATTTACATGAACACAAAGCACAGTTCTGGATAAATAGGATTACACAGTCGGGTCACATGGGGTCGGAGCAACACAGGACACAAAACAGAGGAGAAAAATAACCTTTTTTCCACTTCCCATAAAAAGAAAAAGACTTATCTCCAAAGAGGTGAAATCTTTTTCACTGGAGACTAGCACATACACAACCATGACAGCTCCCACCTAATACCAGTCACTCGGGCTTAGGAAAAGGCTGTATTGCACTGAGAGGAAGACTACTTTTTACATAACAAATTTGACTAGCATTTCGCTGCTAATACTGATCATGTTACAATATGAGGTGCTTTGTGTTTCTACTAACCACATGCCAGTCATCTTACCGGGAGTGTGCAAACCTTAAATTATAAAGACAATAATGACATACAAATTATTGCATCTCTCAAACAGAGAGCTGACGGACCAAATCAAAACGGGTCGCTCTCATCACTCTGAAAGTAGTGGCAGAAGCAGTCTGATGATTTTTCAGAATCGCAACAGTTTGTAGGCGGTCTGTCTGGCAGTGAAGTACATCTAATATCACAGAGGAATCCGACACTCACTTGATATTTGTGGGTGCTGACAACTGACAAAAAGAACTGGAAACAAGATCAACCAAAGCGACTTCTTTGTTCACAACTGTAAGCGGTGACTTTCAGTCTCTGCAGCACAGAATATTGCAACCAAACAAATGACATACTGAAAATACTCTTGATTCAAATTTAGCGGGAGACGAAAAATCCTAAACCTAAATGATGTACAATAAAGCTGAATGTTTCTGCAACTGTGAAAACACAGTAAGAAACAAATAGAGTCTCCCACATGAAACTTACTCACCAGCATAATCTTTTAAGATTCGCTATTATCTGCAAACAAAAATAAGACAATATATGGATATTTATGGAAGAACAAGCATAAAGCAGAAACTCAGAAGCTTTGCAACCTGTGCATGAACACTTTGAACACCAGGGGACAGTAGTGATTCACACAAGCATTGAGACAACAGGAGGATTTGACAATATCCCACACAGAAAAAAAGTGCTGCCCATCAGTACATGAATCAAGACCCATGTTTCAACATGTTGCCGGGTCAGATAAAATAAATCTGAGAAAGACACAACTCAAAAAAAGCTCTCAGTTACGGTCTAACCAGCTCATTTGCAGCCAGTTAAAGACATCAGATTTGCTATTTTCTTATTACACAATATGCTGTACACATGAGTACAATACAAAACCTGCCTTAAAAAACATGCTATAAAACAATCACAACTGAGACTACCACCAGTGAGAATTGTTGAGCTCACAGAAGATAACACTCTGATCTATTCAGGTGAAGCCAGATTGCCACTTCAACACCGAAGGCTGAAATGACTCAACAGTGTTGTGTGCAACACGAACGGTAAAACAATTCCTATTGTTTTCTTCAAGTTAAAAATATGCTGTGTAACCTTTGCTTGAGTGTGTAATGATCACCTATGCCACATCTGTCAGGAGTTAGAAGAGAAGATCTGAAGACAGCGTATCATCTAACACCTGACGTCTCAGAAATACTGACTTTGCTGTTGGTGAAAATAGTCACAATAATAAGACTCCGGAAATAAAAAGTAAGACTTGCATGCCATTCCTCGCGTTTGAACGTCTCTTGCAGGCTCTTTTGCATTCTTGATAGTTCACACTTCAAACTCCGAACAAAAAAAAGAAAAATCTCCCCCCTTAGTTTCATTATTTACATTTTCTATTTTTGACAAGATGCCCCTGTAGGTTTGGGGCTTTTGTTCCCTCCCAGCACTCTACCTCTTCTACTCCCCTGCCTCTTCCTGCTTTGCGTCTGTATTTATGCACACAGATCCTGGCCTAAAGTAAACAGGCAGTGCACAATGGCTCATTCCACAGGCTCCCACTGTAATTCAGCCCTTTGGCCAAGATCTGAGCCAAACCAGCAATAATATGCTAAATCACTGAGTCCTCTAAGACACAGCACCGCAGACTGGGAATGCTGGGCAATCCGTGATTACATACACAATGTATTTATTAGCTGTACATGTTCTATACAGTCACGATCTTGGAAGCGGGGGGAGCCGGGCACAGACCTCAGCAGAGCACTCAACACAAAGAAAATGATTGAAACACAAACACCTCTAAATACACGCTTTGTTACACTGGAAATCACTTGTTCCCTGAACCCGCCACAAAGGACCCTAACTGAGAAATGTTGGCTTTTTTCGGGGCAGCGCACCAGTAAATGACACGTTTAAAGTATGGAAATCAAGAAGGGGAGGAACGTCTGGTGTGCCAAAGTGCACTGGGATGTTTGCGTCAAAACACCCATTTCGCCTCTGTGAGAATTCGCTGTATCACCTCCCTGCTGAATGTTCTCCTATTTACGTAGACCTGGAGAGGAGAAAAACATGAAGAGAAAAAGGGCAAAGGGTTAGCAGTTGTTGGGCAACTCGCATATATATACATATATATATGCACACACGTCCACACACATTACCCCTGGATGAATTTATTCAGGACATAACTCCCAATAGGTTGGAGAGACGGAAACTTCCTCCCTCCCATTAGAGACGGAGCTGATTAAACTGTCAAGAAGCTAATAAAATATTCATTTCATGTTGGCAGAGAATTATTACATGACTTCCCAGGCTTATTGTTATTAAGTTCTCTGCACAACTTAATTGATTAATCCAATTTTTAGACAGAATTTTGTATGTTTTTCTCAGTGTGACTCTACCAGAAACTGCCTGCGGGCCAGCACAGACACACACACAGAACCACAAATATACATGACACACAAACACGCTACAGTGCTATGAAAAACCTTTATATTCCCCAAAGCAATCTGACAGGATGTAGCATGTTTTCAGACAGTAGTCTTCTCCCCAGACATGACTCAACGCTCCAGAAAGCAAGCAAGCAACCCCCTGCACTGTATCTGCTAGCTAGTGCTGTGTCGCAACATACCGGATCTTTATCCTGAACAAATAATAAAAAAAACTCAGGGATGAACACATAAATAGGCCTGAACTTCAGATTATTTTGAGTTCACTTAAGAAAAAGCTACTTTTAATTAATGAATAGTTTCAAGAAAATTGGTAAGTGTAATGTAAAGAGGAAACAATTAGATGCAAATAACACAAACTGTATAATACAAAATGCAGGAATATGTGTAAAAATTCACATAAATCCGCTGTCATGATCCTATTTTAAACACACAGTAACAAATACACATATACTGGAATGAGATTACACTCATACTTACAGGTACATGGGCTTTAAGAGGAAATGAGATGGTTTCTCATTGACATGGTAGAGTGGGAATGGGTCAAATCCACCAATAAAATCAACTGAAAACAAAGGATTAAACACATGAATTATGGAGTAAATCAAAAGACAGACACCAACACAATAAGACACTGAAGTAAACAAAAAAAAAACACGCATGATAGGAAGAGATGAGACACAACCTGAATGAGAAATGAAATGGAAACAGAAGACACAGTGGGACCAGATGTAACGCAGGGATGCTGAAAGGTAAGCAGCTCGCCAAGAACAGTACATGCTTTGAGTCTTTTTTAGTTTTAACTTTGACAAAGTCCACAAAAGGAGATGAAAAAATGAAAAAAACAACCCCGCTTAAACTTTTTTTTTCATCTGTGCATCTGCCTCGAGCCAAAGGGAAAGCTTGGGAACAGGTGAAAGCTTGCCAGCTGTCAAAATAGGCTAAGCCTTTTTATCGCTCAGAAACAGAGGTGACCTTCAGTCACCGAATGAACACTCAACCCTTTCTGTTTATTTTCTCACTTAAGAGTTCAGACTCTAGGCAAGGTGCAGATGAGCGGACGGGTGTTATGTCATGCGGGAAAGAGAAGGACACGCTGGTACCAAAGTGCTGTGTATTTTTCACAGATGGAGAGAGAGATTTTTTTGGGATGGAGGAAAAGGCTCGCGGCTTTTTTTAAGGGGACATGGCGGCTGAGTGGGAGAGAGAGAGGGAAGGGGGGGGGAGGAAGAAAGGGGGGAGGATGGGGCACGTCACGCTTGTCAGTCTGACTGACGCGGGGGTGGGTTTTGGGGGGGTGGTGGGTGCAAGGAGATTAAGCTGAAGGAGTGCATGTGAAAGTGGCCAGCATGTCCAGGAGCTCCTGTAAACACCAGGAGGGGAGGAAGAGGAGAAAGTGTGGCTGAAGTGGAAAAAAAACAAAACCAATAGGAGCTCAAAAGAATAACAGACAATGGGCAGATCTGTTACTTTTAGGGAACCAACAGCTGTAGGGGAAAAACACATATGAGCCAGCCATGGAAACTACTGTAAGGTCAAATCAGTTCAATCTTGATAAGAGGAGGCAGGGGTGGTGTGGTGAATACTGATAGGTAGGCAGGATGAGAGAGCTGGGGGGGGGTTGAGCTGCGCCGTCCCTTTCCTCTGACCCTGCCCCGGTTTCCTGGGAATCACAGTTTCATCTGCACACCAGATACATGCCACCCACACACACAAACACTGCTCTTTTCTGTCCCAATGATTTTCTCATTATAAGCAGGTGGGGATCCATCCCCTGCCATGATAAACTGTGCCGAGGAATACAGTTGGACGATAATGACGGCTGCCATTTTTAGACACGCTAACAGCTCCGAGGACAGCAATGTCGGTCGGGCTGATACATCCATCATTCTGTCAATCTGATGCTTTGGTTCAGAGCAAATTATCGTGATAACTATTGTATAGATTGTTGTGAAATTTGACTCAAATATGCAAAGTCTCCAGAGGACGAACCCCAGTGGCTTCGGTGACCCCTTGGCTTTTCATGTGGCGCAACGAACAGGGTCAGCTTTCCTGCTTTCAAGTCATTCAAAACTCAAAGGCAGATTTCTGTCATACATCATGTACCCAGGATTCCACCACCTGTTCTTACTCTAATAAAGACATATAGCAAGTCAAAACATTACTTAGCACCCTATTAAGTGCTTCATTTGTAACTCTGATCTCCATCCCTCCTACGTACTATGCAGCACACAAGCCAGTTAATTGCTTGTCCCTTGTTGAACCTTTTTTTTCTGATTAATAACTACATGCATTGGTTTGACCCTGACCTGAGCCCACTGAGCCTCGAAGCTGGTGAAATCAGTGAAAATAAGCATGAGGCAGTGGGGTTTTTTTTCTTCCAACACTACAAACAGAGAAATGTCTGGTAATTTTAAACGTCTCACTGTAATGTTTCAGACTGAAGGGATCTGTGTCTATGCAACACTTAGAAAATTAATGCGAAAAGCGGCTTTCATGAAACGGTGGAAAAGCTGCAAGCTCGAGTGACTTTTTTCATTCTGAGCAGATGATTTAAGCACTTTTCTAGTGTTACGACATTCTGAGATTGGAAACTTTTTTTGGCAAAATGATCTGAAAACATCCAAACTGAAAACTTTTAACACAAAATACAGCTACATATTTTAGTGCAAGGAAACAGATAGAGTGTTGATTGATGTGTAAATACTGAAAGAGGTGAGATCAGTTTCTTCCAAGCAGAGCAAGGAGCTGATTTCCCCGTGTGGAGACACATGCTAGAAATGAAAGGTATGTAGGTCAATAGGTAAGGCATCTATGCGGTGCCCCTAAACAAGCAGGGAGCAATGTAAGACGATTATGTTTCAGTTCAAGTGGAGGCTGGTTAAAATCAGAGGACCGAACCAGGAGAGACACTAACAGTCAGTATACTGCTGCAACTCCCACCGTCTGTGTCTGTGTTTGTGTGTGAAGTGCTGCTGAGCTGACACTGTAATAAACACAAGCTGCAGTATAAAGGGAAAAAAATAAGGAGGGAAAAAAATAAAGCTGGTGAGAATAAAAGAGTTCACCGTGAGGAAGATCAAGAAAAACAAAGGCAGAGACAGAGACAGTGAGCAAGACAAAGGGTAGACAGATTCAGAGTCGGTATTAACGCTGAAAGAGGTGAGTTACAAGACAGAGTTGTGGTCTCTCTCTCCTCATCCTCTCTGTTCTCACACACCATTACACAGCCATCATCGCTATACAGGCCGCTCATTTACTTAAAGACCGGTTTCAGCCGTTTCATGCTTTGTTACTTTGCATATGAAAACTTTGGCTATGTTTGATTGAGAGTGTATTTAAAGTTAATTATCCATGCAAGGATGAGAAGGCAAAGACATGACAAAAGAGTCTCTAGAAACTTAGTTTGTGGTGATGATGCTATTAAGCTAAGCTTATATCCAGAATCACAGTTATTATTCTCTGTAACCTGTGTATAACCTAGTCCATTATCCATACAACTGAATTCAAACAATAAAAAAATAGCTTAAAAAACTACTGCTGTCTGTGTATGTTTAACACATGCTTTCAAAAATAATCCAATAAATAGTTTCTATTTATGAGTATCCCTTGTTCTTCTTGTGACTGGAGATAGTTCTCTGACTGAATTCTTCAGAATGAATCTGGGACCAATCAGACGCCTCCCTCATCATCATATTAGTTAAGAATATGTACTTGTCAGCAGTGAAGAAACCACTAATCCTGACTTCATTCCCAACTTCGTTAGCAGAAATCCATCCCTGGACCTGAAAGGAACTTCCAGCCGCCAGCACTCATCCTCGTTGTATCCTCCAGTCAAATATTTAAAATCTGTCCACACCACCTGCTGCTATCTTTTTTACTTCACTGCATCCTTGGCTGACCACCACTGTTTCCTTGTGTTTCTGCAGAAAAGCTTGGATAGCACATCGGGATAGCAGTATGGTTACTTTTTTTCTACTCATTTTTGGCACTGTGTAACACTTTTTAATTAAATTGTCACTTCTTCAGCAATTATTCTCAGGACTGAGCTCCTCCAGTGTCACCACCTCTTCACTAACACGGACCACGTTCCAGTTCTGAGCCAGTGCCAGAGCTGGTTCGGAGTTGGTTCCACATGAGAAGCAGTTTGCTTTTCTACAGGCTACAAAGCCACCACAGAGCCACGTCATTACATCGATGTATACGTCTGCTTGAAAGCCTTTTTTTGTGATAGAAGCACCCTCTAGTTTAGTGTGGACTTATGTTGAGAACCACAGTGCAAATAGACAGTTTGTCTCTCCCACCAACCACTGCTGGAAAGCCGATCAATATTTTAATATCAGCAGTAGGTGTTAATAAATGCCGCTGCAAACGGCAGTCAGTGTTTGAGAGCTGGCATTTGCCACATCGTTTTAAAATGCCAGCTGGCAAAAATCAAACATCAAATGGCAGGAAAATGACAGAAATAATGAATTCACCAGCTTTCCACACAGAGCTTGGTTGATTTCATATCCATGTTAAAGCTCTAGTTTTTCTACTTTCTTGGATTAGGCACTGAATTTCCTTTTTTTTTTTTTTTGTAACCAACTACCACAAAGTTTTAGTTGGTCTCGTTGGTCACGATTAACCCTCCCCCAGCCGCCTGGTTCTAAACCAGCAAAGTGTTGGTGCCACCAACCAGGCAGTTTTCTTGGCCCCGAGCCAGTTCTTTGGCAAAGAACTGGTTTGAGGCTCCAAATCAGCCCTCAAACTGCTTCTGTGGGAAAAGCTGTAGGAGTAGATTTGTTACTTTTTCTCTGTTTAGTATTAGCTTAAACGCAGTACCTGTGGGTTTAAAGCTGGTTTTTGGGCAAACTTTCACACTGCATTCTGAGAAACTGGGATGGGCATTTTATAACTTTTCATCATCTCTGTTAATCAAATAATTTAAAAATAAAAAATTGGCTGAATAATACGTTTTGGGATCAATCTGTTATTGCAGCCCTGGATGCAATGAATGATGGCTGAATTCCATTTGTTTGTTTCGGGGTCCTGGTATTGTGCGGGTTGGCTCATTGTCAAACTTAAAACAGAGCCATCATTAATTTCAATGATAACACCTGTGCTTTTCTGCTGTGACATATCAAAATGTCTTTTTTTTTCAAAAAGCACCTGTGTATATCTACATGCATAAATGTCTATGAATAACGCAGCAAAAATAGTCACATATAGTAACTTTGTATATATTTCTGTCATTTAAAACTTGCCAGTGGCTGTGATTTGCTTCTAACTTGTATTTCAATCAATTTGACAGAATAATCTATGAAAAAACGTAAAAATTATTCTGTATGAGATAAAAATGGATCAAATTTATAAACCCAGTACGAACGGACTTTGTATAATTCCACCACTTCACAGCCTATAATCAGTCGTGAAGGGAATGGCAAATGAAAGCTCCCTTGGTTCTAATGCATATGGTTACATTTTTGAGCACTGATAATAAAGTTTAACAAGAAATTTGCTCAGAGATTTAAGTAGACACATGTACGTTGATACATGTGGATATGTGAGTGAATACCGATGTGCATGTGTGTATAAGTCGAGAGTTTATATATGTACATGCACTCCTGGAAGTGAAGACAGACAACTGGAAGCTGACCTGAGGACTGTCTTAAGTTGGTAAGGATGGCTGCTCTTACTTGCATCTACCACTTTCTGCATATGTGTATGCGTACAAAAAAAATGGAAAAGGGTTTGCAAATTGCCAGGGGGTCCTTAACAAATTTTTAAAAAGAATATAAGATTTTTTTTATGTCAAAAATGCCTGAATCTGTCAGTTTGTAGCTCACAAAAAGAATAAATGAATTTGGCACTGGTAAGACATCTTCCTGGATGTGTGATGGAGAAAAATCTGGAGTGCCTAAAACCTCTGCAGAGCTCCGTACTAAAAGGTTAAGACTTCATTTTGACCTCTTCATACTTTTTAACAACCTGAGGATATGTTGCCACCTGCACATCCATCCATCCATCCATCCCTCCAGCTGTTCCGTCTGCTGTGGAGGATTTTCTGCGGATGTGACTCAGCACAGGGGGCGGCAGCATAATTAGCAGACAAGCTAAAGCGCGCTTATCCCAGTGCTAGGCGGCTAACTCCATGACCTACTTTACAAAGAGGATTTTCCCCACCACTCACTCTGCCGGTGTGTCTGCTCACCACAGATAACTGTGTGTAACAAATTCATACACACAAATACCTACACTGACTCAGTCAGTCAGTCACATACAGTCAGTTGAACACACACACAAATACAGCATTAACAGTGGATGGGAGGGAGTGCACATAAACAGATACATGCGCTTACAAAGTGACAGAGGAGGAGAGTCACGTCCAATTCACACACACACACACACACACACACACACACACACACACACACACACACACACACACACACACACACAAACACACATACAGACTAACACACACACACACACACACACACACACACAGTATCAGTAATAAAGCCTGAAAGCCATGTCAAACCCTGAGCTGATGGTATATGATGCTTGTTATTCTGCCCATTGTGTCTTCTTGGCTTCTTGCAAGAGAGAGAGAGAGAGAGAGAGAGAGAGAGAGAGAGTGCATGTGTGTGTTTTTGTGTGTGTGTGCATGTGTGTGTGTTTCATTCCACTATTCTTTACGCAAGCCTGAGCACTCAAATCTAACTCGGTCCTCTCCCTGGAGAGTGAGACCACGTGAGAGGAATTCCTGCCTCATCTCCTTATTCGTGAAAAGCTCATCTTGTCTTGCGTTGTTTATTCCCGCATATTGCCTCATCTCCTTGTCTCTCCCTCTTCTCGACTCGCTCCTGATAAACACCTCCCCGTGCTCCCCCTCGTTGCCCCCCACCCCCCATCCTCTCTCTTTCGGCCTCTCCGGAGGATTCCTTCTACTTCTCCTCTCTTACCGAGGCGCAGTCAGCTGTGGAAGTTATTGACCAGCAACGCGCTTAATGAGGCTGATACAACGAGTGACCAGAGACCTCTAACTTTTTACAAGCACACCTCATTAAAGCTCCAAAGCTCCAAAGCAGGAGATAGGGGGGAAAAAGAAACCCGGACGGAGAGTGAGGAATTCTTAAACACACTAAAATTGAATCCTGATACACCATTCTTCCGTCTACTTGTGATAAAAAAAAAAAACTGGGAAGTGAAATAAAGCAAACGAGTATAGAGAAGGTAAAGTTCTGAGTAGGAGGAGAGATGCTGAGGCAGCCGGGGAGCTCAGCGCCGGAGAGTTGCTTTAATCTACACATCAAATGGAAGGGGGAAATGAGAGCAGAAAAGTGCCTGAGCTGGTTTTTTGTGTTGGCGTAAATGTGTATGTATGTGTGTGTGCACACCTGTGTCTGCATGAACAAATGTGTGTATGTGTATGTGCAGGCAAAGGACTGATTACAATAACAAAAAGCGAGCACTCGGAAGTGATGTAGCAGCATTGGGCGCAGTGTGGATCAGAGAAGATTGACCGGATAATTAAAGCCAATAAAAAAACTCACACCGTGTTCTGTTTTCACCCTAAGCTTTTTTAAACCAACCCCTTAGTTGTTGCTCTCTTTTTAGCTCCGTTTTTGGGTGATTCTGCTGTGATTTTAAGCACCATCTGCACCAACACAGGGAATTAATGGAGCTCAAAGGTCAACAAGCAAAAAGTTGTTCAGGGGGGGGAAAGTATTCGGGCTAAAATGGTATTGCCTTCCAGGGATTCCTTCGGGGTGACTGGTGATTAAGTGGTACTGCCCAGAGTTGGGAGGTGGTGGTGGTGGTGGTGGTGGTGGTGGGGGCGGGGCAGGAGGGACGGTGTTGCTAACCACTCACAGCCAGTGAGTCTCTGGTATGTGACCACCTAAGAACTGCCTCTGTAATGCCGGTCTTCAGGAACACACACAGAAACCACATCACAGCTCCCCCAAATTACAAGAGTCTGCTGTTTAAAATGCAATTAGGGCATGTAGTGCTTTGTTCATTACGCCGTTTTCAAATCAAATTAGAGCTCAGGTGTCTAGGAAGGAGACACGGATACAACGAGGCACCAAATACTTGATGATTAGTATTCCAGCAAGCATATGCGCAAGAATGTGAGTATCTCCATACAGCTAATCCTCTCAGAGAAAGCATGTAGCTTCAGTCATTACAGATTTAACTAACTTGGTTTCAAAACCGCAGACTAGAATATTTGTAAGGGCGGATTCTCATGCTTGTGGACATAGCTGCGCGTCCTGGACAGTTACAGCAGTGCTAATCACATATTTATGACTCCCCCTGACCCTCAGATCAAATGTTTCCTGACCTCCGATTGGCCAACCTCTAGCAGGACCTCTGACCTGCTGTCTATGAGGTCAGAGCAGCTGGGCCATTTATCACAAATGTCCGTCTCTGGTTTCCCCTATCTTCTCTTGTGACTCATTCCTGGGTCCCCTGCTGTCTTTTCCCACACCCTTTGCTCACTCGCTGCCTGTTTATGCATGACAGGGAAAGAATTAAGAGTCACACGGAGGTAACTACAGAGTGAGGAAAACTTCACAGGAAGGTTCTACATGTTTGAGTAGCCCTAAAAGCAAGACACAGGATCGGTGGAGGTGCAGTTCTGCAGTATAAAAAACACACCACCCCAATCAGGCTACATACAGCTAGAGTGACACAACAGTGGGGTGGAGAAAGTGGGGAAAAAGTAGAATCCAGAGTGCATCAAATAACAGGTTTAAAACAACAGCAAGGACCTCACAGAACGCAAGGAGGAGAGTGAAAGAGAGAGGGAAAGAATGGGCTGAAGGAGGTGTGGAGAGGGAACACATGATTCCTTTGGTTCTGGAGGGAAGGAGAGTGAGAGGGCCCAGCTGGTGTGGGGGAGGAGGGAGTCAGGAGGGGAGAGCTGGAGCAGTGAGAGTGCGGGGTGGGATGGGAGAAGATGAAAGATGCAGCTCTATTCTGCTCAACTCAGGCGTTTTTTTCATCTCCTCTGTGTGAGTGGGTCCGGGTGTGATTCACTCATTGTTGCGAGGCTGCTTTTCAAGAATGAGTGTGCGAGTGCGAGTGTGAGTGTGTGTGTGTGCACGTGAGCGTGTTAAGTCACTCACAGCTGTCCTCCTCCTCAGTGATCGCGCTGACAACATAACAGGCGTACACGAAGCCCAGGAGCTGTAAAAAAAACACACACAAGCAAACAAGAGAAGGTTAGAGTCGGCTGAGTGCAGTTAAACAGCTGTGTGGTTTCTCTGATGGACTAAAAGATAATACTGGAGGAAAATGATTAGATGCTCTGTTGGGCGGATGATGCAACGCTGTGCAAAAACCAGCTTGAGCTGAAATGACATGTTGAGTAATCGGGACAAAATACCTGCCAACGAGTCGAATAAATCAACATACGAAGACATTTATTAGGCGAAATAAGTAAAACATTTAAAAGTTTCTACTGAATCTGACATTTCGGTAGACAAGTTTAGATTGTTAGTAAGACAACTGATCAATCATCACATAAAATGAATTCCCAGTTGCAGCCTTTTTTATGCCGACAATGGATCAAATAAAGTCGAATCTGAAATGGGTCCCTTGTGGTGATGAACCAGAAGACTATTATCATTTGATTCTGCGGTTGGACTCCCCTCTACAGGGTTTTACAGCATCTGTCAGTCACTGTCTTGGTTTTCACGTCTGGAGCTTAACAGTGGTTCATTCCCACAGCTCATGTAGCATCTTTTTCTGTGAAAGCAGGTGGCTGCTTTAGGCAAACAACCTCTATAAACCCACTGAACACGATACCAGACAAAGTTAGCTGCTGAACACAGAGGAGTGTTTAGTCACTAAAGAGCCAGATGTTTCCTTCAGAGGGTTGGTTGGGGACCAGAGAGAACACTTGACTTACATACATCATACAAGTGGCCAGATACACAAGATTTCTCCATGACAGTTTGATATGAACACTTGAAGCTTTTGCTATGCCGTGCTTTGCTGTAATCAGACTTGCCATGGGTTCTGTAGTGTACACAAAGCAGTCGCTTGTATGCGCAAACACACCAGAAACCAGCAGCAACCAGCAGAGCGAGCACACGTGTGGGCAAACAGACAGCACTGAGAATAGCCCGTGGAACAGGCAGATGGCTGTCATCGACTCAGAAACAGACACGGTGCGTCTCTCCACCCAGCCAGTCATCCATCCATCATTTGGCACGCCGCCATGCCAATTAAAACAGCGCCGGGCACGCTGCCCTCGTCGCACACTGTGGTCACAAACACAGAACCCAAGGGGGTAATGACTGTGTGTGATGATGGCTATTTATGTAACATTCATTCAACCTATAACTTAGCCTGGCCTATGTAATTATAAATGGAACAAAGACAACGCACTTTGATGGTCTTTCATCTCCATCATTTGGTTTTGTTCCATTTTTTTCATTTGCACAATGTATTAGGTCTTCACTGAAGTTCATCCAGATGTACAATAAATGTTTTATTACTGAATGAAGCGCAGGTGTCTTGTGTAGTTAAAAAAAAAAGGATTGGTTCTGTATCTGTGTGGGCCAGATAAGATATGTGTCTTCTTTTTGCTTCTCTCCCTCGCTGGATTTTTCCCTCTCTAGTACCTAATTGCTGGTCTCACCCCATCTATTACAGTGGCGGTGAAATGGAGGTGAATTAGCATATGTATAAAGCCAGTGTCAAACACAAGATGGTGTTAACAGCAGGGGGCACACCCTGTTTTTCAATTGCATTGTGTCTGTGTGTGTGTGTGTGTCAGTGCGAGTTTCCCCTGTAAAAGTGTGTGCCCGTATGAGTTAATATTTATGCGCGAGTGCACTTTGTTTAATTTTCATGAAGGAGGCCGATGTCTGTTGCAGTCTGGCAGTAGAGTCAAACACAGCAGAGCCAAAATGTCAGCGGTGTAGTAGCCTGAGTGAAGTGTTTGTGTACATGCAGCAAGTCAAAAATTAAAGTAAAAACAGAAAGTGTGTGAGGCGCTGGGCCATGAGAAGCTGCCAGAAAAGCTTCTGTGTGGTGCGTTATTGATTTTCGTAGGTGCCTGGACAATTCTTCTGATATATATTCTCAGCTTTGTCTTATTGTTATGGAGGTAGAGAACACAGTAAGAGCTGACAGCATGAAAAAACATACCCAACTTATTCATGTTATAAAGCTGCACACCTGAAAGTGTCTGAATGTTTGCTGCAGTGAAATTAGCCAACACTGCTTTGGTCAATCTAAGACATGTTTGACCAGAGTCCTGGTAGATGACACCGTAATGCGAGCAGGTTAATTCACTGCTTACTTTTTGTATGATAGACTTAAAAATGCTCAGCAGTGTTTTGGTGCCTGATGGATCTGTAAATTCAGAGACACATCACTCATCCACCAGCATGAGACCATTTCCTCATAAGTAATTTTGCAAACGGTGGAAATGTGAAGTTTCAAGAGATCAAAATATTCAACAGTAGGTCGTTCCATCTTAAATCATCAGGGGCCTTCTGCTCGAACATCATTGTTTTGCATGAAACTTTGAAATCCTAAACTATGGATATTTAAAATGGTACCAGTTTAATTTTAGGTTGATATGTCAAGTATCGCTGCCGACCTAACCACTTTTCCACCTTTTTTTTCGTATAAATAAAAAATCTGAGGCTAAGATTGAATGACAACATCTCAGGAAGTATTAAAGATAAAAGCCTGACTCGTTCACTTTTATTTCCCATCATGCCATTGATTCAGAATCTGCATTATTTCAATATCGCAGACACTTCAAACTTCTACTTGGATTAGGCTGTCTATCAATATTTTTGTTTTTGTGGTGCAGCTTGTCATACCTGCTCAGTTATCAGTTATGAAAGTTAAAAGAAAATTACTTTCGATTCATTTTTGTGGCAAGGTATTCGATGTTAAAAAGTATTCTATGTATTTTGTTTTGTAATATTGTCACATGCAGCTACATATGGTTCAGAAAATATCACTAGTTGACTTATTTTTCTGTGAATGTGTGCTCAAAGATGGAACTTTTCATGACAGCTTCAATATTTTCTTATGTTTCAACTCACTCATACTCAGACATTATTCGATATACAGTGCCGTGAAAAGGTATTTGCTCCAGTTACTTTTTCACATAGGGCCAGGTAGGTTTGGACAGTTTTTTTCCACGAAAACATTAAATCATCATTTAAAAACTGCATTTTGTGTTAACTTGGGTTACCTTTGTCTGATATTTACATTTGTTTGATTATCTTAAACATTAAAGTGTGAAAAATGTGCAAAAAAATAAGAATCTGAGAAAGGGGTAAATACTTTTTCACGGCAATGTATGTGTTCAATATTGCAGATTGTGAATCAATGGCGTGATGAGAAAGAAAAGGGAAAATTTCTTATTTTATCTTTAATAGTTCTTGAGATATTAGTCGTTTAAATATAGCCTCAAGCTGCAATGCACAAAAAAAGTACAGAAAGTGGGTTGACTGTCTTTTTTAAAACAATGTCCTGGAAGGTATTTGATATATTAAGCTAAAAAATCCCAAATATCTTTATAAATATCAATATTTATGCTATAACAAATTCAGGCAAATCGGAGATGAATGAGCAGAAATTCTTCTCAAAATGTTATGATCTTAGTGAGTATAGTATCATAAACAACAACTTTTGAAATTCAGCAGTGGTCAGCGCCTGAAAGTGTGCCGATCACTGGTCAGCCATAGGAGATCACTTTCATCTCTCATTCCTCAACTTATGAATGATGACTGCAATAAAGTTCTGACGTTACATGCTATGGCTGACCTTAAAGCACTTCGTCTTCTAGTCGTCTCTTATATGTCTTCCATACTTTTAGCGCGATGCAGACTGAGATAATAAGATCAGATATGTGAACACTTGGTGGCTTTTTGCTGGAGGCGGCTGCCAATATAGGTCAGTGTCCTCAATAACAAGTGACAATTCCACTTACATATCAGTGCATATTAAGTGTCCTTAAATGAAGCTAATAAAACGCCTGTCTCCACGTCTCACACTCAGACACACACTTTACTTTCTTCACTGACATCCTCCTGTCACTTATGGAGTTCAGGGATCATTTTAGAAATTAATGTCATATTAATTAAGCTCATGAAGCCCTCTGTGTCCTCTGTGACTCGATCCCAGACCGTCTGTGAGGCTGTGCTGCGCTAAAGTCAACTCATTTGGCTGTCAGTCACTTGGTTTTTTTTCCCCTTGTACTCTTCTTTACTACTTTCTAAACACAGGGCTCTGTGTCACTGTCCCTCAGCAATCTGCAAATCTACTCTGTTATCTGTCTGTCCAACTCTCTGTGCTTGTTGGTGTTTTGTTTTTCCTCACACCAAGTACCACTCTGCTATAAGATTTCTCTCGTCTCCTGGGTTGCTGGGCTGCGAACAGTGATCTGCACAACTGATAACTGGCGGAAGGAAGCAAGAGGGCAGAAAACTGGAAAAGAAAACTCAAGTGCTGGAAACCGAAAAATGGGGGGAAAAAAAACAAAACTGTCTTCCAGAGGGCCTTGACTTAATATCTGCTATGCTTCAGAGTAGAGCTGTACAAAACTGGAGAAAACTCACATTGTAATATTTTGTTTTTCTAGGAGGTATATATATATATATATATGGTGTGATTAAAAAAACAAGATTTTTAACCAGACATATTGAAGACTTCTGTTCGGAAAGAATTAATCCTTCTAAAATGATTGTGGTGATTTTGTAGGGAAGCGCATCTGCACAAAAAATGAAAAAAAAAATGTTTTGAAAAAGCAGAAAAAAGCTGTTTGGAAAAAATTATGGTGTAACAATGGCATAGCATCTGTAATAGATGTTTGCTTTGGCATTCAGGTTTGGCTTTGCATTTGTCATACAGAGCTTTGTGATGCTGATTTGAAATGGTCAAACAAATCAGTTGGGTTGTCTCATGCGGTACCTGTTTTTATCCTTTCTGTAAGTGAAATATTTCCATACAACTGACTTACAATCTGTGTTTGGACCCTGCATACTAACAAAATCCATCTTGCAAAGAAAACTAAAGAAAAACCCTTAAGTTTAAGTAAATTATGTTCTCTTACAGACTTATCTTATAGATTATTAATGCAAAACTGGAACCATGCAAGTTTTCTTTTTTGTATTAGGAATCAAGGAACGTTGTAGCATTATGAGTTTGAGTTACTTAAATCACATCACATTGCATTTCCTCCAATAATCTGACCATTGTGCAGCCCTACTGCAGAGGAAACTAAAGCAGACATTTCCGAAAGTCCGGCTATATTTGCGTTTCTACTTTCGGATAATGAGGCCAAAGGGAAGTTAAAGACTCAAGCATTCATGTGCAAGCGCGTGAGAAGAAAACCAGCTGCTGAGCTAGAAAACAGGCTCCTTGAATTTGCATAAGCTAATGAAGGTCAGGTTTATTCTGAGCCTGCCAATCCAAGAAGACACATTGCCACCTTTGACAGAGCACATTCACTCAAATATATTAGTCCACCAGGCATAAAACTACACCATGACCAGGGCTTGCACCCTTTAGTTATTCTAGACACAGTGAATCATTTGGATAAATCTGCAGTAGTCAGGACAACAAGACATTATCAAGGTCTCCACAGCTACATCCTATAGGCCTTTTCAGAGGCTCCATTTAAAACTGCGTAATCCTGACCGATGCCATTAACGTCGCTCAAAATGCCCAACATTCTCTATAATTACAGCCTCTCAAATGAGTCTATCCACGCCAACTCACCTAGGGCCTCCCAGTTGAGGTCATGGATTTTCTCGAAAACAAATCAGGCAAAAACTTCAACTTAAACCATGGAACCTTGCAAAATCCCACAGCTCTACTCCAAATGCTTTCTGAGTTATGAATTTTTGAGAATCGGCTCTCGGTGCTAAATTTGATAAGTTCAGCGATTCTTTTAAAGCCTCACCAGTTGTTTTTTTTTACTCAATATCCCAGAGACCTCAAGAAAAAGTTGGAACTTGTAATCATGTCAATAGCTTATGCAGAAACTTTTTAACATAAATTAAAATAATAAAAATCTATAATTTATCATCAAAACGAAAAATCTTTCATTTTCAGAAAAAACCTCTCCACTAATATTCACTCAATTCCAAACAAATTTGTGTTGTGGGTAGAAACAGCTTAGTTTTGTTATTTCTAAACGTCATTTGGCGCTACACCAAAAACTAACTGCCACTGGTCTTCCTAAAAGTAGCTTCGGAGCTGAAAACCACTTTTTAGGACATTTTAACAGTATTCTTTTTCCAGGACGGATTCTTTTGATGTCTTTGAAACTTTCTGAAAGGAATGTCTTCATATCCATTTTCTGTAGTTTTCAGTGGCTTTAATATCACATTTGGTGGCTTTTAACTGTCAGGTAAATATTAACATGATGTTGATTTCAATGTTTTTTTATTACTGTATGGTACCTGTAGAGCTATTTTCATTAGTTCAGGAAATGAACCAATTGCAAAGAGAATTGTTGGTTTATATAATTGTCACGTGAGATCTTGTCAATATACATCTGAATTTCAGACATCAGTTTGACTGTCAATGGAGATTCAGGGTTATTGGAAGATAACTCCAAAAAAACAACTGGCATTAATTTATCACTACCTGGAGTCTCAGATAGTACTTCTATATACGTGTATTCAGCAACAGAGTCTGTGTCCATATACAATACACTGGGAGATGTCGCCCTGTTCACAGCCGACTGGCCCTTGCATGTGTGTGCAGTGACGGGTATCCGAGTCCATCTACAAGGTAATTAACACGCCATTGATTGTGGCTCGGTGTCAGGAGAAAACCCACCGAGTGCACGATAATGAAAGAAATTTGTAGGAAAAATACATCACATTGGAGGAGGAAGGGGTCAGATAGAGATGGGTGGCGCAGATCTCCTGTAGGTTAATTACACAGGAATTTCTGCCTGACAGTGAAGTACAAGCTTCTAAGCACAGAAATTAGATGTGTGTGTGTTTGGCAGCTGCGTGTTTAATGACAAACCATGATGAGATGGGGACTGCAGAGACCACATCCACCTGTTCTCCCCTTCCATCTACCATCCCCCCCTCCCCATCCAAACGTGAGCACAACACACGGCGATATCCAGCTTACACAGGACCGCATGGGGTTGTTAAGAGTCGGCGGTGCTGATTTGCATCTTCCACATTGAGTAGCTGCACATAACAAGCGTGCTAATGTCACCCGAACACAAGAGGCCAGCCATGCAGAAATAAAAAGTGGTACAAAAGAAAGAAAACATAGCTTGTCCTCCACACAGAAGATTTTACATGAGGCCTGAGTGAAAGGGAGAAGAAATTGGGCTCTCCGGACTGGGGAACTGATGAACTGAAGCTGAAACAAGAAGGTAAATAAAAAAACCAACACGCGCCCAATGAGCAGGGAGAAAAGCAAGCATGGCATTGGAGAAGATTTATTCCTTTAAAGTTGCTTGTTTTTAACATCCAAGTTCTCCTCTGTTCCCTCGCCTTTGTGCTTCCTCTCAGAAGTCGGAAAAGAGCAAATATTATAGCAAAATTAATCTGAGGGAAATCCATTTCCCCCGAAAAACAGATTAACAATTAAAGCTCTCGGCCAAGGCAGCCTTTGAAGTATAATGGCGGGCGGTCATGTGTTTTATGATAGCCTGACACAATATTCGGTGGCCCACTGGAGACTAATTCTCTCCTCTGGTCTTGAGGTCTTTCTCTTGTCCTCCCCGTATTTTTCTGGCAGCAGTCAACGGCCCTAATAACTGCTTGCCGCAGCATCATAACTCTTTTAATCCTGGGATCTTTATAATCCTTTGAAGCAGATGCTGTAAAACTTATAACGCAGTTACAATGTAATGTCAGTGCTGACATGCTGCAGCGGTGTTTCATGCTATTATTACACTACACAATGCTATTTACCAGTTCTGGACAAATTACTGGACTTCAAATGGAAGCACATCAAAGATCCCCCCATCAGCATGCACACAAATAGAAAAAAAACATATTCCTTCCTGGTATAGATGGTTGTTCGGCGTGGAAATTCGGAAACCGAACATGGACTAATGGACTCACCCTGACCTTTTGGCGTGGATGAGGGGATGGGTGGGTGGGGGTGGTCAGGCTGTTTTCATGCTGCTAAGCTGAGTGAACCTCAGCAGCCACAAAACACACAGAGACCCCTCTAATCAACCAGGGGGCTGTTCATCATTCTATCGCATTAACCCGGTGCATGGACGTTAAACAATCCACAGAAAACCAACGGAGCTATCGAAGCTCCAGAGAAAGTCAGAGAAGCAGTAGAAGCGACAAGAGAGATGGTGAGGGGGAAAAAACGCATTGCCATTTTTTGTCATTTAAGTTGTTGGGAATTTGATAGACATGAAGGACAAACACAGTGAGACTGGGGCAGGAAAAGGAGGCAGGAAGACAGACTGAACTGAGAGATTGTGATGAGGGAGAAAAAAAACATGAAAATAGAGGAAATGAGCAATGGAACGAGAGAATGACGCAGGCCTCCTGTTATCATCTTCCACCCAGCGCAAGTTTCCAGGGAATAGAGATGCAACAGAAGAAAGCGTTGCCTGTGGCAGTAATAACCTACGTTAAATGATATGATATCTGTGTGTGTGTGTGTGTGTGTGTGTGTGTGTGTCTGTGTGTGAGCACTTTCCTTTGGCTGCTGGCTGAGAAGCTCGGCAGCTCTGACAACCCCTCGACATCTTTCAGGACTCCCTTTAGCGTGTAAGAGTTATGTCAACAGATGTAAACTAAATATCACATCACCAGTTTTCTTCCTTTCTCCCATACCTTTCTTTCTAACTACCCTCCACCTTGCCCGAGATGGGTTTTTTTTTCTCAGACTCGACTGTTTTATTTAACAGTGAAGGTGGTGCAGGGTAGCATAAGAAGAGCTCAGGTGGATGGGAGGATACAGACAGGGGGAAAAAAAGAACACCGACGGGATAGTAAGAAAACCAAAGCCGTTCAACAGCAATATGTGCTTAGGTAAGGATTCTGTGAAGTCAACAAAGACTAGGAGGACGGAGATGGAGCAAAATATTCCCCACAGCCATAAATGAATAATGTATTATCCCAGTTTGAAAAACTTGACTCCACTTCAAGCTCATCCTTTAAATCGGGAAGGTACTTTTTGGCTGGAAGTTGCCCGAGGCAGCAATAAGCAACTAAACAGAAGTGACTTTACCAAATCTACGGCTTCACTTCTGAATTACTTCCCTCTAGCTCATGACAAATCTGAGTAGATAGATGACAGTGATGCCTCCATTACTGGCCAATGGATCCACATTTTTCATCTTAATGAAACATGCTCCTTGGAGCCCAAACTAAATATTTAATGGTCTCTCACTGCGACCTTGAAACCCCTGTAACAAAGACAAAGGGACACCCCTACTTTCTTCTTTTTTTTTCTTTCTGTCTGTCTGGGCTTCTCTTCAACCAGAAAAATGAGTGGACATCTCAAAGGACCCCATTTTGACTAGGCAATATTCTGCTTTCAGCCTGAGAGGGGGCGAGGACACAAGGAAAATGATGCCCCTTGTGACACTGGGATTTCTGCACCAGTTTTTCTGCTCCTCTCGGGAGCTGCTCCCAGGGAGTAGCAGTTGAATGCTTGGTTGGAAAAATATCATGTAAAAATGCAGGCGGAAAAGGGTGCTATCTCAATGGAGGAGTAGAGGTCGAAGCGTGGCAAGGAATAAACCAATTCACTGCCTATAGTGCAGGGCTAATGAGGTTCAGCGAGAGTGTTGGGGGCTGTAAAGTGAGGTCAGCCATTTTATTACCTTTCTCCACGGGGGTGATGGGATGAATGGTACAATCCAGTGCTTCTCATCACAGGGCTACTCTGCTTGCTTCTAATCTACCGTGTAGTTAACTGCATTCACAGCGCTTTCCCAAGTGTAAATTATTCCAAGATTAGATGGTAAACCTGCTGCTATACGCTGGTTCAGGCTGCCACATTTTCTCTTTCTCCCCGTCACCTACTGCCACCATTAACTTCTCCACATGAGTTTTAAAGGGATGATGACTGAGGAAAAGTGTGTGTAGTTGCAATGGAGTCAAAGTGTAAGTGAGTGTTACTATGAGTAAATGTGCGCCATTGTGTATGCATCAGCTCGAGTACCTGCTGCGACAGAAAGCGTCCTGGCACCCGTCCAGCACGAGGTTAGTCGGTCATACACGGGTGTGTGCAAATGTGCACGCTGGCAGGATGTGATCTCGGGTGTATTGATAGTGAGCTGCATAAAGAGGACAATAACAGTCCTTCCAGTGTTTGAGTAACCTGTTAGCAGCTGGCAAGTCTGAGCCCCAGCCAGACAAAACAACAGATCAATTTTTCATTCAACGACCGGGACAGAGGAAGGCAGACAAAATAACAGTGGATATACTCGTTTGAAGGGAAACAAAAACATTGTGTTTCTCAGCATGTTCGCCTCTCAAATTGTAGCCCGGTGGCATGTGCACACATGTACAGCATGGCGGTGTCATGCGAAGATGTCAGCACCGTGTTAACTTGTACTCACAGCAACGAGGATCTGTGTGCCGCTATGCATGACCTCGATGTACTGGTAGTCCATGAGGCAGCCCATGACGGTGATGTAGGAGTGGCTCTCCGTGGTCCGGACCCCGGGAGCCTGTGGCATCTCTCTTCTCACACAGCCGGGCCCGTGTTCACTCCACCAGGAGTGGTGGGCCGAGATGTTAAATGTCAGCAGGTCCTTGTCCTGGAAGGAAAAGTAAAAGAAGAAGAAAAAAAAATCAACTTTTTGCTTTACTTAAGATGTACTTTCATTTATTCTTTATGAAGAAACCCCGGCTGGATCACAAGACAGGTTGTTCACGAGGCAAGGAGCTTAACTCTGGAAACTTACAGCAGATGTTGGATGTTTTTTTAATGGCTGCTGTGCTCCCTTTGCTCAAAGGGTTGTTCATCCAGTCACAAATAAAACTAAGCATCTACAGCAATGCCAGCAGCTCTGCAGGGCTTTACTCATGTTAAATGTTAAATCAGGTTAAATGCCAACATCAATGTGCTAACATTACAAAAATAGCTATACTAACATATTCATCAGAGCTGCAATGCATTATCAATAGTTGTTAAATGAATCCCTAACTACTTAGATAATCGACTCATCAAAAAATGAAGTAGAAATACTCAAATACCAGTATCTAAAATTTGAATCTTTTTAAATTTCTTTACTCCTCTATGACTGTAAAATTAATATCTTTGGTCTGTTGACAGAACAAGACATTTGAAGATGTCATCTTGAGCTTTGGGAAGAGCTGATGGGCATGTTTCACCTTTTTCTGACATTTTTTTATATAATCGACAATATAAAATCTTTTAGCTGTAGCCCTAATATTTATGCTATGGATGTATAATCTTTGGTATGTTCACTTTCTTTCTTTAGTATTTTAGCATGCTAACATTGTGCCAAGTAGCACCAACCATAAAGTGCATCCAACTGGAGAATCTCCAAATCATGGAAATCCAAAATAATTCAACAAAAATGTTCTACGAAACATCATGAATGTCAATCTGGAGGTAAACTCGAGAGATCACAAAGGTCATTAGGATTCATCCTCTGGAGACCATGAAGGTTTGTTAAAAATTTCATGGCAATCCATCAAATCATAGTTATTGAGATATTCCAGGGGCCCAAAGTGATGAACTTCTCATCTCTAGAGTCTTGCCACTATAGTGTGGCTATAAACCCTTCACTTATTACAAACAATATATATTCTTGTTTTGATTTTGCATTTGCCCTGTTTTCAGATTTCTGCTCCTGTTCCAGTACAACTGAGACGAATGAAATTCAGTTTGTGGTGACATTTTTACATGTGGTTTGTCATTACTGCAGACATTTTTAATTAAAATTTCATGTACCTCAGTAGTTGGGGGTTGAGGATAGAAATCTCAAGAGGTTGACATCATAAAATCAGGGCAAATAAAACCAAAAACATATGCATGGCTAGATAAACATTATCTCCAAGTGTGTGTTAATCACTCAATAACAATGTTAACAGAAAACTGATGACACATACAGTTAAGAGGATCTGGCATGCATACGTCTGAGCCAACAGACTTTCTGTTTCTGAGTGAAGTTTTACAACTCCGTAAGCATTTTTATATATGTAACTCTTCTCCACCATGGAGATGTTCAATTTGCACACGGCCATATGAGCCCACACATACAGACATGCAGACACTCAAATCAATCAATACCCCAATACAGCAATCTAACCCCGCATCTGGCCCTTAGTGACAAGACATGCATTATTAACAGAGCCAAGGGCTGTCAGGAAACATCTCTGATTCTTATCAACTCTCACATACTGGACACATTAACAACACACATATAACGTGTTTCAATAACAGATCTCTGAAGTCAGAAGAAAAGTGCATCAGGAGTCACGAACAATATTACAGTAATGATGCTTTCCATCGTTCCTCTTTCTTTGTGCTGATCACCTATCATCACCGTCTCTTATTTTCCGTGGCTTTCACTCTGTTAAAAACAAGGGCGGCTGAAGGTCAATAGGTACAATCGCAAAGACTAATGACTTGACAGATGCCATTGATTGATCCTGCGAGCTAGGGAAACCATCTCTATCCAAGCTGCAGCCACACTCACGACTGCAGCACGTCGGCAGTCGATACTGAAGAGGCTTTTGGCAACTTACTGTCAGGAGTGTTCTTGTTATGCTCCCATGCACCCAAAAGCACAAATCAATTCATTCATATCATGGATTCAAGGTTGGTCTACTGATATTTCTCAAACTATTTTCGAACAAAAGTCAAAACATATTGAGAGACAGTCCTGGTAGTGAAATCACCGGAGACATGAGGCAGTCTAAAAAGCTAAACATCAAATGATTAGAATCTTATTTCCACTGATTTTTTGTTCCTGAAACACAGAGATAAGACTTTACAGGGGTGCGATCACATTGGGGAAAAAATACAGCGGCGTAGACTTTTTTTTGGCTCTGACGAGAGTTTCATATCTACTCGAATGTCTCAAAGGTATGAGCACAGAGTAGATGTGAATCAATTCAGGAGTTGGAGTTAGTGGCGGTCTGCCATCATCTCCAAAAAAGTGAGTGTGTTCGGGATGACTGAGGATGAGATCCACAATGAAATCCACAAGCAGGAGACATCACATCCATAATAAGGGGGCTGAATCTGAAAAGTTTATCTATGTGACAACGTCATGGGTCCAATATTTTCGGGTTGTTGATGAAAAGTTTGGAAAAGACAAAATAAAATGAAAATGGCCAAGTTTCTTGTTATTACTTACATTTGTGTTTTAACCCTCTGATGCCCAGGTAGTTTCTGGGAATGCCTTTGCTCCCGTCATATTTTCACTCACTGTGGGCTCATTTTTCACTGCTATATAAAGTCCTGCACCTCTATGGAAACAGCACAAGCATGGCTAGAAGTAAAAGGAACTATAAAATGAATCGTGTGCAGCATCACAAAGATATGTCCTCAATTGTAAAAGAAAGAAAGAAATGAAAGTTGGATTTCTATACAAAAAATAAAAAAGCACAAAAATCGTGGCTCTATATAGTGTAAATAGTTTACTACTTGTATTTTGAATTCATATTGTATCCTATTTGTTCTGTGCAAACACAGCCTGCAGTTCAGCCAAGTTCACATTATTACTTTAATATAATATAATATAATATTTTAGTTACAGTTTTTGGCTCTGATAAATAATTTGTGCATTTTTGCAGATTTTTTAAAAATCTGTTATGTTTTTCAAACCTGCCAGTAGATTGTGTGGTTCAGAGGGTTAATATGTCTGAAAGCACAATATAGTTGCTGTTGTGGATATACACTTCTGTTTCCGTTGTCAGACAGCTGATCAAATCTGAAACGCTGTGGTCATCACTGCTCATGCTAACCAAATCAAAACAAGTACACATCTGTGCAGTTAGTGACACTGTAAATGTCAAGTTATCTGACAAATTAAACATAAATACATGTCAGTGAGAATACCTGTGATCTGCTACATTAGCAATCAAAATAAGCAAACACAGAGGTAGACGCAGCAAAGGTATACGTCATCGATCCACACTAAATGCAAAACCAGTGTTTTCAGATTTACTTTGTTGGGGATTTGACAGGATTATATCAAGTCGAACTGAGTGTGTATTGTAGTATTTAACAGTTTTAGGTCATGAAAGTTACAGACATTAAGATTTTAAAAAGTTACATGAAAATAAAATGGATATTCAAATTAAAAGAGTGGTTTTTAAATAAATAAAACACCTGTAGGAAATAAATTAGCTTTTCTGTCTGTATAAGTGACTAGCTGCTGTGTGCAATTTTCTGCACACAGTTTTGTGCCAAAAGAAAGAAGATAAAAAAGATTTCAAAGAAGATTTTTTAGAATCAGTTAACATATTTAAGGAAAACATCTTAATTACACAGTGTGAAATTGTAAAATGGGGAGGGAAAGCAACTTTCAGACAGCTTGCCGATGCCATCCCCCAAAATCTTTAAGTCTGCACTGTGTGCAGACTGTGACGTAGAGTGAATAAAAAAGAGTGGCAGTAAATAACTGGGGACTGTTTAAAACAGAAATGTAGGCAGAGTAGCGGGGGTCTGTCTGTCAGTCTGTCTTGCGCTGTGGGGGAGGGGATAAGGGATCAATAGGAGGTGACAGAGCATGTGGCATATGACTCCGACAACCTGCCCCCTCACTCTGAGGGCCTTGAGAGCCGCCACCACCAACACATGCATCCATACACACCCTCCAGTACTGTCCTGTCAACATCGGTCAAGGCAGGCATGACAGAATTAGCTGACTCTGTCTTATGATAAAATGTGTCGGGGTCCTCACAGGAAGCCGTGCGGTCGAGTGTGTGCGCGTGGGGTGCGTTGGGGTGTGCACGCGCTCCATTAGCCAGCTCTCCTCCTGGCCACCATATGCAGAGCTCGGAGCCCAGGCTGGCTCCATCTGTCGGGTTAATGCCCAGCCTCAGCCCCAAGCAGCTGGCCCCTACAAGCCTCATTATTCTAGCAGAAACCATGCAGGAACATACAACGGCACACAGACACACACACACACACACATAGGCATATGCAGCAAGAGACTGACACACTTGATGGAGCCAAGGACTATCACACAATGACAAAGTGGCCAGAGTATGGGAAGGTGTTTCTGAAACTCATTTTGGCTGTCGGAGCAGATGAACGTCGCCTACATAAATTCATTACTCTCAGTGGTCAAGGCAGGCGACTGGCAAGAGAGAAAGAGGAGAGGAGAGGAGGCGTAAACTTAAATGAAAAGAACAGGATTTGGACTTGACTTAGAAAAAAAACATCAAAGGAGCAGTGAACAGAGTAAAAAGAAAGAGAAGCTGGCGTGAGGCGAGAGGGTGGATAAATTTACAGGTTGTTAGGAGGTGACAAACCCAAACACTTGCCTTTGTCTGGATGAATGCGCATCTGATCTGCACTTAGGAACCACGGGGGATCCACAGAGAATTAAGACTGTGCATGTGCATGTGTATGCATTTGCACGGCGCTTTGGGAGGGGGATTCTTCCTGATTATATACCTATTAAGTTTTAAGCTTCCACTTGAAACTCAGCAGGGGGCACCTCCACAGGTCAGCAGAAATGCAACAGGCAACAAAAAAACACGTTCTTCAAGGCCTTGTTGTGGGTGTAAGCTGCACAGATTCCTAAAACTCAGAGAGTGATTTATCGCTCAGTGTTGCATTCATAGTAGCTGTCATGCACTCATTATACACTGCAAGTGATTGTACTCACTTGTTCACTCCAAGGCCTTCAGGCTTGATGCAAACAGAAAGCACCTGGTGGCAGTGCATCGTATCTAATTATAGTTAAAATAAAAGTTCAGTGCTGATGAAGCGCGAGAAACCTCAGTTATGCTTTTAAATTTTATAGCTATACAGTTCTTACTGGTAAAATCTGGTGCAATAGAAAACAACACTGGCACAAAGTCAGAATTAAGATGAATCATTTTCTGGAGAAGTAACAAAAACTGTGCCTGGAGGCTTGTTCTTGGCAAAGACAAGACAAAAATGAAGTGTTTTTCTTTCCAAAGAACTATCTATGGCCTCACCTGTCTTTGTTCTGCTGACAATTGGACCCACTCTTTTATTCTCTTTGGGAGCAGCAACTGTACCTTCATGGTTTACAGTAGAAATGGCTTTGATGGTGGCAAAAAAGTCTCAGGAATTATCAAACAACAGTATTTGTGGTCAAAGAGCTTCAAAAAACTTTTCTGACACAATAATTGGGGTGAACATCCATCCAGTCAATTCTGTAACTTTTTAGAATCTAACAATCAACAGTGTTGTTCAGTGTCTGGCCAGGGATAAGGAGGTAAGAAAGAAACACTATGAATAAGAGGCTTTCGTTCCCCCTATTCCAATTAGATTATCGCATTTTGCCTTTGTCCGTGATGAGCTTTTCACTTCTTATTTTAGTGCGGCTGTTAGGAAACAACACAACTGCCTTCCAACATTGTCAGAGCCCCGTTTACTCCATCTACACCATCCCATCTTACCAACACAATCAACACTAGATTCAGACAAGGAGGAAAACCGTCCACATTGAACACGCGCTACATAACGTCCACAAACAGGATTACAGCTCCCAAAATTTCAATGAACAAAAAAAAAATATTATTTTCCCATTCTCCCACATCTTTATAAGGCAAATTGCCAGCACAACAAAGAGTAAGGGATACACTTTGTAATTCAGTGCACAAACACTACTTTTCTCCTGTTGTTGCATTTGTATGATGGCCTAATTCTACAGACAAAAAAAGTGAGATGTGTTCAAATCATCAGCTGTTTTGTAAAGTTGATGAGTAACTAGTTCATTAGCAGTGCCACACATAAAGGTTTGATTAACTATTAGTAGGCAGCAACTGTAGAAAATAATGTTTGAAAACCTACAGTTTAACTCGGATGTTAAAATGCATCTAGCTGTAAATAGATTTGTTGTATCTGTGCATAGATTCAGGACATCGCTTAAATTTTTGAACAGTTTGAAGTGTCGTGTGATTCAGCTTCAGGGGACACTTGGCAGTTATTCAGAAACAAGTATTTTCTTGTCTACATCCGTAATGAAAGGGTTCTTGATGCAACTAAAGACACCTACAGAGCAGGCAGCTGACAGGATGTAAATCAGGTTTCTCTTGACCTGCAACCATGACCGAAGAAAGAAAAGACTATTCATCATAGTACAGACAAAGCCACTTGACATGACTGACAGACTGAAATTTTAAAAGTCTCACCTTGGACAGGCCTCCTACATCCAGGTAGAAACAGATGATAAAGACGTTCCAGGCGACCCAGAGTGCGGCCCATACTGTGTACTGGAGGGCAAACACACAGACAGATTAGCTTTAGGGGAACCGCATGAAATGGACTGAACAGAATGTGAAAGGTACTGAGTAAATGGCAGGCTGAATTAATACGCTCCTAAACAAGTGTCTTTCCACAGCTACATACACCTGCAAACATCATACACACATATAAATTTGTATGTAAGGATAGCTTTTTTGAAAGATGCCAGTAAGTTCAGCTAGTCTAGTTGTGCCCTGAGGGTGCTGCAGTTTTTTTAAAACCGCTGAGGCTGAATGAAGTTCATGGCTCAACCATTTACAAAATTGTACAGTCAGACAGCCAACTGTTGACAGATGCACTGTGGTACTGAGCAGCATTCAGTGGAGTCATCAGAGTGAAGGTTGTGAAATCCTCTGACTCACAATAAACTGTGTGTTTAAAATGTCAGAGGAAGAGCGAAGGGCAAAACGGCACCTCCGTAAAAACATACGTGTCGAATCATGAAACCCCTTAGCTTGCGCTCTCCCATTTTCCACTTGACATGAGACAATAGCTCCAACTTTCCCTTCCCTTCCCTCCTCTCCTCCCTTCAGTTCCTGCTTCCTCTGTTTCTCCATGTTATCCTGCATGGTTCCCGTTTATCCTCCTTTATCTCCCCCGTCTCTCTTTATTTACTCTCTTCCTCTATCGCTTTTCTCGCTCCCCCAATCTTTTCCTGTCATTAACATCACCATCTGTGCTTCCACTAATGCAGCTCAAAATAGGCTTTTAATGCCTCCGATGAACATTACGGTGTCAAATAAAAACCCGAAGTGCGCAAAAGCACATTTATGAAGCTTCGCAGAAGTGCTTTCTAACAAAGTGGAGAACAACAGGCAGCACATGCTTTGCAGTGTGTTCGAAAGAATGACCTTCTCTGTCCAGAAACTTGAAGTGGAGTATAAATCTGATGAGCTCCTTAGTCCCCCCAAGATCCCACCCCCTTTAATTAGCCCTAATTACCAAGGGATTAGAGTGATTTAAGGGTGTCGCACAATGCACAAAAGACTGCAGCACCGTTTCGCAATTAGAGAGGAAAGGCAACAACACGTCCGATCCACACAGACTAATGCAAAGTGATGTGACGCTGCTTAGCAAAAACCTTGAGGAATAGGATTATGTGACAGACTGTACGGAGTTTCAAGTGAACTACAAGCCGAATGTTATTTGCGTTGTGTGTGCTCACCACTATAATGTAGCGCGGCCGGTACTGAATGGTGCCGAAGAGGCCAAGGATGACGATAATGATGTGAAAGAAGTTGGCGAGGATGGGGGCCCACTGGTACCCAAGGAAGTCAAAGACCTGTCTTTCCAAGGCCAACACCTAAAGAACAAGAGGAAGAAAGACAGATGTTATCAGGGTCATGCATACGGGGAGCAAACTGCCTCTTCTGCTGCAAAAGTGAACTGCAAGGAATATTGTAAGGTTGCACATGCTTCACAGCTCATGAAACAACCTTGGAATAATAGAAACATACACATCGACAACTTGGTCATGCAGCGGAGAGAGATGATCAATACTGAGTGATAAATAAAAGCAAACATTTCTCAACATATATTGCTAACAGTTTTATTGAAGACAGTTTGTGTTCATTGTGCAGCAACTGGCCAGACAAACCCCATATTGAGCCACTCGACATGAACAGCTCAAGCATTTCGATTCTTACGGTGGGACAGCCTAGAGGTGAAGACTACAAGTTTTTATAAAATAAACAAAGACAGATTTATCGATTCAACCCCTGCTGAGCTAAAGAGGAGATCACTATTTCCAACCTTCCTGCCAGCGGCTGCCAGGAATGAGAATGCTCTGGGAACTTTATGGGGGGTGAGGGCCTTCTTTAATAATGCCACTGCAGCGAGCTTAGGCACTTAGTAAAATATGTGCTCGCAGTGTAAACATGCACGCACACATATCCACATGCGATGTTAAACCCTCCGCAATGAAATGAGACATTCCATTTTTCCCAGTGCAGGATTATCCTTTTCATTATGTCAATAGTGGTTTAAGTCCAGTTCCTTTTACTTACAGAAGATTGATTCAATCATGAAGTACTTCCTTTTTATTTAACTGTCATCCACATATTCAGTCTCCGTCTCCCTTCTTTCTGCCCCAGATCATTGTGGGCAACGTTTTGTGCAAAAAAAGACAAAACAAAGCAATTTGAACCTTTAAGACTGTGAGTCCCCATTTGCATCAACTCAATTAGCATGCCATTTGGAGGAAAATACAGGGAGGGGGTGCGAACCATTTAATTAAAATTCCATTGCCAAACAAATTCCATTCCATTCCCAGTTTGTGTGTGTGTGTGTGTGTGTGTGTGTGTGTGTGTGTGTGTGTTTGTGTGTGTTTCAAGCAACGATGTGTTTCGTTGTGTGTTGACATGTCATTTACAGCCAAGCGCTTGAAGATGGATGAGGAGAGGGAGAAATCTCGTCTCTGCCGCAATGATAGGAACACACCACCAAACGCATCCACGCAGACACACTTGACACACAACACTGGCTGCTCTTCCTAATGTAATGGAAATGTTACCAGCAACTCGATGAGACATTGTGACAGGCAAGGGGAGGGGAGATGATCAAATAGTGAGTGATAATTAAAAATGAACACTTCTGCGCGTGGAGGGTGAAAGCAATAACTCCACCAGGCAGGGTGTGAAGCAACAAAGGGCGAGGTGAGTGAACTGAGACACGTGCCGGGCTTTATCGCACCAAAGTCGAGGAATATCCCTGCAATCAGAAGATTAAGCCTTTCACTCTCGTGGAAGCGGAAGAAAAAATGAGAAAGAAAGATGGTTGGGATACAAAGCTGAGATGGATGAGCGGGAAAACTATAAGAAAAAAAATGATGGCAAGATCAGAAAAAATGCAGAGAAAATCATAAGTGACATATGTTAACACAGCTGAGCTCCTTCCCTCCTAATAACCTCTGTCTGTCCCCTGAACAGAGATAGGACTCAAGGAACCAAATAAAGCCAAAAGAGTCATAAATCTTCTGGTCAGCTCTGGGTTATGGGTAGACAACCCATGCAGGAGGATGTCAGCGATCTGCAACCAGGCTGCAGGTAATTTGGGTGGTCTGTTTACAGCGCTGACCCTCGTGAACTGACACCATTTGGGGTGTTATTAGTCAGCAATGACTTCTAGATAAATGCCTGGACAAATAACAGATTTAATTCCTTATCATTTAATGAAGAAAATGTAAATGACCATCATACCATGCCTGCATCAAATTGCCTTCGAGGCCAAACGTGAGATGGGTAATTTAAAACCTGATCAATGACATTAATGAGTCATCTCAAGCTGACAATAATGATGAATCTCGGATCCTGCAGCCAATCAGAGCTCATGAGCTTGTATTTACTGGCTGAGGAGCTGCATTTATAAGAATCTTGTCCATTTCTGCTGCTTACACATCAAGTATTTGCATCTTGTGAGCTGCTTTGGTCAGGACTGTCCATTGTTTTTTTTTTTGTATGTTCCTGTCAGGTTAGGTTCTCCTTGTCAGGAGGCCCCAGAGGGAAAAGCTGCCATGCTTGTTACATCCTTTTCTTTCCGTTGAAAGGCTTGTAACTTTCTGGTCTGTTTATCCGGTGTTTGCAAAAAGTTTGCTCTGCTCTAGGCTGTTTGGTCTGTTTTTCGGATCAGTGTTCTTCCTGAAATGCTGAGCAAATTACTTCTTCATATACTTAATCTAGTCATATGTTACCCCTAAGACCAACTCAACAATTGCTATTTGAGTGGCACAAAGAAATGAACAAAAACATAAGAGATTAGGACCAAAGAAATAACAGGAAGAAGATAGTATTCAGTGTTATCATGCTGAAGTCGGTGGAGCTGAATTCTCAGAATGTCCTCTGGTAATCCCGGTGGAAATAATAATAAAAAAAACCCCAAAGGCTTTGCAAAATCTATTACACAACTTTTATTGTATTTGGGAAGATAAATGCCAAAAGCCTCAGGGTCTTATCTGGGTACAATTTTTACATTGAAATAATGAAAAAGTCTAAAAGTGTGAAGACATTCGAGGTTACATGTTTTCTTTATCTAATCAACAAAATCAAACTGGAGCGAGACATTTAGATAAACTGTAAAAATCTGTAGTATGACATGTGAAATTGAATATGCATGTGACGCTAATATGCATCACATGTTATTCATCCAGCGAACACACTTCAAATCTCATGATATGTTACTTACACACAGCCATGGAACCTTTCCCTGAAATATTTTCACCAATCGTTGAATTAGAGATGCGTATGGGTATGAGGGATGTGCATACAAGCACGTGTTCTCTCCACTGAGATGCTGCAGTAAGCCTATCACGTACGCTGCTAACTCAATAATCCACCAAGATGACAACAATCAATCAAGGGTAGAGGCCTCTGCCCCCCCAGACACACACACACTCAGTCACTCACAATCACACACAAAACCCACACGGCACAATTAGCCTACAATTCATAGGGAAGCAGGTTACTGGAGAGTGGGGTGGAATTTGATCAAAAGATACCAATGCTCTTCCAGGAAGGGCGAGACAGCTACATAACGGCCTGTAAAAGCCTCCCAACGACCTCCTGCGAGCACAAATGACTCCCTCTAGGGTGACGGCAACTCTTAGTGTGTATTTTGGTTTTGAGTGTGTTTTTGTGGAGGAGGCATGTTGCACCACACATACCACTCCTCCCGCCATAAATACTGAGCAATTAGGGGATGGGTATAAGGCAGCAGGATGCAACAAGCCCCTCTTGCACCTCCACCACTGCCCATCTATCTGTCATCCTCTCTCCTCTCACTCCTGTTCTTTTTTATCCCTATTTCTAGCTCTCTGTAACCAACAATTACTCTGTCCTTCAGCCATGCGATGCCAGATGAGGATCACAGACCTCAATCATGCTCTTCTGTCGGATGACTGTGTGTACTTTCAGTCTCTAGAGGTGTACATAAAGGAGCAAAGACAGCAGCAAAGACATGGACACAGCTTTACATTATAATCCCTCCCCTTAACATGAGAATACCAAAACATTTCCATCACCAGCACCTTCTTTAACGTGCCATGAAGAGAGGAAAGTAAGCCACACGTAAGAGCGATGCAAGGATCAGAGCGAACACGTCTGAGGGAGAAGGAACGTTTGATCTGCATCGTCTGAGAGCTAATTAAGACGTGCATGTGTGCTCAAGATAAGTGGCTGAAACGCATGAAAAGCAGTTTGCTTTGACTAAGCATCCAAACAGGATTTCAGACAGAGCTAGAAACATGTGGCAGGCTGTCTTGACAGTCGCATGCGATTAAAAACTCGACTCTGCTGCCATGAGTTGGTGATACGAGAAAGTAGGGCGCATTTCTGATGAGGTGTTAGGTGCAATGCTTCCCCTCGAGCGAGGGGACAGAGGTGACTGGTGACCCCCATCATTTCCTACAGACTCACCACCTTAGCCTGCAGATACTATAAATCACATCAGTGTTTCTCTTTCTGCATGTGTCCTCTGCGAAATGTCCTCTGATAACATGTTGCTGGATGTGTCATCAGGATGTGTGTGTCTATTCTGTATGACTTTAGGCTGCATGAGTCAGTCTCCTCTGTGCTCAAGTGCAGAACTCTGACTCACACAGTCAGGCTGGAAGGACGACACGGAGGAGTGCCAGGAGATGTGAGCGGAGAATTAAAGACAACTCCTTACTTATACCTCTATCCACTACTTCTTTATCTCACTGGCTTCACTAATGGGTTGATTTTACTTACATAAAACACATTAGCCTGTGAGGCCAAGCCTGATAGAATAAGACATGTGGGGGCAATTTGTATGCGATATCCAAACGACCACTGCTGTTTCATGCCTGTCTCGCCCTCTAACTGGTGCTTTACTGCCTGCTGGGAGTCACTTGGAATAAAGACAAGTCAGGGCAGAGCATGTCACGGTATAAAAAGCCAGCAAGCCTCTGATTCATGCTTGTCTCTGATACTGTATCTTAGTTTTTCTTCTCTCTCTCTGAATATGAAAACAACCTAGTAGTAACTCCAGTTCTGTGAGCACCTAAATGGCCCAGTGGTTCCCGACAAGTCTGAGGGTCAGAAGCTGGTTAACAAGAGAGAAAATTTGATTTTCTTCTTGCCTTCTTAGGACTCAAGCAAACAGAGAAGAGGAGACTCACAAATTGGATGAAATTGTGAGAATTTACAGAAATATAAGGGATGATCACAGTTCATTCAGTCCTAAAGGACAAAGACACCACTTCAGCTCAAACAGAATACAAATTATACTTAGCCTAATCTGACTAATTATGATTTTTACTCTAAGTCTTTGATTGTGACAGGTCTTGGATGTGTGAGTCAATATGCATGAAACATGGGCGAACCTCTATGGATCCAATAAAATACAATATCAGCTTTGATCACACTCACAGAACAGCTGTAATGAAGTCCTATTCTGAGACTAAATTTTTAAAAAGACAGCAACAGACACACACCATGAATCAGTAGCTGGCTGGCTTCTTTTAATGTGCCATGCACTGACCCGGCTTGTCTTTACTCTGCGACTCCCAGCAGGCAGTAAAGTACTTCTCAAAAACTTTCTCCAATCCAATTTTTCACCTCTCGCCTGGGTAAAGTTATTATACTCCGGTGCCTGCCTGGTCCTTGTGTAACTAATGGTGCCAATCTTGGTACGTGTGTGTGATGGGGTGCGTGTGTGTGTGTGAGGCTTTCATCGGGCACGTGGAGAGTCGGATAGATAGATAGCCCTTGGTGGTGGCTGGTCTAGCAGAGCTGAGACAGGGATTAAGAGGTAGGGGGCCTTCATAAGCCCCTTTCTTCTTCACTGTTTGAAATATGGTCGGCGCAGTGAAACACACAGCAGCTAGTCCCTTTAAGTGCCACTCGCTTGAGGTGGCGATGCTAAACAGACACTGAGGGAAGTGCTGGTTATGGCTACGTTATTTATTGAAGTGGCTTTTTAAAGCCTATATGAATCCAGTAACTCTCTGTTTAAGATAAAATATGCTTTACTTCCAGTGCTCTTAGTGCTAATGTCATGCTAATCTTCAGTGCTATTGGGAATACACAAATCCGCCCCACTGAAAGAAACACAATAAAAGTCGGTGCTTTGAACTAACTCTCCCTCTGGACTCTGACAAACTACTTTAAACTTTTCACTTTTGTGGGCTGTCCTTCGACACCACACTCTCTCTGTTGCAGCTGCTCCAAGTTCAACCTTTAAACATCCTCTGGACTGCAGTCAGCAATGATTTTCAGCTCAGTTCAATATAGCTGAATGCGGGTGAGTTCAATCGGGTACATGTTCAGACCAGCTGAGAGTCCTCCTTGTCTGATCCGTGGACTGTGCTTGTTAGTGGTTCAAGTTGTCCCACTCTGATCTTTCTTTCTCTGTCTCCATCTGCTACCCAGTTTCTTCATCTCACACCTTTCCTCCTTTGCTTTGCCTTTCCATGTTTCTTTTACATTTACATTAGGTGTGATTTCACTCAGATTATAGTAAAGCCTGAGTAGAATCAAATTAAGGAGAAGAAAAAAAAGGCTACAGCTCCCATTAAAATCTACAAATGTGACAGCATGGGCATTTGCATTATCAGTATGCATAAAAATCACCCGTACTCCCTTTTTTCCCTACTTTCGAGAAATCTCAGCTGCTTAAAAGCTTCTGCAGCTTTTAGTCTTCTCTGTAAATAAAAGAAAACAAATAAAATATTCACATTTAAATAGTCCCCTTGATGCAACAACAGATGGGTGGTAAATTAAAAGAAAAAAATCGGAAACCTTGACCCCTGCAGTGATGGGATCCTGTGGTTTTGGTATACTGTAAAGGGCATTGTGCTGGTATAGTTCAGCGTTGAAGCTGCTCTGGTGGCATATGGTGGCCTAATACCTCACTAACAAGCTTTATGTGTGTATTTTATTGGAAGATAAGCAAATATGAATGACTGCTTTCTGTTAATTATTTGATCACTAAATGTATTAAGAGCTCAAAGGATAATGATCAGAGAGGATAATAGTTCCATGTGTACAAGAGCATTAAAGGCTCCAAAAATGTATTTTCTCAGTCAGTTTCTGAAGACATGAACACAGTACAATCTGTTAAGGTTTGAACCGTTTTGAGTTTTCCACATGAGAGATTTCTGTATTACTTTTTTTAAAATCTCTGTTCAGACTCAGAAAAAAATATGTTGTTACCTACTTCTGTGGTGCATTTGATCAAAATTTGAAGACAGGTGCTTCACTGTATTTTCAGTTAAACCTGATCAAACATCCACGCAGCCCCAAAGAATGAGATTAGCCGGTTTTTTGACTATGTTTTTCCTTTGTAATCATTACATAATAAGTCATGGTTTCTTAATGTTATAGAGACATGCTTGAAGCTGTGTTTTTAGGGGCTGTAAGACATTTCAACAGTCAACTTTTAAGCATTTGAAGACTTTTAGTATAAAAGTCAACAATCTGACTTGATGACGATGCAGAGTTTATTCAGACACATCAATAGCAAATATTCCCACATTGCTTTTAAATGCTCATCTCACTCCATCTATCTTCCTCCTTTCATCTCTCTTCCACCCTTTGCATCAGCCAGCCTTTCTTTTACATTTGTCTGCAAAGGTGACAGCAATGTTTAGATTATTGCACGGCATTTGAAACTTTAATGCATCAACTTCAAAAAGAATGCCGCAGCCGCGGATGTTCTGATGTCGACCTCAATCCAGCGGAGTTTATGCGATTTTATCTGCTTTATCTTTGCCTCCGAACTTCTTGTTTGTTGTGCGGCTGAGGAATGCAAAAATGAGAGGTGGCAGTAGACTGCATCACAGACGAATGCATGTAAGCTCAGTATATCAGGTAAAAATGTTCATCTACAAATAGAGAAATGGAAAGGAACACGCGCGCACAGAGATGTTTTGATTTCTTAGAGGAGCTGACAGAAGGAAAGCAGGACAAGAATACAGTGATGGATAAAACCCAAACACACCAACAATGGACCGGATGGAAGAAAAAGTGTACGAAAAGAGAGCAGCTTAAACCAGCCAATCCTCTTCCTTCTTCTGCTTCATCCTGTCCCAGATTTAACAAAGAACTGTTTAGGTTTCGCCCCAATTAACAAGTAGGCAATTTAGCTGCGACAGAGGAAATTCTCATCAAGAATATGCAGTCAAGAACGGCAAACAGCTGTCAGCAGTTTGCACCCTCCAGCTCTGCTTTCCATAATTGAGTCAGTAATGTTGCTCTTTTCATCATAATACCATCACTCTTAATCTTTCATCCAGCACAGAGGAAGTTATGCTGCGTGCATTCCTGCTGTCCAACCATTTGATCACACAACAGAATTAGAGCAAAAACATCCGTGAAGTCATCAACCCCTTGTAAAACAAGAAACGAATACCAGAAGAAAAAAAAAAGTGCGGAGAGGAAATTTGATAGAGATGAATATGCATTGCAGCCATTCAGCTGAGTGTGATCTGTCCAGATAGTCATCCCAGCTGTGGTGCTCCCAAAGCAATTTATTCGATGCCACCCTATAACAAATGACACCACTGGAACCGTTGGAATGGAAAGAGAGAAATGGGCTTGCAAATAGTTCCAGTTTTATCTCCATTATGGCTTAATACTGCAATGTCATTGATGTGGAACACACACAGACACACTAACACAGGCCCGTGCATGGATGGGTACAAGCACGCAGGCTCGCATTCGCCAGCCCAAGGTTTTCGCTATAACCACATAATTAATGGTCTGTTAAATTGAAGACATTAAAATGGCGAACAGTTGTAAAACGGGCCACCAGGGACAAAGAGGAGATGGGATTTCCACAAACACACATATTATTATGATAAACCACCACGGACACAGCAGGGGCAGCGACTCTGAACTCTGGTGAAGGTCGAGAAAGAAAAGTGAGGTCGTCACCTGTTTTATATTAGCACTGAAACCTGGCTGCTCTAATCTGGTAAACAGAAAAAAAGCACATTTCAGATAAAGTTGGTGTCAAACAAACTGCTCAGCTGCATTGGACTGATTGCTATGTTGCATGTTGGGTGGGTCGTTTTTGTGGTGCGGTTCCAGGCTATGTATGTAAGTCGAGCTATCTTTAGAGTGACAGTTGTCCTGAAAGCAGGATGTGTGCCGAGCCCCGTGTTCTTTGCCGTCTAACCCCCAGAGGTCGTCCACCAGCGCTCTTCTCTCTTCTAAGGCACGCTAAGTCAGATTTGCATCATACATTCCCATGTCTCCCTTTAACAAGCTGGTTTCTATTACCTGCAGGCACCTTATTGTATACGTAGAGGTTTCCGTGGCAACACTGCGCCAGGAAGCGAGTGGGAGATGGAAAGAAAATGAAAGAGAAGCGGAAAAGGAAAGCGGAACATAGAGATCTCAGGTCTCTGGGGTCATGCACGTAATTGGCCCAGAGTGAGAGGTCGAGTCACCACCCACCACCCTTCCCCCGTTCTCGCTCTACTTGTCTCCACCTTTCTCTCTTTATCTCCCCCAAATCTCCAGTGGGCTCTGGCCCTGCTCATAAATCAGATGGTGATCAATAATTCAAACATATTCCAACCTGCGATCCCAGCAGGGGAGAGGGTAGAAAACCAGGATGAGGGTGGAAGGGGGGTGCAGTAAAAAAGACAATGGGAAAAAGGCAATAACACGCAGCCTTGTTGTGTTTCCACAAAAGGCGGAGAATGAACGTTATTACACATTCAAGCGGCGCTGTCCATCCCTGAGAAGGGATACATTAAGCACTCAGGTTATATTAAACACTAAGGTGAGATGATGACACAGTAGCAGCTCCAAAAGTCGGGGACGTGAGTGTGAATTTATCACAGAGTCACCTTGCCCTGCGACTCATTGTAAGCTGTTGTTTAATCAACTTTTTTTTGATGTAGCTGGTTCTTTGCAGCTCAGGCCAGACATGACCCATCAGGACCTACTTCTCTGTGGATGAAGGCTGTTCGGGCAAAGCAATCAACACAGTCTGGGTCAAGACCACAATCAGCACTGAGCACCGGGGGTCTATTTGACAGCACAGGCGCCGCACTCACACACGTACTGTACCTAATTACAGCAACCTGCGTGACCTTCAAATAAGAAGGAATAAGAACCCAGAGACAATGTAAGACAAGGTTACGACCTTCATTTTCTGAAATCATCTAAACTATTGGAGCTTCTGTGGCCCACAATCATATACTGTTAGAACCCTTCTGCCCTCCATCTCTCGCGGAACATATAAGGAAGGAAAACAGATTGGCCACCTGGTGAACCCTCAGTTAAAAAAAAGAACTGAAAACCTAAGATTTGCTGGTTTTATTTCCCTAAAGTTTGTTTTAGCGAAGTTTGACTGGCTTTCCCTGTCATTTCAAAGGCCGCTTTTAATCGCCGTTCAAGTAAATTTGTCTTAACAGAAACTTTTAATGAGGATTCTAATGACTGCTAACAACATTTCAGTTATCACAACCTTGCAAATTATAAGCTGTTGAGACATTATATCTGACAGGTTTCAGGTAGACTTATCAACACGGTGGTGCAAACTGTCAATACGGTGCCTTGGGGGCTTGGAATAATATATGTGCCATTCCGACTGAGGATCTGAGTGTGCTATAGTATCATCTCAACAAAGATTTCAATGCTTTATCTTACATTAAATCCCTACTAAACTGTAACTGTATGTAGTTACTTCAACTGCAGTAAAGGCAGACTTTAAAAAAGTAGCGATATTAGTAAAGATGGGGCACTGGATTGGTTGGATTCCATGCAAAATCATTTCTTGCACTGCTAAATTCTACAAACGAAAAGTTAACGTTGGCTTTGCTGCCTTGCATTTTCATTCACCCAAAAAAGACTCACAAGGCAAGTTTAAGGTAAAACTCGGCTTCATAGTGTTGATCAATGCTCATTCGGTTCCAGATAATTGACTGTAAGTTGCTTTAGGCGTAACTGGTATCGATCAGAAACCCTGGCCCCACTCTACATCTGGCGAATCTGTCCACCAATGTGTATACCTGTGTGTTTACAGTGACAATTCTTCTATAAACCTAAGCACATACAGATGCAGCTTCTATTTAAATCCACTTGCTGTTGGTATTCAGCAAGTACACTGTATGGGAAGTCCGTCTCTGTATAGCAGGCTGTGTCTAACACACACAGACACCACATTTTGTCTCATCATGGATAATTCAGATAGGGATGCCAGTCTCGTCTTCCACCATCTGTGTGAGTTAAAGCAAATAGTAGAGAAAAGAAAATATGTGTTTGTGTCTACGATGATATGAATCACGGGCCAGTAAAGCTTTATGAAAACTTAATAGCATTCCCAGAGAGGCGAAGACAAAGAGAATGAAACGAAAGAGATAAAAGAGTTGCGACCGTCCGCTCTGCTCCTGCTGGCCTTTCTACTCCATCAACCTGGCAGTGCCAAGGAAATACAGTTCATTATCATTGATCACACCAGACTCCCGGTTCACACTGGCACTCTAAAGAAGTTACACACACACATACGCTCAACAAAAGCACCCACCAAAACAAGTTACCTCCAAAACAGATGTCTGAAACATCTGTAACTGGCAAAAAATTGAAACATCCTCGCTCTTGCCAAGAACAGCTTTCGCATTTCTCTAGTCACCAGGTTTTGATAAATCACCTCTCCTGGGAACTGGCAAGGTACAAGAGGAATATACGGTAACAGTAACTCTCACATCCTACCCACAGAACAGTGTTCTATTGCCATGCAATTTGCTCCAGCTGCAGTAATTATTCTTAATTACAGCTGTGTGATGCATTAGTATCGAAGCTGCAGGCCAAGACCTTGCATGTGTGCGTTTTTGTCAGCAGACATGCATACGTTGACAGACATTCGGCATATCTAAGCTTATGAATATTCAAAGAGAAACATGATTGTTAGTGCCTCCATAAAGCAAATGAGTTAGCAGGCGAGACTCGGGGGGGAAAAAAGCAGCCCAGATCCTTTGTAGTATGTAGGAGATGACGTGATGCCTGCCAAGGGATAATGTCGCGCCTGTAGAGATAACACTCCTCAGGATGAGGCGCTCTGCTTTTCTGTTAAAACTTTCTTGGAAGCACTTTGGTTGAACCCGGTCTTCTTCGCCTCTGAAGCCTTCACTACAAAGTTTGTATATTCTCTAGCTATGTCATCAAAAGAGGAGAGAGAAAAAGTGGACAGTGTGATGCAAGATTTTACACACACGGACACACACACATTGCTTGTGGGTAGTCTGACTGTTAGTTTTTAAGGGTGAAAATGCGGTTAATAAAAAAAAAAAACAAAAGAATTTGCAGATATCCTTTGCCTCTGTGCTGTGGCTCACCGCACTGAAAGCACTTCGTCCTACATAGACACAAATCATGTCAGTCACTTTGATAATATGGACGCCTTTTTATTTTCCATCATTTTATCACAAGCAAACAAAGCGCAACTCCTCATCTTATATAAAGTGCGAGCAAAAAGTTCTGAGATTGTTCCCATTGCATGCACATGGAGTGCAGCAGTGGCATGTGTTCTGTTGCTCCCCACACACCCTACTTGCAAGCTTTCTCCAAAATAAATTCAAGTTGAAGGCTCGTTCTCTGGACACAGTGGAGTAGATGCACGCGAGGACTGGAAAATTAGAGGAAAAAATATCTAACTGCGACTTGATGTGTAATTTTTTTGTTTTTAAGGTCTAGCTTCAGTTCAGTACTCCTTGTGTAAAACATATAAAGCATGTAATGCAGCATAAATGCATGATTGCCATACAGAGGGCAACATGAATCTGTGAAACAAGTGACAACAGTTTAAACTGTGGGTCAGACGTGTTGCGAAAAGGCCATTTGTGGCTGTTAATTAATGAGACTGGGTTTATGTCTGTCACAGCGCGCGTGGCCGAACCACTTATTGTGCATTGGTCAATAGGCAAGCAGAAACAATCCCTCGATCTTTCAATCTGCTCAAATTAGATAAAGTTGAATTACAGCACTAGCCTCATTATTTAATAGCCACGCCTCGTCAAACTGCAGCCTTTGCAATTTGCTAATTGCATTGTTCTAAATTCCGATTTCAAATTTGAAATTGATTCATTGTTCAGCCCTCGTGTGAACATCACAGATGGTGTTTGACACTTTACAAACTGGGGCTTCCAAGGAGAAATCCAAGCGTGGCAGGAGCACTGGGAGCGGTGCATCGCTGGTACAGTTTTTGGGATTTTTTTGTGTTGTCTAAATGCTGAATTTTAGATTGCACCTCCTACAAAGGTTGTATTCTTTCCCCAATACTAGACCTATTGAACTATAATTCCCAGTTCAGAGTGCGCATCTGTAACTGTGGGTGTGTCGGAGATGGGGAGGGGTGAATGAAATAGTGCCTGTGTCTGTGAGGCTGAATCCGTTAGTGTGGCCAGCCCAGTTATGGCCTGGCATTTTCAGGGTCAATGTTCAGCTGTGAGCTCATTACCCTTGTTGTTGAATGCGATTATGTGTGTGCATGTGTGTGTGTGTGTGCGTGCATGTGTGCGTACGTTGGCCTCCCTGCCCTTACTTGAAAATCCACCATGACCACTGAAGAGACCTCCTTCATCTATCAGCTACAGTCCACGGAACCACAATAACCATCAGCTCTATTAAGGACAACGTCCTCATCATGGCCAGTCGCTGACATTCACAATATGTCTAGACCAGGCCCCGCATTTGTCCAACGGAAATGCTTCTACACCAGGTCAACTTCAGGTCACCACCTCAAACAACCAACCCATTGAGACAAAAATGAGCTTGCCTATGTCTCAGAGTACAAACAAATCATTACACAGACAGGGCTTCCTGCCAACGCAAGCTATTCTCTGGGGCTGATCGGGGTTCTGACAACCATCCAGCCCTACTGTCTGGAATAGTTAGGCTGCAGAGGGAGGAGAGAACAGAGACATTTCGATCAATACAGGCTCATTATCTGTTGCCTTCTGTCCCAGAGAGATGAGTCCCAACGCTCGGCCTGTTGATGAGGAAAGCACACCACAATTCAATTAGGGGATGGCCGAGATGCCAAAAGAGGTTTGATCAAAGCACTCTGCCTGGCTAATTAGCACACACAGCGGTTCACAAGGGCTATTTTTACATCTGAGGAGCAGAGTATGTTGTTTTGTTAATGGCAGTTTTACCCTGTAATGGACTGGGAATAACCTGGCTCATTGTCTATGCATAGGTTTCAGCCAGGGGAGAGTGGGGGTCCCTTGTGCTTCTCCACACTCATGTGCACATGTATATTCATGTGAGCAGGCACGCATATATATACACACTCAACTTGGTGACCTTTTGAAAGGTCGTGCAGGGGTTTAATGCAACCCCTCTTTTGCAGGTTAAACTCATCAGTGTGCAGGTGTGCATGTTTGTGTGTGTGTGTGTGTGTTTCCCCAGACAGGAAGTGTCAGGTCATACAGAAACGGTGCCAGGGGAAAATAAAGCTGTTTCCAGAAGTCTTTGGGGACTTTTTAGGCAGTCGGCTGACAGCTTTATAAACCTCATAACAAATGGGCGACCTCCTTCTCTCTAATGAGGCAAAAAGGTCCGAAGTCTGCGGAAGAGAAACAGGTGTGTAGCTCAAGGTGGGTTCACAACCCTCCGTATTTGTGCGTATGAGTGTTTGTGTGAGTCTCAGCTTTAATAAGGGAGCAATGCTGAGACCACTGTGACCTAATCCATTCAGATACAAGCAGACTATCTACCTAATGTCCATTCCCCCATGCTTCACTATCGGATGCATTTAAGGGGCTGAGACACGGAGGATAAACAGGTGCTACGCACAAATACACACCAGCTCTCTATTAATTCTGGAGATGAAGTGGGGAAAAGAACAGCAGGATACGAAGGCAGGAGGCAGCAGTAAGTCATTCAAATGACAGCGAGAAACACCTGAAACAAATGCTTGTTTAATCTTATTTCTGTGAAAAAGCATTTCAGCTCAGGCGGTGGTTTATTTCCCATTTAGATTACAAGCCTCTTATTTTCTGAAGTGTACAAACATGAGACAAAGCACTAGGCAAAAATCTATAAAGAAGAAAGTTGACTTGGGGGGAAACAACTTGCTTTTGTTACCTGGTGGTATGAATCTTGGTTCCTTTTTCAACACAACTATGGCTGATACCAACCTAAAGCTTTACTTTTAAACTTTCATTTATGTAGTTTTGAATTGCTTAATACCTGACACAATATATCAGAACTTACCCAATTGGCTCTTTGTCTGGAGACGATTTTATCGCCCCCTTTGTTGTTAATAGTGGCATTTACTTGGGGACTCATGTTGTGAGCCCGCTCCGTTTTTAATACCATCATAAATAACACTGCCACGGCCTGTCAAGTAAACTCTGCTCGGTGACAGTGGCAAAAGGCAAGCTGGTCTGTGAGTCGATGGGAAGCGTCATGAGCACGGTTCCCATCAGTAAAAATGTCACAGCAACACACTTCGCTGATCAGAAACCGGAATGCTCCAACAACCTATAGAATCTCAGGGTTAGTTGATGGATCAACACCTCCCAAGACACGGCTGGTTTCAGTTCTTGATGAACAAATGTTTTAAATCTCGAGATCAGAGAGCAAATTTATGCACCAGCAGACGTCTGGGTTGTCTTTCATCAGGAGGCGGCAGCAAGTGTGGAGACCAATTTGAAACACAGAGGAGGGCTGTGGGCACAAGCCTCACACAAAGCTTGGTGGTGCATGACTTCAGGTGCTACTCCATTACAATATTTACATACATTTTCTGGTGCACTTTCACCTGCAATTACAGTCGGTTTCTCTGGTTGCTGCTGTCTGTCAGTGAACAGCTACTTGAGGCTGGGGAGAGTTCTGCAGATCAGCAGCACCATATACTTTCTGTCAGCAGTGGATTTGTAACAACACTCACTTACTACAACACCAAATCTGGATTTCAACAGGATTTCAGCAAATATTAACACAAGTGCGGGAAGTGTAAGAAAGCAACATAGGCACTTTTACTCGGAGTGAGTGAAATAACTTAAACGGTGCAGATATTTCTTTAAGGCATTCTATCAACATGTGGTACTCAAACAGAAGACTCCAGTTTAAACAGACATTTAACAGTAAAGTGATTTAATTCCGCATGAATGACACTTAAGCTGCTTTTTCCGCACAGTTACAACTTGTAAAAGTAGATTAATAGAAGTGTGGGTGGAACTCACCAGCTGTAAAGTGCAAATAAAAATGAGAGTGCATCGTCCGCTGCAGCAGCCCATTGTGTCAGCGGCGAAAACGCGGTGACTCCGAGAAAAAAAAACAGGGGGGGACTTGGAAACGAGTCAGTGGAAGCTCTCAGTGTGCCGACCAGACTCAGTCCTGATCAAAGCACCGGCGTCCCATTCTCTCCTCTTCTGCTCTGTTTTTCGCTGAGCTCCTTCCCAGAGAGTAAAAAGAAAAAAGACGGTGCGCTCTGGCTGCTGCTCTGGATCCGTTTGTTTGTCTGCGCTCCGCTCCGGCCGGTCGGTCGCACTTGAGGTGACTGGCTGGGAGGATCGTTGAGAGCCGGTGTGTAAAAAAAAAAAGGAGGAGGAGGAGGAGGGAGGTGGTGGTGGTGGTGGTGGGGCAGTCAAGCAAGGCTGAGAAGGGGCTGACTGAGGGCGTCAACTGGTTTCTGGAAGCTGTCTGTGGTGGTGGCACTGGAGAAATTACGCGCGTCTTAATGACAAAAAAGGCTTTAACAGAGGCAATTAATTTATTGCCATGGTGATGGGATACATTTCTATGAAGTTATTTAAATAGGGTGAGCCAATTATATTTACAAATAAAGCGACAAAGCCAATTTAAGCGCTTTTTTTTTGTGGGAACATGTTGAAGATTCATACTAGTGTTTGTTATAAATTAATGCTGGAGTCTCAGTTTAGCGTTAAATGACTCGTGTGCTCGGATGTGAGCGTGAGGTTAAACGATGCTGCTGCTGATGGAGAACAGGCGCCATCTTGTGTCTATAAGATGACTCACACGCTGTTGCAAGTTTCACACAGCTCACATTATAATACGGGGTCATTCAAAATGGAAGAATAACACAGATATGAGTGCCCCAAATCGTGCGTAAAGACGTCTCCTTTCACATTTAATTGAGGTCTTTTAACATGTTTGCAAAACTAATGGAAGCTGGGGTAATTTTCTTGTTAAATTTTGATTTTTAAAATTATTTTAGATGGGGTTTCTCCACACACAACTTCCAGTCTAAATCTCTTTCCATGCATCTTTTGCCACAGCCATCTTCGCTCCAAATCTGTTGCCCTGCCTCCCTTTTCTCCACGCAGACCTTTTGTCTGGATATCCTTTTGCCTTCTGGGTAACCCCTCGCACTGGTCGGTATGATTTATAATAGAAAAGATCTTAAAAGCAAGTCTCTCAGTTCTCCTTCTCCTCCTCCTCCTCCTCTCTCGGAGCGCACGGAGGCAGGTCCCACCTCCCTCCTCAGCAGCTTGATAAATCTTTTACGCGTCTGCGGGCTGAGTGAGGGAACACTTCACATCTCATTTCATCACACACTCCTCCGCTCTTCGCCCTTTAAAGCTCTCCTTCCCCTCTCCGTCTCTCTGTTTCTCTCCTCCGCCGTCCTGCCCACCTGCGTCCATGCGGCCCAGGAGGAGCCCCTCCCTCATCTCCAAAAATAACCGCAGGGTATTTATGGAAGTCGAGAAGCAGGCACGAATTGGGCAGTTTTCACTTTAAAAAAAAAGAGCTTCTCTTTCATCATGAGGACAAACACTGTGATCAATCCATCTCTAGTTTATCCAGCTTGCCTCTACTCCAGTGCCTTTTTTCTAGTTCTATTTTCTTGTTTCAGATGAGCATTGTCAGGCACATACTGTGTCTTCTTATGTAATGTGTACACAGGCAGATGCTGCATCCTGCTGAGCATTTTGCTAGATGTTGTACAAGAGGTCTATGAATGAGTTCTGAACTTTTACATTTGCTTTCGTTGTAATTAAATTTAGCTTAACTTACGTTGTGCCAATTCTCAGCATAGGCCATCTCATGACAGTTTACATAATCAGGTCAAGACCTTATGAAATTATATAAAAGAGAGAATGCCAATAAATTCAACAATTCCTTTTAACAGACAGAAACGTCCAGCAGAACCAGGTTCAGGGAGGGTGGACATCTGCCTTGACCAGTAGGGGTGAGGGTAGCAAATAGAAATCAGACACCACATAAGAGAACAATAGTCTCAGGGGAGGTTGGTGAGTCCAGTAAGTGCAGATCAGAAAGGTGTAGCATGTAATAGTGGTAATAAATGTATGGCGAGAGAAAGGTGAGAGTAGAGGAGAAGTGCTAATTGCATGGTGAGAAATGAGCCAGCAGCAGCCTGCAGCCATGGCAGCATAACTAAAGGGTGGCACAGGGTCACATGTGTCAGTCGTAACTATAAGCTTTAACAAAAGGGTAGGTTTTACGACTAATGTGCAGCATGAACCCAAACAGGGAGCTGGTTCCACAGCAGGGGAGCAAATAGCTGAAGGCTCTGCATCCTATTCTACTTCTGGAAACTCTAAGAACCACATACAAGCCTGCAGTCTGAGAGTGAAGTGCTCTGTTGTGATAAAATGCTATAACAAGACCTTTAAGATACGATGGGGCCTGGTTGTCAATTCTGTCAATGAAAATCTATGAACTATAATTTAGCCATTTTGTGACAGTGCCGTGTATTTTTTATCAAAAATGATTACAACTCAAGATTGGCTCGCTTTTCGACACCACACTGACCATCTTCATCAGCAGATACATGCAGAGTTCGCTAAGCTGACCACTCAAGGTCCATTTACTACTTAAAAAACAAAACTCATAAAAGTAGAAAAACCCCAAAAAATCCACTCAATGAAATCATAACCTCTACTGAGCTTGCATATTAACTATGACACTGATGGTGTAGCATAGTAAAAAGCTCCCAATAAACCAACTAGTGGAAATATGGATGGGACTTTGTTGTCTGTTTGTTATTTTCAAGTTCAAGATACAACTTTCAAGCTTGACCTTTCGTTATGTGTGTTTCAGTAATGTTGTCTGCTTATTCTGTGTGGCATTAAAATCAAGAATGCATTGTTTTCAGGGAAGAGATTCGTTAACTGGAATGCGATCACCGTCAAGTTTAGGGATTTGCCGTCTTTGGAATTATTTAAACAGAGGTCAGTCAGCTCACCAGCAGGTCTGACATTTTATAAGATGTAGAAAGTGCTTTATTGTGTGCAGTCTGGTGGGATTAACCAGTTTGTTTGTAACACATGTCACGTTTTACTGTTACACATCAACCCAGTCGCGGCTAAGAGCTACTAGCAGAACACATTAGAGACTGCCCTGCACTTTTTGCCATGCATGAAGCTCACTCATTCACAGCTGCATTTCTTATGAGAACATGCCTCCTGAATGTGTGCCACAAGGAGATGTGGGTTGGAGAGACTGAGAGAGGAGAGCTGGGGCTGAAATAAGGTCACTGTTATAGTTCTATTAGAGGAGGCTTGATGGAGGTTCTCCTTGTGTTCTCATTTTGCCCAACACCTCCTTATCTAGTGTGTGTGTGTGTGTGTGTGTGTGTGTGTGTGGGCGTCCAGAGTACTTCTTTCATGACAAGTGTGGCCCTCCGGGGCTGCTGTTCTCCACAAAGACACTAATGTGAAGTGACAGGACAGCCAGTGGTGCGCTGCTCTGAGGGGACCTGCATTGTGGAGGAGACCTCGGAGTCTGGCTCATAGTGGACAACAATAGAAAAAAAGACCTCAAAAGGACAAAGCTGCTCCCTCTTTGAGAGTGTCTAAGGCTGTCGCTGCTAGTTGCCACTCTCTCTTTCTTCCTCTCTTTTCTCTCTCCTCACATTTTGGCGCTTAAACATACTGGTGGAAAATTCCTCTCCCACTCCGAAGTCACCACTATCAAAACCTCCAATTCATCCTTTTCCGAGGCTGAGGCATGAGAGCAAAGCAGAATTATTATGGTGCTGCAGTAGTTTGCTCACACCCAAGGCTAGCAAATGATGCCATTATTCAGGCTGAAATACTGTATGTCACCTGGGAAACTGTAGGTGGTAACAGAAAGAACACGGGATGTGTTGCATTAGTGCACCTAAAGTCTACTTGTAGCAAATACTACATCACAAACTAACCTTAAATCATAAGCAAAATGCTCCCTTCAGCTTTATGGGACATTCATCACCAGCAGCCAGCTTACACAGCTACAATTTACAGCCACCACTGGCTGTCCTACAAGCATATGAATGCTTTCTTTATTTAGGCACATGCTCATAAAACTTTAACATCATACATGTGCCCTCAGAGGCAGAGTCTCATCTGATTTCTCTCCACTATTTAGCCACAAAAGAAGTTCCAGACTGGATGAAGAATAAATACTGAGGCTATTATGAGGAGCATGTCCATCATTTTTAATGGGATTATGGCTTTGGAGGAGAAATACTGGACCCCAAAACAAATTTCTGAGCAGTTGGTGTTGCTCTAAAGGCGACCACTTGGAGGCACTCTCTGTGAAGTCGGTTTTAATTGAATGGGTGTCTCACAAGTGCGTCAAGCTGGAAACAAGCTGCAAAAGTACGGGCAGTTAGATCTGCTTCCTTCAAAACAAAAGCATGATGTTGCCACTCCTTTATTATGAGTTCAACCCGTAAAAGTGTATTCTTCTTACCTATATTTGATCAATAGACAAGAAAAACCATGAAGCACTATCTAAGTAATGTACAGTATTAAAATTTAGGTGTATGCATTGAATTGGCCCCATGTCTATATCAGATTAACCAGAGAGAAGAGATGATCAATATAAAACAGGAATTTAACAAAGGGAGACTAAAAATGCATCATGAGCACACAGTTACAAAATCTGTATACAGTGCATTTAGCATCTCATATAATTAAAACAGGCCATTACACACTTAGTCCAGGCATCTGCAGTATTTTGAGTGAGCAAGCTGGATAATGTGTAGGCCTCTCCATTGCGTGGTTTTTAAAAAGAGTCCAAAACGGCTAAAACATTAGCACATTTCTCTAGCTTAATGCTACAGTATGTGAAATAGCTCTTTGCCAATAATATGTAATTAAATAAGGCTCAATTCTGAGAGATTTTTACTAGCAGAGGGAATTAAAAGTCAAATAAAGAGATTTAGCATAAAGCATTTGGCTCAAAACTTGGCAAACATAAAGCTGATACATATTATAGGCAAGCAAAAACAGCACCACAGGCATAACTTCCTTTTTTCATTATCTTTTAGCGCAATTACATGAGCGTAGTTTGTTTAGAGACTCACAAAATATGAGAAAAGTCCATCAACTTATGTCTTTCCTTTCTCCATAGATCAGAAAATAAAATAACCAATCTGTGCAGTATTATGAACTGAAACTTGAAACACATGTTCTGGGGATACCTGCATTAACTTGTTAAAAAGGGGTAGAATATGGGACCTTTATTAGAAGAATATAACTCCAGGGTATCATTTCAGTTTTCAATCACAATTTCTCACTTGCTATTTTGAGTTATGCCTTTTTTTTCTTGCTGTGACTGAGGTCTAATTCTTTATTCTGTCCATTTTTAAATATCTTTTTGGGCCAAACTTGAAGACTTTGTGAAGACAGCTGTAGTACAAACTTAAAGTGAAAAGACAAAGTAAGCCATTTTGAACAGAGTAGATGCAGAGAGGTGTACCTGTGGGCCTCTTCCTGAAAGGGCCAAGTGGACAGAAGGAGGTCGGATTTAAAGAAAATAAAACAACTCATTTGGAACAGGGATCAGATTTGTGCAGTGTCTTGTTATGAATCATGAAACATTCATTCTGGGGATGTCTGAGACTTGCATTAACTTGTTTAAAAGAGATATGAAAAGTGTTATAACATAGGACCTTTAATCAAACTTCAGTGTTGTCACTTTGTCACATTTTCTCAATTGCTTTTTTTTGGGTTACATCTAATATTTTCCTTGCTATTATACAGCTCTCATGATTTATTCTGTCAATTTCATGATCTTTTTGGGGTCAAACGTCAAGAGAAAATGCCGTCCACGATTATGTTTTATTTTGAAAGCTCGTACAGGAAGTCAAAGGCGTCACTCCGTCTGCCTTGACGGTGCTTTCAGTCACATGGTTGCTGCCTAACCGAGAGCTGATGGAGCCAGATGAAAAAGGCAGGAGGCGAGCCCCTCCGGTTGCGCGTCAGCATCCCCTCAAATAGGAATCCGCTTCTGTCACGACAGCAACCCTGAAACAACAGTTAAAGGCGAATTCCATTTCGGCGCGCAGCCCCCCTTTTTGTTTTTTATATATTTTCTTTTTTTTCATGCGATGCCAAAGAAGAAGAGTCGGGGCAGTGCTGCGAGGAGGCTGCAAAGAATGATAGTGAGGATCAAGGCGCGCTGTCCCAGGAGAACTCATCTGAAGAAGAGCTGGCCGTGAGACACCGGGATGCTCCTCTAACGCACCGGGGGCGAGTGAGTACATCCCCTCTCCTGTCTTGCTTTATTTGGGGGGGGCTCCACTTTGGCGACATGTGCTCAGTTTTTTTTATTTTTTATTTTTGGCCAATTCTTGCCCTCCGTCTCTGAATAACGATCCCACCTGTCTGATCAATCATTCATGGGGTTTTTTCTTAGTTGGTCATTTTGGTGCACTTTCCAGCCAGCGCGCACTCCCGCAACTCGCACGCATCTGGGTTAAATATGCAGGCGCGTTCCGGCGGGTGGCTGGGGAGGGTCGATCGTGTCCCTTTAAAGTTTTGATTAGAGCGAACATGTGTTGCACACTGCGGCCACAGTGTCACTGTCAGACTAATTAATGAAGCCTTTGTGAGGGACTCTCCTAGCACAGGCTTTCATCCACTGCTGGCCTGGAGGGCGTGGGTTTGCTGTGTGGTGATAAGAGAAAAAGGCAGCAGTCCTACTTCCATAGTAGATTAATTATGGACTCACTGGTGCACAAATGCAAACAGAAACAGAGCATTTTGATACCAATTTAATGCTGATTTTTTTTTTGCTCCACCTTTCACTCCTAACATTCCTCCGAAAACACAAGTTCTTCTGTCAGAGATGCATCACTGGGCTTAAAATTTAGGCTCTCCAAACTGGGAGTGACATGATTGCTAAGTGATGTAGAGTGAGAGAATTAATCCTCGCTGCAACTGCATATCTGATTCAGTCCTGTAATGATTTTCTCACCTGCAATAAAGCTCCGGGGTGAAGAAAATGCTCGCTGTGCTGCTAAATGTGTGGGTGTGAGTGGAACTTCTACAGCGGAGCTCAGTGCATGTAGATGAATGAAATCCACTTACTATGCAGCAAGGGTTCCCATCTCCAGTTGTGCATGTGGGTGCATGTGCCTTATTTGTGTGTGTGTGTGTGTGTGTGTATTTCACCTCATTACACTCATTGTGTTGACTTAAGCAGGAGGGTCACCCCTGAGGCCCGTTCTCCTGCCTTATTGAGGAGTGATGCCCTGAATTACACCACGCTCGCGCTGATTGCAGGAAAAGGGAGAGGCATTTGAAGCTCAGCATCGAGTTCGCCACTGTTGTTTCGACTGGTATGAATGTGATGTACATTCCCTGGCACAGATGTGTTGGCGCGTTACACAATCACCAGTGCGAAGCTGTCCCCCACTCACCACGAGTGCGCTTTGTCGAGAGGTGCTTAACTCCTGGATCTCGTATATTTCAAATTTGTGACGGAGCTCCGGCTCTGGTTCGAATCCCGGGCAATTATATTTTTGCAGGCCACCCACGCACGCTTTGTACAGGAGCGCCTCTATTCTTGGTTTTTCTACAAAACTGACACACACACACAGAAAAACTCTCTTCCCTACAGCCTATGGTGCCGTATTCCTCCCGAGGCGTTTTCAATATTCTGCCTGTGTATGTATTAAACATCAAGCATGTCGAACTGTGAGCACGGGGCCGAGCACTTTAAGGCAGAGTCAGCCTTCTGTTGAGGGTGACAGAACAGTCAGATGGCCCCCACAGGGCAGAGAACAATTCCTGCTGCTGATGCACCCAAGGCGACAGGACTGGAGCGCTCCTTTCCTCCTCCCTTCCTTCCTCATCCACCCTCCGTCCCGTCATCCCTTCCCACCTTCATCTCGTAGAAATGAAAAAAAAAACACACACTCTGTGGTTCGCTTGCACACCTGCACCACAGCGTTTTTTTTCTGTCTTCCTTTTCATCTGCTGTGCACGCACGCATGAAACATACACACTCTTTCATAAACACACGTGCAGATATGCGCCCAAGGATTTATATTTACGAGTGGCTCTTTAGTTCATCAATCAAACCTGCTCTCACACACAGCATGGCTTAGAGTTTCACATACGCACCGGCACACCTTCCCAAATCCACAATAATGCATTATCTGGGTGTTTGGGGCCTTTATTTGAAAGAGGCAGTGGAGAGACGCAGGACATGTGGGGCAAGCAGAAGAATGACATTCAGCTAATGGTTCAGCCGACTGGGAGTCAAACAAGGGATTTGATGCCCGGGGCATTAGGGCTTTTGGGGTCACCCCTACAATCATAGTGTGTTGTACTCAACCTTAATTACACACACTTCTATTCTCTACAGCACTGTGCACTTTATTAGAAACACATGTACAATCTAATACAGTCCAGTACAACTCTTCTGCTATAAATCCTTCTTTTGTAACAGTAATAATGTTTATCTTTGTCAGAGAGGTGGTTTATAAATCATATGTTTTAACACTCAGATCATAGAGGTAATATCGTATTGGACTGCAGCCTGAGGTGTTTCTGTTATGTGAATAAGTAGGACAGAACATTAGAAACACTTCTCAAGACAAGCTATTCCCCTTTAACTCGTAATAATGTCAATATTAGTCATATAATTAGATTTAAATCTTCAAAACTGTAAAGATTGAATTTACAACAGAGGTCTTGAGTGTACAGGTGTAACCACTTGACTCTGCTGGCTCATTTAAAAAAAAAAAAATCAATATAAAGTTCTCCACATCTATGGAAATAGCACAACCATGACTAGAAGTAGAGAGAACTCAAAAGGGTCTTTTGTGCAGTGCATCAAAGTTATAATTCAGTAAATCAGAAAAGAAAATAACACACAGAATTTTAACTTCTTTGATTTGTTATTTTACAGAAAATTAAAAAAACTTCGAACCGATATGTAGTAAGTATTTTCCAAGTGTTCACAGGTGTGACAAACACCGGAAAGAACCTGTGACTTTACATACCGTAGATATGTGTCTGCTTTGTTTAGGTGCAGTCTGCACTTCAGCCGAATTCAGCTAAAAAAGTCCGTGATTCTTAAAATTTTTTTGGTCACATGAGTGTCGGCAGCTGCTGAGTCACTAATGGCTTCTCTGTTGCACCAAGGAGCTCAGGATTTTATTTTTCTCAGAATCGTTCAAATAGAATTTTGATGGAGTCTCACAGTTTTAGATTTGAAAAAGTTTCCTGATGGAACGGCCTATCTCAAATGAGTAGATCAAGGAGCTTTGGTAAGTTAAAAACCCAATGATTCTTCCCTTTTTACAGTTTCTGGCTCTGAAAAATTCTGTAATTGTGGTGATTTTCTTCAAAGACAACATGTCGTTCAAATCCAGGTGTGTGAAAAGCCCATACTCTCTAACATACACCATCATAGTATCTCTTTTATTCATACAGCTATACTCCTAAAGTCACACTGTACTCTGTACGAAAGAACTGGAATTTCTGCTACTTTATGAGATCAGTCTGAGTCTAGATTGTCATGCAAGCATGTTCACAGGTTCACAAAACACCACTTGCAGTTGCAGCAAGCAGATTGGAAGTACACAAATTTACATGAATAAAGCAAGATTACAAATACTGCTAGATTAGGTTACACACAGTATACTGAGTGTGTGTAAAACAGATGGCAGCATATATATATATATATATATATAAGAAAATGACGATATACTGTATGTTAGATTGAACCATACATGGTATTTTAGTTTCAATTCTTGGTTAGTTTAACGATCTGAAAAAATGAAGTGGTAAAGGTGACAGACAAACCATGTTGCCAGTGCTTTCATGTAACCTGGTGATTTTGCTCATTGCTTAGATTTAAACCTCCCTGAAGCTCAAACACTGCTTGAAGTTCCACTAAACAGGTCCAAGCTTTTTCAAAAATGCCATGAGCCAATCAGAAACTGGCATTTAGGCCGTCAGTTCAGTTCACTGAATCCACCTTTTCTTTTAAATAAACAATTCTTTTACACTCTAAAATTTCCCACCTCATGCACCGTCATTTTTTCTCTCGCACTCACTCATAATACTCACACAAACACAATTACAGTCTTTCCCACACGCTATTATTGTCTGCATACACTTTTGCTTTTACCAGACACATTTCCAATCTCACTCACTTACGCACACTAAAATTCACAATGCAACTCCTTATCATGCAAAGCGGCCGCTCTCTCTGAAATACATTTCATCCAGAGTGTGTGACGGTGCGCCTGTGAGTGAGAATTATAGTGTTTAGAGGCGAGGACAGTGAGCACAGCGGCTCGACAGTTGTTGAGGGTTTTGCAAATGTCAGTCATTGTCCGTGGCCTTTGGTTGTTTGCAAAAGGTGCAAAAGTGCAATGTGAGCTTTACAGATCACAGCGTAAATGGTCCGTGAATCCTCCAAGTCTGTATGTGCACATACGTGTGTGTGTGTGTGTGTGTGTATCAGCTGTGTGCACAGTAGCTGAAGGACTAGGGGGCTGTAGATTGGCCAGTCAGCCAGACAGATGTGCCCTCGCCGGGACTTGGAGTGCAGGCCTTCAAACTGGCCTGCCACCCAACATTAGTGCCATGGATCTGTGACCAAAGGAGCTCAGGGCTCCGAAACTCACTGTCTGCATAAAATGCTCTCAATTATTAATTCAAATGTTTAGGGCAAGAAGAGAGAAGACACATGAAAAGAAGTCTGGCCTTCATCTTTTACAGCATACGTCGTATCTAAAAGCTCACCGGTTGCTGTGTCCGGATTTTTCTCATTTAATCAATGATTACACCGAATCCCTTCGCTAATTGTCGAGTGCACTGGAAGTTTATTATGTATGGTCTCGCTGTGCACTAAATACATTTCAGGCTCAGTATGGCAGTGTCTTGCCATTAGAGCAGGAGCGCTGTAATTCCTAAGTATCGATTCATGTCTCAGCAGCATTACGGCATAATGTCCCTGAACACAACTATATGCAAGAGCAAACACGATAAATAGAGTGAAGAAAAGGCTGTGATTTATAAAGATGTGCTGTTAACTCCCCATTAAGTTTGGGTGATACACTCATTATACAAGGATGTGTTCTGTACAGTGTAGCTCCATTATAACATGCAGGTATTATACCACATCCTTTGCTGCTATTTAGCAGCAAATCATAGAGCCTGAGAGAAAATATTCTCCTCTACTGAAGCTTGAGTCAACTTTTGGTGCTTTGTAAACCTATCATTTGTCAAAATAGCACAGGTCCTCATTAGATAGTCTGATGTAAGGGAAAGGAACTCCCTATAATAAGATGCTACCGTGTGGATCTGACAGTCACAAGAACATTTTATGTAAAAACTCTTATTAGCAGCTTTTTGAAGTTTAAAAATCGAGGTGGTATCAGCAGGTGAAGTCATCAAAACATGCTTCAAGGAAATATTCCCTCCACTGTTAGCTCATCTATAGCAGCATTAGTGCATATTGATTAATTAGCTGTCTGTTAATGGTGTATGAAAGCCCTTTCAAATATTCTCATGTGTGTGTGTGTGTGCGTGGCTTCTCAGTTATCACTTATTACAGCCACAATCACCTATGCCCTGTCTCTTTGAAGCCGGTGTAGATGCCACTCTTCTTGCCCCACGCTGGGTCTCTCATGTGTTACCACATGCATCTGGGTCATGGAGCTACGCCTCTGATTTCCTTGAAAAACTGATCAGATTTGTGAAAAAGGTTGAGATTTTTCTGTGTTCTATTTATTTCTGTTGTAGGTGTTCCACTTTTATCCCCCCCCCCATGCTGTGCTTCTTTCTTAATCCCAACAAAAATGAAAGCAGATGGTGACAAATGGCCTTAGTCAATTTGTAAAGGAGGAACTGCAATTCAAACCTTCATTATTGATTATAGTTTAAAGTTAGAAAGTGTTTGTGCAAGAGTGTTTTAAGTTTGAGGAGAATTTTGTGTTGTTTTAAGGATAATCTTTTATTTGAAAAATCAGATAGTGACCTGTATGTCTAAAATGTAATTGCAATGAGAGGCACAAACCGAGTTACAGGAAATTCTTGTTAGCAGCAGGTATCAAACAGTGTGAGTCCCATATCTGAAAAGTCAAAAAATACTTGCAAATGGACTTGCTGACCGCACTAATGATCTTTTTTGTGCTTGAACTCAGTTATAATTTGTGATATTCATATAATTTTGCAGTCTTTAGACAATACTTCAAGTAAAAAGTAGTATTTTTTATTATATTTTTTGGCCTAAGGAAATCTGACCCAGCTTGACCCTTCTGTGCCCTGCCCCTGTCAGTACATGACACTGTTTTTACGTGACTCTCAGTTTCCTGCTGTTTGCTAGTGAATTGTTCCAATCAGTGAAAAAGCCTCACAGATAGAGGAAGGTGCTATGTATTTATTTTGATTTTAAAGAAATAAGGAGATAGTTGTGTTTTTCATTCTTCAAGCTTGTCACTTCTTGTGGGTGGAGAAGTGTTTATACCAACAACAGTTTAATTTGCACAAACAGACCCAGTCTTCGGGGTCTCATTACCGGAGACGTGGTGCTCTTCTCTGTCGCACTTCTGCTTTGTGTTGTTAGACCGCCACCGCTATAACTATAACGAAGACTACTGCCTTGTGTTGCTCGAAGAGAACAGAGCGTGTTGCATAATGACTTTTCATGCTCTGATTTCAGGCTCAGCGTCACACCGGCGTCTTGCTGGCTACAGGTGTGTTTATTCAGACGTTACTGCACACCTCTTCCCGGCAAACTTAACATCAGTGTCTGTCAAAATAACAATCCAGAGCAGCAGTTTGTACTCCCGCTGCAAGTAAAAGCTCCTGCCTTCAGCTTGCAAACACACATGCAGTCAGTAAGTGGCCTATTGCATCAGCACATGGAGATAATTCAATGATGTCATCATGTGGTGGAGCTCCACTGTGGTATGAAAACCATTTCTGTGTGTGAAGTAATGCACTGGCATGTCTGTAATTTATTAGATTATATGTATGCAAATGTAAAGGTTTTATATGGGAGATTTAGGGCAGCATACATGAGTGTGTTTGTCTGTTTGTGTCTTTCTGCAGCTTCCTAAAACATCTGTCTTTACATTTGCGTGTATATAGTAAACATTTGTGTGTTTTCTTCTAATTGGCAACACACACTGTGAAAAATCAAAGTTTTTAAACAATTAACAATGAAGTTTTTTAGTGGTTTACTGTTATTTCACTGATTTTCTGAGTTTTGTTACATTAAAAAAAAAAAATTAGTAAAAAGGCAAAAAAAACAAATATGGCCAAAACTGTAAAACAAACAAACAAACGAACAAAAATATCCATATCAAAATGAGTATTCTTAAAAAGGCTAATTAGCTCTAAAATGATTTTTACTGTATTTAAAGCAGCATTTTTTAAACAGATATTTGCTGTTTTGTGAAAGAAAAATAATATGTATATTAAAGATTGAAAGATGGTTAAAATATATATATTCTACAGATTTTCCTTGTTTTAAATTGCAGATAATATCTAGTAAAATCATTGACTTTTTAAGAAATAATTTACATGTCATCTGTAAAAAGCAATAACAAAACAAAAGAAAAAAAACAGGCCAAAACTGTGCATAATGTCCATGTAAAAAGTCTGTGTTTGTGCAAATAGCAATTCATTTTTTCACAATGTGTGACTGTATTTAAATCCACACAAAACATAATTATTTTACAGATATTTGCTGTTATTTTTTTAAATCATTTTTACAGTATTTGAGTGGGAGAGTATTCCACCGTGTTTCTTTTAATGTATATTTTCTGGCACCTTTGCTTCCAGGTTTTCACAGTTTTCTTGCGGGACTGTTTTTTTTACAGTGTAGTTGTGCGATTCATTCGACTCTGAGGTGTCTCACTGTGATAAACGTCTCTTCCTGTTGGAGACACAGACAGTGGAAGCGACGTGTGCGCTGGTGGGCGAGTTCACCTTTGCAACAGAAGCCGCTTATTGATTCCTCTGACTGTCATACAGGTGTCATCGATGGAAGATCAGCCTGTGCACTCAAAGAACACGATGACAGTGGAGCGTTCATGCTGACTGGCCTGTTTATTTATTCATTAACAGGCGGTTTGCTCCTCAGCTCTGCCTCGGAGGGCTGCTTTTACCTGTTTCACCTCCTGAGGTTTGAGATAGCGGCACATTTGCTATCGGATCTGTCTCGGACGTGCGAGAGGATCACAAAATGCACACATACATGCACAGCAGCATCCGCCCTCGCCCGGCGCTTGGCATGAATGAGACTGTGGGGACAGTAAGAGCTAGAGGAAGAATGAAGGGTGGAGTCGGAGGGCTCCGGGGACCAAGGCAAGACAGATCCTATATTGATTGGTTTAGTAAGAGAATCCTCAGGCTTTTAGTGGTGCTGCTTAATAAGAGTGGCTTGTGGAAAGAGAGATCACATCATCTGAACTCCACTCTAGAGGCTGCCTTCGGCTTTAAAAAATAGTCCACAGCAAAATCAAAACATAAACAAGAGGAAGCTAATCCATTTAAATGATGGTTTTTGGCGCTTAACAGCATTCAGGATTCAGAATTGTCTCTTTACACAATGTAAAAACACGTCCTCTGAGGTCAGCTATGCTGTTCAGTGTTTCAAAGGGGATGTAAAGGTAAGAAACTGTTGTCACAAGGCCAGATGTTGAGCACGATATCACAAGAATCAAAACGCAAGCAGCCGAATTTGTGCGTCTATCTTTCACATAGTACGCAGCAGGATCACACAAAGTGTAGCCTCAGATCTTGCAGCAGGTTCGTGTGCTCGTCGCAGCGCGGATGGTGTGGTTTTTTGCACTGACATAGTCGGTTTTTGGGGGGTTTTTTTGCTGCATGCACCCTATCTGTCTATCTCGGTGTAAAGTCAAGAGCCTGGCTTCAGAGAAACACTGAGCTATTTCAGGAGGCAGCAGATTGTGTTAAGCGGGGATGTGAAGTGACACAACTGGGGTTGAAATTTCTTGGTGTCTGAAAACCTTGAAAATATCTTTATTTAGTGCTCTGCTCCCCCGACACCTTGCAGATTGCACCTAGCTACCATCAGATAATGGGTAGCTATGGAAGCGAGCAGCACATCAAAGCCCGAAGATAAACAACAGCGTTACTGACAATGGCGCTTCTACCTTTTACTGTAAAATGACATTTTTAATCAAGAGGACTGTTATCTCTATACTTGGGTCATTTTAATTTCTGCGCAGCTGGCAAAAAATATATATATTTTTGTCATCATTCTGACATTTTATTTTAAATAGATTATTAAATTTGAAGACTGCACCAAGTGATGTAACTTTGAAGAATGTGGAACATATCATACTTTGTATATTATTGAGAGGAGAGCTGCGACTATTTTGGGCTGTTTTTGATGATTTAATTTTATTATTTATGTATTCACCTCCACATGAAAGAGAGCTGAGGTCCCAAGTGGTCTCTGTCTTTTTCTTTCTCTCACACACTTCCCTTCTTATTCATGCGAACATACGCACTAGCCCATATTTATTTAGCTATTTACTGCCATTTTTGTCATCTAATCACATTTCATCTTAATTTTTATTAAATGGCATCTATACACTTTTTACCCTTCTTTTTATCAGCTGAGCAGATGCAGTGAGTTCCAGTGTGAATTGACACAGTTCATTGTATTTTCATGCGCTCGCACTTGTTTGATGAAAGCACCTGCTGTCCCTTTCATTCACCCATCTGATCGATAGCAAGCTGGGTCTGTCAGCGTGGTGACTGTCATGGAATCTTTGCTAACCCAATTAACCGAGCCGTGCACTAACCCAATTAACAGAACCCCTGCACTGTATTAACTTGATTTACATTGGTGCATCTCTCCGGCATCAAACTTGCCAGCGGGCCAGCAGGTCAGATATTTAGTGAAATCATTACTCATATCATTTGCTTCTCCCATACTGATCAACGGTGCCCGTAAAACTGTGATGCTTCAGACTCCTATTTGATGTTCAAATTAAAACACTGAGCTATTTAGGAGGTTTTTTTGAATATGGCATTTGTGTTTTTTTCAAAGAAGTTAGTGGTTGTTGTGCAGTGGGTTTAGTGTTATACTGGATCAATAACTTTAATCAGGAATGTGTTTGTTTTTGAAAAGAATTTTTCTGTACAATGGCTGTGGTTACGTGTTGAATAGATACCGGTGTACATGTTGGTCAATGAGCAACAAGAATCTGCAGAACAGCAAACACATGTCATTTAGAAACAATGCATTATTTCTGCAATGGATTTTTTTTTCAGCTAAAACAATGTTATCAGTGTGTACCTCAAAAAAGTGGCATCTGTTGCGTCATACTTGTGGTAACGCTCACCAGGTCCTGCGGAGAAAAGTCATATTACTGATCTAACCGCTCAGCGAACTAATAATCAACTAACTTGTTCAAGAACTACACTTTGTATTTAGTGATCTGATGCAGCTTAATGTGTTGTCACATGAGGCTAAATAGCCAATACTCAGAATATAGTTATTTGTGCGTTTAGGTAAAGACCACGTGCACATATAACTAGTGAGTTTAATGTATTATATGCAATATTATCTAAAAAATTAGCTACAGATTTTTTTGGTCTGGTACATGGATCAAAGAGTTGCCATATTTCAGACAGTTATTGCACCGTGTGTTTTTATTAATTGAAAGTGATGAAGTGTTTATCTACTACTCATGAGTTGCTGTTGGTTTTAATGAATGAACAGGAATGATAAACGTTTTCCCTGCTTGGTGGTTTTGAACTGGATTCCGTCAATCATCTACACCAGGGGTGTCAAACATACGGCCCCACGGGCCAAAACCAGTCCACCAGAGGGTCAAATCCGGCCCCTGGGATAACTTCACCTTCTTCCTTAATAGTTTCCACTTTAGTTTATATGGTGTGGTGTGTTGGTTCAGGTGGTCAAGATTGCTACACAGATGTGAAAATGAATGTAAATTTAAAATAATTTCTAGATCTTGATAACTTGTTTTGATCATGTTGTTCATTTCCAGATGCCTGTAACTAAATGTTTTGTGTCTTTGTAGATACACTGCAATCTGTGAGTTGTAATGTACATGTGTAAGTGATAAACCGAGGCATAATAATGTTGAAATGGCACTTATTTTTCTTAACGAATTTCAGGTTGTTCATAATGTCTTGTAAAAAGATAGTTTGTGAAATGTCAACATTTTCAGAATTTGCTTGTGCTATTTTGCACTAAAACAAAGGGAACATTTTGAGTTGTCGTTATCTTTAGGTTATTATGCTATGATTTTACTGTTCCTTCCCACCTGAGATCAAATTGGCCTGTATGTGGCTCCTGAACTAAAATGAGTTTGACACCCCTGATCTACTGTGAACAGAGCAGCATGACTGAATAGCATTACACATTGAAGACAGCAAGTCCAACCACAGCAAATGTGCTGTTCTTAACATCTAACATCCCTCACTCAGGCATATGACATAAGACAATGATATTTTATCATAACAGTTACGGGTTTCTCCTTAAAACACCACATCTCATTTTCGGTGCAGCAGCAGGCATCTCGGCTGGATGAAATTAGTCATCTGCGACTTTTTCTACAGTGTCAGAAGCTATGAGTAGTGTAATGGATGAGCGGGCATAGTAACTTGGCAGCAGCTGTGCCTGAGTGGAGGTGTAAGGTAGGTGGCCTTGGACAAGAAGTGTAAAGAAAAGGCAGCATGACTCACCTAGAGAGGAGCCCGCATTACACCATTGATGAGCAACCTACAGAACTCTCTCCTGTCTCCTCTCCATCTGTGGTGTTGTGTAGGCTAGTCGGAGGGAGAGAGCGGGCCAGTGATGGGAAACATGCATGTAGGTTAACATTTCACAATTCACCTGGGGTAATGCTTTTTCCATAAGCTGCCATTGTTGAGGCCGACCTGGCTTTTAAGACTGAATCAAATCGATGGCTTCTCCGTCTGAGGCTGGGAGGAGCAGGGGAGCCTCTCTCTCTCTGTCTGCACAGCCACGATAACACTGCTCAATGGGCACTAACCACCTTTCAAATGGAAATGGAGTTTCCAGTGAAATTAGACACAGTCATCTGGACGGTACTTAGCACGGGGTGGTGAATGGGCGATGGCGGTGCGACGGTTGAGGGTGTGTCACGCTTCGACTTTGTTGTGTCAGAGCTCAGCTTTAACCGTACATTCGAGGGTTCGTGTCACGCTTTCTTCGGGGGGTTTGATGAAATGTGCACACACACCCAAAAAAACGCAGCAAACATAAATCGTGTTGCATATTGAGGCCGGCGAGATTGACTGCAAGCTTGCAAGTGCAGAGAGTGACTCACCCAAATGCATGGGGGTGTGTGCTTCACAGACAGTATGCTAACTTACTGTATACTCGCATCACAGTGCCAGTTTGTTCTCCCCCTCTCTCTCTGCTTCCCACCTCTCTCTCTCTCTATCTCTATTTCTCTCTCTATTTCTCTCTGTCTCTCTCTCGATACCTCATTAGCTTGCTTGCGAACACACATGCACACCCAGGCAAACTCAGGCTAAGGGGGTGGATTCATAAATTGCTGACATAGAAAGTGAGTGCTGTGATCAGGTTGAGTACTGGCTCAATCCTGTAAAACCCCCGGGGAATGGTTTAAAATAAATCACTCATAGATTCAGCCTGCCCTAAAGATTAAAGTGGGGGAAGTGTGTGTGTGTGTGTGTGTGTGTGATGTCACTAAATGAGACAGCTAAGTTTGCACATACGTCTCTTTGTTTCTGAGAATTTGCCGCATGCACGTACAATATGCAGCCTGCATGTCTTTGCAAGAGTTGCAGGCTGTAAAGGTGATGAAAAGAGCCACCGGGTGGGTGTGCTGTGGTAAGTGATTGCATGGAAGTGTTGACATGTGTAACTGCTCCAATTGGCTTGCCGGAGTTGTCCTCAGGGAAATAAGGGCAGCAGCACAAGCAGAGATAGGCTGCCACTGATAAAGAGTTATGTAGCTGTCCTATATGTGCACACTTTCACATGTTTGAAGATTGATGTCAGGCGGTGCAACAAATGTGCAAAATGTGCAGACATATTCATTTTGTTGTTGTCTTGTGTGAATCTGTACATGCGTATGAGCATACAGCTACCTCCTAACCAAAACTACGGCTGTAAAGTGTCATTCTCGTACGTGAGAAACATCTTTGTTCACACATACAATATGCATATGCTGACACAGTGTCTGTGACTGTAGGCTATGTGTGCGATGTGTGTTTGCTCAGGACTCCCTAAGACTCCATATGGTGTCAAGGGTGATAAATGGACTCTAGGGACAGCATCTGTTTGTGGACTCCCTGCGTCATCTACTGAACCATGGCCTTTACACTGTAAAGGTCTGTGGCAGCGTGGGTATCTGCCCATAAACCCCACACAAACCATGCAGTGTTGTGGGTTTGAATCCATCGAGGTCACCTCCTCCATATATCATGCCTCTTCCTTCCGAAGACAGTTTTGGGGCTGTTATCTTAGTCTTCACTGCGGTTTAAGGTGGAGGATGTTTTTATACCGACACTGTCTGGGTTGAAGCCGCATGTGTTACTTTGTGTCTCACTGTGCTAGTCTGAACTGTAGTCCTGTAGAGGTCACTGAGTCTGATATTCAACTTAAACCTGCTACAGACACAGTTTAAATGAGTTTGAGGTCATGAAGTTCACAATAAGACAGGTTTATTCAGCTTCATATGTCTGTTCTTCTTGAGGCAACACTAAAAAATGGACAAGCTCAAAACTTTATATCAAAAAGAAATTCATATGTGTATTGTCACTATACATCAACTCTGTGTGTTTGACTGATTGATACTGCTTTGGTTTGAAAAGATAATGTGTGGCAAAGGGACGATAATATGATGTAATTAAAATAATTAGATTAACATCACCTAATCAGCAAGTCAGTTATCACAACTACAAGACATTCTGTCAAGATAAGGCTTTCAGATAGGAGATGGTTTCTTACTTTAATGTGCTTCATTGGTGGAATTAAAATAATTATCAGTGCCATGCATCAAGTCCTCGTACACACTCCGTCACTGGTGTGATCATTCACTTGTATTTAAGGTTACAACTTTACACAATTCATGGTTTTTCATTGGCCACTATATTCAGGGTAATAGTCACAACATGAATGTCAGTGGTGTTCTGTTGTGAGACTCTGTCTTGTCTAGACTCAAAAATGAAATGAATAAAATCATAACTGGAATAAATCTGTTTGGATAAACTGCACTGGACAATACTGGATTGTGTTCAATGTGTGCTCTGCTTGGTGGCTGTCAGTTGACCTGTAAAGTATAGTTCTGCACAGTTGCAGATTGTGACTGTGCAGGAAGGCCACTTAAAACATGTAGTTATAGTTAACACATCGTACAAGATCATTATTTGTACTGGGTTGCTGAGTTTTAAAGGCTAGCCCTACTAGGATGATGTAGCTGATAAACAATAACTGGTTCACTCGTGAAATGTTTCAGGTTGTGTTTGCTGTCTAGAATTTCTGTTGGGGGAGTGCAGGCATGTAGATATATATGTGATCTATAAATACATTGTTCTGACAGTGACTGTTTAGATTACAGGGCATACCAAACAGAAGTCTCATACCAAACTCAGTGTCCCGTACCAGATGGCTAAGAGTGAATGCATGTCATTTTAAATCTGTACTTGTAGGTTTACAAAATATGGAAATATGAGCATCAGTGGAAACATTTGCTGATCATAAAATCACAGCGCGACAACACGATCACAACAATGATCATTTCATTGCCTCATGCATCCTGATAAGACATCTAACAAGCCGTCTCCCGGTTAGTTTGCTACAAAATGGTTAGGTTCCATGATGGGAGGCGCAGACACCCACTGTAGCTGCAGTTTAGCTGTGGTTCAGTTAAACCGATGCTTGTTTTGACAGAGCAATCAGAAGCCCTTGCAAGTTCCAGTTCAGCTGTACCTCTTCTAAACCACAGTGACCGACTGATAAAGCAGCAGCCCCATTCAGTTTGGATTGAAGGTTTAGTATCAAGACTGAAAATATTAAGCTTCATTTCACAACCACAGGAGCAAGACTGCACAGGGTGCTTAAAAAGCCCACTTGTGCACAAGGGTTGAACGCCGCGGTAGCTGAGTTTCAGTTTTGCCGGTAAAACCAAAAGTCTTTTTCTTTGTAAACGTTGATTGAGCTGGAGAGGATTGGAAGGTGCACAGTTGGCTTAGAGAGAAGATAAGGGAACTAATTCCTTGCCTCTTCTCCTTCTGCTCTTTGATCCTCACCTCCCGCTTCATATCGCTTTGATTGCCATGTTTATGACAGCTCCTTTTTCCTTTTTCTCCTCTCGCCTCTTTTCCCTCCTACTGTGTGGTGTGGCATGTCAGCAGTTCATCTTCTGTTGGAGGTCTTCTCACACGTGCGCTCACACTCGTAGACACGCACAAGCGGAGCGCACACTCTGAGCCAAGACACACCCGTCTCCATCCTCGCTGAGGTAAAGTGAGTGCACCAGCATCCGCGATGAATAATTGAGTTATCTGGCTGCGTGCAGAAATAGCAATCTCCCCACACAAGTGTGAAAACATCACTTGCCACCCGAGACCTGGGAACTGGTGCTGCCACGTGGGTCTATACATGTGTGTGTGTGTGTGTGTGTGCACGCTTCCGTTTGCATTCATGCTTCTCTGACATTTGTGGGAGGGTTTTTTTCTATTGTATCTGAACATCTGAACAACGGGGTGTAATCCTGAACTTATTAGATGTTGCAGTGAATTTGTGACATTTGCAGATCTAAGCTATAAACTGACAACCTCACAAATGGCAGCGTTTGTAAATTAAAAATAAGAGGACACAAACTGAGACACCCCTGTCACCCGTTGTATCTGTTTTTTTTTTCTTTTTTTTCTCTTTCTTTTTCATTGAGCTGATTTGTGATTGTGATCCCCGCAGGCTGCCATAAATGATTTGAGGGAGCATGTGACTCCGGAATGCTTTTGAGTCCATTTGTACAAGAGAAGCATATTGATCACATAACAACAGCCACACATAGCCCGAAGCTTAAAAATGTTTCTTATATACTGCAGTCAGTTAGTTTATGAGCTACAGTCTGAAGCAATGTACCACAGTGTGTCTGCTACTGTTTCTACCTTTGTGAAACTTCTAATGTACTTTGTAGACTCTGTGTTGATTTAACACTGGGTATAGTTAGTAAGGATGCAGTGTTGTATTATTGAAAGGTGTTTCAAAATTTTCTGTGTCATGGTACAGATGTGTAGAGCATCTCAAATTCTAAATATTTCACCATAAACTCTGACATGAACGGTGAGACCTATTTTTGCAGTTTGATCGCGGTGACAGCATCGCTGGAGATTATCGCATCTGTTTAAATCCTCATAACTAGTGTTATTTGCAGAGCTTTTGGCGTCCCGTCTGTCTCTGTAAAGACTGACCTGATGTAAATCAGCCACGAGGAATGGCATATAGTCTCCATGCAAGCGACTCCCAGGAGCCCTCTGAAGCAATCAAAATGGTGACACGACAAAGCTGAGGGAGCAGAATCACAGCAAACTGACAAATAAGGCCAAATCTGACAGGCGAATCCTCAGAGCTGCTCCACAGTTTGACAGATCCTTCAGCAGAGGAGCCAACGCCCTTCATCGCAGCACCGTTCATTAATGCCATTCCATAACGCTACAGGAGAGATGATCGCATAGTCGGAGGAGGCGTGAAGCAATGAACCTCGCATCACATATCAGATACAGTGCAGATGTTGGGCAGTGTTGGTGTAAACTGAGGTTGAACAGTGAGGGTCCACGGTGATGAAAAGGAAAAATCCTGTTAGTCCTCTATGTGATGCAGTAACATGGGCTTGGGGGTCAACGCAACCAGCTGTTATGTCTAAAAGCTCCGTTATGGGGAGACAGCGGCAGATTAAACAGCAATCCTCCTGATCCAGCCCACACACTTACCCTCCCCCTCCCTCCCTCCCTCATGCACACCCACATTCATCATGTTGAGGAGGTGTTACTATGAGTGACCACTTTATCTTCTGCTAGGCTGCAACATTGAGGAGGTCTGGTTCGGTGCGTGTGACAGTCCGCTGCCATAATAGGTAGCAAACCTGAGGAAGGGGGGCTGTGAGACAGAGGCTGAATGTGCGGGGTTAAATCTGGGGCATGCTGTCCCAGGATGGACAGCTTCAACAACAGCTGCCACCGTGGTTGGAGTTGACTGGGAGAGAGACACGGGGATGATCCTGACGTTATCAAGACACTTAAGTTGACAGCAGAGCATGCTCGGCAGAAAAAATGTTAGTTCCTGGTGTCATCATGCAGTTATGAAAGTGTTTGCATATGTCTGACAGCGTGCTTGCACTGGCATTTATGCTGCAGCATGTGAGACTGAGATTTAGCAACAGTGTGCAGTTTGCTTTCGGGCTAAAAGAAGTGAGCCTCATGCCCCTATTCCTCTGTGTTTTCTACAGGGTTAAGAGTCTTTAGTGTGGAAATCGTCATTAATCTGCTCGGTGCAGACAAGTCAGACAGAGCTGGGAATATCAAAACATGTAGGGAGAAGTCTCCCTGGATCATTTGAAATCCTGTTTGGATGTTTCACTACATTGCAGCTGAGAGATTGAGCCATTCTTGCTCCCGCTTTTTCCGCATCTGTCTCACCCATTCTTTTGTTCTGGTGTTTTCCTCTCCCTCTCCTCTCTCCTTTTTCCGTCTTTCTTTTTTTCCTGATGTTCTCGCTGTGACTTCTTTTTCTCTAGTCTGCCTGTCTCTCTCTCGCTTCTCGTCTTTTTGGTGCCAGCTGGGGGATTGGGAGGGTTCCTCCAAATTGGCACACAGATGAATAATGCATCTAAAGCAAAAGCAGAGAGCTGGGGTTGGATATATCTGTCTGTCAGACTCTTTCTCTGTATTACAGTTATATAGGGAGTTAGGCTGATACTTCAGAGGAGAAGAAAGATGTTTGTCGCTCTTTACCCAGCTTCCCGATGACTTTTCCTTCTGTCATTAACTCTTTTATTCTCCGTAAAATCTGAGCATGTACAGTCACACAGCACTGTGGGTATCATGCAACTTGCACACTGATGCTTGGTGTGAAAGATTCTTGGATTTTGGAAGTTTTTCTCCTAGTTTTCACTACAACACACATACATAATGCATGTGTGGTATTTTGATTTCATTTGATTCTCTGTCGCCGTATGCATGTGTGCGTGTATTTCTTGCTATTCCCAAACTGCAGCGTTAAAACGCAAACTGCACTCGTGAGCATAAGCTCACAGTAGAACCATCATTAAAGTAATGAGCAGGAAGTTAGCACTGAAGTCAACCATAAACAGAGCGCTAGAGAGGGAGAGTGGAAAAGAGGGAGAGAGAGAGATCCCCAATCCCATAAGGATAAATCTTAAATCTTGAATGTTGCTTCTGACTCATTCTGGTTAATTAAGTCGAGTCAACTGAGAGGAAAATGGGGTCTTGCCTTCCCTGAGTCTGTAGGATCAGCACTATACTGTATTTGCAGCTTATGCAGTCTCTCACTGGAACTGTCCTCTGTGCACTCAGAAAGCAGAGATAGAACAAATTGTGTCTTGTCTATTCCTCCCATTTTTATTAGCTTGACCCACGCAGCCTCTTTATACGAGCAGAGTCTCTCACACACTTTCCCATCAGGTCCTAAATTTACATACACATCAAGAATAAATGCTGCCATTCAGCGGTGGGTTTCAGGCTGTGTAGCTTAACAGTTTCATTTATCACACTTTATCATTTAGTCCCCTCCATTTATGCTAGATGCTATTTGCTCGCCACATCCTGCACTCAGCAGTTAAAATACACATCCACCCTGAAACTCAAAGAAACAAAGAAAAATCTGTTGTGCAACCTTTGGGATTTTCTTTGTTGTATCATGGTGGAAAGATTTCGCCATGCAAGAAAGGATGAGGCAAACAACTGAAATGTCAAAATCCTGTGTAACTCTAAAAATAAAACAACACAAGGGTTGCCATTTGAGGACATCATAGGCACTCGATCGGGTGTGGAACAGATAAAACAAACAGTGTCTTTATGCCCGACAGCAACCGGAGTAGAGCTGCCAACTGTCCTCTGCAGAGAATAGAAGAGAGTGGATTTTAGAAGTGTTTATCTATTTAACATTTTTAACCAAGTGCCCTTAAGATACTAAATGTTTTTTTTTCCTAGCCATTACCATGACAGAAATAAATGTGGTGGAGAAGCAAATCGGGTCTCAACAAAAATTTGAATCACAGTCATACAATGTGACTGCAGTCATAATATACAGCTTATAATTTATTTACATACATGTTATGTAACATTGTAAAAGGAAGTAGTACAAATATAAGTATTCTAAATGTTACTCTTAATCAAATATCTAAAAAAAACTAAGGATAAAGGATCTGCCTGGTGGTATTCTATAGTTTTCTGTCAGAAGATCACACAGAAAGACTAAAACCAACAATACTTTAGTGCATCGACATTGTGAGAAGTCTTTTAAAGAGGCGGTTTAGTTTAATTCTCTTCTGCAGTTTCTTAAGACATCTGGCTGCTGTAGTTTTTATGAAACAGCACTAAATAGCACATTTGTTGGGGACTATTTCATCCACAGATCAATACACTTTTGCTGCTCCAGTGAGTATTTACAGCAGTTTGTTATGACCCTCTGGGTCATTAAGTTACTAGTAGTTCGGGGCTTGTCTCTCTCCTCAGGTGTTTGTGTGTGTGCAGCAGGAGAGGAGCTGGAACAGGTGGAGGGCCCTGATTCGCCAAATAGGGAGCTGCCGGATTGGCTAAGAGGATGTCCCAGCCTTTTTAAAGCCGGAGGAAGCATCCACTCGGCTGTGTGTGTGAACGTGCGTGTATGTTACCTAGCTTTGAGAAAGCTTAGTTGAGTTCCCTCTGTGTGTAGTCGAGTACTAGCAAGGAGACCAGTTTCTGAAGGTAGTCTTTGTTGTAGTTTTTCACCTTGTACATAGTCTGCACTGTTAAACCCAGAGAGTGAGCATCCCTTTTATTTTGCAAGTTTTCTCCTGTTTTTTGGTTCAGAGGTTTTAGGTTACAAACCTATCTTTTGTTTGGTTGTGGTTTTTCTTTTGGAAGAGAAGTTTTAGGTTAACAGGGAATTTTGTTTGTTGTTTTAGGGCTCTGCTCAATTTGTTAAAAAAATCTCTTTCGTTTGAATTGATTTTTACCAGTCTGGCTGGCCTTTCTTGAAGGTGGGAGAGGGCCACACATTTTACGGTCAGGTTTCCCTAAACCTGGCCGTAACAAGTTGGACGGTGACTTGACTCAAAATAAACTACAGTGGTTGTGCTCATAGTGATAAAGGAGCAGTTTCTTACTGTACCTGTGTGTTTTTAATTGACTTTGGACAACAATGGAGGTCTGTTGTACAGAAAAGTAATAGACACCGATCAGACACAACATTCTGACCACTGAAAGGTGAAGTGAATAACATTGATCATATTGCTGCTATGTGGTGTTCTACTGGAAAACCTTGGATTTTAACATCCGTGTTGATGAGTCTTAGACACCCAAATAAACATTGTCCCACAACAAGCACACTCTCTCATGCAAATGGAAAATGCACCCCACCACATGGCAAAAACATTAAACAATCAGGAACAACTTGAGGAACATGACAATGGCCCAAGATGTTGATTTGACCTCCAAACTTCTTACACCCCAGTGTGATCAAGCATCAACAGGATGCAGTGGAACAAGTTTGATTGACAGAGGCCCCACTGCACAAGCCAGAATACCCAAAGAATCCAGTGCCAACGTCCTGGTTCCAGACCCCATAGGACACCCTGAGAGGTCCTCTTGTCCATGCCCAATGGTTCAGAGCATTTTTGAGCACATGAGGGGGACCAACACAGTATTAGGCAGGTGGTCATAATGTTATACCTGATCGGTGTCTATCAGTCTTTGGATACACAGAAAACACTTGTTAGTTGAATAATCACTTTTGTTTCATAGGCTTTGTTGACAGTAATAAAAATAGAATATCACTATGTATTACAAAATGTACATTATATTGCAACATAGCAGCAAAAGAATAGCATATCATATTTACACTAAATATGAGTATTTAAGATGAGGATGTTGCTAAAAGCTTTCAGCCGTCTCCAAATCATATTTTTTTCTTGCTTATGAGATTACACTGTTAGTCCAGGACAAATACCTCAGCAGGTTATGTTCACTTGATCTGTTACGTGACCGCTTGTAACAGGTCACTCTGGAATAGGCATTAAATTGCAAACTGAATTTCCAAGTAGCTGTACAAGGTCTTACTTCTCAGCGTGTGTGCATGTGTGTGTGTGTGAGGCTTAGAGATAGCAGCTGATGGCAAAAATGTCAGAGGGTTAAGCTGTACAGCCCCCCCACTCTCTCTCCCTCTCTCTCTCTCTCTCTGCCTTTTTACTTCCCTGTCTCCCCATCAGTCCACGTTGTTATGCACAGTGCAGCGGTGTCCCGCGGGGCTGGAGGTTGCCATGGACATGATGTGATTTCTCGTCTCCTCTCAGCTGTAATGTGCTGTTCTACAGGCCTCTGATGAACTTGCCTCGCAATGTTTGGAAGACGCTTCCTGGACACTCCCCTCTTCCTTTCTATCATCGCCATTTCCGTCCATCACAGATTACGTCTGCATCAGTGGGCGATCTCCAGATAGCGTGACAGATAGATTTGGAGGTGGGACGTAACCAGGGCAGATTTACAGGTTGATGTTAGTTGCAGGTCGGTGGCGAGGAGGTGATGTAACCCGACGAGGATTGTTGGTCTCTAACTGATTCCTTGGTTTATTGAGCAAAAGTTGTGCTTCACACTTCCTTATACACAAACATGCACACACTCAGGCAAAGCAATCCTCATATCTCATTGTCATCGTTGATAATAATCACTTAGTTGGATTTTTCCTAATGTGATGACAGAGACTGAAAGCTGTGCTCAGGATCATGACAGGGACTTATCAGCCTTGTGAATGTCTGACTACAATTATGAAAATTACATGGATGCTAGCTTTGCTAATCCACTGTGGAGAGGGAAAGAAGGTTTTGGGGGGAGTGTTTAAGTGATAAGTGCAGGCAGCTTTGGCTGGAAAGTACAAGTGAGAGAGTGACCACTGACCCAGAGTCAGAACACATATTAAAAAGCTGTGATCCAGTCAGTTGATCAGCTGAGGACTACGGTAAAACCCCTGTTTTAAGCCTATATTTGTCAATATTTTGCCATATTGGAATAATTAAAAGTTTGCCAAATTAGCTATTAATGTAGACAACAATCGCTGAATTACTTGGATAATGAAAAAAACATGAGGATTCCTCTGCAAGCAGTGTTTTGGGGATTCTGGGGTAAAAAGGGTTAATTATACTCCTTAAAAAATTCTGCATGTCAGTTCCTCAACTATTAGTTTACAAAAATAATTTGTCTAAAACTGAGAGGTAGTAAACATTTTCTGAGCATGAATGGAATCAGTGTGTGATGAACACAGCATATAATTCGGATCTCTGCTTTCAAATAGTCCTTATTTTCTTCTCAGCGCTCAAAAGATGCACAGAACGTGTATGTTTTCTGTGCTTAACAGATACTAGAGATGCGTTACTTGTTCTTAAACAAATAAAATAAATTAAAGTTTTTTTACTTGTAAACATGTCCATATGCTGGGCTCTATATGCTGAGTATTTCCATCCTGAACCTGCAGTGTACTGATGGCAGTCTCATAAAAACGGATTCTAATCTCCAGGGTTTCATATGTGACAAACCTGATGAACCAATCATGCCAACTTACAGGAAAGTGTGTTTTTCATATCATTCTTCTTCCTCAGCATCAGTTCCTATTTCAAATACGTATTGCTGAAATGCTTCAGTTTGCTATTGTCTAGCATATGGTAGTTTTACAGCAGGGGTGACCAATCCTGGTCTTCGAGAGCCCCTATCCTGCATGTTTTAGATGTTTCCCTCCTCTCTTCCACCACACCTGATTAAATGATCAGGATCATTATCAGGCTTCTGCAGAGCTTGATGATGAGCTGATCATGTGAATCAGATGTGTTGGAAGAGGGAAACATCTAAAACAGGGGTCTCAAACTCCGGTCCTCGAGGGCCGCAATCCAGCATGTTTTAGATGTTTCCCTCTTCCTACACACCAAATTCAAATGATCAGCTCATCCTGAAGCTCTGCAGAAGCCTAATAACAATCCTGATCATTTGAATCAGGTGTGCTGGAAGAGGAAAACATCTAAAACATGCTGGATTGCGGCCCTCAAGGACTGGAGTTTGAGACCCCTGATCTAAAACATGCTGGATAGGGGCTCTCGAGGACCAGGATTGGGCACCCCTGTTTTACAGTGTTTGAGCAGAGACTTAGTGAGCTGGTGTGCTTTAGCTGCAGCAAATAGTGAAAGGGTGGGTGGAGAGAGACTATGGCTTCATGGATCTGCACATTTCAAAGACGTCAACAGTACAGAGTTATATCTGAGCCATTTTCAGGCATAAAGGGATCATTTTCTTAGAAACAAACCTTTTTAATAGTTTTTTAGGGGTTAAATCAGTGACTAGGGAGGGATTTAAATAAAAACACATCTCCATCAACTTCTGTAATTTACTCTACTCCATACCCTTCAGTTTAGTAACACTCACTTTATACAGTATTTCAAAAAATGCCTTTATTAAGCTGTCAATCAGAAGCTCAGCAAGAGCGGCTTTGAATGTGAGCTGCTATAAGAGAGCCTTCTCATGCACGAGTAAGATTAGGAGCAGCTGTGCAGATTTCTTTAATTTTAGATGACTGTAGGGAATCACCTGTGAAATGCTGAGGTTAACCTTAATATACTTTATATATACCCAGACTCCCCAAAGCTGCCCAGTTTATGCTTTGTGCAGCGTTTGGCTCTGTCGGCGTTGAAGTCGATTGTGTTCAGCCGTCCTGCTCTTTCAGTAAAAGCTACCGTGCACAGGAAGCTGAACCAACATCTCTTGACTACTGAAAGCATTAACAATTTATAACGACTCGTGATGTAATCCACAATGTAGATGGAAATGGAAATGTCATCCAAGAAACGTAACCGAATCAGGTTACGTTTATTTTAAACGTTAAAAATAATGCCCCTCTTTTGAATTAGTGCTGTAATCCAAGAGATCCCAGTGAGATATGTCATAGTCAGACTAGGCCTAATTAAACAAATAGCAACTGAAAACTCTGTAATTTGCATTCTTTTGCACAGGAAAAGCAACATTAGGTCATCAGGATCTGTGAATTCATTTTCATAGAAAGATGTTGCCCTTTTTTGATAAATACACTCCTTAAAGAAATTGAATGCTGTTAAAGCCAAGAGGTGAAAATCGAGGACACACTGTGAACCTCAGTTTGCCTCAAAAACATTTTTTTTTTTGGTGCACATGAAAAATGAGCTGATTTCCTTTTCAACACTCTATTTTAAGCAACTGAGAGTAGAATCTATAATTAGCTTTAGTTGAGGAGATGTTGGAAAATAAAAAGGCTGCAAAGCCTGTTAGACCCCAGCTGTACATTTGATGGTTAAACACTGCACTGGTTTGACTTGTCGTTGCAAAATGATTGTGTAATCCAAAGATTGTCGGTAGAATTGCAACATAGAAATCTAGCATTTTATCCTCTGTGTGTGCGTGTGTGATCTGAGAGACATGCAGAAGAAACCTCCCACCTTGTGGTTGTGCTGCACCGCTGCATCCTGCTCGCTGCTCTGCCAGTTCTGCTGCTTGCATCCGCCCCTCAAGTGTGTTTTTGCAACTCTCACTTTGACCTCATTACCACCATGATCCCCATGATTATTTGTAACTGCACCCTCCATCATCGTCATTATCACCACTGCCGTCTTTATTATAATCACCAGCAGCAGGCTTCAATGGGGATATCACCGTCACTGTCATCATTCTCAATATGCTGTTATTATCACTGTCATCATTTTACTCATAATGTCCTGAAACGAAGACAGATGCTGGAATCAACAGCCCAACTGTGTGTCACTGTCGAGCATGCTGCAGGGATCGTCGTGTGTCGCACACAAAAAAAAAGAACCGCCTCTCGTCCTCCTGAGTCTTGTTCACCACTTGTGAGCTTCACATGCTGTTAAGTATGCTGCTAGACATGTGCTCCCGTCTTGCATTGTGTTCTCTGGCAGTTCAGAAACACACCCGATGTATGTGTTTCTCCTCTGAATATTTCAGAAGGGGGCTGACAAAATGCAGGCAGAAACAAACCGCTGATGACCTCCTTCTCATTGCCTCCTTTTTTTTCTCGCTCTCTTTTACCCCCTCCCTCCCTGCACTCATCGCACATTCTCCCAGGCTTCCCCACTATTTCTCTCACTGTCTTCATCTTCCTCGTCTCATCACTCCTTTTTTCCCTTCCCTCCCCCCGCTGTTTATCACACCCTCTCCTTCTGGTTCCTCCTTCATGTTTTTAAGTGTGCTCCCCTCTTTCTCTGTCTTCCCCCTTGCGTCTTCTCCCACCTTTCTCTTCTTTTTCATCCCACTCATTTGCTCCTGTGTCTCATCACCTCTCCCTTACCCTTCCCTTTCATTCACTGCCTTCCTCTCATTTTTTCCCTCGCTCCACTGTGATGTACTCTGCCTGCCTGCCTGCCTGCCTGCCTGTCTGTCTATTTCATAAAGGGCTGTCGGAGGCCTGTGCTCTGCTAATTCATTCGCTGTGCATCGCCTCACATATCTGCAGGGTCAGGCAGACAGACAGAGAGAGAGGGGAGGCGAGGAGATCTGGAGAAAAAGAGAGAGGGAGAGGGACCAAGAAAAGAGGACATGGAAAAAAAGATGCAGTTTTATCTCCAAGAAACAGAAAGCCAGAGCCAGATCCTGTGGTGGTATATTCCAGAATCTCCCTCGCACACACACACACACACACACACACACACACACACACACACACACAATATATACAGTTGTATACAGCATGCCATGACCTCCTTCTGCTTCTGCTTGCTTTGTCATTTGGATTCTTCTCTAATCTAATACTTTAACCACATTGCTGCCATTGTCTCTGTTTCTAGAGGACTGTGCAGCATATTTAGTGCATGAATCTGTGTGCTGCTGTGCCTCTGGGAAGCAGTGAGGGCAGGTATTGACAACTGTTCCTAATTCCAGCAAATCTTGTGCTGATAAGTCAGAAGCTGTGAGCTTATGTGGTTCCTGAACCCAAACTTAATCTCTGTTCAAGTGACACTTTGGAGGCTGAACTCCGGGATCTGGCTGTACCACAATAAACTTGAACTTAGTGAATCTTTATGTAGGGATTAGTTGTGGCAAAGTATTTTTATTACTAACTCTGGTAACTAACTTAAAGCTAACATTAGCTTGGTAAAATATGAACGATTTAGACTGAGGAGTATAAGAAGTAATATAGAATAAGGTCAACATGCCTGGTCCAAATGATGTTAAATAGTAATAATAATAATAATAATAAAGACTAGGATGTTTATAATTGTATTTCAGTAAATCAACACAGTTTCCAGGAAAAAGAAACAACACTATACCAGTAAAGTTATTAACCTAACTAGGTAGTATTGATTAGTTTAATGTTACCCATAATTAAATCATTCCTACAATTCTAAACTGCATCAAGATTAATTCTGAAATTGTGTGAATATATAAATATAACATAGCCAGAACTACAGATCATGTTCAAGAGTTGAATTTATTCATATGTATACAAAAATAAATAATTGTAAAAAATGTGTAAAATTGAATGTGTTTATTTCTTTATTGCTTTTATTTGGTTTTTTTATTTTTAATTATGTAATCTAAGTAGTTTATATTTTTACCAAGCTAATGTTAGATTCAATATATTATTTTAATTTTTAAGATCTGAAAATTTAAAGATTTCTGTAAATCCATTCTCTGAAACTAGCCCATTCAACACAAGACATTTATATCAACAGTAACGTAACACAACTGAACAAAGAACTGAAATTCCTTACTTAAAATACAACAGTGTGCCCCGCTTAAAGCCAGTATTCTGCAATCAAATATTTAGTTTAGTGAACACTGTAATATACAGATCTAGAATATGAAAGACACCTCATTGTAAAAACATCATTTCTTTAATAATGTCTCATTTATTTAACTCATAAGAAGTTCTACATTGTAATTGTATACTATACTGCCGGCTTGTTTACAGGAAAAGCACAATAATGCAGGGAATTAAAAGAATTTGATCTAAAATATGAATCACTGAAATTATGAGCTGTTTTGTCCTATTTAAGTACAGTACTTCAAAGAGTAAATATTGATTATCTTGCATTATTGCATCTTGTTGTCCCAGTATATAGAAAACTCTGCAAATTTTTAAATGATGCATTCAAATCTTTCTATGCTAATCCATTAATGTAGGAACAGCATGCAAATCTCCTCAGAGGTGATTTTGTCTGACATGAGGGTGTTTATGGAGTGGGTGGTTGTAGAGGGTTTGTTTACCATTGTATGTGTCTGAGAGGGAAAAAGGACTTGAGGTGAGTATGTAGTGCAACAATTACTACAGTATGTACCACTGTTTGAAACATTAAAAATCTTGTTGTTAGTCTTTGAGCCCCTACTGATTGGAGAACAAGAAAGCCAGTAAATGAAGTGTAGCAGCAGTGAGTCTGGTCCCTCCGTCAGTGAGGCCCTACTCTCGGGAGCTCAGTTGGTTTTTCCAGTTAAACTAACACAAGAGTCTCTCTGGCTAGTCAAACGAATGTTACGGTATCATTTGATCTTTTTTTAACAGCTAAAAAAAAAGAAAGACTGTGATGAAACTGTTTTTGGCATGCTCCAACTGGCTTCCTTGTAAGGTGTTCTATTTTCTGTGCATTATTCTCATGAGTCAAAAATAGAAACTGATATGTCAGAAAGAGACAGTGACAAAAAGCCAGAGGCGAACCAAGCGCACACACACATTTCTCACCTCGCTCATTGCAGCATTTCTCCAGTTTCTTCTTATCTCTCATGTCACTCATATGTTATATCTTTCTCTTTGCTTTTTTTCCCCTTCTGCTGTGTCTTTGCAGGTTTTCCTGAGCAGACGGTCTGAGTGGCAGAGTTTGAGTTTGAAAGAGAGGGAGTGAGCAAGACGGAGTGGGTGTCATGGATGGCAGCGACGAAACAAGTGCAGATAACCCAACCTACCAAAACCTGCTGCTCCTGGGAGCCATCGCAGCAGCGTCCGCCTTTGTGGTCACCATCCTTATTGTCCTCGTCTGCGTTGGCTGCCAAAGGTAAGATGGTCACGTGACTCGAACTGTGGATAATGTAGGGTGCGGGATGAAATAATAACAAAAGAGAACAGCCAGAGTTTTATTATCTCCGCTGCCTGCAGTCAGTGCCCTCCCAGATCACTCTCATCATTCACTCCTTCTTTTATCTGTCTCTACTTCTTCTGAACTCTACTCCTCCCTTCCTTCTCTTCCCTCCATCAGTCCTCTCCGTCTCTTTTATTCCCCTGCTCTGAGCGGAGTGGCAGTAATGAATGTTAATGGCTGCGAGTGCCAGATCAGATGAGATGATGTTTACAGGACACCGAGGAGACAGGCCAGAGTCAGCGCAGCCTCACGCCACCCCTCACCAGCAAACTCCTCAGCAGGCTAAAGCAATGGGACACCCTACGGTTTAAAAAAGGATCAGACTCCGAGCTAGGCAGAAGCAATAGAACAGCCTATGTCTTCTTTTTTTTCCCCCCCAGAACCCTCAGGGACCAATCAGAGGCTGCACTGTGGCTTTGTTGCCATGGGATACACAGATAAGGATGTGGAGAAATGTCAAACCAGCTTATGTGATGGAAATAAAACTGCGCTATTGTCACAATCTAAGGAATAATATATAGGCTCCCCATGGGATGTTGGTAATGCTGAGGGGCTGAGTCTTCAGTAGTTCATCAGTTCAAATAGACTTTGTCACGTACAAATACCAATCCCACCTCAATTGATCTCCCTCTATTGATTTAAAAATACACTACTGCACTGTTTCTTTTAAATTCCAAGGATTACAATAGACATCTTTCATGGTCGAAAAGTTACAAGATAATTGTAGTGATTCTCATATGGCTTTGTGCCTTCGTGTCATTCTGCCTTAAACCCCCTGTTGTGCAATGTTATTATGAAAATCTCCGAGGGGAGCTCTCTTCACCTTATCCTGCCCCCCTTGGGGTATAATGGCCATATGTTTGTACCAAAGAGTTCCACCCTACTAGAGGAGACAATATCCAGCTCCAGTTACATGGAACTGGCACAACTGACTGTGGTACCTTTAACATTCAGATATATTTTAAGCACAATACGATAATGTGTGACTTCTGCACCTGTTTACAAACCAGAAATGTGGTTTGTTGCCACGTTGTGTTTTTGCAGCACAACAGTGAGATCTCACGTATTATGTGATGCAGATCCTCACCCTCTAAGGTGAGAGAAAAGAGATGGGGGGAGAACAGTTCTCACATTCCCAAATGGACATAGGTGCTTACTTTCCTTTCGTCACTCTCTCACCATATCAACAGTTTCCTATAGCTACAGCCACCTGCAGGGATTCACAATGAGGCATAACACCACTCCACATGCATTTGCTTCACAAGAATAATACCAGAGGATGGAGAAGTAAAATAACGAGAAAGAATTAACATAAAGTCAATTCCAATATAATAATTGTGAGCTTGCTTGGTCTAATCGTAAGAAAAAAGAAATGGCACTAAAGGTCATCTTCCGCTTTGGCAAAAACCTGAGTCACACACCATTCACAGTTTGACTGGGCTGTTGTTATCAACCAAGGACTTTTATGCCCTAACCAGAGCTGGATGCTGATCGTATCTTACTGTCTGTCTGTGCTTGTGTGAGTGTGTGAGTGTGTGTGTGTGTGTGTTCGCTTTCTGTCCACTGGCTTCTATTGACCTTCCTCACTTTAATGTTGTTTCAGAAAAAGCAAGAGCAAGCACCCCTCAGCTGGAGAGAAAGGGACATCTGTAAATATGGTGAGACATGCTTTCATTTTGCTCTGTCTTTTCTTCTCTCCCACCTTGTCTCCATCTCCTTCTGCTCTTTTCCCTCTCAGCTTCCTTCCTCATAGCTGCTTGTGTGTACAGACACACATGCATGTGTTTGCATGTTTTATTCCTGTAATGACGAGCCCATATATGTGTGACAGCAGGGTACACTGCGGCATCCGAAACTGAACTCCATGAGTAAATCTGACACCAGGCTGCATGAGATCAATCGCTTTCCCTGCAACGGAAACTGTAAGTAATGACTAACGGTTCACATATGACAATAAGTGATATACTACCCTGGGCACTATTTCAGTCATGGCCCCTCTGTGGCTTTATTTCCTATCTCCTCCTCTTCCTTCTCTCTATGCAGCTGTTAGTAAGAGTCGTCCAGCCAGTATGGACCTCCTGCTCCTCCACAGTCGGCGCTCCCAGACGGACCTGAGGCCCTCCCATGGACGCCAACTCCCCCAGATCCCCACCAGTCCCCAGGGATCTAGCCAAGGGGGAGGAGGGGAAACAGGAGGAGATGGAGGAGGAGGAGGAGGAGGCGGAGGAGGTGGAGGAGGAGGGGAGGCCAGAGACCATACCTACACCGAGGTGGGCCTGCGCAATAACCCCACTCCCACCCACTACCTAGATGACGGCCTGTATGAAAGTGTAGGTGTCCGGGAAGGCGATGCAGGCTCCAAGGTTCCTTCTGCACCTCCGAGTACGTCATCTAACACTCCGGCTACAGTCAGAGCTGCTCAGAGCCCCCCAACTCATAACAACGGAGCTCGTAATGGAAACGGAAACGTATGTGCATGCACACAAACTTAATAAATGCTAATCAAATGATACATTTGCACGATTATTTTAAATGTTAAGCAAACCATGGAACTTGGTTGTCACTTGTACATTCATCAGACAGAAACATTTGGTGGACATTTGGTGATTACTACACCAGTTCTACACATGCTAACCTGTTCTACCGACCGGAAAGGACAGTAGTCAGACATCCAAATAGCTATTAGATGTGTTGATCTGCCACTGTAGTGTTAAATGATATTGACTAGGTCTTGTTTAGGGTGTTCTGAATCTGTAATTTTTGAATCTGTTGTTTGTTTGTGACTTACTGATATAGTTTGTAAAACAAAGAATTATGTGTGTCTATTTTTTCATTACAGGGAAGAGGCAATGGCAGAGGAAATGGCACCATTAATGGGCCGGTGGCAGGGAGAGGCAACGGGGCGAGTGGCGTTAACAGATCCCCTCTGTCTTCTGTCAATTCATTGGTCATTCAAGATCCATCTGCTGCTGAGTATGCTTCCATACGGAAGTTCAGAAAGGTAATTATTTCCATACATGTGATTCAGTTGGTAATTAAAGAGATTAAGAATCAGTTGAAGCGGTAGTTTGATTTTGTGAACATCATCATTTTAATATGTCACATTATAAGAAAACTCTATATTCCAAGGAATATATGAAAATGATGTTTAGTTTTTCATAAACATGAAATTTCCACTTTAACCAAATTATGTATTTTGCATCCTTTCTCCTGAACCAAACATGAAAACACAGATAAGGTGACATCGAACCATATGGTTCAATGGTCAAATATTGCACTGAAATCATTTACAACATCCTAACCTGTTTAGGTGAATAGTCAATGGGGAATTCAGAGACCTTGTGAGGGAGAAATTACAATGTCTGAGAGTCTTTTGTTCATTAACCATGGCAATACAGTAAAATGTAGAACAATAATCACGATGACCTTCTCAGCATGAATAGAATGTGTCAAACACAATGATTTACTACAAAAAATTGCTTTGGAGAGCCGTTCAATTGTTTTGTTGGCCCAACGGCCTTTCTGGCAGCCATGACTTGAGAGTTCAAGGGATACAGAGTTGCCTCTGGAAGTGTAGTCTGCTATCACTAGACTCCAAACAACATATTTTTAATCATGTAAAGCCAAGATTTTCAGTCCCATGGTGGTGGCTCTCTTTTAACTGGACTAGATCACCATGGTAACTGATGCTACACAGCTAACCTGCTCTGAAGGAGGTATTGTGCAGTGTTTGGGAGGTTTAGAAGCACCACCCTTTCATCAGTTTTTTATTCACCAAATGGGTGATACAGATTCCCTGCTGAGGCCATACATTATGTTTACAAGCCTGCTGAGAGGTACTTTAGTGATGCCACTGAACCACACTGTGCAGTAACAGTAGGCAAACTGTATGTGTCGTGTTGCTACGGGAACCCACATGCATTGACTTGGTGATGCCGAAAATGCATTCATATGTTTTTATGCCAGGTCCTGATTTGTTGCCTTGTCCATTTTACTCTGCATTACACTGAAACTACACAATAAGGTTAAGTATTTGGAAAGGTCTGCCAACATCAAGTTTTTGATTCAGCGAGTAGTACAAATATTCCTCTAATATGCAGGACAAATTCAAAATACTTAATTTTGCGCACTTTTGTTTGGTGTGTTCTTTCATTTGAAGCTTTGATTATAATGTTTTCAATGGCTGATTCAAAACTTCAAGGTTGACAAGATTAACAGGAAAGAAAATAACGGCGCCGACAGCCAGTCAGACAGCCAATCGAGCGTGAGTGATTCACCGTCTGCCGCTCCTCCTCCGCTGCATCGCAGTCAGGAGTTTCCACGTAAACCACTGGAACCATTTCACCTGCATTCCTTCCCAAAGGTACGGCAGTGATTGGATCAATACGCTCCATATTAACCTTATGCATCACATTACCCAGTCACCTCTCCAAATTGTAAGTCTGTCTATTTACCACCAGAGGGCACTGGCCACAAACAAACGTCTCTTTTTGGTCAGGCATGAGTATTGGTGGAGTTTTAGCTACTTGATTTCCTCTCAGCTTTAGCAATTACATGATTGATAAAATTAACAACCTCACTACCTTATTCACTCCTGTTTTTCATGGATTTGTCTTTAGTTGGAACATTTTAATCACATGAGTTGAATATGCCAGCAGAGATGTGTTTATAATCACAAAAGCAGTTGTAAGAGGGAAATAGAGAAACAAAGATTGGATGGTGAGCAACCTTTCCTGTGGGTTTGCTGGCACTCATATCTAGTTTCACATATGTGTGGCAGAGAGTGAAACCTAGAGTTTTGAGTGAAACCTAGAGATTTAAGGAGACTGATAACGTTGCTTAAACAGTTTTGTCTTAGCTGTTGATGTCAGCCTAGTCGTTGACCTGTACTTTTAATAATCTGTGCATGCTTAATCCTAGATAGTGTGTTGATGTGTGTACATGTATGTGCATGTGTGCTTCTTCCACCCTTTTGCTCTGTGCTGTGCAGCACTATATTAGAGCGAGGAGTGGAAGGATGGATTATGTAAGAGCTTGGCAAGCTGCCCAGCCGCCTGTGTGTGTGTGTGTATGTGTGTGTGTGTGTATGTGTATATGTGTTCTGTGTGTGTGTGTGTGTGTGTGTGTGTGTGTGTGTGTGTGTGTGTGTGTGTGTGCGTGCGCGTGCTTGTCCAACTATCTTTGTGAGAACCAGTTTAACTTTTAAACCATAACAATGAGGACATTTTGGAAAAGTGAGGACATTTTATTCTGTCACCCCTTCAAAGGGCTATTGAGGGTTAAGAATAGACTCTGGTTTAAGTAGAAGTTAGGGTTATGAATAAGCACTTAGTTGTGTCTGTTAAGGTTAAAGGGGAAGGGGCTTGGGGTATGACAGTGAATGTCCTCATAAGGACAGCCATACAGATCATGGGTGTGTGTGTGCGTATTCCTGTTGAATCTATGAGCAAGTCTATTTAGAAACAGCTAGCAGGTAGCCAGCCAGTTTGAGGATAAATATCATTCACATATTGAAGCCATTTACTCTGCCCCAGCGTCTATTACTGACTCACTGCACATGAGGAACATATAAAATTTTAAACATCCTCCTCAGTCGCGTGTGCACACATCACCTCGTATTTCCTAATTGGTTACTAATTGGTTTTGATCACAAACAGCGGTAAACATTTTGCAAGAGCAATTGCTTAGGGTTTATCACATCCATTTTTTGGTTATAGGCACCCAGAGAGTCACATATAATATTCACAACATAAAGGATTGAGCCAGCTGTAAGTCGTCATTCAGCGTTTGTGAAATATAGCAATTTAAGTTCCTCATTCATCATTTATTTTGCTAAACAGAGATTTTGGTCTATCTTCCCTTATATCTTGCTGAAATTATCTTCATCAGCAGAGCTAAATGGAGGTTATGTTTTGGCAGCATTATTTGTATGTCAGTGGGTCTGCTCGTCTGTCAGCAGGATATCTGTGAGGGAACAGATTTGCATAAAACCTTGTGGAACAGTCGGTCACAGAGCAAGAAAGAACTGATTAACTTGCTGAAAACGCAAACACAGAGCAGGCATTTATTAACAAATGCAAAGCACAGGTCATCTAGTGATCTGTTGTTGTTGTTTTAGAAAATGCAGAGTTCATTTTGAAAGTGCATTAAGATCCTTGCAACATCTAATTCCAGTCTGTAACTAGTCTTGGAGCAGCTGCCTGCTAACAAGACCAATTTTAATATGTCCTCACTGTTTTGACAGTGCCACATGGTGATTTATTTCTTTTGATCTTGACAGACACGCTACCCTGGAGAGCATTAAATAAGTAATAAGACATATCATTTAACATTGGTAAATATTGTAGAAGCTTAGATGTAGTTCATTTCAGACAGCTTCTGCAGTGATACTTTTGTGACCTTGTTTGGTCGATAATTGTTGCAGTTGCAGTTTAACTGTTAAGCAAGAAAAATGAGTAAAATCAAATAACAAACAAGCAGGCTGTACAACAAACGTCAATGGAAAAAGTGTTAAATGATAACAGCAGCACTGGATAAATTTAATAAAAGCAGTTCAGTGCAGGTGAGTCACCCCTCAATGAAATCCTGACCTTTTACTTTAAAAGCAACACTCTTTGTTTCTCTCGGTCACTCTCTCACACATACAATCGTACTCACACATACACACATGTGCCCACACTTTTCAACATGGTCACAGTTTAACTGTTAACCAAGCCAAACAAGGAAAAGCGAATAGCAAACAAACACACTGTTTGTACAACAAACATGTATGGAAAGATAGTGTTTTTTTGGTGCATGCGCGCATGATAACAACCCTACTGGCCAAATTTAATTGAAGCAGTTCACATTAATCCCACAGTGCAGGGGCCTGTGGGATTAATGTGAGTATTTCAAATAAGTCAGGTTTATTTTGGTTAGTCTGACTTATTGTGAGGTTATTTCAGATCCATAAAACAAATTCAGTATGGTTCACAGACCTTCCCAAATCATATTTCATATGTCCCATTTAAAGGAGACAAACTCCACCTTACTGCACTGTAGTTTGCACACTGGATTTATTGAGGTATCAGAATATTTTATTGCATTTTAACCGAGTTGCTACTTGCATTCAGTCGATCAGCAATTTGTTGCAGCCTTTCTCTATTTAGTAAGACACAAGGAAAAGCAAAGGACAAACAAAAATGTATGGAAAGACATACATGTTGTTAATATTGCCACATCATTTCTTTTTAATTATGTGATTTTCTTTTGCATGAACAGTTATGGATAATAATTGCAATATTTGTCTGAGCTCTGCATTTGATTTTGTTTACCAGGAAGCAGTGTTCATGGGCAACGGGGAGCAATACATCTGGAAGCCTCCAGAGGACGATGACATCATCACCTTGCACCCACCTCCACACCGTGGAGAGAACGGACAGGGACACCCATCACCTCCAACTGCAAAGGAGGTAGTACACGCATGTGTGTGTTTGTGGTGGTGACTGGGAGAGGGACTACTAAACCAGAGGGTGACCGGAAAGACTACAAGCAAGTGGATAGACGAACAGGTCTCTGATTACTGTGGTGTTTGCCGTTAGGGGCGCCCATTTGATTGGGTACGCTGTCATAACACAGCTGCCCTGTGACCTGCCTGTCATACAAGGTTTCTGCTTGCAGACAGAGGTTACGTTACATGGATCCAGCACCCCCACTCCCTGCTTGAACCTTGACCCAAATTTCCCAGCCCCCCACTCATCTATTTGTCCTCGACATACAAGCAGACGGACTGGACGGATTGGACACCAGTATCACCTGCTGCCGAATAATTAATCATAGCTTTGCATTCATTGAGCTGTTTGTTAAAGGTTAGCAGTTTGGTCTCATCAGCCGAAGCGGACAGAATTCAAGTGGCAGCCTTTACTGTGATTTGGGCTACAGGCAGACACATATATCTTTATGTATCTAACAACACACACTCACGCACACACGCACGCACACACACACACACACACACACACGCACTAACACACACACACAAACACACAAATTGTGCCACATACTCCACCGCATGGGCTTCCACATGCAGCAGAGCTCCACCCCCACTTCTCCACTCTCAGTCCCCTTCTCTTTGCTCTGCCAGACACAGTATATTATCCAGAGTTACAAGCAGTTTAGAAACTTTTGTCATGCCTTGACATGTTGTCATGGTGTTCCCAAAATAGACCACTATCTATTATTGGTGTGACTGAACTTTTCTTTTCCGTGATCTTCTTCATCAGCTCAGGGAGTTTGGGGTATACAAGTCTAGATTTCACACACAAGCAAAACATGTTTGCATGAAAAATAATCGAGATGAGTGGAAAATGAAAGAATAGTTTTATCTGTATCATGACTGCAAGAGTAGTACAGCAGTTGCCCTGACAAGTTTTAAGCTGCTGGTATGCTTCTTGTCTAAACCAGTGCTGAGTCAAAGATTTTGGATGCTGCTGCATGTGGAGATTAAGGGGTTAAGTCTTTTGGTGAAGCTCCAGTAAAACTCCTCCTCTGCAAATCAAACTGGTACACAGAGCAGCTGGCTTTGACAACATTCTGCAATCTCTCTCAGTTTGTTTTTCTTCCTTTCTAACTTTCTTTTCTGTTTTTTTTTTCCTTTTCTAAACCTTTTCTCCCCCGTAGTTGCTGTGTTTTTCCGTTGAAGAGTTTGTTGTTGCCTTAACATGCCCATATACTTTGTATCCTCTGGACTTTGTCAGTTGCAGCCGTCAACCGGTGTTTAGTTTCCACTCCCAACTAAATCTCCTCCTCTCCTCTGGCGCTCTTTCCATCTGCTCCGCTCCCTTTGTGGCTATAAGGAGGCGCTGCCTTCCTCAACCAATCACGTTGCACAAAGCATGTCTTACCACATGAATATCAACTGCGAGCAGACCGTTTGGAAACTTGTGCCATATTTGCTGTTCATAAAGTTGATCACAGACAGATGCATCAGTCGTGCATATGGTTGTTTTTCCACAGATAATCAGTGTATACAGAAATTAACTGTGACTTGCTGAAGCCTGTGTCTAAGCAGAGAGTTAAAGCACTGGCAACAGAAAGGAGTATAGGGTGAGGGGAGGTGAAAAGAAAACATACAATGCACAGGCTTCCTCAACAGCTGCAGCCCAGTTTTGAAATCCCCATCATCTTGTGACTTCCTTCCTCTGCTGCATAGAGCTGCAAATTCTGCGCACACGCACACACGCACACACACACACACACACACGCACACACACACACACACACACACACACTGGAACCTACACTCACATTGCACATTGTCTGCACACACTTATAGCATACGTTGGGGTCTTTGTTTCTTTGTTTATCCAAAAAGGGTCACACAAGAGATCTGTGGGGGTTGGGTATGTGTGTGGCTTGAGAGATGTCAGAGACAGGAGTGAAAAAAAAGGTAGAGAGAGAGACAGATTCACAGATAAAGTCACACTGGTTTGCACTTTAATTATATTTCCCCTGCAAACCTAGCGTGTAAGAAATATAATGCAAAGAAACCATGACAGTAAGGGCAATGTGAGCACACACAAACACAGAGAGAGAGAGTCTTGTCTATTGTCCGTATGCTCTCAGGTTTCAGTTTTTTGGGAGCGGAACAAACACAAGGCTAATCTGTGAGTGTGTGCATGTGTGCAGAATAGGTACAGTTTGCATAGCCAGTGTTTCTCGAGGCCAGTAGTGCAGAGCTGCTGGTCTGGGTGTGAACACGGAAGGTAAACATGACCATGCCCCACAGTCCTCTGCTCTTGTGCTCTCCTTGTGGAATTTTGACACAGAAATGCCAGAGGTCACAGCACTGGTTTATCAGAATTCCCCACAAGACCTCACACATGCCTTTCAGTTGCAAGGCCTACATATCAAATCTTTCATGCTGAGCTGTGAGGATGCACATGCATTCTGTATGCATGAACACACACCTGCAGTGAAATCTAGCCACAAAACACATACACATATCTCATCCAAAACAAATGAGATTTGAGCAAAGTCCATCAGTGAACACTGAGCTTTTTTTCAGAAAGTTGGCTATTGTTCAGATCTTTCACACCATACCCTGCTGTTCTGTTGCCAGAGCAGTTGTGGTGAAATTTTAACAGGTTCATCCACTGCAAAGCTAACTCCGTCTCTCTGCCTGGGACTCTATGGACTGATAACACAGTTTACTTTGTCTTATCCTACCCCATTAAAATAGGTCAGGTTACAGCACAGAGCAAGCCCTGTCAACACTACTGCACATACACACAGAGAGTATTTGCTCATAAAATCATTTGCACACACCAAATTAACAGCATTGAACTGTACGTTTACTCTTATGTTTATATTATATCTTATAATCTGGCATGCAGGCAGACTGAAGTACATACGTATATAAATATAGGACATACTCATTGCTAACTCAGAAACTTGAGATGTGTTATGCATATGTATACTTAAATCCTAGCATAGTACAGCATGTGCCGGCTGTATATCAGATGTGTTATAAACATCAACCTATAAATACAGCAGGAAATGAAGTAACAGGTACATTCTGTTTAAGGAGCTGTGACCCATAGACTATATGACAGAGTTGTAATGAAGTTCAGTGTTATTAACTGACACCCTACTCTTCCCTGTATGTGTTCTCAGATTGCAGACACCTACTCCATTGTATGTAAAACCCAGAAAAAGAAACCTCCCATGGAACACAATGGGTCAAAGACCCTTCCACGCTCATTTGGTGGGGAAAGAGGAAACATGGGTTCTCGGGGCCGAGGCAGAGGCGTCCAGGGCCAGGCACGTTCCCAGGAGGAGCCCTGCTATGAGCCAGTAGGAGACAGGTCCTGGTCCACCCCAGTGGCTGAGTCAGACCCTGCGTATGCTAGTATTGACACCCACCGGAAACGTGAGCAAGGGGGAACCAATAACAGCACAACTGGGGGGAATGCGACTCTGAAGAGGAAGAAGCAGACGCCACAGCAGCAGGAGCAGGCAGCACCAGCGGCACCTCAAGGCTCAGGACCCACCACCCTTCCTGTTCGTAGCCTGCCTGGTGGGGAAAACTTCTATGAGACCATCAGTGACGTGAAACAAGGAGCCAACAGCTCCAGCACTACTACCATCTTCACCTTCAATGATGGGATGGAGATGTATGTCACTGGCCTGTAGCTGGCTGACAGGCAGAAAAGGGCCCAGAAATCACTGGTACCGAGTCCAGGGATCTTCCTGTTTCACTGGCCAACAGGTTGCTGTACATAGACACAAGGCCCTCTATAGTCAAAAAACATGAGGATCCATTTTGTGTTGACATCAGGTACAAACAGGGTCTTAATCCAGGTTCAGACTTCCCTTGATTGGTCTGTACTTCAGAACCAGCCTAAGCCTAGTCCAGCCCAAATATGGACCAAATACATTTTAACAAAAAAAGAAAAAAAAAAACAACTGGAATATACATCTTCAATCTACTGTGTCACTGGCCATACTCACTTGTTTGTGCATCATTTTCCATGATATCTTTATTTTTATATGAACACTGTACTCTTTAAAGAGTATGTGGTGTAATTCACAACCTGAGAAGAACACACTTTAATATATACAAAAAAAGAAATGTGCATGCATTGTGCAAACTCAAACACACAAGAAAATATATGGTAGTAGCAATCAAATTAGCTATATAAGGAGTACGAGGCACACTGTTAGGTATTGTCACTGATATACACTCACACATACACACACGCATATGCCTCATCCTTGGGGTGGGGTGGGGGGACTTCTGTAATATAAGCATATGGATGTCACAGAGATTTGCTGTGCTTAGCTCTCCCTAAGCAAACATCTGAAACAGGTTCTCAGCGCACACTGACCTATTGCCCGGCAGACAGCTTTGTGGTGCTTTGTTTAAACATTGCCCTATAATTTATAGGTCTGCTTAAACACAGATGTAAGTGAAGGCTATCGTCTTTATCCCACAGATTTTCATCAATAAGCTTATGTGCCATTATCAGTAACGGCCCTCAAGATAACTATAAAAATGCATTTTGCTCACTAATATGGGATTAGTTGAAAACTCCACACTCAAATTTGACAAAAATCTATAGCCAGAGGCATGTCGACACACCACAGCTCACTCCTACACAGATAGACACATTTTTGGCAGAGTCATTTAGGGTGAAATGATCAGGTCAGGGGCATTGAGTGGCTTGTGCAAGAATTTCCCCAGAGCGATATGGGTGACAAATTTCACAACATGAGACCTTTACTGTATTACTGGGATGAAGGAGGGAAGGATATTTTTGAAATTAAGGAAGTGAAAGAGTGTCCAGAATATTACAGGATACTTCATCTGTGTATATCTTGTGTCTTTTGGGGATTGTAAACATCTGATTTTATGACTGTAGTAATTTTGCACTGGACAGCTGCGGGACTGCTGGGCTTAATTGTGCATTAATGTGCTGTAAAGGGCGTATCTGAGCACAGTTCTGATTCGCTAGAGCTCCCCATAGTTCAGTAGACTTAAGTCTGGTGGTTGAAATAGCAACAGAAGGCTTCGACTCCAAGGAAAATAAAGAGCTGGGCATAAAAATTACCAGTGAGTGTCCTTTGGAAGGTTGCCCTCTCCCTCTCCCCATCCTTGTCTCCAGCCTCTGTACTGAGTTCTCTTCCATTACAAACAATGTCTTTCCCATGTAGCTTTGGGGAACATTAGAAAAAAAAGAATAGGGGGAGAAAACAAAACATTTGAGACTTAATAAATGGGCATAATGATGAGAGGGGAAGGGATACAAACTGCTCACAGGCTGAGAGATGCATTCAAATGATCTCACTGTGAGACAACCATGCAAAGACGGGTTCAGAGAGTTAGTAACATGAATTTATAAATGCTACTGTGTCATAAAGTATGTGAAAAAAAAACAAACAAAACAAATGCACTCTGTATTTTAATGCACTGTTTATTTTTTCTTACCAACCGATAATACCATTGGTTTAATAGCTCATACCACTGCCATGAAAATGTTTATGTTGTTGGTGCAATTTTTCCTGCTTGATCAAAAAAAGTGCATGCTTTGATATATGGAGATGAAAACAAATATTGTGGTACTTAAATGATCTCTTGTTTGTTACTCTTTTTCTGTTGTACTTTTTGCCATGTGATGCAAAGCAGCGGTTAGTTTTTTTTCTTTTTCTTTTTCCAAAGCAACAACTTGTAGGAATCAGAGGAGAGGAAACAGAGAGGAGCCGCTGGGATTTTAGAGTTGTTTATACTCTGCTCTTGGGGGGGAGGAGCAGGAGTGATGGAGTTTGGGTGGGGGTGCACAGCGAGTATAAAGCTGGATAAGAATCACTGCAAACGGACACAGACCCAAAGGACCCTCCTCCTCCTCCTGCTTTGCACACACAGACAGGCACACACACACATCGGGGAGCACATTTTGCCTCCACTTGGTCAGCCCTTGCATATACTCCTTCCCCCAGCTGTGTTCATCCACCAATAGCCAACACAGACCTCTCTTTTTCTTTGCTTCACCTTTTGCTGTGCAGGGGAGGGGCCTTTGATGTCCAGTTCTGAGGGACTCAGGGAGTGATACGTGGGTGGAGGAGGGGTGGGCAGAGGCTGTGGGTCAGGCCAACCCCAGTCCTGATATCAACAATGCACCAACGGCTCAACTACTGTCTGATATGAGAAATGGCCAACAGCTGAGACGCTTAACAAGCTCTGGTGAGGCTTCCCGTAAACAATGCCGGCTTGAAATCGCCATCACACTTAATCCTTTTTTCCTCTGGCTGTCACCTAATGTGTCACATTTTCTTTATCCTGAGAGGAAAAGCACTGATCTGATATATTTTGTCGAACACTGTTACACACCAATCGAGACAGATGTTCATTGCACAAATACGGTATGATGATGTAAATGTGTAAAATACTCTGTTGCTGTTCCGATGTTGTTCCAATGTAACATACAGTATACAGTATATTTGTTGAAAAAAAAGAGATGGTTATCACAGACATGTTGTACTTTGTGGATGCAAAAAATGTTTCATGCTTTCCATGCAGATACAGATGCTGTTTGTTAATCGTCTTCAGATATAATTATGGGCCAATACTGCTGTGACAGCTGTAGCCAATGTTGTATGTTCTTAAAGCACAGGGTTTAGTTTAAAAATAATGAATATAATAAAATATAGTGTGACAGTGCAGATATGCAAAAGATTGTAATGTTTTATATTAACCTTCATAAAATATTAAAAGTGAGTTTTTACTTTTCTAATAAAGTGGCACATTATAACATGTGTTTGTTTTGCCTGTAGTCTTATTGCTTTGTAAAGGGTATTGGTTACACTAGAGCAGCCTCAAATTAGTATATGCAGCATGCAAATTGCAATACAATGTGTTTATGCAAAATTAAGCTATAAACAGGGATGGATGAGCTGTATCTATTAATAATAGAACTATTGAGTTACATGTTTCTACTAATTCTACATAAAAGAGATTTTTTGCATCAGAATATATTGTGACTTGACAGAAAGTAGGCACATGAACACTATGTAAAATAAAACTGCTAGTGCAATTGATCTCAGAATGCAAGTCACAGCAAAAGCTTGTCAATGCAATCAGTTATAAATCTCAAAATTACAGGTTTAAACCAAGCACCATGACACTAAACCTTGCCTCACACATAATTACCTGTATTTAGCAGAGTCTCTTTCTTGAATTGGACTGGTTTGCAAAGTGGTTCCTGCTATTGTGCTTAAACACTATGCTATTAGTTCTACAACATAAACAACTTATATAAACAACTTCACCAAATACTAAAGGACTTGTAACTTTTAGAAAGGAATTAATATGTTCATTTGATCAGTAATAAATCGCTTGTGAAGTACAGTTCGTGCTTCATAGTTCACGATCCGCTAAACTAGCATTTGATTTGCAAAAATATAAATGCGCAGTTTGTCGCTGAGGCCTGCAGGCTATTTTTCCTCGCCTATCTCTCTGACCGGCTCGTCGTCGAAAGACACCGGCCGGTAAACTGCAGGACACGCCCCCTCCTCTCTTCCACCCACAGTGCTGGGATTAGAAAAAACGTGATTGACAGGGTAAAAGCAGCCAATCAGAGTCCGCCTCGCCGTGGACGCGTGCCAAAGTTTAATGTTTATGTATCCAGCGGACCAATGGGAGCGCAGCAGAGGGGGCGTGGCATCCGTTTGGAGGAAAGAGGCAAAACAATATTTTAGCCTCCTGACCGGGCGGCTTTTTGGATATCTTGGGTAGCGGTGGCAGCGGCAGTAGTGGAAAACTTTCCATGTAGTCTAGAGTAGAATTCAAGATACAGACAGTACCCAACAACTTGAGACAATCTTGATAAATGTATCAAACTCCAGCAATTTGCACTAAAATCTATAGAAAGCTGGTTTTCTTTCTTTAGCCTCCTCTCGCCTCCGTCATGAACATGGAGTCCAAGTATATTTTGGAGAAGTCGTCGGTTGCGACGAGGGTCGGCGGGACGGAATTCAACTGCCGGGCAGGCCGCTCCGTGCTCCGCGACACCCGGGTCCCCACGGTGGAAAAAAGCGGTTCCATGCCGGCGTACACACACAGGCCCGTCCTTTGCAAATTTGTAATGGACGGCGGTTCGGCGGCGGCGGAGGTTAAAAGCGAGAGAACCTCTCCGAGAGGGAGCGGACTGTCTCCGGGTGGTCGAATATTGCACGACATGGAAAAAGTAAGTACCGTGTAGACGTGTGAACTGTCCGCGCTCGACTACTTCTTGAGCCGGTAAAATCACCTGTACACCAAGTTACCGCTCAGATAATTTCAAGCATGTAACGTTAGCTTGTTATTGCATTGTTTGGGCTATTTACACCGCTTCCACATGCGTCTTAACGGTTGCGCCGGTGCCGCTCGCACGAGACTTCAACTACCGTAAATTGTGTTGTATTGTTTCCCTGGTGGCGAGAATCAGTCGTGTTTTTTTACTTTAATTTAACCACTCAGTGCTCAGTCGTAAATAATTACATCGTATTCTAACCACTTTAAATGGCGGCTCATTCTGAGTGCAAAGTTTACAGTAAAGGGGGGCAGGGACTTCAAACTACAAGCCTATCCCCCTCCCCCATGACTTCAGGGTGGAGCTACAGCGTGGGCTTCCTGGCTACACAGCAAGGCCCGGCTTCTCCACACAAAACTGAACTACTGTAAATACGCATGTGATAGGTTTTTCACGTCTTCCCTCCATGCATTTCGGCTTTATTTGCATCTTAGTCCAAAATGCACTGCATGTGTGGTTGTGCAGTTCATTTTTATCATCCCGGTGTGTTTCTTTTTTGCACTGTTATTTAAACCACGTCACCCACTTCCTTATTGTCCTGCAGCATTGGCTATGCACTAATGGCTGAGTTACCACACCTACCTTTGACATGGGTCAATTAGCATTTTATTCAAATAAATTGCTGTCTGTGTGTGTGCTGGCATAACAGTGAAATAGTGACAGTTAAGCTTCATTGTAGGTTTTGTGAATGAACATTTGAATAAGTGTCTTCATTTTAACTTATCAGTTAGTCAGCTGGCAGAAAATTAACAATCATTTCGGTCATTTAGTATGCAAACATGCCAAAAATTCTCTCATTTCAGCTTGCCAAATGTGAAGAAATGCTGCTTTTGATTGTCATATGCGACAGTAAATTAATAATCTTGAGTCTTTGGACTGACAAACATTAGACTTTTGTAAATCTGCGATGGAAATAGAAATATGCAACTTTAGTATCTTCACCTCGGGTTGCTTTATTGATTTTCACGGCTAGTGGAAAGTACAATAATCTTTGGGGTATTAAGTGAGAGGAAGAAAGATGAGGAAGTTGCTTTTTTTCCTCTCTGTTTTTTTTAGGACAAAAAGTTTAACCCCAAAAATCACTGCCAGGCTGATTAATTCACAAATTAGAAATCTCAAGTATCACTGGGCATAATGCTACTGATGGAGACTGGCTGCTAATTACCTTCATTATGGCAAACTGATTTTAATGTATTTTTGATTCATTATCTAGACTGGTGTGGGGGACCAAAAAGACACTGGTTTCACTGGGATCCTGAAGAGGGCCAGTCCCACTCACTGCTCAGGCACAAATGGGCAGCTGCCAGGTGGCTTCATGCATTTGGACATCAGAAACCCAGGGAAACAGGCGGAGCTGGCCAACAACTTCAGGGCAGCACAAGGGCAGCATGTACCACAGACAGAGAGACAACCGCTCCCCTCCTCCCACATCCCTGTCCCCCGAAGCAGGTATGACGAAGCTGGTGACATCTGCAGTTATGAATGTCTGGACTTTTGCATGTTAAGTGAAAGAAACATCACCTTTAAGCTGTACAGTCACTTGAAATGATTCAGACTTTGGCTTGGCATCTAAATGTAGCTCTGGGTAGGTGTGTAATCAGCCCATACGATTCTAGAGCACAGTCTTAACTATCAGATCAGTTTATGTGTACATATTTTTGTGACTGTAAAGCCTGTTCCAGAAGCTAAGTTGGCATTGAATCTGTGGTGACTGAAAATAATCGTTGTAGGCAATTTTCTATACTCTGCTCTGAACTTGTGTTCCATAGCAAAAGCTTGACTAGAAGTGGAATTCACCATCTGTCTACAACTGTACAGTGGTTTGGGCCTGAATGGTGTGGGGGCGTACTGGCTAACTGACCGCATGTTTGGTGTTCTATCCAGAATAATTTTGAAATATGCTTTGAGAGCGCTAGAGCTTGAGATGAGGGCCAAGATTACCCAATCACTTGAAAGAAGGAAAATACGGAGATCATATAAGATAGTTATTGTAAGTTTTACAGACAAGTCAGTTTATTTCATCTGGAAAAGTTACCATTCAGACATCTTGAAGTATTGACTGTTTCTAAGCCCAAAGCTACCTTGGTTGACCCTTTTTTTCACAGACCATGCTAGATGTGCTTGCTGTATGTCATACAGGAAGATGAACTTTGTGTGTGAGAGCGTGTTTTGTTTGATGTTTCATGTGCAGTGCAGTTTGCTTTTGCTACAACTGTTTCACATTATTTTCCACACACAGACACATGTGCACAGGTGGTTCTTTGCTTGTCCTTGTGTAAACTTACATGTGCATACAGACTGTTTCCCACAGAGCTGGCAGAATATGCATCTAGGGACAAGCCTAGTGCACTGATAAGTGATTATGTAACAGTAAAGAGGACTGGGAGAGGCCTTAGGAGGTTCCTAAGCACTCGTTCCTTCTTTTTTTTCCACATTTATTGGTTGCTGTCTGTGTCAAGCCACTGTCTGTCAGACGGCGTTTACACATTACCAAGATGTCCAGTGGCAATACAATACAGTGTGAGAACTGAGCAGCTTTTTGTTAAATTGGCATGGAAATGTGATGACTTTTTCTGAGCTTCAGTATGACCATGTTTAGAAATGTTAGGCTATTACAGTTTTCAGCATAATAACAAAAAGGTTACAACTGCTCAGAGTGTGCTTGATGGTAGGCAGGGGTTGAGTAGAAGCTTTGGGGTTTTGAACACCACACTTCTTCCTTTCCTTCCTTCTCTCATCACATGAATTTCACGTGCTGCTGGTCATGTATGATGTGAGGGAGTGTCTCTGGGGACCATGCAAGACTGAGCATGCTTTTAAACCAGAATGATTTTGTGCCGACTTCTTTGTAAGTGTCTGTTTGAGTATGAAACAACAAAGCGTCTATTCTCGCCTCTCAGTCCATGCATTAGCCAGGTTTAAAACATCTTTTTTCCGTAGCATGTTGATGGCTATCTCAACACAATGCTTCTACAATAACAAGCTCTGAGTTGATACTACACAGCCGCTAAAAGAGATTGCATAACATTATATAACTGTGTGGTCATATTAGCAAGGCCTTTTGTTGCTCCACTGACCTTTCAGATTAACTCCCTGTCTTTACCCTGCTCAGATTGACTTTTGTTTTGCAGTTGATGACAAGAAGCTCTCCTCTCCTACTTTGAAACCATTTTCTCAGTTGTGATTCACATTTGGGTTTAAAGTGATTAAATTGCTTTTTGACTAATAGTCCAAAACTCAAATATGGAAACAGTGACAAATTGTCATACTGGGAAAAACTGGAACCATCAGATGTTTAATGCATTATCAAAAAGGTTGCAGATTTTTTTGTTTGATCGACTGATCATTCAATTAACTAATCCTTTTAGCTCTAGTTAAAGCTATTTTTGTATTCAATATAGTAGGTTAGCCGATAATACTTGTGTAATTTTCTTGGGCTCATCTTAGCTCTGTCTGTTAACCAGATGTGTGTGATGTGGTATTCATCACAAATTATGAAAACTTGTTGCCACAAAAAACCCACTGACATCAATTTGGTTTTGGCAAATTTGGCTTGAATGATTTCACCAAGTAAGAGAGTTGTACTACGGTATGAGACCTGTTCTTATGTAAGCAGTTGTTTCATTTGGGATGTTGTGCTTGATACCTTAGAGCGTGTGCATTTTTGATTGCGGGTGTGACCCATGGTGCATTTGCTGCACTCTGTGTCCTGCTTTGGATAATGTCAACAAAATTATTTATTTTCAATTGCTTCCCACCAGCTTTGTTAATACAGTCACTGGGATAAAGGATTGAATATGTTTAAAGAGACCTTAACCGTAAAGATTTTGCTCAGCTCCCTGTGTGTTTTATATTAACCACTTTGCCAGTTGCGTATTGTTCGTCTAGAGCTTAGTACAATCACACCTTGTCTTGTTAGTTTGCAAATGCTGCAAAGTAGGTCACTATCCTTGAGACAAGCCAGGGCAAAGATCTTGCAGGAAGAAAGAGGAGGGACTAATACATTTACTCGCTTGCACATGTGCATATTCTTTTTAACACAGGTAAACTTGAAGCATACATTTTAAGCACTCCCACCCATTTTGGCAAGTGTGCCTTTATGTCCTTCTGTCTTCTCCTTGTTCTGTGCTCTGTCTGATGAAGTCTCTCTTTCACCCACACCCTAAAGCAGAGCACGCTCGACCTGTCAATACTCATCAGCATGGGATCCAGTGCACTGATAACAAAACAAAGACCAGTCTGAATGGACGAAAAAAGAGGTCTGACGAAATGAAGAGTGGAGGGAGCATTTTGTTTTGATGTGAAAAGCTTTTCTTTCTTATCTGTCCTTGGTCAGGTACACTGGCACTGCTGTAGGGATACATGAATGGAAAACACTGAGTCGGCATAAACAAGACACCAAAGCAACCAACCGCAGTGGTTGGGGGGGATGGCTCTGTTTTACCATAATTACTGACCAGCCTTTAACTCAGTCTGTAGAAGAGTCACCAGCAGGGTTTAAGCCACACAAGCAGGCAGGATACAGCAGAGTCCGCCACCTTTCCATCCCCCCTCTGACCACCTCACCATCCCCCCTCTGACCACCTCACCACCAATCCTCTTCTCCCAAGGGAGACATTACAGGCGGTTGTTGAAGGTCAGCGTCAGAGGAACAGCTACCCGCCCCCACTTAGTCTGCAACGTCTAACCCACATCCAGACTGCTGACATTGCCTCCTGAGTAAAGCAGCCCACTCCTTTTCAGGTGGTTGTTTTCTATTATATTTCCTTATTTTCCTAGAATAGGTGTTTAACATGCCTGCTTTTTCATTAGTTACAGACAATCCTTCTGAGTTTGTTGCTCCATTTACATCCTTCCTTTTAGCTTGTTTCCTTCCATTCCGGACCATAAGAGGTTAAAGCTCTTGCACTGACAGGCAGGGGTGAAAGGTCATCCTCAATGAATGGAGTCATGTGAGAGGGGAGGGTCAGATCAGGACGCAAGCAGGCATCTGGCACGTCTGCTAGGTCAGCCTCAGGATCTGGGTTGTGAGCTGCATAGACAATTTATAACCGCAGAAGACTGTAGCAGACAGCTCATCATCTAAGGCTGCAGCTTTGCTTTCTCCTGACTTAGCGGTATATGGAGGAGTGAAGATCTGGTATCAAAGAAAAAATATTTTTGTTTTATCTGAGTTTTCAGGCTGCAGCATTGTTGCTGGCTCTGAATCATTCATTCTTTAACACTAACTAGGGCCTCTGAAAGAGTCTTGGCTAATGGGTGAAATATGTGCTGTGTGTACAGTGCTCTAATTAGACATTAATCATCTGCTGTTATGCAGCAAGGAAGAGAGGCAAAAAATCTTTTCAACTTCATAAGTGAGGAGTCCAGTAGAAGGCATGCAGGAATGTTTTCTGCAGTCTGCTCTGTTGCAAAGTTAGAAGCGGCACATTATGTATCAAATACATGGTAATTATAAATTCTCGATCCATTTTCTTGTCCTCTGGTGTATTTTCATGTTGTATACAGTACAGCAGTCTACTGGCAGGATCTGTTAAGGACAGGGAGAGAAAGAAACACTTATCAAGAGGGAAGGAAGCTGTTATTGCGCAGCTCTGGCACCGCTGCAGTAAAATGCTTTATCGCTTGCTCACCCACACTAATAGGCGCTTACATAAGGCCTCCTGTTCTGCCTCAGTAGCCTTTAGAGATGCCATAGTCAACTGTCCTTCCTTCTTTTCAATCAATCTTTCTGTCCTTCTACCCAGCTCCTCATACCAAACACCAGCTGCTTTATGCCATTTCCCCTCTGTTCACCGGCTTTTACGTTTCTCATCTTTCGTTATATCCTATCTCCAGCCTTTCTTATCTATCCTTCACACAACTGTTATCACTCCCTATATATACTTCCCTCTTTGTCTTTGGGTCATCGACATGCTTACAATAGTGAGTAAAAAGGTAATTAAAGTGAAGTTAGAATTTTTTTGTCTGGTTTTAATGTAAAAGCTGCGTCATTAGTGATGTTGAGCTCCAAGATATACTATATTTTCTCACAGGTTTAACACTGCCACCATGCTATACACAGTGTATGGTTGAGATATTTTTTTCCCCTGCTTTGTAAAATTTCCCTGCCTCCATTTTTAATGTGTTTTATCTGTTTCATACATCCTATTTTTGTTTCTCTTGGCCTTTTGCCCTCTTCCCCTTTGTCTGGAGGAAGAGTGGCTAAATCCTATTCAAATCCAGAGAAGATGAAGCCCTCTGAACAATGCCGAGTCTCATGCCAGAAAGATTATTCCATACTCCTGTCGAAAGTCATAGCAGTTCTAATCTGTCTGTCTTTTTCTTTTTTTCTGAAATACTCATTAACACACATCTTCAGTGTATATGTAACACTGTTCAATTTCCACTACTTTTTAGTGACTATCCATTGGTAAGGTAGGGAAATGATTGCATAGTCATCACTGGAATTTTTACAAAGTTGCTATTGGCACTGAAATTGCAGATCTGCAGACTCACAAGCCAAGGGTTGATTTTGGATGAAAACATTTATTCACAGTTGAGCAACTTCAAAGCCTCTTTCGCTTAAAATTCATTCCGACTGATTAGATAATACAATTAAACATTCAAACTGTAAATTCAGAAGATAAAACCAGTTTTGTTGGTTTTATTGCTTCTTACTGTAAAAGATTAATTGGCACAATGGAGCGGGTAATTTTTCTGAATGTACTGTGTGATGTTCCGGTGCATTTGTAGATAGCTTCCAAAACCAGATCTTGGGTGACTGAAAGTAAGCCTTTTAATGTACTATCAGCTCTTGATACTGTTACTTTCATGGGTTTTGTTTTCTTTTGATCTCAATCAGTACACTTATAAATATCGTCATATACAAACACACACACACACACACAGACACACACACACACCCAGTGTCTTGTGCAACTCTATCATAAGTCATCCCAGTCTGCTGATGACAAGGAGTGAAATTCAGTCCAGACTGCAAACAGAGAAGTCTGAGGAACGCCTTACACTTTGTACTGTGCTGAGCTGAATGGCATACATCTGTTTTAATGTCAGTACTTTTCTATTAGTGCTCAGCATTTCTTTCTTTTTCTCATGAAGCTAATTTTGTTGTTTTTTTCTGTGCTTGGAAAGAACGAAAAAGCTTTATTTTTGTCAGGCAGATTTTTTCCAGTTAGCCGTTAGCCATTATTTACTTTCATATGTTCATATTTTTCAGTCCTCTGCACCACCATTTCCTCTTCTCTCCCTTTTGCTGTGTCAGTAACCCATGAAACATCTTAGTGACCTGCATCTCACTATGGCAGTACGTGGGACAGAGAAAACACAGTGCACAGGGTTCTGACTGCATCCTGAGAAACCAATGTCAGATGTCCACTATCTCACTTATAATTAAAGGAGTATTGACATCCCTGTCTTTTGGTTTAGTTGTGGAGGAGAGCTGGACTGAACTTACGGCATTCCAATTGATTTTGTGTTGACACAGTTAAGTAATGTGGGCATTGATGTCTCAAAATGGCTGGGCCTGCAAGTGACTCATTAAATCACAGCGTAAAGAAAAAGCCTGAAAGACCTGCATAGATCGAACACCTTCCATAGAGCTAGAAACTCCATTAAAAGACATTTCCAAGATTCATCTTAAGTAAACAAATTTAAAAGAAACCTGCCACACCCAGGCTGCAAGAACCAGTGGGCCCAGTTCGTCACAAGCTCCTAAAACCCCCTACGCTTGGTGTGTGTCCTGAAGTGTGTGTGTGTTTAGACTTGCACATCTTTAACAAAAGAGCTGTGTGGGCCAGAATAATGATTTATCCTCATGCCTTCTATAGAATGGTGTTTGAGGACAAGAGGAGTAATCAAGCAGCTCTACAAGTGAACGGATTTGTGTGTTTTTCTTGCTTTTAATCCTCCTTTTTCTTTTTCTCTCTCTCACCTACACACATACGCACTTTCATTCTGTAACCACAGTGAGGTAATCAGGTTTTACTTAACACAGATTTGCCAGTAGCGCTGTTGTCCTCTCACCTCCTGGCTATTTCATCATGCATCAAAGTGTTTGCTGCGCTGCGCTGGTTCAGTCAGCAATATTTACACAGGAGTCAATTATATCTATATGTACAGAGTCACACACTCCTGCATTACGTATTTGAGATGACTCATGATATAGCTGTGTAATACATAGATATAGCTATATTATGAGTGTATGATAACTAAATATATGTCATGTGCCGTCTTGGTTGAGAGAAGCAGAAATAAAGACGCTTTTGCTTTATGTGCACTTCGTCTGTTTCAGCCGGTTAACTTGGGATTTGTGGTCACCTCCGTGTAGCTGCACACCTATTTGCAAATCTAAATGTTGATTTTTCATACTTCCTTTTCACTTAACTAAATTACACCTATTCTGTTGATTTGTATATTTGTGATTTATCAACAAAACCTTAAAACCTTAGGAAACAATTTACACTTCAAATATGTAAAATTAAGACGTCTTGAATAAGTGTTGTTTTGTTAGTGTTTTTTTTTTTGAATTGTTCTCTAGTGAACAAATAGAACAAAAGGACTTTGTACAACCCAAGTTTCCAGACATTTAATTTGAATTAGGACAGTGTCATTTATTTTGGCTTTAAATAAAATTTTACTTTGATTGTAGTTAATATTAATATGATATCTAAAAGTGACAGAGCAAAGGTGTTTAAAGCAAGAAAAGGTTTTTTTGAGTGGAGTAGTCCCTGCTCACACACTAGACTCCTTCGACTTTTGCCAAGATAACGTGGAGATTTCCGGCCTGGGGAGAAGTACCCCTGCTTAATCCTAGTGGTGGTGGCTTCCAGCACCAACATGCCACTGCACAAAGCATTGAGTGTGTGAAGCTCTTCAGTCAGGTGTGGAGTACAGCACAGATCACTGGCCAAATAACCCTAAGATTGGTCATAGCTGTTCAGGGCATGGGAATACTGAGAGATTTTCACAATCTGGTGATTCTCATTCTTCTCATGAGGTACAATTCCACCCACGCTAAGTTTTCATCCAGAGACACAAGTATTTGCATTTTTTTCTTGTCGTTTTGTTCATATACAGGAAGCAGTGCCAAGTATGTGCATGTGACACATCTTGGAGGTGTAGTCTCTCCAAACTCAACATATTTCATTGGGATTTGTTTTGTTTGTAACTTGTTTGCAACTATGGCCAAGACTGGTCTTGAGGCTGTTGTCTCACAGCTTTTGCTTTTCCTCGCTCCTGTCCGATCTGCCCCAATCCGGTTTGGTCCAAGAATCAACACCATGGTCACAGTATATATACTAGGTCGTGTTTACACTGTATTTTGTTCACCATAATTACACCATGAGGAAAAGATAGAAAGAATGAGGCTGGAAGAGACACAGAGACAAAGAAGGGAACTTAACGGAAGAGAGGGGAGTTTAAAACTTAGTTTCACTTCAATAAAAAAATTTGTTTCTCTGTGATATAGTATTATGCTTTATATATTTATGTATATGTATGTATGCATATATATATATATATATATATATATATAGAGAGAGAGAGAGAGAGAGAGAGAGAGAGAGAGAGAGAGATAGAGATATATAGATAGATAGATACAAGTTCCTCTTTTTATTATCTGCTTGTTGTCAGTCATGAGATATCCATTGGAAGACAGTGAAGTACAGTACACTGTTGCTCAACAGATTTGTTTGTTGAATCAGTGACTTTTTCTGTATGGTCTTATTTTAGGACTTCAGCGGACACATGGCACATTACACAATTACAAGAAACAAAAATAAGATGTAAGTTGTTGCAAATATGTTACAACTGAGTGACAACAATGTTGTCCTTTCAAAGCTGTCAGATTAAAAAAAGGTGAAAAAGAGAAGTAAGGCCATCTCTGCACTTATTATGGTGAGGAGTGTCATACATTTTAAAGATATGGAGAGCAGACATTTCCATCTCTGGTTTCACTTCACTTCTTCTTAATAGAGGGTTTATATCAGCTCCCATACATTTGACAAGATTAACTAGAAATTGTACATGCACCAAGTGGGACTTGAGGTGCCAAGTACGTGTATGCCTGCATGTCCTACGGGTGGGAATGAATGCAGTGGTAATGTAGTGGTATGTTGGTATTTTTGAAGCTGGATCTGTTTTAAGCTTCACTAGCTGAACACCAAGGATCCAGTCTAATGTCCAGTCTGCATTACTCGGTCTTTAAACCTCCCTAACTATTGTAGCTGTCCTAATTAGCTGCCTCCTATCTGCTGATTAATAAAGATCAAATATGAATGTAAGTCGTCAACTTACTACATCATTCAGTTATCTGTTGCAACACTTAGATAGACACCTTACAACATTAAGTTTCACAGTTTATTTATGACCTGACCTTGGAAGAGCAGTTGACAATCTCAAGTTAAGGTCCACTTGTTTGTTCTGAGCTTTTGAACCTATCTCATGGTCCTTATCAGCAGACTGAATTTGCTTAGTTGCCATGGAACGGAGCATTTCATGTCTCTAAACTTTCTGATGCCATTAATACGTAAATACTTGTCACATTTTTGTATGTATATTTGTGTGTTTGTGTGTGTGTGTTAGTGTCTAAGTGTGAGAGTGAAGAGTCTTGGCTGAGAGAGACCTGACTGTTTGATAGAAAGGCACTTCAGTCACACAAGGCATGACTTTTCCTGGGCCAGAGCTGTGCCTGGCAAGCTCTCCCATGTGCCTGTTTGTCTGTTTAGGAGAAAGTCTGTCCTAATCTGACCATCGCCTGGGTTTCGCCATGTTATAAAATGCACAACTCTCACAAGGGAACAAACCATACGCATCAAATCAGCAGTCATTCTCATCCCATGTAGTGAAATCCAGCCATCATATTTCACCTTGTTTGTAAATGGTAACAAAATTTAGAGGGTTGGTTCAGAGCCCAGGTTTAATATCCTTTCAGATATGAAGGAGCAGCTTTCTGTCTCTCCCCATCTTTCTGTAGGCAGACACTGTGTTTTATCATCATCATCTCTCTAGTGTTTCCATGATGTGCTCTTATTGCCTCTATTCATCTTATTAACTATCCCTTTGCAGGCATGGCAGGGTGATATAAGGACCATTTTCCTTTGCTTTCCTTATTCCCAGTGGTGTCAGTGCTTTCTTCTGCAGGATGTTGAAACACTGATAATTTGGAGAGAGGTGAATGGTTTTTGTGGGCACAAAGCCAAAAGAGCCACAGGGAGACTTACATTTCCAAAGATTTGTTTTATGGCTTTTTCTCTCTATATAAGTCACTATCTTGTACAGTCTGGCAGGCCAATGAGAGGTTGAAGATGGGGCGATATTCAGTTATATAAAGACTGGAGCAATGCAAAATTAAAGGCACACTCACAACTAAAATTTGCAATACACAGTTAGAATCTGCCATCAGTCACTTCATGAAATTGATTAGCAGGTGTTTTAAGATACTGGCACCCAATGACTATATGCAAGTTCTTATTTTTTAATATAGTTCTCATATTTTATTTGTGTGCATATATGATAGTCACGTTTGAAACTGGAGCTGTCTATTTACAGATTGATTTTTAAAAGTACTGTTTAGCATGCAAATAGAAGGGAAAAATAACTAGTTTCAGTTTTTTACTTGTCAGTCTACTGGAAAGCTGTGTCAGAGTTTGAGTGTGCTAAAATGCCTTCTTACATTAAACTCCCAACACAGATTTGCTCTCACTGCTCAACAAGCACACAGGCCTTTGGACAAGCAGGCACACACGGATAACTGTTAAGCACGCTGACTGCTAAATTCCTGCTTCAAATTCCATTTTTTGTTTTACTAGAGTCCATCATGCCAACAGCCTGCTTTGGTTTGATTAGCAATGCAATTTCCAAGCAGTTCAGAGAAAATGGACTATAATGTAATAACTGCTAACTTAGTGCATAGACACCTACTTCTTCTAAGCTCTAGCTCCCTCAGTTTCTCTTTCTAAAAGAGATACTGATCAGTTTATTTTACTGGCTGCAGTCTCTGTCTGACGCTGCCCTGCAGATATTTGGCTTCATGGCAGTTATTAGAGCAGAGTGGCTTTGGAACAGCATTGGTTTGCTTTTGCAAAACACAGGAAACCAGGCAAAGGCCTGCTCTGGCTTGTGATGGCAGGAGGGCAAATCTCAGGAGCAGGCAGGAGTGGGAGTGGGAGGTAAAGAATGAGGAACAAAATAAGAGCAAGAGTGCTGCAGAAAGAGAACTGACCACTGTTCAGGGCTTTCTGCCATTTTAGCCTTTGTTCTGAGCTTCAAGACATATTTCTTTTTGTTTGTCTTGGTTAATACATGACTTTGACTCTTGGTTGTTTTACTTCTTAATTGCATATCAAAGTGTGGTGTGACACTGTCCCCATCTTTTCCTCCCTTTTACTTATTTAAGTCAGTGGGAAACACTCTTAGTTGATAGCATGCATAATGAAGTTTCCTTACTTGATTTGATTTGGTTTCCCTGAACATTCATGGATCAAGCCAGTAATTCAGCTGCTGGCAAGGCTCGGGAGAAGACATGCCTATGTGATTTTTAAAAAAAAAAATAAAAACCTTACTGTAGCCCAGGGTAGTTTGGATTATTTAGACACATGAAATTTTGATTTGAATGGATGTTAGACAGGACAAAAAGTTTTTCAAGGATAATGTGAAAAAGAAAATAAAAGAAAAAAACAGCTACTTGGCTGACTTCTGTAGGTCGCTACATCGACTCAATGAAGAATGGCATGCGTTTTGATCAGAAAGTTGTGCTTTCTGGCGGAAGGGCTATCTTGTTTGCTTCACTCAGTCGTAGAGGGAAAAAAAACACTAAGGCTACTATTTAGAAGAGACTGCCCTGCATTCCCCTAGCAACAATGCTGTTATTGGCAGGGACTGACAAAAGTTGTAAGGGAAGTTGCTATAGCTACAAGTTAATCTTGTTGTATGAAGTGACAGAAGGGAAATTAAGTATAGTACCAGTAGTTTGCCCAGAGACATGAACATTGGAAGTGTCTAGTAGACTGTAGACTAATTTTTTTTTTCATATTGTCATTTATTATTAATAATTTTAGATCAATCTAAAAGGATATCATTAAATTATAAGATTTCATATAAGGTAGAGGTGGCATGAAGAGTAAAGTTGAGACTAATTTAATCACTTTGTAGAGCTGGATTTGCCATGTATACTACTTATATTTAATTTAATTTATACTAACAGCTAACCCATGTTTAACCCGTGTTTGATAGCTCTATCTAGACAGTCAGAGGCTCACAATGCAAATGTAATAACCCTCGATATCTTCATGTCTCATGTTCCCACAAGACAAGGGCATGACATGCAAGTCAGGTAGTGTGTCATGGTCTACTTTATCGGCCATTTCATTGCTTGTGCTATTTCAGCATTTTCTCACGGAGGAAAGTTTATCACAAGCTCTCAGATGGGATGTGTATACAAGTTATTCCACACGGAACAATCCTTTTTGAAGTTTGAACTGTGAATTTGGTTTTACAGTAAAACATGGGCATGTAAATACGATCCTGTCTGTGTAGTTTATGACATACCGAATCAAACACCACAGAGGGAATCATGCCTTTTGCTCCATGTCTATCCTCGATTATTTTACCAGGACAAAGCTATCTGTTGTTTGTGCTTGTCCCTAAGGCCACAGATTGCATTCTAGGATCAAGAGAGAGAAAGAGAGGGCTTTTTGTCCCAACACTGAATAGCCATTGCACTCACAGCCCACATTAAAGTGACACGGCTCCTGCCTAACAGCCTCTCTCTCTCCAGGGGGTTTAGAGCCTGGGGACTTACGTAAGGAGCAACATGTGTATAGACTGCACAATAATGGGTGAATTATGAAGATGCACACATGTGCATGCGCACACAGTGACACCACCACCTGATGCCTACTGACATATCCATATCAGTATATTTTTATTCATTGTGTATTTACAGTGTATGCTACTTTGTTCCAAGATATTAAGGAAATTTAAAAAGGAGAACATGGAAGGAAGCATAGTGGACATGGGATGGGATCATAGTTGCCAATTATTACCATTTGCCCGCAGTAAGCAAGTGAGATAGATAGAGGAACAGAGGACATTATGTAATGCTGTGGAGTCAAGGCAGGATGACGGGGGACAGAGGGATTGCAGGATTGAGAGCATTGGGTATTCTATTAATAGTGAGTGAGGATGGGGCAGCTGTCCGGGCTGCACAGCAAGAAGACAATTATCAGCACTGGCCTGGTCAGTACTAAAATCCTCATGCCATAACACTACCTCGCTATACAGGATATACCAGTTTGACAACATCATACCGTTCCTTGCACTGTTTATTAACTTAATATGTTTGCTCCAAAGTCACATTTTCAGAACCAGTCACCCATGTCTTTATTTCCGATATGTCATCATTTAGGTTAGTGGCTCATATACGTACACATTCCATAGCCACAATTTTCTTAAGATGCAGTAAGGATTTAAACGGACTGAAAGGGAAAAGGAAAGAAAGATGCATATCAGAACTTGTGACAGAAAAAATCTATGGTTAACAATACTCTTTGTGGCTTTGTGGTTACAGTTTCTTTCTTTGTCAGCCTCTCCCACATTCTCTCCCTCTTAGTGCGTGTGAGGATGAGTGACGCAAACATATGTTTTAGAGAAGAATTAACGCAAGACTGTACCACAGGAAAATTGTATTTCATGACTGGAAACGTTACCCCTATTTTTAATGTGTGAGCCTCTACCACTGTGTACATTTACATTTGTTTGCGTACAGAAGGGATAAAAAGGTAAACGGACAAAAAGTTGCGTTAACACTAGGTCAGTGTGTGATGAATATGTATCCGATTTTGACTCCAACAAAGAGGTGTTTGAAAGTTGATTCTGTTTGCATTTGTTTGTGTGGCAGTGTTTTTCAACTTTTTAATTGCCAAGGTCATATGCCAGTCTCCTTGCCAGTCTTAGGCACACGCAGCTGCTTTGGATATGAAGAAGCCGGCACACATGGATACACATATAGTACATACAGAGGCACACAAATACACCATGATGCCTGTTTTGGGGATCATGTTGATCACATGATCACATTGGAGGGACAAGTGCTATTTAAAACGACCACTACTGGGGCTAAGTAGAAATCAGAGATTATTGTTGGTGGTTTACAGGCCCAGTGAAAACTGGACGTCATATAAAATTGATAGAGCTGGTATGCCAAACATTAAAATCTTCTCTTACTGCCTGGCCCCTTCTATTCCGTCTTCCTCTTTACTCCTGACCTTCTAACATTGGTTTCTTTCTCGCCGTCTGTGTTGTGCAGTTTCTTTTCTTGTGAACAAGATACCAGCACCTCTAGTGTGTTGTCCCATGTTTGAAAAGATAATGCAACGTAGGCGGAAAAACTGAGATAAAAAATTCCTATGGCAGTGCCAATGCACTACTGATAAACATGTCAAATGTTTATCTGCATGTGTGGTCTTTTTGTGGATTTTCAAATTGTTCACAAGTTGCTCTGTTTTGTGGCTGTTGGGCTGTATCTTAAGTAGGCTTATTCTGAATGCAATGTGTGCTATAAACCTGGCAGATGTTGAGGATTTCTGCTATGCTGGTAACTAAAGCAGAGGTGGTGTTAAATATAGAGGGAAGGCCCTGTCTTCTCCCCAACAACAGCAAAGAGTCCACTACAGTACTAAGTGGTGCCAAAATACAACGCAGCAGCATCACATCAATATCTGCAGTATCAAAATCCAAGTGTCCTCCTCGGACCTGTTGTGGAATATTACTTTGTCGAGTGTGTTTCCAAAAAATAAAAAGCCAACCTTGAAAACCATCCCGCAGAAACGCACCTGGACTCATTGTAACTTACTGCATCATGAATGAAATGACGGTCATCTACAAAGCTTATCTGTTCATTGCACACTTTCCCCTTTTCTGCTTTCTGAGCTTGTTGTTGCTGCTTGTGTCTTGGCTTGACTCAAAGCGATAGTCTCTGTCTCTCCCTCTCCCTCTCCCTCTGTATGTGCCTGGGCCTGGCTTGTTGACTTTAGCTGGCCCATGTGTTGTGTTTCTGCCAGAGGGGAGTGTTCTTGGCCCAGCCAAGGCCAATACAAGTTGAGAGAGGAAGGAAGGTAAGAGGGTGTTTGCTGTGTGTGTGTTGTGTGTGTGTGGGTGTGAGAGAGTGAGTGTATGGTTTTGTTTGTGCATGTATTTAAGTATGCCAAATGCTCCAACCATATTACACAAACACACACACACACACACACACACACACACACACACACGCATGCAAGTACAGTAAAACAGGGTAAGGACTTCCCAATCGAGGTATACTACCTGTCTCATGAAATGCATTTGTCAGTGACAGTGCCAGTAAATCTGACACCTTCAAGTATGAATAGCATCACTACACTTCATAAAATACTGTAGCTACATAGTATTTATGCGCCTACACATGTTCATATGCATATGTGGGTGAGGCCTGTTTATCATGTCATCATTAAATTTACTGTGTGCCGTAAATGCACTATGGATAGACTGAATGGCTCATGTAAACATCCAGATTTGGGGAGTTAAAAACCAAAAAACCCACTCCATCCGCCTTCCAAACACATATACATATACCACACACAGACCAACTTTGTTAACAGCAATCTCTGCTCTCCATTTTCCTCTTTCTGGGCACTAAATAAAGGCATCCCCAGATTAACTTGCTCCAAAATAAAGCCCATCACAACAAGATGTAGACAGATTTACTGTGTGTCAGGGTTGTTGCTCTTTCGCCTCCTCCACTCCCACCAAATTTAAAGGCTCCGTAGTTCCTCCACAGGCAGATGAGAAGATGAGAGATTAGTTGACTGTGTCATTTAGAGTATCTGTGGGCGCTTATGTGTTCGTCAGAGTAAGCGATGGGCAGAAATGGCGGTGCCATTATCTGTCCGAGCTGGTTTTATGAGGGCAGAATGTGGCAGCCATCTGCTTCTAAATTGGTGTAAACACTGATATCAAAGACAACTGATAGCAACAGTAGATTAGCTTCACTGCTGTCAGCATGAATAAAAGCCAACCAAACTGGCTCTCTGAAAAGGGTATCTAAATCGTGCCTTTATTGTTGCTTTCTCCTTTACACAGACACTCACAAAACAGTCACACCAGATGTAGTGAAACTGTGGTGGAGTGTCATCGTTGTTCTGGGAAGCAGAGGAAGGAAAAAGCTCAATGTCAGGAAATCGGGGTGGGTTGGAAGGGTGGATATTAATGGGCCAAGTGTGTGTTGGTATCTGTGTGTGTTTGTATGCCTATGTACAAGAGAGGGTATCAGAGTTTGAATTGGCTCTGACATCAAGTAATATGCTAGTGATTCTCCCAATTTGTGTTATTTTTTCCTAATTTGTTTCCCTAATAAGAAACACCAAAAACGAAGGCACTTGTTACTATCAGTTGTATATTGTTAGTATGCAACACTATAGACAGGCCAAATACGACCTAAACAGGATCTTAACTCACATTTTACTGAATGTAAAGCACCATTTCTTTAACACTAAGGTCAATCTGACAGCATGTTGTCTATGTCGGCTCCAAAATGAGAAAACAGCATAGAAATGTTATTAAGAAAAAGAAAGAAGTCCACAAATCCAAATCGTGTCCCTGGTTGGCCTTGTTTAGTGCAGAAAACAAGGCTAATGACTGAAACAGGACACGACTAATCTTGTTATCTTTCTATCTCTTGTCCAGACTGTGTGTGTGTGTGTGACGTGTGTGTTTTTATGCCTGTGAATGTGTGTGAGGTGCATATGTGAGTTACCCGACTTTCCTCTGAGAATGTCTTCTATTTTAGCTGTGGTGTGGATATTATTCTTTGCATACCATGATTCCCTCCATGTTGGTATTTTATAATTATACACAACTGTTTTGCCAACTGCCCGCATTGTATTCACGGCTCACAAACACACGCACATGCGCACACACACACACACACACACACACACACACACACAGATTCACTTAGCTCATGTTTTGAGATGTTGGAGAGTAAAACCAACATCTTTTGTGAGTGTTCAGACCATCACTGAGAGATTCCTCCATATCTGGTACATTCCGTTGTGATCTGTTTACTCCCCATCCACCACATTCTCATCAGCGTGGGAGCTGAGCCATTTTATAAAAAACTTTTTTTTGTGTCTGTGAAATGTTTTTCAGACTAGTCATTTGTGTCTGAGTGTGCGCGCCGCGCACAGGTACATGTTGGCATGCTGATTTAAATCGCACTTCTGTATGTGTTTGTGGACTCCGGTGTGAAGTTTTTGCATGTGTGTGTGTGTGTATGCGCACTGAGACTCAGAGCGGCTCTCTGCCAGGGCTTAGGGCTTGGCTGAGAGAATGCCTCAAACCAGTTTACTCTGGTTGTGTAGTGGAGAAGTCCGGGGGCGGGACAAGGACCTCTTAAAGCTGCAGGCTCCATTTCTCTTTGAGTATGAGTGTGTGTCTTTTTTGTGTTAGCACATCTTTGTACATTTGGATTTGTAGATTCTTACAGTACATAGCTGTTAGGTACTCAAATCACTGTTTATGATATGGCAGCTTGCTTTTTTCAGGTTTTTACATGAGAATTTAATTCCAATTATGTGTGTGTGCAAATGTGCACAAGTGTGTGGGTTAGTTCTTGGCCCTGCCTTAAATAATTTTCCCCACATTTCAGCTCCAAGGGCAAGCAAGAGCAGAGGTGAAGAGTTCTAGATAGAATCAACTGAGAGAACAAATGTTTGTGTGAATCAGATACTCTTGGTTCATCTTTGCAGGATGATGCTAGATGCTGGGCAGTCACATTTTTATTAGAATTCTGGATGTCAAAGCACACTGTCTGGGCTCACTATGTATGTGTTTGTGAATGTATGCTGTACGTATGTGTACGCTGTCAGTTCAAGTGGGCAGTATGAAAAAGATTAAAGATGAGGGTGGACTGCTCAGCATGGGGCGTAGTGAGCAGGAAGAGAGAAACAAGCATCTCTCTCCCGCTGTCTGTGAGAGGTTACAGAAGTGGCGCAGATACCGCAAAACACTTTCATTCTAGAGGCTTTCAATTCTCCTGTACACACAGAGGCACATAAGTAAACACAGTTAAGCAGCAGGTTGTCCAAGGCTACCTGTACACAGTATTATGTATCTCTTTGTGCTCTGGCTAGTTGTTGGATTTGTTTGCTGCATAATTCAAATTTCTTCTAACATTGCTCTTGATATTTTGGTTGACTACAGAGATTTGCAGTTTTTTCCTGAGGACAAAGCCAGATTTTTTTTTCTGAAACATTTTTTATTTCTCTGATACACAGTCAAAAATAAACTTTTGAAGAAGAATGGCTGAAAATTGATCTGTTGACACTCTTCTGGGTTGGAGGCGAAGCAAAGACTAGAGCACCTGTGAAAAATGACACCTGACATTTTTCCTATGTTATCAGTCCATATTTGTGTGTTTTGCAGGAAGCCCTCAGATCATGCTGATAAGGAGGTGATGGCTGCCACCGTCCTGACCTCACTGTCCACATCCTCTTTGGTGCTCTACCCTTCCTCTGCAGCCACAGGTAACACAAAAACCTCTGTATCAGCTGCATTTAACAGTTGATACAGGCTGTGCCTCCAGCAGAAGCTGCTCTATCAAACATTGACTCATCCCCTGCATTGAACAAATCAAGGACATTCACTTTAAATCATGCCAAGGGTTACTCACTTTCAGTTAGGCGAAGCTGTGGACAGTACTCATCACAAATCACTTGATGTTAGTTTACCCTGACACAGACTGAGCTGCTTAGTCATTGATATATTAACCTGTATATACAATAGAAAGGAGTCTTAACAGTGTTATAAGCACTACTCCTTTTTCTTTGGATGCATGCATGTTTACCCAAGCCCAGCACTTTTTGCCAACTGTTTAGCCTTGACCCTATCACCACAGCTCTTTTTGCTGTTTCCAGTATTGCTGTGGTTGCCGTGACCATGCCAACCCCACCAGACGGTCAAAGTCCTGTCAGCTTTTTCTTTTTCTTTTTTTAAGCTCAGCATTAAATCAAGGCTGCCGTTTTTGATCTCAGGAAGGCATCATGTAGCAAGTGAGGTCCCTGGGCCAGTGGCCAGGGGAATCCTGTTTTACCCTGCTTTACAAATTGGATAAAGTAGAAAACAAATCAAGCACTGTACGCTTTCATTGTAGAATTCACCAGTCTTTAGATCTTATCAGAGGGTGCTGTGGGTTTGTGAGGAGGTACATTTGATGAAATGCTTACTTGATGCAAAATATTGCAGAAAAGGGATGGTGGTTGACACTCTGATTTATCACTGTTTGGTGGAACTTTATAGAAATATCTATGAGCTAATGCTTGTTCGAAGTTTAGGTAAATGTACTGTTGTTTAGCAGCAACTCCCTGCACTTCTTCTTGTAATGCTCAATGAACATAAAAAATACCTTTTTTTGATTTATGTAGCGTGGCATTTACAGTTGTTTTGTGTTATAGTACACACTTTCCCTATATTTTGTTTTGCAGGAGTTGAAATTGGACTGGCCATGCTAGGATTTGTTTTTCACTTGTAGGGGGTACACGTGATTCATTTAAGTGCCTTAGTAATTCTGTAAAATAGCGCAGTAATCCTCATACACAAATTGATGTACGCTACATATTTATATAAACCAGGATTCAGCTCCTTATATTTCTATAGGAAAGTTATTGGTTTATATAAGTTAATCCCCAACATACATGATATTAAGCTTCGGTCTATGTTGGGGTTTAGGTTTTTTAATACTATTTGCCACAGTAAAATTCTGATCAAGCCATCATGGTTATCAAGTCTTAGGCTAAGGTTAGGTTAAGCCTCACTGGATTGGTCAAAAGGTCAAAGTGTGTGGAAAGGGTTTGTGGGCCAAGACTTAGAGAATTACTATAGTACCTTGTTCAGGAAATTAAGGATGTTTGTGCTTAATGGGCAGGCTTCAACACAGCTTAATGAAAAAAGGTTGGACAGTAAAGTATCTATATAGATATTAGATATTAGAGTTTAGGGATCAAACAGGCTGTAGTAGTTTAGGGCACTGGAATTATTTTTTGGGTTTTTTCCATTGCACAGTCAGGATTTGGGTCAGGAAATTTATGCATACAGTCCCAGCATTATGTTGCCAGTAAGGTTTAGTATTTTAGGCCTTTTCGGGGTTTTGCTCACATTTATTTTGCCTGTTTTTAAACATGAAACACTCTCATTTTAGATACGTCTTGCCATTAATCTGATGATATCAATGTATTCTATAAACTGCAGTCCCGGAGCCAGCCAGCAAGTCTTGGAAAGAGGTGCTGTCAGCTAGCTACAGCAGTTCGACCAGCGGCAACTGGAGCTGGGATGCCAGTGACCAATCAGTGCCCTCCACACCGTCCCCACCACTCTCCAATGATACCAACAAGAGCTTCCTGCTCTCGTCCCAGAGTGATGATGTCAGTGATGATGTCACAGAGAGCACACACTTCATGTTTGAGGACCCCATACCTCGGAAGCGAAAGGTAAAGGTGGATGCGCACGTCCTGATGCAAGAAGCAGAATAAAGGAGTTTGCCCATTTAACATTTTATCCCAGCAATGAGGTGTTTCTTAACAAATTGTTTATTCTTTAGTTTTAATTTTAAATGTAGTTTCTGCTTTAATACTCCATTGGAAAGCTAATTTAAACCATTTTTTGCGAGTCAGCAGCTCATACTCATTTCACTTGTCTTCACTCGACTTTTTCTCAGTTTAATTTTTGATGAGTGTGTTTGACAATAAAAGGTAAAATGACAAAATTGACACATAATTATTTAGACAAATTTCGCCTTCCAGTATTGTCTCAGTGTTGTAAATAATTTTGTTTGATTTTACCGGCCACATTAGGTTTTACATGTCATATTTGAATCAAATGATGACTTCTGAATAACCAGAAGGCTCATTTTTTATTTATTTTCTTCAGTGACAGCTGAGGATGGATGTATTATGTTTTTGGGTTATTCATCCATTGGCTCACCCATGCCCTTCTCATGAATACAAATCTCTTAAATGCTTGCAGGATTTTTTTTTCTTCAAATTTGTCACAAATGCTAAATTGAACTCAAGGATGAACTGATTAGATTTTGGTGGACCATAACTCTGCAATCCATATGCAAATGATAACAAAATTTTTGCATAAATGTCTAAGGTCAAAAGTCAAGTCTGGACAGACAAGATTATAAACTGCAATTTTATGGATTAGCAGAAGTGTATAACTATGAGGCAGTGTTTCTGGTTGTTAATTACAGTATGCAGAAGTGCTGAGGGAAGTATCTATCAGTTAATGACAAAGTCTAGCAAATTCATATAGTCAGTACCATTCAAGGAATTTATTAGGATTTTTCTGTTACATTCACTTTAAACAAGTGACACGAACATTTTTTCTCAGATTATATTTAACACACATTATACTACTACACATCATGAAAATAACACAGTGAACTCAGGAAACACAGTTGTAGACAAACAAATTTAATAAAGCAGCAGGAGGAAGAGACTTTGGAAAGCACCACAGAAACATTCAGAAAATGTGAAAACCATGCCTTTTAACAGCGTCTGACATAAGGCCTGTTGTTCTCTGCTTGTGTGGATGATGGATTATGTTCTCTCTTTCACTTGTCTTCCTCTCATTTTTGTACGAAGGAAACAGTCCAGAACAGCAAAGTGTTTTCACTGTCAAGCAGCTTGACATCCCTTTTTCAGCCCTTTCAGGGGAAGAGGTAGGAAGGTTTAGTAAGAAAGAAGGAGAGGAGGCAGACGGAGGAGGGATGAACAGCAGGAAGTAAGGGTTCAAGGGATGCGTAAAAATGAGGGCAGTTGGAGGGTGTAAAGAAGGAAAGCAGAACTGATGCTTAAGGTAGCAACAGGAGAAATTAATCTCAGTATTCCTCTAGTCATACAGTGACAGAAGAGAGCTCATGTACTGTATATGTGGGAGTTTGCAATTCAACCTCCATGGAGTGAGGCAGCAGTGAAGATTATTGAGCTGCCGAATATATGAAACCATAAAGACTCCAAGGAGAATGCTGCCAGAAAGTCATGCCATTCTATACATAAGCAGACAGGAAATTAAGTAGGATGATGCTCGGAGGAATATAGAAAAAATTCTCAGTGTGGGTTAAAAGTTGAACTAACTTGCTGGTTAGCTTTGGGTTGTAATATAGCTGACACTAACTCTAGAGGTGTAAACCTTCTATGAGCAGCTACCCCTTGGACTGTATGATGTTTGATTTTGTGCAGGCAGTGAGTTAAGAGGATTATTAAACACAGCAATCAGCAGTCTTACTGTAGCTGTGCTAAGATGCAAGAAAAATGCTTAAAGAATTAAGTGATTTGTGATTGTTTGTGGGATTAAAGACTAGCTTTGCTGTGTCTTTTTATTATTATTGTTATGGTACCTACATATACCCAGAGCCACACAAGGAGTTTAGTGGAATGTCACCGTTGAATACAATGAAAGGCGGTGACAGTCAATTAGAGATACTTAAGAGGAGTGGTGTAGCAGAGATTTAATATAACCATTGATAAAAAAAAAACCCGTTCTGCTCTCACTTCTCTTGCTCGTTTCACTCTCTCTCCTGCTCCCTCCCTCACTCCCTTTTTTCTTGCCCTTCTTTCTTGAGAGGCTGTTGGAAAGTAATGAAAGTACACACCCACTGTCTTTCATTAGCAGTGATGCAGGTCTCTGCCTGCTCAAGGGACAGCTGCCAGCCCTGATATGTGAAAAAGAAAATGAATTGAAATAAAAACACACTCCATCTATCCATCTCCTCGCAGCTTGCTTGTGAACCATGGAAGCTTATCTTGGGTTTTATGTCAACTCCAATTTCAGGAGGATCAGTTATGATGAGCATTTCGAAATACTCCTTTTGCTAATCGGATGTTGTTTATGCTTGTGGTCCTGAAACACTTGTTTACTTAGTTGCATTTTTGTGAGTGGCCTTAAATTTTACAGTTCTACAATTTCATTTCGCAGACGCTTTAATCCAAAGTGGCGTACATAAGGGTCCTCACTGGACACCTGTGCCCTGATCAGGATTTGAACCACCAATTTTTGTGTCAAATATTATGGCTAATCCTATCTATTAACCTTACACCTAACTATTTTTAGTGTTTTGGATCCTAAACCCATCCCACAGCATGCACAGACAGCAGGGAGAGATCATAACAATCTATTCATCTATAAATCAATCTCTCATTGTAGTCTCATTGTGTCCTCTCTGCCCCCTTATTTTTTCTGTGTTTTTATTTCTCTTTTGCTCTGTATGTGTCTAAAATAGTCTCATACTGGGCTAATATTGTTATATTATCTTATATTTTTTACTGCTCTCATTTATCTCTAATAATGAATAGTAGCTTTTGTAGAGTGGCGGTCAATGAGATCCACACAGAAGAGTATGACAGCACATACTGCATAAACCTCTGTTCCAATGAAATACAAAATAATAGGGTTTTGCAGAAAAAGCATTTTGTTTTGTGTTTTTTTTCTGTTTCTTTCAGGCTATCTGACAGCTAATCTTTTTTTTCTGTTCTAGAGAAAATGATTCACAAACTGAGTGCAAAAACCAAAGATAGATGTAATTGCATAAATTCGCAGGTGTCACGGCGGCACCAGTTATTTTATTTATTTATTTAACCATGAGATAATCAGCAGTCTTTGTAGTAACATGTAAAGGCAGTCCCAGTTAGCAGTCATCTAATACTTGTTTTTGTTGGAAACATCTCTTTCAGAACTCCATGAAGGTAATGTTCAAGTGCTTGTGGAAGAACTGTGAAAAAGTCCTCAGCACCTCCTCAGGGATCCAGCGACACGTCCGCACCGTCCACCTGGGGTAAGTTACTAACCATCACTGGAGAACTCAGTGCACACGGTGCTTAGTTATTGTTTCCTGGGTTTCATCAGTCTCAGTAGTGGAAAATTTGATCAAATATTGCTGCATATTGACTTATCTTACAGATGTGCTGTAAAATGTTTTGAAAAATGACATTGAAATCTGAATATTTTTAACTTCACCATTTTTAGTCTTTAGCGTGTTTTTTTTCCCTCTCATGCTGCTTAGTCATGTGTATCATGCACTTAGCCATGGTTTTTGTCTTAGCTAAAGACCTACACACACACACCCACACACACATGCACTGCCACCAGGCAGTAATATTATCATTATGAGTCACACTAATGATCTTTACTGTGATGTTATCATTGTTTAAAAGTGTGTTCATTTTTCTGGGTTTTCACATTTATTTCCAGAATCAATTTTGTTAACATGAACATTGATCCCATTTATGTTTTATAGAACTGCAGGCTTAGGTTTTTTACCTTGATAAGGACCTCTCTGTTGTAAGTGTCATGTTCGCAGTCTTTTCTCTGCAGCTGCAGGGTAGCAGTGTGAAAACATTGTGATTTAAATAGTGTGGTAAGACAAGAAAAGTGACTAACATTTCGCTTGTCACAGACTGGATGCTTTCCAACTTCCTTCCTTTACATCTGACTAACTAGGCTATTGTATTATGGTGTCTGCACACAGGTGCTAACAGGAACGGCTGCAATCTAAATCATTTAACCTCGCTGAGTATTTAATAGTATAGAAATGAAACATTTTCTGATCAGCACTTCTATAGAGTTGATCAGTGTAACATAATTTTACCAAATTTGATGATTTTTTTTGTAGCCACCTCATAAATATTTAACCTCTATCTAATATTACTGTTTTTAATCATTTACTAGTACACTTACTTAACTGCTCAAGAGGCAAATCATCTTTTGGGAACTCTATAATGTGATACAGATAAATCCAGCCAGAAGGTCAGCCAGAGTTACCAACATTGAAAAGATAAAGGATCTGTCTCTTAAGATAAGAGATTAAATTATTCCATTCCATCAAAAATGTTTTGGAAAAAAGACAGCATCCTTGATGAGAAGGCACATAAAAGGCTGACTTGAATATGTAAGCAAAAATTCTATGGACCTGTGGAGCAGTGGGGGTCTGTTTTATAGAGTGAGGAGACCAAATTGTAGCTGGTTATACCCATGGAAACTTGACCCTGTGAATGCCATTTGGATTAATTAAAATACCAGGCAATTAAACAGTATTAGTGAGCTTTTACAAATGTGGAACTGGCTGCAATTCCAAAAAAAGAGGTTTAAAGCTTGTAAAAAAAATAAATTTAGTAACGTTCGTAGTGGTCAAGGGATTTTATTATAATTAAATATTGGCTTTGGTGATTGGATTATTTTGCGTATAGATTTTCTTCTTCAAGGAAAAAGTATTTAGTGTTATTAGTAAGCTCAACATTATCTTCTCAAAAATCATTTAAAACACGCCATTAAACTTCCTTTGACTGTTCAGCTGATATGTATTTATTAAATTTTGTTCCCATCACTGCAATATCCTTGTGGTTAAGGCAGTTAAATAATTTTGATTGCAGCTTTGAATTGTCCAGTGAAGACCAATTGAACTAGTAACATTGCCGTACCCATTCCAGGAATACTTTAATATCCCAATGCTTTTGGCTGTATTGTTTCTTTATTGTGTAAATATGAATGTATGAGGTAATACATTCTATCATATGTGGTCCACTGAGTCAGAAATGAGTCATATTATTGTGGCTGTTTTTTTCTCAATGCAGCAGGTAAACCTGAGATAAAGCAAAGAGACACACAATAAATGTTATCTTGTAAAGATAGTGTTATATTTATTATTATTGTAAATATGATATAGCTAATAATCTTTTATTAAAAGTTAAGACCGAGACACTATTACTCTAAGGATTGGAGGTATAAGCTGATTTGTTTGCTGTCCCCAGCTTGTTTGTTTGAGGACCACTGCAGCCTGTTGGCTTTTAGTGCCACCTGCTGTTGGAAAGAGTCCACTAAACTTTTTTAGTGCCATATTAGACTGCTCTGCTTAAGCTCATAATGTCAGTGGCTCTTATTATTTTAAAATGCACCATAATATTATGAAACTCTGGCTTTCACTTCTTCTCAGTATTAATTATATATTTGCAGTTTATCTTAAAAAATGATTTTGCCCCGCAGGCGAAACAGTGACTCGGACTACAGCGATGGTGAGGAGGACTTTTACTACTCAGAGATCGAGGTCAACATGGACAGCCTAACGGAGGGCTTGTCCAGCCTCACACCCACCTCGCCCACCACAGCTGGTCCTCCGCCCATCTTCCCTCCACCGCTCACCGATGTCCCTCACTCCGAGCACATCAATATGAATGGTTCGCAGAGCCACGCCCCTACACTGCTCAGTCAATCAGCTCCCTCCACACTCTGCCACATCCGCACTGACCACGCCTACCAGGTAATTCACACATGGCATGACACATATTACTAAGTGGAAATCCATGAAATAGATGCAATTGCTGTGCCTTTAAAAATAGGACAGCACATTAGGTGATCAGTGTCTTACTGAGACAAGATTCAGTTTTCCATCATGTGGAGTCTGCACAGGCAGGTTTTGATGTTGGTGCAATAAAAAAGGAAGGCCATGGTGACTTACTTAACTCCTACACCAGTGTGGGTTGAAGTATATAACAGGTTCCACATAAAGGGTAAATTCAGAGTATATTTTTGATATTTTTATATTAATTTTAAAGCCAGAAAAGGTTTAGGTTCTATATACAATTGTGCTTAAATTCCTGCTTACAAAACCTAATTTGAACTACTTGCCTCTCTGTTCTTCTAAGCGCCTTTCTCCTTTTTCTTCCTCTTGTTTTTACTGTAGCAGTTCATGTGCACATCTCATTTATATGTCCTTGGAGATAAAGTGAAATTGTTTCAGCTGGAAGAACACATTTGGTATAAATACAAATATTTAAAATATTCAATATTGAATTCAGTCCTTTGCAGTGGTTTGAGGTAGTACCGAACTTTCAGTTGCCATGGCAACACAAAATGCACATAAAATGGATGTACAGTATGCATATGCAAAACTGAAATGAATACTTCTCGTTTTTAGTTTTCTTTGTATCTTACTTTGCGCAAATACTCCTATCTGTTAACTTCATGCTCTTGCTGCTATACTTTTTCCATCTTAGAAATAGTTTTGTACCATATTCTGCAAGAGCGTAATGCCGGGCTCAGGAGTTTTAAAATCCTCACAGATTTTGAAATCGGGTTGCATCACACACATAAAGAGAAACAGATATTCTTCTCACTAATTAGATTTAAAAAATTTCTTGTAGTATGTGATGCATACTGCTGAATCTTATTGGGATGAAAGAGCCAAAAGGAGCAGTCAGGGAGCAGTGCCCCACCTCATGTGATCCCATAGTAAAGCAGATGTAAACAAAACATTGTTAGGCAGCAACTTTCTGTAGCATTTATAACTGAATGAACTGAGAAATAACAAAAGCAGAAGGCTTAATGACTGGATGAGATAATGTTTAGGAAGACATGGTCAACATGATTTGCTTATTCTTCAGCAAGAATTGGAGGTGCGATTTTAAGTTTTCAGCTTCAAACGTTAGCTGCAGGGCTATAAGGTTTAGTCTTGCTGTGCAACAGTGTCCACCACTCTGGGTGCTAGTGATGCCAGGCTAGCATGTTTGATATTAATCGGGACGGCCACAATGAATCTGCCAGCAGTTCAGGAGGTTTAAGACTGGATCTGTAAACCCTTCAGATTATCAAAGAATCTGGGATGAACATTGGCTCGAACAAAGATCCCTGACCAGATTTTTTATGTCATTGTTAGGAAGAGTGAAATGACGTTAAATCAGACTGTAGTGTGAGCCAGGCTGAACTATAGGTCTCGCTCTCACTCTCATATTTTCTATTTATGGCAAATTTGAAAAATTGTCATAGGCAATTTTGCTGTAGATGCATATTCAGCATTGATTTAAAAGCATATTTCAGATTAAAAGCTGGAGAAATGCCTTCCCTACTAATAATACCTTCTATTTCTTCTGTATTTTCTTCTTGTCTGTTTCTGTCTGCACATTTCCTGTCCCTCCTTGTTTCTGTTGTGTCCTCTCCTGGTCATGTGGGGTGGTTGTCCATGTTCCAGGCCACTGCTCCAGTGAGTATCCCAGTGGGTCCTGAGCTGGCTGGGGTAGGCAGTGGTAATGGGATCGGGCCTGGAACTGGGACTGGGAATGGGAATGGCATCAGTGTGTCGTGGCAGTCACCGCCTGTCATTTTTAAAGGCGTCTCGGTGAGTGAGGCCTTGTCTCACGGCTTTTTATCTTTATCTTAGTTTCTCTCCTGCTGTTTCCACTTGAAGCCATTTGAGCTTTTTTTGTCACTGTTTTTTCACTCTCCTTGCTTCTTTACATCATGATCTATTTATACTGAAAGGCATCAGTGCTTCTCTCTCTTTGGCACAGTTCATTTAAAGATACTATTTAAACAGGTTTATAGAAATGATTCAAGATAAGAAAAGAAACGATGTATGTACAGCATTAAATATTGTTAACATGTTAAACTACATGTGCTGCCTCACATGTAGGACTCAGGTTATTAAATAGAAATAAAAACATGACAAGTAAGTATAAAGAAATATCCTGAATGTGGAGTGTGAATAAATATGTGCAATTTGGTAAAAATGTACACAAAAAACGTTAATGTTGAAAATCCTCAGTGCCTCTAGTTGGCTGGGAATGCAGACAGTCTTTCCTTGAGTCAGAGTCTGTGCTCATTGGAGACAGTAGGTGGACCTGAAGGATGAAGGAGGCACATACTGCATTTTAAAAGCACATGAGACATCTCCAGCCACAGAAATGTCTATAAACCAATAAAGGGAACCTAAAATCAAACATAACTGGCGATCAGCCACTGCAGGAACACAAAAAACTTTGATTAGAGACCAGAATTAAACAGGTTTGTTTTGACGGTCTTACTCACAGCAGGTTAGTGTTGTTTGTTAAATGCTTTATCCAGGCATAAAAAAAATTGCATGGTAGCCCAGAAGAACACCTGCAGCAGGTATTTTACTCCTCCAACAATAACTTCCTCTGCTTCTTCGTGATTGTGTTGCAGAAAACTTTTGAGACATACATGCACTAACGTGTGAATCATAACAATGCAAGGTTGGATGTCATTTGTGTATTTGCGATAGCTTGTGCCTGTCTCATGATGACATAGAAAGCTTTCAGAAGTTGCACAACACAGTGTTGAGCTCCACAAGGAGATTTTGTGGCTTGATAATCATAAATGATAAAGAATTTTCTGTCTTTTCTAGAAATGGCAACGATCACTGGGGAAGAAAGGCCAGCCTTTTCACACTCGGTTTCATAGTTTATCTTTTTAGGTGCATTAAAATCTGAAAAAAACATTGTTTTAGATATCCACTGCAGGGGTGGTATTTACTTCTCTTTAAAAAACAGCAAAATATGTAGTTTACCCAGGGGAGGCTGGACTTTTGCATATTAATGCATGATATAAGAAATTCACTGCTTACCTTCTAGTGAAGGTACTGGAACTAACGTAATGTTTAATAACAGAATCTGCACATTCCATTATATGCAGATGTTTATTATTGAGCCAAACCTTTCAGTTGAGCTACAGATGTTCTTACAAATTAGTTAAGCTACTACTACTAATAGTATTTAGTAATACGGTGCTGACAGCGGCAGAATTAAGGTTGTGTGTTGTATTTGTAACTACCTAAGCTTTATGTATTGTTGCCTGTTTAATCAGTGTGTGATAACTGATTGTTTCTCTTTGTTCAGCCACATTTGAGAGTAGCCCAGACACTCTGAGGCTTCACTATGTCAGTATGATATTAAGCAATACACTTATGATGTCTTTCCATTTTGCCAGGGGCCTGTGACTCATGTTCGGACAGTTAGCATCGGTGAAAAGCGGCAGCCAGCAGCCAGCACACACACCACTGTTAATAAGAACCACACTTTAATAACACCGGCCCCTAAATCCACACCAGGAACCAGGTATGCATCAGCCATTTGCTGTGTGTGCTGTGACTCTGTGATTGTGTTACAACACAGCCCTTTTCCTTTTGGGGAGTCTGAATTATGTTCCTAATTTTAGTGTTCCTAAAATTAATTTCTCCATCACTCTACTTGGTTGCATTAAAAATTCTGAAATGATTAAATTGAATATTTGTAGCAGTGGGTTATAGTGCTATCATATAATAGTGTTTTGCCAATGGAAGGTAAAACAAGGACACTGAAACTAATTTCTGTCTTTGTGTCAATGTTAAAATGTCAGCTAAATAACTGGGCACGATTGTTTTTTTGTAACATTGGTCCTGATAAATGTACAAAATTATGACTATACCTTGCCAAGACCCTGTTTGCTCCCGACCTCAAGCTCTTTAAAGATGCTTTTGTTGTACAGAATCATTTTTATATTGACTTGTTAAAGGAAAAGACTTGTTTTTGTGTATGTGTTTTGTTCCTGATCCTGCCCCTACATGCACATGTACACATTTAGGCGCTATTGAGCATATTGTACATGTATGTGTGTTTTGTGCCCATGTGGGCGTCTGTATCTCTGTGTGCATGTCCTTATGCTGTCACATCTGCTGTTACCAAGGAAACCCCGCGGGGAGGCGAAGAAGTGCAGAAAGGTGTACGGCATGGAGAAGAGAGAAATGTGGTGCACAGCCTGTCGCTGGAAAAAAGCCTGTCAGAGATTCACCGACTAATCCAGTCCCCTTCCCTGGTCTGTGAGATGAGCTCTTCCTCACTCGGAGTGACAGCGAGGTGGACTCTTCCACTGACGAGATGAGGGGAGATTTCTTCATGATGGAGTTCTCGGTGCTGCTTCCTCCAGCCCAGCAGGGGGGTTCGCCTTCTCCCTTTTCCGTTTCCAAACACAAAGAGAAAATAAACTGGTTGGTAAAAACAAACAAAAATGAAAAAAAAACATAAAGAAAAAATAACTTTATGCAGGTTTTGAGACTTTTTCTAAGACTGAAACATTTTCACTCTGTTGACAAATAAGGAAAAAAGAAACATTTAAATTGGCTAATGAACCTTCTGATTTGATTTTTTGTTTTTCACTTGCTTCAACTCAAGGCAATGTTTAAAGACTACAGATAAGCTTTTTGGTATACTCTCTTGTTCATTATAGGAGCATCATGTAAGCTACTGTTAAGGAGGTGGATCGTGACACTTTTTGGAGGTTCAAGGGTTAACACCAGATCTACTTGGTATGAACTCTGTAGCATATCCGTTTCTCATCATCACTGTTTAAGGGACTTCAGACCTACCAAATGCAAAAAGCCTGTTCACTTATAACCAACAGTTTTGATGTAAGCTCCAACATCACTGTCTTCTGCAGTCCTACTGAATGTCGACTGCATCTCTGGATACATATTGTTTAATATCAAACAACTTGTTCATCACGCTAATTCCACACAGCAAGCTATACTTGTAGTTTTGCAAAACTGAACAAAAGCCCTTCACACCAAGTGGTACAAAATGTTTTCCCTTGATGTTCCAAAATATTTTCGAGAGATGTACAAAATATACGAAATATATTTCCCTCTCTTCTTCTCTATACTTTTACCCTCGAGATATGCACCTTGAAGAAATATGTCATCTTTTAGAGTAGCACTGTAACCCCCAGCGTATGCCTAAGAGAGTGGATATGTGTTTCTTATATAGTTTATTTTCAGCAGTGACTTGCTGAAGCAACTTGCAGTTGCACTGTGCAATCAGCAGAATTACAGGATTTAATATTGTCTTTCTTGCTTTGTGGTTGTCATTGAGTCATGAGTTGAGGCAGAAAGGCTCATTATTCTTCCTTTGACAGCTGATGTTCTTAAAGAGATTGTTTACCACAACGATACATGAATGATAGCTGCCCTTTGAAATTTTAACTTACAGTCTGACTGATGAAAATTGTGTATGTAGGTAAATAACATAGAGGTTGTAACCCAACAATCACTACCTGATAAGAAGTCAGGCATTCTAATTCATTTCTTACAGTTTTAAATGGAGAGGTTACCCATTCTATAGTCTTTGGAATAATTGCCATTAACCAGCATTGCTTTTTTTTTTTTTGGATATCAAACGTAACGTCATAGGACCCAAGACCTTCCTATGTTTCAATACGTGCTATGTTTAATCCTTGAAAATGATATTTCACTCTGGTGTAACATTTGAAAATAAATTGTGAGAATCAAATCAAGTCAGTGCAGTGCAGGGGTGTTGGTGGTCGACTGTATACTGATTCATATGAGTGTAGCAAGGTTTCTCAAATATTTTACCAAAATGGAGTCTTACTTTTTAGGATAGGCTTGTAATAGTAAAAGGTAACCAAGCTTTAGATAAAATATAGGTGGTAGATTTTTAGGTAGTTAGATACTTCAATTTTTTTAATATATCCCTTTTTAACGTGTTTTTCAGCATTAGTGGCCATTTGAAGAAAACAGTTAATTTTAAAACTATTTTGTTACCTGTTTTGTATATCTTTTTATCAATAGAGATATAAAACAGGAAGGAGAAGAAAAAAAGAGGTGTAAGACATTTTTATAGTGTTTTTAAAAATATGCTGCCCCTTCTTTAAAGTTACCAGACCTTGAAGGGGAAAAGCAATTGTAATAGGCTTAATATCATAGTCGGACAGCTTAGTGATTATCTCTTATTGTTGACGTTAAAGATGGAAGGACAAGATAGAAATCAGGAGTCATGGTTGAGAATGTTTGAAAGAATTCTTGCATTCGGAGATCCCCGAATAGATTTTAATATTTTTTATTTTTCCCTTAATAGTAATGTGTAGTTGTCATTGTTTTTTTTTTTTTTCTCTGAGTTGACTCAATCAATTTTTAGGTTTAAATGACTGAGACAAAAATACAGATTTTTTTCCAAGATGATAACCTACTTCAAGCCATCTCAAATTATTTATTCGTATAGCCAAAAATCACACATTTGCCTCAAAAGACTTTATAGTGTGTACATATTATGACACCTCCTATTGTTAGACCCTCTATTCAGACATGGCAATACTCCTTAAAAAAAACACACAGCTAATTTTCTGATTTGCTGTCAAAAATGTAGTCATGACAGTGGATGTGTATTTTCACCATTGTGCTGTATGTTAGCAGCTTTTTTAATCTGGATTCTGCTGTGTCCTCTTCTCTCTAAGCGCTCCTGACACTGACCTGACCTGATCTAAGTAGCAATGTATGACAAACAGTACCTGTCCTCTCCGATATGAGCAGGCCATCTTTGAGCAGCCTCCATGATTGAGATACAGTATGACTTCAGACCTCTGTCGCCATAGAAACACCTGTGCTGTCCTCTGTTGTCATGGACTCACTTGTGCTGTAGGCGGATTTTAGGCGACCTCTTAACACTTTTCAATGGAAGCTGATGCATGAGGTCAAAGCGCGAAAAACAACAGCATTAAGCACACATGGTTGCTTTCATAGTAGTTTATATCTCTTTCAGTTCCTGTTTTTTTTTTTTTAATGATGATCCTCCCTGTAAAGTGTTTATTCCAGTGACGTCCCAGATAAGCTAAAGCCTCTTCCAGTCAGAAACTTCACCAACTTCACCAAGTGCCAATTCAAAGAATACAAAAAGGAAAAGGTATACTGACCTAATGAAATTGCACTACGTTGCACTGCGCAAAGACATGTTTTTATACATGGACATTTTATATACACAAATTTTTAAGTGAAAGGGTATTTTGTTTTGAAGGGGTGGGAGGGATATCGTCACTGCCCGGTGGAATAAATGGGGTGTCAGGGATGTGGGGTCGTGAACCTCTGGGGTCCCCCATTATTATACCAAGCGAACTTGATAGTTGATGTCTTGCTCTTTGTGTCAGATTTGTTGTACCGGACACAGCGGTGCTGGCAGTTGTAGGGAGTGTGGTACTGGAAGTACAGTGTGGTACTCAGTCAGTCACTTTGCCTTTCCTTGGATAAGTGCCAAGGGTTGAAAGCAGTACCAGCCTTGTCTCAGTGATGGGAAAACACCAGTTTCAGTCAGTAACTACTCATTATCGTCTTGATAACGGATGCTTTACAGTGTTTAATTGCCTGGGTTTTTTCTTACAATACTCACAAACTTTCTTTCTGTAAATTTCAGCTTTGTGCTTCCTTTACTTAAAAAACAAGTTCCCACTTCTTTACATTTTACTGAGCTGAGGTAGTAACGTGTACATACTGTTATTAGTGCTGGATACCACTTTCAATTTTGTTAGCTTTAGTTTGGTCATTGGCATCGTGTCAAATGCAACCCGTCGAGTCTCTCTCCATCCTCAGTGTAAGCACTTTTAGATTCCACCAGCAGGGTTAGAGGCCAGTGCTTTTGCTGGCAGACAATGGGACTTTTAGCGCATGTTTAGCTAACAGGCTCGTGTGTTTGCCAGCTGATATTCCACCATTTTTCAAATTGCACTAAACTGGCCTGTGACGATCGAGTCCCGTGGCTGTATCATTAAGAGTCTGGTTCTTTGAGTGCGGCTTGGGTCACCATTGGCCACAAACAAATGAGGGTACAAAGTTGCTCTTGTGTTCAGATTTTCGACACAAGAACTTTTTGGTGACTTCTTTATAAAATAAATCAACAACTACAACTTTCACCAACAAAATGAGGCCTGGAGATTGAAGTTGACTGTTGACGGGTGTGCGGGGAAACTGGAGATTTTTTTTTACAATAGATGGGCGCGAGACACGCAGTGACGATATAGGTGGATTTGCAGTTTCAGGGCTTTCTTGTACATATGCAACATAAAAAGAACCATGAGGCTTTTTTCATATTATTGTTGTTGTTTTGTTTGTTGTTGTATCTCTGTTATATGAAAAGGAAACTTTTTTACAGTACAGTTGCTCAGAATATTTTTCTTTCATTTTTTTAAGTCGATTGAGAAGCTATAGTGAACAGATTCATTCTATGTTGTAGCTTAGAGGCAAAGGGGAGAAAAACAAAACCTGTTGAATGTAAAACCTATAAAAAGTCTTTTTGTTGTTGTTGTAATAGTTGCTGGCTAGTTTGTACTGCCTGTAGTGAACCTGTAGTCCTGATTTCGGTATACGAATTCTAACACCCACAGACAGCTGTTGCCACACTGCTAAGTCATATAAAATAACACAACCATGCAGTATTGCTTTACTATCTTACTTTGTGCAATGAGATGCTTTACAATGGAACAAGAACTAACTTGCTTTTTGGTGACATCTGGACTCACACTCTTGCTGTTGTGTCTTTTGTCCATCACCCTGCCAAATGGTAACTTTCATTGAATATGTGTGGTTATCGTCATTGTGGATGTTGTTTGTTGTTGTGACATTAAGTTGTTGTTAGGCAGGATAACCCTTGACCTTTGGTCACCATTGAAATTTTAAGCTTGTTGGAATCTTTATCCTGCCCTACACATTCCAACAGACAGCATGCTTCTAGTGTCTTCCACTTGCTTCCTAATAGACATATCCTTCCTATTTCCTTTTTCACTACAGCAGTTCTCTGATCACCTTGTCCTTTTCCATTTCCTGTTCTTGTGCTATCCAGCTTTACTGTGGTCCCACCCAAGCCTTTACCCAGTATATTAAGCTAAACTAAACCCTTGAAATGTGCATCAAAAAAGCCTTTTTTTTCTTTCCAAAAAATGTCAAAAATTGATGTGCTGCTTTCTTGAATGTCAGTTTTTCGTTTGTTTGTGAACCAGCAGCAGCAAAGCCAATAGATCTCCTTCCAAAATAAATGTAATGCATTGCAATGGCAGCTCCACTCAGTTCTCTGCTTCTTCTACTGTGCTCTTATTGTTTGTCCAGACGTTTACCCTGTCTATCACTTCTCTCATTTAATGACCATTTTTTTCCCTCTCCTGTTGCATTTTTACTCAGCCCATACGGTGGCTGGTGTGAAAACCAACCTTTGCTCTATTTTTTTCTCATTGATTGATTGTCTGGTTGAGTTTGAGGTTGTTTTGCATGTCTAGCATCGCTCATTTTTTTTCCTATTCGTTTTTTTTGTTAGGAGATACAACACTGAAGGGTTTTATGTGTTAGATTTTCCCTCTCGGTATCCAATAACCCAAGGCTGATGTGGATTGTTTTTCTCTAAATGCAAAAAAATGCCCATTGCAGCCTGACACACACGCAGTGCTAAAAGCGTTTTGCGGGAAACATTACATCAGCCTTGGGTCTTCACTGGAGGGCAGATTTCTCCTGTGTGTGGGCTCGGCCTCTGGTCTTCATCACCAGTCCCACACACATGGAGGAAGCACTTTCTGAGGAGTGGTGCACTCAAGGAGTATTTGTGTGAATGTCAAGCCTATGATTAGTGCTTGAAAAAGATGGATGACCATGTATGATGCTGATAATGTGATCTATGTGATGTAATGTGACAGAAAGAAAATAAACCTGAATGGAAGAGATATGCCATCAGATTCTTTATATTTTACGTTAAGATGAATACGAATATTTTGCGATTGTTGAACATAGGAGATGTTTATGTGGACAAATCTTCCAAAGAGGGAAATATGGCCTGTGTGTCTGCTTTCTTTGACTTGTGTCTTCCTCCCCCTTGTGGACAGCAGGAGGCTTGACAACTCCAATTCCATCAACCGGCATTAAAAAAAAGGAAAAGGAAAACAAAAGGCACTGCGCACATTGTTCACTTCTTTACAGCAGCAATTTCAAAATTTATTGAGACTGATTGGTTTTTGCAAATAATAGTCAAGCTAATTCTTCCACTAAACATGAAGTTAGAAAGAGGCTTGGACGGCTGGTGGGGCCGGTCCCAACATCAAAACAGGAGGCTCATGGTTGACTGTAAAAATGTTTTGTGATCAGTACTATCAACCGAAAAAATATCTGCACAAGAGCACTTAAAATCTGCCCAAAACAAAACAGGTGTAAAAACAGGACAGGTTTTTTTGATTATTTAGCACATTTTGTTACAAACACAGGATTATGATAATAATCAATATAAAGTCAGTATCATATTGAACAATATTCCCAATGAAAATAAACAAACCTCAAGCTTCAAGTGCGACCTTTTACAAATTAAAGACCCTCTGAAACTTGGGAGAGAAAATAAATAATATATAATAGTAATATAAATTCATATATATGAAGGTATACACACATCACTCTTAGTAGAAGAACAAAATCTAAAGTAAAAAGCGCCAATTTTGAAATATAGTATAATATAGATATACCCATATCTATGGCTTCATGATTTGCACGTGTGAATCAAGCTATACAGGCTAAATGAGGATTGCAATTTGTACACGTCTAAGAATACCCATATTCATCTGCAATAGAGCAAACAGTTCCAGTTTTGCATCGTGTGGAATGAGACAGTTGTGTGCAGATGCCGAAGATGTCGCTTTGGTATGACAAAATGAACACAGGCATGCAGTTTAAGACCACAGAATCAGGGCACAAAAGGTCATCAACACACGGTGGGAAGGAGAATCTGGTCGCCCATCATGATTTGTCTCTGAAGTTTTTATCCTCAAAAAAAAACATTTTGCACCTCTAATCTGATCATCTCGGTAATCTCTATCCACTGATACGAATATTCAGTCATCTCTCGGAAACAAGCACACTCACAAGCACACAGGTGAAATGTCATTGAGGCACATATTGAGGGGTTGATGGCAGACATTTTCCTGAAGTACAACCCAGAATGAGGAAGAAGACGTACAGTACAGGTCGTGAGAAAAGCGCGGGGCCGGGGGGAGTCACGCATACATCCAGATGTCTCTCAGTGGCTGCAACGGCGCCACAGGACAGAGATTTGTCACCGATCATGGGTTCCTTCCACACCCACCTTTGACATTCATAAAAATTTCTACCCCATTGTCCTTCTTTCTTTTTTCTTCTTTTTTTACACCCCAAAAAAGTACAACTATTTAATAAATGGGTCAAAGAAAAACACAATAAATAATACAAACAAAATAAAGACAGTTGCCAGACATGAAGAGGGCATCACGAGTCGCACTGCACTGAGAGATTCTCAGCAGGGTTTGATGGGAAGTGCAGTCCATGGCACCTGTAGCAGAGAGGCCTGATGTGTGCACCAGCACTGGCAACAAAATGTTTCCCAGAGTTACTACCGCAGCACTCGTTTTCCCTTTATGCAAATGAACTTGAGCCAGTAAAACACCAGCATATAGAAATACAGCATGTAGACCGAACACTCTGCTCGTCTGAGAGCAGTGTTCTGCCTGCACGATGCATTACTACTTGATTGTGTGCCATTCGAGGCGCGAGACAGTAGAAACCAGAAGAAGAAAAAAAAAGAAAAGCTTGGTTTTCGGATGCAGTCTTCAAAAAGCTAGCGGGTCCTTTCACGCAGCCCTTCATATTCACAATAATACCATGACATGTGCACTTTTTTTTTCAAACTGTGACACATAGTGACAGGTTCAAAAAATAAAAACAACCCAACAACAAAACCGTTTACCACAACAATAAATCCAAAAAAGCACCTGCACACACGGACTGTGAAACAAAAGCACTTCATGTATACAAAGTACAAGATTGTTTTTGGTTCGATATTAATCAATTAGTGTACATTAGTGATGCAAAAGCGTGTGCTGAATATATGTTTCAATCAAATATCTAACAGAGAAGTTTCGACAGTGAATGTGTTTTTCCCCCTTGGTAAAAAAAGCAAATACGACAGAAAAAGCGTAAACTGGCACAATAAAAGGTTGATAAAAGCCCCATGGCTTGCTGTCCACAACAAGGCAAAGTATAAAAGCTTTTTTTTTTCTTATACAAGATATAAAATATCAAAAAAAAGAAAACACAATAAAGCTTAGCATCCAGCACTTAATAATAATTAATAATAGTAACATCAACAACAGTAATCATAGTTCTGATATTCATAATAATAAGACATGTCATCTGCCTCTCTTGAATTGTCAATATCTTTGCCAAAAACATGGAAATAATCTTAAGAAATCAATATAGACTATTTTTAGACACTGGACACTCATTCTTGCATACTGTACAAACACCCATCCTGTTCTAACCAAAACACAGAGAGAGAAAGAGAGAGAGAGAGAGAGAGAGAGAGAGAGAGAGAGGAGGGAATGACTTCTCAAAAAATTAGGAATCCACAAACAGGTTTTTCAATAAATAGCTGTTAAAACAAAACAAATTAATATTACACTCTCTACAAATATCAAACTCTGAATTTCAAGCAACAATTTTGATCCTCTTCTTTTAACCTTAAGAAGCCAGAGAAAGTATAATCACCAAAAGAAAGATTAACTATGGAACGAGTCTGCATATTCTGTATCCAGGAACTGGAATTACATGACTAAGAAAAAAGAACAAAACAAACGGTTTTAAACAAAGGCAGCCCCTCCTTAGGTGTGAGAGACTTGGCTCTCAGGTCCTATTTATTCGCAACCTCCAGTGTGAGAGAAACCGAACCAGAGACAGCGAGAGAGACAGAAAGAGTTATTAGTGTAGGTCATGTGGATCCATTGTGTGCTTGAGTTGATTTTCCAAACAGGGAAGCAGAAACCGAAGATGGTTAAAACTCTCACATACACCGACTTTCAGTCTCTCTGTCTCTCTCCGTCTCACACAGCCTTCATTCCCCCTTTTTTTTCCTCAAGTTCCCAAAAATCGTATGTACATCTCCAGTATTTGTTGGAATGAATTGATAGAAACCAGGTGGTGAACTTAAGCGAAGAAAAGATTAAGGACCACACTGAAAGGCATAGGCTCTATAAACAGCAATCTGCACAAAGATTCAGTGATTTCTATATCGTGATAACAGTCAAGAGGACATAAAGTATATCCTTAAAGGTAGGTGCGGTCACCGAGTTGTTTAGGTAAGTAAAGATCAGATCAAAAATGTAAACCACGGGTTCAGGGCTTTGATAGAAGTCAGTTGTCATTAAAGTGCAAGTCTGTGGCAGTAGGACTCTGCATCAACAATGTGCCGTCGGGCTGCCCGGTCCTCTGACACATATAGCTTTGCAATAGATTTAGACTCTCCCTTCACTCATTGAGAGACACTTTCCCCAGAAACATTACAGGCGAGGAAGAGCGACCAAGACTCTCCTCCTCGTGACTATTCCCCTACACTGTCAGTGATCCTTGGTTTCCATGGTGATTGTGATGGCAAACATACAAAGTTGCAGTCTAGCGTTGGGCGTGTCCTTGGCAGCGTCCTCGTTGATTCCTGTTGTGACAGAGTAGAAAACTACTGGACTCTAGCCTGAACCCTCAAGAAAAAGAAACACAGAAAACACTGCATCAGAAGTAAAGGAGGTAAGCAGAAAAAGCCTTGCACGTATGCCATCTCTTGATCACTCTTCTTCTACTATGGCAGTCAAGGTTTAGAATAGCGTAAGTGTGTGTGTGTGTGTGTGTGTGTGTGTGTGTGTGTGTGTGTGTGTGTGTGTGCGTGTGCGTCTGTGTTTGTGTGCGTGCGTGTGTTTGAGTGTTACTCAGAATGGAATTAGATCATTGTCGCGCATCACCCTACAGCATTTCCATTCAGAGGAAGGCCTGCCCACAGTGGGACGAATGGGTAAAGAGAGCAGAGGATTCTGCCTGAGAGATCACAAGAGATCCTCAGAGATTGGTTGATGAGCCACTAACAGGAGCCAGACAGATTCTATGAGATCCAGGCGAAGTCCCTCTCGCTCCCGTTCTGCTGCTCCCCCTCCTGTGCCGAGGAGTCACTCTCCTCCTTCTCATTGTCCAGTGCTCCGTGCGTCTCAGCGGTCATCCCTGAGTCCTTCCACTTCCCTCCTTCCTCCTCCCCTTCTCCCAACATCTCCCCGTCCCCTTCCACCATCATCTCCTCCTCCCCTTCCGCGTCACCGTCACATTCCGCCTGGTCATCGTGGAAGCGATCGCCGGGATATAGCTCCTCCTCCGGGGAGATGTCTCCGCCCACCTCCCCGTTGTGGTCCAGCAGGGCGGCCATGCCCCGACCAGAGCAGTCAGCACAGACGCCGTGACGACGGGAGCCGTGTTTGATTCCAACACTGGCTGCTGACATGAAGACTCGGCTGCACACTTTACACACATACTTCTTGTCTTTGCTGTGGACCTGTGCAATGGAAACACATAATTTCAAATTTTAATTAACACTTTGGATACAGTGTAATTTACTGACCCCTACAGGAGGTTGTTTAGCGGCACTCACCAGTGTGTGTCTCTTCATGTGCTCCCTTCTGGTGAACTTCTTGCCACAGATTTCACAGGGGTAGGGCCTCTCACCAGTATGGGAGCGCATGTGCCTCTTTAGGATGCACTGGTGCATAGCAGAGAAGCTGCAGTAGGGGCACTTGAACTTTTTACGGATCACCGTGAAGTCATTCACTGTAAGGACAGACATGGGGAGGGAGTAAAGAGAGAGAAAGAGAGAGAGAAGGAAGGGGGGGATTGATTAGCATTGAATGAAGCTGATTTAAATAAACCGAGACGTCACTTTTCAGTTATTACATTTAATTAGCGCCATGGTCTAGAAATGTACCATCAATTCCCATGGCCACCCCAATCCCAGTCAAAGCTACAGTTGCCCTGGCAACAGCTCTTCCTCCATACTAAAGCAATAAAGGCAAAGAGATACTATAAACACATGACACAACAGTCAGTCTGCCTTAGTTGCTCTAGAGGGTCTCTAGTATGGACAGCAAAAACACAGACAGAAAGACAAACACAGACGACGAGAAAATAAAATTCACCCACACGCAGGGAGGGAAATATAATCACACAAAGGGAGGCTACAGTGAAATAACGAAAAAATTATTAATACCATGTCTCAATCTTGTATAGAGGCACAGTAAGCCAATTATCTAAAGTCTTGATTTAAAAGGTAGTTAAGCACGTGAAGGGTGTCCAAGACAACAGATGTGCCTGAGCCACGTTTGTAACCAATGACAAACTTTACAGGGAGAGTGTACGATAAATGACGGGACTGGATTTATGAGCACAGAAACACAACACACACTGTACACATCTACTATACATTAGGAGGGGTTCGAAACACACAGTTAAGGGTCATAAACTTTACGTGATACAACATAATTACCTCCATCTGCACAACGACTTCTGCTCTGATTAAATGTTTGACAAAAAACACGCAAGTACACATGAACCGCACAACAGATTTAAGCGTTCAGGCTGTTTTTTTAAGGTCAAAATGCAAAAGTAAAGAGAGAAATATTATACTAAATGTGTGAATGGCCACATAACACTTGCACAAAAGAAAGAAAACGGCAGCAAAGTTTTCACATTTTTCATCGTAGTTTAATTTACAGCATAAAATCTACAAGCAGAATCTCATTCTGTTTTAAAAAAGTACAGATCGTTGTACAGTACATGGGTTTCCGATGAGAAACTTTAGAATGAAATATCTTTCAATATTTACAGCGACACTTACTCAAACGCACAAATACCACACAATGGCTGTACAGTATTTTTTTTTTCCTGATTAGTTCCTGACTTCTCTGAGCCTTCCAGTCTGTTTCAGCTGCTGGCTAGGGACAGAAAGTGCAACCTGAAAAATGGGATTTTTGAAACAGAAAGCATTTGGCATTTGGGAGTTCCTACACACACACACACACACACACACACACACACGCACACACACACACACACACACACACGCACATGTATTCCCAATGTGCAGAAGTGAATCTTAGAGGTAAACACAGGTGGATGTCTTCCCTTTGGGTATAGTATTCACATTATGGGTTTGCACGTTCATTGTTGGGCTGTAACAAGACATTATCTCGTCACAGGGCAAATGCCTGCTGTAAACTCAATGAAGAAAATTTTTGGCAGAAATTGGTGTGAATTTACATTAGCGACAATTTTCAGGCCAGTGTTCACACCGAGTCCTAAATCCTGCAACCCACTTGTCGACATCATCCACCTCCACCTGCATTATTATTCTCCTGCATCCCCCACTTGTCTCTCTTGATCCCCCATTTTCTACCCTGTGCTCACATCCACACATTATCTATCCACAGTTGTGACATCGCTAAGCTCATCTGCTTTAAAGGGCATCTGCCCCTCGTTCCCCACTTCCTCTTCAGATGAGGGGTCAGGGGTTAAGAGGGTCCGGAGCCATGAAGGGCCAATTACTGTCCAGCTCCAGCCATACTCAGCCACTACAAGACTTACAGATCTGGGACAGAGGAGATGGACAGAGAAAAGAGAAAATGACACCACCCAACCCCCATCCTAGCTTCTGCTGGTCTATTGTTTTAGCTGGCTTTGTCTCATTCAGCACATCCCCTCCATCTGCACCCATCTGACAGCACTGACTGAAGGTGGTCATGTCAGGCTGATGAGCTGACGACAAGCGTCTACGTGTCCAGTGGAGGTGGATCTAGTGTAGAATTCCTTTGTCTTTTTTTCTCTTTGACTGCACAAAGAAAAGTAATCACATATATACTTTTTATTTCTATTTAAGTTTTTTTTAAATGTGTTTTAAGGTAACTCTTAATATTTTTTTAGATGCACTGCCTCTGACAACTGTCTGATATGGGTTTTTATTCTGTTCCCATGCTGCAATGCCACAAAGTTCCTGCAGGTGGTGTGGTTGTGTGGGCTGTGAGTCCCTGGCAGATATGAACTGCATCCGAATGTCTTTGTGTCAGTAATGCAGGGGTGGACACAATGATAAAGATCTCTCTGCCTAAAAAGGAGAGAAGAGTTTAGTGAGACTGGTGACTGGCGACAGAGAGTCAGACAAGTGGTTTAGTCCTGAGAGGTGGAAAGACACCCCCTGTCTGCCCGCCCAGCCACCGCAGTGGAAACTAATTCACCTGTTTATTGGTTGAGTCAGTGCTCACCAAAACTAAAGTTTTGGTCCCTAGTCCAAAGTTTGTTTAAACAAATCTGTTTTTGCATAGAAATTGTGCATTTTTGACACATAGGTTTGTATTAATCATCCCTAAAAAATAATAATGACATAAAATTTAACAAGCTGTAAAAAAAGAGGTGTCTCCAGGTATTCATAGTCATGTCAACAGACATTTGATTTTAAAAGGAATTCTTCCCTTGTCAGTGCAACAACACCAAAGAGCATTTTTGGCATGAATGTCAAACACATGTGAGGATACACTGCTAAGTGATGGGTAGGAATGTGTGCAGCATACAGCCTGCAGATCCATTCAGTTTTCCACATTGATACTGCGACTATGATTGTCAACTTTCATCTGTTGAGTTAGCCGCCACAGGGGGTCAATAACCCCACCCTGAGACATTTCCATTCCACTGCTGCCTCCAAGTACAGCTCCTGGCACTGACCCCACCTGGCAGCACACTTTAACATGTGTCGCCAGGTTTTTCTGGGTGCTAAAAGCCTTGGCACAGGCTGGGCAGGTGTGCCCTCTCTCTTTGGAGTGCACTGATGACAGGTGCCTGTGCAAGTCTGTGCGGTCTCTGAAGTGTTTCAGACAGTATACACACTGCATCAGCTTCTTCTTGAAGTGGATGGTCTTCTCGTGTCGGTCTGCGTTAGATTTGAGGGTGAAGCTGGCGGGGCACTGAGAGCAGAGGTAGCGCGCCGGCGCAGGCTCTGCCACTGCAGGGCGGTAGAGAGACTGGTGGAAGTGGAGAGGCTGGGACTGAGGCTGGTGATGGGGCTGGTTGGGTCGGTGGTGCGGACCTTGCATGCTCGGCCAGTCCAGGGACAAGGCCATCAGAGACAGGGTGTGGCGGTATTCATGTTCCCTGAGATGCTCCAGGCTGCTGAACAGCCGTTTGCACAGGGAGCAGGCGAACCCCTGTGAGGGCCAGGCACCGTGCTCTGGCAGGACTCTCTCCCCTGATCCAGCCTCTTCACCCAGCACCAGCGGCCCTTTAGTCCCTCTGCCAGCCATGGATACTGACGCAGGCACAGTCAAGCCACCATCACAGCTCCCCTCGCCCATCTGATCCCTCTCGACAGGAGACTGGTCACCTTCCAAGGCTGAAACAGCGAGAAGGAGGGCGGAAGCGAAAAGTGAGAGAAATCGTGAGGTATGGCAGGTGCAAACTCTTAAATTATCGAGACATGACACATTTGAACTTTTAAAATCATACCTGTGCTGTATTCTTTCACGTCATCTTTGTCTTTTATGCCCTCCTGTAAGCACAAAACATCCCGTTATGTCACCCACACATATTAATACAGTCTGTATGGAATGCTGTCTGGGCATGCAAGAGGCAGGAAGGTGATACAAGCTGTGAAGACGAGTTTTTTTGTTGAACATGTGAGAAACACAAAGAGAAAGAAAGACATAAAAACAGAAAGTTGAGTAAAAAAGGAAGCGAAACAAGGTGATAATTATTTGAGATTAGAACGCAAACATGGAAAAAGTAAACAGCTGACAGTTTCTGGATGCTACAGCTGCCTTCAGGGACAGAAAACGAGCAGTTAGGTTGATCTACAGTATTAATAATATTATCTGCCTGCTACTCATACACTCAACACTCCCTCGAGGTGCAACAAACACCCGTCCCCACTTCTTTCCTCTCTTCTACACCCCAGCTCAGCCTTCCTCCAGCTACTCCATGCTCTTGCCATTCCTTCACCCCCGCCCATTTGCTCAGTCCCTACACTCCTCCTCCTCCTCCTCCTCCTCCTCCTCTCTAAGAACAGAACACCATGCACTGGGCAAACAGATGGCTTGTCCGTAGAGATAGGGAGGCTTGTTGGGAGGCAGGTCCACTGAAATCAAATGCTGCTCCTAAATGCTCACCCGCACACACACCGCCTGGCACAAAAACTCCCATCTACACATGCTCATATCGCCACACACACACACACACACACACACACACGCCCACTCTCGCGCTCACGCACACACATGCCGAGCAGAACAAACAATTTCCTGGGCTGCGAGAGCAAACCTCTCATTGTCTACTAGTATTGATTCTCCTCAGTCTCATCACACCACCTTGCCCGTTATCTGCCACATCTCTAAGCACACGCTGTCGTTGTGACTAGATGTGTCATCTCTAATGTAACTACTATAAACTACATTACCGCTAATGCCGAGCAAAGACTCCTGGCTTGAAGGTGAATTCAGGTCTAGCTATATTAAAAGATTATCTGACGAGGGGAGACGAGAGTGAAGAACAGGCAATCTGAAAAGGAAGAGACAGCAAACAAAGCATACAGAAAAGAAAGACAAACATAAAAAAACAAAAACACAAAAATAAAAAAAAAAACAGACAGCATTTCTTCTCCAGTGTAGCAGGAAATATGCCAGATTCCACAAAGAGAATGAGATACAGAGGGAGGTTGAGCAATGATGGGCTTACATGTAAAAAAAACACTTTGGCAATGATGAGCAATAACCCCATTAACCCCCCACTTTTTCTTGTAATAATTCCCTTCCCCCACCATGTCACTGGTCACTTTCTACTCTCCGTCACCTCTCAACCTCCCTTGGTGTGTGTGTGTGTGTGTGTGGAAGCAGGGTGAAACTGCCCCCTGGATGCTTCTCTCCACTCACTGTTACAAACTTTTATCTGACAAGAGGAGCGGTACCCAGAGAGCAGCCTCTGCCCTGGAGCTGAGCCAGGCTCTGTGTGCTTACCTCAGGCAAGGTGGAGGGCTCGGGGCCCTCAGGGGCCTCTTCCACTTCCATGTCCAAGCCTTCTGAGCGTAGCAGGGGTGCCCCAGCCCGCAGACCGGGGGCCTCCAGGGGCCGAGGCTCAGAGGGGTGCAGTGGCGTGGGTGGAGTGGGTGGGCAGTATGCTGATGTTGATGATGATGATGATGGCGGTAGTGGTGGTGAAGATGGTGGAAGATGAAGAGGAAGAAGAGGAAGAGGAGGAGGAGGAGAGGAGCCAGCCCCCTGTTTGTTATGAATAGTGGCCCCCGTGGCCCCTGGCCGGAGCGTGCTGCAGTAGTTGTTGGAGCGGAGCCCTGAGGAGCACAGGAAACGAGTCTCACCCACCCACTCACGTACAACTGCAACTCTGCTAGCAGCTGGCCACCAGAACACAACGGGAGAGAGTGGGCAGGGGGGCACACAGAGGCTGCCAGTGCTACACTATCAAACACTATGGAGAGGGGGAGGAAGAAAAACTCTGAAGTTTCACTTTCCACCAGCCAAGGGGAAAGGGTTAGGGCTTCTCTTCTCTCTTTCTCTCTCTTTTTTTCTTTCACTCCTCTGCTCTCCTTCTCCTTCCACCCACATGCGTGCGCAGAGGATGGCAGCGTGTATGTGTGTGTGTGTTTTGTGAGAGAGTGTGCATGTGTTGTGTGAGCGAGTAAAATGCATATAAGGAGAGGGCTTGAGGATCCTCTGTAGCGTGGAGGGAGATTGTTTTGGAGAGGAGCCATCTTGCAGCTCGAGTGAAGACTTTTTGTACACGCAGGGTAAAGGACGACTACATCGACCATGTAAGATGTTTACCAGCAACAAGTTAAAGCACGCTGGATAAAGAATTTCACATTTCTTGCGGAGCCTTTCCATAAAGCTTCTCTGCTACATTAATATCACCATTAGCTGCTACCGAGAGTGCATCTGTTTTTCTTTTCCTTTTTTTTTTTTACTTTGATTAATAGTGCGTATTAATCAAACCGTAATGTATTGCAGGTTATTCTCAACAGTATGTGTGTGCAAGTGTGGGCAGCATTTTGGGGAATGTCTCCAGAGTTATGCAGTGGGTTAGCCATTCATTGCCCTCCTCTGCACAACGGACAGAATCACACAACCATGAGGCTCGACCGTGGACGGATTCCTGGAATGTTAAACTACCGCACCCGACACTCCCCACTCCCACTTACTGAGAACACACACAAATGCTTAACTCCCCATCTCTTCTTCCCCACCCCGGCAGTGACAGGAGAAACAACATTAAGAGCGAGGAAGAGGCGAAGACAGAGAGTAAAAGGATGAGCTACAGGTGAGAGGGAGCAGCTCATTAACAAATGGTGTTCTGGCAGCGGACACTTTCTCAGGACGGGAGGCTATCGTGGAGTAACTACGGCGGTGGGGTTTGGTTGGAGCCTTTTGCAGAAATGGAGCATGCAAACTGTATGTTTTACAATCCCGTCTCACTGAGTTTAATAGTGCAGTCTGTCTGGAATGCTGTAAAGCATACAAATAACAACAGGCTGACTCACTGCACAGTGACAAGAGCAAACGATAAAAGAAGACCAATACAATCATGTAGAATAACTGAATTATTTGAGTATACTATGTGTTCTTTCTTCCACCTGCCATCAGAATAGCATCAAGACTCATTAGGCGTGATTAGGCTTCAGGGAAGCAATAACTGTAAGAGGGTTGACCAGCTACCAACAGCTAATAAACTAAAACTTTGTAAGTCTATTAGGAGAAAATAGCCAGATTGGACCATGACTCCGTAGCAAATAAGGCTTAATGAGGCCTTGTTTGCAATAACATCTGAACAGTTTTATTCTCCTTTTTACTGTAAAAAATACAACAAATTTCAAATTCATGTTTTAGAAACCCTATGTTCCTCCTGCAGGTAAGAGACTTAGAAAAGTTCCAGCAATTACAAAGTTTATATATAAAGTTAATTAGGGGTCCCTCGGTGTAAAATATTGTATCAATACCTAACTTTAATTATTTGCCACTGTTCATGCTTTTACTCACACATGTAAAAAGAGAGGCAGACACTATGGTGTTGCTATACAGAGTCTATGTTTTAAATTTGGAACAAAATTTGTGTCGCAATCATAAATAATTCCAGAAAAATCCCCAGAGAGCAGCTATGGAGCCACTGGGGGCCTATTGTACAGGGTGAGTCAATTTTCAAAAGTAGATGTGAAGTGATAAGAGCTGGCAGTGGAGAGAAAAGTTCAATAATGTCAGTATGATCCCTATAGTTAATTGGATGTTCTTTACAGCCCGTTTGCGGTGGCAGTGTGGGCAGGTGTGTGGGGACGGTCCAGCAAAATCCATTGTCTGACATTGACTGTCTGACGTACAGAGGGGTAGTGGGGCCAAATCCCAATGATCTTAATTGGATTTTTGGAGGCTGATTGACATAAAGACTGGCTTCAGTGTATTTTGGCATTCCTCGTGCAAGAAAGATGTAGTCCGTGACCCATGCAAAGGATCGCAAAGAGAGGAGCTGTGCATTTGAATTGCGCGTTCTGTCAACAAGGTGGGATCAGTTTGTCATAAGGAGAAAAGGGATATTCAACTGTAGAACACTGGTTCTCAGTTTAGTCTATATTTTGGACATATGAATCTTTATAAGAAACATGTTTCATTAAATAGTCAATTATACAGAAGAGAAAGAAAAAGAGAAAGGAGGAGGAGAGGGAGTGGGAGACAGAAGCTCTGTGTCAAGGCCTTTTGCTGATATTCAGTGGTCTCTCTTGAATTGGGCCAGGTGACCTTGCTCTACCTCCTCTCTGTCTAGATCAATACTTTCCCAGGATTTTAAACCAACATGCTTTGATGCGCCACAGCCGAAGTAAAAGAGGGGGGAAAAAGACAGGAGTGAGACAAATAAGGAGGAACCACAAGAGCCGGCCAGAAGGGGAGGGGGTGAGGGAGAGTGTGAGGGATGAGTGTTAAGGAGGGGTGAAGGAGAAATAGATGGAGGGAGGGATGGCGTGAGGGGGAGTACGGGAGGGAGAAAAGGACAGGAAGGATGTTAAGCAGGGGTGAAGGAGAAGCAAGGAGGAGAAAAGGAGAAGGGGAAAAAGGGCTGAAAGGAAGGAGGGAGGGAGGCAGGGAGGAAGGGAGGGAGGGAGGGAGGGTGCGGTGATCTGTCAAACCAGGCAGACTTATCCTCCGCCCAGTAATCTGAGGTACAGTGTTTGTTTATTTTCTGTCCTCATTTAGACACAGGGACAGACCCGAGGTGGGAGGGGAGGTTGTTGGCCATCTCGACAAGCCCATTTCCCCAACCCCTATTGTGTAGGGAATAGAAAATAAGTTTTGGCTAACCAAAAACCTCCATGAGGTTTCTCTGGTGACAACTGAAATACAGATATAGGGCTCATTCAACATGTTTTTTTTCTATGCAGGGTGCAAATGATTAACATTCTCTGAATTCTCCAAATGTCCTATTCATATAGTCAAGGCTGAGTGTGTCTGTAAAGTCTGAGTGTGTATCAAAAAGCCTCCTCTTCTCTTTTCTGAGGCTTGTGAGGCTGTCTATCTGTGCTGTGACAGCATCTGATTCTCCTCTTTAAGCCAACAGAAACATCTCAATCCCACACACTTAACACTTGCACAAAAGGGGTGATGCGATGTGACGTGCGTGTGCGAGTGCGCGCAACGGTGAACGTGTGTTTTGGTCTATTCAGTCTTGGCCCTGTCTTTTATTTTGTAGGTGAGTGGGGCTCAACTCAATAGACATGACTAGGCTTGGAGTTGTACCCTTCCTTTGCCTTTCTTCCACTCACAAAAACTGGCAGAACTCGGGACAAAAGATCCAATTACTAGCCAGTAAAAGCAAAAGAAACAAACACACAAGTTGAACACACACACACGCACAAATGTGCCCACGCGGACATGGACTCAAGCAAATATACACTTACACTAGGGCACACACAGTTACACACATGCAGACACACTGACAGTTTAACACCCTCACTGAAAGGCAAAAAACTGTCTGAACACAGAAAAATTCTCTTGTTCACATAGACAAATTAAGCACAAATGCGGCTGCTTATTGATCTATTATTGATATGAGATTAGAAAATGGTTTATTGTAAAATAACTGGAGGAACGGAATGGAATATAATCAGTGATATAATGAGGGTTTCTTTTACCCTAGATAAGCTGAAAATTTCAGACATTTAAAAGGGGGGTAAGAAGGTTGTTGAACACACAAATTAAAAAAAAAAACAATTCACACACAGGTTGCACAATCATTCATGACGATGAAAAACACCTAAACCTCACATTTTTTATCACTTGCTGTAATTGTGTTTGTCTCACACAACACCAAATTTCTTCAAATGAAGGAATGTGAGAGAAATACTAATGTCGGAGGCGCCTTCGACGGCACGCGGAGGCTTGTTTTTGTAGTTGAGCAGAACAATTAAGTAAGTAAAAAAATATCTGAACAGTTGCTGCTGTTCTGTCGTGTTATTTTGCTGCTGTGAAATGCAGCCGTAGACCCACTGATACGCACAAAGAAACTGTCACATAAAACCAAACAAATTTTCTCAAGACAGCGAGAGCGATCCCAGCAAAATGTTCTCTCACTGAGTCACTGCTGACTAGTCATCACCGGCGTTGCCACACAAACTGGTTGCACACTCAAGTGGCACCACACACATACGCACACACACACATGCATTCAGAGTTATCCAAATACAGTGGCTGATGAGGGAAAATACTGTGCAGCAGAGGACACTCATGCCAAAAGCGGTCAAGCTTGTATGTTTTATGTGTCACAGGTGACCGCATAAGCAGGTACTCAAACATACACTAGAAAAGTTGACTTTGTGTATATGTGAGGTGTAAGTTATAATAAGTTGTGTGTGTGTGTGTGTGTGTGTGCGTAACAATCAGTGTGAGCAAAGCGCTTGCAAATAGTGACTTACAAGACAGGGAGTGTCCTCCTTTGGGCAGGTACTCATACAGCAAGGGGTTATCATCTCCCATCATCTCAGCCCGCAGTGACAGCAGGCTGTTCTTACTCATCAGCGCTGCCTTCAGATTGGCTACAGACGAGATCGTTCCTGCCCCGGCTCCTCCGCCGCCCTCCTCCGATTCGTTCGTGCCCAGGAAGCCGGGGTCTGTGGTGAGGGCCTCTTCCTGTTTGAGGAAGAAGTCGAGGCGTTCGCCACGGCTGTCTGAGCTGTTAGGTTCAGTCACGTCTGCCCCTGAGGAGAGATGAAGTAAGAGAAGATAGGTGAGGTTCTCCTGTCAGTGTGCGGCCATCAATACCAACATTAGAACAGAAAGTTAAGCAGGTGTTTCAAGGCAATACCTGAAAACATGGAAAACGGTGATACATTTAAAGGTATTACATGCTTCTCTACAGCCTGAAGTCCTGTCACTTCACACGGGATAAAAAAGGGGATGGTCAAACTACAAAAAACCCTGATACTGTGCTTGTAAAGTTGTCACTTTGTTAGTTCAGAGGGTTTCACCTGACAGAGAAATACCACAAAAAAAGAACCTGCATATTAAACCAATTCTTTCAAACCTCTGAGCCAAGTCATCGTTTACACCCAGTGTTTTCGGTAGCGACTACCAACACGTCACCGCTCTGATTCATCTCTCTCTCTCCTCGACTCCCTAACATACCTCATCATCATCAGTCAACAAAAATACAGGGAGATCATAAAGAGACAGAAAGGCAGACGTGGTGCGTGTGTGCGTGTGTATGTGTGTGTGTGTGTGTGTGTGTGTGTGTGTGCGTGCTATGTCTGCGTGTGTGCGTTTAGCCATCAGAGTGGTTGAAAGCAGAGAGAAGCTGTCAGCAGCAGACATGTCGCTGGAGGTTCCACTGTAGATCTACAAGACTGTCAGACCACACTGCTGACGACAGCTCCACTCCACACTTAAACAGGCACAAACAAACACACGCACGCACGCAAATATGGACACACAAACACACTTTCATTGCCTCCTAATTGATATTTAACTGATGACAGGTTGCTTTCTCTAACAAAGACTTAGACAAAAATACACACCAGGCACATCGCCGGCTTAGAGACTTTGAAAGAATGCCTTGTCTACACCTAAAACAAACACACACAGACTTTTGAGCGCTAATGCAGACTTGCGTGTTGCCTGAAGGGGAGTGTGTACATAATTACGTGTGATTGTTCTGGACAGAAACCCTCTGACATTCTAATATATAAGTCTGCCGTGCCACAGAGCCCATGCAGAAATCACACTTAAAGCTAATGGGGAACAAACAAAGTGAAGACAGTAAACCAGGGTGACGTGGGGGCGCGAGGAACAGAAATGGGAAAGCAGAGAAGAGAGAAAGAGCACAAAAAAATTGGAGCAAGGCAACAGAATAGCCCTATTGTCCATTTTAACTACAGTCAGGTAGTGCTAAGTGTTTCCTCAGTGCAGCCCGGTGCTCATCTGCTGCAGGGGGAGTCAAGGTGACAGAGACAGTAGTTTGCCTCCACGTCTGGAATACCGATGGGTATACAGCCTTTTCACAGCCTACTAGGTCAATGTTGACCACCCTCCCTCTCTCTCTTTCCCACACACAAACACACACGCTGTCAGTCATTTTTCATGCTCAGTATAGATAAAATGATCACAGATCAGATGGATGGATACACGTTCTGTATGCACGGCTGCACACGCGCACATATATCTGAAAGGTGTAGAGTGAGATATTGAGGACGGCAGAAGGAGATGGGGCGCGACAGATAAGAGTGACATACATACGAAGTAATCAGCAGCCATCAAACTACTACGAGACGCCAGATATAAAAAAGGGGATAAAATAGGAGAAGAAAGAAGACAGGCACGGACAGGGTACTGAGAGAAAGAGAGATAAAGGAAGGAAAAAAAGGCAGGGGAGTGTAAAAGCGGGGGTGTTGAGCTGTGGAGGAAGCACAGTGGAGACACACAAAAAACCACACACACATGCGTCCACGCACACCCCCGAACCCACCCGCGCACACACAAACACACACAAAGTTAATTAAGGAAGGGGTGTAGGGGTTGGCGCAAAGGGGCACGAGGTGCAGGAATTCATTAGAGCTCTGCCCCCTCCTTCAGTGGGCAGCCCAGCAGCCACAGGAGTCAATCAATAACATAGATCTGCTGTTGGCCAACAACAATACGCACACATGAACACATGCACAAACACACACACAGACACACACACACACGCACACACACACACACGTATATGGCGAAAGGAGAGGCAGACAAATGGAAGGAGAGGAAGAGAAAGAGAGGGAGAGAGAAAAGAGGGTCATCTCTGACCCCCATCTCCCTCCACTCATCTGTTCATTGGATGAGTGAATGACCCCTGACCACTTTTCTCAGCATCCCCTAGACACGTGCGTCCACAGATGGAACATGTCCGCCCTCCTCGCAGTCATACAGTAACAATGCTTCAGTCACACGCCGCAGATTAAACGGCAGAGTTATGGATCGCCTCACGATGTCCGCGCACCGTTCAGTCAAACTCCTGTCTGGCACAAAAACGCATTAAGTGAAAATCTACGTTTTACACATTAAAGATCAACTCTCTCCATCCTGCCGACAAACTCTGCTGTGCAACCTACAGTACCCTGTTTTCTGAGGACATATCTGCATATCCGAGACTAAGCGTGAAATATTAGAAATTAGTATTCAGCTGACCGCAAACAGGCTTTCGCTTCAAATAATCGGAATATACAGCATAATCCTCCTTCACTTATGTAAGCTTTATCGGGCCTGCGTAGATGGTGTGTTACTTAAACCTCATCCTGTTCTGACAGATAAAATCATTTACCACACCAGAAACAGTCGCACCTAATCCCATGCATGCAGCTTATGGATTTCATCATACGTGAGCCCGTTTGGTTGAGGATTTGTAGACACACATATTGTGGTGTCTTTCAAAGGCAATAGGTTTATCCGGAGTTTTAGAGACACTGTGGTTACATCATTCCTTTGTGCACATATGCTGAGTGTTAACGTAGCAGTTGTCATAAGACAACCTATGAATTTCAATGGCATGGAATATGCCTTTGAACTGCATGGTCAGATACAAAAAACAATAGCATTTTCCTCATCTTTTTTTCCTCTCTTTCTTCTGCCTTTACAGTGCAGCGGTCTCCGTACAGTGAAGGGAATTTTCATTTTCCCCTTCATAAAAGAGTCCGAATAATTTAGATTTCTGCTTTCTGAAGAGATCCTCCGTTTAATTTGGTTGCCATGGTAGCCAGGCACCCTTGGCTTCAACATTTATGCTAAATAAAACCCCCTTTTAAAAGGAGAGACAAATATGTGGAAATGGTGGTTCTCTTTGTTCATGTGTGTTATGTGTGTGTGTGTATATGTGTGTTATGTGTGTGTGTGTGTATATGTGTGTTATGTGTGTGTGTGTATATGTGTGTTATGTGTGTGTGTGTGAGCGTGAGCATGTGTGTGTGTGTGTGAGCGTGAGCATGTGTGTGCGTGTGTGTGAGCGATGCTGCGAGCTATGTAGGGGCTTGAGTGGGAAAAAGCAAAGGAGGAATAAGACTTGCCTTGGAATAAAAGATGTGTGTGTTGAACTATACTTCAGATGTTTGCGAGGAATACTACATTTATCATCTATTGAGAGAGTTATGGCTAATGGATAGAAGATATAGCTTTATGTGCTGTGGTTGGAGGCTGCACTGTATATCTGAGTGATGTGTGTGTGTGTGTGTGTGTGTGCATGCATGTTTCGTGAGGGGAGTCGTGTTATTAGAGAGCGCGCTTTGACGCAGTAAAAAGGAGGAGAGAGAAGGCCTGAAAAGGGAGGGAAGGGTCAGCTGACCCAGTTTGACCTCTGATCTTCTGTTCTGATTGTGTGTGTAGCGAGTTGTGCAAGTGTCTCAACAAATGCCTCCCTCATCTCCAAACGAAGCCTACCGCTGCTGTGAGCAGAGTTTTTATTTTCCAAACATGCAAGTTTTGATGGATAAATGATGAAAAAAAATGAAATAAATATACATTTATACACATCCGCACATGACCTGGCTGTTTATAGAGGCGATCCTTTAACACCTCGAGTCAAACGCACACCATCACCACACCTTCAAATCAACAGAGACAGTAGCCAAACACAATGGAGAGAAAAAAGTCCAGGGTGGTTAAGCAACGAGTTACTGAGGCTTGTCGACCACAAGAGAGCTGTCAGAGAAGAAAGTAGGGCTTGTGTGCATGTTTGAGTATGGGAGAGTGCAAACAAAGGAGAAAGACTCTCTCACTGTGTATCTCAGTGTGTATATGTGTGTGTGACAGTGAAAGACACAGAAAGCAGCCTTGCCCCAAGTCAGCCCGGTTAATGGCTCGGCCAGCCCGAGGTTGAAAAGGACAAGGCATTACAAGAGCCGTGTTGTCACAAGATTCCACCACTTGTCGTGTTGTCCACGCAACATTACAGCGTCATGCTTCCCCAAAAAATGAAAGCCTTCTCCTTCACCTTTTATATTGTGAGTGGCTCCATAAACTGTACGTGTGATTAGTGCGTGTTTGTCCTCGAGTGGACAAAGAGGGGAGGGAAGGTGGAACTTGCTTCCTCAGCATGCCAGAGTTTGAGAGGGTAAAAAAGTAATTTCAGCCGAGAAGGGGGAGTGAGGCACTAAAACAGCTCAAGAATTCAGAGGCAATTTAAAAAGCAGTGTGGGAGAGGGGAATGAAAAAAATGCTGGGTTAAAAAGGAGGGAGGATGGAAAGTAAAAGAGGTTGTTATTCTCTCTCACACACACTCTCTTTCTCTCTCTCTCTCTCTCTCTCTCTCTGTTGTTTTTAGGGACTAGCCGGGCCACAACCTCCAGGAGAGATAGGGAAGGGTGGGTGGTGGTGGTGGTGGTGGTGGTGGTGGTGGGGTGTGTGTGGATAGGGAGGGCAAGCATAAATCAAGTAGAGCCTGAAGGCTTTAGAGGAGGGAGGGACAGAGGGAAGAGAGTGGTAAAGGACAGGGAAGAGAAAGAGAGAGAGAGATGATGGTGCTGGTAGTGATGGTGGTACTGCTGGGGGCTCAGAGAAAAAGAGAGAGTGTGGGTGGAGGGGAGGAGAGGAGAGAAGAGAAGAGGAACACAACGATAGCAAGAGTGGTGGGGTGAGAGGTGGACGGTGGGGTGATAGAGTGTGGGTGGGTGGGTGAGTGAAGGGGAAGCGAGGAGAGGTGAGGGGGAGGTTACAGAGGCTGTGGGAGGGAGGGCTGGGTAGAGACGGTGGGGGCGAACCAGCAAGTGTATGAGAGTGCGTCTACAGTAAACCAGCTAAATTTGAAAATGCTTCCTTTTTCTCTGCTCCTTCGCCCGAATCCACATTAAGGCGGTGTGCATCCGCGAGATGTGATGAGGAGGTGAGCATATAGGCAGAGGAGCTATTATATCAGGAGGTGGTATAATGTGATCTCTCTATAAGGCAGGAACAGGCAACAGTTACCTCCTCGGCTGTTGTTCATGAGGAACATTAATAGAGAAGATATTCCTGTGTTCCAGGTATGATTTGTTCCTCATCTTTTTTAAGTGTTGTCACACTAGAACATGGCGCAACAAAATTCATCAGCACTTCTGACAGCCCACTGCTAAATTCCTGATTCTAGTCCTTTGCGGATGCACACGTTGACAGCTGCAGACAGTATACTGCATAACTTTTAATATACCACTTTCTAGTCCGCTTGGAGTCCACAGACACAAATTTTGGGTCAAATGAGTCCACAGGAACTCTTGCAAATTTGGGGGGGGATGATGAAATATACTTCACTCCCGCCCTAGAGGACCCTCGTTCACTCACTGATGCAGAAGGTATAACACTGGTCTTACGTCCTAGCCAGCACGACAAAGGCTCATTAGTCACAATCAAGGCTTGATTATACTCATGCACATGCATACAGACTGATGCGTACACCTTGGACGAGTAGTTGTTGTTGTACTGCTTTTCTAGTCGACTGGAGTCTGGTTTAAACATGTGTATATATTCCACACATTCACACTACTACCCTTGTAGCACAGCTGCTGCACAGACACAAATTTCAGGCTGCACACGCAATGACGAAATTTACTTTACGTCTACCTTAGCAGACCCTTGCAGACATGGAATATATAGCACAGAGCTTAAGTTAATTCAGGCTTTCTATGTCTGTGTGTCTACAAAGGTACCCATGACATAACTTTTGTCATCTATCCATGTTTGCTAAGATCCATGCTGATCCCTCTGCCGACGCGCAGCCCAAACTGTCCAACCACGCAGATTCTCCGCACTGCAAGCATACATACTGCGCCAGGAATCTTACTTGAAACAAATGCTAGCTATGAGTAGAGGCTATGCAAAGAGATCATCCACACCTGTATAATTTATCACTAAAAGACTTGTAATTAAAGTATGCTGGACTTTGGGGTGCTTTGATTTTTACATGCTTTCCATTGAGTGTAGAAAGCTCTAAATTCTCCATAAATCCCGTGCTATGTCACATATTGGGAATAATCACATAGACACTAGATGCTACAGCTTTATCTGTAACAAGTTGCTGTACCGTGCAAAAAGTGCAAAGCCATAGTAAGTCTTTCAGAAATATCCACCTGAACCCCTTGTGTTTTCCTGTGCTCAGTATGAGGGGCAGTAACCGTCGGCATATACCGACACGCACCTAGTGTTGTATGAATAGAACCACGTGCTCGCTGTCCGATTTGAAAGTCCGCATCAGTCATGTGGAAGCCATGAATTGGCCTTTACTCTCGGAGCATCTTTTGAACTCTGCTGTTTACTCCCCCCTGGCAATTTTTTTCTTAAGACTTACCTCTTTTATTTTCCCCCCTGTTCTGTCTTCCTTCCTTTTGGTTTGTTTTCCTCTGTGTGTTGTAAAGCACTTTGGATCAACTGTGCTATATAAATAACATTGAATTGAGCGAAGTTGAGGATTGTGCACCTTCTCAGTCAATAAGGAATGACTGACGGAGTGAAAGGTCCCCGTGTGAACATACTAACCTCAATGAGCTAATACTGTAAGTTCATACAGTTTATTCAAATGTACTCTATTCGTACCATGACTCCTGTCTTCACACCATTTCTCTTTTGTGGAGCAGTTTATATTTCTGACAGGGGAGGTTAAAATTAAAGTGGAAGTCACAACAGCTCATGAGTCACAATAGTTTCTTCTATTTAGTTTTTCCTCTGCCAAAGCAGGAGCCGAGGCAGAGGTATATTTTCAGTGCTGTTGTTTTGTTTGTTTGTCTGACGGCAGGAGTATGCAAAAAAAAAACTGCTTTAGATTTAGCGTTGATTCATTTGTCCTCTGCCAAGGCCAATGCCCCATCTTCCAATTTAAAGAGAGTGATTCGAATCCGCACCGAAACCCAATGCATTCCCCCTTTACCTTTGCTCCACTTCTCCACCAAGTTTCGTGAATTCCAGCTTGATAGTTTGTTCACTGCAAACCAACAAATGGCACAGAAAATACTGTACGCTCTACCTCCTTGATTAAGTGAACCGATTTACCCTTTTTGCCATTTTACTGTAAGTTTTAGTGTGACCAGGCCTTTTGTGCATCAGGGAACTACAATGGCAAGTGTGCAAACAACTAGCACTGCAAATCTATCAAAGCATAAAGGTGGTCGGGACGAGAGGGAAAACCAAGCTGTCAGAAGTCATTGATGTAAATATAGTTGAAGGTTGTGTGGTAGTGAAGTTCAGAAGGATTTTTTTTATTTTAAATGGCCGAATTAAACACACCAATCAGGCATAACATTATGACCACCTGCCTAATATTGTGTTGGTCCCCCTCATGTGCTCAAAAATGCTTTGAACCATTGGACATGGACAAGAGGACCTCTCAGGGTGTCCTATGGAGTCTGGAACCAGGACGTTGGCACTGGATCCTTTGGGTACTCTGGCTTGTTCAGTGGGGCCTCTGTCAATCAAACTTGTTCCACTGCATCCTGTTGATGCTTGATCAGAATGGGGTGTAGGAAGTGTGGAGGTCAAATCAACATGTTGGGCCATTGTCATGATCCTCAACATGTTCCTGATTGTTTGATGTTTTTTCCATTTGGTGGGGTGAATTTTCCTGCAGGGGTAGACCAGTGACATTTGGGATTTCCATTTGCATGAGGGATTGTTCTTGTTCTGGGACAATGTTTATTTGGGTGTCTAAGTCTCATCAACACAGACACCACAATCCAAGGTTTTCCAGCAGAACAGCACATAGTACCAATATGATCAATGTTATTCCCTTCACCTGTCAGTGGTCATAATGCTGTGGCTGATCGGTGTATGTGTTTTTAATAGTATTCATTATTTAGTTTAATTCGCCATCATTAAACAGTGACTTGATTGATGTCTCAGTGAAACAGAGGAAGCATTACGATTGCGATCAGATTCCGTTTTGGTATTCATTCAGCTGTCTGACAAACGAAACAGAGAAATATGTAAACGAGAACAACTTATCATGAGTTCCGCCAGGTAATCATGGAGAGTGGGAGGCGACAAAACTCAGGCTTAACTTGGCTGTGTCTGTCCCACTCATTAACAGATGTTGACAGTGATCCACAGTTTTGTTAAAGGCAACGAACAAGAGATTTGTTTTCCAGTGTGGACAGAGATCCTTAAAAAAATTTTCATATGCGCATTTTCAAAATTAGCCGCCTTGGTGCGGACGTAGCAAGTGAATGAGTGAGGGAAGGGAGGGAAGGAAGAGCGGGTGAGTGCGTGGGGGATGGAGGATTGCAGGGCTCAAGGTAATCTGGGGAGTTAATGCAGCTTAGAGGGACTGAGAGGAGTGGGAGGGAGGTAGAGAGACGGAGAGAGGGGGAGTGATGGAAGAGAGAGAGAGAGGGAGAGAGAATATAAAAATAATAGGGTCAGCAGGGAAAGAGGGAGAGAGAGAGGAATAAATGAAGATGTATCAGAAACAAAAGCCAAAGCAACTAAGGGGGGGGGAGAGAGAGAGAGAGAGAGAGAGGAAAAAAGGGAGAGGGGAGTGTAAAAGCTAGAGAGAGACAGAGAGAGATAGAAGCGAGAGAGAGTGAGCCGAGTGAGTGTGTGAGAGATAAAGAGTGGGCTAATGAAAGGTAGGGTGAGGCTGAGCGAGTTGGCGGGTAGGAGGGAAGTCGACAGAGAGAGAACGAGAGCGGAGAGAGAGCGGGGGAGAGGTCTGCATGGGGAAAGAATGCTGGGTGGGGAAGGAAGGCAGACACGCAGGGCTTTGTGCTAAGAGCAAAGAGAGAGATCGAAAGATTGAGAGAGAGAGCGGTTACGTTTTGGCTTTATGCGAGGGGTGGGGGGTGGGGGTGGGGGTGAGAGATGGGGGGTGAGGGAAGGGACCTGGTGAGTGAGCCCAAAAGCCACGTCCAGCCACAGTCCAGGGTCGGGTTAGAAGGGTGAGGTGGGACGGAGGAAGGTTGAGAGGAGGGATAATGGAAAGTGGAGGAGGAAAAATGACAAAGGCTCTGGGTGGGGATGCTGTACCGAGCCTGTGGGTTATTGGTGTGTGTGTGTGTGTGTGTGTGTGTGTGTGGGTTAAACACACTCCTCGTCTCGCGCTGACCAACTGAAAAGCTCAAGGCTAACAAGCTAGCTGGAATTACTTCTTTGCTGCGCCGTGGAAATAAATTTGAAACGACTTTTAACAAGCAAAAACAAAGTTGGACAGTGTCGAAATATTTCCAGCTGCCCATTCTGGAGCAGATTGTGGAACTATAAATGAGATGAATTAAGTGTTAAAACACTTGTGTTCAAACAGGTTCAGTGAAACAGACATTGGTGAGGTGAGAAAAAACATTATTAAACCTCCTATTAAACCTATTTTTTGGCAAAAAAAAAAATGTCCAGCTCATCCAAATTGTACTTTCCATATGGCCACAAGGATGTGTGTGAAGTCAATCTCTGCAGCTGCTCATGTCTGACTACAGAGGCCACATCTGCATCTGCTGTGTGCCCTCATGTTTCAGTAAATTTGAATCACTTTTTTTCTTTGTTCTAATCATGAAATGAATGAAATCATTAATGGATAAATTCTAATCCCTGGATTAATGAAAAATCATTAATTAATCACTTGCATTGGACTTAAGTGTGCGGCACCTTCCTGCATATTTCACGTTTTAGCCTTATTGCACTTTAGCATTTTGTCGTGATCTTCTTATCAGCATTTAGAATTTTTCCCAAAATTAGTTCTCAGCAAAACAGAATGAGGCAGATCAAAGAAGCTGCTTGGTTCAAGAAATTTAGGTTTGATTTGTACTATATGAAATAGGTTGGCATTGACATACTAGGTTGGAATGGTACATTAAACCATATTGTTACCACTTTTTGCATATTTATACATCTATAGGGACAAAAAAGACGGAAATGTTTGCTGTGTTAAGAAACCTGTCATTGCACAGCAAAAACAAGATCTCTATTAACTCCGGTGTCCTTAAATCGTTTTACATTTCACTTTATCTGACTTCTTTCAAGAGGGATAAATGTAATGTAGACCGGCTGCTCGAGCACTAAGTGGCTGCCTGACAAATGCACAAAAGCACAACACATGAAGACGTCCACTGCGGTCATACGCCGCAGTCACAACAGGCGGGCAGAGAGCAGGTGACCGGCACAAAAGGTTGCTCCACAAACAGTCAGTGTCACTGTGCTCCATCCACCCAGGGACACTTCACAAAGTGGGAAGCAGGGGGTGTTACGTGTCCTCTGGAGAGCATTAGCGTGCTGTCAGGCTGCCCAGTGACCAGAGAGGCTATTGCCCCTCTTCCCTCTCTCTGCTCATCTCTCCCATCTCATAACATTAAGACTGTGCCTCTCTGTGCTTGTATCCTTGGCAACCTGCCTCCAACAATGGAGAGAGCTCTGGCCTCAGCATGGGAGGAGTATGGTGCCATGGAGAGGAAAAGCAAGGGCGAGGGAGATAGACGGAGATGGGAAAACTGGCAGAGCGGCTGCAGAGCAGGAAAGGGAGAGCGAGGGAATGAGTTGCAGGGTTTGCAGCAGGTCAGAATGAGGGAGCAGAGCGAGAAAGGGTTAAACAGAAGTAGGAAGTGCGACATATGAGATGTGGATGAGAGAGGCGAACCTGAGCAGAGATGCAAGCTTAGCGTTAGTGGATCAGTGGAGATCTGTGTCACTTCTTGAGCTGTTTAAAGTTGGACAGATCTCAAGATCAAGCAGGACAAACCTGAACCTTGAACCTCACGCCGCTCCACGAGCCTCTCAGCAGCCTAAAGCCTGTGAAGATCCAACCAAAATAGAAGATGGCCTCGTCTGACACGGTTCTAATTCCATAATCAGTTCTGGCCCTGCAGCCAACATGGACCTAATGATGAACGCTGATTGTGTAAAATCTCTGTAAAGTTTGGTTTTCTGCATTATTCTTGCTCTTTCCCCCACTTGACTTACCTCAGGACTCATTAAAACCTTTTTAGACATACTTAAAGTCAGATTAAGAGATGGCAGTTTTGGAACGATATTTGCCTGCAAAGCCAGAAACTTGTAAGAGGTTGTTGCTGCGAGGGGGGAAGAAAATCACACGGGACAGGAGAAACAATTGCCACAGCTGAATTGCCACAGCATGCATCCCTCTATGATACAAGTGTAAGAGTTAAGAAGAGGAGAAATCACACTGTGTGGACAGAAGGGAAAAACCAGAGCAAGGGACGCCTGCATCGAGGACTGTATTCATCTTCTCTTCCCCCACTGCAGCCGAGCTGAGCCATTGAGATTAATTGCTTATGATCAAATCAGCAGAAGCTGTGCAAATTAAAGAGCGGGGGCCGCCACCACCACCACCACCACCACCCTCCTCCTCCTCCCTCACCCCTCTCCTCCCCCCGCCTCACCTCCACAACATCTCCCAGCCACCCCCGAGCCAGACCCAGTGGACAGTGTGTGTGACGAGCCGCAGCGCTTATTCGAGGCTACAAACGTGTCATTTCCTCTTTCCCCCCAGAGAGGAGCGTCGGGCGCGGAAAGGGCTCGAAATGGAGCAAAGGGTCGGTCACATGGACACACACACATGCACGCGCACACACACACATAAAGAGAGAGTCAGGGCCCCTAAGCAGAACCACTGATAGCTCAACCCTGCTTCTCAAAACTGCTCCTCTCTCTTCCCTCTCTGACTCTCTCATTAAGAAGCCATTAGAGAGAAGGGCAGCGTGAGACCACATGACCCCTTTCTAACCTCTGTAACACACCCCTTAAAGGCAGGGAGGAACGGGAGGGGAGTGGGAGAAAGGAGGAAAATATATAAACAGAGTGAGACAGCAAAAGCAGAAGGGAGAGGGTGAAAGGAAAGGATGGGGAAAAGTTAAGAAATCCTGAGCATGAGCTTAATTTTCCTCAAAACATGTCCATGCGATGAGTTAATTCCAATGTTTCCAGTGCAGTTTTGGTGTTTTTCTAGTCAATGACAGATCACATCAGCAGCGTCATGAAAAATGATGTCCTGAACTTGTAATTGCACAGCAAAAAAGGGTGACATTATGTCACTTTAGCGGCACTCGCTCGTATAAAACGTTCTCCGACTCACTGCCGGATGATCAGACGTGCTGTTTGCGGCGTGCTCAGTGGAAGCATGGAGAGGATGAAAACACGGCAGACAGAGGAGGTCTGCATGAGTCAGAGTGGCAGCGAGAGGTAGAGAGGCGTGCGATAAGTATGCAGTGACTTTAGGAGAAGGGGATAATTTGGGAGTGGAGGGGAAGACGGCTGGGCTGCTTCCTTAGTCGGACACAGGAATGTGGAGCGGGCGGATCCCAAAGAGTGTGTGTGTGTGTGTTTCTATGTGTACGTGTGCGTTTGTGCCAGACAGGAATCCCTAACCCCCACAGACTTCGGCTCCACTTATCAAGGCCTATACAGAGGGGTATGGAGGGGGAGACAGGGGAGGCTGGGGGGAGACGGGCCTGTGTGTCCTGCGCTATCAAACCCACCTCTAACCCCCATCGCTCGCTCTCTCCACTCATGTACAACACACACATGTGTACACACAGAAACACACACTAAACCTTAAAGTTGGATGTCTCTGAGGCCAAATGAACTATGGGGAGGCCAAACAGTTTAACCGCCAAACAAAACCTGCCAGCATCACAATTACACAATCACAATTACACATGCACACGCTTCTCTCTATCTCTGCATCAACACCTAAAAGAAACTTCTTCAAGCCTCCACTTTCTAATATGTAGTTTCTCATTCACTCTAAATTCATGAGGGCCCCTTAAACTTTTTTTTTCCCCACTCAGGTCAGGTGTAGTCTCAACTGGGGAATTAGTGTTAATGAAAAGAAAAAAAAAGACAGAGAGAGATACGGGCACCCCTGCTGGGGGAGGTCCCACCTGAAACAAGCCCATGACCCATTTCAGATTCAGAGATATGAGGAAGAGGAAGAGCAGTGGGGGCTGAAAAAAAGAAAGAAGAGAGTGGAAAAGAGATTAAATGGATCAGATGAGGTTATTCTTCGCATGCTGCTGCTGGAATATGAGGGTAACAAGGAGGAAAGAGTTGCAGGGAGGAAGGTGGAAACAATGAGGAGTGCGGGCAGCCAGGTGATCTGGGGCAAAGGGGTTGTGGAAGAGAGGGAGGCAGTGGGAACAAAGGAGAGTTTGGCCTCCTTTAAAAAAAACAGATTATTTAGAGAGCTGGAGCCCTGATGTCAATTCCAGGTTAGCTGTTGGTGTAACAGAGGAAATATTTATGTAAGTTTATCAGGGCACAACTCTTCATTTTACACTGTTCTGTGATAAACTGCTCATACACGAGTTCAGAATATAGACAGTATAATCAGAGTTAGATTGACTTGACTGCCTAATGTGTGTGAAGCACGTTGCTCAATACCTAAAACTAAGAAGACAGATATATCAGATAAAATCAGATAAAACTTTCATATAGCAACCTGAAATTTGGTACATTAGTGGACAAGAAGTAAAGGAAATCAAAAATGTAAAAAAAAAAAAATTGAATTCACATTTCAGTATGTTTAAAGAAAGCAAGAAAACCAATGAAAAATCTATATTTAGTGTGCTATATTTTCATGACGACTGTAATTATTTATGCTTAGAAATATGATGGTATGAGTGGATTATAAGCAGCTACTGGACCTTTTTATGCTCCACATTTTTGCTCACTGTGGCCTCATTTTTCACTGCAATATAAAGTCACACACCTCTGTGGAAACAGCACCACCGAGACCAAAAGCAGAGAGAATTCAAACATGTCTTTTGTACAGCATAAGAAAATTATAATGCCATAAACCGTATAAACTGAAAGTTAAATTCCTGTGATTATTAATTAAAAAAATAAAATGAAAACCTGGAGAAGTGTGGCCAATACTGGAAAATCTCTGCATATTTTAGAAATTTTGCTGCTTAGATTTCTAATGTTTCCTTATTTGTCTTTTCTGTGCTGTGCAGTTGAACCTGGTTATGTCAAAAAGTCCCTGAATTTTTCTCATGTGACTGCTGGTTGACAGTAATGGTTTCACAGTTTGAGCAAGGAGCCCAGAAGTTAGTTTTTGTTGTCTTGTGAAAGCAAACGGCACATTTCTGTTGTATTTTTAAATGAGACATGTAGAATAAAAATATTTTGATGTAAAATCCTAATTTTAAGCTTAGATTTGGTTAAGTTGTTCAATGATGAGCAGTTCAAGGACCGTTGGGGAGTTCAAAAACCAATAATTCTTTCGGCTTTTACAGTTTCTGGCTCTGACAAATGGTATAATTTTGGCTATGTTTTAAAAACAACATGTCCGTCAAACCCACTGGTGGGTTTTGGGGTTCAGAGGGTTAAAAACAGACGAGCAAACAAGACGGATCCAACAAGGAGGAAGTTTAACCTACAGCCCTGCCTCAATTTGAAGCCCATGTAATGTGAAAATGTGAAGCCACACACACACACAAATGCAAGCGTCCGCATACTGTAGACAAGAAGTGGCTCTAGCTCCAGCGTATGACATGAGTGAAAGCAGAAGTGACAGTGTGAATTGACAGGATGTTAAGGAAGCTCCAAACAGACAGAGGGAAGGAGGGATAGAGGAGAGAAGGAGGGGACAAATAGTTGTGAAGGACAGACAGTGGCTTCCAGGACTGTCTTCAGCGCCTCTGCAACTATCAGACCCAAAAAGAACCACACACAAACACACACACACACACATGTACACAGCCGAAGCCATAATTGTCCCCTGTGGTGATTTTGGCCTCTCCCTCCTAGTTTCTCAGCGCTGTTGGCCAACTCTTCTGTATCTTTAACACTTTCTTTTTTCCTCTTTTGAAAAGAGAGAAGGAGGGGGTGGGGTGGGGTGGGGTGGGGGGGTTGTCACTAGAGAAGGAATGAGGGATGAAGGAGAAAGAAAGGTCCAAAGGAAGGAGGTGTGGAGGGGTGTGACAGCGGAAAAGGGGAACGAAGGGAAGGAGGGGAAAAAGGAGGGAACGAATGTGTAAGAGGAAGGGAGACTTTGCCCTCCAGCGGGAACACTCCCACGATTGTGTGTACACATGACTGAGTGTGTGTGTGTGTGTGTGTGTGTGTGTGTGTGTGTGTGTGTGCGCACACGTCTGTGTGTGTTTGTGTGCGAGCTGTGTCACAGCCAAACCGACACACCCACAGGCTGTAGACCTCTATATCCTGTTCGGGTTGTCCGTTTGTCCAAACATCATGCGCCCACCTCCCCCTCTTCCCCTCCCTCCTCCTCTTCCTTGTCGCTCCCCTTTTCTAACTGGTCTGACGGGGGTAGAGGCCGCCAAGGGAGTGGGTACAGTAAATAGAACAAAGCCACCTTTCTAAAATAAACAGAGCGGGAAAAAGAGGAACTTCAGGTTGACTGAAAATGAGAGAGAAAGAGAGCACGGATCCCACCATGAGCTTACGAGAAAGTACTTTATTTTTTAAGGTTAAACTCGTCACTAAAGTTACCGTTTTCTGCTTCTCCCTGTCAGTCAGCCTGCCAGCGTATATGTCGGCCCCTTGCACATACAATTTACTAGTCTCGATATCCCGGCTGCTTGCGCTCGACTAACTCTTGGTGAATGCTGGGTACAGTGTGACACATAAGCCACAGTGAGCAGAGCTGCCAGGCTCACGGTTACAGGGCCCATTACTGGCTATCAGATCACTGTAGGAGTGAGGGAGAGGCATTCGAACTCGCATCACATCACATCTCATATCTCCAAAAGAGGAGCCTTGTCATGGATCCTCCATCGGAGAGGAGAAGCAGGAGGCCTTGCTCAAAGCTTGTTGTTTTTGGTTTTAACAGATTTCTAAATACTTCAATTTTTAAAAAGAAGTAGATTGGTTTAAACTTTCTTTTAAGAGTTTTAGGCTCCAAGGCATCCAAAACTCGCCATTGATTTGCTGCTGGACGAGGACAGCAATCGTCAGACTTTACAGAAAACAAGTTCCTCATGTTAACTAAACAGAATTTTGTGTATCCTTTCCTCTTAATCATCTTGTACCAATCAGATTTATTGTGCAGAAAGAGAAATATCACATGACACAAAGTTACTGCATGAGGTGAAAGACAACTGAAGCATTTAGCGCCTGACTTCTGCAACACGCGTCAGAATTCACCCAAAAATCTACTTCCTGTCCAAATATTTAAAGGTTTACAGTTTTATTCCTGTGTTTTAAAGTTTTCATCAATTGTGCCAATGTGCAAAAATGCAAACTACAGGCGATATAACATGAAGGGAGTCGTAGATGACATTTAACTACCATATACATAAACTATTTCCTGTTTACAGCTGCCAAAGCACTATGGGAGCTGTAGTTCCAAGATGTGAATTATAATAATCACACAAAAGGAAGCAAGACATGCACTGATCAGGCATAACATTATGACCACCTGCCTAATATTGTGTTGGTCCCCTCGTGTGCTCAAAAATGCTCTGAACCATTGGGCTTGGACAAGAGGACCTCTCAGGGTGTCCTCTGGGGTCTGGAACGAGGACGTTGGCACTGGATCCTTTGGGTACTCTGGCTTGTGCAGTGGGGCCTCTGTCAGTCAAACTTGTTCCACTGCATCCTGTTGATGATTGATCAGAATGGGGTGTAGGAAGTTTGGAGGTCAAATCAGCATCTTGGGCCATTGTCATGTTCCTCAACATGCTCCTGATTGTTTGATGTTTTTTCCATTTGGTGGGGTGAATTTTCCTGCAGGGGTAGACCAGTGACATTTGGGATTTCCATTTGCATGAGGGATTGTTCTTGTTCTGGGACAATGTTTATTTGGGTGTCTAAGTCTCATCAACACGGGTGGCAAAATCCAAGGTTTTCCAGCAGAACAGCACATAGTACCAATATGATCAGTGTTATTCACCTGTCAGTGGTTTTAATGCTGTGGCTGATTGGTGTATGAAACAATAACACAACAATAAAATGAGTCATAAACTCCATTAATAGTTGCTATTTCAATGTTGGACTTTCAATATCTACATTACAGCAGAGCAGGTTTTGTGGGGGCACAGTTGTCTTAATTTTCTCTGGGGGTGGGGGGGCGGTTACAATGTCTGTCTGAAAACCTTTGGCTGAATAGAGAGTGAGGCGTAAACAAGAGAAAAACACAAATGTCCTGCTGATTATGCACCAACTTACTTGTTAAACCCTCCGAGTAAGTTTAACAAAAAAAAAAAACACATTAAATGTTAAATTACAGTGTGTTCACGAGGCAAGTGGCATTTTAAAAATCTGCTTTGACCCAGATTTGGGTATTATTGATTTTTTATTATTTTTTTTGTAGACGAAAATAAGCTGAAATCATGCGGCATTCCATCCTTGATGTAAGAGCATGATTGTCTTTTAGAAAGTAAGCAAGAAAGCAAAGACAAATAGTCCAAAGGCCCTCAGGTATCATCTTTTTCCAAATTAGAATAAATAACTGAGCTGGAGAGGACGTGGAGTGTATTCTCCTGAATTTATAGGCGTGTGTTTGATCTACAAAGTCAACTCTAACCATTAATACATCAGTGTGTAGATACTTTGGGTTTTGCAGTGGAGTTTGTGTTGATATGTTAAGGCCAGTTCGGGTTTTTTTAAGCTTTGGGGGTACTTCTGTGAATGTTCAACAGCAAAACCCTCCTCTTTGACCCACTCCACCCCTGCGCCGTGCCAACAGGACTTCCTGTCAAGATGCATTCTGGATAGTTTAATTCTTAGACCTGAGCGATCAATGCCAAGAAGTGTGTGTGTGTGTGTGTGTGTGTGTGTGTGTGTGTGTGCGGCATTTAACCACATATATTTTGAAGTGACATGCAGGGATTGCACTGTACATAAATTTTATAGGACATTTTGCAGGTGTTGGGCAGGTTTATGTTTTATATACTTGTGTGTCCGTTAGCGGTTCAGAGTGTACAGTATGTGTGTGGGCCGTGGCCGACTACACGTGGGCCCAACCCAGGTGCACTCAGGGTGGGATGGCTAATCTTTAACCCCCCACCCCCAGCCTCTAAACACACACACACCACTTCTTCTTCTTCCTCCTCTTCTTCTCCACCCAGCAATCCTTCTCCGGCCTGTTCCAGGGGCAGGAGGCAGGGAGGTGGGGGGTGCTGACGTTTTGGAAAAAAGCCACGGTCAGGAGTGGGGAGGGGGCAGCTTCCTGTCCAAAATGGTTCTTTTAAAGCCAGAGAATTATAAATAGAGCAGGTGTCAGTATTGAGAACTAAGAGAGAGAGAGAGAGAGAGAGAACGAGAGTGCTGTGAGAGAAAAAGACAGACAGCAAGAGTGTGAAAAATTGTGCGAATGTGTGTGTGGTGTGGTGTGGTGTGATGGCGTGGTGGAGTAGAAGAAGGGGCTTTTAGCTGGTGGACTGCCCATAAAGTCCAGCAGGATGTGAGGTCATATGACAAAGATGGCTGGTGGGCGGTGAGAAATGATTGGTTACCACAGTGATAATAGAACTTTTTTTTCTTCTTAATTTAGTGGGGACTGAACAGGAGGCTCACTTGAGAGGAAAAAAAAGGGGGGGGGGAGCAGTATTACAGTCTTCTGTCACAACTCCCCCAAGAATAAAAAACACAAGTGAAGGATGAGGATGGGGGGGGGGTAAATGAGTTTGTGTGAAAAAGAAAAAAAAAGGGGGGGATGGAGGGAGTAGAGGGAAACTGAGGGAGGTGGGGTGAGCAGGCCACAAAAGTCAATAGGGTGGGAGGAAAAGGGCTGAAATCATCTATGCAGTCAGAGGACAAAGAAGCAGAGCAAACAGGGGGTGGGTGAGACAGAGCGAGGCGCAGAGAGAGGCCTGGAGTACAAAGACAGCAAGAGACAGAACTGATAATAGACTGACTGTGGAAAAAGTGAGAAAGATGAACCAGGAGCCACCAAACAAGAGAGAAATAGACAGAGAAGGGAGAAAATACAGCAGTGAGAGGCCTCAACACCATGTAGCGATCTAACCCATCATGTGTCAAACACCGAGCCGCGAAGAAAGGGGTTAAAAATTAAGTCCACACAGTCTGAAATATTAAATCTATTTTGGTTTTTAATGAAGGAGGAGTGAATTAGGGAGGAAATATGAGAGTAGATTATTAAACCGAGAGCGAGGAAAGAAGGGAGAGGAAAAAGTGGAGAGGTGTGTGAGGGGTGAGGGGGTTGAAATCTGTTCACGGTGTTTTAAATATTAAACCTATTTCAAGTTTAATGAAGTGCAAATACTATGGGGAGAGTCTTAACTGGAATACAGAGAGGAAGGGGCCGAAAGGGGGATCCGATTCATTATTTCAAGTGTTCACCTTTAGACTGCGGAGACTTGGGGAGAGGAGCGCAGGGAGACGAGGAGCGGAAGAAAAGACAAAAAAGAGAGAAAGTTTATGCGGAAGTGCAAACTAGAAGGCGGTTTTGAGATCACCTGTCTGTGGGCCCCAGGTGAGTCCAGGAGGCTCGAGAGGATGAAGATCTGAGTCTCAAAGAAGCCAAAGCATGCAGCGGCGCTAACTGCAACGCTCCTGAGCTCGCAGGAATAAACAGGACACGGTTCTACGGAAAAATGATTTAATTTTTTTTTTTTAGCACGTCTCCGTGGGCATGTGTGTGTGTACGTGTGCATTAGTGGTTGAGGAGGGGAACTCTGAGGCCACAGAGCGGAGAGGAAGAGAGTCAGATAAAGATGTTGGATTTCAAAAAAGAATTTCGATGTAATCAATGTGCAACAGCTAGAGGGAAATGGAAAGAACAGCCCACGTGTGATTGAACTGTTCACGTCTACATAATCAGATGCTCTCAGCTGTGTGTATGTGAGTGTGTGTATATCACACCGGCCATGCACCGGATTGCCAAAATCCCCCAAGCTGCCACTAAAGGTCACCGTGTGTGTGTGTGTGTGTGTGTGTGTGTGTGTGTATGTGTGTGTGCGTGCGCGCTTTAATATCAACAGAAAACACAAAAAGTATTTCCAGTGCTGTTATTATGTGGGATAAAGATCAAGTTGGTGTTTGCCCCAAGTATAAAGGCAGTAGGAAAGAAATCAATCGTTAACTCATGTTTTCACCAGCTCTGGCTTCTTCTAAATCTGAGAGGGCAGGTGTCAAAGACAGAAAAAAAAGAGTTCTGCCTCCAAAATGACAAAAGCACCTTTTTGAAGAGGTGACACCTACTTTCTATTAAAATGAATAAAAAGCACAAGGTGTAAACCAAATACTGAAATCTTCAAATGGCAGAAGGTAAGGCCTTTGCGGACAAAATGGAAAACCTGTATTTTAGAAATACTTAGTCACAACTGTGATGCAATTATTTTATATATATTGCTATTTAAACCTCTATGTGATGTCTGGAAATACTTGTAAAGACTGAAATATAAATATAGACCAACACATGTATGACTACTTATGGTGCATGGCATATAATATGGAATTTGGGGTGCTACTTTTTTTATTTTTACATTAAAATTGTTTCTGTTATTCAACAAACTGATTAGCGGATTCAGCACAACACAAATTAAACAAAGGAGAACTGTTTAAAAAATGTTGACTCTTAATATTCAAACCACTGCCGTCTTTTTAATCCAGGTCTGGAAGAAGCAGCGGGGGCCAAACTAAAAATAATTTGAGGTAATCATTTAAAGGTTCAGGACATAAGCAAGGCAGGAGAAGCAAACTATTTAAAAACCCTCCTCGAAAAATTGTCACCTCCAATATAGCGCTGCGCAGAGAAAACATACACACGATCAGTTCACCGAAATACAAGCGGTGCCAGTTTGCTTCTCTCCGCTTCACATGTGAGATTTCAAAGATTTGTGTCAGCAGACAAGGTGCGCCTAAGAACTGCGGAGATCAAGCATTAGCAAGCGAGAGAAAAGGATGCTGAGTGCTTAGTGGCCTCTGTAATGACATCAAGTGAACGCAGCAGATGTTTGCAAGGGAAGGGGATCTAAAGAAAACAAATCCTAATTCCTGCAGCTGTTTATGTCAACACTGGCACATGGCATTTTCATGGGACGCTTTGAAAAAGGCTGCTGCGCTAATACGCCGAGCCGTTACACAGCCATATATTATCCTTATATTACGGAATAATCCAGTGGAAATCCTCGGTCAGGCGGCCCCTGGCGTTGTGTGTCATACGTGCGTTTCTAATAGTAAAGCGTGGACACTGATTACAGATTAATGGTAGAGAGGGAGAGAGTGTCCAGGCACTTCTCATCAATAAAGAATGAAGCAATTAAGCTAATCTCAGACTGAAGGTGCCCTTTCTCCTTAATACCCACCATATCCCTTCATGGAAACCAACAACTGCACTTTATGGAACAACAGCCCCTTAACTTAACAGCACAAATATCCCTACACAAAAAAAACGCTGCTGAAACGATTAGTCGACTAATCAATTATACACTGATCTCAAGTTGTAAAGCACAAAAGTGATTAACAACATCAATGATGGCTGCATTCTATTTAGATGAAACTGAGCCATCACTACTGTCATTATTTACACCTTCGCTTTTCCAGCTGTGGCAACAGAGAATGTTTGCTGTGAAAATCGCTCGATCAACAGAAACTTAAACGGCTCTTTTGATACCAGATAAATGATTTATATGCAAACATTACAGGTTTCCAGCTACTAATACATGAAGATGCTCTCTGATTTGTACGACTGACAGATAATTTGCTTTTCGTTTGCTCGGATGAACTTGTCCCACACGCGCACGACAGCAAAACTAATCAAACAGAGGAGGAATGAGTGGTAATTACAGAGTTTGTTGCCTAAAGAATACAGTAGTGGACCTGCAGTGGTCACATAATTCAAAGAAAGCAGCGAGGGCTTTTTATTTTCCATTTGTAGTGATAATGCAACAATCACAGCCATCTGTTGTACATGTTTTAAATAAGTTTTCATGGTGAAATTAATACATATAGATGATAATGATCTCTGCAATATTAAAATGTCTATTCATGAAAGAATCTATGTACTGATATGTGCAGTACTGTTATTTCTAGCAATAGTATGTGTGTATATTTTGGTTTATTTTCTATTTTTGTACTGATATGTTGCCTTCGCTGCTGTAACACTGCAAATTTCCCCACTGTGGGATTAATAAAGGCTTATCTTATCTTATCTTATCTTATAATTTTAATTTTGGCAAGTGCTTAAAGTATTTCATCATTAGAAATGTTTTTCTTTGTGTGAAGCAACAACAAAAAACCTTCACAGCTCTTAAGCAGATCTTATGTTATAAAGCTGCATAATTTTTCAAGTGCTATACTGACCATTGGGACAAATCCGAGTGAGCCACCGCATGCTGCGCCAGTGGACCATCAAAAAAAAAAAAATCTGTAAAGTTGTTCATCTCCTTATTGGTCCTTTCCGTGTGCCTGAACATGGGAGTGTTTATATGTAATCAACCTTCATCAGCCCGACCTGCACGCCCCCCCACCTCCCCTGGGCCAATCTCCGCAGATAAGTCCAGGTCCTGAATGTCTCTCCCAGTACACACTTAGATAATGTAATCACGTTCTAATATACCAGCATTAATAGTATTACATCACTTTGTAACTCTTAGGCCCCATCCATTTGCTTGTTCATCTGATTCGGATCTTTGACTGCGGGTCACAAATTCCTGGACTTAAGCAGACTTAAGTGCGCTAACTCTCGTAAAACTCACGGACCTCCTGTATATTTTTGGACCTGACTTGCATGATAGAATTAAAAGAGCATTTTCGCAAGCAAAACATCCCCAACACAGGATAATAATGACCTCACTAAACCTGTTCAACAGCCCCCCAAACATTCACTAAGCACAAAGACAACAACCCCCTACTCAGCACACTGTAGTGAAACGTATCCTGATTTACACCACCACTCTGAGGTTTCACTGCTAAATGGCAAAGCCGTCCCTCTTAAAGGAGACCCAATCCTCCAATTCTTCACCATTTTGAGCCCAAAACCCAGTCGGAAAGGGACTATAAATGGTTGTCTTTTGGCGAACACCATGTGAATCTACACCAGCAGCAACACTACACTTCCTCTAACCTTTAGGTGAGAAAACACCTTTCTCATTAACCACCGCCAGACTTAAACTCTACCTTCTGCCACAGGACAGAACTGTGGAGCAGGCCAGTGGTCCTAATAGTGGCATTTACCTGGATGATGTGTGTGTGTGTTTATGCCTGTGTGTGTGATTCTGAAGCCCTAGACAAGATGTACTTGGCCACCATAAGAAGGTCTGACTACAGGTCACAAGATTCTGGGACTTAGGACACTTAAGCAGACGAACCGTCATAAGCCCACACATATGCTCTGTGCAATCTGCATTTCTATTTTGTCTTTGTTATTTTTTCCCTCGCTCTTTCATTACCCCTCTCTTCTACCTCTCTTTCGCTCCTTCCTTTTCCCTCCTCACGCCCTTTCCAGAAGGTCCTTCCCTAAACCCCAGAGAGAGGGGGAGGAGCCTGGGATGGTGAGGACACGCTGGTAATCCGTGCAGTGACCCAGGTCAATTCAATTATCCTGTTTTCTTTCGCTGCGCGATGCGTGTGCCCATTTCACAGCCAACTCCCTTAATGCGCCCAGGATTAGCTTCTCTTACTTTTAATGATCTACCTATCGACGCCTTGGGCCCCACTGCGCGTGCACACACACACACGCGCACGCACACACAGACACACAAACACACGCACACACAGGTACGTTTTTTATGTGTAAGTTTTAGTGTATAGGAATTTGCTAAACAATTCAGCAAGGCTGGGAGATCAAGAGAGGCTTTCTCAAAAATAAATATGTGTTCATGAGTGTGTTTGTGTATGCATTTGTTTGTTTATGTGGGAGTGTGGCTTACATAAACTGCAGTAAGGAGAGGATTGTATTATCCATCTGCATTTACCCAGGCTTCACCTCACACCTCCAAGATTTGAGATAATCATCTTAGGCCTTACACGTTAGTGTATAAGCTCGCTAATCTCAACCCCGGAGGAGGAAAAGAGGTCATTTTATACTAGTAAACTGTGCTGATGGCTGACATGCATTGAAATATCCATGCAGGATTCAAAGTATTAGGCACTACTGTACTGCACTATGAAGTGTCAGGCGTACTGTCTTGCACATGAGCGTTATAAAAGTCCACACAGCAAAGTGATTGCTTCCATGCCACTACTGACCTAATAGTTAGAAGAAGAAGTTTAAAAGATAAATTAGATTTTGCTACAGTTAGGTGTTGAGATCACACTCTCACCCAATTATCTAACCTAATCTTATTATCCCACCAGTCATTCACTAATCACACGACTGGATAACTAAGTAGAGGATAGCGTTACGAAACTGTAGCAACTCAAAGTCATCAAACCAGTCTCGCAAAGACTTTTCAAGATGGGAAGGCTTCTTTTTTTTTGGCCTACATCCATCCCAGCAAATTTGAGATCCCGTCCAAGTTAATTCCACCTGCTGTTGTGACATTAAACTGATAATCTAGCCACTAAATCCCGAAAACACCTGCCTTGTTTTTACCATTGCTGTGGATGCACTTTCCACAAATAAGAGACAGAACACTGTGAGAGGTTAGTCAGTCTTACCTGGGATGTCCTGACCATTGTAGCTCCATCCAGCCACAGCCAGCATGGAGGGCAGAGGGGATCCAGGCCTGCTGTCCCTGTCTCTCTCCCTGTCCCGCTCTCGGTCCCAGTTCCTCTCAGCCTGCTGGGTAATATGTCTCACTGTGTCCTTGTTCTTCCTGTTCTTCCTCCGCCCCGACCCTGACAGGGGTTGCCAGGGGCCTTCTCCACCTCCTCCACCGGCACCAGCCCCTTGCTCCCCTTGGCTTTGGGCTGCCCCCCTGGGAGTGTCCCGGGGATGAGAGGAGGAAGCAGGGGACACTTGTTCTTCTTTGACAGTGACAGGCCTATAGTCATGTGGCCAGGCGGGTTGGGAGTCGTGGCAGGCCTCCTCTTGGCTCTCATGGCTCTTGGGGGGTTCTTGGTCCTCCTTTCCATACGTGCTGCCTCCCTCGTGGCAGCTGGCGATGGCTGAATCCCCAGAGGAGTTGGCCGGGCTGGTGCGGCGTGCTAGCCAAGGGGAGGTGCTGCGACCAGACATGATGGAGGCCAAGGCTTCGGAAGCCATGCCCACTATTCCCCCTCCACCACCTCCTAAACCTGCTCCTGCAACACCCCCTGCTCCCGCTATACTCACTCCTCCTCCACCGCCTCCGACTCCCCCACCTCCACCGAGGCCGGCGGCGGCAACGGCTCCCATTTCAAAGTCGGCCAGTTCGTCAGCCATCTCAGAGCGGATGCTGATGTCCAGCGCAGCCTTGATGAAGCTATGGCAGGCCTGGACAATGTCTGTCATCTGCAGGTAGCTGGCGGCTGACATGACCTCGATCACATTCTTACTAGTGAGGGCAAGGTGCGCTGAGTACATGAAGTCCAGAATGGCTTTGAAGCCTGTCGCCGTGACGATGTCCAGGTGAGTGACAGTAGTCTGGTGGTGAGGCTCTGCCCCTTTCTTAACCTGCAGGGTGACAAGACAAAAGTGCTTCCTCGCTTATTCATCTCAACCTATTTTAACACAACTTCTGAAACTGCTTTACCAGCTTGATAAGACACAAAAAACAACATATACAGGACCCTTACCTGGCAGTAAAGCGTCTTGAAGTAGCGTGAGGAGCCCAGGAGGACGTTCTTATGGGCCTTGAAGATCTTTCCGTCCACGATGACACAGGCGTCGCAGAGGATGCCATGCTGCCTCTGCTCGTTGAGCTCTCTGAGGAGCTGACGGTAGTGAGACGAGATCTCCATGTCCTCCTTCCTGTTGTTCATCTGTGTAGCTGAACAAAAGCCTCTCCTCCAAACATCTGCTGAAAAATGAAAGACACAAGCAACATGACTTAGGATGTAGCATTTATCAAAAGTAAAGTACACCGCACCATTAAATGTACAGTCTGCACATTTGATTGCTGTAATTTTACAAAGATGTACAGCAGCAGAAATGTAGAGCACAACAGCAGTGAAATCTGTCATACAGTGTATTTCTAGAGAGGAAAATGAGACAGCAACGTATTCAAGCAGGTCTCCTTTAAGTTCATATATATGGCTGGTAGCTCTATGCAAATCACTGATTTCATTTAAATGTAATGTGGGGGAAAAAAAGTAAATTTAACTGAACCACTCCTTTAAAAGATAAGCCAGGGTAAGGATATGTCAGTAATGACTGTGACATAAAAACAATGACATCAATAGAAACCACATCTCAACTGCTGTAGTTTGATGTCTAAAAACAGCCCGGTAACAAATAGTCAAAAATCTCTGTTTAAACCGAGTCTGACAGGTTCATTTATGTGTGCGTGGGAGTGTGTGTGTGAGAGCGAGCGTGTGTGAGCTCATTAAAAATGTCAGTTAAAAAGTGTAACACTTTCACAAAACAGTTTTGAGCTAGAAAAACACCTCATTTAGTACAGACCACTTTACCATTAAATTTATCAATAAACACAACCTCAGTTCCTTGTTATTTTTTTTTTCATCTCGTTTCGACTGTGAATATTCAATCAACTGTCTAGTTAAGACGGAAATTCACTCTTGAACCTTCACCTCAGTGTTTCAGATCTCACACGGTTCAGTCGAGGTTGTGAACACAAAGTTTTTGCTGAAAACTACAGAGAAAGGACCCTTAATGACAATTTGCAGAGCTGCTCAACTGTCAGTGAATGAAGATCCAGCTCTCGTTGACGTGATTCATGGCATCGTTACAGGAATACTGCTATGTTTTATTAAAATTTTCACCGAAAAAAACCCCCACAGAGATGCTCACGATTTGAATGTTTACTATCTATCAGCCCATAAAGTTTGCTCTACTTCTGGCTTTCGGGCACACAAATATTGATCTCCGATGTAAGTGGGCTTTCGCTTGAGTGTAGATAAAACATTATAGCCTGTGTTTTTTCCCCTGCTGTGCACAGGTTAGATGACATACAAGAGGCATTGTGAGCTCACGCACAAGAGAAGGGGGATGCAGGAAAAAAGGCCACGGCGAGGGGAGTGCAGAAGGAGACAAAGAGAGAGCGCTGAACATCGCTATGTTGAACCATGCAATGAGGTGGCGGGAAAACAAAGAGAAACCACATAAGCCCTAGCAAACACAAGCATGCATACACACACGTGGCACGAGAAGAAGAAGACACACACACACACACTCAGGCAGTACATTAGCCGGAGCATTAGCAGCCGCCGCTCCTGCTCTTGTCTCGGTGAGGGCTAAATCGCGAGGACGCAGAGTGTTACCAAACGCAGCAGTGATTTGTTTTGGGAACGCCACAGCTGTCAGCTCTCATGGGCCATTCTGAGAGATGACAGCTCGGGTTGACCAAGGTGACAGCAGCGTTTGCTCGGGGGCCGGCACACTTCAGGTCATGTTTAGCAAAGCTCTGCTCAACCTGATGGCTTGTAAGATCAGATAAATCCACAGTGTCTCCCACGTCCACTTGGACAAACACACCTCCTATGAACAGCAGCGGACAAGCGGACGGAGTGATGGTGACAACTGCTGAGGCCTCCCTTGCTGAAGAGAAAATAAATAAATAAATCGATCGATGCGTTTCTAGCTCAACATCTTTCACTCTGATTGGCGCATTCTTAAAAGTCGCAGAGAGAACTGCGAGGAGGAAGGGAACTTGGATGCAGAATAGCAGTGTCCCTCAGAGTCTCAAAAGGCAAGTTTTGACGCAAGTGTTTTTATCCTCTGCCTCACACATTTCTTAGAAAAAAATAAATCTATTGGCGGTCTAACCTTGAGATATTCTTTCCTGCATTGCTTGATGGAGGTATTGAGAGTCTTCACCTTTCAACTTTGGAGACAAACCGAGCAGCTTTAAAGACACAGCAGCGCTGCTCCTCCTCTCTCTGCTCTTCTTCTCTCAGGGCCACTGATACATTCAATTGTATAGCCCAGTCTATAAGATAGGCTCCGTCTCAGAGCTGTATAAAACACAAAAGGAGTCATTTATTCACCAAGACATATTCCTCCCATTCCTATTCCCCTTTTTTTGTCCTAGCCAATGCGGATGGTGAAATAAAGGGTCACTGTAGAGCATACACCGGTCAGCAGCTTTCATTTGAGACATGTATCTGATGGCAGCTTGGAGGAGGCAGTGAAAGAAAGCTGGCTATACCAAATCAGCAGCTGGAGCAAGACTGCCATCGCTCAGGTGTTGCATTTAGGGGCCACCCGGCTCTCCGTTTCCACCTCCTGCCATTTTCAGAGTTCCGGTTTCAACAATGACGGGCTCTCGATTTTGACAAACAACATGCTAATCACAGCCAAAGCAAGCCATTCAGCAGGAGAACCAGTGATTTTAAAGGGTCTCTTCATCTAAATTACAAAAAAAGGAAAGAAAAAAAAAACTGACCTCTGCGTTATGTGTTAAGATATTCATCTATTCATATTTGAAATTTGTGCTTCCACACAAATGCAATTTAGGTGAAGGGAATTTTGTACGGCGCAATCAGCATTTATTCAAAAAAAATTAAGCAGCGGTAAACTTACAGCTTCCTCAAATACGAGAATTCAATGCCTTTCTGAACTGAATCTCCATGGTTTGGAATTAGACATTTTATTCCATCCTCTTGGACTTTGGAAAATTGCCGCAAGCATTCTCACAAGAGGAATAATTGGGAAAATCAGCAGATTACCAAAGGATGAAATGAATCATTAGCCTGAGCAGCTCTAAACAAAATTCCATGCACCTTTGCTGTAATGAACTGGCAACAAAAATGTCAGATGTATAGTAGAAATCCCGGATCAAAGTAAAATCTGCATACCACAAGACGTGAGAAAATCTATTTTTCTGTAATTTGGTTGATCTGCAACTTCTCTTAATTAGAGCAACTCTTTGCACTCAGTCGCAATTCATGTCCAAAGATCTGACTGTGGTGCCACACTCCGATACAAGGTTTCTCCAGGAGTATAAAAAAAATGCACTGAGTGTGTGATTTTGTGCGAACAAGTGGCCGCAACTGCACCCAAAGACATTAAACGGTTCCTCGAATTTAAGCAAAACAAAGACGAGTGCGGGGTACAGCAACAGCAGGGCCAGAGAGAGAGAGAGAGAAAGAGAGGGAGAGGTCTAATCAGATTTATTGCTTGAACAGACTCAGAGACATACTGAGTTAGTAGTTAGGTAGAGAAGAGGAGCTCTAATGGAGTGCGCTGTGACCTCTAAACTCTTTGCTTGCCTAATTGGCTTGTTTAATTTCAGCATGTCCAATTCCCTCCAGTCAAAGACCCCCTTTACAGGGGAGCCAATCCCAAGCTACCCCTACACAAACACCCAAAAAGACCTCTCCAGTGTTCATCCCGTCTTTTCTTTTCCCTCAGAGAGCACTCCATTTTTCCCCCCTACGAGCTTCGACCATCAGCCGACTCAAAACCCTTTCCTTCTAGCTTGTGAGTACAGCCTTGATTTATAGCACACTTTCTTCTTCTTCTTTTTTTTCTTTCACATATACACTTGACACAAGATGGGAAAGTAAGGTGAAATGAACTTGTCAAACAATCAACTATAGAGAGAGACTTTTGCGTCTCATCCAAAGCATTAGCAGTCTCACCAAGGCTACCGAGACTAAAGCCTGCTTTCAGGATGTCACACAGCAGAAAAAAAGCTTTTCATCCCTCTATGAAATTTCACCGCAAAAAAAATAAAAAATAAAAAAATAAAAAAATCAAGGAAAAAGTCATCAGGAGGCAGGCTGACAGTCTGCGAGCGGTTATTTGTGGTCAGAGACGATTGTTTCAGTAAAGCATGCCACCAGAGCTCCAAGTCCCTGTCACCCTTCTGAGGCCAAATCAAAAGTGACTGTCCTCCTTAACCCCTCCTTTCTTTACACATACACACACAAACACACACACACAAAATCAAGCGCCCCCTTCCCCTTAACACAACCACACATTCGCTCCCTACCCCTAAATACACAAACACATGCAAGAACTAAAAACACCCACATTCACACGCTTAGCACAGCCGTCATGGCATCACACCCGGTTTGTCCTGGTCACATCACAGCAAAGTCACTTTAGGCCCCGGCCAGACAACTAAAGAGATGAGACGTGTGATGGAGTGAGAGAATGGGGCTTCCTCCTTCTTGTGTTCCTCTTAATGCAGCCTGTCCCTCCGAGCCACTTCTCTGCCTCCTTGACCGCACAGGACCGAGGGGAGATGGAGCGCAAGGTCCTTCTGGATCAAAGGCAGAGCCACACTTTTGTTTGCGCTGGGTTTAGCACGGAGCTCTAACTGTGTGATTTCACAAGGTATTTACACATCACCCCGGATGAAGACACTACAACATGTGAAACACCTTCACACAAGGTGATTATACAAAACCTAATGACATATTTTAGCAAATAAAACTTACCTGAAGCGCATCTTCTCTTTGGTGTTTCCCTCATTAACATTCCTTTCAGCAGGTCCAAGGTTAAACTGACTTCACGTGTCTTCATGTGTAAGTCAACACTATTTACGCAGATTCATACAGTTGCAGGTATATTTATTATGGATTAAGAGATTTCCAGCTGGTCAAGGCAAATCATTATTTAGCGGCAAAACTGCCACTGTCAGCTAATCACTCTACATTCAAACTGTGGCGCTCTGCTCAGCAAATGGAATCATTTTGCTCATTATTTGATAAAATGAGTTTGGCATGTCAAACTGAGCGAACACAGAGTTCACACAGCCCCTCTTTTAAGTGGTCAAATACATAAATAAGCCCATTAATAAACCTAGAGAAAAAAACAAACCGACAGCATTTAACAGATTGAAAAAACATGTGCAGCTTGTGCAGACCAAGCTAGCTTTTGGTAATATTTGTTTGCATTTTTGTTGCATTTTAAATTTTGAATATTTACACAACTCTTTATAATTAATACTTTATAAGAACAGTGTGTCAAATGACCCATAGTGGCAAAACCTAGGGTAAATTTTCACATGCAGTTTCTCTCAGTCTTCAGCACAGTTTACAGGAACATCTTTTTAGCTTGTTGTTTTAGTTGTACTGCTTTAATTCAGGTGTTTTGAGCCAAAAAAGTTTTAATATACTTGCTGTAACATCACTGCAGCACTAAATGGAGACTGTAACCAAACAGCTGCTAAAGAAAATGGAGCATTTAGCAGCTATGCAGACCAATATTCCATTTAAAAGTTGGTGGAGACCAAAAAAGAGCTCAAAGAGAGTCAATGTTAGAGCAAGACTTGTCACATGGTGAGCAAACATGTACTAAATTAACAAAAGGACTAAATTAAGACACATATTTACACAAGTTGAGTTTGGTTCACATAAGAGCTTGACTTGTCTAAACATAGTGCTGCAATAATCTATAATCTTTATGTATCGACACGTGGTCAATTTATCTGATTTTTAAAGCACCTTGTATTAGCAGTGAATTCCCTCCTTTTAACATCCCTGCCTTTACATTGGCACCGCCTTTGAAAATCAGCAGGGAGGACTCAATAAAAACTGGCCAGAGATTGAAGAAGTGAATGAATGTGAGGAGGAAGAAGGAGGGAATCATTAAGGCAGGACTCAGTAGCCAAGAGCTGGCATTTATGTTGTCAACCATCCCAGCTTCATGCCTCACCTACAATTTTTTTTTCTTTTTCAGTTAAGCTAAAAAAGCAACATGTTCTCTTTTGCTCATTTTCTAGTAGTGACTTGCACCGGCACACTATCTTATCATGGCAGGCAGTTTCTGTGGAAAAGCCAAACAGGGTGGTGGACCGGCATTAAATGAATTATGTATTATGTAAAGCTTTCAAAACAAAGTGCAATAAACGATGAAGTTTATATGAAGAGAATGTCTTGACATCACATTCAAATATCTATAAAATCTAAGAGGAAGGAAGTTTTTTTACTTGTAAAAGGATTTTTTTTCTTTGTAGTAAGAGAGAAAAAATACTGTAAAAAATTTACATCATACAGAAGTGCAATTAAAATGACATTCAGCTGGCCAATAGACGCGCTGTTCTTCAAACTCGGCAGCATGATAGAGGGCAGCCATTACTTTCCGGAGTACTCTCAACTTAAATAAAAAATAAAAGTTCTATTAAAATTCAAGGTTTATTGCTATTATCTCCAATATAAACCTGAATGTGTGATAAATGTTGCAAACGTTCCGCGTTTAACACTTTGCAAGTATGAAGCCAGTGGAAGGTCTTTATGAACATGGGATGAGGAGACACAGAAACAGAGCAAGGTGAAAAGTCAAATGAGAGAAAAGAAGTTTTTTGAAAAAAGAAGTAAAGCTGGAGTAGGAAAGAGATAAAGAAGAGTGAAAAACAGTGAAAAAAAAAGAAGAGATACAGCAGAATCACAGACAGAGCAAGGCCAGAATGATAGAGACGGAAGATAGAAAGAGGGGGAGACAGGAACGGAGGGGAGAGTGACTCAAGCAGCCAATATTTTTTAAACAGCTTTGCTTCCACTCAACTGGGCATCAAGGCCATTATCCCGGGGTTAATCCCCAATCCGACGGAGCTGGCAGCCTTCCGGGACAAGCCAGGGTGGCAGTCCATCAACAAGGCAGACAAAAATAACACACACACACTCAAACACATGCACATGACACACAGCCAGACACAGGCAGGCAGGCATGCAAGCTGCAATTATTTATAAAAAAAAAAACAAAAAATACAACACAACAAAACAATTTGCTGTAAATGGTTTGTTCTTTGCTTCTTTGTCCTTTATTTTCCCTTCGAAAATAAACTATTGTTCGTGTTTGTCTATCATTTTATCTCCGACTTCTTCGTGCCTCCCTGTACGTTTTTGTGTTGTCAGTTTCCCTTGTTTCTTTTAATCACACACCCTCCATCTGTCCACCTTTATTTTCTCCACCTTCCCCACCAGCTCTAATCATGCCACATTTTGCACCTCTACCTCACTCTCCCTTTTCTCTGTCCGCTCTCCATTTCCCTGGCCGGTGTCCAAGGAGCCAAGGTGGAGGAAGAGATTGACTCAAAGAAGGATAGCCATGTCATGTGGAGAGGGACCAAAGAGGATCCAGGAGGCTTAGGGAGACTTAGCACTACTCCCTTCATCCCTTGCTCTTCTCTCCTCGGTCCCACCCTGCACGTACTATACCCGAAAACAATGCCCGGACCCTCCGCGTTTACACCTGAAGGCTCGCCGTAGTTTCTGCACATGTTCACGCTTGGCGCACCTGCCAACAGATCTGCCTCCGTAAGCCTCCTATCCAGCTTATGAGACTAATGTGTTCACTTCAGGCCTCTCCTGCCACCGTGTCCTCTCACCTTCAGCCACACAGGTGTTAAGCCTAATGTGATCTTTTGGAAATCCAGCAATAGTAAGGATGGGATGGGATGATCTCAGAGTGACCGGAAAAAGGAGGCGCGACTCGAACACGTTGCCGTTGATGTTCTGTAGCCTAAACCCGAATGGCAGAGTTTCAAGTTGACCTGAAGTTCCTCCAATGACCTACAAAACTGTCAGAGAAACGATCGGACATGACAGGGGCTTCGAAACAAGGGTGAGAAACTCCATCTGACCATCTCCATGTTTTGTCTGTGCGTTCCTTCCTTACACTCCTGCATGTGTGCGAGTTGTGAGAATGTGTAGTTTCTGGGCTATCTTTCTCTCTAGGCCCCTAAGCCTGCTATGTCTCCCATGGTAACTCCCTGACTGACGACCCGGGGCTTAGCCTAAATTCTCTCTCTATTAAAAGCTGTGAAATGCAAATAATGAAACATCTCATTACCACTGTCGGAGAACCCAAAATGAAAGGAGGGGAGAGTGGGAGGGAGAGGCGGGGGGGGGGGACACTGTAAAACAACGAAAGAGGGCTTTACGGTGAGGGAGGGAGGGAGGGAGGGAGGGAAGGTGAGAGGACAGGGAGAAAACGAGCGAGAGCTGGAAATAAAGGAGTGGAGAGCAAGGGGAGGAAAGAATGGGAGAGGGGAGGATGCAGAGAGGGGGGGTGAGAGGATGAGAGCAGATAGCCAGACAGTGAGTCTTTTGTTTGATGTTTCCATTAACATAGAAAGTGGCCAGGACCAGCCACCTATGCAGACAGAGGTGGAGCCCTGATGAACTAGGCTGTGAGTTAGTAGGTGTCATTCAAATATCAAATAACCAGCACTGGAATATTCCATTTATATATCTCATACTGAGGTTTAAAACAGACCATTGGTGGAGAGCTTTTTATTGCCGCAGTAGTGCAATCAAATGCAATGTATACACAGGTAATGCATGTGCTTTTCAAAGAGGCCAAGATGGATATATATAAATATGTCAATGTGTAGACTAATCGTGTTACTATGCCCCCAAGATAAGTACTTTTTCTTTGCTGTGCCATCAAATCACTTCAAAACTACACCAGCTCAACAAAAATGTATAAACTGACTTTGTACCAATTACTCAAGCTTAAGCATAATATCAAGACATGAACAAGCCACTTGTTTGACTACTGTGTGGTACATGGAAGTGAAATCAGAACCAGGAAGTTTCTGTATGTGTTTCACAGGTAGGGTGACGGTGTTGAAGTCTCATATGACAGAGACTTCTGCTGCAAAACCCCGATTTCATCACTCAAACGGTTTGGACACTCATCTGCTGAAAACATGAGTACATTTATCTGAAGTTGAGTTTTTAGGTGTGACACCGTCTAATAGCAGGATTAGTTCTTGACTTCTGGGAACTCTGCATTGTGTAAGGGATTTTTTTGTGGTCACAGATGGGTCACAGATTCATCATAATATTTTTGCTGTCCACAGAGAGGTGTGCACAAACTTGTTAAAACTAGTACATTTCTAATGGAATTTTTTTGGGGGGGACTATTTTCAAAATTTTTAGCCATCAGTCCTACCGATTGTGATGTCATTATGCCCAACATTGAAGGAATTAAAGCGGTAAGATAATCACAGAGGCAAGAAAGAAACTTGAAAACTTGAAGACAAACACTAAAATTATCACCCAGCAGATTTTGCAAACAGGCTTCCCAGTTAAACTTTGACCGACTGTACTAAGTAGTCGCAAAAAAAAGTTTGTGGATGCCAGATCATAACACCTATAAGTTATCATTGAACATCTCATTCTGAAATTATGAGCATTAATATGCAGCTAACAGCCTCCTCTTCTCTGAAAAGGCTTTCCACATGATTTTTGGAAGCGGCCTGCAGGGATTTGCTCCCATTCAGCCACAAGAGCATTAGTGAGGTCGGGCACTGATGTTGGACGATGGCCTGACTCACTGTCAGCGTTTAAGATCATCCCGAAAGGTGGTTTATGACATCGAGTTCAGGGCTGTGTGCGTGCAGTCAAGTTCTTCTCCATCAAACATGGGAAAATAATAATAAAGTATTACTGTGTACTGTGGGATTAAGTTTTCCAATAACTGGAAATGAAGGGCCTTCCCAGCTAGTGTGTGTTCGTTCAAAAAACATGCTAAGAAAAAGTTGTACTGATTTTTTTAGCGGAAAGCTTTATTTTAGTTCCCAGAATGTTCTTCTTAAAGGTAAGATAACTAAAAATCTTCTAAATAAGTTTGGTGAGAACATTTTCAGACTGTTATTCCCTAATGTTCTCAAACTGAATGTTGTACTGAGAACGTTCTTCCTTCGTTATTATGTTACATTGTGGGAACATTTGATGGATTTTATAATGTGTTCCCCTTAACAAAAAGGCAAAATGTTCTACCTTTAATAGATCACAGGAACGTTATAAAACGTTCTGTATATTGGCATGCGAGGCCTCGATAACATCAAGAAAACATTTTTTGAATATCGGTTTGAGAACGTTCTTTCTTTGTTATCATGGAACAATCTGAGAATGTTTTATAGAAGAAGGTTCTACATTGTGCTCCTCAACAACATCCCCAAAACATCTTCAGAACATTGTAGCGAGAATGGTCCAATAATATATCACATTACAGGAACATTTCATTTGAAAATAATAATAATTAAATCATCTGAGGCCTTGATGACATCTGGAAAACATTTTCTGAATGTTGGTTTCAGAACCTTCCTCCTTTGTCGTCATATAACATCATCTGTGTTCCTGACAACGTCCTCTGAATGTTGGCACTAAAACCTTATATTAACTTTATAGGAACATTACTGGAAATTAAAATATTCTTAAAACTTTCTTAGAAAATTTGACAAAAAAGGTTAATTTTAAAAAAATTAATTGTAGGTAATGTTATACAATGTTGTGGAAACGTTCCTGGCCAGCTGGGTTACTCCAAAACCTCAAAGACAGAACTAAAATGTGAGAAAGATAAAGTAGCCCGTACACATTTGGAAATAAAGCATGCCAAAGTTATACACATTTCTATGCAATGACAGATCACAAAACCCAGTTTGAGTGAAGCAGCGTTGAAAACGTCAGGGTTTGTCTGTAACCCTTGTGATCATCAGATTTCAGCACTTTAGGCCTTTAATGAGCATGACTACAAAATCTATTAGAACAACTACAAAAATGAGACCCAGGTTGTACAAAAAAAAAGCAAAAAACAAAAAACAAGCAAACATAATTTTCTTTTATTCTCCCGTTCTCCCCCGAGCTCGCTTTTACATCCTTCTCCCTGTTCTCCTACAGTTTCTCTCATTTTTTTTTAGTCATTTGGCAAATCTCCGTTCTGTTTTGAAACACACCAAATGGCTTTGTGGCTAAAGTGATGATGACAATATAAGGCTACGGACTGGCTCAGAACTCACATTTAACACCTACCCGGATTTCTCTCTCTTTCTGCCAGCGAGCCACTCAATGTGTGTGTGTGTGTTGTCCAGACCCTCTCATAGGTCTTAACACAAAACCTGTCACAGCAAAAAAGCAACCTGTCACGACTCAGCTAGACACGACTGTACATGACTGTATCACAAAGAACACAAGCAGCCTGTTCCTGAGCTGTTAAAACAGTCACTGCAACCACCAGCTCCAAAAGGTCTCAGACACCAACACACACGCACAAACACACGCAAGTCTATGAAGGAAATGAAACAAAAGGTACAGCATGTTAAAAAAAAAACCAAACATATAGTACAACCATAAAAGCCTTAAAGGGAAATAGACGTCTAAAATGTCTGACGACTGAAAGCTAATTGTTGTTTGTTAAAATGTGTGGTTTCTGAATGTGCAAAGTGAATGCTGGTGACTCACTGCTGGTGGCCAGTCGCTATCTGGTGCCGAGGCGGGTGTCCAGAGTGTGTGTCTGTGTGTGCAAGGGTAACTTGGTGTGACTGTCGCTCTGTCAGACAGCAAACAGAGGCATCTTTCTCAAATCCACACTGGGCCGTGGCTTACAATGAGCTCATGCAAAGTGGGGGAGCGAAAAAAAGCTGCAGCTTAAGTGTGTACTCGCAAGTTCAACAGGCACACCCTGCATCCCCCCTGAGCAAATATTAAGAGAGACTTTACTCCCGGCTAATCTAATTCACAAACACTCTAGAGCGTACACATAAAACAAGGAAAACGTCATTTTTACTGTATTAACTTAGCCCTCGACATATAACATTCACTTACAACTAACCAACGTTGCCGCAAATGCCTACCGCGCAACAAACAACTGAGCAGCACAGTGATTTACATATAGATAGAGAACCGTTTATAAAAACACATTTGTATATAATAGCCTGGGGCTGTGTTGTCACTCATCAAGCTGATCAAAAAGCAGCTACTATACAACACTGATGAATCTTGGAGCGCTTTTGCGAATCTGTCCTTCAACGGTAGGAAAAAAAAGGAGGTGAGATAAAGGGAGAGGAATCAAGGGGAGAGGAGAAGAGCATCTAAATATAGAGAGACTCGCGTTTTGGAGTCAGAAAAGAGACAGTGAAGGGTAAGAAAGAGGGAGGGAGATGGGAGATGCAAGAGGAGAAGGAGGAGAGGAAGAGGAGGGACGGGGGGAGCAAATACAGCAATGGAGGAAAAGTAGCGTTGAAGCTGCAAAAAAAGAAGAACCGAATACAGAAGTATTCCGAGATCGATGTTTGCACAGCCTCAGTGGGTTTTCTCATCTGCCGTAGCCTTGCTTAGCGGACTTAGGAGAACCAGACGTGGAGGACACTCAATTTCAACTATGAGACTTAGGAGCTCAATATACAGCATAGTATATCACTACAGGTGTTCGTCAATACGGGCGTCGATACTGAGGGTCTACCCCTTCACTGATCGTTTCAACAGTTTCAACAAACCGGCTACAGCCCTGGTGCTGGACAGAATTCTAGTAGTAGTCAGTGAAGATGCAAAAAATCATTGAAGCTCTTTGTTTTCTTTGTTTCCGTGCTGTCATCTGATGTGCAAGGGGGGAGGGGGGGTAACTGTAATTTCATGCTATATCTTCTAAATCCACTGACAATGTAACCGATTTAAAGCAGATTTAAGGTCAAGCTGAAGTTTCTTGTGCTGAACTCTTTTTCAAATGGAAATTTGAATGGTGTGGCTCGAGGCCATCGTGTCCTCACGTGATTGACAAAGAGCGAGGTTTGATCAGACAAAACGTCTCACCTGGATCTTCGCTTCTGTCCTGAGAATCCCTCTTCTGTCATCCCCCTCTCCCCCACCTACCCCTTATCTGTCTGTCTTTTCAGTCAGGGAGTGTTTACTTGAATGCGCTTTGACGTTTGACTGTCACCTGTTGACTAACATGAACGGCTGCCATGGCTCGCAGGCTTTTTGGAGCCTTTGCTGCTTTTTTTTCCTCCCTACCCCCCGACAGCGATGGACAGAGCTGCAAATTTGTGCACAGATAGCCAGACATAAGAGACACAATGAGAGAGAAGGAGAGACAAAAGGACCACTGTGTAAACTCTTGATGATGATGATGATGATGATGATGATGGCGGCGCTTGCCATCACTAAGGACAACACCTACATCGGAAACCTAATTTTGAAGAAGTCACACATTCCCACATTGTGAGGCAGTGCCAGTATCAGGTGTCCGTCCAAACCACCAACCACCAATCAACCACCACCCCCTTCGTGACACACCAGCGCACACACCAAAACAACCAGGAGGGTGAGATAGAAGACAGGACCGGGGGGAGGGGGGGAGAGAGAGGGGCGTGGGGGTGAAAAAGAGAGTAAAAAAAAAAAGAAGAGGGCACGGGAAAGAGCCAGGCAGAGACAAAGGCAGACAGAATGACAATGAGTGAAAAGAGGAAGAGTAGGGGAGGAAAAAGAAAACAGAGAGGACGAGATGAGGTGAAAAGCGCGTTGCCAGTTCGCTATGTGCATTTACAGAGCAAGAAGAGAACAAAAAGACAGCAACAATGACACTTCCACGTACGTTTCGGTGTGTGTGAACGCAACGTTACGACAAGCGAGAGGGCCGCTGGGGGAGATTTGCCCCTTCTGCCACCGAAAAAGGGATGTGAACCTGCTCACTTCTGTTCACATATTGGATCAGCTTCACCTCTCCTGTTCATAAAGGGAACTATGCCGACACAGAAGAGCTCATAAAATGTCCAGCAACTATGACAGAGCTCCACTTTCCTCGCCGATTTATAAAGTTCACATAATAATACACAAAGGATCCATTTTTAGCGGTGAAAAAAAGCCTTCATAAAACCTTTCGGAATCAAAATAACCCCTTCTAACCTGACGGGAAACTTATTGGAACTCATCTTTGTGAAACTGTTGCATTAACAGGATGTATAAATATGAGCTTGGGTTGGAGGGGGGGGGGTAAGGATAAAAGTGAGAAAGGGAACAGGGAGAGGGTAAAAATGAGAAAAGGAGTAGAGGAAGGGTAAAAATGAGAAATGGAGTAGGGGAGGCCACATGAGGCACCTGGCCCACTTACAGCAGAGGAGGGGGTGGTGGAGGAGGAGGAGGAGGAGAGGTGGAAGATTAAGAAGTGGGAGGGAAAAAAGAAAAGGAGAAGGTGGAGGAGGAAGCGGAGGGAGAGAATGAAGAGGAGGAGGAGGAGGAGGAGGAGGAAAAAAGAAAGCAAGTGAGATGCAGCTGGGAGAGAGCAGAGGGCATGGGGAGGATGGGGGGGTTAGGGGTGAAGTGAAGGAACGTAAAAAAAAGGTGAGGAGAGAAAAAGGGTGTGAGATGAGAAGGCAAGTGGGGAAAAATAGCAGATGAAATAATGGGAAGGGGGGGAGAAGGGCACGGGGGCTGGGAGGGTGGGGGAGGTGAGGTGAGAGAGGGAGAGAGAAAAGAGGTGGGGGGGCTGGAGGAGGAGGAGGAGGAGGAGGAGAAGAAAAAGAAGAGGTGGCCTTGTGATGCCGAGAAAGGAGGTGGTGTGTGCGTGAGCGGGATGGATGTGTGTGTCCCTTTGTGTGCGTGTGGGTGTCTAAAATTATGACGAAAAACTAACACCTCACCCAAAGTATGAATAACCGACCACAACAGGCCAATGTAGGTTCAGTCTCTTCTCCCAGCACATTCGAGCAGCCTGCCTATACCACTAATATCCCACTAATACCACCCACAGTCCTCGCTCCACCTCACATCAATGAATATTTCATGTCCTGATGGCACTTTTAAAGCAAAAACTAATTAGCAAATCCAAGTTGATCTGGCATTAGTCATATCAGGCCAATTAAAAGCCCAGTTCTACTGTACATGTTAATGGCAGCGAAGTGGAATAATTGTATGTTGAGCAGGGGAGAGAATGTTAAACAGGCCTTGTTAGCAGCACTTTAGCACTCTAGCCTGAGTCCATGGCTGGATTACAAAACTCTACAAAGCAGAATAATGTTCGTCAGAAACACACACACACATGCAGGCACACACACACACATCTTTGAAAGCGTCAAACGAAAACTCTATCCATTAATTAGAGTGTCGCCATGAATTCCATGGGGTCAGGTCTGATACTTATAGCTAAAGAAGAGAAATAGTTCCAGGGAAAATGACGGTTTTATGCTTCGGTAATAATATTAAACAGGGATCCAAATATTGGCAGAAGCTTACAGGTCAGATGTTACGCAGCATTAGTGGGAGAGAACCATTCTCTGTTCCACACAGTGTTTCTGCGGTCAGTGCCAGTCAACAGAAGGTTGTAAAGGCAGTATTTGTGTGGTATTCGAGTAGAGAAAGGTGCTGGTTTGTATTTGAGTCGTTCCAACCTTCCCTCTGTGTGTTTTTTTTATGTAGGAGTTTAGATTGAGACAGACAGCACTGACACACACAGACTAAACTGTGCTGCACAAAAAAGCGACAGAATAACAAGGGCTAGAGCTCTTTTAGAGTGGATGTCTGTTTCATCACCCCCCAGCCCTCCTCCTCCTCCTCCCCACTCGCTCTCCTTCACGTTCCCTCTTTTTCTTCCTCTCTCTGCCTCCCCTGTCTCGTTCTCTCACCTGAGCTTTGATATGGAAATCTCTCACCAGCCAGAGCCCGAGGCTAGTTGACTGTTTCTAAAGATGTATTTGCTCAAAGCCGCTCAATTTCTCATCAAATGCTCACACTGTGTGTATAAAAGACAAACTCTTTCACTGGGAAAATAACAACTAACAACCACGTACTTATATGAGGCTTTCAGCAGTCTGCAAAACCCAGTCTCCAACAAAGAGGTTTTTCCAAGCCAAAAACCTTCAAGTTCTTAATAGCTTATATAAATTTGACTAAAAAAGATGGTGACCTTTCTGCAAAGTGGAGAGCTGAGGACGCCAACTATCTTGTCGATGGAGTATTTCAAGTGAGCGTGTGCTCGTGTAGATGGCTCTTCCCCACTGGTTCACCAGTCCTGCCATGCCAGGTAATTATACCGCATTAAGAATTCCCAACCAGCACGTCGACAACACTGAGCCAAATAAAGCGACAACTGGAACCATTCAAGGACACGCAAATGAATTGGCAAAAGATTTAGAAATAAGCAAATAATTTAAGAACAAGTTCGAAGGTGTTCGGGAAGATGAAATACGCTTGTAAAAGAATGCAAATCATGTCAACAACAATAATCAGTCCCATGTCAGCTCATTACTAGAGAGTGGTGTTATCAGTGACTCAGGTTTCAGAAGGTGGTCTTGTGCAAATCAGTGTGATCTTGCAAAACAGCCATACAAGGGTTTCAGTCAAAAAGTCTTAAAACTGGAATTGATTTACAGCTTGAAAATCATAGGAGCTAAGTGAAAACATAAAGCTTTGAAAATATGAAAGACATTGTAACTGCGTCGCACATATATCATCAATAAGGGAGCAGAAGGGATAAGAAAATAAATATAATTTACATGTCTTCCTTTGTTTTTTCATTAACAACAGACAGAAGGCTAATTGAAAAAAATAATACGTGCATGTTATCTAGCTGGCTTGCATTACCTGACGTGTAAAACAAGCGCCATCATCACTTCACTTATTGCAATTTGTTTTGACAGCATCAGAACAAGTGAGAACATACAGAATATTAAACCAACAATTAGGAGTGTGTTTAGCAGTAGCAAAAGAAAAAGGAAACATGGAGAGGGACTGATTAGTTTTCAAGACTAGGCCGGACTGTAGGCATTGATGCAATTGATAACTGATGTTTTTTGGGGTTTTTTTTAAATGCTGTGAATTCCAGAAAATTACCCATGATGCAGATAAGCATTGTGTGATGATGGTTGGAAAGAGCCAGTCTCCTCTGCATTCCTAAATAAAAGAAAAACACACCCTGCTGAAAGCACACAAAGTGAAATCCCTCATCTGCTTTCTCAGGAATGTGTGACCCGCAAGGTGTTTTGCAATATCAAACAACTGGTCAGAAAATGTCTCACTTTTTCAAGAAGTACCTTGCATTTAATTTCAACAACAGTCGAATTATACATTTTTTTTTTCCACTTGGGGATTTTTGGTTCTTACTTGTCGATTAAAACTGCAAATTACCCTCCAATTTAAAATTGAGGGACAAGAGAACAAAAGAAAGGAACCAGGGAGATTATTGTTTTCATTGACATCCAATCGTAGGTGGATGCATGCGTGCACACACACACACACACACGGCTATGAAATATTAACATCTATGTGAAAAGACTAGTGGGGTGGTGGGGAGTCTTTCTCTGTATGTGTGTGTGTGGTCTGAGGGTGATGATGGCTTAAACTCACCTGTTCTCTCTGCTGGGGGGGAGGATGGGCATGTTAGATAGGAGGATAGGGAAGCAAGTTGTTGCGCACACACACATACACACACACACATCCCCCACAGCATCCGTGTAACCCCGTGGGGATTAGGAACACCTGTATTCAGCGTTGCACAATGAGCTATAGAGGCAGCTAAGCTAAAGGGCCTTGGGAGTTATTAGGGGATGGGGGATGGAACTTCAGAGCTGTGGGGGTTAATGTGAAATGAAATAGATGTGAGAATGATGTGTAACAGATAGAAAACTGAGTTGTCAGAAAAAAACTCCAGAGAGACTCGGGGTGTCATGTAAGATGCGTACACGAGTGTAAATGGTTCATTTTGCAGTTTGTTAGTCAAACAGGTGTTCCCATTAACAAGTGAGCTCCGAGGGGCGATCGGGGATGAGAAAACTGGCAAAGAGAGACAAGAGACGGAGTGATGAATGGAGCGCAAGGTGGCTAACGGGGAACAAATGTGTCTTTATGGAGGATTTGTCCTCTCTGTTTCAAGAAATTGTGGAGTAAATGAGATAAACTTACAGTACAGAGTATTTTCATGTTGTCTGTGTAAGCACACGCATGCTTGCTGCTGTGTTGGTGTAGTATGTTACATCCCCGGGGTTTGTACAGCTAAAGCCGACTAACCTGCTACCACACAGTTCAGCCCACAACCTGCACGGGAGCACTGAGCACCACCTACACATCTGCAGGCTTACACACACACACACACACACACAGCAAAGAGGCGATGTCGAGCTTCAAACGTGACTGCCACCCAAACCGAGGCCCCCTCTGTCTCACTTTGTCACTCTCTTTTCACACCCCTGCTACACCTTTTGCCGTTTCCCCCACAAAACATCCACAAACTCTGCAGCCGCACGCATGGACAACATTCGGCGTGGCCGTCTTCCACAAACACCGACTTAAAAGCAAGGAGGCAGAAAAGTAAATTTAACTCACTTATCTTGTTTAATCAACTTCAAAAGGCCCATTCATGAGAGACAGTGCAAGTGGAAAGTGCTTGAAATCCTGCATTGCAATCCCACAAGCACACGCGCTGCTAATATTTTTTCCATCTTTTGGCCGATCTCGCCTACACTCCTCCTCCACTCATCCTTGTAGCTGTTGTCTTGGTCTGTATTATATTTTCCCCGTGGAACACACAGATGGAGGTGCACACACACACATATACACACACACACACACTGAAGTCCAGTGTTCTTGCGATGATTACACTACACAGCCCCACCTTAGGGAAGCTACCTCAGTGGGAAAGCAAGAGGGGGGCAAACCTACAAGACACAAAGCATTCTGGGAGACGCTTAGGTGACAGTGCAGATGCCGAGTTTATTTGTTTAAATGCCATGATTGTTGAGTATTGCAGTCGGATAATTGAGCTTTCTTTCATGAAATGGACACATGTACATGCATAGACACACACACACATAGACACACACACACACAGTACAGTAATTGTATTGCTGAATAAAATACTTTGGAGGGTTTATCATATCAAGTGCCAAAACCTTAACTCAGTAGTTGGAAGGACAAAACAACCAGACAAATCCAGGGAGGCCTAAGACAATTTGGAAAAATGGCTTGATGGTCTCTTAATCCCAGAGATCCAGTTAGTCGTTGTCAAGCAGAGGAAAAGGCCTAGATCTAGCTGGCTGTGTGCAGTTGCAGCCGCACATCAAACTTGGAAAAATGTGAAGTTCGTAGCCATTTCATTCATATATATATATATATATATATGTATATATAGTGCAGCAGCTCTCAAACTGAAGGTGTATGAGGATCACCTGCAATCACTTGTTTCATTAGCATTAAATTAGTGTTAGCAGCCATGTGTTCTCATGGCTTCCTATCCTTTTGCTCCTGTAGTGTAGTGGTTAGATTCACATGATATACATTAATCCACGACATACACTGAAAGGAATCCCCTGAGATTGTCTCACATTAGTATCTAAAAAGTTTGGAACCCCCTCAGTGCAGAGAAGCTAATGACTAAATGAGGAGTGGCACAGGTAAAGATGTCTGTAACCGGCACACATCATTTGCACTCACCTGGCTGTAGCTACTGGAGGTGCACGACAGCCAGGCGTCCTCACAGAGAGCAGTGAACGAAGTGGGGGTTTATTTCGTCCCCCCCCTCTTCTCCCTTCCTCACATGGTAAGCATGGCAGAAAATGGAGGAAGACGGAACTGACCGGTTTGAGAGGGCAGACACAGACAGCAGACACATCCACACAGCACAGGAGACAGACTGAGGAGCAACGAGGGGGGGAGAGAGACGCTTTCAGCTTCCAGTCGCCAATAAACAGAAGGAAAAAAAAAACACTTGACGCCACTCTTTTCAACTCTCTACACGGATCAGATGATGATCAACAATTACACACACACACACACACCAAAAAAAAAACCGAGCACCATCTGCAAACAAAATCCCCACCACTACCACCACCACCTCTCTCCCCCTCTCTCTCTCTCTGTCTTGTCTGGTACTCAAGGGTTGGGTGTTGACGCAGCAGAAATTTCCAGCTGGAGAAATCCCCCTTTTGGAGGTTAATCGAGGGGAGAAGGAGGAGGAGGGTTTAAGCCCTCGTCTTCCAGCCTCTCGGAGCGCTTTCATTTTGAATCCCCTCCAGACGGCGGCACGAGCATCACCCCGTATTTTCTGTGCCACGATGTGTGTGCATGACAATTTCTTCCCACCACCCCTCCCCTTCACCACCACCTCTCCTTCCCACAGCCCGCTGTGGCAATGAGGAGGCTGTCACGCCGTTCAGAAACTTTCACGAATTTCACCCGAATCCGCTGTTTCATCAAACTCGATCAGCTGATTGGTAAACCCGGCAGGGAGTGATGCATGTGTCTGCGAGTGTCACATTCACCTGAGGAGGCATTCTCCAAAAGTACGAGCTGCTAGAAATTCGTGGATGACATTCATTTTTAAAAAAACAAACATTTACGCACACTGGATTTGTTTGGAGACAATTACGCACACTGGATTTTCTCCCTGCGTGCTGTTTAACAACATGTCATTTAAAAGTATTTCCCAGTAACCATTTGATCCACTTTAAAAAATATATGCGTCAAAGCACATGTTCAGACACATCGTAAAAGTAGATATGATTACTTGTCTGTGTTCCACAATCCGCTACACAACGTGTAGAAATGTACAATGTGCGTATCCCGGCAAAGACTGACAGCTTCTCCAAATATCAACAAGCGCAATAGACAGCTGGCTGTCACGTATGGAACAGGTAGGCGTACTTTCAGACTGTCGCCTGCTCACTCCGTCGGGTATGTTGCTGTCAAAATACACTCACGCTGTGGCTAACATGGTGCCAATGGACCGGAATATTTTGAAGAAAAAAAAAAGCCAGAAGACGGACAGACAGGCCTTCATATTAGTAGCTTCCTTGAGAAACACCACCGCGATCGCGAAGAGTTGCATTGTGTCATGTCTCCAAACCTGCGCGCCCACCAAAACTATCAGCTGCGGACGCTCCGTGAGGCAGAAGGGGGGGAAACTAATTGTTGACATTGGTACAAAGCCGTGGAAATGTGTTGCGATATGCGTCGCCTCTGAATGAGAGGAAGGAGGGGGGAATAAAAGCGCAAACCTGTTCACAGGAGGTGGAGGAAAGCGGGGCTGAACGCGCGCTGGAAGGGCTTTAACTAGTAATATGAGGAAGTCAGACATACCTGTTACCCCATGGGGTCTGGGCTGGACGCGGTGTCGGTCCTTCGGAGTCCAATCCGCTGTGACAGCCCGAGAGAAGAAAGGAGGGGACGTCCAAAGCGCCGGGTACTGTCCTTCCTCTCCTCTGTGTGCTTTCTGTAAAGTGTTATTCCCCGTTTTTTTCTCCAAACTCCCCGCTCCTCTTCCTCCACCAGCCCCCTTTTTTTTCTTTCTCTCTTTCCCTCCCCTGCTTTTCCGTGTCTTGGTATCAGGAGCCTCCCCCTCCTCCTCCTCCTCTGTGCATGTCTATCTCTCTCTCTCTTCCTCTCTCACCGTCTCTCTCTATCTCATTCTCCCCCCTACACACTCTCTCTCGCTCTCTCTCTCTCTCTCCGTGTCCCCGTATCTCCTCTCTCTCTCTCTCTCTGTCTCTCTTCTGGGCAGAATCAGGAAATGAGACAACATGAACACACACGGTGCTTGTATCCATTTGATCTAAGATGAGTCTTATCAGAAACACCCCAAAAATATAATTTATTATTATCAATAATAATAATAATAATAATAACAATAATAATAATAATAATCTGCTTTATAATGTCAGCAGTGGGGTTGTCATGAGTCTGTGGGGCTTCTGTCCTGTGCGTCTGTTGCCATAGGGCTCAGTAATGACCAGGGGATTACTGTAACTTACCCCCTCTTGTGGCAACAGCAAGAAAGCACCAGTCAGTCACATTTTTGAAAAAAAAAAATACTTTTTTTACAGTTTGACACTGATTGTCTGGAAAACACCTATCACAGCCATGTGATGTGCAGCCTGCAAGCATAGTTCTTTTTGGCAAAAAGTCTGGGGTAATTCCATCTCAGTCTGGCCTCTCCCTTGTTCGCACATGATGGATTTTTCTTATTACGTGTTTTTTTTTTTTTTAAGTTACAGGGGGAAATTATCATGAGGTGACAACCGTCGAACGCTTGTGCCAGGCAACAGAGGAGGGGGGAAGTTCTGTGCGATTCCAAAACAGCTAGTACACGTATTTCAACATATGGCTCTTCCTGTTATTAGCATATAGACATACAGGCAATAGTACAGAACTGATCTGACAAGGTTAGAATCAGCATAGAGGTAAATAATCAGGGATGGAAGAAGTACTCACACCATGAAGAGCTTCTGACTTAAGTGAAAATATCAGTAAAGTAGTCTGTTACAAATAAACCTCCTGCATTAAGAAAGTACAGAACAGGCTATTATCATCAAAAAGTACTGGTTGTGTCTATAGGATATATATGTAGTTGTGTGACACCTCAAATTAGATTGTTAATGCAGCAATATATGAGCATTGTTTGACTCTTGTAGCTCCTTCTACTTTATCTATTTACCTACACACACACACACACTTATATATACAGTTGTTTAGTCTAGTAGTGGCTAACCCAGGGGTCAGGCGCCTCCAGTGTGTCTCGAGGTAAAATTGAGCAGCCATGAGATCATTAATGAAGCACAGCATTAGCTCAGGCGGCGTACTGTACTCCCACTCGTATTGGCTGATTGACACCGATTTCTGACCGGCTTATTCACAGGTGTACAGCTGCTAATGTCCGGTTTCTCAGGTGAGCAGCTCAGACACTTGAACTTGTCCCCAATCGCAAGTTCAAGAGAGAGCTGTGATAATCACTAGATTATCACAACTCTCTCCACTACCCCAACCTCTGCTTTATGTGGGTTTTTTTTGGGTTGTAGAGCAGAAACAGAAGCTTTTCTACAGACTCTAACTGTTAAAGTATTTGTTATATAGGTGTCTCAGATGGGAATTTTAATAAAGGCTGGGATCCACTAGTTTAGAGGAGTACAGTTGTCTCAGAGGTTGAAACAACTTAAGTGTAGCATAAATTGGTTACACTTAAGTAATGTACAAATATTCAAAATTGTGAATTTTGAAAGTAGTGTTACTTTCCACAGTGGCAAATACTGCATGTTGACGCAACAAACAAGCCAACTCTTCTTGTCAGTTGCTGCAGAAGTGTCCTAAATTACATTTTTTTTGTCACAATGGAGAACTTGTCTATTCTTAACTATTATACTATTATAAAAATGATAACATCTACAGTGTGAGTGAGAGTGGGTTTGTGTGCATGTGTGTCAGTGTGTATATAGTGAACTTTGTGTGAGAGTGTCTGTAGTAATGAGGAACTGTGGCCAGGCCTGTTTCTTAGGAAATAAGAATATATCATCTGTGACCAGGAATCGTTGTACGTTTGAGGAAGTGGGAAAAATTTATGGGGAAGAGGGCAAGTGGCACAGCTAAAAACATGTGTGTGTAATTGTCTGTGTGTGCGTGTGTGTGTGTGTGTGTGTGTGTGTGTGTGTAGAGAGAGAGAGTGATGTGTGACCTGACACAGCAGGGGGTAGATCCGTGCCTCCATCAGTCTGGGTAGTTGGCTGCCATAGGCCGGATAACGGAGAATGTCAGGCCATGTGGATTAAGGCTGTAGGTCTGTAATGCCCAGGCACAGATCTCTCTCTCTCTCTGTCTCTCTCACCACACACACACACACGCACACACACTGAGTATGGTCTGCAAACACAATCCCTGCCTGAAACAAGCTGCTTTACTCAAAGCTGTGCTCGCTCACGCCAATGTGGCCTTCCAATCCGCCTGACACGACAAGCATGACCCCAGAGTCTTCTTATGCCACCTCCTCAACCCCACCCCTCCCCCGCTGTCTCCCCCCTCCTCCTCTTTGTGCTCATGGATGGGTTTAGGCGTCATTAGGCCACTTACACATGTATTCAGTCCCAGGAACACTCATCATGGCAATCCACTCAGGAGAGACAGGAGTGGTGTGGGGGAAAAGCGGGGTTTTTGTATTACAGTGGTGTTTAGCTTGTGTGTGTGTGTTTGGTACTTACGTTCACAGAGAGTCCTTGAAACACAAGGCGATGGGTGTGTTGTGGACTTGTGTGAGTGTTTGCTTTGAGGAGGGGGTTCAGTGTATCAGGCTCAAAATTGCTGCTTTATCCAAAGGGACAGTCAATCTTTCACTGTATTCTGCTTCTCCCCACCCAAGTTTGACTTTTGAATAATGAAAGTAAGCATGCTGTTTTCACTTTGAAACTTTGCCACCAAGCCCATGGAGAAGGTGGTACTCAGAGACACAGAGAACAGAAAGGCACACATCTTTCCTCAGCGCAGGAAGTGAGACCAGGTCCCTTTATGACGACTTGCGTTTGAACCATGACAAAAGGATGAAGACGGTAAACGGACTTTAGGAAAAGTTTTTGAAGTCAAGCATTAATTTGCTCCACCAGCCCCCTCCTCCTTCGCTTCTGCTGAGGAACGCAGCTGCGTAATTGGTCACATTGAATTAAACAGCAAAAAAATCTACAACTGTCATAAAAATAGCACAAGGTGCTTTCAAAGCCCCATCCACTACCCTTCACTATCAATTTACCAAGGGGAACAGCTGTGTGCTGCTTGTGCCATCCTAGCCCTGCTTGTATAGAAGGCAGAGCCTGCGGCTGAAAGAACACTATCTCTACCAGGTGCAGGCAGGGGATGGGGGAAGGCTTTACAAAGGAATATTTGGCACAAGGTGTGAGACAACAATATGTGTGAAGGTGCAGCTTAGTGATACTCAAATCAGTATTGGGAAACGACAAGGCTTTTATAAAGAGTCCTCCCTCGGAGAGAAAGAGCAAATTAAGAGTATGGGAACCAAGTCCATAGGTGGTAGCAAGGAAGAGGGAAAGGAAAGGATTGAGGGGAAAGAGGAAAGGAAGGAAGGATGGCGTTAATAAAGAAGGAAAGAAATCAAAGAAGGGGCAGATTTCTCAAAGAAAGTGTAAATGAATGAATTACAATGAGGAATGACACCGGGAAAAGCAGAATGAATCGAGGTTATTGGATTTAGAGGATGTAAAATCATCTGGAGGACACAGAGAATGTGTTTGTGCTCGCTGCCCACACATTTTGTTCCTGTGTGAAGGCAATGTGTAGTGGGTGGGGGGTGGAGGGTAGGAGCACAGGAGCTGCTCACACCACCGCCTGTCCTTGTGTCACCCATAGGACTTCCTGTCCTCCCGACAGTCGCGGGCCTTTACGTCTATTGTATGTATATGATGAAAAGACGCCTGTGGACGAGGCTGCAGATAGCGCATTCATCAGCCCTCAAGTCGTGGTGTTCTTTGATAAGAACTACTCCTGGCTGGCCTCACCATGTCCATCGGCATGTGTGGACAAAACACATTCATTTTCCCCAGTTCAGGGCAGGAAGGATCTTCTTCCCAAATGAAAAATAGGCAGACTCATATTCAGGCTTTTCATGCCTCTGGCTGACTCGCTCTATAGCCCTGCTAGCCACTTTACTTTAGGGGAATCCAGATCTTTCCTGTTTATCATATTCTCGTTCTCTGTGTTATGAATCCTACATTAAACTGCCCTCTCTCCCTCTGCATCTTGCTATCTTCGTCTTTCTCCGTCTGCATGTCTACCCTCTTGATCCCTTCCTCCACTATCCTACCCCCTCTAAATCTCATTTACTCCATTGGAAGTAGTAGGAGAAAAAAACAGCAAGAGAGAGAGAGAGAGAGAGAGGAGTACAAAACGACCTTCTCTTCCCCGAAGCAAGAACATCTTCTTATTGTGGAGGTCACCGTCTCAGTTCAGCCCCACGCTCTGAACACTACTCTGCTTGTTTTAATGATGCACAGAGCGGAGGGAGAGGGAGGGAAAGAAAGATAGAGATAGGGAAACTAACATAGTATCAGAGAGGGAGAGAGAAGAAGGGGGGAGTGAATGGAGATGGGAGGATTGGGCTATTTTTTTCTTCCGACTCTGCTCTCCCCCACCCCCCCTCCTACCTTCCCTCCCCCTCCTCTGTGCAGAAAGTGCACCTCTCTTTCCACATCCATCTTGAAAGGTTCTTCTAAGCTGTCTAACCTCTCAGCAATATTATATATTATTGCTTGCCTCAACCCACACTGAAACCTGGGTTGCTATGCTACAATAATATGACCTCTCATCTCTTCTCCTCCACTACATTTCCTTTCTCATTGCTTTTGCTCGTTCCAGCAGGGAGGCAGGGGAAGGGGTTAACAGCATCCCCCGGTCAGCTTCTCCCCATCAGGACTCTCTGTCTCTTTAATGACCTTCTTGAGCTCGATGCCGCTGTTTGATTTGACCCCGCTGACCATGTGGGGTCATGACCCCATTCCACACCACAACAAATTATCTTTGACCCTTATGGGAGAGCCAGGATCTTATGTGTGCTACCTATCTATATAATCATGCACTATATGCAGCATCTATCTATCTAGCAGTAAAAAGTGCTTATTATATAATGTACATGTAATGTACTTCTGGGTAGTTTCATCTTTACTAGTGCACCATATATTTTGCAAAATCTTTAACTACATCCTGGAGTAGAAAGTGCAACACTTACATCTGACATGTAGTGAAGTAGAAGTATAAAGTAGTGAACTGGAAGTACTCATATCAAGTAAAAGTCCACCAAGATTGTACTAAGTTATGGTACAATAATAAGTACACTTATTTACTTTGATAGAGAGATCCAGTTATAGATAGATATGGACTGATATGAACTGCCGGTTCTGAAATTCTCAACCCAAATCCTAACCCACAGCCAAAATTCTCTGTTACATCATCCATCTCCAATCCCTTCCTCCTCCTCGTTCTTTCCCTCTGCCATCCTCTTCTTTCTCTCTTATCTCTGCTGGCCCCGTCTCTTGGGGGGTCGTTCGTTTTTGTCATAATCACCTTGGAGATTGGGGACCGGTGCCCATGGCAGAGCTGAGCTGAGCGGAGGAGAGGAGGAAAGAGGATGAGAGACAGACAAAGGTGGGGGGGGGTGTTAAGATGAGCAGTGGAGGACAGTCTTGTGCTGGTGGAGGTGGTGGTGAAGGGGGGGATGACGGCTTGTCTGGCTCAGCCCCGGCTAATGTGAGGGGACAGCCTTGGCTTTGCCTTAACCATACTCGCGCCGTTGATGCCAGGCAGAGCAGGGAGGAGAGAATAGACGGATGAAACGCTCTCCTTTTCAGCGCTGCCTTCTCCCGCCCGCACTGACTGCATTTGGAGGCGCGTGGGGCCCCGATGTCACACCCTGTAGGTGTTTAAGCTGCTTACTTACACCAACAAGAGAAAGAGATGAGGCAATATAAGACAGGGAGACAGAAAGGGAGAAGAAGCAGCAGAAAGGATGAGAGAGGGAGAATGGGGAAGAGTTAGAAGAGGATGGGGGCGGAGGTCACGGTTGTAGGTGGTAGTAATGTGTAAGTATCCCAGTTTGACTGTCTTCACACCAAGGAAAGGGTTTATTTTGTGTGGGGGATATTCATCACGCATTACGCCTTTGCAGTTTTGCATGCATCTAGGTGTGACGATTAGATGCTGCACTGACAAACAGGAAGAGGCAAAGAATCAGAATTAAAATATGATAAAGTGTGTTTCTCCAGCCCCACCCTGCCCACTTTTCTTTACACTCTTTTCCATAAGAAGATGCTGACTGGGAAGGCGTGGGATGCACCAGTCAGGAGATGGTTTTGCCTCAGAAGCGGGAGACAAGGGTCGTGGTGTGCTGTGTGAGTTAAAAAAAAATCCTACCTTGCTGTCAGGCATATGTGTGCTTTTACACCGAGGTGTGAGGGGGTGATGATGTCATATGTTGGAGGGGTTTAGCACTCGGGGGGCAGGGAGTAAAGAGGGGCTGTTGTTGGGATCATTTAGGGCTACCATGTAAGAATGGACACACGCACGGACAAGACGAGGGTCAGAGGGCGACAGCCGCACAAAGACGACTCAGGCCGGCAAACATGCCTGACATTGTGCTCTTGCTCTTTTTCTCCGTGGGCTGCTCTCGCCGTTTTAACTTGTGTTTCTGTCCTCTCAGCAGCCTTCTTGTTGATGCATGCTGGTAAGGTTCTCAGACACTCCCTCCTCAGGTCACTGACTCTGTTTGTCCTAGCCCTCCTTTCCTTCAACCCGCTCCCCTCCGTCCCTCCCCTCCTCCAGCTCCTCTCTGCCTCTTCTCCTCGCCTGACCAGTTCCTCTAATTTGGTTTCTAATTTTTTTTCTGTACCTCATCTCCTCTCCCTTCAGCTATGTGGGGGTAAAGTACAGCCCCTCCCCTCGGCTGTGTTTGTATTTGCTCTGCGAATAGACGTGCACTGTGTGTGTGTGTGTGTGTGTGTGTGTGTGTGTATACGCACCTGCTTTTATGTAAATCCCCTAAAGTACCTGGGGTTTTGAGCTGTGCGGTGATTTTTAAAAAATGATGATTTAACACCGATTGGCCTTTGGGAAAACCGAGCCACACATAAGACTCATGGTTACCATGCTGAGAGAAATGTGGGTTTATGTGCAAAACACACACACACACACAGTCACACACAGGTGATGAAAAAAAGACAAGCAGACCAGACAAGTGTATAAAATGCGAGGCGCACAGTCTTATTTTGTTATACATCTGAGGCACACCAGACTTTTTTCAAATATCAACCTGACATTGTGTATTTTATGTGTAAGTGCACACATGTATGTGTGTGTTCTGGACAGTGAGATAGAGAGAAATTGAGCGCAGCGTGGTGGTAGAGCTTACAGTAAATGGAGACATTTAGGAAAGCAGTAGACAGTCAGACACAAACACACAGATCAAAGAGGTTTGAGCATTACAGTACACTGGGGAACAAAAGGAATAGAGAGAGAGGGAGAGAAAGAGGATGTGAGTGAAGGTGAATAGAAACCCCAATCAATATACCATCCAAGAACAGCTTGAGCCACAGAAGGAGCAGAGAAAACTGAAAGAGGGGGAGAGACGAAGGGAGGAAAAAGTGGGTCAAATAATGAGACGGGAAGGGTGAGTGTCTGCGTGGAGGACAGAGAGATGGAGGGAAGGGAGAGAAAGATGGACGGAGCTGCGATAGAACGAGAACGGGATCAGTAGGGAGAGGAAAGAGCATGAATGAGGGAGTCACAAGCTCCTGACCTGCGCTGACCCCTTCTGCCAGGAGGACCCGAGGAGCTCGGAGCAGGGAAGGGGAAGGGTGAGGTCTTGTGGGAGGTTTGGATAAGGGAGGAGGTGATATTGATGTGGCCAGAAGACTTGGGGGTGGGAGGGAGATGATGTGAGGAGCGGGGAGGAGTGAGGGTGAGGGTCAGAGGGGATGGGGGTCAGCTGGCCATCCAAGGACAGTAGGGAGGCCATTTTTCTTTTGTTCTTGTCACTGAGCAGACAATCGGTCTGTCACTGTGAGCTCAGAAGCTGAATCCACCTTGATACTCTCATCTGTCTCATCTGCACTCATTCTTATATCTTACTGACATTTAGCATCTTATGCACATCACCTATCAGCCTGGACAACATTAGAGCTGCTTTGAGTTTCCACTCAGAGCACTTTAAACCAAACTCGATTCTCAAAGAAATCATTGACTCAAACAATCTCACAATGCAACGTAATATGTAGCCAGTAACTAAAAGATGAGTAGTTGTAAAATGTCACTGTTGTCGATGGATTATCAACTACGTCAAACAGACCACTGCCTTGACGCCCCATAAACAATTCTAAGATCCTAAAAGCTGTGTATTTGCAGCGTACAGTTTGTGCCAGCAGAAGTGAAATTTTGTTTGAGAAAGTACTACAGTAACAGTATTGTTTTAAGGTCTATTATCTTCCTGTGGCCTTGTCTTGAAGGGATTCCAAAATCTAGTTTTGTGTCCACTGAAGGAGGCTACACACAGCAAATCTGGTCATGTCCATAGGCCAACTCATTGAGATATTTTAACATGTTACAGCATATGAAAAAAAAGCATAGATGTAAATGACCAAATTAAATATGATTTCCTTCGGGATGAATAAAGTTGATCTTATCTTATTTCTGCTTTGGTTTCAGGACCCTGGCATACTGTCATGACTTCTTGGGACATTTAAATAAAATGGAGCTATTGTTAATTTAATTAGTGAGTAATATTTATCCATCCATCCATTATCTATACACCGCTTAATCATCTGTAGGGTCACGGCCAAATCAGGGCGAAGGCAGGGTACACCCTGGTCAGGTTGCCAGTCTATTGCAAGGCTACACATAGAGACAGACAACCAAGCACACTAACATTCACAATGTAGAATCATCCAGTATAACCTCAGCATGTTTTTGGACTGTGGGAGGAAGCCGAGGAACCCAGTGAAAACCTACGGAGAACATGCAAACTGCACACAGAAAGATCCCAGGCCCATGGGATGCGAACCCGGGGGTCTTCTAGATGTGAGGTGATGATGATAACAACGGAGCCACTGTACAGCCCTAGTAATCTTCATGCCAACTTAAAATGCCTGCTGTGAAAAAGGCCTGTTGGGTTAAAAGTTCCCCAATGTTATTTGTGGTTGATAACTGACAGAACTGACCTAAATGCAGAAAAGATAACTTAAGAATTTAATGTGGTTTGTCTGGCACGTATACGATCAATCGCAAATGTTTACATGATACATGACTCTCCAAAAAAAGGTGCCTCCTGTTGGGTTAGTTGTTCTAAGAGCACCCCAGTGATTTAGCCTTGCACTCCTGTAATATCACTGGACAAAAATTGTTGCAGCACAAGCAGAATTAGCACTTTTTTAAAAGAAAAGAAAAATTCAACACATTATTTTCCTTGTCAACACCTGGTGTCTACTTTACCCACAATGCAATTCAACTGCTGACACTTTGGCCAGAGATCTGAGTGTGATTTTGGGTTCAGCCTTGAGCTGCTAGCCTCAAGCAGAGATGAGGAGCAGCTACAAAGGTCTGGTAAGTTTACTTCTTTCCAAGATTTTTTAAAAATTTTCGGACTTCAGCCCCTTGCAGTGAGTCAGGAGACGTCACTGGAGACAGTTTATCAGAGGTTTTTTTTGCAGTTCTGTCTGGAGCCACAAAAGGCTTTACACAATTTACACATGTGCATGTATATCATACACTTATGCAGCAGTAGCTCCCAAGAGCTGTAAACCCACCTTGATGTGTAAATAGAGGAGGTCCCCTTAAAGACCCCATTCAGAGTAACTAAGTGGGGACTGTGGTTGCATCTTATACTAGTATCTCTGTGAAATAAATATAAAGTGTGAAATAACATAAAAACATGACTTCTTGCATCAAGTTTAGAGAAACCTTTTGGTTGAACAGTTGCTAAATTTAACAGTTGTTGCACAATGCCAGCCATGTTATCTCAGCTTTGAAACACATGTGAAAGTAAACCTCAAATATGGCTGAGAAAAAGTCTTTAAATTCAATCTAGATCCTGACAAACATGCAGTACACAACAGAAGTGAACGCACCCCTTTATAGTATCACTGCTATGATATCAAATGATGTAAAATTGTATGACCTTACAATGATTATATTACTTACAAGGTATTTGCTCAAATGTAAAAGCAAAAACTATCATTACACCTTTCACTACTGAGACTCAAGCTTTTATTTTTTCAATAAGTCCCACATCTGCCTTTATTTTTCATGACAGACTCAGTCCTTCTCAGCATGGAGGATGGCAATGATGCTCAAATTTCTGGAGAGATACTCAACCATTCTTTAAAGACATTTTTTCAGCTGCTCTTTGGTTGTGTTGCTCTGTCTTAGTCTTTAAAATCCCCCAAAGGGGCTCTGTTGGATCCCAGTCAGGCGACATACTTGGCCAAGTCATAATTTTCACTATTTCTTCTTTACAAACTCTAGTGTGATTTTGGCAGTGTTCTTTGGATCGTTATCATGCTGTAATATTGGTCTTCTGCTGAGATTCTGGACACTAGGAGTTTTCTTGTTAGCCAGTATATTAGTATATTCACAGGCATCCATGGTGCCATCTATAAGTGCCATCTCCCCAATGCATTTTTCACACATGCAGCCCCATATTATCATACTCCCACCTCTGTGCTTCACTGTCAGGACTATGCATTCATCATCCTGGTCAGGCTCATGCCAAACATGCTAGATCTCATCTGAGTGGAGCAAATTTATCTCCTCTGATCGAAGATTGCGCTTTCGCTCCCTTTCATGTTCTTTAGCAAAGTTTCCTTTTGCAGTTTTATACTGAAGAGCAAGCAATGTTTTTCTCTTGGACGCTGTCCATAGAGGTTGACGCATGATGATTTTATGCACTGTCCTTCACGCTGTCTGAGCTGTCACAGAAACTCCAATTTTCTTCGATAACCCCTGTGCCAAGTCTGAAGCACTTGCCCGTCTGTTTTTCAGAGTTAGATTGTGAAAGTGGCACACTGTCCATGGAAGCTATTTTAGGAAGATGGCAACTGTGGCTCTGATCAGCAGTTCTATGGCTCACTCTAAACCTCCTGATTACTGCTGCAACTGGGTTTCAACTGAAGCTTGCTATCTGATCTTCCTATATCTTTTTTATGTTTTGAATTCTCACAGTCAAATTTTTTAAAATGCTCTGGTAATTTTTGTGGAGCCATGATGCAGACATGCAGATAAACACACTCCATAGGTCAAAACTGAGAAAGCTTGTGTGTTCACAAGTCATGTTAAAACTGTGTTAATGCAATTAGGTTGATCAGATCAGAAATCCCAAGTTTTCTAACTTGTGTGTCATTGATCACAGGTGCATTCACTTTTGTTGCCTTGAGTTTCTACTTTGGGGCCTGTATTATCAAAATAGTCTTTCCAAAGTTTTTGTTTTTGATTGGACATAAGAGGAAATACTCTATTTGTCAATCTAGACATAATGTAATTATTGAAAGGTGATATAAATATAAATTATTTGACATTTAAGTGATATTGCACAGAGGTATACTCATTTCTGTTGTATACTGTTTTGCAGAACATAATCACAAAATAAATGAGCCTCACTGTTTTCAAGATACCTACCAAATACCTTTCAGTATTCAGAAAATCCATTGCTGGTGTGGATTGCAATCTAAATCTGGATCCAGATCTGGTGTAGGAAGGATTCCGTTTGATGCTTAAGTGAAGAGAACTGTTATCATATACACAATAGTCTTAAACCTAGAAACATGATGTCCAGAATTTGATATAAAATTCTAAGGACGTAAATAAAATTATTGAGTACTGCATTATATTCGAGCACATACAAGCAAGTATGCAACATTACCATGACTCTATTGAGCATGTTTACAAATGATAAATCAAGATCATTTCAGTTACACTCAGATTTTCTGCAGCTACAATATGTCTTTCATTATATTTAACTATATGTCAGGACCACAACAATGAGCATAGTAGAAGTTGTATGATTTCTTTGGAAGACTGATATTACAGAGTATTCTTTAGGATGGTTCCTCATTAGGAGAATACTGACTGAGTGAATGTGGAAGCTTTGACACACAAATGTCTTCTCCTCAGCCTGCACTCACACTCACACACTCATTGTGCCTCTATCAAGTGAAATTAATACATGCTGAAGGAAGCCGAGTTGTACCGTACAAATGTACACTCCCTTGTGTACCTCCATCCTTTTCTCGTACAACATCCTGCTTTCTTACTCTCTTCTCCCTCCTTCTTGTTTCTTTCACACACACACACACACACACACACACACACACACACACACACACACACACACACACACACGCACGCACACACACACACTCTTTTCTTCATCCTCCTCACAGTCCAGATGGCCTAGCTGCCCCCACACTCACTCTCCCACATACACTCACTCCACGCGCTCCACCCCACTCCTCCTCTCCCCTACGGGAACAGCACTCCCTTTTTCGAGGAGTAGACCTCACCCTCCATCCCAACAACCCCCCACCCCCACCCAACAACAACACACACACAAAAAAAAAAAAACACCACTACCATTGTGTTCACATTTCGCGATGTATACACACACACCTCCCCACACACAGGCATACTCTTCAACACATCTCCACTGTCCCTCCACAGACCACAGGCTTATATACGCCCACTCGCACACACACTGACACAGAAGATCTTGTTCAGAATTCTCCTCTTGTGCGGCATAATGACTGATGGGAATATTGCAGGAATGCGGGTGCTGTAGGTGTGATATACTGTACAGCACAGAGAGGCATGGTCAGACAGATATCAGATCGGAGCATGGGTTGTGTCTCTGGTTTGGCTGTTTTTATTGTTTGTCATTAAATGGAGTAAAACAAGACCATCTCATCCCTTCTGATACATGGAGAGTTGGACGATCGGCTCACCGATATCTTCCACCGGTGACTCAGCTGTTGCTAAGCGCAGACAAGATCTTTAGAACGTCTTTCCATGTGGCCGTGTGACCACATCACGAGCGCTACCTGCACGAACATGCCTACGTACAGTCGTGCTAACTTATCCGTATAATTAGCCACTGTGGGGTCAAGGGTAGGAGAAGCAGAAATATGGTTGTCAGGGCTGACAGAGAATCCTGAGCGGGGGAAAGAGGTATGAGGGCTATTGTTGGAGAGAGAGTGTGTTCATTGGCCAGAGGACGGAGAAGAAAGAGGGGAGAGTTGGTGTATGAGTAGTGTGCTCTCTATGGCTTGGTGTGGTGGTGTGAAGGAGGGGGTGTAGGCCAGGCGAGGAGGAGGAGGAGGAGGGTGTGGTTAACGGTTATAGCGCTCACAGGAAGCTGCGAGGCAGGGAAAGGGGAAGTGAACCACCCCCACACTGTTCCAAGGCCGTGGCGGCGCTCTCCTCGAGGATGGAACTAACTGACCTCAGCTTACAACTCCCACCACACCTTTAAACCCTCTCACGCACACAAGGCAGATACAAGATGCACGGCCACTTGCATGCATCGGCCGTGATTATCGATGCAGACGTTGGCCGTCATGTCATTTGTCATGTATCTTTGCAGCATTGACTGCACCTCATTTAGTTTTCATATGCTCAACATCTTTGTATATTGTGCTTTCATATCCATTTTGCAGAAAAAAAACCACTTCTGCCGTCACAAGGATGAAGCTTGTATCATGTTTTTTGGTCCCTGCCGCTACAAATCCTCTTGTTCTTTACGGGACTGCAAGCCATTTTCCAAAGTGAGCTTCTAGATTGACATTCCTCCCACACTATGCACACAATTAAAATTATTACGAAACTTCAGAACAATATGAAAATCATCTGGAAGAGCTTCGGAAATTGCTTGATACCGGTAATCCATCATTAGGATCAATTTGTTGCTGTTATTTGCTGTTAAAAGTGTAATTAGTTAACAGATGAGAGCAGATGCACAATTTGGAGAGTTGGAGAGGTGTTCGTCAGCTGCCAAAAAGTGTCTTTAATCTCAAAGGCTTGATATGGACATGGATGCATTAAAATAGTTGCTGTTCAAATTGAGATCTTCAACAACACATGATCTGATGCTGTGTTTTATTTTTATGCCACCAGTAATTCTTTGTCAGGTGCCACCCGTCCTGTCCTTACCTCACACGAGCTGACCTAAACTTCCTCGCTGCGTGTCAGCCAGCTCGGCTCACACTTGGCCACCGTATTTTGGCTTTCCAGTCCCTACACATGTTCGTTCTCAGCCAAATGACCACAGGCAGCATGGCTCAAACCCTTCAACCCGGGTCAGCTGACTCACAGACCGAATGCTGTGGGGTGACAAAGGTTAAAGCTTTAGGAGAGCTAGCATGAAAACACACACACACACACACACGAATCATGCACACACACTTCGCGTTTTGCTCACAGCAATAATTAAAAGAACAAAACAAACTATGATTGTGCTTTGTTGAAACATTTATTACTAATAATTCAAATCAACATAGTAAAAAATTACAGAAGACAGCTGACAAAATATGAACGTTCCCTTCCTCAAGGTGAACTCATTGTGTAATGTAATACAAAAGTCGCCAGTGTGACACATAATGTTACCTTGGTGACCAGCTTTTAATCTCTCCACAGAGAGCCGGTTCCCAATCTGACCCTTAACCCTGATGAAAGAAAGGTCGCCGGGGGTCACACACTCCTCTCGGTCCATTTGTGCGCAACCATTTTCATCTGAAAGGATGTTCGCGAAATCAGTTTTCATGGTCAACAGAAAACTGGTGTGAATACATTTAGTTGTAACACAATTGTCCAGATATGATTACTGCGAACCAGACTAAAGACGTCTGGAAACAAACAACAAAAGACTGCATCTCTCCTTTGTCCCCTAACTCACTGCACGGGGCGTGACACTTTACATCCACTGAGATTTTAAAACCTTCCTTAAAAAAATCAAGATGTTCCTTTTTTTTAAATCTGCACCAAAATTCTCAGAAATCACAAAACATATAGAGAAGTTACATTTATTTTCCTTTCCACCTTTTTTCCATGATTAGTCTCTGAGGAGTCGTGTAATCCAGCAACAGTTAGGCGCTTTCTTATGGAACAGTTGCTCGGATAGTTAGTGGAAAATTAAAACTGGCAACTACTGAACAAAAAGGTCTGCTTAGATTTATCGAAGTTCTTCCATTTCAGTTTGCACTTCATTTTGTACCTGTGAGTTTTAGATTGAATTACACATTTATCTCAGTAAGAGGTCACGGTATAAAAAGCTGCTGCTTTTTGTCCTCCTGGGGGAAAAAAACAGTACATACATGCCACTGCACAGAATTCACCAGAAATTACTTTTGAAAATCAGATTTTCAAAGTATGTCTTTCTTGGGGATGAATGCCTGCAGTTCAGCTTCCCATTAAAATTATTTTCAAGGGATTTCAATCCATCAAATGGTTTCCGAGGAACAAGGACACAAACAAGAAGGGCTTTAGCAAGTGCTGAATGTTCCAGGGTGAGTAAAAATGAATGAACACATCTGTACACAATTAGATATGCTGCATGTGACAGTATAATCTCTCTGAAGGTATAACTTTTAAACATCGCTTTCCCCGCAATCATCCAAATGCACAAATAACTGCTTCATTTTATCTTGTTAATTTAAAAATGTCGTATGTTTATACACTACAGATTTTTAAAAAAAAAAAAAATCCTTACTAGTAAGGTCTGCTTTGTGCGAGATGATTTGTAAATGCTGAGTTGCATTTGTGTAAATTAATAAATAAAATGAAAGCTGCAGAAATGTTTTTGAGGATTTTAGTCACTCACTGTCGTATCACATTTAAATTCCAGGAAAAAGCAGTGACCAGTAAAATGCTTTTTATTTTCCAGAAACCAAATTAAATCTAGACACAAATTCAAAATGCAAGTTTTAAAATGCATTTCCACAGAATCGGTCAAAAAAAAATTTCATAAAATAAGAAATTTGAAAATAACTGAGTGCAGCCTGCCTTTACATTTGCATCCGATTATTTTTTATGCTACACTTTGCAATTTTTTTCTCTATTTCCCGGTCTGAAGCGATACGATTATGAGCACAAATCTGCAATAAGAACAGCAGAACAAACCACCGGCTCCAGAAGGGACCAAACAACATGCTTTGGTTCACTAGGTAAATAAATCGCCATCAGAAATAAAAACGTGTCTCACTGTTTTAAAATAACGTCCTATTATAGCTCTAACATTAAAGCGACATATGAAGGAATTCTCAAAGAGCACTTCTCAAGAACAAAGTAGTCATTCCTGAAAACAGAGTCACTAAACAGGTGATTCAGGCCATTTATATTTGACATTAAAATAAAATTAATCAATGCACTTTCCACAAGCAGCAACAGCTTTTTGCCTTTTGGTTAGTGTGTAAGCTGCTCCCTCTACTGGCCAACAGGCAGTCAAGTTGAGGGAAACTGTTGATACCTGTTTCTCAACATTAAATATGTAAAAAATAAAAGAAAATAACCTGTGAGATCTTATTTATTTTGAACATTTTAATTTATAACAAGAAGAATAAGAGTTGCCCTCCACAGTGTTTACTCGCATTGTTTGATTTGGAAAATTAGATGAAGTTAACTCAAACTAGAGAGGAGCCTATTTTTTAAATTTTAGCCAAAAAATAAAACATTAATCAGTTGCAAGATTGATGACTAAAACACAAAAGGCCACTGTCTAATCAGCGTTTAATAAAATATATCTTACTGTGTGAACATCAAAACGTATTCCTGCAAGGTCCAGGCAGGTTTTATTTATTCATTAATTTATTTTTGTGGTGGTCCTCCTCAATACTCTGCCGAGGTGAGTTAGCGTTTCATGGGCTGACGAACCTGAGATTGAGCCTGAAATCACCATTCTCAGGTTGGACAGTCCTAGAAAGAACCACTCAGGAGTTAAAGCGGGACTGGATGTCACGTTCAGGCCACTCCGTGAATCTGAGTACGCGGCGTCCACACTGAGGGCAAATGCTTGAACAAAAGTAAAACTCACTTAATAATAAAGATGGGAAATATGTCTGTCCTAGGATAATGGTCCACATGCATTTACACATCTGCCAGGGTGCACATTGTGTGTGATGTGCTGGTGGGCGTTGCTGTTTTCTCCAAAATTCAGAAGCACAAAAATGTACTTTATGACCACGGAAAAGAGAGTTATAATGGCATTTATGGTCAGACTGTGTGGTCATCTAAATTGCTAATCAGAATCATACAAAGGCTGATTGAAAAACAAGAAAACCCCCACAAAACTATTAATAATGTAATTTATGTATCTGCTCAAATGAGGCATCATTTTGTGGTATTATGTTATTAAATACATTACAGCTAAAATAACACCGCAGCATGTATTTAAAATGATTTTATTTGCCTAATTAAAGATGTTATGATTTTGGCGCCAGAAGCAATCATCCTGTAAGAATAATAAAATAATAAAAAAAATAATAAAATTCTGAAAATGTACTTTTAAAAAATGCCATTGATTAATACAATGTTGATTTTTGTTGTGTTTCTGTTGATATAATCACATTTTTTACACTCAAATCTCAGCCGGAGATACACCATATCTCATTTTGATAAAATAGAAGCCCTGATCTGAGGATCAAACAGCATAGCCAACGTAATAACGTGTTATATGTGTGCAAATGTTCCTATTCAGAAAAACTTCCAAGCACAGTAAATGAAGACTAACACCACATCTGGCTCTGTGTTGTTAGCTAACCTGCACTGGAACCACTCAGAAAGCAATTAAACACTCAGCCAACAGAGCTTAATGCACAAACTGCATCTCATACTAAAAACATCTAAATCACCCTGGCCTGACTTTATGAGGACAGTCCCCTCTTAGAAAATTTTTACTCTCATGATAAACTATGCAGATGGAGAGTGCAAGCAGAACACACCAGCACAGAGAGAGAGAGAGAGAGAGAGAGAGAGAGCAGAAGGAGGCAGAGAAAGGGAAAGAAAAAACTTTACCCTCTTCAGCGGACTAATCTAAACCCTCTTCACATGATTCAGAAATACTTCATTGTCTGAATAATTCATCCTCACCTATCAGCATTACGCCGCTGCTCTGCTCTGGCCTACTCACACCATCTCCTCACATTTACAATCCAGACACACTCACTGCCAGAGAGCACATTAACCAAACAAATAACAACCATAAAAAAACAGAGTTACTTCCCATGTTTTCTCAACAGTCACTGCAGTGATGGAGGATTGCGGCAAGGTTGCAAAGTCTCATTCTGTCTAAGAAGCTTTCAAAGTCTCCTCTGCATACTCCTTACCCGCACGGCAAGACCTCGTGACTCCCTCCAACCCAGGCGAGGCCAGACAGGGGAGACAATCTTCATCATGTAAAGTGAAAAAGAAATACAGGTCGCTGAGCTATAAAGGCCACTCCTGCTGCCTTTACCAAGCTGTGACCTCATCATGCTCTGTGCTACCAATGGAGATACAACTCACACACAGTGACACACACACACACACACACCACCTTCCTGTTTGTCAGTGCCGGTGGTAAACTTTCCACTGACATCTCCATTCAAAGGGCCAATATGATGTTTTCATGCATTTTGTCACTAAAAATAAATGCATCTGTGGTTTATTTAAAAAAAAAAAAAAATTGAAATGTCAAAATAAAAGTATAGCAGGGAAACTTTTCAATTTAATGCAAATTTAATACATTCAACATTTTAATAATACTAAAAAAACACAGCTCCAACTTTTGCAGAAAAATAAAACCTTTTCAAATTTATTGACAGCTGCACACAGAAGAGCAGAACAAGAATAAAAATGCTGCTGCCGAGTTTCCTGATATTCTTAGCTCTCGCTCGTCTTTTGACTGTCCTTCTCACACCTCCTCGCTCAGACGACGATGCCTCTTGTGTGTCAATATCTGCCCAACAGGCCACTGTTGTCTAATTGTCCATCAGCCTCGTGGAATGCGCGTCAATCACACTTTACCGCAGCTGACGTCTTGACAGCTGTCAGGGTGATAATTATGGAAAGTGATGGAAGATATCAAGGTTACTTTCCATGAAAAGAGGACAACCACAATATCCTTCCTGTTCATTTTCAGAGTGTAGGTAATATGGCTTTCTCTCTTGAAATGTTTGACAAAGAAATAAAAATATGCACATTACTCAGACATGGTGAGAGGCTTGCTCCATGTGCTTTGAGGTGTATTTTAATTACCCTGACTGAAGAGTATTTTCAGATAACTGGCGGCTGTCAGCCACTAGGTTGTTAAATTCGGATTTAACATGAATGAAACTATGCACCATGAGCAAATTGAAATCTCTATTGCACTTTTATTAAATATATATATTTATTTATATATATATATATATATATATATATATGTAAAAAACATGCAGAATTAGTAAACCCAAAAACAGCATGCAGTCAAACAATGAGGCTGCAAACACAATCAGTTGATTTCTGCACAGAATGACTTCCTCATCACTGAATCCAGCAGTAAGCATTGACTGTATGGTAACAGGTGACAAAAAGTAATGACAGGATGAAGCGATTTCCATTACAAACACACTTTGTGTTTTTTTTTTTCCCTTAATGGTGTGCATTTCCTTTTCCTCAAAAAGAGACACAAAAAAGAGACTTTAAAATGTAAATCATAAAAAACCTCGTATAATGATAACTAGCGGTGAACTCATAGAAACGAACGTGACATTACCATGATATCAAAATAATGAACTTCAGAAGCAACTTGTCTCATCAGTTCAAACACTGACAAGGATGAATATTGTGGAGTGCAACCCCGTGTCTGGCAAAACATTTTCCAACAAAGAACAAGGCAATCTGAAATAGGCACAAGCTTTAACAGATGGGCAACATTCATTTCAGTATTGCTACCGAGTAAAAAGACCAGGCACTATCACGACACTCTCTGACCTGTGGATGTTTTGAGTTCATGTCTCCACAACTCAACAGCCCTTTTAAAAACAAACCCTCCCATTCTACTGCATGAAAAACAGAGGCACAAATCAGGACACGTGAGACTGAAATAAACACTTAATCTGTGTTTGTTAAATGCACATGACCCATTTCTGCAGCAACAAAAGAGATTTATAACTTGTCTGCTGACTGATCAGGTCTATCCATAGTAAAAATATGTAAATGAAGGACATTCTGCATAAATATACACCACGAGTGCATACTTAAAGCTGTATAATGAAAAACCGTTTTCAATATTCTTTTCAACTGGTTAGGTCAGCATCCACAGTGAAGGAAAGAGTGAACCAGAGAGCTAAAAAAAAAAAGAAGAAAAAAGACAGATATACACCTACACATTTTCCGATTGAATGGTCCTTCAGAAAGCGCTCATGGCGATGGAAGTTGAGCAACATGAGTTCATGTTCCGATTTTACTTTTGTGAAAGTTGTGAGAAAGGTATTTGGTAAAAAAAAAAAAAGCCTTAAAGCTCAACTTTTTCTCCTTTTACGTCACGTGCAAATTCACATTCAGTTGTGTCGTCCACAGTGCGCGGCTTAAGGCTCGATAAATCTTCTCAAAACAACACGCCGGCAAATTTGAATAGAGATTGTCACAATAAAAGCACAGAAATAAAACGTTATGAATTTAAAACATACTGTACAAATAAAAAATATTTCTCAGACTTCATAACACAGCTCTCCTTGACGGCACTTCACACAAGATTAAATAACTTAATATAAAATTTAACACAACGTGACATTAGCAATGTTTTCTCCTGTTTTCAGTTTCAGGGCAGTCTTGAAGGATGAATTTTTACAGCAGGACAGAGGCAAAGAGAATGTCCTCATATTGTCCACTGAGGTCCTGAATCACCCGATAGGTAAGTGCACTGCCAGTAATTTCATCAGTAGCTGGGCTCATCAATCTCTTCATCACTCCAGTCAGGGGGGGCATCTGTTCCAAAGTATCGATCCCCAAAGTTTCCTACAAGGATGAAAAACATAGCATCATAAATTAAATCTATAAAAATACTTTAATACAATCGTGAATAAAATGCAATGATATGTCTTGCATTTCTAATTGTCTATTCTTGTTTTCTCACCTATTCCAGGTATGATGTGAAAGAGATCATTGACCTTCTTGTCAACAGCCGTGGTGATGATTTTGACCTGTGGGAATGCGTAGGCCACTGAATGGACTCCCATTTCAGCCATGAGCAAAGAGACCAGCAGGATCTTGTCCTCCTGAACATCATGATCCTGAAAACGAAGACACCCCCTTGAAAATATGTAATGGAATTCACTGCAGGCAAAATGCATTTGTGAACAATCGGTTGCACCCACCAGTAAGACTCGTACAGCCATCATGGCAGCTGCTCCAGTGGACACAGTGCAGTCCATCAGAATCACATGATCTTCGCTGATGTCTTTCGGTAGACGCAGGTAATGAAGCTGAAAATAGGTAAAGGCAGGATGTGGGTAAAGACCAAAGTGTGACACACATGACCTGTAGCTATAGGTTGACATTAACAAGAATTCCCCCAACCTGCCAATTTCCTCAGAAGGACAAATAAACTGAATGTACGATGAAAAAAAACAAGGCCAAGCCAAACTATATAACTACCATTTCTATGGTATTAATAAAAATGTGTCCAAGTGTGTACAACTACATGTTTGAGTCTCTGAGCATATGTGCAGGACAAGAACAGTAAAATACTTCACACTGATTAAAGTCCTACAACTCATATGGCATTAATTCAGTTCTGTACCTCTGGCTCTCCTGTGTCCTGGTTGGTCTGGATGAGGATCTTGCCGATGCGAACGTCTTTGCAGACAGCCCTCAGGGCCGGCTCCATGGTCTCCCCGGCTCTCAGGATGGACACGCCTGTGATCTGAAGAAAACAAAGAGGAAAGAAAATTAAACAGAGGTTAATTGCATCAGTTTAGGTAGAGGCAAAACTCTTCGGATTGGTTTTAAACATAAAAAAAAAAAAGCATGGAGAAGATGGCAGGAAGTAAATGGAGTTCACTCACCCTCTTCCCGTGGAAAGTCCTGCCTTCATAATCCTCTCCCTGGGGGGTCTGCACTACGTGGACCTGAGATAATAATAAAAATCATAACAGTGTGAGCACAGAGCTGTAAAGTACAATAGAAGTAAGGAAAATATATTGTGACCAGCTACACTGAATTGCAAGTTGTCAGTCATGTGTGTTTGTCTAATGCATGCAGTCTCTTGTGATTAAAGTATGGGAACTTTCCACTGTGGTGACTTGATCCGTTTCCATGCTCATGCTGCAGGCAAATACAGTCTGTGTATGTCTACCTGTTTTGTCCTTTCAGTAAATACAAGCGCTCACTCTTTTTCCATTCATCTTTATCTTTTCATACCCATTTCAAGGCTGCATACTGTATTGTCTCGCTGTATCTTGTCAGTAACTGTCCACTCATCAGTTTTCTCGTATTTTCTCTCTTCTACTTCTCTCCATCTGCACCCAGCTACCTAGCGGTTTAGAGTCAACGTCCTATTTAATGAAAAGAACTGCAAACCCTTTATGCAGTGCTCTAAATGAATCTACAGTGAATCTTAGCATTTGTAACCTGTGAGGGGAGGAAGGACAGGGCTCGCTCAATCAACAGACGCATCAACCTCTTGGAGTAGAAGATGAACTCATCGCGGCTGGTTTCCTTATTTCTAGATTTGATGAGCAGGAGAGAAAAGATTTATGCAGCAGCTTTACACCACACAGGTTTTTAATGGAAACAGACGTAGCAGTTCATGCAACAAAAGAGGTTTCTCGGCTGTTACCTGATGATGGTGTGCATGCCCCTGACTTGGGGTGTGCTCTCCAGAACGCTGAGGGTTTGGGGGAGGGGTTGGGCCTGGTGTGCTGAAGCCAGGGCTGCCCTGTAACCACGGCAACAAATAGCAGTGCGGGGGTGGCACAGGGTGAGAGTAGCGGAAAGAGGAAAGATGGACAGACACATGAATACAGCACATAAGAATACGAGCATAATTAAGACTTGTGTATAGTATGTGCAGGTTCACACACAGGCGTGCACATATGTACTGTACACACACTCAGAAAACAAACACACACACACACACACACACAAACAGACATGTGTGTACATGCACAAAAACATGAATCATTTTTTTTCATGAGTAGTTAGAGCAAAGTTGATAATGGTAGTGTAACCGCCGTAATAGGATTGCTTGGGAAAAGGCAGACACACAAATTGCAGAGCACACAGGGCCAGTGTTGAGTATTTCAGTGGAAAATTACAACAGCACAGAGACCATGATAATGGAAAAGGAGGTCAAGAATTAAAATGGATCAATTTCAAAATTAACATCGCATTTGAAATAAACCATTTTACTGGCTCAAATACCAATGGTTATATTTTCCATGATAGGTCTCTACTTGTAATAATTCACCAGGTTTCCACAGATACTGTAAATATTAGTTTTGAATATCTAGTTAGCCTCGGTCTAACTTGGACTCTAGAGGAATAGACACGCTGTTACAAATACTCAGTGATGCCACTACAGTATCCACAATGTCACTGAGATACACATTAGCCAGATGCAAAGAAAAGAAAAATCATAGCAATTCTGCTCACATATCCCAGCGAAGTTTCCTCTATGGGGGAGAGTTTTCGATGAAACAATCACAACACAGGGGACACAGAAAGATGAAAAACAACAGATAAGAGGAGGAAAAATAAGAAGAGACACAACATCAGGTGGATGAAGGGATGAAGGGATTATCAGACACAGTGAAAAGTGTGACAGCTGACACTTGCAAATGTCAAATGTATCAGAAATACGCTTACTGCTGAGGTGAACTGCCATTTTAAGTAAAATAATATTTTGTGAGTTATCACTTAGTGTATGTGTCATGATACTGACAAGAGCTCAAGTAAAAGGACATGCTTTACAAGATCTCTGCAGATGTTAGGGTAAAAAAAAAAAAGAAAAAGAGAGGGCCATCAAGTTTTGGATCAGATTTTGATATCTATACACGTGCATCCATTGTGTGTACGCGTGGGAGGTGCACAAGCTATCGTGTGGCTGTCACTCTTTCACCGTGTAGAACAGCAGAGGTTGGTATTTCAGCTCACAGGCCCCAGCACATCCTGTGTCTAAAGACAGACACCAAGCTCACTTCCTCTCTCTCTCTGTCTCAGATACTGTGGCCGACATTCAATGGAAAAACTCAGTGCTTTGTAGTAGGGTACTGGAAACTTTCTCTGTGGCTGAGGTATGTGATAGTCAACAATAGCTGTAGCAAGAGCTTCCTCTCTCGCTTTCTGTCATAGTCTTTCTCTCTCTCATTCTTGTTGCTGCTGAAAGGAGGGGTCAGTGACTTGACTCATTGGTGTATTTTTAGACACAGAAGGCAGGAAGAGTGTGAGTTGTCATTTCTTTAAAAGGTAGAGAGAGGGAAAACCAACATCTTTACATTAAAATGCTGGCTGCACCACACCACTTTCAAACTTTTGATCAATTTTCAAACGCTGACAGCACTTTTCATACAGTTAACATTTCTGCATTTATACAATGCAGGTGTGGACCAATGCTTTGCATTATTGTCTCAGATTCTTATGACAGATCACTAGTTAGCCATATCTGGTTTATAGATACACGAGTGCCGCCTTGTGACATGTCATGGCAGCCAGCAGATCAGTGAAAGGTAGAGGTTGGTTTTGCTGGACTCTTTTTGTTTTTTCTCTCCCTCCCAGTAAGAAGCTGCAGCAGTCGGTGTACTGGGCAGATGTCGAGGAGAGAATGATAGACAGGATAAAGGCCACTCTACCTGACGCTGAGCTCGCGCTGTGAGCCGTGGAGGGATTTGGGGTGGGGGGGGGAGTGAGGGGGAGAGAGTGAGAGAGCAGTCCATCAGCAGTGTTACTGTTTGTGTGTGTGTGTGTGTGTGTGTGTAGTGGGGATGGAACAAAGCAAACTGTACTGTCACACAAAGTGCTCCCCTCAGGCAAAAATGTGCCTTTGGTGACCGGTGATTAGTGCATGTTGTACAACCCATTCAAAAGTGATGTGCTATGAATCAACATCATGAACTACAAAGAGAGGATTTCTTTTCGGGCTGCACATCTAATGACGCATAATTGTGTCATTAGATATACAGTGGTTGCACAAAAATTAAATTAACCTGAAAATTCACATAGACCCTAACACAAACATAAATGTCTGGTGATTAGTTTAATGTGGATAAAGGCAAAAAATTGTTAACACTGTAAAAACACTGTTTCCTTGCAAAATATAAAAATCTAGTTTGAGTGGCAAATGTGAAGTAATGATGTAATAATCTTAATATTTATTTATTTATGAAACAGAGACCCTTAGAAACATATAAAAAGATATGTAGTCCAGAGTCCTGCATGGGTTGAGTTTTACAAACGTCTGCAAAACTCTGCACCAGATTTAACACCTTACCCACAATTATCACCAAGTCAAATCTTTGCCCGCCCCGACTTGATGATATTCACTGATTTAGATGTTAAAACTACCGTGGTGCACATTCATTTTCATTTCTGATTTCTTCAGATTAAAAGAACAACATCTTTTTTGTTTTCACCTGAATCCCAGCCTTTAGTTTATTTTGCCCATATACCTGTGAATTTATATGAACAGAATTTTTACTCGTTGCACCACTATTTCTCAGGCTACCCAGGACTCTAACTAAAAGTGAAACCACAATGCTTTGACTTTACATTCAAACTCATCATCAGGGAAGGACTGTAATGTATAGATTCTCTGTATAATATTTTCAAGGGTTTGAACTGAACATTTAAAGTGTGCTGAGATGACGAGCCATGCTTCTTACCTCTTTTAGTCGTGTACTTTTTGTAATGTTAATCTTTGATCTCAAATAGAACTTGAGCCTAACAAGATCAACTTAATTTATTTTAAAGAGTGACTTGACTAAGTTGTAAATTACTGTGAGGCTTGGAGAGCAAGAATCAAGTACTTTCTTACTTACTGGTTCTTTAGGTGATAAACTTTAATGAATACGCCCAGAGAAAGCATACTTATTCAGCCTTCCCTAGATCCTGTGCAATGAGTTTTCTATCCACTAGAGGGAGCGATGTAGCTTGTGATTACAAGCAAGAAAACAGAAGGGCTGCTAACAACTACACTCCCTGTGAGTGCAATTAGATAATTAGATGAACTGAGATTCCAATTAAAAAAATTACCCCATGAAGAAAGAATGAAGGGTCATAGATCTCTACTTATATGTGCTTGTCATTTGAAAATTGCATGACGGATTTTCCACATGCGAATGTGCTTGTATGTGTGTGTGTACATCTGTAAGTATGATGTCGCTTACCTCCTCCAGCTGACTGTGAACATGCTGCACAATCAAATCGATTGCCACCATGTTGCCACCACCTGACAGGATGACAAACAGAAAATCAGAGTGATGGTAATTTGGTATCATGGGAGCTTGACAGCATACTGTGACTTCTCTAGTTTACCAGCAGTAAAAAGGCAATTTAATAATATCTCAAACACAACATGAGAGCAGAAACTATACAGTTGCATGGTATATTGGGATTAAAACACTTGATCCTTTTTTCATACTGCTGCTGTTATGTCATAGAATTAGTTATGTAACACTGAAAATATACATATGCAAATCTGTAAGTATGCACGCACCACGTGGCACCACAATGTCCGCCAGGCGCATGGTGGGCTCAATATACTGCTCAAAGGCTGGCTTGACAAACTTGTTGTACTGTTTGATGACACCCTCAATATCTCTGCCTCTTTCTGAAATGTCCCTCCTCAGTCGACGCACCAAACGGATGTCAGAGTCTGTGTCCACAAAGATCTTCATGTCCAGCAGCTGATGAGAAAACGTGAAACAGAGAGAAAAAGCTTTGAGCACATTTTTTTATAGTGCACATTCCCACAAAAAATGGCACGAGACAAATGCCAAGTTAAATATACCTTATAGACTAAATTTTAAGTTTCTTCATTGGTTTCTTTTAAACTGTACCAGCATCTTTTATTACATTTGTTCTAAAATTTAAGTTTACTATGCTCAAACCTCACAGTTCATTATTCCCCACAACCAGTGAGAAACAAAAGAAGATATGTCTTGAAATAAATGTAAAAATGAATTCTGGAAATAGCAATGCAACTGTTAAATCACTGTTTTCTCTTGAAATAAATTATCACATTGGAGCTGGAATTGTGTGGTGCTTGTTATTTAACTTTCATAATCTATTCCATTTACTTTTGTGAGCCAGTACTTCAATGCAGCTGGTAAATATCTCACCAATTTGTTTCCTGAAGATTAAAATCAGTGTATCTTTTCTTAATTCATAAAAAATGCAGTTATACTCACATGCACAGTGTGTTATTGGACATTTGGATTTGCAGATGAAAAATCATAAGTAACTAAGTGACATTTTACAGTTGAAAAATAAACTTGTTAGTGCTCCTTGGTAGACAAACTATGTGATGCAGAAACTGTTACTAAAACATTTCAATCATAGCTTTGGCATTTCTATGATTCAATTTCTTCTCACTAATCAGTTACATAGTTATACAGTCATTACACACACGCACACACACACACACACACACACACACACACACACATGCATATACACACACACATACACACATACACAAGGCTTGATAAGCTCATTTACACATAAACAACAGTGTTATCAAAGTAACATTTAAAACTATATTACTATAAACTATATTCTAATAAATACTACTAGACCACAACTACAGACAACAGTAATGCTGACAACAACCCCGTACACTGACCAAAACGTTAGAGGACAATAACCTTTCTATACCTGCAAGAGCGCTTTATCTGCGAAGGACATGATCCCCTCAAAGATGATAACACTGGCTCCATACACGGTTTTCTGTGGTGGACACACGTGCATGTAATAACACAGTAAAATATACATACAAACAAAGTCATTGTGGACATAAACACATATATTGATGAAGATTATTAGAACAGCAATCATCATTATTGCTCATAAGTAAAAGGTGCCACTGATGAGTGAATATCTGAGTGTAGTAAACGGATATTCAACAATACAGTTAAGCAGACAGAAATGACAATAGTAGTCTGCGGACCATCTGGAGACATGCAGATTTGCAATGTGACTAAACCTCTAGAGAGGGAGATTAAAACCCTCTTAGGTAATCGAGAAACTGAGATTATTTGCCGTAACTCTACCGTGTTACTCATTAACTTAAAAATGCAGTACCACGTGTCTGGATGTGTGCATTCATCCTTACCCACTCCTTCTGTCTCCCATGAGTTGTAAAGTCATACACTGGGATTTTCACGCTCTTGCCCTGTTTGAGTTTGCGTAGGGTGTGTGTCAGCAAATCAAAGTCGAAGGCATCGGGGTGGTCGAAGTTATAGTCATTACTGGCAGCCCGCATCTGCTGATCTTGGGACAGGACCTGAGGATCGCCACAATATCAATGTTGGAATGACTTTACAGCAGTGTTGACGCAACAGTGTTATTTTTCTGTAAAACATGATTTCCTGAACAAAATACTTACTCCATCCCACTCTCTGCCTTTTGCTAAGACACATACATTAACATTTGCATACCACAAATAAATAAATAAAAGAAGATGCATTATATAAATGCATTGTAGTGCAGCAAATATACATATATATATATGTATATATACAAATGTACATATATATGCTGAAGTATCGGCACATAATTTCCATACGCTTGTGCTAAACAACTGTACGCTGCACAGATTAATGTTCAAGAGCAGTTGAAGCTAGGGGACCTAAATTTAGGAGAACATCATGCGCCACTGTGACGTCTGTACCAGGTGGTGTCTGTGTGCCCTTAGGGTGGTCAAGCATTAAAACTCCAGACCTGGTATTTGGCAGTTTGTGAGCAGCAACGCCCCCTTCTCAAGTGAACTGATTACATGCTTCAGACGATAAACCAATGTTACAGGCTCTGTGTGAGCTGTGAGCGACCCCAACAGAAGAAAATGTGATATCAATATAAAAATGCAACATGAAACATAAATAAATGCCGACCCCTGCTAATGCAGTGAGCAAACTGCCGCTTGCTGAAGGCTACAGTAGCGCTGGTCACTGGTAAATCCCTCCTACTCTGCACAGTCTGAGCCACCGCTGTCAGATTTTGACAGGATTACACAACCAGAGAGTGGGTGGAGGTATAGAGGGGCAAGAATGATGGCTCTTGCTTGATTGCTCTCCAGCACTCTTTTTCTGTCCCTAATTCACTCGTCACTGTGCTTCATTTTAAACACATGTGCCTTCTTATATTTTATCCTTTTCATCTCTTTTCTGTCCAGTCACTCCTCTTATCCTCAATTTCCCCCTGGGATCCAAAGGGAATCTTACTTTCTCTCTTTCACTCTGTCTTCTGCACTCAGTATCCCTCTTCTATTCCTTCCTTCAGGCCACTGAGGGGTTAGCAGCCGCACAAGACAGAGATGAAATAATAATGAAAGGAACAATTCTTGCGGACTTTTGTCATGATTTTCATCTCTTGAATCTCAAAACACTTCATGTAAATACATGCAGAGTCAAATAAAAATCCAGGTAACCAATAACAGTTTCAAACAGGCATGTAACTACATGCACAACATGAGCACAAACCACATATATCACATGAACATGCATACCTTGTAAAAAGAGTCCATTGAAAGTAGTACAACCCATGGAACATCTAGAGCTTCAATTATTTTCCTGGCTACAGTTGTTTTTCCTGAAGCGCTGCCGCCACACAGACCTGTGACAGAAAATCGACATAAAGACATTAAGTAGTGTTTGTGTACAGTTTAATAACAAAAGTGTAATTTTAAAACACCTTTGTGCTGTGCAAATATACTTGCACAAAGTTGACAGGACACTGAGTCTACTAAGTGCATGTTGAGGTTGTCTAAAACTATTACTTTCAAGTAGAGAGGCAGGCAGAAACAATGGCTTTTCTTAAAGGCAAACAATCCCATTAACGGGTTAAGGTATTTTCAGAAATCCTCTTGCACAAAACACAGTCCAATACCTCTTTGTAGCTCAACAGACACTCATCTAACTCAGTTAAAATGTCAATAATGACACTAAATGAGTTAGTCAATGCTCAATATCAGTAAAATGGTGATTGCAAACTTCTGCAAAAACACGTCTTCTCTGCTTCTACAGAGTATCAGTTAATTTGTTTTGAACAGATAAACAATCCTGAACAAAAGTGCAATTGTCAAACGCTCAATTCTTTAGATTTCGAGCACTTAATTGTATCTAGTGCCACTTTTGTTCACTTCAGTTTGAAGAACTTACTCTTTAAAGGTATAATGGCACTATATGATTTTTTTGGCATTTTTAATATTCTGTGGTGTGCAAATTTATGGGAGGAAGTACTCAAAATAAAACTGAGATATACAAGGAAAGGAAAAAGTCAGCGTTGTGACACTGTGTAGAGCATCATATTTCAGTTTCTTACCAATGACGAAGGCCTCTTTGGACTGAGTTCCATGTTCGTTGTACCAGGGTGGGCGACCAGCAGTGTAGATGGTTCGTTTGGAGGTCCGAAGCAGAGGCGGCTCTGACTTACACTGGCTGGTGGTCCTTTTCCTGGGTGAAAGTCCAGTGCTTACTGAGGGGAGAAGGCGGTCCAGTGATCCTTCACCTCCACTGTAAATCAACAAACAGAGCATGCGTTCAGTCACTGGAAGAAAAGTTCTTTTTGTTGCCGCATATTTCTATATGTAATAAGACTGCGCTCAAAAATTGCAGATCTTGGCAAACAGCCCTGCTCACCTTGAAAAGGAATTTTTTGTCTGTTGCTTTTTTCTTCATCAACTAAAGGACCATCATTATAAACAACTGTATCTTATCAAGTGGTATATATTAAAATGTCTCTTGGTTACAGTATAGCAGAGATTTCTTATTTTGCTCAGAGGTAAAGCCAGTGATTTAAATCCAACACAGTTTTGGCAATTTAAGTGATTATCTGTTTATGGTCTGTTAGCTGGTTGTTCTGTGTGTGTGCTGAAAAAAATCAGTATGTACAACTTACAGTGTGTACAGGTTGAGGTATACACAGTTTATTTTACAGTGAAACAGTACGGTAATTGTTTATTTATTGTACTTAATGTGTTTGGGTAATTTAAAATGAGTAAAATCTCATTTATATTACTTAAGTAATGTTCAAGAACAGGAGGCTATAATTGTTGCTTCTCAATGACAGTGCACTTTTAATTGTCTTTCAGGACAGCGGGTGTGGCGATCTGGTCTTCAGTCAAGCAAATCGAGAGTTGAGCCACACAGTTTTTTGACTGCTCACTATAACCTTAGTATAGGACAATAATTTTGTACCAAGTTTTTGGTTTTGTCTGTGTTGTAATAAACAGTTCAATTTTACTAAGTGATTATGTAGATTTTTACCTCCACCAAGGAGGTTATGTGCCGGTGTTGGTTTGTTTGTTTGTTTGTATGCAAAATAACTCGAAAAATAATGGACGGATTTGGATGAAATTTTCAGGAAAATGTGAAATGGGACAAGGAACAAATGATGAAATTGTGGGACTGATCCAGATCACCGTGTCAATCCAGGAATTTTTTTAATGTAAGTGTAACCGGGTGGATTACACTTACATTACTCCAAGCGTTTTAGAGTAAAACGCATAGAGTAAATGCGTTTTACTCTAAAAGCCACCAGAGGGCACTCTTGCTTTTGGGGTAATCCCCTCTGATCACATGACATTTTGGGGCTCCACATGACAGACAGCGACAATGACGGAGTTCTCTTTTCTTCCTGAGCGACATACGCACAGTTGGGCTGGCATTCTTATCTCCAGTTGTCTAAGAAGCTGGGAGGCTGTTAGGAGCTGCTGCACTAGAGGCCGCACCTGTTCATTTGGTCAGATGGGGTGAAGGCTGCATTGTTAGTAGGACATTTGAACTGTATGTAATTACATTTGTATCTGTAACATTCCATAGAAAATATGTGAATTGGGAGATTGTGTTGGGGGTGGACTGAAGCTCCTTGGCGGAGGTATGCGCTCTCCGAGTGCTTTTCTAGTTTGGATGTAGATTAGGACGAGGAGAACTGACAAAGCATCAAGCTAAGTTTTATTCATTGAAAATTTACTGAATGACTATTCAAAATGACTACATAATCTAACTTTACCATTCAACCAGCGAAATGTTTGCATAGGATTATTTTAACAACACTGCATACGAAGCTCTTCTTGATGCAATATCATGGTGGTTTCCTAAATGATTTCTAAGTTATTGATAAAAAGCTGGGTAGCAGAAATCTATACAATTTAGAAACTGAAATGTGAGCAATAACAGCCAAGGCAGTAACTAATAACTACAACGAAAACAGTAACACACACTAGGACATGAATGGCAATGGACAAAATTAAGCTTTCTGTCCTGTGACCAAAAGTATGCTCGGTCAACAGAAGGACTTTCTTCTTTGACCGATCACAAAAGAACTCAAACTGGTGTTTCAGGTCATGATCTTTTCAAGGGATTTTTGCCTATCAGTATCTCAGTAGGAGATTTATGGGATGTCTGTTGATCAAAGGGGACACTGTTGCCAGCTTGGGGTTGTAAATCTTGTTTGTTTTTGTTGAATCTCTTGCTATCTGTGTGTTACCGTTTTCAAAATCCCCTTCACTGAGGGAAGCAACAACAACCAATAGTAACTTAAACACTGAAAGTGGCAAGTTTTGCAGAACATTTGGATCCTGGAATAAGGCAGGCCTGCTTGGTTCTTTCGTTGAACTAACCATTTTAATGAAGGTGCTCACCTCCCTGTGTGCAAATGTTTCAACAAAACAATCCCCCTGACACTATTTTACAGGGGCAGTGTTGCTCTATCCTGGACTTAGCACCGCCCAAGATTATTGCATTTGGTTTAAAGAAATATGAGGAAATTTTTCCTTTGAGCAGAATGATAACTGGTGCAGAAAGACCATACTGACACAGCAACATGAAGATATATCTGACTATACGAGACAATAAAACATGAATACATGTGCGCATTAAAGGCAGGGGAGGGTGAGATGGGGAGAAGTGGGCCGTGGCAGTGAGAAAGACAGTAAGTCTGGCACATTGTCTAATTAGACAAATATTAACAATCTTTTACATGATCACAGACCCCACGTATAATAAACTACACACTGATAAAAAAAGCACAACACCATAATACAACCACTGCTCATTGGTGTACTTGGGTCAAGACTTTCATTTGAACAGGACGGTTAATGAAACGACAAAAAGGTATGCTGGAAACAAGACAGCCCCAACAACAGAACACAAATGTAATCCCCGGGTTCATTTAAAGAAAATGTCTTTCTTGTTAGAGCCTACTAGATTGTGTCATTGTCCCTCTAGAGACGAATACATGTTGGCATAAAATGGCAACCTCCAGTGCTGAAAAATTAACCCAACGCTCAAGTGCCAAAAACTACACTTGCTTAAATGGCCACTTGAGGCTGGCTCTACAAGCAAGTCATTCCCCACAGACCCCTATGTTAAAATGCCCAAGTCTGCAGGAGAAATAAACATATTTAAAGATTTGTAAAAAAAAAAAAAAAAAAAAAAAAAAAAAAAAAAAAAAAAAAAAAAAAAAAAAAAAAAAAAAAAAAGAAAGAAAAAAAAGAAAAACTGCTTATGTCTCTGTAACCAATTTCCTCATCCATGGCACTTTATGTGGGATGAATTTTTATACCTCACTCGTTTAAATTGTAATAAGGCTTAAAACGATGCAGAGCTAAAGGCATGGCTGCTTTCAGCAAGAGGAAAATGCTGTCATTGGACAGTCTGTGGCCCAGATATGTTTGCATGGTCCACCTCAGCTTCACCCACGCTCCTCCTCTCTGATCATCTTTTGGTTAGCAGGGAGTAAGGTAGAGTAAGGTACATACGGACGTGAGAAACTTCTGTTCAGGAAACCTATGGGTGATTTCATTGAGGGTTTGTCCATCTTCATAAATGGCCAATGGGTTGGAATCACGCAAACACAGGCAGACATAATTGTGTCTGTGTAAACATGGGTGGAGGAACCAACCAACAAAAGAGAAATGACCCAGTTAACTGACAGTAAACAAGACCTAATCAGTATTGTCGTATTGTCCCTGCTGTCATGGTTAATGTTTAGTTTTTTACATTTTCAACATGTGAACTTTGTTCAGTCTTCTATAGAATAACTTCTGCTGTTGTGTTTGTTGTAGTTAACGTGTGACAACAAAAGCTACTGCTGCTTGACCATCACAGGTGGCAGCCCTTTGAATATCCACCACTTCTCCCTGGAATACCTACAACTTGATTTGGGTGCCAAACTTTAGCTCCTGAAACCCATAACCACAGCTACAATTACACTTACAGGCAGGTAAGTTCCTGTAGTGGAAAAGGCCTATGCTGTATGATAACTTGGTGGAAAAATGCTGACTCAGCATGACTACATTCATACAATCTGTTCTGCAACTAAATAAGCCCATTGTAGTGATGAGCTATCACAGAGAACAAGATAACAAGGTCCTCATAAACAAATGACAACAAGCTAATTCAAAACAGATATGAGTGTCTCAGACACAGCGAGGCACGGTCCACGGAGTGAATTTGCATAGACTATTCAAACTAAACACAATGGTCAATCCTGTCTTTTGCGAGGCACAGTAATAATACTGATGACAAAATTGCCAAGAGAGAAATTTATGTAATACCCAGTGCAAAGTCATGTGTTGCAATACCAAAAAGTTGCATCCACTTTGGTAATTTCTTTTTAACTTTCGGAACAGTGTCTGACAATACAGTTATTCATTGCTTTATCCAGAGAGAAGGGGTTTAACTTGGGGACATTACAAATAGAAAGTGAAGAAGACTAGGCATTAACATTCAGTTAATGGTTGTAGCTGATTAAGATTCAGATCAGAGAACAAAGCAGTGGCAGCAAAGAACTGTTTGAACGAATTGCTCAGCAACCTTTTCCTGAGAGCTCCAGTTGAAAAACCTGATTCACTCCTCTTACATAAGTCTAGATTGCCAAAGTCTGAATCATCTGCAGTGCTTCAGACTTTGGCAAACAAAATATTATAGTATGAAGAAAAAACTAGCACTTAAAGTAAAAAATAGCACTAAAAATATCAGCCAAAGCCATCCTCAAAGCAAATGCTAACTTGGTAACAGTTGCTAGAAACACTTACTGCATTATCCGAGACATCCACACTTCACCCAGCGAGGACTGTAAAAAGCCAGACGTCATAACCACAGTACACTAAGAAAGAAACAAGTCCTCAATGTTCTTCTATTCCTCTGTTATCCAGTCAACTGTCAGCCAACACATCTTTATATAGGCCATATACTGTACCTCCCCAGGTGGGGTGTCAAGGGATCAAAAGTGAAGCAAACAACAAAGAGCAAAGACTTATCTTATCGCACTGGGGTCACCTGAGCTTGGATGGGGCCAGGGAGTGGACTGAAACAAACAACATACATAGACCCCACATGTGACATAGCTCACTCCTTCTGGGTTATCAGTTAAAACCAAACCAGGGTGTCATAAAAGATTATCCTCGCTGACTGTGCTGAATCGTGCCCTTGTTCTGTGGTTACAGTCATAGTACTCAGTGCTCCTAAACATCGCATACACTCTGCGAATGCACCTTTGTGCAAAGAAACAGCTGGCAAGAGGTCACAGTTCTGGATACCTGAGAGGACATGGGAACCATCCAAGCTCTATGGTCAGCATTGGTCAAGGATAATGTTAGCAGTAAATAAGACAGAGTGTCACATCTTATGCTACATGTTGTTCTTTTGACTCGCTCTTCGAAAGCCCTTTGTGGAGGGACTTTGCATTTGCATTAAGAAGATGATTAAAAGTAATAAATGCACAAGGGTTTACACAAACTATACATTCTCTTGGCACAATCCAACTATCCAAAACAACTCTTTCTTATATTCATACCAAAACTTTGTCAGCAAAAAAGCCCTATTACAGTCGTGCACACCGAATTAGTGAGTGACAGATGCAAAACTTCCCACAGAGTGCCTATTAAAACTTTTTAAAGGCTGAAGCGCTGAAGTGCTGAAGTTGTCTCTCCTGTTTAACCACATTTTTAAGAAAAGAAGAAGAAAGAAAAACTGCAAACATTTAAATCTCATGGAGCAAATACACTTACCTGTTTAGTACCACTGAGAGTAGCAGGAAAAAACAAAACAAAAACAAAAACGTATAAATAAATTCAATGCACTTACCTGCCATCGGATCTCAGAGTCCAACAGCCAGATATTCTAGCTCCTGAGTAAGCTGGTAGAGAGTTCATAACTGGAGACTTCCAGTGTGTATACTCCGCAAGTTGTGTATTAATCCTATACTACTGCTAACAGGTATATTCAGTATTTATACATACACTCAAGGACAATAATGCACTCAAGAGCACTGCCCTCTGGAACAACACATCTAGAGAGATAGAGGAGGGACAACATAGAGGGGGACCAGCTTGGATGAGAAACGAAACTTTAAACATCTGTTTAGCTTTCTGTTTCTCCCATTCTCTCAGTCGGGGGACAGACAAGGAACTGCAGCTCGGTAGAAAAAGCGCACTCGGTGTGAAACTACAGCACAGCTTTTCCCTCCTCTTTCACGAGCCCTCTGCTCCTCCCCTCAGTCGTCCAGCCAACAAACGTAAGAGGATAACCTACCCTCCAGATTATGTTCATTAGGTGGTATTAATAGCATCAGGTTAGAGCCAGACCTTCCCACTCCTCGCATACACACACACACACATATATAAACACACATGCCAAGCTTGGGTCATCTGTTTTTGACAGTCAGTGTCGCAATATGTGGCTGGAGGTTAAGGAGGGACCAGAAGAGAGCGACACAAAGAAACAAACTGCGAGGAGAAGTAGGAACAGACAAACAGTTGGTTATTATTTTTTATTATTCTCTGATGTTGACGCAGTTGACTGAATTCACAACAGAGACACTTGAGGCTGTGTAGGGGAGGTGAAAAGACGAACAAATGAAGAGACGAGAGAGAGAGAGAAGATGACAGAGGGGAAGGGCAGAGGGGAGGTGATGTGCTTTTACCCTGCAGGGACTTGCTATGTCTCTGTGTACCTTGTATCAAGTCTGGAGACCTCAGCACCACAGCAAACACATACATGCACACACTTGCATGCACGCACATACATACACAAAGAGCAGCGTCCCCTCCCTGACTTCACTCAGAGTGAAGACGGGGGAATAAACAGCATGATGAAACCCAACACTGCCTCTGCTGCTCTATCAGCTGACAGTTGGAAGAACAGCCCCAGGCAACACACACACGCACACACAGTGCATAAACACAAACACACATGTACACTCCTCCCAGGCCACAACTTGCACAGACAAACAAATCATTATTCCCAGAGTTCAGAGGACACAGACTAATTGTTTTCCAGTGCATGAAAAAACAAACTGTGCACGCCATAGTTTGAGACCCATACCGATTAAAAAAGCCACTAAATATGATTTAAACCAACATTTAAAGTACCTTCAAATGCCTGGAGTGTGCACTTAAAAAAGAGCTAATTCTCTTATGCTTCCTCATTAAAATCAGAGATTAAAAACACAAGAGAACTAAGTGTTTTCCTCTAATCTTTACCGTAGTTTTAGGACTGCTGCTATCACTTTAAAGAGCAGCCAGAAGACAGCTGCAGAGCAAGAAAGCCACATTGAAACAAGAAGTTTGAACTGGTTGCGATGCCAAACATTCAAATAGCTCTGTGGCTACCCGGGCACACAGCAGCGTAATAGCCTGAGATGAAGTAACACTTAACTAATACCAAAGCACACCAAGAGAATTTGTTACAACATGTCAAGCACAGCCTGTAATGTGGAATGCAAATCAGTTCATCCCTAATGTCTCACGACTCATGCAAACTTTAACAATTTAATAATTAAACAATGCAAATGCAAAATGGAGGTTGAACTTCAGAAGGGCCATAAAGACAGAAAATATATCAACATGACCCAAATTCCAAATGCTCTTTCTTATCTTTTTTTAAAAACTGGGACAGAGTTATGTAAGAAAAACATACTATAAATAGGAGGAGCCAAAATAACCAGAACGTATGTATAATATACTGCAATTCAACACCTGCACTTTAAAGCTGCAGCTGTGTATATTTTCAAAGTTTATGCTTTTTTTTCAGTGTCAGGGATTTGTTAATTCAGCTGGAATTTTTTATAGCGATAGTTTGCATTTGGATTATACCATAGTCACCAACTAAGAGTGCAATCTGTATATCATTTCAATAATTTTGCCTTTTTCATGTCATTGAAATAAATTTTTTTGCAGCTAGGCTATATCAATGTCAACAGTCTCTTCCCGATTAAAAGTAACCATGTGGGTATGATTTTAATGCTTCTGATTGTAAGTTCTGAGAGTCTGCTACACAAAAACACACTCTCAGTGGATAGATCAGTCCAGTACCACCTTCCTGTGGCTTGGTAAGGTACTGCAGGCTGGTCTCATACAGAGAGCTGACTAACTGGGTCAATATGACAGCGTGACATGTGGATGTATATTCAGCTACAGCATTATCAAGTCTATTCTTTAGCCTTGTATATCCCCTAAGAGGAGGACATGTGTCCCAAAAAAGCACATTACTGATGCACCAGTCCAACACCATGCCATGCTTCTCTCGCTTTGCTAAATAAAAGCTCTATTACTTATCTCTGCTTTATGTTAGATTTTCATTTATCTGTTGCTACTCGTGTCACACATTGAAACACCCCCATGCGTTTTACAGTTAAATGCTTGCAAGTGTTTCTTTGTGGGCGGTTTCCTGGTTTGAAGAAATTACAATGAAGTTAAGTTAGGAGGCCACCTCGTTTAAATTAAGACGAGAAAAATAATAGTGAAAAAAGGGACAAAGCGACGGACTAAAAGCGGCTCGTGTTTGAACGTGTAATTAGTTAACAATTACGCTGTAATTTCCAGGCTGCCACTACGGAAACATGTTGCTTTTTAAGGCAGTTATAGTACCCGTTAGGACGTACAATGTGCCAAACCGTGTTTCCGTAAAGATGCTTAACCCAGCTACTAACGAAAAATGGAGGGGAAAAATCACCGCCAAAAAACCGCGTTATAAAGCTAACGGTTTCCAAATAAATCCTCAAACTCTTGGCGTTATACCTGCTCGATACACAAGAAGTTTTCTCTTCGTTGTCCATCTTTGCGAGCCTTTCCTCCATGCTAATGGCAGACATTGCTACTCTGTTGACAATCAGGTGTTGGGAGTACAGTTGGCGCCGAAGCATCATGGGACTTGTAGGCGTATCGGATTACACTAGTGGAAAATGCCGGAGTCGGCTCCCTTATATGGACTACAAGCCCCAGAAGGAAGCTGATCAGTTTCTCTACAGCATATCAGCCAGTCCAGCATATCATAATCATGCTGGGCCTTTTTCAGCGCTGCCAGTGGGTGAGGTTCAACAGGCCACGTGTAGATCTGAATGCTGATTTTTGTCATTTTATGCTTACTTGATTAGATACACAATTGTTGTTTTCTTTTCTTTCTGAGAGTCAGAGACATGAACATAATCATGTAGTAGTAGTAGTAGTAGTAGTAGTAATAATAATAATAATAATAATAATAATAACAATAACAATCTGAAATACCTCAGGCCCTTCTGTGACTATAAAAGGTAAATTATTCATGTGAATAACTGTGTTGAATACTGATTTTTGTCATTTTATTGTTACTTTATTACATACATACAAGTATAGATTTTCTGAGACTCAGAAACATTAACACAACAATCATATAATATTAATAATAATGAAAATCTGGAACACCTTGTGCATTTCTGTGACCATGAAAGCTGAATCATCCATTCAAATAACTGTGTTGAATACTTATTTTGTCATTTTACCATTTTTTCCTGACATGGTAATAATAATAGCACTACTACTGCTACTACTACTACTACTACTACTACTACTACTAATAATAATGATAATAATGAAAATCTGAAATACTTCAGACCCTTCTGTGACTATGACTCATGTAAATAACTGTTTTAGCATTTTTCACATTTAGCATGTCGAGGCAAGAAAGTCAAAAGTGTAGGCAATTAGTGATGACTCCCTTTAATATGGGTGTTTCATATATGTGCTGTACATGTATAAACCAGGCTAAAAGGAGTACTTGCAAATATTAATTATTTTTGTCAGACAAGTCAAAATGTCTACCCCAAGGAAAGTCTATCACACCCCAGAAATACACTCTGTAGTCTGTAATATAGCTAACAGCTATACACCAATCAGCCACAACATTATGACCACTGACAGGTTAAGGGAATAACATTGATCATATTGATACAATGAGGTGTTCTGCTGGAAAATCTTGGATTCTGGCATCCATGTTGATGAGACGTAGATACCCAAATAAATAATGTCCCACAACAAACACACTCCCTCATGCAAACGGCAATGCCAAATTTCACTGGCCTACCCCTGCAGGAAAATGCACCCCACCACATGGAAAAAACATCCAACAATCAGGAACATGTTGAGGAACATGACAATGGCCCAAGATGCTGATTTGACCTCCAAACTTCCTACACCCCATTCTGATCAATCATCAACAGGATGCAGTGGAACAAGTTTGATGGACAGAGGCCCCACTGCACAAGCCAGAGTACCCAAAGGATCCAGTGCCAACGTCCTGGTTCCAGACCCCATAGGGCACCCTGAGAGGTCCTCTTGTCCAAGTCCAATGGTTCAAAGCATTTTTGAGCACATGAGGGGGACCAACACAATATCAGGCAGGTGGTCATAATGTTATGCTTGATCAGTGTTCGAACTTAGTTCAAATCTAACACAGGTGACACAGGTTTAGTCAACAAACTTTTATTAATTAGTTGAGGGATACTAATGCACAGGTAATACAACAAGTTTGGGAGAAAAATTGTAACAGTTCAGACTCAAAGGAGGCGTTGATTCCTCCAATGTTAGGTACTATACAGCTTAATTTCAGATATGGAAATCTTTAATACATCATTAGTCTCATTTTATCTGTTACCTATATGTCATAAACAGTTCTGAGCTACAGCATCAACTCTTAAAACTCTCAAAAGTTTCATCACAAGGGCCCCAGACAAACAGAGCCGGACGCCATTTCCTGCTTTTGAAGTAGGTAGCATACAAAACGAACCACTGTTGTCCAAATAAAAAGGGTAAAATTCTTAGGCTGCCTAAGGGGATTTCTAAGGATTAATCTTGGTTTTGGAAATAACATTGCTGACAAAGGGAAGACACTTGAGCCTGCTGTTTCCCCAGGTACAAAAGTCACACCACACACAATCCAGGTAACTAGAAAGCTCCAACAACACTCCTATTTCAAGCCTATTTCATGGTATAGTAAGTGCACTAAATACAGAAACAAACACACATACATATGCCTTTGTTGTCCCATATTGAATAGATAATAATAAAGGACTCTCTCAATGTGTTTGCCATCATGTACTGAAAAAAGCTCAATTTATGTGCATCATCAAAATGGATAAAATAACAGTGTATGCCAACACACAGGCCTACAATGTTCTCGGTGGTCTACAAATTTTTTCAATCATTTTCTTTTAATGTTTAGATTTCATAATATGTAAAAAGCATTTTCAAAGCAAACAAATAAAAGAAGGGGAGTGAGAGAAAAAAAAAGCCATACAATTTTGAGAAGACACATCAATATCAAAATATTAGCAAGCCAACAAAATCAGCTAAATATGGTGTATTGCTGTACTCTCTAAACATGTTGCAGTTAGCTCACACTGCGGGATAGATATGTGTTTTCCACATCATAGGAAGACAGATAGTAAAGGGTGTGATAAAATATAAAATACCCACTGTTAAAAGCAGTGCTAAACTATCATATTGCAACACCAAAGCTTGTCAGGTAAACACAGTCAATGTGACGTTATTAATGAAACGAGTAACAAGCAGCTGATGAACCAATTCTGTGCCACAGCATAACACTCGACAAGAGTGTTACCATTTCTGACATCCAGTCATTACAAAGGTGCTAACTGTTTAATGCACAGACACACACGCACACATACATACACACTCACACATACACACAAGGTCTGGACAACTCATATTGAAAAAGTCCAAGGACCAATCAGTGCTCATCTAACTTATCCTCTCCATCAACTGAACCTGGATAGAAGATACTGTAAAGGTCCATCCCACTGACAGAGACACATGCATAATCATCCCCATCTGGATTCACTCCATCAGTTGATTAGCAATGGAGGAATTCAGACTGAATCTTTGCTTTGCTTTATAAAAAAGTCACAGCGTAGGAATGACACCGCCTGGAACACATACAAAATTCAAATTCAATGCTTTTTGAAAATGCTCTGCTGACATCAGTGCTTGATTTTCATGATGACATTGACATTTTGGTGCAAAATTCAGAGGACTTGCCAGCGAGGAGATCATGGCAGGATGGATCAGTGGACTAAAGTGAGTTGTATCAGGTCCTTAAGGTAGAGTGGCAAGTAAAGCACCCTTGTTATCTCACCAGAATATCCTCACGTCACAATTTTATTCAAAGCTATCAGATTGCTATCTAGGTAACACACACAATAGAATATAAAATAGATTTATGATCTGTCTTCTTTTGTAAGCAAGCAAGTCATTATTTTAATGGACATAAACTGCAAATATAATCAAATATTTATGGAGTTTTCATTTGCTCAATTTGTTAATACAACTGTGGATTCAAGTATCTACTTTAAACATGTTAAAGTGAAAATATCCTCTGATCTTTTAGATTTGAAAAGTAATTTAATATTTCATATGTATTTTTTAAAATCTGAAGCTAATCTAATATCAAGTGGCAGAGCAGCCTTAAACTTCAACAGGACCGGTTATGGCTTTCTGGTCATAATTATGCGGTCGCGTTGGATTACAGACACTATATAGAAAGAGTTAATCATGTTGCTCATTACCCATGTAAAGACAAATTTTAGATTTCCTCTAGTTTTTAATCAGAGTAAAATATTCCCACTCCTGTACCAGCCAGCCATTAGGTAAGGTTGAATATTCCTGTAGTGCAAAAATACAAGAGGGGAGCAAGAAGGGTTAAGGGTTAAAGTGCAAGGCAATAACTTTGAGCGTTCAGGAATTAATTCATATACATTATTATTATATGTGGATCTTCATTTGAAATGTTTCTGTTTAATAAAAGATTATTATCCTCAACCTCTCTATAAAAGATAGTTTTTTACTTCTCTCCTCAGCTTTGATTCAAGCTAAAGCAGTGGCCAAAACATGGCCGCCTTTTAATATGGTGTCGCATCATTTGATTGTGCTGCAATGGTGCAACAAGCTTCACGCAAAATCCTTCCTTCTGTCAAACATTTAGCTTTGCCAGTCCTATTTTAGAATGCTTCGACTTTTCTTCGTTTAAAATCAATTAAACAATGTCATATTATTGTAACTAACTTATACAATGCAGATGAAAATTTCTAACAATCACTTTTTGGGGTATTCTGCTCACCGACTTGCAGTGTAAAAGAAATGCGGAAATAACCTTTTGACACTTAATTCTGGTTGTCAAAGCAGATACCTTTCACTGTCATGTGAAAATAAATGTCGCTGAAGTGGCAGCTGTAGGAAAAAAGAGTGGTACATGATTAACAACTGACCAACATTTTAGCTTATATGACATTAGCTTACATGAAACATGAAAAGTAACAAACAATGAAAGCAAAACCAGGAAGAAAAAAAAAAGTAAAATTCAAAACAACATTGCACTACAGCACACACTGCAAAAATTCTGACTGCTCATGATCCAATTGGACATGTCAGGCTTGAAAATGACAGATGGCATCATTGCTTTGAGTATATAGATATATAGATATAGATATTGTTTATGTACACAGTACAGTATATCTGTGAAAAAATGTGAAAACACTAGCTATCATTAAATGACTTCACCATGCTAATAGAATATCCTTTTCAAAATCTCTCAAAACACAACACCACGAATTTCGCAGAGAAAATTACTCTCCATTCATTTGGAATACTAACTCTGTTTTTAAAAATGCTATCCCATGTAAAGGTCAGGATTTTATCTTTTTACTGACACCCCTGCTGTGAGTACAGAAACTGAAATGTGTGCCTTAAAAAGGAGAAAAAAAGTGGAATGGAGAAATAAAGCACTACTGTTTGGAGTATTGTTTAAAACAGTACACACGTTAACTCTGGGGGTTTCAAATCCAGGATCTGAAGACTGTACTAAATGTTTCACGTCTTAATTTGGCTTTCTCCTAAGTGCCAAGTCCTTGTGGAGTTAGAAAGGTGTCGCAGCTTCCCGGCATAACACGTACAGTAAGCATCCACTCTGGCTCCTGGGTCGACAAAAGCAGAGCTACTCTGACAGGAACAGCCTCTTGGGTTTGCTTCGTCTGGTGGCTGAGGGGATGGGCTGTCTGTTTTGGCCTGAATTATTACTGTCTGTTGGGTCGCGAACCAGGGTCGGGGAATGTGCTGGGACCGAGGAGGGGATTGCGGCAGGGGTTGAGTTTTGAGTAGTGGCAAGTGCCTCAGTTTGTTTTTTGAGAGGCTCATCCACAGGGGGGCGCTCTTTCGGTTTGCGGCCCCTCTTCTTACCAGCGGTGGCACCGTTCCTCACCTCAGCTTTGATCCCATTGTTCTCCAGGACTTTACTCTTGCTACTGGCAACCACTTGACTGGCTGCTGCCCGGAACCAGTTCTAAGAAAAAAATACACAGTGATCGTCTAGACATAAAAGGTACAGGAGCATATATATATATGTACAATTGTATAACTTTCCAACTATAAACAGATGGATAAACCTTCATTTATACAGTGCAATGAAGCTCCTGGAGTTCAAAAAGAAGGCAATTATTAAGGTTGCTAGTCTTGTGGATAGATAAAAATAGAAATAAAAGTTCTTATTTTGCGGGGAAAAACTGTATATTAAACACACAAGTTTTTGTGTTATCTTGTAAACAAGTTATTGTGATGCACATTCGATATTTGATGGGGAGAGATTGGTATGATTTTCCAGCAATCTGTATCTGCATAAACTTGTCCTTAAAAGTTAATGACTGTTCCAAAGATGAATTTACCTCCCTGTGCAACTCAGCAGGTTTTATCACATATTAATAGACATGGAAAGGCTGCCTATGAGAGTGCAATTACAGTGAGAGTAAACAATATCAAGGCCTGTTTTAAGGCTGCTTGTGAAGTTTACACTGAGTGTGACTCACCTGTGAGTGTGTTTTGCTAATGTGGTACTTGACACCGCTCTCTGAGCTAAACTCCTTCTGACAGATCAGACAGGTGTATTTCCCCAGTTCACCTCCACCCTTTAAAACACACACAAAGACAAGCACTAATGTGTATATACAGTATATAAAGGTGTATAAGAGGTGTTTTAAAATTAGTTTCTTTCCAAATCAGGTTAGAGGAAGAGTAAAGTGTTACCATCTTCAGGACTCTTCTAAATAACTACGTATTTAAGATACAAATCATAAACAAATACTGCAATTTTTCTAGTTCCTTTTTATTTATTTGCTATATTTTTAAACTTTGCCTTCAAATTTCATCTTACTTCTCTAACGTTTTCTTTTAAATCTCTTTCCTGCTATTTGTGTTTATTGATGTGTTTATTATTTTCTCATGCAGTGACATGGTAAATGCAGGTTGCAGAGGCAAAGCCGTTCACAGACACATAAAAAAGAAAAAAGAAAGTATGATGACAGCATAAAAAATCTGTTCTGACTACAAACTGAAGTGTGAATATGAGTTGAAATTCTGTGGGAATTCCATGTGTGTGTAAAGGCAGATTTTATATGGTGTTTACAGAGACAAATGTAATCAGGTTGGTGGTTTTGCTGCATGTGTGGGTTTGTACCTGGCTGCAATTGGCGAGATGTGCCTTTAGTCCTGATACACTGGAATAAACAGCTTCACAGTTCTAAGACAAAGCAGAAATAAACAGTGAGAGAAGATACTATCTCAATTAATAGAATTGATACTGTAACCATAACGAGCAATGTTGAGGCAAATCCAGCAATTAATGTTGCTTTTTATCTAACATAGAGAATGATTTCTGTATGTGGTGGCACATCAAACTAATCATTTTTCTTACTTCATTTGTGCAGCAGATGAAGCCCTTCTCTTTGACTTGGTTCTTCCAGGCCTCGAGTAGCTCTGGACTGAAGTTGGGCAGGCCGGGTCGTGTGTAGTTTAACTATGTAAAAGAGAACATTTTTATCAGTATTTGTGGCAGCGTTACAGTCTTACTGTGTAAACAGTGCATACAGAAGAGAGGAGACTGAGGGCCATATTTATCTGATCATGTCACGATTTTATGATTTTTGTTTGTGTGGAATCTTTGCAAGGAAATGTTGGCTTTGATACGTGTCAGTGTGTGATCCTGTTTGTGCCTCTGGAGATGTCTACCTGCAGTACACAGCACTGATGAATGTCTGCCTGTACGTAAGGTGACTATGAATGTGTTTGTCTCCTGTGATCATCTCTACGTGTCTTCTAGGAATGTGTATCAAGTGTGCTTAATGCATCCCGTCTCTGTCCTCACCCTCTTGCTGTCAGGCACCAGGTCGTCCTTGATGCGCCGCTTGGTGCCCCAGTCCTTGGCCAGTTCATCCTCTGCTATCTCCTGCAGGTGGAACACTGCCACCTGAGCTGACCGCCGTCTCACTCTGCCACTGGGGGTCCTTTCAAAGTCCTCGCCCTGGCTCACAGTGTGGGCTGTTTTTACTTTGTCTCGCTCCCTCTCTCTCTCCCTCTCCTTTTCCCAGTCCTTTTCTCTGGATTCTCTGTCCTTCTCTCTAGCTTCTCTGTCCTTCTCCTTAGGCTGGCTGAAAGGTGGTTTCTCCTGCCAGTCCCTCTTCTCAGGTTGGCTTAGCTCCTTCCTGCCTCCTGATGGAAACTCCTCAGAGACGACCTGGAAGAGCAGAAATCACCTCTTTGAGTGGAAAATCTGGTGAAACTTATTACAATCTATTAAAATATTCTTAGAAAAGGTGTAAACTGGAAAAATGGCTATGTCATACTACTACTACAACAACTGCCTTATGAGGTGATCTTACCCTCTCCTTGCCAGTGTTGTTGTTGGTGTCAGTGACATTGTCCTTATTGTTGGTGGTGGTCGTGGTTGTCATGGTGGTGATGGTCGGGGGGTGTTCGGTGCGTACATGGTAGTCTCTGCCAGCCTTGGAGCGGTAGTGTTTTCCACAGTGCTGGCACAGAAACACAGGCTTCTCATCGTCAGACAACTCTCCTCCACAACGCTTCTGGTGATACTGGTAGCCCATCAGACTGGAAAAGTGGGCTGAACAGCCCTGTATATATGTGTGTGTATGTGTGTGTATGTGTGTTTGTACACAAAATGTTTGTGTGATCATGTGACGCCAGTAACAGAAATGAGACAGAATGAAAACACACATTAAGCAGGAAACTGGGTAAGTAGAACAAAGTGTAGGATTAATGGAGCAATATTACTGCATTTGGTCAGTATTTCGTGGTTAATGTTAAAAAGACAGAAAAAACGAGAGGAAGATGCTCATTTTTCAGCGTTACGACATGTCACTATTTTTCGCAGCTCCTTCTCTTCCTCTCTCTGCCTTTTGCACTCTAGTGTGAATAATGGGAAGCAGAGTGTTGATGTGGTTTTGGGCAACATGTCAAGAACAAGGCATAAAGGAAAAAGGAGAGAGAGAGAGAGAGAGAGAGAGAGAGAGAGAGAGAAGTAAAAGGAAGCTGACACAAAAGAGGAGCATGAGGATTTGGAACAAACAAAATCAAATCTGGCAGATGAGGATTGAGGTAAATGTGACATGAAAGACAGAAAAGTTGAGACAAATAGAAATGAGGGACACAGAAGAGCAAGAGCAGCATAGAGAGACAAGAAAAGAGAAAAGGACCAGGGAAGACAGAAGAAGTGCATACCTCACTAGGACACTTGATTCGTCCCATCTGTTTGAGCACTCGGCGCAGCCTTTCTCTCTCCTCATGCTCGTTGCCCGTCTGGCCTTCGCTCCCTGAGGGCTGAGGCGGAACAAACACACCGTCGCATAAGCGTGTCCCACCACAACACCTCCCACTCCCTTGTGACTTTGAAAAAAATGTGATGAAAATGTGTTTTCCATCTCTGGTGTTCACACTGTGCCAGGATCATTAAATGGTTTCATGGTGAGGCTGTTACTCAAGGCATGTTTATGACAACTGTCAAACTCATGTTTTCACTCGAGTGTTGGCTGGTGCCAAACCCCAGCCAAGACCAGAACAACAGATGGTAGGGCTACCAGGGAGAAGAAAGAAAACTGGGAAGAGTCTGGACTTACTGAGGCATCCCAGCGGAACAAACTTCATGTGTTTTCTCATGTGTTAACACACAGAGATGACTGAGACCCTACAGTAGCATTCTGTAACAGTAAGAAAGAGCGGGGACACCACTAGAGTATTTCAACACGCTGCAGGCGCAACAAACGACATTTCTTGCCTGGTTTAGTTACAAGGAAAAGATACCATGAAACTATAACAGCATGTAATCTTAATGCCTCCATAAGAGACAGAGCAAAAGAGCAAGCATGAGACAAACACAGTGAGAGAACAGGCAGCACTATGCACAGTAGCGACATCAAGGTCAACCTCAGTGGGTGACCTCTGTCCTTCTGTCAGCCTGCTGTGTTTTCTCATACTGCAATGGGGCCGAGCCATGTGAGCACACTGACAAGACACTGAACCCAGGGTCAGCGCAAACACAGAATCATGCAAAAATCAAACTTCACTGCAGCACTATTACATAAAAATGATAGTTAGAGATTCAACACATATAAAATCAACAACATCAACACAGAGAAAACTATTAAAAAATAGCTAAATGAACCAGAACTGACATTTTTGCAGTTTCCATAGGAGAAACACCATTCTGTACCTATAAAGATACTATACCAACTGATAAAAACACTAAAATTACAACTTTTTAGTGTTTTTATTTAAGGAACAACTCTGTGAATATGTCCTTAGACGCCCAAGCTGATTGACACTAGTTGTGTGCCATAGTTGCATACAAGATAAGAATAAACTCTTGTCCATTAAAAGTCACAAAACAACGAAATGCGTGTCTTCTTGATACATTTAAATGACATTGCTTTAACAAATATACAGAGGCACATGTAAAATGTCTTCAGAGGATGAACCTTTCAGTGCCTCAAAAACATGACCCCAAGCACACTACAACAATATAGAACATCAACAACAATAAACAACTTGACAGATAATGTTCAACACGCAGGCATTATATCTGAGAAGCAGTCATCTTACTGTAAAACAAAGGAAAGATTTCAACCTAAATACTATGGGGTCTAAGGGTACGTCAACATCCTATGATTGTAAGCAATGTGCTATCTGCTCCTGGTCTTTGATTTAGAATTTTTCTACTGTTTAAAGTTTTCTCAGAAAGAAAATGAAGAAAGAGTATGACACTAGTCAAATCTGCAAAAGATAAAAGCTTTCTTTAATCAGCAGCTACTTGAGTCTAGATCACGATCACAGACGGCAACACAATAACACAGAAGTAACACAATGATGGCTTTCATTCTGTCACAAAAGTTTTAATTATCTAATCTGAAAATGCTGCAAAAGTTTCATAGTTTTTCTACCTGCATAAAACTTTCCGTATGTGACTTTTAACACACAAATACACTACACTAATGTTTGTCCTGCTGGACTGGAATACCGCCAATAAGGTCAGGGCACAACAGGTCCAGTCTGAAGACAAATGGCAGCATCAAACAGTTGAATTTGGCTGACACAGATGGCACAGTCATCTATCATCACTAGTAAACTGGAAAACATTACACACCCAACATCTCTCACACACATACACATGCATGTGCCCATGTATAATGTGCTATACATGGTCACACACAAAGCACAAACGCACACGCTACATGCCGTTTACTGCCTGTAGATTCATTAATTTTTCATGATACTTTTTCAAACAGGCAGTGTTGAATTATTCAGCAAACTTCATAGCAGTACCATTGCTCTAATGCAGGAGTGTCATGATAATATCTTAATGAAGCTCTGTGCTGCCAGAGTTAAGACAGCTGCAGGAAGAAATGTGAGCACTTCAAGGACAAGAATACCAATCACCAGTTCAAATGTATGATCGTTTACAAACTCCCAGATCACATTTTTAGAGAAGGCCATGGTAGCTGACAATGAATATGAAATAGATCGAATATAAAAGGAAGGAAAGGCACTTTTTATTGTATGATATCCATATAAATGGATTCATGTAAATTGATAGACAGCTACATACATACAGTCAAAAAATACCTTTCCTTAATAGGCCTGTGAAAATTGACACTAGCAGTAGTGTATGGAAGATTTCCATATGTAGTGTCCCAAGTGAAAGTCTGACTGCCTCCTGAATGGGTGCAGTGCTTTGGTGTGCTTCCTAATTAACTACCCTGTTCAGTAGGTCAGTGTGACAGTAGCAACACACTTCTCTCTCAGTGATGGAAAAAAGGTGGCAAAGATCAGTCATACAGAATACACAGAGTGAGAGGGTGCTACTATTTGGTTGAAGCTTTGAAGCAGAGTTTAGAAATGATAAGATCTGCAGGCATACCTTGGTGCTGTGTTCAGCCATGGTGTGGTAGTTGAGGCCAGCCTTGGACCTGAACTGTTTGTGGCACTGCTGGCACTTCAGGGCATCTTGGAGCTGCAGGGGGTTGAAGGCCAAACAAAAAATCAAATTACATTTCTCTACAAAAGCAAACTAATAAGTAACCCACTCTTGCTAGCTTTGCTCTTTATTGGATCCATCAATACAGCGACATTTCATCTGTAACGTAATAGAGTTTGTTATTAGTGCACAGTTCTGGTCAAAACAAAGGACAAAAGACACATAAGAATCTACGGAAACCCGAAAAAAGCCAATTTAACACACAGTGTTCCTTGTCAACGACTTCTCTTCACGCCTCGGTATTGATTGGGAGACAGAAGTGTTTTGATGGTGTGTGACCCAGTGGTAATGTGGTGACTCTGTCATTGCTTAATGGCAGACTGTCACCTTAATAGAGTCACATGGGCCACTGGACTAAGGAGTGTTTGACATGGTTGTAGGAACACATCTCTCTTAGGGCCAAGGCTTCTGCACCACTCCACCAGGTTCATCCAAGCTCAATGTAATGTAGTTGGTTAACCTTTTTCACCTCTACTTCGTTTATTACTCCAACTAACCACAATCAAGTGTAATGCAAAACACACAGCGCTTGCAGAAAAGTAGTGTCCTCCCCACTGGTCTGCTTCCCTTGGTATTAGCTTTCATATCATCAATTAAACGAATGAGGGTATTACATGAAAAACTGGTTGAGATTACTGTACTGAGATACTGCCTGATGTTTTTTCGACAGCCTTCCAATCAATATCTTTACTGTAAAGGCTCCCCAGACTCTACACAATGGGGTTCTGAGAGAGAGGTATCTAATAACGTTGCAGTCAAAGTCGTAATCCAGAATGGAAATTGTAGCTCTGGGTTGAGAGAGCTTTATTTCATCCTCAGAAAAAGAAAAAAAAACTTAGTGAGAGTTTTGTCATTATGCAAACAACTTTTTGTTGATATGAATATGGATTCTACTGAGCTGTTGTCAAATTTCTATTAACACAATGTGTACTGCACAGTGTCAAATGTTACAAGGGATTCCAATTTAAAGGCAAAGAGTTTTTAAGGCTCCATCAAAATGGACCACATACCGATAACATTTAGCAATTGCCACATGACGGTTTAATATTAGCGACATTCATGGCTTATTCAGATTTTCAGCAGCAAAAACAAGCTTGTAATGAGGTGTTTGTCTTGGAATGATATTAACTAGTCTGACAGGAAAACATTTTTTTGGTTTCAAATCTTGCTCTACCAGATGTAGTAACAGCACATCCACCCTGTCTGATAAATAGCTCAAAGGCTCACTGACCTTCTGGCAAATCTCCATGTGTTTCTTGAGGCCGTGGATTGTTTTCCTGGTGACGATGGAGCAGGTGGGACACACCACTTCACCTCGCTCTGAGATCGCTCGTTGCCACTGAATGTCAGCCCCTGACGAATATACAGGACACAGTTCAGTTAGTTAACCAATCAAGTTATACTGAGATGTTGTTCCTATGGGTATAACATTTCCCTAGGTGTATTTGGCACTCCTGTTTCCTTGTGTTACAGTTAAATTTTATGCTTGTGTTAGCAAGCAATAATATGTAGTGAGTGACTTAAATTAAATAATCCATGAACAAAAACAAGCTTTAACGGCAATTCTTGATCATCACCAGGTCATTCTATTATGCATCATATCTGTCATTAGTAAGCTGCTTTAAAAAATCTTTAAAAAATTATTTACTCATATGTTTTGTCATTTTTTATGGTTCCTCATATACAATAAAGAGACAATCGTATTAAGCATTTTTATGTTATTCTTTGGTCAAATATTACCATTTGGTGAAGTTTATTATACACTGATCAGGCATAACATTATGACCACCTGCCTGATATTGTGTTGGTCCCCCTTATGTGCTCATAAATGCTCTGAACCATTGGGCATGGACAAGAAGACCTCTCAGGATGTCCTATGCGGTCTGCCACCAGGACGTTGGCACTGGATCCTTTGGGTACTCTGGATTGTTCAGTGGGGCCTCTGTCAATCAAACTTGTTCCACTGCATCCTGTTGATGCTTGATCAGAATGGGGTGTAGGAAGTTTGGAGGTCAAATCAACATGCTGGACCATTGTCATGTTCCTCAACATGTTCCTGATTGTTTGATGTTTTTTCCATGTGGTGGGGTGCATTTTCCTGCGTGGGTAGGCCAGTGACATTTGGGATTTCCATTTGCATGAGGGAGTGTGCTTGTTGTGGAACAATGTTTATTTGGGTGTCTAAGTCTCATCAACATGGATGCCAGAATCTAAGGTTTTCCAGCTTAACACCATGTAGTACCAATATGATCAATGTTGTTCACTTCACCTGTCAGTGGTCATAGTGTTGTGGCTGATTGGTGTAAATATGTATCGAATTTAAGCCAAAAAATGCTCTTGGGAGGCAACAAAACATCATTCATAACAGAGGAGTTTGGAAAGTTGGGCTTCCAGTGAATGAAAATTTAGTTTTTTAAAAACTAGCAATACCAAAATATTATTTTTTTTGTGTGGTATCACTGGTGGTATTTTTAATCATACCAAACAAACAAGACCAAATCCCAACAACTTCATGGACAAAGTGATTCATTAAAAAGGTGATCTTAGCGTTTACCAGAGCTTGTTGTGGCCGACTCTTTTTTGGAGGACTGAGTTGAAGAGGGTCTTCTCTGAGGCTCCTCACTGTACCCACTCCCCTCCGTTCTCTTCACGCGCCCCGCCTTCAGCTTCTCCTCCACTTTAGTCATACCTGCAACACACATGTACACACACACACACACACACACACACACACACACACACACACACACACACACAGTCATGACAGTAAACAATACTCTCATTGAAGGTGTTCAAGGTAAAGTGAGAGATACAAGCAGAGAGGGACAGATGTAGGACAATGCTGAACAAGAACAAGATACTAAAACGGGAAAGTTGATACTGAATATTAAATGAAAAAGAAGGCTGAGAATGAAAAAAGAAGTTGTTTTGCGCTATACCGGATCAATGACAAGCAGAGCAAGAGAGAGCAGTGAGTTCTGCAAACTGCAAATGAATTGTTTGACAAGTGATGATAAGTAGTTTACAGCCTTGTGTACGCTATATGAGTCACTGAACATTTTCAGCATATGAATGAGACAGAACAAGAGAGAGATAGGTTGGAAAAGCTGTGTGTATGTAATGTGTGCTTGGTATGAGTCACTGATTCACTTAGCCAGATATGAAACATCTCTACAATTGCCATATTAGCTCTACTAGGAGACAAGCACCATTGATCAGGAGCAGTAGAGAGTGTTCAAATTACTTACATAACCAATCACACAATGTAGTAAAGTTCTTCTGAGTAATGTAAGAACCCACAGTCCACATCTGTATTTTCCAGCAATGGTATATTTGTCCACCCTGTAATTCCTTTATTACGTAAATCATCATAGGGCTCCTGAGGTCTGCTGTAATCAGTGATGAATCAGCAAGCCCATAAAAACTATCTCTTCTTCTAAACTTTTTTATCACACCAATGTGAGATTACAACACAAAGTTGTTTGGTTGTTATGGGCAAGTTCTCATTAGAAGAGATGGTTTATTTTTAACAACAGGGATCTACCTTTCAATCCAAATGTTCCAGATATCGAGGGCTGTTCTCCAGTGAATTTCTTGGGTGTTTTCTGCTTCCGTCCTGGCTCAAGAGAAAAACAGAGCAAGAAATGGTCAAACGCATACAGTGGAGGCATAAAATGAGAATCTGGAATCCCTTTCAATAGATATGCTGCAATCTTACTGTGCCTCATTCGCTCCGGGTCTTCATCCGGGAAAGAAGGGGGAAGGCTGCCCCCCTCGCTCTCACTTCCCCCTGCATCAGATGACGTGCTTTGGGACTGGGACTGCTGAGACTGAGGCTGGACTGGCTGGGACTGGTGAATCTGCTGTGAAGGCTGGCTGTGGCTGTGCTGTTTCCTCTCGTTCCTCTGGTGGGCCAGCTCCCCATTCTGAGAGGGTGTGGACACCTCGTGGGTCTTTTTCACTTTGAAGAATAATGGAGAGGGCGGGCTGTTCTCCATGGGCCTGAATTCACAAACCGAGGGAGGACAGTTTTGGGCAGTCAGCATTTATAATGTTACGAACACTGTTATGTGGCTCAGTGTGGGTGGGAATTTGAGCTCTAAATCCCAGTCACCTTTTCTTGGTGTTGGACTTGATAGGAGTCTTTTGAAGCTTAGGCTGCTCTTCCTTTGCTTCCATACTAACTCTGTCTGGGTGGTTCCAAAGCTTGTGCTTCTGCAGGCGCACTTTTGTGGCAAACACTGCTTCACAGTAGGGACAGCCATGACTCAGCTTCTCAGATACGGTGGCCTGAATACAGACATGAGGAGAGGGGATTTAGAGTGAGCACACTCCCCACGCAAAACCTGACAACAGTGGGTAGCTATTACTAAAGGCTTCAGCTGACTAATCACAGGCATTTGACAAAGCCTGACTAATTGCTCATGTATGGACAATAATCACTAAATATTTGTAGTGTGAGCATTATAAATTCTCTGGAATTAGTATGAACTGCAATTGTCCTTCATTGGAAGGTTTTCAATAGTACTTTATAGTAATCCACTGTTAAAATCTACACAGCAGGAAAGAGCAGAGGCTAGTGACTCACCCCCTGGCAGCGTTGATAGTGGTACTTGACGCCATAGATGCTGGGAAACTCTAACCAGCAGCCTGAACACGGACATTTAACCCTGGAGCGGCGTTTAAACTCTTCCTTCCATTGTACTATCATATGGGCCTGCTCGGGGGTGAGGAAGACAGAGTTGAATACATGCAAGCTTTATGGCTATATACTACTGCAAACTGTGCATATTCATGGGGAGCTACCCTCTGTGCAGAAATAATGAAGCCCACTTCAAGCACCCACTCGTTTCGAAGACAAATACTCACAGGGATGCTTCTCAGCTCCTGCACTTCTGCTTTAGGACGACCTTTCCTCTTCCCCTCTGCTGGCTCATCACACACTGGACCTGGCAAAATGAAAAAGAAAAGCATATCTGAATTAGAAACAGACTATTGCTGGCACTTCATATTCATGGAATGCAAATTTTAATTATAAAGTTGTATAAAACCCAAAATCCTAAATTCAGCTTTCTATATTCTTGAACTTGTAAAGCAAGAATGGTCACTTGTGATAACTTCTAGAGGTATTCTTGACATGCTGCAAAACTGCACATGCCCAAGTTCAGTAGAAAAGCTTTTCAAACCTCCAAAATCGCTAATTATCATCTCATACTTAAACTAAATATGAACAAGAGCACAGATAAAGAAGACAAAAACCCAAAATTACAGTGATGAGGTTCAATAGTGATCATTGTTCACATGTCTGTACATCATGTACATGTACATAGACTCTACGTGCATTAATGACAGCATGTATGTGTGTGTGTGAATGAGTGAAAGAGAAAGCAATGTGGCCAAAGGCCTTATGTTGAGCCAAATAGATCAGCTATAAATCGCTGGTGTCTGTGAACCTCTGACACAGCAGACTGCAGACCAACTGCCTCAGCTCTCCCCACTGCTCCCTCCCTCCATCTCTCATATTGCTGCTTTCCTTCTTTCTCACCCCATGTCTAGCTTTCTCACCGTCCTTCCCTTTCTCTGCCCACAGCCTTACCAATCTTTCACCGTGGTTCCACTGGCTCATTACTGCTCTCTTCTCTGCTACAATTAGAGCTCCACACTATCAGTCCTGCACTCTATTCTCTCTATACAGCTCTACTTGAGGGGAAGCGAGAGGCAGAGAGAGCTGAGGATGGGAGAAGGGGAGGGGGGTGACAAAGGAAGAAGAAGAGAGCGAAGGATGTTGAGGGAGAGAGAGGAATTGCAGAGGCGGATGACTCTGACCAGGCATAATACTGAATGACAGTGCTGCAGGTAGCTGTACTCTGCTCTTCAGAATGATGTATCTTTACATGTGCTCTCAACTTCCCAGCATTGATCTGGCAAGACCAGCTAGCCGCAGCAGAAACAAGGCAAGCAGGAGACAAAGATGACGCCAGAGTCTATTCAGTCATATCAGATCTAGAAAATGTCAAAGAGAAACTACTTCAAGTAGAGATGACAGTCCTTTGTTGTGGAGTGGAATGTAACCGCGGTCTTGCATTGACTTTCTTTTGCATCTGTTTCACTTCCCCATGCTGAGGAACATGGCATTGTGTCTGCCAACTGCTGTCTTCTCCTGCAAACTTACTGACAAGCAGAGGCTGGATGCACACATGCGTAGTGCTGCCCATTTGTGACGGGTCCCAAACTGGATCAGAGCGCTCTGTCTGCCTAGCTGGATTACAGAAATGGTTCAAACATTTTTCATCAGGATAAATGAATTGACTTACAACCACTGATGCTCGTACAAAAAAACATTTCCTCTTGGCAAAAGAACCTCTCTCTTTGTCTGTGATGTTAATAAGTTTAAGAAACACTCCAGAACTAACCCACCATGATGTTCCCTTCTCATTTTCCTGTTTTATTACACAATATCAACTTTCCCTTTCTCCCTCGTTTGTCATCTTTTCTCACTCACAAACACAGACACAAACATACGCTGACAGGCTATATGTAATCTTTTAGTTCAGATTCAAAATAATAAGGTAGAAAGAAAATAAGGTAAGATGGAATGAGAAGTAGCACAGCATTGGCGGCCGCGTTTCGGAATAGTTCATGACACAAGGTGTAAACACACAAATAGAAGTGCACACTGACACACAAACAAGTACACAGAACCATTACCAGTGTGTGTGGAGCGTGATGTGTGTGCATGGTTATGAGTGTATTAATATTCTCCAGGCGACAGAGCATTTCTCTATTAGCTGTCTGGGTAGCAGCTGGAGAGGTGATGCAGTCGGCACTGCTGCTCTTGTGCTGAGGAGGAAATTGAGCATGCATTCTAATTCCTGTCTTAGAAAATAAAGGTCTTGTAAAAGAAAGGCATAATTAATGAATTCTGCTCTTGGGAAAGATATGCTCTTGTTGCTATGGGAATAAGATCCACTTGTCTTAGTTACCACTATCAGAGGCCTCTTTACAGCATGCAGAACAATTAGGCCCACATACAATGCAAACAGGCAGAGCTGCGCAGCCAAGGCAGCACATGTGCTGGCAGAACTTACTGTAAAATTAAATACAAAACAGCAGCCTTTCCTTTCCTGGGGTGAATTGAGTTCATATCTTTTACTTTGCTTTGCTAGCTTGAATATGGACAGCACACTGGCGCTCAGACGTCCCAGCAATCACAACCATTGTCTTGGAATGAAACAAAGCAGGTCCATTGTGTCAAATCTAAACCCCAGTGCTCAGGCACAGGCCATGGGGATAAAACAGCTGTTCAACTAATGTCAGAGTGTGACTCGCTCCCAGCTGTCTGCAACTGTTGCTGTGCTTACTGGTTAACACTGACAGAGAAGAAGAGAAGAAGAGAGAAGAGAGAAGAGAAGAGAAGAGAAGAGAAGAGAAGAGAAGAGAAGAGAAGAGAAGAGAAGTCGAGGCCCAGGAGCGCTGGCAGCTGTCTAATGATCTCAAATAACCTCTGAGTTCTCCTAGCTACGCCTGCAACTGCTCTCCCTGAGTGCAAGGGTTCACACATTACCCACAAACACACACACACACACACACACACAGGCGCACACACAGAACAGCCATTTGTTTTGCTTGACAAACACTCACACAGGAGCCTTTGTCTTGTGTCTGCAGAGTAGGGTTTAAGACATACTGTAGTTTAGAACAACAACACACAAACACAAACACCACTAGCCACTGATACAACTCCATGGAAAGAAGACATAGTATCTGTACTTCCTCAATCTCAACAGACAATAGATGGAGAAAGTAATACACCTGCACTCAGTACAGAGCAAACACGCTGACAATGACCGAAACTGTCGTTAGTATGAGTAAGTGATGTTGGTTTACAGTGAGTGCAACCACTAGGCCTTACCGCCATCTCTGTTTCTGCTTTGTTGCTTTAAAGTTTAACTGTTGCGGTTTTACTTTTACTCCTTCACAGCGTCCCCCTCTCTCACACATTCTGTTTGGCGGCAAGTTAGCACTTCACCACTCTCATGCACACGAACATTTTTCTACAACTTTCAATATTCCTACATGTTATTTCTCATCCCGCACGCTCAGTTCCTTCCTCTCTCTCTCTCTCACACAGACATACACAAATGCAAGGACAATTCTTCCCATCGTATACACACCTCCTTTTGAAGACGTCCCCATATTCCCTCCCAGTCAGGCCTGATTCCAGACAGTGAGTAAGAATGAGAAGTGTGGTGGAGCAGCACCAGAACAGTCTTAGTGCCCAGACACTGACTAACTGAAAGAGAACCAGACTCTCTCAGTGAGTCTGGCTCTTACTCTCTGTCTTTGTTTTTCCCTTTCTCCCCCCACCTCTCTCTATATGTCTGTCTTTCTTCCCTCCCTCCCTCTCTCTTCCTGTGTAATTCTGTATCTAAGCTAATCTCATACACAGATACACTTGTTAGCACACATTCAACGATGGTTCAGCTATTTTGTTATATTATATTATAAAATTTAGTAAAAAAAAAACTTGCAAAGAATAAAATATTAAATCCTATTCAATGACACCTCTTCTGATAACTTGCAAAATAAAACAACAGGCCTTCTATAGCAGAACAGTTTAGGGAAGAGATTTCAGGTGAACATGCCTTTGGTTTAGCATAAAACTGAAGACAACCAATAAACACTGTAATTTGTTCAGACAGATGTGAAGAAGAAAACGTCTGCATCAGGTATTTGTTTGCTCTCTGTGACATTTACTGGTTTTATAGGTTAGAAAATGACACAACGAGTTCATCAGATTTTTTATGGTATGATGACGCTATAAGTTCCACAAATTCATTTCCTCTTTTTGAGCAATTCTAACTACCAGCATGCATTCTGGCCGTAGACTCTATATAAAAGATGGGCATGTAGCTGCTGCGATGTCACCTATTGGTTTGTGGACTGCCGTTTTGAAGCCTTGAACTTGACAATTTCTTTCTCATCTTGGTCTTTTGAACCTAAACACTGCAAGCAAGGGCTAGAACTGACCAAGAACTTGATTACACTCTGCACGGCCACACGGTAGCGACTTCTCAATCACGGGGTAAACACAAAATTTACAAAGTGAACATTAAGTCGTACTGAATTAACTTGACACTCACAACTGAGACCATAGACATGTTGGGAAGATGCTTACTGAGGTAACAAATCAATTTGGAAGTAGTGTTGTTTTGTCACAAACTTCTATACAATTGGACTTTTTGTCAACCCCCTGCTGGCCATTCAGAAAAATGCAGGTTAAATCTACTTTCAGACCTGGAGGCTAAATTCATCTTTTATATACAGTCCATACACTGCAAATTACGTGGCACTTGCCAAGATTTAAAATCTTATTTTCAGACACGATAGATAAGTTAATTACTCATTTTTAGTTCTTAAATTCACAGTACAATCTTAGATTTGAGAAAAAAAAACTTATTTCAAGATTTCTTACCAAGTAAAATTTGCTTGCTGCATGGACATGGACAGATAATTTCACTGCTTTTAAGTAATTTATTCTCAAATTCAGTGTTTTTATCTTATATTTAGGCTACTCTTTTTGCAGTGTAATTGTTGTAATTGGTGAGATTTTTTAAAATTCTCTATAATGCTCTGCTTTAATCGATCCTGTCTGTTTAGGCTATCATCTACTCAGTTTATTTCTGGCTGTGTAAAACTCAGTGCCTTAGTGATAAACAGACTTAGATTGGGAAATCTCCTAACCACATAACTTTCAAATTTAGTTCTTGGAACCACAGCGAGTGTCCTGATGGAAAACATTTTTGTTGCCCTCAGTGACCTGAACTACTTTACAGTGAATCACTTTGTGTATGAGGCCAAGGCTCACCACACAGACTCATGGCAGACTATCAGTTTACCACCACCACCAAACCACACGTAGAGCTGCCAAATCAAAGCGAAGAGCTCAGGCTTGAGATTGCTGCTACGTAATCTGGTGACTAATAGTACCTCGACAGACTCTTCAGACCTGTATTGATTTTACAGCCTTCCACATCAACGGCGTGCTTCATATTATTGGAAACCTAATGCATTGCCTCATGCCCATTTGGCCCTAAACCAGCAGTGTGTTTAGTGACATCCAATTACAACAGCTTTGGGGGACTGACCACATATGTGACCGGTGAAGTCCTAGGTGATGATGTCTTTAAACATAAGACTGACCAGGCAGGTATTTTGAAAAATATAGAGATAACGATGGCATTGACATTGCTGCACCCCATATAGAGTGTGCACGTGAATAAAAGGCATGTGTTAATTCAGCAGGGCATAGCATACAGTATTGTATATGCGAGCCAGACAGACAATGCCTGCTCCAGACTGTTTGCATTGCTCTCCTTATGGACAGTGACTCACCAACTCAATCTCTCTCCTTTCCCATTTCCCTGTACTCCTTCTCATCTGCCATCCTCAAGCCTGCCAAATAAAGGTGTGACAAAGATGACAAAGGACTCTCCTCAAAACGAGATGCAGCATCAGGCTGAGAAAAGCACCAGAATTCAATTTCAACCCAAAACAAACAGTCTCAAATGTATAGCTCTTTATTGATTTTATCTTTTGGTAGTTGGTAGACTCGAAGCATTAGCAGGTGGGAGCTGGAAAACATAAGAAATCCAAGAAGAATGAGGAAGGTTGGTGGGTGTAACGGATAGGAATAGGGTGAATAAGGTTGTGGGAATGAAATTGAAGGTGGCTGGAATAGTAAGTTTTAGTCACTGCTGCTGATGATACTGCCTAATGAGTAAAACACAAACTAAATTAAGAATTTGAGGGAGGATGAAATAGAAAAGATTGACATTTACGTGTGGAGAATTGGACAACAATCGAGTGAGAAAAAGTATGAAAAAACAGTACATCAAGAAGAAGAGCGAGAGAATGATGCTGAAGCAAATATACAGACTCAGCTGATGGAGACTGAAGCTTCTGAAGTCAGACTAGACCACTGTCATTTAGGAGCACATCTGCCTGTGTCTACACAACATGGCTGCATGCACACACACAAGCAGAGACATGTATAAACTAAAACAAACAGAACAAACTAGCACATTATCATTTACCACAAACATACAACTTATCCCCTCACCCTTACTGTCCCTCCCACCCCAGTTATCTTCCAAACTTCCCAATACTTCGAGACGGCAACAAATGTGGAGCACCCACCTCCCCTTACACACCACATGTCCAGTGGATAGAGTGTCGTGGGATCATGTAGGGTATTGCACAATTTTCCATCGAAGAGGGATGATATTTACACACTCACTCCACTCATTTAGACTTGCATTAACGTTTGCAGACATGGGCCTAATCTCAGGGCTTTCCTACAGTACTTGGCAGAACAGCATTAGTTCCATCCAAATACAGAAACTGACAAAATTATGGTCAAACAAGATTTTAATAGGAAAAAATCTCACAGCAAGGAAAAGGAAAGAAACAGCGAAACAGGCAGAGTGCCAGTCACCCTCAAGGACCACATCCTTCCCTGAGAGCTGTCTGGTGTGGCAAAGTGACAGCTCAACCACAACACCCTAGGCACAAAAGCACTACCAAAGCACAAAAACCCATGTTTCAGGTTTGGATTTTTTCATGCATAAAGGCATGGAGGAATTTCAGGAAACCACTACTAAAACAACGGTCCAGCCAGACAGAATTTCCTCATCGTTACATCATGTCAAGTTTACATCAGGGAGACTTATCGATCGACATGTAATCTGACAATACAACAAGACGTAACAGTTCAAACTCTCAGCGGACATGAAATGAAGCATGAAAAGTTAGCAGTGTGATGAGGGCAGATAATGAGGTACCTGGGCATCAGAAGGGCACACTGTGTACAATGTGTATAGACTGAGTCCTGAAAAACCTCCACAGGGAGCCTCAGATATTGATGTCTTTGTTTCCCCAAACTGAGGTTCACAGCTCCCCTGGGACAGACAAGCTAGGCTCATTATTATTAGTACTGTAGCATTTCTCCTCATCATTACCTCTAGAAAGCTGTTGAGTCATGAGCTGAGGACATTTGAAAAGATGGCTTGTTGTCTGAAATGCATTTTGATTTAGATGTAGTTGCTGAAAGAACTAAAAAGGCCAGTCAGTCAATGAATAGCTTTTTGCCTCAGCTACAACCGAGTAAATCATATACCAAACCAGTTAATGTGTGGTGAATAGCGCACATGAATGCCACAGTAATCTGTAGCCGTTTTTGATGGACACGTCAAATTTCTCATGTTTTTCCTATGCTCTGCTTTGTGTTAATTCTTATTCGTGCATATGCGTCAGTACCCCAGTGATTCCCCCTAAGTTTTCTGCATGTTCTTAGAGAATCTTGAAACCTCTTAATCAGATAAAAACTCAGTCCACCAGCAAAGTTAACAGCTAAGCTTCCCTAAAGGCTAGGGAAACCTCAGGTAATGATCAAGCTAAGAACACTTTGCAACCAAACAAGAAAATCCTTCAGCTAAAACATAGTGGAATGTAGATTTTAATCTTGTGCAATCAAACTGTGCTAGAAGCCGTCTCTGACACAGACTTGCACTTCCAAATACACTGACATAATTACTGCACTAGTATCCCTGAGAAGCTCCACATTAATGAGTCAAAGCACATCAGCGGTGGAAAAAGGAAACCGTTGAGTCTTAAGTTACCTGAAAAAGTCCCGTAAAAACCAAGGCCAATCCGTCACTTGCGATATTATTACCTTGACACACACACACACACACACTCACAACCATCGCAGTTACTCATTAGGGAACCGAAGCCAAGTGTGTTACTCTCAGTTCTAGTCTCAGAACGATTAGGGCAGAGCACACCACAAACTTTCCACTGATTGATTTATAAACTCATCTTGTTTATTGAGTGATAAAGCGTAAAAAAAAAATCTATAAAACACGGGACTTTGAGAGGCTGCAGAGAAAAGCCTGTCATTCAAATAGACCTGCTGTCTTCTGCTACAATAAATACTTCAAGAGCAAAAACAGTAAATCCGCTGTCGATCTGTATACAAAGAGAAGCTGGAGAGCGTACTGAGAGCCAGTGCTATGCGGCTAACTATTAGAAAACAAGGCAAATAATCCTAAATTGACATAAGATGGATTTCAATCAACTGCTTTGATGCTCTGTACGGTTTTCCTGCACTCTCAGTTCTGTCTTTGCAAAAGAGGCATTGTATTAATGTCCACAGCAAGCGGGCACACACACACACACAAACACTTGCACGCACCCACACAGACATGGAAATCGAGCCTACGGGGCTGAATAATAACGCAGAAAGAAAACAAATTGAAACACCTAGTCTAGCGTTGGTGCTCTGTGTGTCTGGGAATGAGAGGCTATTTTGTAGCAACCAAAACAACTGGGTCACATTAGAACAGCCCCAATTTTCCAAGCCCGCCTGACGCTATTAACGAAGTCATGATGATCTGCTGGTTATTGGATTGAAAAATAATTCCCCAGCCTGGCTCCCTCTTTCCAAAATCTTCCATCACCATCCAGATGGCTTGGGGTTTCACTCATGTCAGCTCTTGGCAATACTTGTTTGTTTGGTTTTCTCACTCTAAGGCAGTCTCAGGAAAAACGTTGTAGTTTCCAGGCCCTTCTGTGGTGAGAGGGGTAGAATTACACCGAGGCTGGAGCCATTGATTCTTAATAAAATATAACCCATTCAAAAAAGCTGCAGTGCCCCTTACATGTATGGTATGTTAATCAAATCCTTAAGAAATAGCACTGAAGTTCTGAAGAGCTAGCCTTGAAATAAAAACACCAGTCAATGTAAAGCCAATGGAACATAAAGACAAATATGCAGCCTTCATATACGAGTTGGTATGTGATGTTGTATGCAGACAGCAGCTTTTCTTAACATTGCATCAGCACACGGAATTAATCCTGGAATCAGTCCAAGAGCAAACCTGGGTCACTCCAGCAAAAGTCACACACTGTTTTCACTTAACAAAGTGCAGCGGCTCGTCACTCACTGTGTTTGTTGTTGTTTTCGGGGCCTGGCGTGGTTCTAACAAGCTCCTGGGGATGTCCGTGCTTGGGGGTTCGGCCCCTTGGCAGCCCCAACGAGGACAGCTTCCCAAGCCTGGGGCCACTGGGGCTCTCCATGCCTGCAATGGTAGATGAGGGGGTTCAAACACACAGGAGAGTTAGATCGCTACAGGCTCTATCTGGTATGCTCTGCTGCTCGTTAATCGAGTTCCATTGTTTGTCAAAACATTATTAGCAAAGTCCACTACATCAATAGCCTGCGATGATGCCGTCTCCTTGTTCTATAATGCAGTTCCTTCGCGTTGCCCATCAGTGCTATTGGACTGAAGGTTATCTGAGTGGAGGCACACACATCATCTGCAGTGGTAATGAGGGTGTGACCTTCCATGTTTCATTTCAAAATCAATACTCTCACTTACACACTAACTTCATGCTCGGCCCATTAGAGAAAAGGTGAGTCAAAGAGAGGCGGGGGACACAAAGCGTTTCTTTCCTGAGTAGTTTTCCTACCAGTGATGCATCTCTAGATCAGCTCACGTGGTGATCAGGAAAGTTCTGTGCTTTTGAGGGAAGCCCAATTCTCATTTGTTTACACAACACAGCCCATCGATCTCTGATAGATTTTAGTAAGCCCACAGTACGTGTCAAATTCTGTGCGAACCACTCATTCCCCATCAACGCGGGACAGTCCGACAATCACTAATTATGCTAAGTGGTGCTGATTACGATCCACCATCCTTTCTCTTAGCACACACATTAATGTCACTCTCCTAATGAATTACGAACGGCACACAAAGGGTCACCCAGTGGGGGCCACTCAGTGTCCGTTTACACGCCGTGCTATTCGCTGTACATGGAGCAAATGGTGGCTCATCTGTCACACTGATAATATGCTCGTTAAGCTGACTTTTTAAAAGAAAAATGCACGATGAGCTCCTGCACGATGCTGAAATACTGCACACATCAACACCAGTCATCTTCCTGTTCCTGTGTGATGTGAACTACAACAGCAGCAACCTAAAATAAACAAATGTGAGTGAGTCTGCATTAGCCGCCTCTCTACTTTCTATACGGTGCTTTTTTTAGCAATCCTGTGATGGTCTGATGTTTCCATAAAGGATTTAATCCCTAAAAGTAAACCACAGCCCCCCTACACCAACTTTATTAACATGCATTTTGCTAGACACAACAAAACCTGGTTGACACCCACTCACATCTCCACACAATCTGCTGACAGATCAACCTGGAAATAAGTATTTTAACACGTGGCACGCTGCCATGCTGTGTTTGTCAACCACAACAAGGTTACAGAAAAAAAAAATAGGAAACAGTGATCCACTTTTCTTTGCCTCACCGGCCACACCTACCTGAACTGTCGGGCAGTCACCCAGCTCCAGGGGCCGGGTGGTGGCCCCCGGGTCACCCACGTGAGGGGAGGAGGAAGGGGGTCAGGAGACAGGCACCTAAGTGGGCGTTTTTCCACCAATGTTATGTTACATGGCAATCACACCTGCTGTGCGTCAAGGACCGGTCAGACCGAGAGGCTGGGGGGCCTGGAGGGAAGCGGGCGGCCGTCTCGTCTCGTCCCCCCTCCGACTCCACAGACGACGACGACCAGGAAGGGAGAAATCACAATTCCGCCTGTGCATGAAAAGAAATCCAGGACACTTTCACCTTATTTCCAGTTTGCCTCCTTCTTCCTCTCTCCCCCCTTCTACTCCTCCTTCCCTGCATTAATATGTACACCACGAGGCACTTCTTCAGCCGTTTCCTTGAAAAAACACTTTCCAGAAAAAAAAATAGCCCGGAAAAAATATAGGTAGATCCCCCCCACCACTTCCTTGAGGAAAAATATTAGAATACGGGATGGTTTATATAGGCAGTGAAGCAAAATGGCGACTTTATTACGAAGGAGGAGTAAAAAAAAAAAATCCTTGCGCTGGCTGGAAGCTAAAGGGAGGCACGAAAATATGTTTAGTGCAGTAATTTTCGACGGCTGCTGGTGAGAGGAAAAAGAAAGCGAGGCGAAGGAAAATCGGTAGAAGACGCCAAAAATCTCGGTCGGGTTTCGGTTCACTCCTCGGCTCCTTACCTCGGGATTATTTCGCTTTTTTTATACGGATATTATCTCGGCGGCCGTGTACAGTATTACAGTAATGTGTGTTGGGTCATGCGCGTATCCACTCCACCTTTGACAGTTGCAACTACAGTCTTCAGGCAACTTGCAAACTCTCGCGTTATTATTATCTATTTCGAAGCGGAATAACAGTGGAGCTGCTTTTTTTCTTCTTCTTCTTTTCGGGCTATTAAAGTCGCTGCAACACCGGCTCGTGATACTCTTCCGACGTAACGGCGCGCGTTCCTGACGAAAAAAGGGTCAGAGGCTTAAATTCCTCATAGCAGCCACTATTAGCTAACTATTTCAAAAAATCTAATCGCATCGTCCTCTGGCATTTAGCACCAAATCACACAATCAAAAAAAAAATCCCAGTCTATTGTAATCTGTAGGCCACATCTCTCTCTCCAAAAACCACTGGAATAACAATTATGCCTAAAAAAAAAAAACATCTTCGCCTGACAACCAAAAAACTCCACATATAAAATCTTGTAATAATCTGCCCCCCGAAATTCAAGGTCAGTGTTATAAAAACAACCCTGGTGATTTTTAATGCACATTAAAGGGCCTCAATTCACTCCAATCCCTTTTCATTCCTGCATCTAAATTGTCCTCGTGCTGGCGTATTTCAACCCCCCAGCTAATAATAAATGTTTCACATATGGTGTTAGCCCACATCTTTTTTTTTTGTGCTCCAACCCCAAATGAATCATCCATGGCATCATCCTCCGCCACCTCCCTCAGTTCCAGTGAAACAACAGAGAGGGTCTCTCTTACTGTTTGATTGGTGCCAGTCATCATGACCTAATATTTCCTATTAGAGGGAAATCATCTGAAACCCATGATGTAATTTATGTGTGTGAAAGCTGTTTCCTGCATTGCCAGTGGAGGGCAGTGGAGTCTCATTATTTGCACCATGTTTAGTGTCAACTGCCATTTAAATATATTGAAATCTATTATTTTTTTCATATATATAAATATTGCACAGGTAGAAGAAAATCGTAAGGTTTCCCTTCATCGAGGCATCGAGAGCTGCAAACAAATGAGAACAGATTCATATGGGGAGAACAAAGCGCTAATGAAATGAATGAATCAAAGGTAACATTAATCTTTTAAATACAGCTCCCAGAAGCCCTATTTTTTGCAGACTCCTGTGCTATGTGTCAGTTTGCTATTTAATAAAGATATATCATACCGTGGATACTTATTTAATAGCAGTATTAGACCATATAACATCAAGTTAACACCTAATTTTATGGTTGCATTGGACAAAAGACTTCAAACAGCCCGGTTAAGGTTTGTCTGCATGGGTTTTCCACAAGGGAGCAGTGCAGTTCTGTTATTTGTCAAGACCAGCTCTAATACTACATTACACAGAAACACAGGCCCCTGTGGTGTCTTTGCCACTTTTAATTGTGTGGTTGGTTTTTCTGACAGTGTTGTATGTTGGTACACATTTGGGATTTCTCTGATATGGCCAGCAGACTTGAGGTGACCGAGGGATGTTTCACCACCGGCTGAGTGACAGCTGCCATTCTCCTGCAGACTACACTGATCAGGCATAACATTATGACCACCTGCCTAATATTGTGTTGGTCCCCCTTATGTGCTCAAAAATGAACCATTGGACATGGACAAGAGGACCTCTCAGGGTTTCCTATGAGGTCTGGAACCAGGATGTTGGCACTGGATCTTTTAGGTACTCTGGCTTGTGCAGTGGGGCCTCTGTCAATCAAACTTGTTCCACTGCATCTTGTTGATGCTTGATCACAATGGGGTGTAGGAAGTTTGGAGGTCAAATCAACATGTTGGGCCATTGTCATGTTCCTCAACATGTTCCTGATTGTTCCTGCAGGGGTAGGCCAGTGACATTTGGGATTTCCATTTGCATGAGGGAGTGTGCTTGTTGTGGGACAATGTTTATTTGGGTGTCTAAGTCTTATCAACATGGATGCCAGAATCTAAAGTCTTCCAGCAGAACAGCACATAGTACCAATATGATCAATGCTGTTCACTTCACCTGTCAGTGGTTAGAATGTTGTGGCTGATCGGTGTATGTCCAGCTGATAAAGCTAAATCTGCTTCCTGCTTCCTTTAATGGCTGCTGATGAATAGTTCACGCAGGGCCTTGTTTGACCCGTGATTAATCCTGCCAAGCGTGGCAGTGATTTATGTTCCCATTCCTCCTCTGCTGAGTGAGCAAAAGGCCACTTAATGATTTTTAAAACTGGCCAGGTGGAGTGGTCCATTCACTGAAAGGCTCTCGAGGAGTCTGTCCAGCCGCTGATTGTGTTATTTATCTGTTGACCTTTCTCAGTGAAAGTTGAGAGAGCACACATGCAATTTCTTTTTTTTTTCTATTTTGTAGGAGTATCCTGAATATTAGCAGTTGGGCGCCGGCCAGAAAATTTACAATCTTCAGCTGTTTATGCCATTGAGCAACTCACCAACTCGAGCAGCTGTTACCGGGCTCCTCAGCAGCACCTGATGAGAGATGACAGAGTGTTTCTCATTCGATTTCAGTGCCGCCACAGGACCGAGATCCAGCTGATCAAAGTCGCAAGCAGATAACGGTAAACAAGCTGGATGAGGAGTTTCTGCGTTGGGATGTTTTAGAGAATAATCATGAAAGACAAGCTTTCAGAGAGCGATCACACAACTTCCAAATGTCGCGCAGAGAAAGAAAACAGACTTAATGGTAAACAGTATCCAATTAACTGCACCATCCAACCATCTGCTCCACGGATTTACTCTCTGTCAGGGTTGAGAAGGCCACTGTTCACTGAATCTGTTTATCATACATGTGCCCTGTTTTTTAACAGGTGAGATGCTTCATGTCTCTCAGTAATTGGATCCCAGTGTGTGTGTTTGTGAACAAGAGACAAAGTGTATGTGTCTATTTAGGCAGGCAGCATTGCTTTGCATTCACAGAGTTCCACTTCTGACTCACGCACCCCGAATGACAGGTCAGAGAGTAGATCCAAGTTTGAGGCGTACGCTGTAACAAATACAATATTCCACTGTAATTCAAATTTTTATATTCAGCTCTGGATTTGGTGTCATTTCTTTGTTCCGTACATTCAGATAAGCTAACAGTGTAAACCAGGAACTTGTATATAAACAGAAGGAAAAGATAGAGTAGGAAAGAGAAAAACAAGTAGTTACAAGAGCTGTGCAGCATTTCCTGGTTATGGCAAGAATAGAACTTATGAGAGCACTTTGGGGATTTGCGTTGAGGGCCACTGATGTGAACCAGTTTTGTGACCTTTAAAATAAAGCAGTTGTGTTTTCACATTTGTTTGGTTGTCCACAAAAAGTCAGATGTTTGAAGCAGTGAAAGAAAAAAAGAGACGAAAGCTTCAAGCTGAGGTTCTGTTGTTCCAGGACAAAGCAACCATCGACACAGCAGCACAGGTGGCCGCAGCAGCCAAAGGGGGCTTTGAACTGTTGCTCCATGTACCTTACTCACATGACCTGGCATCGTTTGGCTTCTTTTTTTTCTCAAAGTTCACAATTTCCAGAGTGATGAAGAAGTCACTCATGCTGTTAAGGAGTATCTGGAGGCTCAATATGTGATCTTCTTCTGCGAAGGGATAATAAAGCTAGAACATTGGTGGATCCCATGCACTGAAGTTAAAGGAACAATCTTTCTCCTGTGACCTTTTCTTGTGAGGTCAATAACCTCCTGAAGTCCCCCAGTATTCATCTGTTTTCGAATTTTCCTGTGCTGGATTTATTTAGGTGTCATATTTTCACATTTCAAATGTATATAAACCAGCTACTCTTCCCACAGAGACTTGGCTATTTTTGGAAATCTCAGAGGACATCAGTTGCCTCGGTACACAGTTTTGTTTATGGCAACACTGTTAGTCAATAAAACTGTTTCCAAAAGACTGGACTGTGTTTCCAAAGATGGTTGTAAGAATTGATTTTGCCTTACATTGGGAAGTATTTTTAACAACCTCAAAATATCTGTTGGAAAAATCTTGGGAATCTCTTTAACAATACCTTGCAATAAAATTAAAGAGGGTTCACTTTTGGTTTTAAGACAACTTAAATTCAGTTGAGATAGACACTACCTGGTTCTGAAGCCTTTTCCTTTTATATTACTTGTTAATTTACATTTAATTTTATAGTAGGGTGTTTTGTTGCTTCAATTGTACTTTATAATCAGATGTCTGTCTTTCAGTGTCAGCTAGCCTGACTATACATTACACACACAACAATAAAAACAATAACAGTAATACACTGAAGTAAAATCAGGACCAATGCTTCATCTCAATTAGTTTATTCAAAAAAGACAGCTTTCATCGTGTGCCATACCATATGCCTTTGTATCTGCAAGGCAGATAAATATTTTTCCTTTTTTGCATTTCAAACAGTTCATCAATCATCAGTGAGAGTAAACCAAAAGTGTCAATATTTACAGTACATCAGGTAATCTAAAAATAATACAGCGTGTTTTCTCCCTTTTAACAGTCAATAACTCACATTACCAACAGACTCCTTGTTAAAGGACAGATGGAAGGGTGCTGGATGGGGAAGTTTTGTTTGTTGGAAGTTTATTTATTCATTTAAATTATTTATTTATGTGATTTAAGCCTCGTCGTCGCACATCGCTATCTGCTGCTGCTGCCTAGAATGACATCAAAGGTGCTGGCATCAGTCACAGTGAGAGTCTTGCATCTGGGTAGCTGTCATAGTATCTTGATTTCTGAGCATTTGAAATTACGGTGCACTTAAAGGAAAGAAAGGGGACAGAATTCAACAGAGGCTTGTGCTTTCTCTGCGCATCTGTGTGTGTGACAGATGACATACAGTAGACAGCAGTGTACAAAGTACAGACGCTACAAGGCTGGGAAACACTGCCACTGTAATGCACAAGTTGTATCCTTCCATCAGCAGACACTCACACTGTGCGTCCCATCTCCATTGAAAAGATTGTTTACCAGACACTGCTTTATCCTCTTCACCTATCGCCATTTAAATTATTGCTTAATCAAGCATAAACAGTCAGTGATTATCACATTAACTCTGTGAGCCCCCTGGATCCATTCCATTAATAAAATACTAAAGTACCGTTACAGTATACACAGATTAAAGTGTATGTTATTCTACAACACTCATACTGTATATATATATTTCTAATTTCTCACTGACATACTGCAGATAAGTCACAATACAAAAAGATTTATTGTGGGAATGACATTCAGCTTAAAGTGTTACTGTTGATCCTCCAAGTCTACAAACTCTAAAACTAAAGTCCTGAGACAAAAATGCAGTGTGACATGTGGGTGAGGGATTGATTATATTTATGTTAGTTAAATGCATTTAAGACCAGCTCGAATTCCTTTTGAATAGACTCTGGGTTGATGCTTCACAGGGAAATGAAGATTGGCTGGAATCTTCCTCTTACCTTGGACACATTGTCTAAATAGCATCTCATGTAAATCATTTCTTTTACTCTATAATTCAAGGGATCGTCCACTTTTCCAATGTCGTTGGCTTCAAAGTTTTATTTGATATAAAACAATTTTATGAAGAAAGTGGAAAACTGTGAATCCAGCTGTAAATCCTCTCCTGAAATAGCCCAATTAGTCCAATACGAATGAGACAAGAAGCCATTCACTATAATAGAGTGTATACCAGTGTCAGGCCTACATCATCACTAGGATTGAGAATCTTTCATCTTATCGTCATGTTATAGTGGATACTCCTGCCTTGAGTGGGGCTTTGTCTCCATCTCAGTGTCTGTAAACCAGATTGGCCGTGTTAAATGAGAATCCTCCAGACTAGTTGGCATGGAGTCTATAGGCTCGTCCTCTCCCCTTTCACTCGTTGATTCTCTGCTCACATATCTGAAGACAGCAGCTCTTCCATGGCTCCTAGAGACGTATTGTGACAGGGGATGAGGGAAAGGGCTGCCAAATGGATGCAGGGATGAGCTAAGAGAAATTTCCAAAGGAGGCTGCAGAGAGGGGAAAGAGAGGAGAGGGGGGGATACATAATTAGCATTCACATGGATCAAAAAAGCAAAAGGTTAAAGGTCAGCAGCAGTTGCATTTCTCTCTACTGGTTGGTCTCTGCTAATGTACCATGAAGTTGTTTTTCCTGTGTGCTAAGCCTCTGTCGCCTTGAAAAAACATCCATCTCATTTAAGAACCTTTCTGAAGTGTCGGGCTCCTCACCTTTCTGAATCTGTATGTGACACCTTAATCCCCCAGACTCAACTGTAATATCAAGTAAGTAGTGCAGCTGACCTCTTTTCATGTAACACGCTGCACTCAATTACAGCAACAACCTCCGTAACAACCAACAATTTAGAATGAAACACCGGATGACTGCAGAAGTGAAGGAATAATGGCAGCAGGTAGTGAAAAAGACACTGATATATAGAATATAAGCTGTGATTAATAAGGACAATCAAGTTAAAAACTGAAAACATCTTCACATTAAAAGGTTCTACACTGAACGGCCACAGCATTAAATCCACAAACAGGTGAAGTGAATGACATTGATCAGCTTGTTACACAGCAATGCTCTGCTCGGAAAGCTTGGTTCCTGGCAAGTGGATCTTTCTTTGATATTTAGAATCCATCTTAGCATTGTTGCAGACCAACCACACACACATCCCCCCACCCCAATGGCAATCCTCAAGGCCCGCAGCCTCCCCCAGCGTGATAATGCGCCATCACACTGCCAAAACTGTTTCGGAATGCTCGAGGAACCCGACCAAGAACTCCAGGAGTTGATCCAAACTGATCGAATCCCCACCCTACAACCTACAGGATCCAAACACCCTCACAGGTCCTGTGTTTTGGCAGCACAAAGGGTACATTAAAAGAATTTCTATCAATATTGGGCAGGTGGTTTTTAATGTTGTGACTGATTTATCTATATCACTGTCGATAACAAGCCTTTATTCTCAGTGTCATTATCTCTGTTTCTGTCTTTCGAAACAACAAATGCGACCAGGTGGTTTCCCTGACAACTAGCCAGTTTGTTCCGTCCTGAAATGACTCAAGTGTCAGGCTTTCCTCTCCCAGACAGTTGGCATTTCAGCTCTAAGCCCTCCTCCCCCGATAGCCAAGGAAGACGCACCACCTGTCTTCAGACACGGACAGATGTAATGTGGCAGTGGAGTGAACCTGAACCAGGAAACGATAGATGGGGGCCGAGTGGAGAGGCAAACAGGACGGAGAGCCATTGATATGACTAGAGGCTCTCGCAAACAAAGAAAGAACTGCTCGTCTGATAGAAATTCTTTTAAATGAGCTCCCTATGGAGTCGTCAGAGCCTAGGTGCAGCAGAGGAGGAGTGGCGAGTGTGGAGGGAAGGAGGGGGAGGGAGGATGAACAGCAGCCAGGCAAAATTTGTGCTGAGGAGAAATGACATGTTCCTCCTTCTTTTCTGTCTGTCACGCTCGGAGTTTCATTCATATTCTAATGCAGAGCTACAGTTCATCTGGCAGGCGCCACATGGAGCTCTGAGTAAAGCTCTGCGAGGATGGGCAACATCACAGAAGCAATTCAGAGCTAAAAGGTTACCAAGACTGTCTCCCACGGCAACCAAAGTGGTACCAGCAACGCATCTCTCTGTGGTGGGAGGGGTCAGGTGCTTTATTGAGGTTATTCGCAACATCATCAGTTTTAGCTAATTAGCAGAGGCTCTGAGACATGGCAGGTGGCTACACACAAAGGCATCGAGCGACTTTGATAAAAATTTGATATGTTGAGGAGGAAGGAGGTACTGACAGTTTGTTATAAAGACATACTGACAACCAGTGGCTATGAAGAAGAAGGAGGGCAAATCTCCCACCGCGCTCTGATCCGAATCCTCCCCTCCGAAAGCTTTCCAGATGTTGCAACCCCTGCATGGTTCACGCTACCCTGAGAGAGCTGTGGCTCTGGGCTATGGAAGACATCAACCTTAAGTCTCACTGACTGAGATAAAACAGCAGAGCCTGCTGAAAACACATGAAACAGTCTAAGTGAAGTGTCTAAAAATACAAATACAAGATTCCTGCACAAAGAATAAGAGGCAATCGCTTTCCCAACAATGGCAGGAAGAGGCACAACAACAGACTGCTGCACTCTTGAGCATACACATATATATACATTTGCATACAACTTTGAAGCTTTGATGTAAATCTCTACACTCTTTTAGCGACTATGTCATTAGGTTTTGAATTTCAAACAGTTTGCAGACTCGAAAAAGGTTTCTATAAAGTTTTAGTTTCGGTGTAATCCAGAAGTTTGTCAGTTACAGTGCAATCCAGCATTAGGCCACATGTGGAGGACGGTGAGGTGGAATGTGCTGCAGGAATTGCCTGAGAGGTTTAGTGAGCATTTTTTTCCAGTGTGATCCTTTTTCACAATGAAACTAACCATAACTATTGGAGCACATTTTATCAGACCTGAATCCAGCCTGTCTGTGGCCACCATGGTGATGGATTTTGCCAAAAGGTTTCTCCTCACTCACTGTTTTACATGATGTGAAAATGGCACGTCCAATTTGTGATAAATTTAATTATTCTTCAGTTGTGGAGGAATTTAGTGTCTAAAACTAGTCTGACTCATGCAGACTGTGCATAAAAGCCAGCCACTGACTGCACATTTCAAGTGGCTTTTTTTCTCCTCCCCATTGCTGCTTTCAAATATCCCCTTCACTACAGGAAGCAACAACAACCTCTGGGCAGGAAACCTACCACAGTGAAAATTTCAAGTTTTGCTGAGGATTTGGATCAATGAGTAAGGCAGCCCTGCTAGTTTTTTTTCTGTGATTTTCATGACAGTACTGGCCTCCCTGCATGCAAATGTTCCACTAAAACAATTCCCCATCGCTCTTTTAAAGGGAACACCATCACTGCATGCTTCACTCAACCATGCCCAAAATTATTTTTATTGGATAAAAATAAGTACAAACAAGTCAGTGTTTTTTTCCCCTATAACGGAATGATAATGAGGTCCAGCCAGGACACTCTGAGCTACAGAATGCTATATCTATACAAGACTAGTCCACAACAAACAACCTGTAATTAAGCGCACATAGCATCAGATGCTAAATGGATCTCTGTGGATGAGTGAAGATGAGCTGTGTGTTGTATAAAACATTGAATTCATAATCATGTTTCCATTCATGTACTCTGTGGTAGAAGCAAAAATATTGAAAAAACTGTGTGAAAAATACAGCAAACACAGACGTGAATATACACTGATCAGGCAAAACATTATGACCACCTGCCCAATATTGTGTTGGTCCCCCTTATGCGGTCAAAAATGCTCTGAAGTGGGCACGCTAATAGCCCAGTGGTTATGTCGTGTGACCCAGGTGCAGAGGCGTAGTGGCTATGCTGGGTTTGAGTCTGACTTTGGCTATTTGCTGCATGTCCTTCCCAGTCTCTCCCATTTCTGGCTCTATCCATTGTTCTGTCCTCTCTAATAAGGCATGAAAAGGCCAAAAATAAATCTTTAAAAATGCTCTGAACCATTGGGCGTGGACAAGAGGACCTCTGAGTGTCTCCTGTGCGGTCTGCCATCAGGACGTTAGCACTGGATCCTTTGGGTACTCAGGGTTATGCAGTGGGGCCTCTGTCAATCAAACTTGTTCCCCTGCATCCTGTTGGTGCTTGATCAGAATGGGGTGTAGGAAGTTTGGAGGTCTAATCAACATCTTGAGCCATCGTCATGTTCCTCAACATGTTCCTGATTGTTTGATGCTTTTGCAAACATGTGGTGGGGTGTATTTTCCTGCAGGGGTAGGCCAGTTTCCATTTGGATGAGGGAGTGTGCTTGATCTGGGACAATGTTTGTTTGGGTGTCTAAGTCTCATCAACACGGATGTTAAAATCCAAGGTTTTCCATTAGAACACCACACAGTACCAATATCAATGTTATTCACTTCACCTGTCAGTGTATGTATGAAATTCTTCTGTTCACTCAGGAAGCAAAGAGAAGTCTTGTAAGGCTTTGAAAAGATCATGTGCTCTTCAGTAGCCCAAGGAGAGGCTACTGTTATAGAATAAAACACTTAACCATAGAAATCACAAAAACTAACCTTAAAAGAGCACTCTAGCAGTCTACTCTTGCACTTCTGTGAAACTGGGGGACTTGCCAGAGATAGATTTAAAAAGAACATTCACAGCTGGTGCAGGGGAGGCCAAGACATCCTGACACACTCTTAGTCTTATCATTGCATCAAATCTCCACTTTGCCATGAAGGATTTCTGTCAAATATTTGGTCTCAAGTCAAACCTAAAAGGATATCGTCAGAGTTTTTTTCTGCCAGATTTCAGAAAGCTCACACCTCAGTCATGTAAGACATAATAGCATAGTTCTGACAAGCCGAGAAATTCTGCTGACTACACAGACTTTTATGCGTTAAATTGGTTCAGGGCTCCTTTAATATTTATTTAATTATGTTATCCCCAAGTCAACTGTGGAGATCATCTTCAAATACACCTTTCCACATTCTTATGGAAGCAAAGTATACCAATCCCTTTCAGTCACACATGCTTTCTTAGAAATTATTTCCCCTTAGTTACGATGTGGTGAACAGCATTCTCAAACAATAATTTTGCAAGAGAAGTAATGTCATTCTGCGTCGAGTGTGAAATGCTATTACAGTGCTTTGAGCAAGCGAGCCTGCTCAAGACAGATTAACAAGGAGCGGGATGTAGACGGGCCCCGTAGCCAGGGAATAAAAGTGCTATCAGACCAAGCTTCCTTTCACTTTCCACGTCCCTTCATTAACCTCTTTACTCATCTCATTTCTTTATCGCCGCAATCTATCAGTTTCATCCGCAGTATTTCCTCAATATCTGGTAAACATCTCACCTCCAGCCGTAGCTCTCTGTCCTTCCTTTTCTCCCTTCTACATATTTAAATCTCAACCCCTCAGGTATTTGGGCGATCTTTTCAATCATTTGCCTTGTTAATTCTCTCTCGCAGTTTAGTATTTTATGTTATTTTTTATAAAGAGATTGGAGAGAGACTGAGAGAGGGCACTTATGGCTTGTTAAAGTTTAAAAATCACTGAAGGGAGCATTTTTACAATCCTGAATAATATGAGAGCCTTGTATGGTTAGTGTTAAAGTGTGCTATCATGGCTCAGATCAGAAGCAAAATCACATCAGATTCAGCTGTATTTCTGTATCTGTATTTTCACCGCCTTTTCAAAAGTTATTGTGAGATCAATATTTAATTTTTTGGTAAATCCATTGGAGATGAATCAGACCTGACAGATGGTATGACGGCTCCACTAAATCACACCAGAACTGTAAGAGTATTGGGAGAATCGCTCAGTGTGTGTGGAGTCCTGTGACCAAAACATGAATGCAAATCCTTAATGTGCATTAGCTACTGTACGAGTCTGCCTCTTTCTTTTTCCATTTCACCATCGCCATGCTTCTCTACACATATCAGCTCCCTCAAAACATCAGCGTCGTTCCATTTTCTCAGCCCAGACATACGGAGTGCAAGAGTCATTCATCCAATAGTCCAGACATTTCACTGAAAAGCGTAAATGTGAGGATTCATAGTCTGGGAGCCATGAATGTTTGAACAAAATTTCATGGCAGCTCATTCAATAGTTGATATTTCAGTTTGGACCGAAGCGTTGAACTGACTGACAAACTGACAGGCTGACACTTTCATCCCCAGAGTCGTGCTCCTTGTAAGGATAAAACCCAAAGATGTGAGGGCCCCTGTGGCTGAGACACTGACAATAAACTGCAGGTTTTTCCACTTTACATCTGCTCTTGATTCCCGTCATCTCTCCACCGTCACTTTCGACTAAAATAATTAACATGACCTTTAACATTTTGCAGGAGATTTTTAGCAAACTTGCTGGTCATAATACACTAATTGCAGTACCACTTTTCAAGTTGTAGATAATGACAAGATTGTCTCAGCTGTTTTTTAAAGGTTTAAGTTAAGACCTTTGCCCTCATTCGTCATCTTATCACCACCTCATCACACTTCTCATTTCATTTAAAACACTGAAACATCTCCCATTATCGCTTTTTCCCACTTTGTCCTACCTTTATCACCTCTGAGTACCCTTCAACCCTCTGAAGCTCAGGTGTTGTATGAGGCCACCGAATTAGCCTGCCCCTATAGCTTCGAGTCAGAGCCTGCTGAACTGGGAAATTACATTTGCATTGCTCAGTTAATGAAAGTGTCCAACAGCAATTTAATTCTTTGTCCTTACCAGTTGGTCACATTGCATCTTTAAATTTAATTCAACTCAACATGCTTGATTGGCATGAAGGTACTCAAGAGCCTGAATGTTCTATTTTGTATCTGCAAGGAGCTAAAATGATGAGAGACAAGGCATAACAGAGTGAGTTGTTCTGATCCACTGGTGTCAAGAAAATGTCACACTGCCATGACATTCATGGTTTGAGTCTTAATTTAAACAGATATTCATACAGTTTCTCAGACATTAATTAAGCAGCCCTGTCTCACTGAAACTGCATTTTCTACACAATTAAACTGCATTGTCAATTATGTTTTGAGGGAAACTTCTGAGGTCTAATCAACGTATCTTGGCCATTCATTTCATTACTCCATTTTTCGTCAAGCAATCATATATTAGTTGGGGAGGAACTCATCAAACTGGCAACCCAGATAATGGAAGAAAAGCTTTAAACATGTTGGGAAAGTCTTGTACATATTTGAATCCAAATCACGATATTTTCCTAAATGGACCCAAGTTGTTTCGGTGCCTCAACCTAAACAAGCTTCTAACATGTCTAATTACGGTTGTGAAAGAGATATCTCAACCCAAAGCATGACATTTTTCTAAAATGTAACCAAGACGTTTTGGTGCTTAAATCTGACCAAATAGTGAGTGAAATACTAAAGTATGCAGTAAGTGACCATGAAACTTAGGTCCAAGAATAATGGACTTTTAATTTTTACTACATCAAGTCTCACCTTTTAGTGAGAAACTACACTTATCTCAAAACATAAATGAGAATGCAGCCTAGCTCTATAATAATGTAAATTTTGCAAAGGAGGTTTGGGATTAAGACTATTACTAGACTAAAGGAAATATTAAATGCAGAGCTCCATTTCCGTTTTTATTATAGGACTAGGCTTAATTCATATCTAAGTCCAGGACTACGGGTGTGAGACGGATTTTAATATATTACATCAACCCCAGTGTAAAGGATTGTTTTGTTTGTAGTGTCTTTAACCTTAGTCTGTTTTGATTTGTATGTATGTATGTATGCAGCATTAGAGTGAATTATAATTTAGTTTTTGGGCCCTGTAGACATTGGCTGCTCTTCATCTGCAACTGTCCTTCCAGTTCTTTGATTGCAGTCGGTGTTTTTCTTCACTTTTGCTCATTAAGACAGGAATCAACAACTTTTCAAACTAATTTTTCTAGAAAATTTTTTAAATGCTCTATTTGAGCATTTTTAAATTGTGCTATTCATTGACTTCAGATGACGTCTTTACAGTTTTAAATGCCATCTTACAATCAGGAGTCTGCTGAGCAGTTCCAGATACTAACTTGTACCTGTCTCTCTCTGTCTCACTTTTAAAGTTCTGTGGGGTTGTGGAGCTCTTACCAAATGTCTGTCCCCATGCACAGGCCATGTGATGTCTACAAAAACACTCTGAAGTCCCAAAAAACAGGTCATGTAAAGATTAAAATGGACATAAAATGTAATTGTGAAACACTTATCTCAAAGCAGGCCGCAGTAAGTAGAAATATGCAGAAAATCATTCAGTAACAGCATCAGCAGCATGCACGATCAGAAAGTGAGAGTGTGAGCTTGTCAAAGTACAGAGTCCACTTCATTTGCTTGTTTGAATGTAACCGGTGATTATAAGAGCCCTTACACCATCAGTTCAAAAATTGTCACTTGATGGCAAAAACAACTTCATTGCTCAGTCTGATTTAACAGAACATTAAATTTTAGCCAAAAGCACTTATGTCAAGGGAGATTGGACCATTTAGAGCAAGTGGCTATGCAGTTGTTTTTGTTAAAAAAAAAAAAAAAGCTCTGCTCCGGGATGTTCTAAAACCTCCAAACAAGTTTTGCTCCTTGTAAGTACAAAATTAAAAGGGAGTATAATGAAAACAACAAGCTTGTTGCAATTCCCTTTAAATTCTGCAGAGTCCCTCTCATTTGAGGCAGGATGCTGCTGCTGCTGCTGAATATAGGTCATGATCTTAAAGATTATAGCACTCAAAGGAAAACCTGTAGCTGTACGGTGTGCAGGCATTTAGCTCTGAATACAAAAGAAAATGTGTGACTTTTTTCAGGATATAATCTTGTTAAAAAGCTTGAAGATTTTAAAGTCCCATATTGTGAAAATCAATTTTTATCATGCTTCAGAGGTGTGAAATAAAAGCTGCTGTAAAAGACATTTACTACTGTCATTCCTTTTGCTCTGCCTTAACTATATGGCTTCCCAGCTCTACAAGTCAGGACGCATTTTTTCCAGTTTCTAACCGAGTGTCGTCAAGCTAAAAATGTGTAAAATCCAGCCCCCTTACAGTCTGCTGACTCTAGGCGAGAGATTTAGAATGAATGCCTTGCATTCCACCAGGTTCATTTACTTTCTAGAGCTGTTTCTGCTAATTCTAAAAAGGCTCAGCCATGACCAAATCACACCAAATGTGCTGCTGTTTGCTGCAAGAGTGAACACAAGAGTCCTCATGTACTCCCAGGATGTGAGGAACTTCAGTTCTCACAACAATAGGCAAAACTTTAGTGTTAGGACAGTGTGTGGATAATATTTCAAATGTAACCATTAGTTTTGATTGTATGTCCACAGGTTATAGCTATGTAGAAATTGTAATGCTAAGGAATGGATCAGATAAGAAAAAGTGAAAACTTGAAGTCCAATTGGAAACCAGAAAACAAAGACTAGGCGTATTATTGGGTTTTCATGTTGCCTGCTGTGCTTCAATACAACCTAAACTCGGCTGGTGTTGCGTCTATTTGCTTCTCTCCTGCTCTCTGTGCTCACATATAGGCCTACTGCATTTTAATACCGTTAAATTCCCAATAGAGCTGTTCTCATTTACATATTTTTTCAGTTAGTGTCAGACAATGGAACAAGTAGGAAATAGTGACTGAAACACAACCCATCAACACAACATGTTTACTAGCAGACACTTTAAAGCCATTTCCAAGTCACAACTCTGCACCACTAAACTTCCTTTGAATTGCTTTTCAACTTACAGATGCAAAAACAGCCTGTTAAGAACAGGGCTTTGACTATGGGTTATACAGTTGTGGTCAAATGAACACAACCACCATCTTTGAAAAATCTTACAGTATTTTTAGCTGAAAATTTGTAAGACACTTTCTGGGGACATGTAACAATACAAATACAAACAATCCCCTAGGAACACTGGAACTGGAATCTAGTTCGGCAGAGAGAGAAAAGAAATTGTGCAGACATTTTCCTTTGATGACTCCCAATAATTTGAGCCACTAATGCACAAAGAAAAGAACTACCTCCAACAACCACCACAACAGACAAAAACACGGGTACAAGAAGCAAGTCGTATCAAGTGCTGAATCCAGGTCAGCAATGATGGACCGAGCCACTTTATTGATGGCTGGATAATAAAAGTGTTTACCAAAGTCATCATTCAGAGGCAGTGCAGCAAATCAACAGCTCCCATCAATAAAACCACACAGCCACAAACAATTGCAGTTGGTTGCCCAACTCCACGCATGTCACAGCAGGCATGCACGGCTTCACACTGCCTCCTTCCAATTTAGCCAAACCCAACTACTCTCCCCCCTGTTTCTCAGAGTCTTTGTACTTTCCTTTGTCTAACAAATACACAAAAACCCAGCACACAATAACGTGCAAAAAATAGATGACAACACGGTTACTCACCACATAACATCTTACTTACTTCTACTGAGGAGCTGCAGGTTGCGAACCTCTTCTCTGACCTGCAGCTGGAGGACTTGTTGGAGGACCTCCTGCCTCAGCGTCTCCTGGACGATTCCCATTCTTTCCAGCTTCTCCCCATTTAAACGAAGCAATGCACGTCCTGCCAGGGACGAGGCGTGGATGTGTTAAGTTTCTCCACTAATTGAAAAAAACTGCCAAATTTGCACAGATCAACATATGTTCATAAGATGAACATAAGTCTTGAATAAACTGATTTAACCTTTTGTAAATTTATGATCAGTCAGCCAGATGGAGGAAAAAAAAATAGCTGTAAGAACATAAAAGGATATTTCAAAATGTTTATTAAAGTACAGCGTTTGTCAGCAGTTATATCTCCTTCTACAGAGAGATATTTTATCTAATTATAACTGTGTTCATTTATTATGTGTCTATACTTCTATGTATGGAAGTCATAAATAAATACATATGTAAACCAAGGAGTTACTTTACTACAAAGTTATTTTATCTATGCACAGCACATACTGAATGTGTCGCATGTAGTGTTCATGAATAGGAGCCCTTCAAGTGGTGCCATACACTCTTCACAAGATTAAATTTATCTCTGGATGCTGTTGTTAACACAAAGCTGTACTTTAGATTGGATTAAACTCTCTAATTTGTAATCGACAGATAAATGCTAACTCCAAGGGTTACACACACTTCCCAAAAATGTCTCCCTGTTCAAAACACAACTGATTCTTCAGGGGTTTGCAATCTTTACAGATATTAATGTGCGTATCCCATCATTAAATATATGGGATGGGAGGGATACTTAATTTGCCATATCAGGGCCTACATATTGCATGTGTTATGAAAGGACAAATATTTGCCTGACATTGACTCTATCGCAATGCATGACTTAATTTATGCTGCAGCTTGCAGATTCACAATCTCATTTACATGAATGGCTAAGGTGTTTATTTCCCAGGTAGCACTGCAGCCTCGCAGTTAGTAACAGTAAAAAGCTCTGGCACGGGGGAGGACTACTGAGACTGGCTGCTTTCTGTGGTTACGTTTTACTACAGAATCTGACAGTTAACCCTGGGGACACACACATTTAACATACCATTACCCACGGTAAACAACTTTTACAACCAAGCTGCACTGAACACAATATGAAAAACTTTTAATGTGTGGAGGTGCAAACACACACACACACACACACACACGTTACAGTGGGTTGGAGAGCTACGTCCTTCACTGGTGCATGCAGAAGAGGAATCCATCATACCTGCTGCAGCTCTGTATGACACCCAAATCATAATTAGACTCATTATTCATGCAGCTCCCATTCCATTCATTCCCATTTCCTTGCCCAGAACATTAGCACATCCGCTGCATCTCTCTTTTTCTCTTTTTCTGTAACTGGCCTTTAAGCACGGCCTGCAGAGGAAAAGTGCTACAGTTTATGTATAGCTGTATGAATTTACAGCGTGTACTTCATTCATACACATAATAAACTCTCCCTCTCTCTCTCTTTGTTTCTCTTTGTCTTCTTTCCCACACACACATATTAAAAACCCTGTTTAGCATTCCCTTATTTACCCACTTAGTACAAAGGAGAAAAGAATAGAACAGTGGAGGGCCAGAGAAAGGAAAAATGGAAAGAGAATTACAGTCCTATATGTCCGCAGTCCTTTTTCTGAGACCATGAAATATAAATACCCTTATTAGAGAGTGGGTGGTCATATTTTATAAGACAGCCTTTATGGTAGAGAACAGATCTGTGTGTGCGATGGTGCGCTACGGCAGACTGAGGTAGGTCTGCTGTGACCCCCAGTGGACCCAGACTGGGGCTAAGTGCCTCTAAAACCATCTGTAAAGAAAAATGTAACATGCCCCGAGCCATATTATCCTCGAGAGTTTAACAAGCAGCGGCGCAGGTAAGTTACAAAGCAATAACCTTGATGTCTCCTAAAACTGATACAATTAAAATGCCACACCGCTCCAGGAAAAATGTTAGGGATTTAGTAATGGCAGAGTTCCATATGAGCCTAGCAGTTGCATTTTCTGCTACTGGGAGTCGTTTGTTTCTATCAGTTAATGTGGCTTCTTTACAGTCTCGCCATGTTTTCAGCTGCGTGACTCAGCTGACTCATCCGCTGACTGATGCACTCTCACAAATCAAAGTGCAGCTCCGTCTATTCCAATCTTAATTTTGTTTTATTTTATGTAGCCACTCTGCTGCAATATATGTATGCCTGTGTGTGTGTGTATGTGTGTGTGTGTGTATGTGTGCACCCTGTGAAGGTAAAATGAAATAGGAATTTAGATTGAAAAATACTTTTGATGAAAGTATTGACATTTAGAAAATTTAGCAGTAAAACCAGTCTCTCAGGATGTCTGTACTTTGACCACTTCCCACAGTCCTCAGTGATACAACATTGAGGAAAGTTTTTAGTCAAAACAGAAGCTTTGTTAAAGTTAAACGACTGATACTTTAAAAAGAAGTAAACCGACAACTGAACATTATATCCGAACGCAGCGATAATTACGACTTTTCTTTTTCCACAGCCAAGCTCTTTGAGATATGATGAAGTACACAGCTCTCACTGGAACCAGAAATGCCAAATGAGGGCAGAACTGTCAGCCAGTCTTCGCCTTACAACCAGATGGGCTGGAACAATACAGGCAAGAGTTACCTCCTCTGTGGTTCCAGTCCCTGGGAGAAAAAACTATGACAAACCAGTTAGCTTTCATAATGGTTGAATGGTTAGTGTGTGTGTGTGTGTGTATGTGTGCATAGGCAGATTATTTGCTTTTCCTCAGAGTCCAGGTGATCTCTGTTTCAAACACAGTTGGATAACCCATTTTGTGAAAGCGTGACTATCTTGGGGATACAACAACAATAATTTTTCATTCATTTTGTGCACATTTTCAGCATTTTTTTTCACACCCTCGTCAACCTCTTCACCCCGTCTCCATGAAAGCCCTCTCGTGTGTGCTTGCCAACAGCAGTGCCAGCCAGCGCGTCCTAGAAAAACCACTGCCCTTGCTCTGTGAATGTGTGTGTGTGTGTGTGTGTGTCTACAAATGAGACAAAGCAGATGAATGGAGCTCAAATCAATTCCCTTCAGACAGACTTAATACAGCTCCTAATAATTGCCTGCAGATAGGGAAAGTATGCTGTCAAAGGGAGAAAAGAGACACAAAAACAAAAGCCGTTTCAATGGAGATCGCTTCTCTCAATTTGGCTTCAAAATAAATTGCTTATTAACAATGTCTGTGGGCAAATGGGAAGCAGTTCTGCCTTGGCTAGGACAATAATGACTCTTAAAGCAGTCTGAAAGGCAATCCAAAAGGGAGGAAGGTAAAGACTTCCTTTAAAAAAACAACCTTTATTTTAAACCTCTGATAGTCGACCAATTCAATTCATGCTGTCCCTGAAGGCCTACATACAGTATTACATTTCTGTATGCTTGTATATACCTCCAAGGTTAAGCATGCAGCCAAGAGCACATTTCCTATTTAACTCACACTTTCAGAACACAGTCTACACACTGCATGTTCTCTCTATCTGTCAGTCACACCTGGCATAAAATTGACACCTGCATTGGGATATATTACCTTGATAAGGAAAAAAAAGAATATTAATGCAAGGTGTAAATAGGGCAGTAGCTGCAATGCAATTGTGTCTGTAATTCCACATGTGGAAGTGCACAGTCTATCTTGCTTTGTGATCAGTTGGTAAATACAATCCGTGAAGCTCGCAGTCATGTCGTGTCAGTACATGAGCTGAGGACAGCAGATATCTGTTTATCGACTTCACACCCGCTGACCTACTGTACATTAGCAGTCCCTTATCATGATGTGGACTGAGTGCAGCAAGGAAGTAACACACAAGATAAAAAACGCCTGGTGTGAATGCGAGGCACATGATCAGGAGTCATTATTCAGATTAGATTTTTCATGCAAATTGTCACTAAATTACCTGCAGGTCTGTAAACTGATTACTTATGTGCTGCAGAATCTTAACAACAAAGTCTTCTGCAGAATGGAAGAATGCAACCAGAGTGAACTTCCTAGTGGTTTTGTATAGGTATAGACTGTTTATAGATATGACCAGTATTACACCGATCAGGCATAACATTATGACCACCTGCGTAATATTGTGTTGGTCCTCCTCATGTAGTCAAAGATGCTCTGAACCATAGAGCATGGACAAGAGGACCTCTCAGGGTGTCCTATGGGGTCTGGGACCAGGATGTTGCCACTGGATCCTTTGGGTGCTCTGGCTTGTGCAGTGGGGCCTCTGTCAATCAAACATGTTCCACTGCATCCTGTTGATGCTTGATCAGAATGGGGTGTAGGAAGTTTGGAGGTCAAATCAACATGTTGGGCCATTGTCATGTTCCTCAACATGTTCCTGATTGTTCCTGCAGGGGTAGGCCAGTGACATTTGGGATTTCCATTTACATGAGGGAGTGTGCTTGTTCTTGGACAATATTTATTTGGGTGTCTAAGTCTCATCAACACAGATGCCAAAATCCAAGGTCTTCCATCAGAACACCACATAGCACCAATATGATCAATGCTATTCACTTCACCTATCAGTGGTCATAATGTTGTGGTGGATTGGTGTAGTTTCTGTGTAATCAATAGTTGCAGTGAAACCGACATGATGTTTCACTTACTTTCCTGCTTTACTTCTGCTACTTTCACATCCCATTTTTCACATTTACCATTATCCTGTAATTGCCACTTCTGGCCACAATGGTGACTGTTTAGCAAAAGTTACCCGAGATCGCTTTCAGCAAAAGCAATACCTCGATGTGAAACACACCCCTTCAAGTCAAATTCCTGCATTCAGAATGCTCTGTAAAAGTACTTACTATGCTTAACAGCCACTTTCAGGTATAATCTACAAAATCAGTTATATTCTTTTATAAATGTATCATATATTTAGCATGCGGAGCCTTTATTTCTCTCTGCAATTTAAACTGACAAACTGCAAACACCTCAAAACTGTCAAACAAAGGTGTTTCAAACCTTTCCTGCAAGCGGATGAGCAAGCAACATGTTACATGTTAATTTATGTGACCACAAGTTCCACATATTTTACTATGTGGTGGTGTGTGTATCCTGTTTTTTTACCCAATTCACCAAATGTTGTGTATTACCATTACTAACAATAATAGGAATCAAAACAGACAAGACAATAAAGGCAGTAGTGATCAAATGTAATGTAATAAATTAAAAAAAAACAACATCAAAAGATAGGATTAGTTTCCATGGACAAATTAAGTGTAGAAGCGAGAAACACTGCAGAAGCTACACTGATCTCCTCCGGCAGCTTGTTCCACTGCAGTGGCACCCAGACTGAGAGACTGAGAGAGATGCATTTACTTCTGGGTCACTGAACTAACATGATACAGACACAGAATCCATTCCCTGACTGTTGGCGAGATCCAACAAAAAGGAGGAAGAGAATTCATATGAGGACGATTTATCGATGCGGTTCTTTGATGCTGACCATATGCGTCAACAACAAAAACATATACTCACCCATCATTTGCACAAGAAAACACAGCAGCTAATAACTGAGGCAAAATGAAATCCAGTTGGACATCAGCAAGTGAATGCATGAGGATAATTAGATCTAGGCTGCTCTCTCACTCTCTCTGTTTGAGAATACATAAATAAAAATGACCAGATCTGAGCTGCTGTAGTTATGACAGTGGCAGCACTGTTAACCCTCCAGCCAGTGTGTGTGTACATGTCTCTAAGTGCTTGTGTGTACGTGTGTGTGTGTGTGTGTGTGTGTGTGTGTGTGCGCGTGCATGCAAATGTAAGTGAGTGGTGATTGACCCTACGGCACAGAACAGCAATCTGTTCTCTGTGAGACACTAGAAAAGAAACTGCTCGGCCGTCTGGTCTGTCAAGGCTCGGGACGTGTGTGAATAAGTGCGTGCTAGCGTGCACTCGCTCATGTGTGTCTACTGGCATCGTGGTCCGTGTGCACGAGTGCACGAGTGCTTGCATGCTTTTTGTGCGGGCTTGCTGACAAATAAATGTGTGCAAGAGCGTGTTGTTTGAACTCGAAACACGATAACCCACCATTTTTTCCGCGGCTTTGCCTTTCTTCTCCAAAAATAGGCTGCACTCCTTTCGTTACCTCACATGAATGCCTTTTAAATCTCCTTTGCAGAGATTTGGGTGTAAACCTGTTTCCAGCTGAAAAAGCTAAGCTGTGGAACCACAAACCTAAAAATAAAACCTGTGCGAGATTTGCTAAGCCTTTTATGGCATCAGTTTTCAATGTGTCAGTCCGAACAGGCATCACTTCCGCGCTTATTGAAAGAGCGGAGGCCAATGAACAAGGTCCAACATCAGGCAACACCCTTTGAAAAAGACCACTTAAAAGTCAGTTTTACACATTATAGCCTACTAACAGGTGTAGTGATGGACATTTTCTACCAAAACAACACAAGAATCACAGTCAGTATAGAGTTTCTGATGCTGTACTGCACCTGTAATGGCGTGATGGGAGAAGGCCTCTACATAGGTCAGGTAGTTGTGAGGACAGTGTTTCTTAAGCCACTTGCAGACATCCTGCTGAGTCCACAGCACCACAGGTTTGGACAGACTGGACAGCGTAGGACTGGTGTGATACACAGTGAAGGCTTCACCTGGACGCAGCTGGAAAAACCCCCCCACAAAAAGCAGAGAGCATTATATTAACGCAGTGTGTATGTAAATATACAGTGTAATCAGGATAAAGTCACTGAGTGGGTGTGTGGGCATGTTTGTGTTTTAATTTCCTCAGGTACTATATTGCAATTTGGAACATTGCTTTTATATTGCTTTTTCTCAGATAAACACCTTGTAATTGCTCCACAGCTTACTTAAATATGCAACATGCAGGATTTTTTCATTAGCGTGAAATTAGCTTGGATGATACAGTTTGGCGTAAAGTCCCTTCTGGTAGTCTAGCAAACCACAATTACCAAATGTGCACAGAGCAAATAAAGTCTAGTAATTAAAACAGAATGATTACATGTATATACAATATTGTGAAGCCAGCGGTGTAATTTCTCTTGTAGGGTTCAAAAAATGTACTTATGACCTTTAACTTTTTGCTTTAACAGGGCTAAGACAAAATGAAATTCACATTATGAGCACCAAATATACCTCAAATCAACATAAGGTTTTAAAAGCTCGTAGGCAAATGAAGGCAAACAGATGCTGGTCTTTTGATTAAAATGAGCAGTTTGTTTTTCACCTTTCAACCCTCATTTGGAAAGACAGATGCAAAGCTGTGATTTGTCCTGCATCACTGTATTTTTTCCACAATTCTAATTCCATGCAATGTTGCTCTTCACCTCTCTGTCAACCGCATATATTGATACAGTAATTACGTTCCACAGAGTTTCTACCAGTATTTGTGCTGATGTTGAGTCGTATTGTGACTGGCGCGGCCCTTCCACCAAAGGTAATTTTCCCCGACAGCAGTACCTTCATTATGCAGGCAGCACAGCATTAGTGTGATTCTGTCATCTTTATCTTTCAGTTACATGTCTCTTTGCCTCTCTTTCTCATTTTTTTTCTCCCTCTCGCTCCTTCTTCACACACCGTCCTCTGATCCCTGAGAGCTGCCAGGCAGCCCGGCTTTTTCTCTGCATGTCACGGCCATGCGCCGGGAATTAATAGGGACATTAATAAAGTCACAAGCAGTTCATATGGGCAGTACAACTCAACCGTCTCCTCGTCCCCTCGGCTCTCTTGTGCGACTTACTCTCATATCTAATCCATTCATTCATGCTCCGGCTGAGCCAACTTCACAACAAAAGCTTTGGCTGATTTTCAACAGAAAAACAAAGGGCTGCTGCCAAACGCTCCACTCCATAACTGACTGCATTTAATGGGATTATGTATGCTGAAATGTCATACACACAAATGCAACTCGCACATACTCCCATGGCTTAATATGCCAACATTCTCCCTGCTGCTTCCCCCGTTAATGACACAAAGACCGGCTCACAGGAACACCTTCACATCTTAATACGCAATGGACGCAACTTCATAGCCATCTACATCTTTGCCAGCCGGTTAAATGGGATCTTCTGTCAGTTTAAGCACCAATCAGCCCTATCAAGTCGTGGCTGGTCCACTAGCTAAGTGCGTTCTGCTTTGTAAGCCTTAATTGAAAACAACTCCATTTCCCCACTCCAGTGTGTTTGCTTGCTTCCTAATTACACACATACTTCTACCTTGACTCAGTGGAGCGCTGAGGCCATTTTAATAATCTAAATTTACTGCTCACCCCCATCATTAATTGAGATTGAGCTGGGAGAGGTGTGGAAATGGTCTCTCTTATGGATGATTGAGTGTAGACAAGAGTGGGTAAAATGTTACCTCACATCCATAACATCCGCCTGCTTCCAAGCTGCTAGAATGCTGATTTAGTCCCTATCTTTTGTCTGTGTTGATCCACATATTGGTATAGTCGAGTAGATATCGGTATAAGAGCATGGACAGTCATCATGTAGAGTGAATTTAACAGGACAAATCCGTTTTTGTGTAGATGTTAGGTTGGTTTTGTAACATTGGGAAAGAGCTGGGTTAATGGGGTACTAGTGTTTCCAGTCTTAATGCTAAGCTAAGCTAACTGGCTGCATCACATGTGCCACACAGGCCGTGAGAACATTCCCCCTAAATGTGAATCTATTCTTTGAAAATATGAATTCAAAGTACATTATTGGTATTGGATGGAAATAAAATTGTTACATGGGTTGAGGTAATACCACTGTAGCTGCTGGGGGTTAAGAATAAGGTTAATTTAGTGTTTGCTTCTCGGTGTGTGCACTATACGAGCAATTTAACAGGAAGCAGACGTATTGGAAACACAAAGAATAATTGGTCACGTCTGAAGCGGGGACTGCGAACATTTTTAATTGGAACCGAGGACCGCTGCATTAAATAACAAAAATGAAGATAGGTGAAATGATGTTCATGTGCCAGAGTAACAGTAATAGGCAGCACACGCAGGGTGTTGCACTTATGAGTGAGGAGAGCAAATTTCCCTGCTGGCTCTTCAACCCTTAATGTTAACACATAAATCAACACTACCGCAGACGGCATGGCTAAAAATTCAGCAGCCAAATTCATTATAATCCAGGGACCCATTTTGTGCGAGAAAATAAATTTGAATAAATAGAGCATATAGGCTCTGGCAAAGATGACCAAAGAACTGTAATGACGTTTCTTTATCTTTATCTTCAATAATGGCAAAGCTACAGGGGCGCTGCCTCATTACAGAAGGAATGAAATGTACTTTAGATCCACCGAGGGATCATCGAGTACCATAACAAATCTGGGAAACAGATATAGATCTTTGCTTATAAATGCCAGATTTGTATTAATTACTTATTGATGTTTGTTGTCGCTCATTAAACTGTATAGAAACTGAACGAACAAAGAAAGACAGCAGGCAGATCGGGAGGGTGAACAAAGACAGCAAATGACAATAAGAAAGAGAAGACGGTGAGCTGGGGAGTGGGCTCCTCTTTGTGTGAGTAATGGTCTTCATCATCATGAAGCCGGACTGAAGGGAAGTGGAATGATCGCTCCCCATCATCCCCCCCTCTTTCCCTTTTTCCTCCTTCGCTCTTCTCGGTCCGTTTGTCGGCCATCCATCAGACTGTATCTCCTCTGGCCAGTTCTCTCCAGTACCTGTTCACCCTTTTACTACCTCCCCTCTCCTCCTGAGACCTACTTCTGTCCGGCTGGAGGAGGTCCCTCATTTGTTATGTACAGAGGAGGAAAAGGAGGAGGGGTGCGGTTGGGGGGGGGAGTCATGGAGCTGCAGTGAGTGAGGGGGCATGAGCAAGGTGGAGGCTGGATATGGAGTAGGATTAAGGACACAGAGGGGGAAGGCAGGGGATATATATGCACTAATATGTTATAGTCAGCATGAAGTGTTCAGTGGCTGCATAACCTGGATTTAACATTAAAATATTCAAGGGTGCTTCTTATTTACTTAGGTAGCATAGAAATTAGGGCTGCATAAAATATTGCTTTTGCTTGTGCACATGTGCAATAGTCACAGAAAGTACGATGTGAACACATGCTACGATTTGTTTAGTTGCTTCAAACAAAAAGAGACCTCATACTTTTCTCATTGTCAATGACTAATCTCCAAAAATATTCTTCTTTTTATGTATACACTTACACATTTTGACTTTCAACATAGTCAATCACCTGAAAAGCCTGTTAGCTATTTTGTTTTTCCAACTACCTGTGCCCTGTCTGAAATCCATATTGTTACAAAACAAAGAGGAAAAAACACAGGTAAGTAATGAGCAGGTAAGGGCAATGATATTTACAAGTTTAAAAACAAGGCAAATGAATTTAATTTTATTTTTAAAAAATAACAATACATGTATATATATACATTTTATTGGTAATAAAGATACATGCTTTTATTGCTGTTTTACATTTTACATCTTAGACGTCTATTTTAGTAGTTTTATTAGTATTTTTAAATACAAAAGGAAATGTTTTATAATTTCAGATTTTTTTTAAGTGAACTGTAAAGTAATAAAATGTTTTAAACATGTGAGAGACAAATTCCCGACTGTAAGAAAACAAAAACAAAAAACAAAACATAGGAAATCAAAGGGGTTCTGATCAGAATGAATGAACTTCTGGTTTACTTGCACACCAATTTATGTGAAAGCTAGGCTTCATACCACTGTTTGTATGGTGAATATGAAGCTACAGCCAGCAGCCAATTAGCTAGTTTAGCACAAACACTGCAAACTGGGAGAAAACAACTAGCATCACTTTGTTAGAAGGTAATAAAATCCGCTTACGACCGGCTGTAAAGCTCACTAAGTAACATGCTACAGTATCCTGATGGTTTCATCTACAACCATTGGAGACTCCAAGAGGCCACCGAGAAATATTTCTGCACATTACACTTTGATTTTGGCATGAGTTAAACTAGTTATGTGTTGTCATATATTCTTTAGCGATCTTTAAAGATGCTTGCTGAAGAAATTGTTTGCATTTTGTGGTCACAATCAAGCTTTATGTAGAGCTGCAAGTCAGTTGTTTGCAGGTTGAAGCTTCATATTGACAGAGCAGATTTGAGAGTGGTCTTTCCCAGCAGTCGTGTGAAAAACACAAGTGCATTCCATGGAAAATGCTGAACTTGAGATCAAGCTGTTCAAAAATGTTGAAAAAGTCAACAAACACCAGTGGGATGTACTTATTTTTATGTAACTCTCCTAATGAGCCAGAATGTTGAACTATTCCCTTTAATCAAATTTAATTTCATGACAACAACATCACCTAATAAATTATAATGAACAACTACTGCTATTTTTAGGTGTCTTCATATATTCAGTAGGACCACTTCTGTGTTTACTCCATCCTCTTCCCTTCCCCAAACCAGACTGACAATTTTCTCTGCACTTCTCTATTGATCATTCTGTTTGTATCCTCGAACAGCTTATTTGTCCTTTCCTGCTTACTTTGTTCTATCATGTCTCCCATACTCCCGCTACTTGCTCCTCATAAATTTTATCCTCTCCCTGCCCGACACCCTCCCTCCCTTTCTCTTGTTTCCCTCCCATTCGATCTTTCTCCTGCCTTGACTTCTGTGCACTGCGCTACTTCTTGCCCATTTAAGAGCCTGTGTTTCTATGTGTGTGTGGAGACCTTGTGTCTCTGTGTGAAGCTGAATCCGGGATTAGCTTAAAGTCAGGGGAGCGTGGGGAATCCTTAAAATTCACTCTTTGTGACCGATAGCACCTCTCTTCCAATGGCTGGTCATGTCTTCACACCCTGCCTGAGGTTGATCAATGATGCTACACCAATTAGCAGTAAAAATCTGAGCGTGTGTATGTGTGTTTGAATGCGTAAATCAATGCTTTATGCTATGCATGTCATGTACTATATCTCACACCTGCCTCTCCCTCTCTGCTCTGCATCTTCTCATCTCTCCACAGGATACTAAACACTCGTGCTCCATCTTCCCCCGTCTGACCAAACAACCTCGTCTTTCTCCCACTCCGCCGCACCTATCGAACTCCTGCTTCTGCTGTCATTATAGAATCAGATATTCAATCTGTCTCTGCATTCCCACAGACACTGACACACGATCCCTCATATCTCCTTCACACCTCTCTCACCCACTTCTCATCTTTTGCATCTTATCCTTCAGTCCTTCTTCTGAATCTCCTCCCCTCTTTTCCCTGGCAGTCTCCATTGCATCATTGTCAGCACCCTTGTGTCTCCCGCTGCTCAGTCTAGCCCTGTGTGTGCGTTTGAGTGTTTGCCACTGTGATTCTGAAAATGTTTCAGAAGCTGTTGACTGGTTCTGTGCACGTAACTTTGTGTGTGTGTGTGTGTGAACTGTCAGCCTCTGTCAGTTTTGTGCAACTCCGCCTTTGGTTGTCTCTGCGTGTGCAAATGCTATGCGCTCATGCAAATATGAACAAATCTGAGTGGGTGGACAAAGGGCCAGATGGGATTTTCACAAAGCTCTCTATTTAGCACAAGTCAAACATGTGTCTTGGACAGAACGGCACATCGCTGAGTGGCAGGACAAGGGCAGGACGCAGTACAGCATTTCGGCCTCACTGCCCAGCAGCTCTGTTATTTCTTCTCCCTGTGTCTTTTAAAACACGAGTCTCCACAGCATCATCACTAGAGATGAACAGTCGATGGTCATCGAGGTGAAGCTTTTACATGTTGATGATAACCATAAGAAATGAGCAAGACGTCCATCATCACAGTTTGCTATGTTCCCAAAACATTTTAATAAGTAGTGTTCAGTATTCCTGCAGGTTATAAAACTCTTTAAGATTCACACCCTTGACAATTATGAATATCTGCAAAACAGTTAATGAAAAACCACCTGACAGTTGTTCAGATATTTCAGTCTGGACCAAAGTGGCTGATCGACCAGCAGACCAACCAACATTGCAAAACCATGCCACTATCATGTCTTGATGCAGACACTGCAAATGTAGTCTACAATATACAGTGTATCACAGTGTATAATGTCCACTAGCAATTTGCAAGTACATTATCTTATTACAGTTCAACATTTGTACACACAATAATAATCAAAGAGCTAAAAAAAATCTGTATATTAACAGTTAAATTGCATATTTTCACTGAAATTGACCATAGTGTGCAATTCAGAGTACATAAGTACATTTTCTAATTTTATTATTATCAGTTGTTGCTACTGCTGTCATGTCTACAGTTATCTTTGTAATAAAAAATTGTCTGTAATATTCAGAGAGAACGCAGTGAATTAGCAAAGTTGGAACAATTTAGAGTAAAACAAATCATTTCCCTTGTGTTTTACCTCAGAATGACAGAAGATTTGTTAGAATTTTTTAACAAGCGTTTTTATCACTCTACATACATCATTAACTAACAGAAAAGCTTACATTTTAATGCTGTAGGTAGAGAACTGACAAAAATGGACTTTTTATTTACAGTAGGCGAACCATAAATTAACAGTAAAATTTACATTTTTTAAGTCATAGGACAGAGTCTGTTATTTAATGGATTTATTTAACATTTGTAGTTTTTATAATGTAAATACCAGAAGGTGCCCTGTTTTTTTTTTTTTACTACAGACTCACTATTATATAATAGAAAATATACATTTTGTATTATTTTATTGTAGATTTATTAATAAAATATAGGAAAATATCCTGTTTTCACTCTTGGTATACCATTAAAAAGATGAAAATGATCTTTTTGTAATTAAAAATAGAACATGTCCAGTTTTTACTATAGTGCCACCATTAAAATACAGAAAATATCCCTTTTTCGCCGTGGACACATGGTTAACTAACGGAAAAGGTCATTTTATAAATTATGGGAGAGTGTACTGACCTGCCAGTACTAGCTATGTGCATGTTGGTGAATAGGACAGTGTGTGATGAAAATAGTACTCTAGTATTTTGGTGACTAGAATAATGAGTTTGACTGGAGACGACCGCACTAAAAACATACAGTCTATCTCATTCAATTCCTTACAAGATGCGGTCAAAGTTGGTGAGTTTTGTGTACTACATTTGTGTGTTTTCTTTCTTTAGTTCACTCCTTTGTGTTGCCGTCACTGCAGAAGGTCAGCCACTGTGTTCTGTAACGAGGAGGGGAAAATAATCACAGGCCGGTCTTTTTCATTCGCCCACCGAGCACGGCAAATTAGTGAGAAAGAGTTTCAGCTCCTGTAACAGGCTTTGGAAAAAAAAGGAGGCAGGGTAGCTGCTGTTACTTCCTAAATTGTGTCTCTGTTATTCTACCTATTCCCCAGTCTCATCTAAAGGTTCACCCACAAGCTGTGTGTCAGACAGCAAAATGAGCCACACACAAACTCCTCCCTCCACCCCATCTGGCTATCCGAACCGCCAACAGCCAGTTCAAGGATGGCACAGAAGGTGTGCCAATATACAAAAACTCATTATTTAGAAAAATCCTGGTAGCAAATAGGTCTTCATATAGGTCCACCTGCAGCAATGTAACGCAAATAACACTATATAGTCATTCATGCTGCATTGAATCAGCTGCTGTTGTGTGGTGACACTGTTTAAAATGTGTGTTTAAAATAAAATAACTTGTTTCAAGCATAATCTATTCCCACCTTTAGTAACTTATTTTAAGATACACAGGTTAACTTACAAAAATTTAGTGAAAAGAAGGAAAGTAGATCAAAAATGGGCAGAGAACAACCTCATACCATGTTGACTGTTTTTATCTTGTGATTTTAGGTTTGAAAATCTACAGATAATTGATATATGCACATTGAAAGTTGTAAAGAAAGGCTAAATCAGGCTAGGAATAAGGTTTAACACTAGCCCCCTCAAAGTCCTGACTTAAACCCCATCAAGAACATGTGGTGAAGAAACACATGTGTCATAAAACCAACAAATTTAGCTGAATTGCACCAATTCCGTCAAGAGGAATGATTAAAGATACAACCAGATAGTTAGGATAGTTGTGAATAGTTTGTTAGTCATGCTTAGTTGAGGTGAAAAAGAGACATTTACCCAAATATTAGAATTGCTGTGTGTATATTTTTGACCCAGCAGATTTAGTCTTATTTCCAGAAGACCTAAACAAATCATATAAGAACCGAAATGTGTGAATGTTTTTGTGACAAAGGCGCATGTGTTTCAGTGATTCCATCATGAAAAATTTAAAGTTCTAGGAGTAACTAGAAACTCAATACTGCCATGATATACAGTACATGGCCTTAACAAGTGTATGTAAGCCTTTGTTCAAAACCGTATCTAAGATTTTTCTTCTTCCCCTTTGTCGTCACTACTTCTCGTCTCCTCTGGCTGAGAGTTTGCACAGCGGAGCATAATGTGTTGTATCAGCTTTGTTAAACAGATAGGGAAGACTCCCCAGGTCCCACCTTATATACAGAAGCTGAGCTGTGGTTCACTTAACTGGCTCCCTCATTACAGCTGATGTGTGCACAAGCAGTGTAATGGAGAATAATCTAATCATCACTCCTGAGAGGAGTGGACACACAAATAGCACACACAGGCGCATATGCACTCCCGTGTACAAAAACACTGAAAAACACTGAATTTTACAGATGCGCCAATGGACGCTGAATCGTTCTGTGAATGCATGCACACACACACACACACACACACACATCACAGAGGGAGCTGGACTTCTCTCCCGTTTGTTGAATAATGCATAAAGAGGCTTGTTGCCACAAGGAAATGATAAGCTTTACTTCTCATGGTATAGAGGAGGTTTAATTATCCAGTCTCTGTGTAATCACATGGAAACAGCTTCCCACTCGTCTTTTATTAAGCCTTTTATAGCTGTTATAGCTAAGGGGGCACTCTTTTATGAATTATTGAACAAATTTTGCAGTGCATATGTACATCCTACAGCCTCACAGATGCAAACTTTCTTAAAAGCAACGGGGAGAAGACACAAGTGACCTCCGCTGGGCGATCTGGTCTCTTTTACTGGAGAAGAAAGAAAGAAGGCCGTTGTGTCAGATGCTGTTTTAGGTCAAACACAGGCGGAATGCCTTAAAATAGATGATTTTTTTCCCTTGTTGTTTTGCCTCTCTACGATGCTGGACAGATGGGACTCCATTTTGCACAGAGCGGTGTGTGGAAGTAAATGATGCTCTGGCTACGTATGCTTACTGCTGAGACCACCAAACAGGCATTCCTCACCCACCAATCAGCAATGAAATGACTTATCTGGTGTTTTTACCATTCTGTTCCCTTAAAGCTGTTCCTGAGCTTCGAGGAAAAGCGTGCATCTGTGGAGTGAATTACATTTTTAGACACGTACTGTGGGTCACATAGTATTAACCGGAAGCTTCTGAGTCTATTTTCTGTGCAGTATTCGTTCGCTTGGATTGTGCAAGTGTGGTTACATCACAAGGCAGGAGGTAACACCTCTCTCACCACTTCTCCCTTAAATAACCAGTCTCCCTCTGGTGGCATCTACCACAGGCTCAGGTGGAACCAGCAGACCCTTCTGCAGGCTACAAGAAAAAATCATCACACATCCTGTTGCTTCTGAAAGTTGACTTATAGAGATGAAGCCGCAGCACATTCTGTCATGTCTCTGATGATAAAACATGATGTGACAGTATGTTTGGTCCTTTTTCCACCACAGTAGTCGAGACAGCTTCACAGCATCACTGTGCTGAGCATAGAGCTGGAGATGCTGCTTTGAAAAGGAATAACTTTTTAAATATTTCACTGTGATGCAATCGGATGCCAATTCACACAAGTCAACCGTATTTCTGCATGGAACGCAGCAAGAGGATGTTATTTGTCTGTATCCATCATCTGTGGTTATAGTGCTAAAGAAAGAGAAAGTTTCTGTATAAAATGCGATTCATTTCTTTTTCTTTTTGTAGCCAAAAACTATTTATTAGCTGGAACTGTAAAATGATGCCTTAAACTGGTAAATGTTTTCTAAACTTTAACTTGGATTCGATTGAACTGGCTCCAAGCTACTTCAAAGTGATGAGAGGGGGAGCTCCTATAATCCTACATTTTATTATTTTGCAAGAATGAGTGCTATTTCCTGTTTCCAAGCTGCTGTGATTGGCCAATGGCTGGAATTTCTTCATTTGGGAAAAAAATAAGTCAGTGACAGATGTTTGTAATGGTCCAAATTGCCCTATTCTGAGCTGTTCCTTGTTTAATTAACCCATTTTGTAAGCATAAACACATCATAAAGTCATTCCCGTGCACTGAAAACACTCCTCCAAATGGCCCCTGGTCTGTTCATATGGATGTCTCTGTACCTGGATGCCCTCGGTGCCGGGCTGCTGCAATAGTTTGACAGTGCGTGTGTGCGCTGTCTTCTGGCCGCGGCCGTCGTGCCAGGTCAGGTTGCTGCCTCCGGCGCGACGCGGCAGCTGGTAGCTCAGCTCCTCAGCAGACACCGTGTGCTCCAGGGAGGCACGGCAAAAACTGAAGCTGGATGCCGCTGAAAGGAGAGAAAGAAAAGGAGATGAGAAAACAGAGAGAGACAAGCAGAGGGCTCACTTTGTGTCTTTGTCTGAGGAGGTTTTCGAAAAGTCTACGACCTGAGCAACAGGAGTACCGGAAGACATTAAAATGAATGATTGATAATCCTCTAAGAGCTTAACAGGCTGCATTCACTCCAGATTACATGCTTTGTGTACCGACTCCAGTACAGCTACAAACAGATGGCTGTTTCGGTGATGGTGGTGGGCAGCAGCGCTACTCCACTGTGATCTCCAATTATACTGAGTGCACATTCACCGAGACAGCGCGTGATTTTTGAAACTGTGTCTCTCCTGCCAGATTAGTCCTTGATTATTTAAATCCTGCATCATGAATATTTGATTTATTTTTTTCTCTTCTTCCCATTCTCTGGCTATCCTTCCCCTTCCTTTCCTGTCGCACAGCTAACAGTGTTAGCAGACAAGTTGTCAGTGCAGGGTCACAGTACAGTTCTGCCAGAGCCACAGGGCATCTTCTGCAGTTCACTGTACTGCAGTTGGTCATCTGCAGCAGGGGATTTATTTCAGCGGGTAGACATGCAGTCATTGCTGCCACCTAAGTACTAATTTAATGTGATGTAGTGCTAATAATAAAAGAGGAGAACCTTTTTGCACTAACATAACTATTTAAAATGTGATGCAACAAGAAATGCATCCATTTGGGGTTAAAGGTGGAGCAGACGAATGAATCCAGTACGCACTTTGCCAAATTAAGCAAATACCTCACCACACTCAGTCTTTGTACTCTAAAAAACTTTTCAGTGTTTCTACTCATCCCTGTCTCTGTCAATGGGAAACAAACTAACTGGCTCGGACCGATCCACAGTGTGTCCTGTGCATGTTTATACAGTCTCAAATCTGCTATATAACAACAATCTTCTTCCAGAATCACAGACTCCACCTTTAAGGGAAACCTGCTTCGAGCACACAGCCACAAAAACCACTTGATAAATCATGCATGGACCACACCAGCTTGCATGTGTTCATATGACTTCAGACAAAGGGAAGTACTGTGGTGAAGGAGGGAGACTGGAAAGATTAATTCACAGTGGCAAAAATAATTAAATATAACCAAGACTGAAACTGAAATAATTAACTTAGAACTGCACAGCAGGCTCCATCCAGTTTAAAATTGCGTTAAATGTAACACCACTGCTTCAAAAAAAAGAGAAGGAAATCAATCTGCGGGTGCTTGTAGGGTCGCAGCGCATTTCAGGCCTTTTCCAATCTTCCAAATATGTGTAATTGGACTTGTCCTTAAATTCCACAGCTTTGTCTGTGCTTGTAAACGCAGCCGGTGACACGGAGACAGAATCCTTGATGATAGAGCCAAAAGTGGAACAAGACATAATAAATGTAGCATTCATTACTTTTTAATATGAGAAAGTCTCTTTACAAGAGAACAATGTCGGAGCGTTCGTTGTGGAAAAAGTCTCATTTCATCTCCCATGAATGGCTTCTTAATTTCTTTTCATCCCTCCTTCGTGGTGGGTGAGATTTAAAAGTGGACTGAATTGAATTTGAATCCAGATTAGATCTTTTTAATGTGTTTATCAATCTGTAGACTACTTTTTATTTATCACATTGCTTTCTTAATGTGATTCTTGGACCCATGTTATGTTCTCATGCTTTGGAGGGCTCAACCAAGACGTTTGCTTTCAATGAAAGGAGGCAAAAAACCCCCACTGAAACTCATCTTTCCTTCAACTAACAAGCAAAAAACAAACCTTCCATCCCTGTCTTAGAACCTCACATCACACCACTGAAACCCGCAGCATGACAGCTGAGGTTTGCAGGAAACACCTGGTTGCAGCTGAGAGGAGTGGAGAGGAAAAAAAAAACACTTTTTCTCCAACCTAGAAGCCTGTTCAGGTGAGCAGCGGTGAATACAGAGTTCACACAGCCATGATGAAGGAATGAAGAAGAGGGTGGAGATGAAAAAGAAGAAAGGCCTGTCAGGAATCACTGATGTGTAACCTTTCCTGCCTCTCTCCCTCCGTATATCGCTTTCTCTCTCTCTCTACTCTTGTCTTGCGCTTTACTCCTGCTTTCCTCATTTCTGCACGCTGCCACTTTTGTGTCTTTTTATGCCGTATCTTTTCTTGTTTCCCATCTTTTTTTCCCCTCCCCTCACGCTCTCTTTTGCGTGTTTCTCTTTGTCAGGTCCTCGGGGTCGTCGGGACAAGCCAGGCCCAATGCTGATGTAATTACTGCCAGTCAGACTGAGTGGGAGGAGACAGGAGGAAGGAACACGGGAAGCTAAGCGCCTTGCAACCCTAAAGACCTGCCAATCTCACGGAAAGAGACAAGAGGAAGCACAAGAGCAAGACAGCCACGATGTGTGAGAGAGAGGGGGAAAGCCGTGCTGTAAATTAGGGCTAGATCCACGCAAACCGATCAAACTATATCAAGGTAAAAGAGCTCAGGAAAGAGGTGGGGAGGCGTGTTAATAGACCACGAAACAAGTTCATTTCACAAGCTGTTAAAGACAAAGCTTTCCAGGTATTAGTCAGAGACACTACACTCTATAGAAATCACTTTTAGCACGAGTAAGTCCAGGATCATGACTTCCATCCACTATTGAAGTCTCAATCTTTGCCACATCGCCAGACCCTACCACCTCCAGCAGTCATAAAATAAAGACAAAGCACTCATTTCGCAAACTTTAATGGACTTGCTTGGCTTAACCTCCTGGCACAGGACACCGCGGAGAATTTAAAATCAGCCAAAGACTATTAAATATCCATACCTTCCAACCGATGTCTCTTTTGAGATGACATTGAAATGACCATATGTCTTGGCTGGTTGCATTTAAGGACGCAAAGCTTTAAAGAAAATTAACTTTTAGCATGTCCTAGCTGAGTTAAATCTCTTTAGATCTTCGCGATCTGGGGGACGATTACCATCCTTACATTTCAGCGGGCCGGGTTTATCTTTCACCTTTCCTCATCTGCCTCAACATGCATTCGATCAGCCTGGACAACTGCCAAATCTCCACTGTCCTATTTGTCATTATCTGGTGTTGTATTATCTCCCGCTGCCCTTGCTGGTGACTTTTATCACCTCCAGTCGAGGGAGGGGAGAGACGACAAGAGATGATGGAGAGCAGATGGCAGGAGAAAACGTGCATGTGTGCAGTAAAATAATGAAAAAGAAGGTACTCAGTGGTGGAGTTTGGAAAAGCTGAGGAATCTCCAGCTTCACATAGGGAGGAAATAGGCAGAGGAAAGAGGCCTGTTGGTGCCAAAACCAAGGGCAAAGTGTCAGACAGGTGTGTGTGTTTGTCAGTGTGTGAGTGCAGAGGGTAGGTAGGTCAATACGACTCAGCCCAGTGAAGTGTAACCTCATATCACCTCCTCTTGACTGAGCAGCATATCTGCGGTGCAGAGTGGCTGCTAAATCTCAGAGGTATTCCCTTTTGAAAAGGTAATTAAGCTGTTAGGTACGGCACCCCAGAAGGTCGTTCCAAGCCAGATCCCACAGTAGATTAACATGGCATCACCGAACATTACTCATTTGACTTAAAAAAAAAAGAGAGAACGTCCTAATTAGCCCGAGTGGACCATTTTGCTCTGTAGGCTTTTTTGCAGAAGTTTGATTTTTGCATAACCTTGGCATCAACTTCAGGCTGCATGTGTGTATGTGTGTTTGTGTGTGTTTGCTTCGTCCTCTCGCATGGAGGATGAGGCAAGTGGTTTGGTTAATCCACCTTATTTCGGGCATCACAGAGAGGGGTGACACAGTGTATTTCAGAAGCATGATATTGGCATCAACTCCCTCCCCACCGAGCACCTCTCATTCAGCTCAGAGATAAAATTTCTATTTGCAGGCCAAGTTTTATATAAAAGAGGATAGAGAAAAAAAATCACAGTCACCCTCATTCCTCTGTAATCTTCAAGGGGGTGAAACTTCATCATGCAGTGATTTCATGCCTGTATAACACATTAAACCTGGAGTCCTAAATATAGCATTGAACAGACCAATGCTGCTAACCGCACTGGTACATTTTATCGTTGATCCTGATTTGTTGGTCCTATAGCATGTTGGGGGTGAAGCAAGGGGCTATTTACTACCCTTCCACTCCAACAGACCCAGTTTTAACCCCAGGAATGAGCCATGAAATTACTCTATTTGAAAGAGCAGGAAGGGGGGAAAAAAGAAGAATCTGGTTGCAGCTTTAAAAATAAATATAAAACCTAGGACCCCGGGGGTTTTTCCCATGATGCACTGCAGTCCATTATCCACTGTGACATGAGACATTGTCGCAGAGGCTGGGGCTGAGGTTTACCTTTCACAAACGATCAGTGTCATGGGAACGCGCAAACAGGGAAATAGTAGTAAACAATGGACATTCACAAAGCAGGCTCCAACTCACCAAGGAAAATGCCAACAAAATGTGTGTGTGTGTGTTTGTGTGTGTGTGTTAATGAATGCCAACATGCTCATACATACATGAAAGTGACTCACGATGCCGGCATGTGGACTCGCATATTCACACATCTGTATAATCCCTGTCTGCATTCATTTAGGGCCAGTGGATGTGAATGAAGCTGCAGAGAAGCTGTGCAGATTGAGGCTGAAATCTGGATTCAAACTGCAGGGCAGCTATGGTTCACAATGCATAATGCAGCCCAGACCGCAGGTGGAGCTGGCACTTCCGTTATGGCTCTCGCTAGTAAGAGCTAGCACTACCCCGAGCAAGCATGGAGAAGAAGAATAACAAAGGCTGGTGGAAGAAATGCCAGGCCGACCTTGGTTTCCTCTCTGTAGGCAGCACTGTGACAGGAGCAAAAAAAATGAAAGGGGCAGCATCGAGGACAGGACGACTTTTACTCTCTAACACTGGCCCCCACTGCACTTCCACAGAGACAGACAGAACTATTGATTATCCATCGCCGTGCCGGGGAACATACAATTACAGATCACTTTAGATAAAACACACACACACAGACAGACACGGTCCTCCTAACTCCTTCACCCGAGGCCACCGACTGCCATATCCACTCCTGTTCAAAGGAACTCACTGCATGTTTCATGAAAGAAGAGGAGAAGGAAGAGTGACACCGAAGAAGAGATGGGATACGGGGGTCTTACATGGTCATGGCCTCTTAATAGGATGATGAAATAATGCCTTCAGTAAACACTGGAAGAAGTAGTCAGGGAAAAGACAGAGATGACAAATCACAAAAGAGGGATAGATGGAAAATTACGCTTTCGAGAAGAGCATTAATACTAATTGCATCTGGGAAAAAGAAGGGGAAGGAACACTGAAGGTGTGAAGTGTCGAGGAGATGACTTTACAGAGATCATGCATGTCTGTTGTCCTCTCCCCCACGCAGCAGAGCCCTCGTATGATATCACGGGAGGACAGATTAGATCTCACTGACAATCAATAAGCCAGAGTGAATGTCAGAGGAGGAGGGAGGATGAGGAAGGACAAGGAGGTGGAGATGTGGCTGAGTAATAGGATGTGAGGTGTGATCGGGCTTGATCAAAGCAGGGAACAGACAAGATCAATGAGTGACTTTGAATACACAACAAACAGCGATCAGAATCAGGAACGCTTTTATTGCCAAGTAGGTTTTCATGTATGAGGAATATGACCTGGTGTTTTGGTGCATAACACTAAACACAACCTCTAGATTAAAAAACTACTACAAGTCAGTATACAGTAAGTGTTCCTTACAAAACAAATGAGAAGCAAGTGTTACAAGTCACACTAGCAGCAAGTGTTTCAAATACAAAGGATTATAAAGTCACACAAAATAATAGAAATTTCAATTTAGTTAATCACTGAGAATGTGCAAGGTCCCATATTATGTAATGTTAACAAAAGACATACAGTATGTTAGCTGGAATACTCTGATATGCTCTAAATAATGTAATAATGAGAACATGCTGAAAATAAATTGAAAATCTGACGTTGGCAATGCATAACATGCACTGTGTGACAGATGTATAATATAATATAATATAATATAATATAATATAATATAATATAATATAATATAATATAATATAATATAATGTACAATGTATCAGTTGGCGCTGCTAAAGCCTGAATCTGCAGCTGTTTTCAGTAGGACAAGCTCTAACACCCAGTGTACATTACCTGCTCTGCACCAAAGCAGATGGACACGAAAAAACAAAAGGGAGTGATTTATATAGAATGTCACATTGACAAATTCGGATAATCTGCTTTATCAAGCTTGTGTGGGTGCGGATTTGTTAGAATTGGCTGACAAAGATCTGGCAGCACGAGCAAACCACCCCAATAACTGTCTTCACATTTTCGTTCAAATGATGCTAAATCCTGACTGGTCCACACAAGCATGTGACATCAGTGTTTCCCAACTTTAAACAAAAGAGCTTTTGCATTTTTTGCAAATATTTGTAATTTCTAAATTACTGCACTCATGTTTTATACGGCACTTTGATGCTGTGGCTGTGCACACATCTGCATACAAAACAGCAACACCAGTTCCAACAGCACTTGCATAATGAATCCATAGTCCGATCATCACAGGGGATCTAGAGGAAAAAACTCTAATAGAGACTTACATAAAGTAAGAGATATCAGCTTATTATACAGGCCAATCTGACTGCAGATGAAATCACATCATCAGTCCGTCCACAAACAGCCGCGACTCTGTTATCATTCACAACGCATGAAAACCTTTGACAAATTTATCCAAATTAGGCTGGTTAGGTCTTTCAAATGACTTGAGGGGAACAGGATGGAGCATGAAATGGGAAAAATAACATGAAAAGGTCAAGCAGGCCGAGCATAACTTAATATATATTTAAACTGTTTTACATTCACGTGGCAGTGTTATCCACAGTTATAAAGGTTAAGCTAAATGTACCTATGTGAAATTTTACACTTTGCAGACACACTTCAGGATTATTTTTCATATTTTCAGATGTGCCGGTGAGAAAAAAAAGCATTCTTATGTTCTTCTGTGTCTGTGAAGTGAGCCGTCACATAAAAATAACATATTCCTCAGTCTGCATATCTCACATGGTGCCACTTAAAATGTCTTTACAGTTTGTCTCTTATGCTGGAAGGAATGTAACACGGTGGTGGAAATAAAATGACACAACGTCTCTGTTTAGACAAGATTGGCTTTTTAAATATTTAGTGTTTGTTTACAACCGTTCCCCTGAGTGGCAGAATATTTTGTCTGAGTGGATTAATGGATGTTTGGGAACAAAATATTAAAGCCCCAAAATACTTCACTTCTATCTTAACTTAGCTGGTATCCTTGATAAAGGCAGGAGGAAATGAGTAATTTAGAAGGTTATTACCAATAAAAAAAAACATCTGCATTCATTTCAGTATCAAAATATTAAGTTTTTGATTTCAGTAGCAGTTTAAGCCAGTTGTCTGGAACCAAGAGATATGAGCCAGATGATCTGCTAAGGAACTCTGAAGTGGTTCAAGCAAAGGGACTGACAGGTTTTTACTATGATCATTTTTTCATTTTTTTCCAAACTGAAATCAGAGAATAAGTCTGCACAAAGAAAATGAGGCAGCTCCCAGTTGACACATACCTTCAGTGATAGCCTGAATGGCCATCCTGCAAGGATCCACCACACTGTGTCTGCTGATCATGGAGAAATCATCCCTTTGCGTTGGCACATTGTAACTCTTTGCATTTAACCGCAAGCTCAGACTTGACAGAGTGGTCTGAGTGGAGTCCGCGAACAAGTTGGCCCTCATTCACACACACAGTAACTTATTTGTGATGGTTGCATGTGGTCTGTAGATCGATACAGTGCACTCACGCTGAGGCCTGGTGACATAGCGGGATGTGGAGAGGTTCAGAGCTCAATAGTTTATTGAGTGTCCTTAAACCATGACACACAAGTACCCTACTTTGTTTGCTAATGCACGCTCATGGACCTCTGCAGTGACATGTTTAAGAAGAAAGTTCAGAGCAATGTAGCGTGGCAAAAATAATCACGAGCTAACACAATACAGGCAAGCGCACGCACACACACACACATTCGCGAAGACATTTGCATAAATAAACACAAAGGTTATTGAACACTGAGGGGTTGGCAAACAAAGAAGTGCATAAATGACCACTGTGAGAGTTAGTTGATAATCTGCTCTACACCATCCCTACATCCACACAAAAGAGGCCAGGATGAAGGGATAAAAGAAGATAAAGAGGAATGAAAAAGAGCAGGAATTAGGCTTATAGAACGGGTGGAGAGCTGGTGGGAAAAAAAAGATAAAGTTAATGCTCTACAGAGGCTGAGAGGTAAACAGAGACAGAGAAAAGCGCACAGCGAAGAGGAGAGGAAAATGTGCCAATGAATTTGACGCTGAGATAGAAAGGCAGAGAATGAAAATTTGCAGACTGGGAGCCAGTTTGTAGATTCGTAAGCAGCATGAATGATTAGAAACGGCAACTCGGCAGCAGCAGTGTTAGTAATACTTCTGTCAGCCGACTGAAATGCAACTCAGAGCCTTGAAGTTTTGAAAGTTTCCTGCGCTCCTGTGTGTTGCGATCCAGGAGGCTTCTTCTAATCTTTTCTGGAGGGGGAGGGAAAGGAGGGAAAGAACAGAAGAAGAAAAGAGATGCAAAGGTTGTGGCGGGGGGCCCACACAGAGAGGCTCAGGCAACACCACTAAGGCAGGTGAGTGGAGGATTGCAGCATCGCTGCTGGCAAAAACAATCAAAGAGAAACATAAAATTGCTCTGCTCCATTTCTTCTGCACAGTATTTCCGCGAGCAACTGAAGATGGAAACCCGTGTGTGCACTTTGAGTTTGGAAAAGATGCAGGAAAACCAAGATCTTCCTCTGCAGCAGGTGTCTCTCTGTGGGAACGCAAGTGGTATGTGTGCACAATACAGTTGGCCGTGTTTGGTGCAAGCCCTTCTGGAGCTTTTGTTGTTTCCTGTCTAGCGCCGAGACAAATTAGCACACACCTGGGGGCACTCGTCCATTCTCCTCATCTCTGCATCCACTCCCTGTAGCCCCACCTGTCTCCGTAAGTCTCTGAGCTGCGCTTTGCTGATTGGGGGTCTGTCTCCTTCTGGCTTAATTGCCACGTTATCAGCTCCAGCACTGCCACTTCGTCCAGGCCTCTCAGTCGGATGGACATGCCAATTACAGCTCGTCCCCGCACACACTCATTCCCACTCGCTTGCATGGTTTCCTGAGGCTGCACTGTCAGGTAACATAGAAGACAGCAGCTGGTACAAAGCGGGCAGTTTGGGATGAAAGAGGGAAGAGAATCAAGGTCTTTGTTGCCCCTCTGCACACACGCTGACAAACACACACATCAATACACATAAAGTCTCAGCAGGAGCTTCTTGTCCTGGCCAAAAGATCCCAGGGGATCTTTCTACTTCTTTCCCTCTTAATCCTCTACTGTAAACACACACAGACACACATACTCACTCACTCTATACTTCTTTTGTAATGTTTTTAAAAAAAAACTTTTTCTTGGCGAAAATGGACACCAGTGTCATGTCTGTGCACTAAATACAAATCTAAACCCAGCAGCTGATACTCTGTCCTGACCCCACCAGCAGCTTTAAAGTCTATATATGAAGACGAATGACAACTTGTGGTTTCTTGTTCTTTATAAATTTAATGTTCTGTTGATAAATAAGATGTAATGTGGTAATTAGTGAACTTTAACGTTGCTTGTTGGCCAAATTCTCATGGCCAAGTTTCACTTTTACACTTTAAAGACTAATTAAAGCTGTCAAAGATAAATCAGTTACAAAAATAACTTTTAATCATGGCGCTTTCTGAAACGGAGAAGCACACAGACAATACATACAACAATTAGGCATAACATTATGGCCTAATACTGTGTTGGTCCCCCTGATGTGATCAAAAATGCTCTGAACCATTGGGCATGGACAAGAGGACCTCTCATGGTGTCCTATGGGGTCTGCCACTAGGACGTTGGCAGTGGATCCTTTGGGTACTCTGGCTTGTGCAGTGGGGCCTCTGTCAATCAAACTTGTTCCACTGCATCCTGTTGATGTTTGATCACAATGGGGTGTAGGAAGTTTGGAGGTCAAATCAACATGTTGGGCCATTGTCATGTTCCTCAACATGTTCCTGATTGTTTGATGTTGTTTCCATGCAGTGGGGTGCATTTTCCTGCAGGGGTAGGCCATTGAAATTTGGGATTTCCATTTGCATGAGGTAGTGTGCTTGTTGTGGGACAATGTTTATTCGGGTGTCTAAGTCTCATCAACACGGACACCAGGATCAAAGGTTTTCTAGCAGAACAACACATCGTACCAATATGATCAATGTCATTCACTTCACCTGTCAGTGGTTTTAATATTGTGGCTGATCAGTTTATGTATCATTTTTTCGAGAACAAGCTTCTAATGATTGTGTCTATTCCTAATTCTCTGTGAATGTTATCATGCAACAATCTTCACTTATTAGCTAAATAGAACATATTTCCATAATTGTAAAATCTCCTGAGACAAAATCAGTACAAACTAATGTCTTTCCTCATTTTCTGTGTCAAGTTTTCAAACACTATCAGCTCTCTATTGATAACTCCCCTAATGTTGACTCCTAATGGCACCAGATGTTTCCTAGACAGCGCGGCTTGCTCTGGGCACCTCTCGGAGACCCATCAATTAACCGGCCTCAGCCTGTGTGCACACTTGCTTTGTTAATGCTGACATTGGTGCTTCTCGTGGTGTGTTTCAGTAATTCTGTTGAAACGCTGCAGTGCCAAACCGGCTCTAGTTCGTACTCTCTCTTCCACTCCACTGAACCGTTTCCTTATTATCACCCAGCTACTCAGATGTCACAGGCAATCACACACACACACATGCAGACACAATCTGAAGCACACTGATTATCCTGCAGATACATCATGTTAACAATGGGGCATTAATAGCACATGCGTGAGCAACGAACCCCTTTTACTTGCTTTTTCTTATTCAATTCCACACACACACACACACACACACACACACACACACACACACACACACACACACGTCACATTAATACATCTACTTGTGTTAATGCAGTGCCTGATAGAGGACCATTTCCACTTTAGACGAGACATGACAGGAGGGAACAGTTTTATTATCCAACCCTTAATTATTTCACTTTCTGCCAAATTAGTTCACCTAAAGCCCATCTCACTCAATATCTCTCAGTACAGTGAGTGCTCTCCTCTGCTGTCACTCGCAATGGAGGCCTCGAAACTAGTTTCCCAAGATCTGTCTCTTCTCCCATGATGCATTTTGAAAATCTATCCACCTACCAAAGACGCATACGTAATACATGACTTCTGCCAGTTCTTATTCCCAGCTGCAAGTCTTTCTTTGTGCCACATTTGATGACTCAGCCTGCCAGTGCAAGTGTGTATGTGCACACAACTTACACATATATGTAGCTTGAGCTATGCATATAGAAGAGTATGTGTGTGTGTCTGCGCCTGCCAAGATTCAAAGCCCGCAGAGCACCAGTGACCTGATATGTAGGGCGAGACCGACACACTGGGATGACAGCTTAAGAGCCCGCCCCTACTAACTCTGACTGACAGCCCTGTAACCTCGGCTGCCTCCCGCGACAATAGTTTGGTCTTGCTTCCACTTTAACGTCTGTCATTCCAAGTTTAATACAACAGCTATTTCTGGAGCAAAGTTCTATAAAAGCATCATAGCAGAACTGGAGGACAAGACCCCATGAAGCGTAGTGAGGATGTGTTTTAAGGGACAATCTGATGGCTGTTTATTCCTCAAAGCGACTGTCAAGAGCTGCAAAAGTCTTACATGGCTCTAGGTGCTTGTACAGAGTCAAAAACTACATTAGTGCTCATGTATTTGCTGAAGGATTTGTCTGTCTTTTAGCCCCACAGCCTTTTGTGACCAGTGCAGCATTCAGGCAATCACATCCAGCTGCCTCTATCTTCCTCTCTTATGGGACAAATCCATCCTAATCTACGGATAACGTGCAACAGCCGCATGTCTCAGTGGATTCAGCTAAATCAGGTCAAAAGGGTGCAGACACTCAAAAGAGCGTGATTGTACACAAAGAGCACGCAAGAGCTACAGCTACTGTTCCCATCTATTGATGTAAAGGAAGCAAATGACCAAAGTAAAGGATTAAAATAACCACAAAAGAACAGAAAATAGAGATAAAAAGAGAGAAAGTGATAAGAAAGAAGATTTTAAGGCTTTAACTACTTATACTCCCTTAAAACCAGGATGAATGACAAGCCTGGGATTCCACATCAAGAACAGATTAAAATATAATCTTTGTTTTTTTTGTAACATCATCTGTAGATGTTGTGTAAGACGCCGACTCTAGCATCATAGCCCTGATGTCTTTTTGAGAATGAATCATTTAAAGAAGAAGTCAGGAAGGGGCACATGAGGTAGCGGTTTACACTGAGGCTAAAAAAAATATCTTCTTCTCAGCCTCCAGGACATCGTTCTGGCCGTGACATTAAAGTCAGTTCCTTTTTGTGACTGAAAGGCAGAAAATTTGATTACATGTACACACAATCAGAGACCTGCATGTCACATTAAAACGCTCGCAAAAATATCCATATACATAATTTGAGCACGCTATAATCTCTGCAGTATGTATTTGCCATGGTGTGAGGCACTTATTTGATAGTACCATATGGCTTTTCCATCAGCCAGAGCCTCCCCTGGGCTCAGTGAGCGTGGGATGGGGAAAGGGAAAAAGTTTGTGAAGTGAAAATGTCACATGTTCAATGAGCATGCGAAGAATCGGGGGGGATTGATGTGACTGGTGGTGGTGGTGGTGAGTGGGGGGGTGTTACTCTCTCTTTTTTTTTTAAATGTAACTCCAGAGAGATACCACAAGGAAAATGACAAGACAGAGCAGACAGGATGTTGCCAAAAAGTAAATAAATATATAAGAAGAGGATGAGATGGAGGCGAGAATAAAGTGCGTTTGAGGGGGAAATGTGGGAAAACAAATGTGAGAAAATTCAGTATAGTAAAGAGAGTGTTCACCGCAGGGGTTAAAAAAGCCATACTTAGCCTTGAGCTGCATTTGAACAACTCTTCCTCCCCAGCTCTGACTGTGGGGCTGACACGCTGACACTTGGCCAGCCTATTGACATGGTAAATTGAGGGCCCATTCGAGCAGCACTGTGACAGGAGGCCATAGACTCTGCCAGAGCTGTATAGTCACAGGAACTTTGTAAAAGGGAACAGAGCTGGAGAGGAATGAGAAAGGCGGTGGAATACAGACAGAAAGAAAGAGGAATGCAACAGAAGGTCAGCCATGTGGAGGTATAGGACGATTAAAAAAAGGAGGGGGGGGGGGTGAAATATAGGCTGGAGGGAGAACAGAGAGAAAGGGAACAGCTAAATGTCTGATAAGAGGGCAAGAGAGAAACCAAATTGATTTCTATTTTTGGAAGAGGTAAGACAGATTGGGTGGAATAAGTCGAAAACATGTTCAATTTCAAAGTCACACAAACTCATGCTTGGGTAGTTTTAATATATGCACATGAACTATCTCGCATGCGGGCAGAAAAACCTGCCACAGATCATGCTGCTAGATTGCTGGTGGTAATGTAATTGCTTTTCGAGTGGATGAACGTGACTCGTGCTCCTGACTGTGCGAGGATGTATGCCTTGTTAGGGTATAGCCAGGGCCATTAGCCATTTGGTTTAATGGCCTATCCGCACCGCAGGCTCCAGTGACCCCGAGCACTTGGTAGGAGGAGCAGGCCAACCTATTAACAAAGAGTGAAAAGCTCCAAGCTTACCCTATCACACAAGGCCACACTTAATTAGACTGTTTGTTTAGCAGACTCTAATGGGAAGGAGAGGGGGAAGAGGTTGACTGCTCTCCTTGAAACTGCAGGGCTGAAAGACATCTGGCCAAGTACGAGAAGGAGGACACGATATTAGCAGAGCGTCGGCCTCATCAAGTTTGGTGCTATTGGACCTTTTCACGACTGATGGTAATGATAGGGGGCGACAATGGACTATGTTCATAAACAGGAAATTGAGTGATTGCAACTCTGTAATTATAGCCAAAATCAAAACTGGTGAATGCTTTATCTGGATGGCCCAAACACATTGATTAAATTGATTAAGCATGTGAGGAGGAGGAAAAATAAAGAGTTGAAGAGAGAGACAGAGGCGGTGACTGAATTTATATGTATTAAGTCAGTAAGTAACAACACTGTGATACATGAGGGATAGAAGCCTTGTACGAAATTATACCTAATTAGTGTAGTCCCTCAGAAAAATTACATCTCTCTTTTCCTTCCATCCCTGCACCCTTTCAGCTTCTCTCCCTTGATCCTGTTCCATGTGCAGAAAGCTAATTAAAGGAGAGAAATTGGATATGGGCCTATGCACACTCCAGTCCAGGAAGAGGAAGGAGTGAGGAGAGAGTGAAGAGAGCGGTTGACGGAGAAGTTGGACCCAGGACAAGGACGCTGGGTCAGGAAGGTGAGGTCTCGTCATTTAGGGAAGTATTGCTGGCAGTGAGGGCACAGGGCGGACTGAAAGAGACAGTTGGAGTGTGAAACTTCAGAAGAGAATTTAAAAACCGCTGCTGACTTCTACCGACTCCTTCTCTTTAACCACTTCATCAATCAGCCTTTGAAAGGCCCGTAGGATTAGTGCCGAAATGTTTATCTACTGAATCATTCTGTATCCATCCTGAGTCCTACACATGGGGTCAGAGGTCAAAGCAGCTGGCGGTTGGTCTGACAGGACCACTTGAAAAATCCATTAGATCAATAACTCATTGAAAATGTTCTCCATCAACAACAATTCTCTAATTGATTTGAGTTCAAATGACATTGATTATTGTTTTACTATAAAAGCGAGCAGTCTAAGTGTTTTGGCCTCGAGATAGAGTATTGCACATGATTTCCTAGAAGATTCCCGCAAAATGGGCTTCATTTTTATAGTTGTTTGGTCACAATAATACTGTTATTCTCATTAATTTACATGGTGAGATGTGAAAAAACTGCAAAAACACTGTGAACTACTAAGAAACGGCAATAAACTTAAAGAGGAACTAAATGATGTCAGATAACAGTGTCCATTTAGAGGTTCTGACTATGAAATCTACATATGAAGCTAAAGACTTGAGGCTACATTATCTGCCACCGGTATAGCACAATGGAGTCTCCAACTGAACTGTGAGCAGTTGGAAATGTGTATAATAAAAAGGATATCTTGGACTCTACTGCATTGATTTTGATGATTCTTGGTTCAAGGTTTGCATCTTATGTGCAGCAATGTCAGAGGAGTTTAATGTTAAATCTTTAAAGTTGTCACACAATCCAGCAGGTCTAGCTAAACAATAAGAACATAGTCAAACTGCAAAATAACTACCCAGCCTCTCCAAACATCCACAGCGTACGGACTTATGTCCTTGTTCAACTCTGACAAAATGTGCTACACAAAGATGTGTGATCACACAGGTTTCCTTTCCAATTAGAGGTCATCATTAACATTTCAGGGCCGCTCGCCTTCAGTTTGACCTCCACAGTGTTTCAGATCTAAATTGGCTAAAGTGATGGCTTGTTTACAACTTTTAGAGGAGGAAAACAGTTATATGAACATCACTGAGGTGGGAGGCTTTCAAAGAACAGCATCAAAGTAAAGCGGCTGGTTGTCTGTTCACTTGACTGACATTTCAAGGATAAAAAAAAACTCTGATCTGATTAACACTGTAGTGGGATTGAAATCTTGTTAGTAATTAAGAGACATTTTTGTAGCATGGAGTTCTTTGTTTACAACTCGTCCATCATTACAATCCCTGTGTTTGTTATAGCAGTCATTTTAGAGTAAAACATCATCATAACTGCAAGAAATCATGGCAAAAATTATGAAAAAAGCCCAGTCTAATATCTCTTTCAGCTGACAAAACAGTTTATGAACACTTCTCGGGGCTCTTGTTAATGCGTCTGGAGGATTCCAGTTACCGTAACACATCCCTCTTCGTCTCCTCTCTCCCTCAGTCCACTCCGTCTTTAGCCCACTCTCTCTGCATCTAAAATCCACAGGCCAGGTGCAGCTGGCGAGCAGCGGTGGATCAGAGAGTAGATGATGGATGACAGGAGTGTGTGTGTGTGTGTGTGTGTGTGTGTGTGTGTGTTCAAGAGGATTCTCCATGCATTATATTGAGTGACACACTCCCTGCTGTGAGGAAGCAGGAGATGATAATGGACAAGGCAAAGAGGTTAACAGCTTGCCTGCTCCCTGTGCTCCACACACACACACACACACACACACACACACGCACACACCCAGTTGAGACGTAACCCTAACTATGCCACTGTAACCGAGAGGGTTACTACTAAGGCCCAAAACACATTTGGCATCGACACCAAATGCACCAAATGGACGCCGCCTCCAGCAGGCGACGTAACGCACGCCAGAAAAACAACAAAGGGTGTGTTTGTCTGTTTAAAGCTAACACTCCTCCTCCTCCCAAACGTCCCACCCACTGGGGTGCTGGCTTTCCTCCTGCTTCATCTGCATGTTCACACACACAAACATAAACAAGGACCGAAAGACAGGCACACATTCACATGACACAGACTGGAGTCTGGCAGTATAGCAGGAGCATCCCGCTGGAAAGGGGCAATTATTTTACAGTCGAACGAGCACATGACGGTGTGACCCCCATCAGAAGAAAGGGTGTGTTTATGTGCTGTGGTGGTTTTGAGCAAAGGGTTAACAACACAACAGATCCCTCAAGAAGACATAATTATAGGTTATAGTTGTATGTTTTATTAATTTTACTGTGTCAAAATGATGTTTTCTAACTTACACTCTCTCCTAATACTTCTCTGAAGAGAAGTATCTTTATTTCAAGAAATCCTTCAGCATCTCCATTTATTAGGAGAGAGCTACTGTATACGTTTCTCATCTGTTAGCCCCCTTCCCACTTATGTGTCCATCACAGAGGCAGCAAATAGAAACCATCTACCCTCCTACAGCGGACTGTCTGCTGACATGCCCGAAGACAGACAAGGGGGCTGAGATAAATAAATGGGTTGTTTTTAGATTCAGATCTGGCTGTGAGCTTGTCTCCATGAGGGCCTGTCAGGGTGGCGGCGAGCACGGCTTGTTGCTTTTCTTTTGCTTTCTGTGCGTGCGTTTGTGTACATATGCCGAGCAGTATACGGATGGATGGAAGCCACCCTGGAATTCGCTGCACTGGTTCAAATCTTTTGATATTCTGCTACTGAGCTTAGTCAAGGCCTACCTCTTATTGTACACTGTCTGGGCTGCCCCCACGCCTATTCCTAATGTGAGCACAGGGTGAACCACGTTGCTCTCTCCTATGTAAAAATAAATTTAAAAAAAATCCCTGCTCCTGAACAATGTGTACTGGACAGCACAGTGGCCTAGTAGCATTACTTGTATGGCTGCTTATCTCAGATATGACAATACAGCCAGATGTCCTGGGAAATTCACACAAACATCTGATGAATTTCATCCACTCAGAATTGCCAAACATTGGAGGAGAACATAATTACATAGCGTGACTCGCTGTGCAGCAGGCAGCAAGGAGGAAAATGTAATTCTCGTGGCAATTTACATGAAGATGAGGCAAAAATGTCTATTGTGCCAATTAAAATGCAGAGCGCCCCTTGTAATTGATCGTGTCACAGGCCTGTAGCTGACGGCCCACCTAACAATAACACGGCTACCTCCTGACAAATGGAAATCAATGCTAGCATTACGAATCAACATGGCTATTATGCTCCACAGACCCCACCTGAAGTCGTCACTGTTCACAAACTGGGGTCTCACAGTAAATCGAGTTAATTCTGGATGCACATTCCTCAAACAGCGTAACACTTTTAGAAAAGTTCGAAATCAGACAAAATTCTTAAATTTTCCCCAGGTTCAATGAAGTACCCATCTATCTATCTATCTATCTATCTTCTTACATAAGGTTTTATATGTATGAAGAGCAGTGGGGTCCCTTGTGTTCGTCATTACAATGGGTTAATCACGCCCTCTGTGTGTCTTCAAACAGTGCCACCGTCTTTTTCGGACCAACACTCATTAAAGTTTAAGTGGCACAGCACACTGTCAGGGTGGCATCAGCGCCCTGGGCTCTGCGTAAATTAATGATGCTTAAGTAAACTATGGATTAATTATAGATAGTCCAATGTGTCACTAGGCATATATGCATATCTGACTGAGCCTCCTACCTGCAGCCATGCTAATGAAGAGCTAACCTGCTTCAGTAGACAGAGGACAGATGGAAAACGCACTTGGCACTACAGTGATGCTCTCACACATATTATTGCCCTTGAGCAGAGAGAGGGGCTCTGATTAGGCTTCACTTAAGTTAGTTAGCCCGGAGCAAACACCAACCAGCCAAGCACAGGAGGAGAGAAAGGGACAAGACAACAACAGCAGTATGAACAATAAAAAAAACACCAAAGAGGGTTTCACGCACAGTATATTAATTTCTAAATGGGTTTGTCCCCTGAAGGTAGGGGACATGGGGAAGCCAATTCAGAGGCCTATAAAAGAGGCTTTTTTTTTTGCTTTTTAGGCTGAGGCTGCATAAAATGTGACCTCATTAGGAAAAATGTTTGGTTTACTTCAAAGAAATTCTGGGTTTTCGAAGGAAATCTGTGTAAGAATAATCTGCAACTGTATTAATTGTACTTTTTTCACCTTTTCCAGCTTCTCAATAGCTTTTTGCTTTATATCACTTTTTATAATCTTCCATCATATAAGAAAATAATCATCACACACTGCAGCCCTGAACATAAAGAGAAAAATATACTCTCCTAGTGGAAAGTGGTTGATCTTGTTTCATAGCAAACTTGGATTTATAAAGAACAAATTCAGCTTTGTGTTGGTGAAGGCTGATGGGTGTGTTTGGGTTTTGCTTACACTGCACATGGAGTCACATTTTATCCTTATTCTTTTTGTACAAAAGCAAAACAAAAGACCAAAAAGACTGCTGCATTATTGTTACACCCCTGAGCCGAGCACTGCCTGCATTTATCCAGGTGAGCCAGGCGCTGTTTGTTCAAATACAGACTGTCAAGTTCAAACAGACCACGCGAATCACTGAACTTCCAATATAATCCTCTTCCTCAGTATCACAAAGACTTTGGCTGCTTTGCTGCGCTGAATATCAAACAATGAATCAGAGAAACAACCTGCCTTTCCTAATCTCTACTTTTTGTGGGTCATTCAAAAGTTTGGGAGTGGATTTTTTTTTGGCAAATCCAGGTTAAACTGACAGAATAGAGTAGATTCACATTGTTCTGGAGGAAGATCCTGCTGTCTGAAATGCTGTCAAGTTTGATAATGAGAAACTGAGTATCTTTTTAAACAAAAATGGCATCACTACATCTTTGAATGAGCACATATGATTGTGTGGATAAACTGCTAGGATCTGATGTGAGAAACACTCAAAAAGTACAAATTGTCTCTGAACTCATTCCTGGATGCCACGTTGAGATGCTGGTTTGGATGCTTTTCAGTGGAAGGAATAGTGAGTACTCCTTACCGTCCACAGCCATAGTCGGTCTCAGCGTGTATCTCTCCGTGGTGTCAACAGGACTCTCCCATTCTTGAGGCAGACGGATGAAATGCAGGCTGCTGAGAGGATAAAGAGCGCTTTCTGCCCTCCTCTAACCTGCTATGTGAGCATGGACACGGCTCTGGATGTGGCAGGAAGAAAGAAAAAAGAAAGAAAGAAAAGAGAGAGAGCAAGATCACACTCCCCCTCTCTGTCGGTTCACGGCCATTTGTTGTCCGGGACGCTGGGACCAGTCCGATATGAAGCGGCTCCTCCTGTATCTCCGCCCCCAGCTCCGCTTCTCTCCTCTCACCGTACCTGACCGCCGGGAGACAAAAGGTCATCACGCCCCGACACCAGCTGTTACTGGATCCAGGCTGGATGATGCTCCCTCCCTCCCTCCCTCTCTCTCTCTCCCTCTCTCCAGCTCTCTCTCTGTCTCTCTCACGCCACGCACAAACACTTCCACGCCTCATTTTTTTTTATTATAATGGCTACCATACATACACATGACTTGGCATCCTCCGTATTGAAAATATGTCTCAGAACAACATAACAGCTTTAATTTTAATAAAGTGACATCAGATCTAACAAAATGCACTTTAAAGTTGCTCCTTTTCATATGTCTTCACTTTTATGTCTGTGTTTATTGTTTTTCTCTTCTATTTTTATGGTCCAGTTGATTTTTTTTTAAATTTATTGTTCATTTTATTATTTTACCCTTTATTTTACTTATTTACCATAACCATTTAAGTCTAATATTTATGGCTTTAGCTTCTATTTCTCTTTTTCCCCACTTCCCTTACTTGCATTTGTCATTTTATTATTATATCCGGTGTTGTTGTACTAATTTATTTATTTATTTTTTTTAATTTTTTTTTATCATCAATTTTTTATTGAGAAAATCACATAGTATATCAAAACATTAAACATCATAATGGTAACTGATGATTTTCTGTAATTTTAACCTCAAACTTTCTAATCTACCCATCCCTTCTCTTTGATTCTATCCCATTCCTAATCCTCCCTCCCTCTACACTCCTTCCCCCCACCCCACCCACCCTGCCATCAACCAGCAAAGTACATATACATGTCATGCAAATGTCTAACCGCAAAACCTATGAGTAACCATTACAGGGTACTTCCTTCTGAGATTATTTTTCCAAGCTCTTCTGTACTAACTTATTTTGAAAATCTTTTGCCATCATTGGACTGGGCAGCCTTCTCTTACTCAGTGCTCTTCCTGAGTATCCATTCATGTCTTTCCCCGTCTGCAAAGCACTTTGTAGATTTTTTTTAAAAGGTGCTATATAAATAAAGTTATTATTATTATTATATTTATAATGTATCATGTATTTTTATTGTATGATTTAGTTTTTCTTACTTTATTTTACTGTTCATATTCTATTTTACCCTTAATTATCATTTTTAGCTTTGTGTTTGTGGCTTTAACCTGATGACCTTATATCTTTTTTTCCTCTCAACTGAAAGTTTGCATTGTTGCAACTTAATTTTGAGGAAAGTCAACTTGAAGGTTTCAATTTTTCTGACTTACAAAATCGCTTTTCCCAAACATAAAATGTAAAGCATAATTTTGTCACAACTGTTCTTTCTTTTTTTTGCTCTGTAATCCTATGAAACCAAAGAAAAAGGAAACTGACTGCAGCAGAAAATTTTCTAAAAAAGTCAGACACAATGAGTAAACTTAATTTTCGCACTTCTGCTGGATTAGGAAACCAGTTTAAAGATATAAAATATAATTTCTAATTGATAGAATCAGTTGGAAATTATTAAGGTAAACTGCCATCACCAAAACAGAATGATTAGTGGGACTTCTTCAGAGCAGCCCTTCACTTCAACTATGGTTCAAATACACCTTTTACAGTATGGAGGCTGCACATATGCTGCTATAGGCCCAGGCTGCTAGGGGACTTCCCATGCACTGAGCATCTGTCCTCTATACTCTCCTTTCTCTCCTCCCATATATTTATATGCTACCATTGGATGTCATTAACTTTGTCTTGTCTCTCCTGTAGTTTGTCTTTTGTCCTCTCTGCAGGCATTTCTGGCTCCAGAGCCACATGTTAGATTAATAGCCTCACCGACCTCTCAGTATTTGTTATTCTCATGCCCATTACTCTCTGTTATCCTTTTTGTCTCCCCTCACCCCAACCAGTCGAGTCAGATGGCCGCCCTCCCTGAGCCTGGTACTGCCAGAAGTGTCTTCTTGTTAAGGCAGTTTTTTCTTCCCACTGTTGACAAGCGTGTGCTCAATGTGTTGGGTTTATCTCTATAATATAATGTCCATAATCTTATCCATAGTATGTAAAGTTCCCTTAGATGACTTATGTTGTGAATTGTCTACATACTGTATAAGTAAACTGATCTGTGTCTCTCTCACGAGTCCATATTTTATCAGTTTTTAAACGAACCAGACTATTTCTGTTAGCAGTGAAAAATTAGGGGTTTGTGGAGCAGAGTGTAATTGTTTATGGGGCTTTTATGACTTTGACCATGATAAACACACCTGACAATTCATTAGCAGATTAGGAAATGCAGGTTTACCTATAAACAGCATGAATCCGGACAAGTCTACTACAATCTCCCAAATCTTCAATTTGACAGAAATCTTTGTTTTTGTGTTTGAGTTTGACTGAAAGTAAACATAGAAAGCAGTCCCCCTGGGAATCTTACTCTGAAAGCTGCACAGTGTGTGCCTTTTCATTTTATTTTTGCAGCTTGTAAACTCAGACACAAACCACATTATATTACAATCGCTACTTCCCCATGCAAACAAGCCCAATCGAAAGTGAGCCACCGTCTCAGACTAACAAACACGCAATCTCGAATACAGCAAGAAAGTCAACTGGCAAGCTGACAATGCAGATCAGCAGATTTCTGTGTATTGTCACGCCCTCCACCTCTGCTGCCTGAGTGGCAGTCTCCTTTCCCCTTTTCCCTCTTCCCCTTCCCTCTCTCTCTTGCAGGTGGGCGTGAGCAAGGTGTGGGCAGCGAGGAGCACGGCAGGTGCAGCCACTTCCAATCAGCGGAGGAGGCACGCGTGTGATTGGATGATCAGCTCTCACTCTCCCGGTTATAACCACGCTCCACATGCTCCTCGATGCCAGACCGTCGTTTTGCCTCAGTCAGTTGCCAACCTCTGCTCTCGTTCTGTCTGCTCCGTTTGCTCTGCACCCTCGCTATTGCTAACGCTATTCCCTCTCCGCTTCCAGTTGGTTCCCCGTCTGCCGTCCACGTGTGCCTCCTCCGGTTCAGCTCAACCACTGCCTCCACTCCGCCAGTAACCCAGCCACCGCCAGGATTCCAGTCGTGGATCGCCACCCCCACTCCCGGACCTCAGCTCACCACCCAGCCTGCCTGCCTGCCTGCCTGCCTTCGCTCCCACCTGCTCCGCTCACCTGCTCCGTCGTGCCCCCCTCTCCGTTCAGGTTCAGTAGCATTAGCATTAGCATTAGCGTTAGCCCGTCTGGCTCAGTTTTCCAGTGTCTTGGTTGCTATCAGCTCATAGGTTTTCGTAGCTCGCTTTTTGTTTGTATCAGCTCGTTGGTTTTCGTAGCTCGCTTTCTGTTACCTGTTCGTTTTTTCAGCTCGCCTTTTGCAGCTCGCTTTCTGTTGTTACTTTTAGTTCGTTTTCAGCATCCGCTCGCTTTTAGTTTCGGTTTTGGTTTATTAGTTTGGTTTCCTGCTGTGCAGTGATTTTCTGTTTCCGTTGTTGTTAATAAACATTGTTATTTTGTATATCTGTGTGCCGTGTTTCTTTGCCTGCGCCTGAGTCTCTGCACCGTTCGTAACAGTACGGTCTGGCCACCATGAGCTCAGCAGGCAACGAGACCGGCACTAGGCCTGCCCTTAGTGAGACAGACCTGCAGCAAGCCATAGCTCATCAGGGCGCCGTGATAGGGCAGCATGACTCCTTGTTGCAGAGTCTTGTAGAAAGCAACCGTGCGCTGATAAATCAGGTCTCCCAGCTCACGGGGAGAATTAGCACGCTAGCGGCCCACTCGGCTCCTGTTACTGCTACGTCTGTAGCTGCACCCGTTAGCAGCGATTCGGCTAACGCTAGTCTTGCGATCAGCCAGTTAGCTCGTGAACCGCATGTGCCCGTCCCCGAACGCTATAACGGTGACATCGGTTCTTGTCAGTCTTTTTTGACTCAGGTCTCATTAGTCTTCGACTTACAGCCTCACTCTTACGCCTCTGATAGGGCCAGAGTAGCTTTTCTGGTTAGCCTTTTGTCGGGCCGAGCGAGAGAGTGGGGTACTGCGGTGTGGGAACGCCAGGAGGCGATCTGCGGCTCCTACATCGCCTTCACCACCGAGATGAAGAAGGTGTTCAACCACCCGGTGCAAGGAAAGGATGCCAGTCACCGTCTTCTGTCCATGCGTCAAGGGAACCGGAGCGTGGCGGACTTCTCCATCGAGTTTCGCACTACTGCGGCAGGGAGTGGATGGAACGACGCCGCTCTGCGAGGGGCATTCTACGCAGCACTGCAGGACGGCCTGAAGGATGAATTGGCTACCCGCGACGACGTGAGCGACCTGGATCAACTCATCGACCTAGCCATCCGGATCGACAACCGGATCCGTGAGCGACGGAGGGAAAGGACCCTCCGCTCGGAGTCTCCACGGGCCCTTCCTTCGACGCGACCGAGTTCTCCACCTCCTTTCCGAGCCGTTCCTGATCCTGAGCCCATGCAACTTGGACGCAACCAGCTGTCCGCCCAAGAGAGACAACGTAGGCGGAACGCCGACACCTGTTTATACTGCGGGAAGGCGGGTCACTACCTCTCGGCTTGCCCCCAGCGCACAGTAAAAGGACGGGCTCACCAGTAACTGGGGAGATACAGGTGAGCCATCTATCGTCGTCTTCCCCAAATCGGCTGCAGCTAGCTGCCTCCCTCTGCTGGCAATCCCAGTCTGTCCCTGTACAAGCCTTCATCGACTCTGGTGCCGAGGAGAACTTCCTGGACCTTCAGTTGGCCCGTCAGATGGGCATTCCCTTGGAGTCCCTGGAGCACCCCCTGGAGGTTCGAGCCCTGAATGGACTCCACCTTGCCAAGGTACAGCAGAAAACTGTTCCTGTCACGTTGTTTTTGGCCGGCAATCATCGGGAGAAGACGACCTTTTTCGTTATAGATCACTCCAGTCCCCCCATGGTCCTGGGTTATTCCTGGCTTCGGGCGCACAACCCCCACATTGACTGGAGAAAGGAGGAGGTGGTATCTTGGGACCCCCGTTGCCACGAGACCTGTCTGCACTCTGCCCTGACCCCTGCTGACACCGCCAGCCCTGTTCCTGACGCCCCGGTGAAATTGGACTCCGTTCCTCCCGAATACCATGACCTCGCGCCAGTGTTCAGCAAGGAGAAAGCACTGTCTTTGCCTCCCCATCGCCCTTATGACTGCGCGATTGAACTCGTTCCCGGGGCCACCTTGCCTACCAGTCGGCTATACAACCTCTCCAAGCCTGAACAGGCGGCCATGGAGACCTACATCCGGGACTCCCTCGCTGCCGGCATCATCCGTCCGTCTTCGTCACCTGTGGGGGCAGGATTCTTCTTTGTGGATAAGAAGGACAAGACCCTTCGGCCGTGCATCGACTTCCGTGGCCTCAACGACATCACCATCAAGAACACCTACCCCTTGCCACTCATCAACTCCGCCTTCACATCCCTGCACGGAGCGACCGTATTCACCAAGCTGGACCTCCGCAACGCCTACCACCTCATTCGCATCCGCGAGGGGGACGAGTGGAAGACGGCATTCAACACGCCGCTGGGGCACTTCGAGTACTTGGTTATGCCCTTTGGACTCACGAATGCACCCGCCGTCTTCCAGAACCTCATAAACGATGTGCTCCGGGACATGATCAACCGGTTCGTATTCGTTTACCTGGACGACATCCTCATCTTCTCTAGAGACGCCCAGGAACACACCCGCCATGTCCGCCAGGTCCTCGAGAGGCTGCTGCAGAACCGACTCTTCGTGAAGGCCGAAAAATGTGAGTTCGGGGTACCTACAGTTTCCTTCTTGGGTTACATAATCTCGGCGGGTGAAGTGAGAATGGACCCTCTGAAGCTGTCCGCTGTTAGGGACTGGCCCATTCCGGAGAATCGGAAGCAGCTGCAGCGTTTTCTGGGCTTCGCCAACTTCTACCGTCGCTTCATCCGGGACTACAGCAAAGTGGCAGCCCCGCTCACCTCCCTCACTTCGGTTAAGCGGACCTTCTCCTGGACTCCTGAGGCAGACCAGGCCTTCCCCTCCCTGAAGCAACGCTTCACCTCCGCACCCATCCTGACGCAGCCTGATCCCCACTTGCAGTTCGTGGTGGAGGTGGATGCTTCGGACATTGGGGCAGGGGCGGTGCTGTCTCAACGTTCCCCCGCCGACAACAAGATGCACCCCTGTGCCTTTTTCTCTCGGCGGCTGTCCCCTGCCGAGAGGAATTATGACGTAGGCAATCGAGAGCTGCTAGCGGTGAAGCTAGCTTTGGAGGAATGGCGTCACTGGCTGGAGGGGGCGGAGCAGCCGTTCATCGTTTGGACCGACCACCGGAACCTGGAGTACATCCGATCGGCTAAACGACTGAACGCCCGACAGGCCCGCTGGACACTTTTCTTCGGCCGCTTCAATTTCACCATCACGTATCGGCCTGGGTCCAGGAACGTCAAGCCAGACGCATTGTCCCGCCAGTTTTCCTCCCAGGAGACCCCCGGCGAACCTGAACCCATTCTGCCTGGAACTTGTGTGGTGGCTTCTCTCACTTGGGAGATCGAGTCCGTGGTTCGCCGGGCCCAAGAACAGCACCCCGACCCAGGTAACGGTCCTACTAACCGCTTGTTTGTTCCTGATCCAGTTCGCTCTCAGGTCCTGAGCTGGGCGCACTCTTCACGGTTGACCTGCCATCCTGGGACTGCACGCACCGTGGAGGTCCTGCGGCAGAGGTTCTGGTGGCCCACTCTGGAGAGGGATGCTAAGGAGTTCGTGGCCGCATGTTCCATCTGTGCCACCAGCAAGACCTCCAATCGGCCGAGTTCGGGGCTCCTTCAACCGCTGCCTATTCCTCATCGACCCTGGTCCCACATCGCAGTGGATTTTGTCACTGGGCTCCCCCCATCCCAAGGTAAAACTGCCATCCTAACCATTGTCGACCGGTTCTCCAAAGCCGCCCATTTTGTCCCCTTAGAAAAGTTGCCCTCTGCCAGGGAGACGGCAGATCATCTGGTGAACCACGTTTTCCGACTCCATGGGATACCTGCCGACATAGTGTCCGACCGGGGACCACAATTCACTTCGGAGGTTTGGAGAAATTTCTGTTCTGCGTTGGGGGCCACAGTCAGTTTAACCTCTGGTTTTCACCCGCAGTCCAATGGTCAGACGGAGCGAACCAACCAGTCACTGGAGACCTTCCTGCGATGTATGACCTCGGAGAACCCTTCCGCCTGGAGCAGCCTCCTCCCATGGGTCGAGTACGCGCACAACTCCTTGTCTAATGCTTCTACCGGGCTGTCTCCGTTTCAGTGTTCCTTGGGATACCAGCCGCCCATGTTCCCCTCCCAGGAACGGGAGATCTCCACCCCATCTCTCCAGACCTTTCTCAGGAGGTGTGAACGGGTCTGGAGGCGCTCGAGGGCCTCCCTGATAAGGGCTTCGCGGAGAATGGAGGGGCAAGCCAACCGTCACCGTTCTCCTGCCCCTGTCTACTCCCCGGGCCAAAGGGTTTGGCTCCGGGCTAAGGACTTACCTCTCCGGGTGGAATCTAAGAAGATGGCGCCCCGGTTCGTGGGGCCTTTTGTTATTGAGCGCATCATTAATCCCAGTGCGGTCCGCCTGAAGTTGCCATCCTCCATGAGGATCCACCCCACATTTCATGTCTCCCAAGTTAAACCTGTGAAGGAGAGCGCTCTGGCCCCCCCTGTCCGTCCCCCTCCACCACCCAGGATGGTGGACAATGCCCCAGCGTACACCGTGCGCCGCCTGCTGGATGTTCGTCGTCGGGGACGTGGTCTCCAATATCTTGTGGACTGGGAGGGATACGGTCCAGAGGAACGCTCCTGGATACCCAGACGCCAGATCCTGGACCCTGCCCTAATCCGGGAGTTTAACCGGAGGAGACCGGACCGGAGGATTCGTGCACCTGGAGGTGCACGTAGAGGGGGGGGTACTGTCACGCCCTCCACCTCTGCTGCCTGAGTGGCAGTCTCCTTTCCCCTTTTCCCTCTTCCCCTTCCCTCTCTCTCTTGCAGGTGGGCGTGAGCAAGGTGTGGGCAGCGAGGAGCACGGCAGGTGCAGCCACTTCCAATCAGCGGAGGAGGCACGCGTGTGATTGGATGATCAGCTCTCACTCTCCCGGTTATAACCACGCTCCACATGCTCCTCGATGCCAGACCGTCGTTTTGCCTCAGTCAGTTGCCAACCTCTGCTCTCGTTCTGTCTGCTCCGTTTGCTCTGCACCCTCGCTATTGCTAACGCTATTCCCTCTCCGCTTCCAGTTGGTTCCCCGTCTGCCGTCCACGTGTGCCTCCTCCGGTTCAGCTCAACCACTGCCTCCACTCCGCCAGTAACCCAGCCACCGCCAGGATTCCAGTCGTGGATCGCCACCCCCACTCCCGGACCTCAGCTCACCACCCAGCCTGCCTGCCTGCCTGCCTGCCTTCGCTCCCACCTGCTCCGCTCACCTGCTCCGTCGTGCCCCCCTCTCCGTTCAGGTTCAGTAGCATTAGCATTAGCATTAGCGTTAGCCCGTCTGGCTCAGTTTTCCAGTGTCTTGGTTGCTATCAGCTCATAGGTTTTCGTAGCTCGCTTTTTGTTTGTATCAGCTCGTTGGTTTTCGTAGCTCGCTTTCTGTTACCTGTTCGTTTTTTCAGCTCGCCTTTTGCAGCTCGCTTTCTGTTGTTACTTTTAGTTCGTTTTCAGCATCCGCTCGCTTTTAGTTTCGGTTTTGGTTTATTAGTTTGGTTTCCTGCTGTGCAGTGATTTTCTGTTTCCGTTGTTGTTAATAAACATTGTTATTTTGTATATCTGTGTGCCGTGTTTCTTTGCCTGCGCCTGAGTCTCTGCACCGTGCGTAACATGTATACTCAAAGACAAGTTTTTAAGATGGATTCTGATATTTATTTATTTGCATGCCAAAGGAGGATTTGCATCCTTGATCCAAATGATTACCAGTTCTCTAAAGTTGAGGGTTTGAGTAAAATATTATGATGCAGCGTAGTAAACAAAAATATGTCTGTAAGGTCAAGGTTATCGAAAGTAAAGCAGTAAAGCAAGTAAATGAGCACAGCAATGCATTACTTTTTAAATATGTAATGAGTTATGAGTACTTCATTATCACAACTGTAGACAGCACTGTCTAAGTAATTTAAAGTTTCAAACACAATCTGAGTTGAACCTAATGACACAATTAGAGTTGTTTTTTATTAGACTTCAGAGAGTCCCCTTTAGAACAACATGGAGATACCTTTGCCTGCTCAAGAGTACTATCAGTGGTGAACAAATACTTTTGTGTGTGTGTGTGTTTTTGTGTGTAACATTGGCTGAGTGCCATCAAGTGGAGTGGAGAAAAAGAGGTTTGCTGAAACAGTAGGAAAATCAGGCTACCATCTACACAAACACAAGGCACAAACCAAGAAGCAGACAAGAGGAGGAGATCCGCGGCTCACAATCATGAATTCAGCCGTCCCCCTGTAGACACCCACGTCAGCTGCTATTTGCGCGTCAAACAGGCAAGCTTCACCTCAAAGCAGAGAATATGGCAGCAAGTTGTGAACATGCCTTTGTCATTGTAATCTCGCTACTTACACCACTAATTGATCAGCTGGCTTTCAGATGCATGCAGGCTGTTCTGCACCAGTGCTTTTTTGTAGAACAGTGAACACATATGTCCCTGAAAGACTCCATCAGTCTGTGCGAGAAGATGAGGGCCCTCCCTGAAGCCAAGGCGCCTGATCATCAAAGGGTGAACACCAAGGAACAAAGCACTAGCTGGTCCACCAGGGCTTCATCAGAATGTATGCTGACTGGGAGTGAAAGCACTTCACAGTTCACACTCCCCCATATGTACACAAACACACATCCATCCTCCCGCAGATTTACACATAATGCTACAAACACAAAGAGACACGCACATTTGCAGGCACTCATTCATACTCTCAGATACAGGGCTAAATTTAGACGTGTGCTCTCTGTAAGGACATTTTGTCATGTAGAAAACTGAGCAGTGAATGCTTGTATATTTAATTCAGAGGGTGGTCAGTGTGGGTAATAGAACTGCAGAGATCAAGGGGTGATATGCTTCAGAAACACAGCAGCTAAAGTATGATCAGCCCCTGCAGAAAGAAATGTTTGTACCATGCCTGTGCAGATAAACACAAGAGAAAAGCAGCTCAGGGGAATGGAAAGTGCCACTGTTTATATTCATTCTTTACTTTGCTGATATTCGTTCTTTACAGTGCAGTTTCTGCTGAGATTCTGGTAAAAGCATCTTTTCTGGGTTATAAGTCGCAGCTTATCAGTGAAAGGGAAGAGAGACAGTGACTCAGAGAGTGTTGGCCTGTCCACACGACCTACACTTTTGAACATGTAACCGACATCTGATGCCATTAAACATTTACTGACAGTGTTGTACCTTCACATATGGCTGGTGCTCTTTGTGTTCTTTAGCTTTTGACAGCGCACACGCATGCATAATATGCATTTATGCACTGCAAATGCGTTCACACGTCCTCACAAGCCACTTAAGCAGTTGTACTTTTTGTAACTCTGTCAAACACACCCCCAGACACAAAAACAGTATGTTTGTACTGCTAACAGCCAGATTGTGACTGATAACGTGATGAAAAAGGACTGTCTTTGGGGTTGTGTTAGAGCTCTCTTCAAAGAGAGAGGGAGAAGGAGAGCACTTCCTCAAGAGACACAGAGAAGCTATTGATACTGGAGTGTGGCGTCAGCCTTGCCAAAGCTGGTGTCATGGTGAATGGCTGTCCCTGAGTTGGCAGTGGAGAGTAACGGTGCCAAGGAGAACAGAAAAATGGAAAGAAAAGAGTAGTTCAGGGAGAGCCTGGATAAAACCTTGGGTGCATCTAAATGCTTCAGAACAGAAAAGATTCAGTGGTTGGATTTCAATAAAACATAAGAGTTCTGTTCTACTTGTACTTAATGTGATCTGAAAGGGAATGTCTTTCAGGTGGAAGTGAAAGCAATCTAATGAATTCCCATAGGAAGCTATTTACTCCACTGAGATGAGGCCAGATGATAGAGAGGGATCCACTTTATAGTGTTAAGTTGTGGCCCTGAGCTGTTTTCCTAATCAGAGACCTGGGGGAGTTTTTGGTAATTCTGTGTGCATATTCTAGAGAGGCCTGCTTTGAAAAAGCTGTGTCCCCTCTCCGGATTTATTCAGGATGTGGAGCAAAAGATGACAGAACCTATTTGAGAGATATATTCCCTCGGCCCCTCCCTGATCATCACCTCTTGTCTCCTGCTTTGCAACCTCTGTGTATGTGTGTGTGTGTACATGTGTGTAATGTATTTGTGCTTCAGTGTGTGTGTGTGTGTGTGAGTGTATACGTGCTGGGAGGGAGGGATGGATGGAAAAGGAACGTCATTCTCATTCCACTCACTCTTTGAAGAGACCTCACTCTTATGCAAATGACCAAAGCGTAACAGACAGTGTCTGAAGCTGAGCTGCTACAAACTCTGCCTATCTCACACACACACACACACACACACACACACACACACACACACACACACACACACACACACACACACACACACACACACACACACACACACACACACTATCTATCTATCTATCTATCTATCTATCTATCTATCTATCTATCTATCTATCTATCTATCTATCTATCTATCTATCTATCTATCTATCTATCTATCTATCTATCTATCTATCTATCTGTTGGTTTGTCTTCCTGTCTCGTCTGTCTGTTTTTCTTACATTACATAAATGTCTGCTTCCTCCCCTGTAAAAGCCAAAACTGCACAAGCAAGAATGTCACCCTGCGCCTGTGGCTGAATGTCACTGATTCCTTTGACACTGTGGCACAAAACCAAAAGCACTGGATTAATGGTATGTCTGCACGAGTGACACAGAGTGATCACGAAGTTCCCTTGTACAATTTGGGGAAAAAATGCATCCCAAAAGAATTGAATAAATGAGCAAAGAAACATAATAAGATACTGAAAGAGAAAAAATAAGCCACTCACAGCCCATCATGTGACATGACAAGGTAAAAAGTTTTTTAAAAAGGTATTGCCAGTCAAGATATACTTCTTCATGTTGTTAACAAGTGAGGGAGGACTTTTCTGGTAGAGAATGGTATCTTCTCATGGACACCTTGCTCTGATGGTTTCTGCGGGGCTAGTTTTCGCCTGCTGTATTAGTTAACAAGTGGGTGATCTGTAGCCAAGAGGTCAGAGAAGTGGGCTATAAAATTGAAGGTGTGAAGCAAGATTATGGCATTTTTTTCAATTCTCTCACAGTTTTTGTACATAACCCCTGACATAAATAAGCAAAAAGAAGTCAGAACACTAATTACTTACACGAGCAACTTATTCATTCATTCAACCTTTATTCAAACTTGAAGCACATGGAGATATGAAGGTCTCATTTACAATGTACATTTACAAGATGTTGGCACACAAATAAGGTCAGATATATATATCAGGCAACGTTAGTTCAATAAAAACATCAATTAGTGCATTTAAATTTTAAAAAACTAAGAAATCATCTAAAACTAGAGCAGCTTGAAGTTAAATAGGTTAAAATTAAAAACCTGAATTGCCCAAAGGGTAAAAATAATTCAAGCTGTGGACTGTTTGGCAAGTTATTCCAGGTTGCAGGTGAAACTGGATTTTCCAAGCTCAAGTAAAAACAGCCGCCACCTGCAGCATAATCCAATCATTTGAGTGTGCGGTAAGTGCCGACATTAAAAGACAGTAATGAGGTAATGTATGGGGGTAAAAAAAACAGTAAGAGCCTTATAAATAAATAAAATCCCATGTCTTTCACACCTTAAAGCTTACAGCTCTTGTGCTTTTAAGTGTGTGATCTGTAGAATCTTGTGTGCTTTTACTGAGTGACAGCTTTCCAAAACACACAGGCAAAAAGTACCGATAATTTCAAAATAAAAGACCTACATATATCACCTTTAAGCATCCAATCAGGATTATATATGAAAATACATTTTAAAAAGGTGTTTAGCTGTAAATACTTAATAATACTAAGGCTAAGTAACCAATGATAACTTTCATAGTGTTTAAATATTTACAGGGTGAACTGACAGTGAAAAGTGTGATTGCACAGTTACTATGATGGTAAGACTGATACCAACCTAAAAAAAACACAACTAATGAGAATAACAATGCCTTATCAACTGTTCTTTTAAATTAGCTGCTTTTAAAGCCTTTACAATGAGAACACATCAAAAGTAACAACCCATGCAATAATAATAACGCAGTAAGTGCATTATATTTTTCATTCAATTTCAGTTCTGCTGCCTTTGAGTACGTATAAACTGAAATGTAGTTGAATATACTTTTTGTTTTAGCTGCAACATAATTTCATTGTAATCCTCTCTGCTGTCACCCATCCACTCTCTCAGTCTTATTGTATTATGTTGCTCACAATGTCTGCTATTATCTTCACAGGGGAACAATTCTCTGAATGCAGTTCTCTGAATAAAAAAAACAACAAAGTCACATATCTGGCATAAAAATGATGAGACGAGAAAACACTGCAACACACATTTAATCTTTATATATAAAAAGATGTCTTTGTGTTTGGGTCGCACTCCCCAGAGATCTTTCTGGTTGGAGAGAATCCAGGTTTATTGAGGCTTTGTACTTCTGAGAAATGGTTGGGTGTTCAATTCATCTCTCTTTATCTGTTAGTGCCTCTCTTTTGAAATCCAACTATCTCCTTTCCTCTCCTCTGAAGAAGGACAGGGTCAGAGAAGACAGAATGCATCATGATCGGATTCACTGTCTAAATGACCTGGCTGTCTCAGTCAGACAAACAGGTCACGAGAACAGCTCCAGTCAATAACCTCACTTATGTGCATCAGAGAAACAAATCAGCTCTACTTTGGATCATGCTGGCTGTCGGACTTTTCATGTGACAACCTCTTACCAAGGCAGCATGGGTGCAGTTCGCATGCTCCCTTTCTTCTCCCACACCGAGTAAAAGCTAAATGCTGATGAGGAGACGTGGTGGCTGAAGGGATGCTGTGATAACAAGCGAAAATGCAGCTTCTCATCTCTGAGTCTAATGTTGCTGGCTGTTGCATTAGTAGGTCCCAGCAGTGCAAGTCTTCTCCTTCAGACTCAAGGTGATATTACTGCCACTTAAGGACAGTCTTTTTTCACACAGCAATCAGACCAATGAATCATTACATATATCGTGTTTGTCACTCAGTGCATTTGTACTCGCAGCACAAAATCCACTATCCTTTTATTTCCCTTACAGTGTCTCAGATCCTACTCTGGACTAATTATCCGGCTGCCCTTATTCAAAGCTTTGTTGTTGCACTAAGCTCAGTGGATCAATGAAACTCCATTTGAACATCTGTTGCCCACAACGACTGTGGATGGCCACTCCTAAAGCAAGGCCCTTATAGGAATTAAATGCCGTCCTCTCCCAAGGACACTTTACTTTGTTTCAGAATAATACGCTGCCTGTAATCAGCGCTAAATAAATCATTAATCCTCCCAGGACTTTCTTCTACGTATGAAGTCAGGCGTTGTGCAAGTAGACTGCTTTCAACTAAGAGATGGTAATTGAGTTTAGCATGTGTGTGTAATATTGAAAAATGATGATGTCTGTGTCCTATTTTGTGATTTTTTTTCTTTTTTCTTTTTTTGCACACATTGTATTGTTGAGTATAATGAGCTAAAATTAACTCACAAAGCAGTCCAGGTGGCATGAATGATGGGTCTGTGTTTCTTTGTGCATGTAGGTGTGTGTTTGTAGGTGATGCATTAAGTATATCCATAAACCTGTCATCTTGACATATCTCTTCCCGTACTTCTGTCTTGCAAACAGCAGCTTTCCCTCAATCAGCGGACCATAAATGGGACAAGTTGGTATTTGCTCAGATACTTATTCTTTTTAATTCTTGGTATTTATGGACTGCTATAGTTCTACATCAACCTTTTTTTATTACTACAGACATCTGTTGTGACAGAGAGAACACATCGTCCAGTGGTCTTCCTCTCCCTGCCGTGTCATAATGCATCGAATAAACAGATTAGATGGAGTTATGCATCCATGCAAACTGGCTCACACATGACTGGATAAACATGCAAGGACACACATGCTGTGGCATGCTTGCACAGAAACGCATACACTGTCATATTCATATCAGAGTAACTCAGCTATAATTTCACTTGTTTGTAGAACATTAAATTAACCCATTATACATCTGTTTATCACCATATCTTAAGTATTATTTGCAAAAAAGGGATTTTATTCCGAATCTCCCTCATCTGAAATGCAATTCTAGCCAAATTACGTTTTGTTGAAAAATAGGCTGAGCCATTAAATTAAAGCCTTTCAGCTTTGCTCACATGGAAAGATCACACTAATGGTTGTCTCTAACAATGACGTTATTCCCTTGCTTTTCTATCGAATGCCAGATTTCTATTGTGACGTATCGGACTTGCTGAAAAGCAGATTCACAGTCAAAAAATTAATGTTTGGGCAAAAAAAACAACTAAAACAAATTAAGCAACAGTTAAATTATGTCCAACTAGCAAACCACATTAAGTAGTCAGGTTTTCCTCTTGTATCAAAGGTACTTTTAATGACCACTTTGTTTAAGGAATGGTAGCGTAAACACAAGTTTATAAGTTGATTTCTCATAAAAAATTAAGTTGTTCCAACTAGTTGTTATTTGAAATGATTTTTAAGTGTTATTTGCCTAATTACCATAGTGATGAACACAAGTTTTTAAGTTGCCAAATTTTTAAAAAGTAAGTTGCTCAGATTTTCAGTAGGTAGTGAAAGGTCTTACGTAAAATCCCACACTTTCTCTAAGTTACATGGACCTGATTTTTTGTTTTACAGTTGTTCTCAATTGGTTAGGCTCATTTCTTGAAACTGAAATTACATTCTCAAAACAACATGGACAAACCTCCAAACCACTTAGCAGTTGTTCACAACAGAATTGAATTTCTCCTTCATTTCATCAAATTGCAAATGTCTTAGTACAGGTGTCAGTGTCTCAGTACATCTTTGCAAATGATTCAGTACGGGTAGCCTGCATTTAGCACTATATCCAAGTGAATAGATGTTGTTGATCTAAATTGATTGTTGACTTCTCAGTCTAATGGTTGTTCTCTTCAAAACCTGTCAGAATCATTTCATTGTGTAAGTCATCACATGCATAACAGTCTGTTCAACTGTCAAAATTAGTCAAGAACAAATGGTTGCCAGGAGAGAGAGGGTGAGGACAGTGATCAGTGAAGAAGCATTAGTTGTAAAACTCCAGCTTTATTTACAGCACTGTAGGATACATATAACTTTCCTTGTTTTTTGTTTGTATGTTTATATTACAGTAAGTTATGCTGTATAGGTTTTCTTTTTGCTCTGATGTATGGAAGCTACTTTATGTGTGTGAATAAAAAGTTACAATATCCTTGGCAGTATGAGTGCAATGTGTGATGTCAAACCTTGGAGGCCACTGTTACTGTAAAATCCTATTTTTTTCCAGTTTTATAGATAACCATGTTCTGTTAGCTAGACAAAAAAAAATAGCAAAGTAACCATTGTCAATGAAGGACTGGGCTAAGGCTGAGAGGTGGACATGAGGGATATTTCAATGGTCATCTGCCATAGTGACAAAGGGACGATGTATTCTGGGGGCTCTGACTATTCATATGAGCATAGAATTTAGTTTTGACAAATGAGTGAACTGTTTTTGGAGAAATATGAGCTTTTGCAGGTGAATCATGGTGTTGTGCTGAACAATCCAGGTTATTTTGGCAAAAGCACCAAGAGTGTTGAGAACGTCCGGTCTGTTTCAAGAAATGAGCCAAAGCAATTGAGAAGGATCCTTGCATTTTTGGTGGCACTGACTATTTATATGGGGAAGGAATTTAGTTTTGAAGCATGAGTGAAAGGTTTTGGGAGAGATATGAGCTTTTGCAGGTGAACCATGGTGTTGTGCTGAACTGTAAGACCTTTTTGCTAAATGATCTTAGAGTTTTGATAATGTAATTTCTGTTGTAAGAAATGAGCAAAACCAATGGAGAAAAACTGTAAATCAACTAATGCAGATATTTGACATTATTCACAAAATTAAGTTGATGCAATTGCCAACATAATCATTTCAACACGACCCATCAAAATAATGTTTAGTTAAATGGTGAGAATTGGTCCCTTGAATTACTTTTTAGAGTGTAAAAACTGTAATTTCAATGAAAATCAGATATACAGGTCAAGTTGATCCTTTTCAGACTTTTGTGTCATGATGCCAAGTTTTCTATAATGCAGGTAAACAAGAAAAAAGTGCTGTCAGTGTTTATTCCTTCCAGACACAGTTTCCCACTCACAGCTGCATTTACAGGAAGCATTGCCAAATGTTTTGTGGCAGCACATCAAAAGAAATGATGATAGCATGATCTCTGAAGAGATCAGCTACTCAGTATGCGTCAAGACCACCAAGTAGTTATCTGTCATTTTGTGCTACTGTTGCCATCACAATTGCAGATTTTAATGTGTGTGTGTGTGTGTGTCTGTTACCAATATGCAATCTAATTTATGCAAAAGACCTATTTTATTCATTTGGGTGCTGCATTACATCTGCGTCTCTTATGCGTTACAGACGTAAATGAATCTGCACAAATTAACCAGGGGACAACATATATGCTTGGATCAGGCTCTGAAAAATGTATCTATTAGTGTTACTAATGACTTATTTATCATTAATGAAACTGACCAGGATCAGTCATGCATAGGTCGTCACTGTGATTAGCATGCAGACATGTAATTTGTATTTTTCTTTTACAGTCTTTCCCTTATTACACAACAATTCAAGCTGCACATTATGATCATTTCCACATACTATTACAACAATTATTCAATTAAAATCAAAATGATCATTGAAATAATCACAAGAAAGTGAAAGAGGCAATGCAATAGTTGGATGAAATCGAGGCTTGAGTTATACTTCATGTTTAAATTGGTTCTTGGCCGCATGAGCTATATATCTTCTAATGCGTCTGACAGTCCATTTTCATCATAACATCTTCTCCCAGGAGTAAAATAATGTCTGCCCTTCAGGCAATGTAAATGAAGAAAAATGTAAAGGCCTGAGCCGTGGCCCGCACTGTGGATGGGTGAAGTTAAATGTGATTGAAACTAATTGATGTATGGCTTCACTTCATCTCATGGGATGGAACCCAGAACTGTCATGTTAATATGTAATTACTTCTATTGCGGTCTCCTGTCTTATGCTTGAATATAGCGTAGATATTATGGATATTTTTCACTCATGATGTTAGACAAATTATCACTGTAACATTTTAGCATGTGTCTGTGGGAACTACAGTGAAATCCCTTAAAATGTATGGCTCAATCCACTATTTAAAAGTAAATAACCTCTCGAAGAAAATGGCCCTGAGTCCACTCCAGACATGCATCAACTACTCTTTTTGAGTGGGTCAGTGTGTTTCAGCTGGAGTCCAGTAAGAAGTGCTATACTGTGAAGAACATGCTGATCCTTTTAAATATGAGAGCCCTGTTTAAGCACTGAGATTCTGAAAAATGGGAAGTGTCTTGCAATATGCAAGATTCAGGCCTGGCAAATGTCAGGTGTTTCATATATGCCATGGCTGGGGTGGCAGGTCTATTTATTACATTCTGTCAGCAGAGAAGATGAATGAATGATGTGATTACTAAGGTTAAATGGACTAATGAGACATTACACATACTTGCTTTTGATCCTTGCATTAATGTCATTCAGAAAAGTAATTATGAGACTACTCCAGTAAAGTAGAATAATGGGCAGATGTCACGGGAAAAAAATCTAAAATCTGAAATTACTACATTTTACACAAACATGTTGTAATGTAAGCACATATTAAACATATCTTTAAAATGACATTAACCCTGCAAAAACAGTAAATGCCAAGATTAAACAATTGTATGAATGCTCGAAGCCTATTTTAAATTTGATCTATTGGGGATTATCTTTCAGGATGTGGCGCCCTCCTGTGGCTCCTGATGGAAACTATTTTCATAATGAGACTTAATAAATATCTTAAATATGCATTTTCAGACACACAGTCACACAGCACGAGGAGGATAATAAGCATGTTACCCTCACATCGACATTTTTTAACCAAACAAAAAAACCTTCAGAGGTGAAAATAAAGAGTATTCAGCCCATCCTGTGGGGGGCGCTCTTACAAACGCCGGAGGACGTTTCTCGAAGCACCGGGTTGCTGTTTGCAGAGACCGGAAGCTCCACTGTTTTTTATCCGCCAGTGAGCCTCCTCGTCGTTTTAGCAACGATGGCCAGCGCCGCGGCGAAACCAGCGCCCAAAATAGTCTCTAAATCCTCTGCGGGAGGCACCGGGGCAGCGGGGGTCAGTGGCGGACCCCCGATAATGCCCCTCGCCTCTCCGCTCATGGGGAAAAAGAAGAAGCCGTTTCTGGGGATGCCCGCTCCGCTTGGATACGTTCCCGGTCTCGGCAGAGGGTGAGCTACCTAGCTAGCCTCGCTCTTTAGCTAAGCAAGCTAAGTTGTGTCTGTTAGATTAAGTTGCAGATATAGCAAACTGTTGAGCAAACACATCGTTACAACCCTAACTAACTCCTACCCTCCATCATCAGTTGTTGCACTGATTTGGTATATTTTTGTTTTTTTGCTGTTGTTAAATAAGCTCAAAAGTAACAGTCAGTTATTCTAAATGGTAATCTAAATAAAAATTACTTTTGTGTTATCACACTGACTTTTTAAAGGGATGTTGAAGACTGCTGATAATTGGATGGCAGTAAACCTTATTTCACATAATGACGTAAAATGGAAATTTGTGTTACCATTAATGCTGTCAGGTTCAGAATGCTTGTAGTTTAGCATGGTGTGTTAGGAGTTTGTGGGCCTGATAATATGAAGCCAGATACTTCCAGACTTGTATAAAGGTGATAAATCATTTTGTGACCAAACGTGGGTTAGCCAGCTTGTGCATACTGTCATCGAATTGAACTATAATCTCAGGTCTAAATAATAAAAATAGCACCTCCTCCCCAACAGCAGCAGTACACTGACACAATGGAAATATGTGTAAAACATACAGATGACATACACAGTGTACACTGCACTTTAGATTTACAATCTCTTAACTCTTTAATAATTATGACTCTTTCTTTCCTTCTATTTTTATGGAATGATTTTAGCATATTTTGTTGTTATTGTACATACTTGTGAATCAGTCACGTATTTAACTGCCCATACTGTATGGTGACAAATAAAAACTTGTGTTTCTCTTGAATCAGTTTGCTGCTAATAGAGTTGAAAGTGAAACCTGTGCACATCACTGGTTTAGATGTCTGAAAAGCCAGCATGATCTAATGTCTCAATCATAAATTATTATAAACAATGCATGTAATTGTAGGTGTGTTTGTCTTGTGCATATGCATGAAGTTGAACATTTCAGGGCATGCTTTTTGCAAGACTGCGTTGAATTCTGTAGTAACTAAATGAATGTCTTTTCTTCAGTGCTACTGGTTTCACCACCCGATCTGATATTGGTCCTGCTCGTGATGCTAATGATCCAGTGGATGATCGACATGCACCCCCGGGAAAGAGGACAGTTGGGGACCAAATGAAAAAGAACCAGGATGATGATGATGAAGATCTTAACGATACAAACTATGATGAGGTGCCTATGATTAGATTATCTGTAGCTGTGTTTTGATGTTTGTCAATTCGTCCTGTAATCAATTCAAAGCCGACTAAACAAAAAAACTTCTTATTTGATGAGCAGCCATTCTAATCTTATGTTCCTGTTTATTTTCTTGTAGTTTAATGGCTATGCAGGCAGTCTGTTCTCCAGTGGACCCTATGAGAAAGATGACGAAGAAGCCGATGCTATTTATGCCGCACTGGACAAGAGGATGGATGAAAGACGCAAAGAAAGAAGGTTACAATGAAAATTGATATAATTACCTCAATTACGTTGCAACATAACTTGGATTTGATGTTGCATTTGAGTGTTACTTATGTGCCATTGTTGTCTGTGAGTCTTTAGGGAGCTGAGAGAAAAGGAAGAGATTGAAAAATACCGTATGGAGCGACCTAAAATCCAGCAGCAGTTCTCAGATCTAAAGGTAAGAAATTGCACATGATCTGCCAAACTGTTGCCTTTCTTTTCCACCTTTGATCACATGAAACATTTCTCCATTGCCCTCTTCCTGCACTTTGAACATTTTTAATTAATTTTGAAATGGAAAAACTTTATTGCCAGTTGTACTGACTAATAAATGTTACTATGAAGTTAAGTTATTTTTATAGTCTCTGGATTGTCACTTACAACAATATAAATTCCAAAGCCTTATTTGGAAAAGCAAAAGTCAAAAAATGTAAAAGTAGTTATAATCAAAAATACAATGCAAATATGTGCTGACAGTATAGCTTATAGTGTGCAAAACAGGAGTGAACTGTGCAAACTTGCCACGGTTAACATCTTATGTTTATAGCAGTATCAGTGACACAGCAGTCACTATTGTTTTGTGCAGTCTGTTATACCTGAGTAACTGGACTGGATGTTATTGCGATCTGTCATGTATTCTGTAATCGAAAAAGAACGCATAAAGGAAAAGTGTGGTTTCTGTGACTGTGAGCGTTTTGTCAACTATTTACACATACCACAGAAGGAATCAAGTTTTATTTAAAGATAGCTCTGTAAATGCAACCCAAAGTATATTTGAGGATTTTGTGTCGGTTTTTCTGCAGACCTAAAGTGATTGTGAATTGGGCTGTAAGAGTTTTCATAGTGTTGCTGAGCTACAACTGACCACTATGAATACGAAACTGAATGCACCTTCTGAGTAGACACAGATGGAACTCTAGAGCTGCTGCTGCTGCTGCTGCTGCTGCTGTGTTAATTTGCTGCTCTTTCTGCACATTCTTTTACACATTGTGTTGAAATCTTTGAGTTTTCTTGAGCCCACCTGCAGTCTGTTTGAAAGAAGGTGTCCCATTTTTGGGAATGCTGTTCCTTTGGTTTTTTTCCTGTTCTTATGACCTACTGCAGGGAGTTACGCTCCTTAGCAATGCTGTTTTAATACCACACTGTCTTGCTATTTGTAAGTACACTTAGAAGAGTGCACATGTTTATGAGCATCTTGGGGGACATGTTGAATTTTGTTAGTTGCCTGAACATGGTTGTTAGTTGGTTTATATTTTGCCTTCTTAGCACATAATCATGAATAGAAATTTCAACAACATTGCTGACATTCCGAGCTGACTCACATTTCTGCTTCATCTTTTTTATTATTAAAACTCTCCTCACAGAGAAAGTTGGCAGAGGTGTCAGAGGAGGAGTGGCTGAGCATCCCTGAAGTGGGAGATGCCAGGAACAAACGCCAGAGGAACCCCCGATATGAGAAGCTCACCCCAGTCCCTGACAGCTTCTTCTCTAAACACCTGCAGACCGGAGAGAACCACACCACCGTGGACCCTTTGCAAGGAGTCAGTATATTTTCAAATACAAATATCTTTTGTCCACATAAAAGCACATATCTCTGAACATCATGGTGTAGTTTCAGTCTGCCCCACCAGGAGTCAGGATATCTCACTGCAAAGAAGCAAATCACTTCACTTCACCTTATGCAGTGTGCCAGTGCTTATTTGTCATGCAGCATGTCATCTAAGTGGACCTTCACTTTACAACTGAGAACAGAAACATATTGTTGCTCACATTGATCACATGGCCTCTGTTGTTTAGAATACAGTTAAATAAGTTAACATGATTGTTCTGCCATACAAACAGTATGCACCACTGCTAAGTTGAATTAAAAGCAAATAGAGATATAGACTGTTGATTAAACAGCTGGTAATTTTTGACATCCATGCATTACATTTTCAAATTTGACATACTATGATTAGACTCTGCTACTTTTCTGTCTGCTGCAGCTGAAAGCCACTGTTCAGTTTTAAAGGAATTTTCACTTGTATCATTTACAGTGGTGAAAAAAGTGCTATGGTTTCATAAGCTGTTTAAACATGCTGTAGCAAAATTGTCATGATGTCAGATGATAATGCTAATCTCTATTATCATTGTTTCCTGTCTCTACTAGCTGGGAGGCCTGAACACACCTTACCCAGGAAGCATGACCCCTGGTCTGATGACACCAGGGACAGGAGAGCTGGATATGAGGAAAATCGGTCAGGCCAGGAATACACTGATGGATATGAGGCTCAGTCAGGTAACTGATACTTCACCCTAAGCTATTTTCACTTGTCCTTTTTCTATCATACATACTCTGCTGTCTCTGTTATCTTGACTTGCAGGATTTATTTGTAATCTCTCCTGTGTTTGCCTGTTATCTGTGTTCAGGTGTCTGACTCAGTGAGCGGACAGACAGTTGTGGATCCCAAGGGTTATCTGACAGATCTCAACTCCATGATCCCCACTCATGGAGGAGACATCAGGTAGAGACACGCTGGCGGCATGTGGTGTTCAAGTATATCTGTGTACAATAACTTGTAGTCTGTGTGTGTGTGTCTGATGATTTATTTTTGGCTCTTCATGTCCAGTGACATCAAGAAGGCTCGTCTGCTGCTGAAATCAGTGAGGGAGACCAATCCCCATCACCCACCTGCTTGGATTGCCTCTGCCAGGCTGGAGGAGGTCACTGGCAAACTTCAGGTGGCCAGGAACCTGATCATGAAAGGCACAGAGATGTGTCCTAAGGTAACTGATGTTGGACAGTCCAGAAAATCTGAGGCCTAATGACGCATGGTTGTCGGAATGTTTGTTGGTTTGTTTGCACAAATTTAACCTGTTATCTCTAATATTATATTTTCTTGGATGCTGTATTGTAACAGGCATTTCAGTTTGCATTGCTATTATATTACTACTGGACTCAGTTGCAAATTGGGAAAATAGTCTCCCTGTTCCTATACAAGTATAAAAAGGATTCCTCTGTTAATATGTATTACTCTCTGCCAACCAGAGTGAGGATGTGTGGCTTGAAGCAGCCAGGCTCCAACCTGGTGACACAGCTAAAGCTGTGGTAGCTCAGGCTGTTCGCCACCTGCCACAGTCTGTCCGCATTTACATCAGAGCTGCAGAGCTGGAGACGGATGTCAGAGCAAAGAAACGAGTCCTCAGGAAGGGTAAGGCTTTCATGTATCACTTGAAATGGCTGAAATTAAGCTTAGAATCATGTGTATTCATTGTTATGTGTATCGCTAAAAGAAACTTGCTTTTCTTATGAGCAGAGGATAACATGCCTTCCCAACAGTGCATATTGTGAATGAATATGCAATGATTTTCCTTCCAAAAGGGAACTCCTAATTTCTGCAGGGCTGAAATTCAAGACCAGTCTGAATCTGTTCATCATCTCATAAAAACATCCTCTTAGAGCTATTTAGTCCATGCGCACATTAGATTATATTGCATAAAGGATTTCATCAGGGTTACATTTAGCAGCTGTGGTTCTGGCTTTCTCGTAAAAGCCAGACACCCTATTTAACCATGGTGTCAATGCCCTAACATACACATGCACACACACACACACACACACACACACACCCCAGTATTTCCCAGCAGCATACCGCACTGACAGAGATGGATGTGGAGCTTCCTCTGAGGAAGAGCTCTCTCTGTCTCTACATGTTCAGTTCCCTCTGCTCTACTTTTCTCCATTACATGTACTACACTCTGTCTTCCCTGCCAATGCTATTAAACTTTACTATCAATGCACTGCTGATCTGTTAAGTGTTTTTTGTTGTTGTTGTATTTTTTTGATTTTGTGTTCACTTTCCTTTTTTTACAATTTAGATGTGTTACCATAGTTGCTCTGTTTATAATTAGCATGTACATATTGTCTCTGTTGCGCTTGTGTTGTGACTGTAATATATTTTGTTGCAACACCTGGTAATGTACTGTATGTCACTCTAAATGAGAATTGCCAGGGAAATGACTTAACAGTTGTTTGTTGTCCATATAGCCCTCGAAAATGTATCAAAGTCAGTTCGACTGTGGAAGACAGCTGTTGAGCTGGAGGAACCAGAGGATGCCAGGATCATGCTTAGCAGAGCTGTGGAGTGTTGCCCTACAAGTGTGGAGGTACAGTGGCATTTGATACATTATTTCTCAACATGAAATATTGTGTGTAGCGTGTGTGTGTGTGTATTATGCAACTTATGGACATTTGCATTTATCTTAATATCAAACAATTTTGTCCTCTCTAGCTGTGGCTGGCACTGGCCCGGTTAGAAACATATGAGAACGCTCGTCGTGTTTTGAACAAAGCTCGCGAGAATATTCCCACTGATCGTCACATCTGGATCACTGCTGCAAAGTTGGAGGAGGCCAATGGCAACACTCAGATGGTAGACAAGATCATTGACAGAGCCATCACTTCTCTACGTGCGAACGGTGTGGAGATCAACAGAGAACAGTGGATACAGGTGTGTTCCCGTGGCTTTGTGGTTTCTCTGATACAAAGAGGCAGAGAGCAGGATCTCCAGCGGTTTATGGCAGACAGAAGCTTTTTGCACTGAGTAAATACTTGTCTTCCCTGAGGTCATATGAAATGAATACAAATAGCTGTCCCTATTGGAAATGACAGCAACATCCCTCGAGCTGGCCATCTACATGCTGAAAGTGGCTAGTTTTGACTAAGATTAGTATCATGCAGTCAGGCTTATCTGCTCTTTTTTTGTTTTGTTTTGTGTTTTCCTGAATTAGTACCATTTAATAAGTACCATCACTTCATCATGGACTTAGCCCTGCCCAAGATGACTGTGATTAGTTCAGATATACAGACACACCCACAGCATTTTTTTCTTTATAGCAGAATGATAAAGACTAGCAGCCAGACCATTTTACAGTGCTGACAGTGCTATGGACAAAGGTTTGGCTATGCAAACCTAAATGAAGAGTGAATTGCGAGACATGCACTTAAAATGCACTTGTTTTCTCTCCTCGCCATGTTTGATGTCAGTAAAATTAGGTTGATGCACTAGCTTGCATTGCATCAGTCTCTACTAAAAGTTGTGTATCTTGCTAACCTTGCTGGGCAGTGCATCTCCTGGTCTGTCTGTGTCTTGTCTGCTTGCAGCCACTTCCAGGGTTGGGTTCTGTGACTTTTTTCCTTACAAATGTGAGATTGAAATACAACTACATGTATGAATAATCCTGTAATTATATATTGCAAAATTGAGTAACTGTGCCTTTAAACCTTAGTGTTGAAGGAGTATAGAGTGCGTCCTTTGTTTGACGGCTTAGATAGCATGCCAGCATACTTTGGCAAAGTGACCTCATGTTATTTCATGTGGATGCAACAGAATGCAAGCCAGCACTGTGACTGACATTTTATTCATGGTTATTTTGCAATCATAGGCTTTCACTGAAATCACTACACTGTTTGTTTTTTGTCGTTTTTTTTTTTTTTTTGGCTACCTGACTTTTTCCTACCTTTGGCAAAGTTTATGGTTATTGTGAAAGGTTTATCGACGCCATTTGCCAGTACATCAGCACAAGTTAAAATGAATTGATTTCTCCTGTCGGGTTTACAAAATAATAGTTTAATTCAATAAATAATGACCATGACCTATTTTTTAAAATGTGAAGTATAAAAATGTAAGGAGCATTCAAGGTGAGCACCCGCAGCAAGAGTCTGATGACAATGCAAGACTCCCCAGGAAAGACTTATATCCACACCCTCTCAGGTGTGGACAGGGAAGACAGTGAAGCTTGTGCACCATCCCAAAACTCGTGCATTGCCACTGCAAGACCAGAACATTACAAAGGGGCATAACAGTCAGTCAGTAACTGAGGTTCATACAGGGATTTCTAGTCTCAGTGGCAGAAGACATTTTTTAGTAACATCAGGTGTTTAAATATTTACATGTAAATGCCTTTATCATTCCATTGAAATTGCTGCCTTAAATAATGGTGTCAGTAGTTCATGTCTTTATTTATAACATTCTTCTTCTTTACACCCAGTCTCTTTGCTCCTAAATGTTCTTGTCCTGCAGGATGCAGAAGAGTGTGACAAAGCAGGGAGTGTGGCCACTTGCCAGGCTGTGATAAGAGCCGTTATAGGGATTGGCATTGAGGAGGAGGACCGCAAACATACCTGGATGGAGGACGCTGAGAGTGTGAGTGTAGATAGAACACTTTTTGACAATGGGCCACATTCAAATGTTAACGCCTAAGGCGGTTATATACATAATCATTTGCTGTCAAAGTTGACCTTAATTTTGTGATATTTATTTGTTATGCTTCAGTGTGTTGCCCATGGAGCGTTGGAGTGTGCCAGGGCCATCTATGCCCATGCTCTGCAGGTCTTCCCCAGTAAAAAAAGTGTCTGGCTCAGAGCTGCCTACTTCGAGAAAAATCATGGCACCAGGTGACCAGCGTTGGTTTCTAAACAAAATAACCAGTAGTAGTCAAAAGATTAGTTATACACAGTAGTACTGCACATCTTTATCTGTTACTGTTTTAATTCATCACTATACTTAATGTTCTTGTTTTCCCCACTTACCTCTTGTGCACTTTATCAACTGCCACTGTGCTCCTCCTATCCATTACTCTTCCACCTCTCAGAGAGTCTTTGGAGGCCCTGCTCCAGAGGGCTGTGGCTCACTGTCCCAAAGCAGAGGTCCTGTGGCTAATGGGTGCCAAGTCCAAGTGGCTGGCTGAGGATGTGCCAGCAGCTAGAAGTATCCTCGCTCTGGCTTTCCAGGTATAATGCAATCATGCAACACTAGTATGTGACATACTGTAGTAATCTATGTATACTTGTGTCTAATTCACCTTTCCTCTGCTTCTTCCCTTCTTATCCACCTGTTGTCTGTCCCTTTTCTTTTTGTTTTCCTAGGCTAATCCTAACAGTGAAGAGATTTGGCTTGCTGCCGTCAAACTGGAGTCTGAGAATAATGAGTATGAAAGGGCCCGTCGACTGCTGGCAAAAGCCCGCAGCAGCGCACCAACAGCCAGGGTGAGTCTGTGAGAGAGAATTTAGGACATCGACAGAGATTTCCCAATTACAAATTCTCATGAGGGCTACTCTGTAGAAAAGTAGTTTAAACTTGAAAACTGGTCTTTCCATTCAGGTTGCAAAGTTAGAGTGCCGAACTTTTACATATGAATTAACATCTGTTACATTTAAGCCTTTGCCAAACGGACTCCCACAATGTTAATTAAGCCTACCAAGCAGCTGGTTAAATCTGTATTTCACAGTATACTGGAGTTGTAAATCTGCTTTCTGTAGCAACATTTCCATGCTGGCGCACTGGTAACGATGTGTTTTACATCAACAAGCAATATCTGGAGTGCCAGAGCTGAAGAAGGCAGCAACAGAAACCAAGTATGGTGGAAAAATCTAGGAAGCAACCAAGAAAAGTGTCTGATGCTCTAGAAAAAAAAGAAAGTTGACTTTCAGAGGAACACAAAAGGTCTGCACTGCGGGTTTCATGTGTCAGTGTTTGCAAGTGAACACCTTCATCTAACTGGTTTTTATCTGTGAATTATTTATTTTCATTATAGCGCTTGTGTCCCTGTGTGCAAATGTTCCACCAAAACAATGACTATTTTGCGGCAACACTGAAGTTGCATCTTTTTCTTCTCCTCCCCTTGACAACTATGTATTTTTAAGAAACACAAAAAAGTCAGTGTTTTTTTTCCTTCAAATGACAGAATGATAGTGTGCTGCAGAATAGGCTGGCAAAGCGTGACTTGTACAGGGATAGATTTCCTGTGTATTGAAGCAGTTCAGTCCTTTTGTTCTCTAACTAACTCTCCATGGCCTTTTGTACCAGCATGTAGTGTTTTTCATTAAGTAACGTTAGCATTTATGGAGCTGTGGCCCATGTTTAATGGGTGACTTGATTATCAGGTTTTATTCTTTTCCATGTTAAAGTGTTTAATAGTAAGTTAACTGTGCGTTGTCCCTGAGGTGGTTTCTACAACCTTTCTGTCTTTATCAGGTTCAGACTTGCAAGATTTCTACACCTCTAAACAGTCAGCACCCCTCCGGTTGACAGATGCTGTCAGCCATGCTGTTAAACATTCAGTCTGTCTATCAGACATTCAAACACTCCCTTTTGTTGTCTGTGTTGTATGCTGATGGATATGATCAAGAGAGCCTGCTTTAATGATGGCTGTACTGATTGTCCTGTCAGATATTTCAGTGTGGTGTTAATGAAGCAGTTAAGCATTAGGCATTTAGGCTATGCCCTAGGAAGTTGGTATTTGATATATTTGAAAACTGGAAAGTTATTTGCATTGCATACAGTGGCTACAATACAAGTATTTTCAATTATTTGCCAATATTATTTCATGTCAAGTATAGTACAAGGCCAGGAGAATTTAAAGGAGGAGTTCATGAGTTCATGTATGTATGTTTCTGTCTGAACTGCTAGTGTGTTTATTTATAATCTAAACAGGTATTTATGAAGTCAGTAAAGCTGGAATGGGTATTAGGAAACATAGAAGCTGCCCAAGAATTGTGCACCGAGGCCCTGAAACACTACGAGGACTTTCCCAAGCTTTGGATGATGCGAGGCCAGATTGAGGAGCAGTGTGAAAATATGGACAAGGCCAGAGAGGCCTATAACCAAGGGGTAAGGTGGAGGGATGTTTGGGGCACAGGTTTGTTTAACTGTTGAATTACCTAGGGCTCTAAGGAATTTGATTTTTAAGTACATTTTGGTCATATTTGTTTTTGTTAGAAATGATTATCATAATACTTGGAATAAGTGGTTATTACCTTTATTTTTTTCTGTAGTTGAAAAAGTGTCCCCACTCGGTGCCTCTGTGGTTGTTGCTGTCTCGTCTTGAAGAGAGAGTCGGACAGCTGACCAGAGCCAGAGCAATCCTGGAGAAGGCACGACTTAAAAACCCCCAGAGCCCCGAGCTATGGTGAGAAAATGCTCAACAAAGAAAGTGCGGCATGCCACTTGAATGCAAAGGAAGGAGTTTTAGCTTGACACATTTACACAAATTTACCACATCTGTGTAAAAACACATGGAAAGTTTTGCTCTCAACTCAAATTAAGAACAAAAAATGATGAAATAAAACAGTCAAATATGTAACTGTGTGCATCTAAAATGTTCTGTATGTGACCATGTTAACCAGGTTGGAATCAGTGAGACTGGAGTTCCGGGCTGGACTAAAGAACATCTCCAACACATTAATGGCCAAAGCCCTACAGGAGTGCCCAAATTCAGGTGAACTTACAGTGGTGCTTGAAAATTTGTGCGACCTTTAGAATCTTCTATGTTTCTGCAAAAACAACATCAGATTTTCACAGTAGTTCTTAAAGTAGGTAAAGAAAATCCAGTTAAAGAGATAAGACAAAAGTCACACTTAATCATTTATTATGTGAGGAAAATATTACATATCTGTGAGTTGCAGAAGTATAGGAACTTTTGCTTTGAGTACTGGGTTTTGTTGGATTATAGTCAAGACTTGACTCAACCCTTCAACACTGTCTTTATTATTCTACTTTAGCAGGACAGCTTGTGTGCTTCAGGGTGTTCTCTTGCTGCATGACTCATTTTCTTTTGAGATTTAGTTTATAGACAGACATCCTGACATTTTACTTTGGAATTCGCTGGTGTGATACAGAATTAAGTGTTCATTTAATGATGGTTAGACATCTAGGCACAGATGCAGCAAAACAGAATCAAGTCTTGCTGGACTACACTGTTTTGTTTGTTACAAAATTGCTATTCATTTAAACCAGAAAGTTCAGTTTTGATCTAATTTGTTCGCAGAACTTTTTCCAATAGTCTTATGGCTTGTCCACATGATCTTTATCAAACTGCAGACAGGCACTAGTGTTCTTTTTGAAGAGCAGCGGCTTTTTCCTTGCTAACCTGCCATGCACACTGCGATTGCCCAATTTTCTCCTAATGGTGGACTTGTGAACATTAGCCCATGTGAGAATGAGGTCTTCTTTGTGTAGAAGTTACTCTGAGTTATTTCGAGACCTCACAAAATATGCTGCTGAAGTGGTCTTTTTGGTGGCTCACTCCTGTTGAGTGTAATATTGGTATATATTATAGGATGTCTGCAGGTGATTTCAAGTATTTGAAAATCATTACAGTATGGCAGGCTTTACGTTTAAGTCAAAAAATACCTTAAAATTATATTTATGAATTTCACTATAGACCTCTTAGAAAAGTTTTTTGTCCGCCTCTGAACTGATTCATATCTTTAGTAGCAGTTTTTTTGAAGCTATAACAAACATAATGTTTACGTGAATGCAGGGAAACATTCAGGTTATATTCCTGCATTAAACAGGCTTCGGCCACATTTGAAAAAAATGAATCTCTCCATTAATCTTTATATATTTGAAATCTAAGCAGATCAAATATCAACAGATACAGTGCCGCCTTTTTATTCAAGAAAATTAAAATGTATCACACGAATTACACTGAAACAAAATTATGTGTTAAGATTAAATTTTTACCTATTGTCTGGGGTTGCAGATTGGACTATAATAGACAAAAGTATATGTTGTTGAAGTTGCCTGTTTCAGAGACTCAGATTCTCAATTGGCTGCACTTCCATTTTCTTTCTACAAAGGTATCCTGTGGGCTGAGGCAGTGTTCTTGGAGGCCAGGCCCCAGAGGAAGACCAAGAGTGTGGACGCTTTGAAGAAGTGTGAACATGATCCCCATGTCTTGCTCGCTGTCGCCAAGTAAGACTACATCTCACTGTTTCGCTCTTCATCTTTGTAATAAGCTCTACTCTCAGTGATAATCAGTATTATTTAAAAAATCTTCATAGTTCTGATTTTACGGTATATTCAGCAGACCTCTGGGTATGAGACTATTTTGTGTTTTTTACATGTAATCTTCTGTATATCTCAGATTGTTCTGGAGTGAGAGGAAGATCACCAAAGCCAGGGAGTGGTTCCTTCGGACAGTGAAGATTGAGCCAGACCTGGGAGATGCTTGGGCTCTTTTCTACAAGTTTGAGCTACAGCATGGCACAGAAGTAAGGATCTAATGTCTGGATTTGTGCAGCATTGTCAGTGATCACATCTACTTGATAGCTAAATGCATTATTAAACTATTCACAATGTGAATTTAACACAATTAGCAAATGCATTCTTTAGTCAGGTGCAAGTTCTCTTAAGTTCTCCTCCAGCTCCGACTTCTTGCTGTTAGCATTAGCCATCCCATTCGCTAGCCATACATAACAGAAGTGACAGCAGGAGAAGAAGTAAATAAAGGCTGGGGCCTGGGTTTGCAGTGATACTGGCCTTTTTAATTTTTCTTTGATCTGCCCTGATCCTGTTGTGATTAGGAAATCCTTATTTTTTTATGGGTCTCAGAGATTATGTGTTACATACAGATGTTGTTTTGTTCCATACATGATTGCTTTTCACTCCCAGTGACTCCCAAAATCAGTGTGTTTTCTTAGTCTGTGTATTGTATTGTGGGTTTCTAACCTTTCTGTTCTGCATCTATCAGGAACAGCAGGAAGAGGTGCGAAAGCGTTGTGAGAACGCTGAGCCTCGTCATGGAGAGCTGTGGTGTGCCGAGTCCAAACACGTCTTGAACTGGCAGAAGAAAACAGGAGAGATCTTAGCGCAGGTAGCCAGCAAGATTAAGAACACATTCTGAGACTGAGGAAATTTGGACTGAAAACACCTGGAGAACTCTGGCAGTCACCAGTCTAGCAGGGAACAGCCTTGGACATGCTTTTTCTCCACCAGGACTTGCCCATCATTGGCAGATACAAAGTATTCATACAATCCCATCCCACTTTCATGTTTCATTATTTTACAAATTCAATTGATTTCTCATACTTATCAACAGAAAATGGGGATTTAATGTCAAAGTGAAAACATGCCTCTTCACATAGAGTGACTCATCATCCACTTTTAGTGAATATGCAGTAACAACATCTTTGATAGCCATTATAACATAGTCTTTATGGACATTTAATTTTATGGTCCCAGGTTGCACAGGGACCATCAGTGAACTCCAGTTTTCAAGTCTTAAGATGAATTAAGGTCTAGCTGAGCCACTTCAGAACGTTTCAAGCCATTTCTACGTAGGCTTAGCTTTTATTTTTAAGTTTTTGTCTTGTGAAGTAAACCTTATCCCAAGTCAAGCTGAAGATTGCTGTAAGACGTCCTTTTGGATTTCATTGTATTTCGCCTAGAGCATAATGCTGCTATCATCATGCACGATGCTGGAGATGGGGTGTTTCTGGCAAAGCGGCTTGTTACTTTGTTGCCCAAATATCTAGTTTAGTATGATGATCTCCCACTTTGTTTCAGTCTTCTGCTTGCCCTCTGGCAGACATTGAATTGTTTCTCTTTGCAACTCTGCCATAAAACTGCACCTGATTAAATTACCTAAGCAGCTATTGTTTTGTGCGCAATCCTGCTCTGAATCATTAAACAAAAAGACACCCATTCTAGTGAAGTGTTGGCTTAATTCATTAACTCCTGTATCATCTTCTTAGCACATTTATGAAGGCAAACTGTTGATTATGTCATAGAGTATGTTTCTCTCATTACACTGGATGTATGCACTGTCTCCCATCTTTACCGTGAAACTCTATTTCTTCCAAAGTTATACCATGAACCACACCACTGAATGTCTGAGGAGCCTGGGGCTTATTCAGCATCTTCTGACTTTTAATGTTCAGTATCACAGATTTATTTAGAAGGTTCCTTTGAGTGCTGAAGTTAGCGTACAGATGTATTTTGGCTATGCTTCTTCCGTACACGTCAGATAGTTGCATGGCCAAACAAAAATGGGGCTTGAGGTACATGAGGTGGCAGAATCCCTGGTAGCTGACAAACACAGTAGCAGGTCATGTAGATGCTGTCATAACATGGTTGTGAAGGAGAATAAAATATTAAGAAGGGCAACATTATGCATCTGTCATTTCCAGTCTGGTTGTTTTGACGAGCTGTTGGTGTTTTGTTTACTTGCTGCAAGCTGTTGATTCAGGCTGTCATTGGTGGGCTGACGCAGTGTTAAGTGCTGATCTGTTATGTATTATATTTAATAAATTGCACTGTATTGGTCATGATTAGGGGCTTTGGCACACAAGTGATTTCCATAAGACAAATAAAGTTAATCCTGATAATTGCAATAACTATTATAGAATATGGGGCTGCACAGTGGCTCGGTGGTTAGCAGCATCGCCTCACAGCTAGAAGATCCCTGGTTCACGTCCTGGTTAGGACGCCTGGGATCTTTCTGTGTGGAGTTTGCATGTTCTCGCTGTGCATCCGTGGGTTCTCACCGGCTTCCTCCCACAGTCCAAAAACATGCTGAGGTTAATTGATTATTCTAAATTGTCCGTAGGTGTGAATGAGAGTGTGCTTGTTTGTCTCTATATGCAGCCCTGTGATAGACTGGCGACGTGTTCAGGGTGTCCCCTGCCTTTGCCCTGAGTCGACTGGGATAGGCTCCAGCCCCCCTACGACCCTACAGAGGATTAAGCGGTGTATAGATAATGGATGGATGGACTGTAGAATATATCATAGAAAGGGACGTTAAAGTTGCAGCTGAATCTAAATTTCTGTTGTTTTCACTTTGACATTAATGTTTTCTGCTTATTACTATCAAAATTCTAATTTCAGTCATTTTGCCCATTAGACTTGTTAAATATAAAGGAAAGAAAGTGAATACTTTGAACAGGCATTGTAAGAGAGGAATACACAAAACACATGTTTGTTCCACCTTTAGGCACCAAGTGATCAGTTACTTTCATCTGTAATTGTGTTTATTGAAAACACCACATTTTTAAGGAACATTTTGTTTTTGTCTCGTCCCCATGGTTGTATTGGAAGTCCAGATTTGGCTACGTCTGTTCAACAAGATGTGACAGTGTATATAAACTCTTTGCGAGGTGCTATTACATGATTTCTCATGTTGTAGTGATGATTTCACCTTTTGTACTAGCTTGCTTGAAATGTGTTTAAAATACTTTGCAGTCATCCAATAAACAAGTAATAAAATGCACTGCACCACTCCCTGTTTCTCCCAAACAAGTAGCATTATAAGACGTTAGCTGCGATTTAAATGTCAGCTCTAATTCTGAGTCTTTTTGTGGTTTATGCTTTCCCAGACCTTTCAGTCCAAGGGGTTGTAACTGCACTCACCCTCCCATGAATTTCCCATGCAGGGTCAGCATTATGGTTGCTCTCTGTGGGATTTCATTGTGCGTTTTTTTGTTTGGGCTTTTAGCAAATTAGGATCACTGCATGCTGGACTATTTCCAACATCCTAACTATTATAAAACAGTTAAAACTCCACTGAGTCAACACTACTCCTCGGTGTCACGTCTTTCCAGCGAAACCGAAAGGATGGAGGCAAATGATTGATTGCAGAAATTTTCCTTTGACTTGATGGGACTGGAGTTTGGTGAAATCCTAAGCCCAGCGTCAGCAGCGCATGACGGGGAAGGAAATAGGAGCAGCAGTCAGTTTGGTGATGTTGGAAACCACGGAGCGCCACAGCTAAAGTCTATCCACCGAAGCATTAACGTCTCCACTCGAGGAAGTGCAGACATACTTAAGACGAAAAGAAAGTCTGGATACAATGAGCGCAGCCAGATCAGGAATAACTCCTCGGGCCTCCCTGTCACAGATGGGTTTGCTCGTCTGAGGATCCTGCAGAACATGATAAATGGTAAGTGCGGCTTTAACGCATCGTGCGTACTTACGCAACAGACGATCGGCGCCGCTGATGATGATGAAAACTTCACTGCAGTATATTAAATTTGAGTGTTTGGTCATAATGCCATCTGATAAAAATGGCTGACAGATTATTTAACTCACCTTTGCGTCCTCCAGCTGGAGCCAACTGATGAAACCTCATGTTGAGTGGACAGTTTCCTCACAGTGTGTTCCAACACCTCTTTCTTTCGTAGTGTCTGACCGGATCTCTACTCCGCAGCGTCCTGGTAGTTCTCTTGTTGGCCAGCTCTTGTGGTAAGCGTAGATGTAACTATAAAGAAATCCTGAGCTCCTACAGAGAAGTCATCTTCGTTGAACTGCAGAATCTGGTATGACGATAACACCATGCGATTATATCTCACTTTATAAAAGACAGAGTTGTTATTTTTACTGCTGCAGTCTTGAAGTTGTATTCTACCAGTATTAAAACAGGTTTTGTGCCTAAAACTGATGTTAAAGTTGCTTTTACCTGGATCAAACAGCCATAATGTATATATACACAGAATTTATGTCTGTGGTTACAGCAAAAGTATGTTGTTTTTACCGTTCAGGCTACATGTATGTAGTTTGTCTAATATCCTTGTTTCGGCTCTAACTGACATGATTTATGCAAATTTTTAATATGTATATAGGCTGATAAAGATTTTACATCTTTTGCAATTTTCCTCTTGGCTATAATTTTTCAAATATAGCCCTAATGAATAACATCAAATAATTTTGAGGCATTAATGACATTTCAGTCACAATGTAAGGACTGCAATCCTTTTAATGCAAGTGTAAAACTGCATTATATGAGTTGAGCTGGTCTTTTAAAACTATTTCAACCTTTAAAAACAACTGGATTGGTTCTAGTCAACAGCACAGAGTATTAAACATAATGCAGAGACAGAATGATGATTGTTATTGTTTTTGGCACAACACTGGCATGAACTATGTTGGTTTATTCCATGCAGTCACAGCTGTTATTAAGAGCTCTGCTTTAATACTCGGTGATAGGCTGCCCTCCAGTGTTTGCTTTGCAAGTAAAGCTTAAGACTCTGTTTTTTTCTCCTTTTTTTAAAATTATCTGCACAAGTAATGTCTTACATAACTCCATGTTTGGCTGTTGTTGTTTTTGTTTTTGCAGAATTTGACAGTTTCCCCTAATACCTCCAAAGAGCGAGACCCTTGTCCTTCTGGAAAGGTACATTGCACTACATTACGTGCACTTTCAGCACCATGGACAGGGTAATGTGAGTGAACCTGTCACATAATCAGCCTGTTTAGCTGTGTCACATTTAAGATTGGGCAAATACAGGGAAGGATTTTTCCAGAAGGCAGTTACGAAGAGTGGATTCAACTTGCTGTATAGGAATACAATTGACAGATGTGCCAGATGAGCCATTTCAAATATTGTCTCACTCCAGGCACATCGCATCTTGGCTTCTATCTATGGTATGACACAGCAGATGCGGTGTCAGAGAGGCGGCAAGCAGCGGTCTGACCTGGAAAAGCCGGTTGAGAGCATGGAGCAGCTCATCAATCACAAGTGCAGTCCTGATTATCTGGTAAGAACCTTAACTACGGCCTTCACTATACACAGGAATGAGCTAAAAATAATTAAATAAATCGCTTTTTCCTCGTTGCATGCTTTCAGGGGAAGAGAGCGTCGTGCACAGATGTCAAGAAAATACGAGGAAAGAAGAGAAAGAGGATCAGGTTAATCAAAGTTATCAAAGCTCTGATCACTTGTTGGCAGAAGCTTCAGAGCGTCTATATGTTACCAAAGTAGGCAGTGTTGTGTCTTCCTGTCGCCTGTAAAGCTGTTCTACGTCCCCCTGAAGACATCAGGTGAATTCCCTGCAACAAACAGAGGACACAGCACTCTGTTTGTATAGCTAAGTTTTAAATCATGGATGTTTACTGTTGTCAAGTTCTCATATTTTTGTGTATTAAAACTTATACCAGCCTTTGCATGTCAGCATTGCTACTTGTTTTATGGAATAGTTTTATAGTAACCACAGATAAGCTAAAAGAATATCCGCAATGCATTCAAATACTTTCAGAATATGCACATTTTCAAGGTCTCTCCTGTTGTAACAGCTGTTATGTTTTGTGTTTGTAAGCCATGTATCTTCGTTCATATGACATGTTGGACTTTGTGCCTCTAATTACACATTTTAAATGTCTGATTTATACAATTTGAACTATGTTTCTTATTATTTGTATCATTATTATTAGTGGGGTTAGAAGTAGTAGTAGAGGCAGTCGTAGTCGTGTTAGTAGTAATAATAGTAGAAGTAGTAGGAGTATTGTTGTTATAGTAATAGTAGAAGTAGTAGTAGTAGCGTTAGAAGTAGTAACAGTAATAGTAGAACTAGTACTAGTAGCAAAAGAAGTAGAAATAATGGTAGTTGCTGTAGTAGTATTAGTGTTAGTAGTAATAGCAGTAGAAGTAGTAGCAGTATTGTTAGCAGTAATAACAGTAGAGGCAGTAGTAGTGTTAGAAGTAGTAGCAGTAATAATGAAAATACTAGTACCAAAAGAAGTAGAAATAATAGTAGATGTAGAAGGTGTATTGTTAGTAGAGATAACAGTAGAGGCAATAGTAGTTGCGTTAGAAGTAGCAGCAGTAATAGTAGAAGTACTAGTAGCAAAAGAAGTAGAAATAATAGTAGTTGCTGTAGTAGTATTGTTAGCAGTAGTAAAAGCAGAGGTATTAGTAGTAGTTGCTGTAGTAGTAATAGTGTAGCAGTAGTAGAAAAAGTAGTAGTATTGTTTGTAGTAGTAACAGTAATAGCAGAAGTATAGTAGAAGGAGTACTGTTAGTAGCAATAACAGTAATAATAGTAGAGACAATAGAAGCAGAGTCGGTAGCTGTAATAGTAAAATTTGTAGTAGTGTTAATAGTAGTAGCAGCAGTAATAGTAGAAGAACTGGTAGCAGAAGAAGTAGCACTTGTAGTTGCAGTAGTAGTAGTGTTAGTGTTAGTAGTAATAATAGTAAAGGTATTAGTAGTAGTAATAGTGTAGCAGTAGTAAAAAATTATTAGTAGTGTTAGCAGTAGTTATAGTAGTAGCAGTAATAGTAGAAGTACTAGTAGCAAAAGAAGTAGTAATACAAGTAGTTGTAGTAGTAGTAGAATTAGTAGTAGTGTTAGTAGTAATAATAGGTATTATTAGTAATAGTGAAACAGTAGTACAAAAAGTAGTAGTAGTGCTTGTGGTAATACAGTAATAGTAGAGGTACTAGCAGAAGAACTCTAGAGTAGAGTAGTCTTAGTAGTAAAAATAGTAGAAGTTGTAGTAGGATTGTTAATAGCAATAACAGTAGAGGTAGCAGTACAAGTGTTAGTAGAGGTAGTAGTGGTAGTAGTAACAGCAGCTGCAGTAGTAGCATTAATAGTAGTGGCAGCAGTAGTGTTAGTATTATTAATAGTAGCAATAGTAGTAGTGGTGGGTTTTTAGCGTAGGTATATATCAACAAGAACAGACCTTTGTGACAAGACAGTATTTACAATATATTTAGCTATTCACATAATCTATGAGCATCAATCAGACAACAGCAGACGTCATCACTGAGGCGGACAAACGAAGGCGGAACTCTTCTAATACGACCCTGTTTCTGCCCGGAGGAAAACATGTGTTACACAACTTCCACTACGCACCAAACGAATTCCTAACGACTGGAAACGTCAGTAGGTAGCGTGAGGTATGTGAGTTACTGTAGCGGTAAAAACGCAATAATACGGAGATATTAGTTTAAAAGCGGGTTTAACGTTACTTTAATGTTTTCTATTCGTTAACTTGTGTAATCTCGCGATGTTTTTTCGGAGACCGATACACTACATTTAGCATCAAAAATCATTCTGTCAGCTGTCGCATATTTCGAGAAAATAATTGTATTTTTATTATCATACTGAATGTTCTGGAGATGAAAAACTCACTTAGTAGGTGAAGTATAGTTGCTGTGTCTTTTGGTTTAATTAAGTTAGTAGGTTTAAGTCGAGTAGCTTGAAAAGGAGTAAACATGGCCAGCAGCAGCAGTGTGGACATGGATCCAGATGTTGCTCGGAGGCTGTTTGAGGAAGGAGCCACCCTGGTGCTGCTGGGTGTTCCTCAGGGCACAGAGTTTGGCATAGACTGCAAGAGTTGGCAGGTGGGTCCTCGCTTCAAGGGTGTAAAGATGATCCCTCCAGGCCTGCACTTCCTCCACTACTGCTCTGTTAACTCACCAAGCTGTGGAGGAGAAATTGGCCCAAAGACAGGCCGCTTCTTCACTCTCAAACCCAGAGAGATCTTACTGGGCAACTGGGATCCCAAAGAGGAAGATCTGGACTTCTCTGCCTCCAAGAATGAAGAAGAGGTGAGCCGCATCCGTGCGACCCTACGAGAGCTGGATCCTTACCTGGGCCCTTATCCCTATGAGGTGATGAGGAAGTGGGTGTCCCTCACTGACCGTATCAGCGAGGAGGTGGCCAATAACCTCCAGCCTCTCTCGGGTCGGATATGTGCCTTTGCTGACGTCATTCCTGAGATTGAGTACAGACACACCAAAGACAGGGCAGAGCAGCCGAGGAATGACACAGCCTGTCAGAGCATGAGGGAGGGACTGGACAGACTCCCCAAGATGAAACAGAGGGAGGGGACAGAGTTGCGCTTCTCTGAAATCCCCAAGAAGTCCTACCCTGATGGGGCAACACCGGCCGAGATCACCCAGTGCAGCATGGACCTGAGTTATGCCCTGGAGACTGTGCTGGAGAAGAACCACAGGCAGAAACCGCTCAACCTGCTAGGTTTGTATTGCGAATATTAGGTCATCAAAATATTCCATTGCTACATTTAATGTGTAAAAACCAAATCTAACCCAATTTAATATGTTCCAGGTGAGCTGCAGTTTTCCTTTGTGTGTTTCCTGATTGGAAATGTTTATGAAGGCTTTGAGCACTGGAAGCGCCTCCTGGCTTTGCTGTGTCGCTCAGAGGAGGCCATGCGGAAGCACAAGGAACTCTATCTGGGGCTGATCGCTGTGCTGTACCACCAGCTCGGAGAAATACCCCCTGACTTCTTTGTTGACATCGTGTCACAGGACAACTTCCTGACCTCCACACTGCAGGTAGATGCATAAAACTAGACTGCACAAATGCTAGGTAAAAAAATGTCAAAGTACATGCAAATGAAAGAAAAGGGTTGTGTCTGTCAGTGAAAGCTTTATAATGAAACACAGACTGAAGAACTAAAGCTTACAAAATTTTATCATCACAGTTCAAGGATAAAGAAAGATTTCAATACTGTGGATTTGTGCGATTATCTTTCATATTATGTGCTTGTGCTTCTGCAACATGTCAAAACCTCTTCTGTTAAAAAGACCTACACTTAAGTCTGAATATTTCAAAGCTATGTCCCTTTTTTTAAGGGGTCTCAGACAAGGAAGGTGTTTTAACTATCTCTACTCATATTACTCAGACTGAAAGGTACTTTTAGGGTGTAATCGAGGCAAGTAATCTCATCTCCACCACAGTTTCAGAGAGCTACAGAGCTGTTCTAACTTGCTTGGAATTACCAGTAGAAAGGAAATGACATGAAAAATAATACATATTCATCGGAAAAGCTTTATTTATTTTGAGAAGCTTTGCTGAGTGCAATATTCTCTTTCTCTGAAACTCCATTTCACACTTACACAGTTCAACACATTACATCTGAAAGCTGCCCAGTGTAATCCTTCTTTAACCTCCAGGCAGCCTTTGTCCCATTGAGTCTTTGATTTATTTAGCAAGTGACAAATTTACCCAAAGAGTGCTTGCTAAATAAGCTTAAATAGCTAAAAGAAAGAACATCTACAACTGTAAAAATGTGATAAGGGGAAAAAACAGCTTTACTGTAACTTCTCAGCATCACAAATAGCTCACATGATATTTTATTATTATTATTATTATTATTATTACATGCTTGTATGTCAAGTAAATCAGGCCAAATGATCTGTGTGACACAAACAAATGCCCGAATCGTGACGAAAAATCCACATCAGCATCAATGCATCACCCCTGTTATTACTGTTTTTCCGGACTTTAACACTTCTGGTAACAAACTATAACATTGTTTGTCTCACTTCTTGGCAGGACTTTTTCCAGTTTGCCAGTGGACCTGGTGTCGACGGCACCCTGTGTAAGAGAGCAGAGAAGTTCAAAGCCCACCTGACCAAGAAGTTCCGCTGGGATTTCGATGCAGACTTGGACGACTGTGCCCCGGTGGTGGTGGAACTGCCTGAAGGTGTTACAGTGGACTGAAACTGTTTGACTGTGGACTCATTGTACAACACAGGGACACAGAAGGAGAGCTGTGAAGTACTTACTGCTGGGCACAAAGGTTCTCAGAAGGCTTGAGGAAACTTGAGCTGCACTCCTCCAAATGACTTCATGCTCTTAGTTTCACTAACACCTGTAGCTCCCCAGCAGGGGAGGGTTGAGGTTACTACATGTGGGGTGCACAATACAATACAATTTTTGACTTGTTATTAAGCAAACATGTTATTTATAAAGTGTTGCGGTCATGGCAGAGCTGCAGTGGAGTAGAGGAGAGTGGTGCCCTCTGGTGGTGATATTCTCAAGCTTAACAAGTGTCACCTTTAAAATGGATCCCTGTGTATTTTTACCATCAGTTCAGTTTGAAAACTGCAATGGTAGCAGTTCTGACCAATGCCAAATACAAACCTGTTATCTCCTACCATATAGTTATGTAATTTTGTACTGTAAACTTCACCTAGAATTATAAAAAGGTCTACATAAGACGTGCAGGGTTTTGTGCGGGGAAACTAAAAGTATAGAGTTTTGGGACTACAGCTGTTATTACTAATAAACTAAATATTGTTATTTGTTGTTTAAGTACTACTTTGTGATGGGAAACTGATCAAAAATGTTGACTAAGCATCTTTTCAAAACTTTCATTTTACTGTGAATTCTCATTTTATTAGAAGCAGCACTTCTGAAACAATATAACTGTATGATATTTCTGTCTGTGTCATACATTTATTATAAGTATGTTTCTCAATCCCTGTCAGGAGAAGCTATCTCTTTTTCCTCCTCTAGATGGCGTACATGGGCTTTTTGTGAAGATTTACAGCTTCCTTAAGATTGTCGTTGTTCAGATGTCTTCGCACAGAAGGAAAAGCTGCTGTTTTTGGTGCTGGAATAGACACAGTAGTAGTAGTAGTAGTAGTAGTTGCTGGTTGGACAATAGATATTGAGCTCAAGAGTGTCAGAGTTAACTAAAGAGGGTTTTTGAGGAACATCAGGAATAACTGAGCTGCAACTACATCCAATCGGTAGCATTATTTATGAGCTTTTTGTGTGCTTGTCCCATCTTTAAATCATGTTGGATGAGGCAGACCTTGTGTTTTCCTGTTGGTCCATCACTCGCTCCTTTCTCTCTTGCCCTTCATGAACCTTTTTTCCCTCCAGCTGGACTTCTCTGCTTCAACATGTCCCGGCTCCACAAACCAATCTATGACCATAAAGCTGATGTGAAAAGGACGAAAGCTATCTAATGCAATAATGTGAATCAATAGAGTCTGGGCCTGTTGATGAAGATCCAAATGCCAATACAAAACATCCATTCTCTTCCCAGAAGACAGATGGTATTGTGAAATGGATGGTAATGGTAGGCTTCATGATGAAAACTCCCCTTTCAGAAAATTTACGTACAACTCGAAAAGAAGATCAATTCTGTATTTGTGGTCCAGTGTGAGACCACTGGGGCCCTTGCATTGGTTGTTATTTTCCTTTAGAATGCAATTAGATGGAGAAAATGGCTTGGAACACATGGTGGAAACATATCACAACACAACATGGGAGGAAATGTACGCTAGTGATTTGTAGATTCATTTTCCTCTCTGGGGGTTGAAACACTCGGCATTGTCAATGAAGACGGTCGCAGAAATGACTCTGCTGGGTTGTCCTTGGCATTCCAACCCTTCTATTAGTGCCGGAATTACAGTGTACAGCCAGTCAGCGGACAACTCGTTAAATGTCCAGCTTTTTCTCCGCCGCATGGACCCCTTCACCCTCAGAGAATGCTCTCCTGCCATGTTCCTGGTATGGCAGTCATTTTCCTTCTAATCTTCCTTATTTGTTTTGTTTGGTGCGGCCACCCTCGGGAGTGAAATGCACTGGGAAACAGGCCGCGTTGATTGTGCAGAACCTCAAAGCCTAGCAGGCCCTGTCAGTCACGGTGGAGCTCCATTAGATGTGAGCTGGCCATTTCCACGGGGCTTGCAGGCTGCTCACTCTGCCAGTGTAAACACAGGCCCCTCTGTTTCTTTCTCAGTCACTCACCCGCTCTCCTCCCTTTTTACGGCAGCAGCGATGATGGAGGTTAGTGTGTGTGACTACTTGGCCAGCACTGACTGATTTTAATATTAACTGTTGACTAAGCAAATCAGGTGTTTGATCATGTGTGTATGGAATTACTCGATTATTAACTGGGTTGATGGGTCAATTAAATCTTTTCTTTTTTTCACGACAGTTGAAATTCAGGAATAAACTGGGAGATAAGTCGTTTGACATCTGTTTTTGCAACATCTTGGGTCTTTGTATATCTTGACATACTATATTTTGGCAGATGTTTTAATTTAATGTTGTCATTTTCAGTGGCCTCCATGTTTCCACACAGATTAATCGTTGCCTTTTCTCAGCCTGCCCGTCTGTTTCTCCCTATGACCACTTTGACTAATAGCAAGATGTGTAATTATAATAAATAGGTTGTCAAAAAATGGGTAATTGTTTGTGTTCTGAGATTACTAAGATGTTGGTCCAGAAGTGGAACGAGTGTTTATTCTACAACCTTTTTCACTGTGTGGTAGAGATTACATAGATAAACCTTTGGCAGTGTGACACTGTTGACAGTTTAAAACCTTACTTTTTAGATCTACAGTAAAAACAAATAATTCCAAATGAAGGTCTCATAAACTAAATATGATGTCAGAAGAAGTTTGTACTTGTCCATCTGCAGATTCTATTCCCTGTCTGCACACATTAGTTTCCAGCTGCTACTTTCTCTCACCTTTTTTCGTCTTGGGCTTTGGTGTCTGACTCATAAGTAAGCGTACGTTGATCTGTAATCCTTCTCTGCTGCAGCACCAGCAGGGCTTCACATGTCTGACTTGCATGACCCAAATGTGAGTCAGGCACGTGTACATTTTCCCAGGATGCGTATATGCGTGTGCGTTGCGTTCGCGTGCACATTTTGAGCTCTGGTGCCCAGACATATGGACGTGGCGGGTGGGGGAGCTGCTAAAAGCAGGAATGGACGAGGTTAAAAATCCCTCCTGGAAATTTCACACACATCAGGGGATACAGAGAGAGAAAGAGAGAGAGAGAAAGAGAGAGAGAGAGAGTGTGAACAATATGTTCTGTTATAGTGATCTGCTGAAGTGATTAAACACAGGAGCTAAAAACAAGGCGGTAGACCTTTGAGGTCTGTGTGTGTCTCACTGATCATATACAGCATTAGGACACAACAGCTGGCCAATAAATTCCCCAGGCGAAGTAACTAAATTTGTCGAGGTGAAACGAGTGCAGCCTTTGATTAGACACACAGAGACAGACATCACCTCCACTGTCATGTCTCACTGTTGTCACAGAGCTCATAAAAGTGTCTGCGCCTGTGTTGTATATCATCCTTGAGAGCTAAACTAAACATTGGGCAGTAATTTTGATTCAAGCATGGGTTAGACAAACCACAGCAAAGACCTTTCCCGGTCCCTATTCCCCATTCACAGTCCATCAGATATCTTTCGTTCTCCCCCACCTGCCCATCAGATGACTGATCTCCGACTTCCATTTTTAGTGAGCCTCTGTTGTCTTTGGCTATGGCACTCCGAGCATGAACTCTGGCAGACGTCACAGCACAAAGGATTTGAATTGCCCTGGACCCCAAACACACACACAACTTCTCTCTGTTGCTCAATTTCTCCCCCTAACCTTATTTTTCTTGAACAGTTGTGTTTCTGTGTGTGTGAGCTGGAAGCAGACCCCTCCTGGTAGCCCCTCACCCAGGGGAGAACCTGCTGAATGGCTGCAGCGTGGAGAGGAGGAAGGGCAGGAGGGAAACCCTGAGCAGACCGAGCCTTTCAGATTGCACTCTGAAGAGCATGAAAACATTCATCGCTCACTGTTTTCCACTGGGTATTAAAGTCATTCCTGTTTTCTTTTGTATGTTTTTTCTGCTTTATATCAGTTTTCTGTGCTTTTTCTTTGCCTCGTTTCTTCTTCACCCTCTGCTGCCTGCACTAGCACCCTCTACCTTGTGAATAATTCAGAGATTTCTGATGTATTATTCAGACTTTTCTCACTCACACACACACTGCTTTTGTCTGCTTTGATTTTTCCCCTTAATGTTAAAATATAGAAAAGTCTCCTTTGTCATTGTCATCTGTGAAATTCTCCCTCCACCAGCCTGCTGCCCTGTACATCAGGTATGAAATATGACATCAGACAGGGTAAGTATTTCCACCATGGAACAGAAGTTTTAATATAAAACAGCTTTTTTAATAGCCTCTTACCTAATGATTGCAGTAATTTAGTAAATGCAAACGTGCAGGAGAGTTTCTCTTCAGTCTAAATGACGGTTAAGCCCTAAACCACTAAAAAAAACCATGTGAAAATGAATGTAATGCAATGCTCAGTGACTTTAAAATCCATTTTTGTGTTAAATTTGGGGTCACTATGCTGTAAAAGTTAAGAGATGATGGCTTTGCTTTGGCTTGTGCCGGGTATTTTTTGTGTTTTTTTCTTTATCTCATGACCAAATAAAATAAAGGATCAATTAATTAAAAGGAAACATAAATTGCTAAAGACAATTACTCCTGCTGAGTGCACTGGTGTAACCTTCATTAATCGTTTTGTGACACATGGAGCTTTTGAAAAGCCGCAGAAAGAACTCCCCACCTCCCCTGTTTTATTCCAGCATCTCTTTAATGCAGTAAATCTTTCTCTTCCTGCCTCTTTTGTGTACTTTTTTCCCATCCCACTCTTTCCTACCGTTTTCCACTTCCTCCTTCCCTCTGCTTCTCCCTGTCGAGGCTCAAGATGAGTTATGAGACCATCGTCCAGAGCAGCCGAGCAGGGCGAGCTGGGTCTGATCTGCTATCAGTATTTTGTAGCTTGCTGTCCTACTTTTTTCTGTGCTTTCTGAAAGCTCAGCTCTACAAAATTTACTGATAATCATTAGCAGACCCAAAAGCAGCATCAGTTCTCATCAGGATGTTTATTAGATAAATAACTCATAATCACCATTTTCTTTAGAGTCTTTCCATCCAGCCTTCCAGCTCTAACTTTGCCTCACTGTTGCTGGCCAGAATCCTAGACCCATCTCAGCTGATCGTCCCTAATCTGAGCCCGAGCTGTCTCCCATCCTAGCCTGCTGTCACCACTGCTATTAAGTCTGTCTAATTGAACAGGCTTCTGTCAGTGTGTGTGTGAGTGCATGCATGTATGCATCAATGCTGTGGCCAGGCTCGCTGGAGCCAGGTGGCCACGTGTTTGGCTCACAGGAGGCCATTTTTCTATCAGTGTTAAACCACAGGCAATAAACAAAGCCATGTGAAGCACACAGTGCAAGATTTGATACAACAGCATCGACTTGGCAACTGATGCAGGAGAAGACATGAGATATAACCAGAAATGGAACATTTAGCTGATAAGTTTAAAATTTGGCAGATATGACCAAAGTGGTTTGAGTTTTTTCCAAGATTTTAGTGGAACTCCAAAGAGATAATGACTCTGGATCTGAGATAAGTGGCCTAATGACCAAACACTGTTCAGTTGTAGATGAGAATGCAGAGGATTTCTGATAAGTAGGTTGGGTTTTAAAGCTGAAATGAGAGAGGTTTGAAAAGGCTGGGGTCATACTGTGGATTATCACAAACAAAACTGAGAGGCAACTGCAAGTATTAAATCATCTGGATTATAAAAAATGTCTTCTGACTTCACCAACAATCCAGCACCATGTTAGGTGTGGTATAGTTGTGGTATGTCAGTTTAGGATAATTGAGGGGCTTGAATTACTCATCCAAAGTCATAAACAACTTGCAGAAGCTGCTCATCTGCCATGATGTCATTGAATACTGTAGAGCAGCTTTTGGCGATAAACATTTCAGCAAACATCTTTCTTTCTTTACAACAAACCCAGAAGGAGTACTGTTCATCAATTTCCACAAACACTCTTCATTGCTTCTCTTTGCTGTCCTCCTCTGCCTCTCAATCCCTTTCTGCTGTGTGGCTTTGTTTGTTGCTGCTTGTGATGTTTACCTCGCTGGCCGATGCCATCTGGCCTCTAAACATACATTGGCTCTTGTCATGATCTGGACCAGCTCCACTTTTCTACTCCTGGCCTTCTTTATGTCCACATTGCCCCTGAACCACAGCTGTCTAATGAAAGTCAGGCTCTGACTGCCCTCAAAATGCCTTCACAGAGGCTACTGGAGTGTCCTGACCAGAAAAGTGGACTATTGTGGGAATTCCAGTGATTTAAAAAAAAATCACTGTATAAAGATTTAAGGCTGGGTGGAACACAGACACATCAGAAAATGATTCTGCAACAGTATATTAGTCAATTACTTTGCCTTTAAGCATTCACATGAAAACTTCATGACTAAATTATGTCTCACTCCACAGCTTCAACCTTAGTTCTGTTCTGGAGGTAACACTGAAATGCAGTGCAATTTAAGCCCTGCATGCCCAAAGAATATATTATATTACATCCAAAATGTATAAGCATGTGTGCTGTGTGATTTTATATGCATGTATGTGGATGTGTATATGTGTGCTGGGGATACACTCACACACACACACACTAAAACCATTTCCTCTGTTTTGCCAGGTGGGGTGTCAGAACCTGACGGGAGTATCCACCTCTCTGTTCAGACTCGTGGGGGTCTTGTTCTTGCAGTTTCTTGAGGGAAGAAGTCCAGTTCAAAGTAAACATTTGATCTGAGCCCTCACTCAGTCTCATGCAGCTGGCGCGACGGAAAAGACAGCTCTGGCCATATGTTGAGTTTATATACGGGGATGCAGAGTGAAGATCTGCTTTATGGCTAATGATATTCTACTCCCACAGCTTCCAGTCTGCATCCCTTCCTGCACCCCCCAACACCAGGGCTGCCAGGATTCATGGGTAGACAAACAGACCCCGTGCTCAGACGGAAAACACGTGCAGTGATCTGGTCACATTTAATGGTCAGAGAGGGGAAAGGAAGAGGTGTTTTTATACAGAAAATTGGTGCTGACTGCCACCCTTCCACCCCCAACATGAGGGGTTCACACAGACATCCAACACTACTGACGTGTATCTAAATAACTATCAGATTAGTATTTTTATTAGTCAAAATAAGAAAACTCAGTGCATTTTTCTTTGATATTTTTTGCCTGAATAGTGGCAGTTTTATAGGCTGTTTCTGTTTGGGTCTATCTGTATGCATGTATTTGTTTCTCTCTCTGTCTTGTTTAGTTTGAAAGGCAGTGTCTCTGTCTCTTTTTCTTTTGGCAGTTCTGTCAGCACCATGAAAGCAACAGAATGATTGGCAAATCGGTGTCCGTCACACCCAACCAATTTGGAGTCCAGCTTTTCACACTATTATTTCACACGCCCGGAAGGGACCTCCGTTTCCAGCAAGGACATAGGAGCACACTGTTGCATGTGTTTGTTTTCCTTTTAACAATAAGAAGAAAAGTTCTAAGCTTTTTCATGAGTCAAGCAGCCTGCTGACTGGGATTTGTGTTCCATGAAGACATATATCAAACAGATGCCGTACGATGAAAGCTGTAATCTAACAGAATTCCTGACTGGTCCAAGTGGGAATTGTTTCAGTTGTAGCCGTGCCTCTGTTTCAGCAGTAGTGCTGTGTTAGTAAGAGGATACAACCTGCCTTAAGTTAGATATCTGGGGTCACCGATGCTCAAATTCTTGCCTTAATAACCAATAGCCTGACAAAACACAAAGCAGTCTGTAGATCGGCACGTTGGGGGCTCTTAATCAAAACCACACAAATGTACTTACATGTGCATGCATGCACTCCCTCACTCTTTCCCACATAAACACACACATACACACACACATACACTCACACACCTACACGTGTTTGACTGGCACATGTTCTGTGATTGCTGTGGCAGATATCCTTCATTTCCTGTCCACTAAACAGTGGAGATTTGTTCGTCTTTGAGACTCCTGGATGAATGGCTGAATCCATACTGTCACTACTCTGGGAAGATTTTTTTTCCTTAATCAAACAATATCATCTTCAGGACAGACAAACGTGACCCTCCTCAAAAACAAAGCTGCCCTACAAGTAAAACACTGAGGTCATTGCAAACATCTGTGTAGGACATGAACAGAAGTGGGAGCAGAGGAAGACATTTGTAATTTGAGAGTATGTCTTACCTATTCATGCGTACACATTATTAAAAAGCTAACCAGGATAACTGCCAGGCTTTGTACCTAAAACCCCGGATTGCTAAGAAGGAGAAACAGTGAATTGGAATTAACTAAAAAGGAAGTTCATTAGTCCTGCATGTCTCCAGTGAAAAGCTCGAGAGCTCAATAGGCATGAAGGTATTTTGTATGATTAATGGGCTTGGTAGATAGAGGGCTCTGGGTCACGGGATCAGGATTGGGGTCAAGGACAAGGTCATGGGGATCACAGTGTTTTTCATGTTCACACTGTGAGAGAGTTTGTTTATAGGCTGCTCTGCTTTGGTGAGTTGTTGACAACATTACGAATAAGTTGTGTAAATACTTCTTTTTTAAAATATATTTTTGGGGAGTTTTTCCATTTTAATGATAGGGGAGGGACAGGCTAAAGAGGGGTAGAGAGAGAGTAGAGAGAGACACGCAGCAAAGAGTCGTGAGCCGGACTCGAACTCACAACCGCTGCTGGCAACCTGCGCCTACATGGTAATGCCCCAACTCAGCGAGCTATATGGCGGCCCGTGTAAGCACTTCCTACTTCCTTTTCACAGCTGCTATTGTATTGATTTGAGGCAAACTATGGCCACTGGACTACTGCTCCAACACAACCATGGTCTGATGGCTTAACAGATACGTTAAATTACTCCCACTGAATTTAAACTGATTCATGTTTGCCTTTATGTGAAAGGAGCAGATCACAAAAAGCACACAAAGCGACTAAAAAAGCTCAAGAATATGCTGAAACGCAATAAAAAGCTCTTTAAAACAAAGACAAACTGAAGATCCAGATAATTCTCTACAAGTTCATTACCCAGAATGACCCCTCTCACAGCGTGGCAATATTTTCACATTTGTCATTTGATACAGGGTTATATAAAAATAGAATTTATAGCTGGCTTAAATAGTCACATTCCAAAGCAGGAAAAAGCACAATGGCTTGAAGTTACAGAAGCAACTCATACTGAAGATTTTAGAGCCTTCCAGATGAACTGAAGCGAGAATGGATTAAGTTCAATCGGTATTCTTGGGATCTGTATATAAGCAAATATATGAGATCCACAGTTGTAACTCCTAGTCAAATCACTGGCATTAACAGCATGTGTGACAAAACCTTATATTTTTAACAGCGAACCAGACATCTTGTTCTCTTGTCTTTCTTCATGATTTATCCATGTTTATCTTACTCAGTTCACCTTATGTGTTGTTAAAGACTGTACAGTAGCATGTCTTTACTGCAACGGACTCTACTAGAGTATATTTCCTCTCTTCAGTGATTCTCTCTCTCTATAATGAATACTTTATCCTGTCATTGGCTACAGAAATTAACCATTTACTCAGCGTTTACAAACCTATCAATAAGAAAACTTCTTTATTCCAGTGGAAGCTAGATGCTCCATGATCGCTTGTCGACTACACACACAAGTGTCTGAACTTTCCTCATCGTATGTTTAATATACTAATAGTCTGCCCTCATCGACAGGCACTATGGGCCTATCATGAAAAGGAATCCCCCCCGTGATTTATTGCAAATCCACACATTAGGAGTTTAGACTTAGAGGCAATACATTTACATTATGTATTCCCTCCAGCGTCACACTGAATCCAGGCTCGGTCCTCTTACGGTCTGGAGAATTCCTGTCTTTATTAAAACGTGAGATTTGTTTGGCCAGCACTGTGTCATATGAAGGATTATGCTGCCAGACAAGAGAGACTGTTTAAACCTCCCTAGGCCTATACTGTAGCTCATCACCAACACACTCCAGGTCGCAAGCTTAACCCGTACACTTTGTTATTGATTTATTGACACTGATCCACCAATCAACCATAATTACATTCCAAACTGTGTTATGGCAACAATCCCTCTGCACTTTGTCAGAGCCAAGTGTGAGACTTGTAGGCTCCCCTGTAAGTAATGTATGCACACACATGCATGCTTGGGATTTTTCAAGGATGTGATGAAGTGCTATACAGTAGGGTATGCAGAGTAGACACACTGGCAGCAGCTGCTGCGTGTTTGGAATGTATTCTATCCATTATAACTGCGTTTATGACCTTTGCCGCGTCATTAAAACATTCTTCCGGAATGACAACAGGAGATACGACAGTAGAAATCACTCTTTAGCAATGTGTTTGCTTTTATACGTACACAGAACACAGCCACATAACATATGCAAAGGATGTCACAATGTTTATGCTACTGTCAGTCAGGTTTTACGCTCTAGTATGTGTGGTGCTAGCATATGCATCATCACATACCTCCAGTAATGTCCCTCTTCTACTGGCTTACTGTACATTTTAGGATTGATTTTTAGATTTCATTTCTTGTTTTTAGGGTTTTAAATGGGCTGGTGGCAGAACTTACTTAGCAGAACTCTTGCATCTTTATAGTGTTATTAGAGGTCTACCAACCAGATGTTCTGTGACTGAACCTTTATAATGGTTGCACCCAATCTTTGAGAAAGTTTACCTTTTCATATGAGAACTGCAGACTTTGGAAACTTTTCAGTTGCTGCTCAGGACTCACCTCTTCTCACTGGCATTTGATTCAAGTACAGCTTGACTTATTATCTTCTTACTTTTGTTCAGATTTGTCTTTTCGTTGTGTGTCATTGTGTGTTATGTCCTACTATTTTAATTCTACAGCACTTTGGTGTTTTTATTGTGCTTTATAAATACAATTTGTTGTATAAGGAGAGGAGTAAAAGAAGACTGCTGCTAAACAAAATGGCACACAATGGGACAAATAAAGGAGACATTGATGTGGAAACTGATCCATTGGAGATGCTGTTGAAGGTGAATGTTCCACAGCCACCTTCTAACTTGACCCTAAGCTATATGTTGGAAAAAAGAGGTGCCACAAATGCGAGAAGCAGAACTAGCCCACTGTAGATGTCATAATGTAGATCAGAATCCTGGCCTGATGCCATCTTCAGCATCTGACTTTTTCCGGACACTAGGGGATGAAAAGGCTCCTGAAAAAAGTTGTAATTATTGATAACATAGACGTAGTTCGTAGGTCCGGAGAGGAAGCTCTCCCAAAAAAGTGTGAGCTGCGGGTAAATCAGCACTTAAGCAGCAGAAACTTAGTGAGGCTGGTTGTGCTCAGACAGTGTGGGATGTGTTGCACCTACTGTTAGAGACAAGAGATGGTCACTTATTCAGTGGCTTCAGGTCAAGGGTGGGAATTATTAAATGGGAGTGCTGGTATCAAATACAAGCAATCAATCTCAGGAAAAATGACTCTGAAATAAAAAAAGTTCAACCCCTGGCTCAAGGAGGATTAACAGACAGGAGGTGCTAGATTTAGACTGAATGGGATGTACATGGCATGGTTAGTTTTCAGGGTCAAATCTTCTAAGAATTGTCACACAAGGCTGCTGCCGAAGTCAGTGAATGCAGATAAACTGTATGGCGTTCGTGTCTCATATATCCTGGTCTTACACCTGTTTTCTATGACTTCCTTGGGTAGATACATGGACAACTCTATAGTTCCCTGAGCAGTCATCTTTGTAGACTTTGTGAAGATGTTGATTTCAATTCACAAGAGTACTGTAGAACAGGAACAGTTGAATCACCATTGTATGGAGTTAATCAATCATTCAGACATGAACTGTAGGATGAGGGTTGGTACTGACAGAAAGAGCAATCCCTACCAAATCAAGAAGGTTGAAGAGACGCGATGTCACCAATGTTATCAGATTAGAAGATTTTGCAACTGACTGAACCTAATGTCCAATCAAGGAATGATTCTTCATTGGCAAAGGTGTGTTTAATGACTGTCATCTCTAGGAAAGAGGGGAAAACCTATAGATGTGACCAACAAGGGGATTCTCATTATTTGGGTGTCAACCAGGGAAAAAAACTCATAGTATAGCTGCCTTACTGTACGATCCAAATCCTTATCATATTCTCATTTTCACTTTGGTAAATTCCTGACCAATGATTGTTGTTGTTGTTTCTTGTGACAAAGAAACTCTCACACACAGATACGAGAATATCTTTAGGACGGGTTTAACCATTGACACCATCGCTACTGCTACAACCCACTGCAAAAACACAAGCACAATCAAGAAAAAACACCAAAATGCAGTAGAAAGCTGTTGAGTTGAAGGCAAACATAAATACCCTTCTCACTATTCCAAGTACTGCAGTTAGCTTTGTATTTCCGGTTTGTGTGGCTTAGGGATACTTGCCTGCACATACAGCAAAAGCTCCAAAAGGTTTTGAATGCTACCCTAAATTTTCTTTCAAGGAAACTCAAATTTCCTGTTGCCTCAATGGAGGAGAGGCCCCTTACACACACACACACACACACACACACACACACACACACAGATGCACATGCACACGCCCACACCCACACGCACACACACACAGCAGAAGCAGCAGCAGCAGCACGTGATTGGACCTCCAGCTTTCAGAATCTCTGTGCTTCTCCTCCGTTCTGACCCTGTGCCAGAGGCTGTGAAATGAGATTATTATGTGTGAAATGATAAGCCCCTCACTTCTTCCTATGATCCAGACAGGACAAATCAGGGTTAAACACAGACGATAGACGGTGCTGAGAGATAGCTGCAGGCTAATGCTGCACCACAGGGGGCACAACACTGGGGTAAATTCTTCCACATCACTGCATGCAACTTTCTTTGTATCCTGCTCGAGTCAGACATAGAGATGGTGGAGGCAGGACCATCTCCTCCAGCTTGAGCTCCCTTCATAAATGGTACCAGGTTGAACAAACATTCACGTGGGTGTGAAGTGCAGTCCTCACCTCCTAACCTGTGATTCCTCTCGCTTGCAGCCCTCAGCAGCATCTGTCTGGCTCTACGACGACGACATTCCCTGCATACCTGTGCTCTCAACTGATGGGAGCACATGCACAGGTCAGAGGGCCACGACGGGGAGCGGATGTATGTGTATTAACTCAAATCTCCAATGACAACCCAATTTTCCCGTTATTGCGGATTAATCTTTCCCAGGCTGTGAAGGTATAGGGCATATAGGTTAGTCTGCTGAGTGAAGGGAGGGTGATTGGGTGAGGCAGTGTGGGAGGGACAGTGGGTGCCTGAGTGAGAAGTTTCAACCCTTATCTGCTGTGACCTCTGACCTCCTGATGTGAACTTGAGGCGAGCTCAGTAGAGACCGACCTCCTCTGACGGAGTAATTAGCGTGAACAATAACGCACAATTGGTTACAGTTGGATTAGCTTGAACTCATCTAATAAGGCATGCAATGCACCAAGTGGCTCAGTGAAGCGCTTAGTTTGGGGAATGATACACTTTCTTTGATGTTTTAATGAAAGGCCGAGATCTCTTTCTTCCCAGTTCACTGGCTGTTTGATGGCCATATGGGCTATAGATAATGATAGAGGTTTGAGGTTTCTGGAACAAAAGAACAGCAATGGATGACCAAATTAACGCAAAAAGACTTTTCCCAGTATCTTTTACATTTCCCAGGTCTGGATTGTAATCTTGATTTCCTTGCCTATTAATTATAATCATTTTTTTCTGTTGTTGCAAAACCACATTCAGAATTTTTCCTTCTCAATTCTTTATAGCGCACATTTTGTTTACACAAGCTAGTCTATCTACAAGTCTTGTATTTCATTTATTTGAGGTTAAACCCTCCTTTAGATGATGCAATGCAACCAATGAATCAGTGTTTCTATTTTTTTTAATTGTAGTGATTCTGTTTTCATTGTTAAACAGAGATTTAAATGCAAAAAGACCCCAAAGAAAAGTACAATATTACACAGATTCACATATCATAACATGTAATCCCTGGGACACCACCCCAAAAATAATTTAATATCTTATTTAAGTAGTTCAATTCATTTAATAAACTTTCCATCAGAGTAATATATTAAATTGTAGGAATGTTGTCTATTCGACTACATGACAGACATACACAACATACAGAATAGTTAGATTCTGCACAAAAACCTAACAGACAACCAAGGTTTTACATAAATCGTGATTGACAGGTAGTTTAAAACAGAATTTTAGATAAAAAAGACAAATTTTTCAATTTCTGATGCGAGGGACTGGGCTGCAAAACACAAATTAAAAACATGGTTTTTATTTCAAGGCTAAAACAAAATAACAGCGCAGACCAACTGCACTGATCAAAAAAAGTCAAAAACAAAGTCAAAACAGACCTGAAAACACACACACACACACACACACACACACACACACACACACACACACACACACACACATATGTATGTATGTATTGGCTGATCCTAACTTCTTACACACAATAGGGCAAACATATAACATTAACACCTGAACTAACAACAAAAAGTACAAAACAGTACAACTGGTCTACTTAATCAAAAGAATAACAATAACAAACCCAAAATATATCCAATTACCCAACACAAATCAAATGAATAAAGTAATATTGAAATAAAATAAACCTGGTCCACCCCTTGAAATGGGAGGCACATGGTATGGCCTGATTGGCAGCTGTGGTATAAAAGCCTGCTGCTTCCTTGGTACCATCTTTATCCAAAACCAGTCAGATGACAGCAGCTGCAGAAGACTGGATACCCCAGAAAAGGTTAGTACAACTTAAAACAATATTTAACATACAAAGTGAACCACACAAATAGAACCTAAATACTTCAACAAAGGCTACATTAGTTGTGAGTGTGTCGTTTGAAATGATAGATTATGTGTTGCTCTTTATATGTTTTTCTATGTGCAATGTAAGTACAAAGTGTTTCAACTTAAAGTGGCTTCTCAGGTTACCGACATTCATGGTTGGGATGTCTGCAAGTTCGGCACTGCTAGCAAGTTGTGTTGACAGAATTTGGTCAGCATGCTGCTTTCATTTCTTTTTTCTTGGTCCCGTCTTTGTTCTGTTTTACTTTATTTGTAGCCAAGAATTTCAGTTCCATACTTTATGATGACACTGTTGCACACCTGTGTATCATCTGCTGTCTGCCTGGTGGTCTGCACTGCCAAATGCATCCTGACCTTCTGTCCACAGTGTGACTGGATGTTGTTTGATCGAATCAGAGCATGTTCTCTGCTAGCTTTTTTGCCACGTGTAGTTTGGGCTTTGAGAGGTTATCAAGTCATTCCAGGCCAAGTCCAAGGCATGAGATGCTATTGCTAAAGTGAGCAGCTAAGCTTTGTTTCTCAGGATCAGATTCCTTCCATGTGACATGAATCTATACGTTTGCCTCATTAGCCGCGGCTTCTCACCACACGTCTGTTGTCATTTTAAGAGAATCCGATCCAAATACAGAAGACAAGTGGAATAATTCCAACTTTTAGTTTCTCCCCATTTATCCTCTCATCTGATGCATTTGCCATTTAGGGAGTAAGAGCCTGACTGGTGTTTGTGTATCATAAATTCTCGTTGAGGTTTCATATGGAGCTGGGTTAGGTATCAAACACAGAGGTTGGGACTGCATATTCTTGTCAAGTAACAACAGGATTAGCGACAATTTGAACATGCCTTTTCCTACCTTGTTTACCCAGCACTACCCATGTTTTGACTCAGTTTATAATTCAATAAACATCTCTTCTCATTGTTAACTTTCACTGCTGGCTTGTGAAATGTGCAGTCATCCGCTTCTTTCCACCTGCTGGAACACAGCTTCAGCACGAGGATGACGTTGATGGTATCTGCCTCATGCAAAGTCTTTTCTCCTCCATGCAGGAGCTCTGCTATTGTAGTGAACAGTTGCCTTTGGTTAGAGCCCAAAACAAAATGGTACTTCCCTCATAGCTCGCTGACAGACTGTGAGTGAATGGAATATTATATAATTATTTATCCAACCTTTTCAAGAGCTGCCTCAAATCCCTACAAAGACCTCTGGATCCTCTTTTGGAAATAATTTTACAATAAACTCTACCTTATTTTATTGTGCCACCATTATACAGTGCTGTATAATTTAATGTACTCTATTGTGAACCACTGGACCGTTCCATGCCGCAGTATTTCATTGTGGCTTGAACACAAATGATGAGGTGATCACGTTGACTGTGCACCAACAATCGCTTCCACAAAGCCTCCGGTGGCAATTTGTTCTGTTTACCGCCTGAAGTGCCGATTGATTGCAGCTCCGTCTGTGTTTACTGTTGTTGAGAGGATTCCAACAATATGAACAGAACCAAGTGGACTCCAGACCTCTTCAAAACCAGCCTCTGGTGAGCATTTGGTTTGTTGCTATCTTCAGCTCCTGACAAGCATCCAGCAAACTAAACCTTCCTTTCCTCCAGTCTCTTCTCCAGTCCCCCTCTGCAGGCAAACAGAATGCCTGAACGGAATGCACTTGATTTATTTCAAATGTTTTGTCTTTCCATCTTCATATTTCCAACTCTTTCTCCCTGTATCCTATTAGCATGTAAATACTGCAGGTCTCTTAACGGGACTTCAGATGTCCTGCATTGTTTTAATTTAATTAACTGTTGCGGCCAAGAAATGCTCAGTGAGGGAAGTTAAACATTGAAAAGGAAAAGAGGCATCCCTGTTAAATGTGCAGAGATTTAATCCTTGGCAGAGGGGGAATGTCAAGGGGCAAAGCCTGCCAACTTGGTCCATGCAGGCTGGTTCCAGGGGAAATGACTGACCAGCCCTTCTGGCTTTCCATCTGAGTGGATCAAGACCATATCACCACTAACATATGCTGTTCTCATTCTCTTCTGATTCCTCAGTTTCACAGTAGTGTTCCTATATTTTAACATACAGTTTAAAAGAACCTTCATTTGTAAGCTGCACTAATCAAAAAGTGAGGCGACAATCTTGCAGATAAGCAGAAACCTGCTACTTATCTTGATTACTTCGGCCAAGTGGAATCAGCAATAATTTCATGTACAATTACTTTGCTCTGTGCAATTATAGGTTCAGGCCTTGTGCTACAATGCAGAGGCAAGTTGAAAATTCTCAACTTGCAGCAGAAATGACCAACCGAGGATTTATAGAGTAATTCGCTAGTGCTATTTAATTAGAACAGGGGTGTCAGGGGAGGACAAGCCTCTATTACCTCTGATTGGTGAGCTTGAAATTATTTCCATTCCTCCATCAATTAAGTTCAATGGTAGAGGAGCCATCTGTTTGTGGTTACAGTGCCTGGCTCTGAAATCTATTCATTCCCTGCTATTCTTTTATTCAAATGCTGAATGGGCTTTGTTATACTCGGAGAACTTTGCAATCCTTGCTTTGGGTTATAAAACACCATCCAGTACAGTAAGTGTATCTGAATGTGCGTGTGTGCTCATAACTGAAAGCTGACTCCCATTCATGTGAAAAGCTCGAAGGCAAACTTATCCAGCAGCACGGCATGAGATTTCATCAGTGGTTATGTTGTTTACCATGTTTCACTTTCACACGGAGCGTTCAGCAGCGTGGGCTCGGACAGTGTCACGTGTACACTGGAACAATCTTGTAAATCAAGTTTATGAAAGTAGGATTATATTAATGAGAACATCTCTGGCTGTGAAGAAAGGTCAGAGTTTTACGATGGGAAAGAAAATTATGGTGATGTCTTTTGGGTGATGAAATAGACACCAAAAAAACTTGTTCAGCAAATCATGAGCAAAAACAGTGTCTCAAGAAGTAAACAAATTACGCAACATCGCCTCTGCCTCTTCTCGCTGATTACTGTGGGTGGGTCAACAATTGAAAACTAGCGAGCATCTTGTTTGATTGCAAACACTGTATAAATATGCAGCCAATGATTATACCAAAAATTTCACGTGGTGACTTAGCTTTAACTTTTTTGCCTTCAAGTAACCAAGCCTGCCATTGTTTTTTCTTGTGTGTTCTCCAGCAGATCTGCACCCTCATAAGTTACTGTCCTCCATTTATTCACAGAACTAGTTTCAGTCCTGTGCAGCCTTCTGTGCAGAATCCCACAATGTCTTGCAATTCATTTGTTCCCCTTAGGAAAAAAAGCAGGATCAAGCTTTGTTTTTGCCTTAGGCCATGACTGGGCCATGCTTCATTGTAATCCTTGAGCATCTCAGAGGATGTTTCCTGTGGCAGCAGTTGAGTGACAACTTTATTTTTGACTTCTCAAAACAACCATGATTCCATTTACTCTAGATTGCTTGCATTTGCATTTGCATTACTTCTTCCAAACATCACGTTTTGTTCATGTTAATTTAGCACCCACTAAGTCACTGACAGAGATCCTGCACATTCACTTTTGTGCTTATTCTTCGTTACAGAAAACAGGGGGCCTGGTTAGCACTAACTGTCTTTCCTTTAAATTACCACACTGTCCAACCCATAGTACCATTGTCTTCGGCACTGCTGTACAATAGTCCCTCATCACAACTAGTGCTAAAATCAGCAATTAAAGGTACCAACAAGCCTAAGAAGCTGGTCAAATGCCTGTTTTAGTGCCTTCCACACACACATACTGCACCTGGTAATCACACTTGGCCCTTTGATTCAGGTGTCTCAGTAATCCATATCAAGTCAGTTCTAAAGTTACTGTAGATCTCCCAGTCTGGGGAGAAAGAGGGTTGAATGAGTGCATGACGCTGGGCGTCACTGAATTGAACATGTTTGGGATTCTTGGCTGTTCTCCAGAAGAGATGGCTTTCATTTTTACGATGACAATCGCACAACTCATTGTCATGTGTCATCAGCTTGGCCCAGAGGGGCACTGACTTTGAAATTGGAAGCACTTTGGTGTTTGCATTGCAGCGCACACGCCTATCGAGGGAGAATTTCAACAATGCAACTTTTATGGTCTCACTAGAGTTTGTGTCATGGTATGTTAATGACGTGTGCATCTTCTCATCTGCAAAGCAGGGAAAAGAAATAAACAAAATACCTTCATTTTAAGACCATTTTACAGAGCTCTAAACCTTCACAACACTTTACATGTGGCAGTATTCAGCAGATATCACACGGTAATATGTTAACAATTTGAACACACACACACATCTTCTCAGTTGTTGATTTGTGGTTCGTCCATATGGCACTCATATTGAGCGAGCAGGGGAGAGGGATAGTGCGGAGCTGTTATGATGTGCTTGGCCAGTAGCCTGTGTAAGGAGGAGCTGTGTGGTTCTATCGAAGTGACCAGAGAGACTTTCGGTGATTTTCATTTCCAATTAGCTGTTTTTTATGTGGCTCCAGAGCTTATGTAACAGCCTGGCCAGGAGCTGCTGTTACATCAGCAGCACCAGGACAGCGATGTCCTTGGAGTTGCAAGCACAGCTGAAGTCACTCTGAACATCACATGTTTGGGCATTACAGACGCTAAATGATGCTTGACTGTTTTCTGTGACCATTTGAACCCATCACTGATGGTGGGATTTGTTGCAATGATCTTCCATCTGCATTAGATAGGCTGGGAGGTTCAAAAGACTGAAATGAGGGGTTGGGTAGATGGCATCTGGCTGATGATGGACTGGATGCAGCACACTGGTGGAAAGTAAAATTTCAGGGAAATCCTTGGCATGGACCATGAGTGAGGTTAATAAATAATATGGGAAATAATGCAGGAAGCCAGGAGAGCATCTGGCTTGTGTTTGACCAGCAGGTCACAGAGCGAGCCTCTATCTCAGACCTGGAGTATCTCTGTTTATCTATCCAGTTTACCTCTCCGTTACCCTCATAAACAGACAGCTGTGTCAATAGAGTTTTTATGCTTGGCTATCCCTGACAATGTGTCACTGAGATTGGTGGGAGCCAAAGTGCTTGATTTCAGTGGCCAAAATGAAAGGGAGTGAACCCAAAGTGAAACTAAACTGCAGGGAATGTTGTTGCATAAGACACTGATTCTGAGCAACACCTGCTCTTCTACAAAGACTGTAATGTTTATAGGAATTAGATATATAGATTACAAATACAGTATGCTTTTGTCTTTCAAATAAATATAGAATAAATAGTGGTTTTGTTTGAACTATTTATATTTCAGTTGACTGAGTTTTTTTCGTTTTCTTAGGTGTAATCCATAAGTTTTTCTGTGTTGATCACCTCTGATAACACCCCACTGCCACAATAAAGACCTCACAAGCTCACAAGTCACCCACACCCTTTAGAGAGCAGTTCTACCACTGACCCTGTCATAACACACGGGCTGGCCATTTTCATCTTCTTTAACAAAGATGAAATGGGGCTCAACCAAGAAAAATACCTCAGTAATTGTTTTTTTTTGTTGCCCGTATATCTGAATCTATGTCAGCGTTGCCCTGAAACACAGAAAAACAATGAAACACACCTCTCCTTAAGAGACCAGTTCTCACGTAACGCAGCCAATGTTCTTTCACTTTTACATGTGACACAAGATTTGCAATGTGTGTGAACTCTAACATCTCTAGTAGTGACTCCGCAACACTTTCCATCTAATTACACAAACACTCTCTCTATGTTGCACATACATGCTGAAGCTGTTCCAAGTTGCGTGGAGATCTTGGGAATACCTGCTTGGATAATTAAACATTCTTCTTGGTGGAAGACCCTGTAGTGGCAGGAATATCTCATCATTGTTATATCATTTTAGTGACCCCACTTTAATGGATTAACTTAACCTCAAACCTGGAAAAAAAATGGCAGGGAACTGCTCAGACCCCTTTGTGGAGAAGGCAACAGAGGAGGAGTGTCACAGCAACAGAGCTTCTACAACAGATGGCTATCTTTGGAAAAATAAGACTTGGGATGAAACAAAATAAGATGGAGAGAAAGGATGAAAAGAAATGCTAAAGGAAAAGTTACAAGGTAAAAGTAAAACGGTGACGTAGCACTAAATTAGAAAAAGGAGGCAAAAAATAAAAGACTCCTGGATGAAGTGAGTCAGATTGAGAAGGACACAATGCAGGCAGATGTAGAAATGCAATGCAGAGAGGGAGAAAGAGGGAAAGAGTTGTGGCTAAACTAACAGTCAACATTTAGGTCAGAGGTCAAATTGGCGACAGGACCGTGGTGGTCTAAAGCACAGACTGGAGGTCACTGATGTCTTAAAAGGTCGACTCTATTTGCGGGGGGATCCAGTTTGTCAATTTGCATTAGTGCATAATTAGAAAGAAAATTAGCTTTGCATGTGTGTGGTTGCACCGACGAAGAAAGGAGTCTCTGGCAGATGAAAAAAGAAATAGCTGAACAGGTCACGAGTTGTTTGTGAGCCAGTCAGCTGTGTGACAGTGAGTCTAACAGCAGCTCTGCAGGACAGGTCTCCACCTGTGATATTAGAACAGTGGTGAACTGGATGGTCTCAAAAAAAGTCCTCTGACCTATGAGACACAAAGGAAAGGGTAAGTAGAAAAACAGTGAACCGGAGATATTTCCTGGAAGGAAAAAGAACCAATTTGGAATTCTTGAATTCCAGGATTCCCAGGCTCCCTGCAGCAGCTCAGAAGCTGCAGGAATCAGATTGGCTCGAAGTGACAGGATCATGCAAAGTCAGCTTCCTGAGAGGATGTGCGTCTACTAGTATGTAAATGGGAGGAATGTGACTCGTGTCGAGAAAGTCCAGTGACTGAGCTCGTTTATAAGATCCATTTGAGATGAAAAATGAACTCACAGCAGTAGGTCATCCTGAAAACTCAGGTCAAACAAAACGATTCAAATGAGTATAAAGCAGACATACAGAAGAGAACTGATATAAGAAATATTTTTAGTGCCTGTCCACGCAGATGTTGCATAGATCCAAAAAAAAATTACAAATATTAGTATAGAATGTGTTACAACCAACAAATTCACATTCCCTACCACTGAACTATCAGGACACTGGTAGAAAAATCAATTAAAAGACTTTATTTCTATTCCTCCTCACATGTAGTCTTGGTTAGATCACTCAGGCTTTCTCAGTGGCACTGACATTGTATTAGCTGGCTCTTGTTATGACACTTGTGCATACAAAAGCCTGCTTCAGAAAGACTATAAACATACAAGTGATTAATACAGGCTTCCAGTGTGCTGTTTATGCTCTGAAAACAATGAGTCACTGCACTGGACAGCATCTTTCCTGAATGAGTTTTGATTATTTGGAAAGCATACTGAAGCATAAAAAAATGCAATTCGAGGATGATATAATATCTTAATGTACTGTGACTGGGAGGAAAAAAAACTAGGAGATGGGTCCAGGCACAGCACATTTACTGAGCAACACACAAACACAACTGTTTTCTCTGAGGGAACGCTGATGTGTTCTGATTGTGAATTCATGGTTTTACTTAATACATGCTACTAATCAGGAAACAGATAGATTAGCAGCCACAAACAAATTGTTTGGTACAGATTTGCTTGCAGTAGCCCCTGCAGATTTTAGCCCGTACACCAAATAACATGTGTCCGTATGTATTCTGCAGCTTGATTTTTGCCCATGTTACCAATTGCCCAGGGCTACTTATCAGGCATATGGAAGCAGTATGTGAACAAAAGCTTTTGGTGTGTTGGCCAGACATGAGAGAAATGGGAGGGATGAAACCCGAAACACTAATCTAGCTGTATACTCAGTGTTGATCAGCGGTTGCGAAAGGTTACGAAGCTGAGCATGGACACCTTCGAGTGGAATCGCTGAGTCATATTTCACACATGACTCTACAGCTGGGCACCAGTGAGGATTTTTACAGATGAGATTTGTGAGAACATATCATCTTTCAAATAAATGGCCAGAAAAGGTGTATCACATGCCATGAATCTGGCTTCAACTGTGTGTGTTTTCATGTGTGTGTGGCTGTAGAGAGGTAGGCGTCCTCTGTTGAAATGTGTGTGTAGAAGTCTGCGTACACAAGAAACATTGTGCTTTGCTCCATTATCCATGGGTGGATCCTGATTTCTGGCAGCAATGATGGATATTGTTCACTTAAAATCACTGAAAGCCAACAGTAAAATCTCCAACTGCCCACAACTCAAACCCCTAAAGATGAGTCCTGTCCACATGAACCTTAGCTTATTGTTGTTGTTGTCCTCTGCTGTTCACAACGGGTCACACGGGACTAGAATTTCTTTCAGACGCCAGTAGAATTATATTCTCTGCTATAAAAGAAACACTAATCAAATCAACATAATTTAGGATGATTTTAATGTTTAGTGACATGTTTTAACACTGACCCTATCCACTTTGACATTTACTGTCAGTCTGTCGTCTCAGCTGAAGCAGGTGCTGGGTGCCATGGGGCAGCTGCGTTTAGAGTTACACTGCAAAAATGCTGCCAGAGGGGAGAGGTCTCCAAAAAAAATGCTTATCAGGTGATTTTCTGTCACATTTTCTTACTCATTTCACCCCCCCAACTGAAAAGGCTACTCATAAAAGGCTTACAGACATGTCCAAATACCGCCATCATCTCCGTAGGCTCCAGGTGTCAGGCCATGTTAGTGTCAGCGACCCCCACCAAACACATCTGTCCCCTTGCATTAGGCTCCAACTCTAACCCCGGGCTTCCCAGGCCTGGGACAGGCCACACCTGGTTTAACCTGTCCACAGATGTTGACTCTGTTTGGGTGATGAGGATGAGGGGAGAGCTGCTGAAAAGTAGGATTGGACTAATTTACTGGCCGAGTCCCAGTGTTTGATCCACAGTCAAGTATCCTGAGGTGACTGACTAAAGGAATGAACGTGTTCAGTGGCTGTTCTGTAGTCTTTAAACATATTACAATTACCTTTCTGAGGAACAGGCCTTTAAAGCAACTCATCTAGATCTTTAAATAACTGTCCTTAAGAACCAAGGAACAGCTTCATTAATTCTCTGAATACAAAAACCCATAGGCAGGTTTGAAAGGCGTGTCTTGTGTGTAAAATCACCAAAATTACACCATTTAGCAGAGCCAGAAACTAACTGTAAATACAAAAAGAATCATTGGATTTTTAACTTTCCTACTGTTCTTGAACTGCTCATTTAGTGTAGTTTAGTTGGAAAGTGTGCTATATTTCACCAAAATCCATTTGTTTGACGCGTATCATGTGACATAAAATCAGAGACTTTTCAGCTGAACTGGTCTGAAGTGCAGGTTGTGTTTATGCAGAGCAGATATGAGACAAGTATGGAAAAAAAAACATAAGTAGTTAAATATTAATAGCATGCGGTGCCACCATTTTCCCCCAAGTATCAGTAACACCTGTGGGCACTTGGGAAAATGTTGTTAATGTTAATTCCAGGGTTTTTCAATTTTTGTAAAATAAACATTTAAAGAAATTCAGCTTTTTCTTTTTTTATCATTTATGGCATTAAAACTTTGTTATACTGCACAAAAGACATCTCCGAGTTCTTTCTACTTCCAGCCATGGTTGTGCTACTGGTCCAGAGGGTCAGACTTCAATTTGCACTGTTCTATGGTAGAAGGAATTTCCCAAAAATATGATACCTGAGAGGCTGGAGGAGTATAATGTTTATATTGAAACCAAACATTGATTATTTGGTGGTGGAAACTACAGGATGTCTCCCTTATCACCCTACCAGATAAGTCAAAGAGCACAGCTAACCATTTAGCAAGCCAAGTACTTTATATGCATATCATGGTAACCTACTGGATGCAACTGACTGTGCTAGTCACTTGCATGACCACACTAGTAACCAGTATCTCTGAAACATACTTTATGTTCTGCTGTTTCCAAAGACAGGGACACGTGTAGAGCAATTAGTTTTTGTGAAAGGGTTTGAACTCGACCTCATATTAAGCTAAATCAATGCAAAATTTGGCCCCAGAGGTCACACATGCACAGTTATGCAGCACAGGGCATGGTGGGTTAATGCTAGCTTCCTGGCATGTTTAATTTGACTTTGCAGTGTGCAGTGGATACTGCATCAAAACTGCATCCTTGCTCTTGAGGTGCAAGACTCAGGCTTCTAACTGAGAAGGTGCAAATAAGGATTACAGCTTCATTCTAATCTACCTATTTTTTCTCAAGAATTGCAGAACTTTATCATTGAAAATGATAATAGTGGTTGACAAGTTCTTCTTCAAGGCTCAATTAAAGATAGTATAACTGAAACTCAAATATACATAATCCTATGGAAGCGTACAACTCATGTCGTGGACTTGTGCATGAAAAAAAGTAAAACACACAAGTAAGTACATGAGTTTCTCAACACTGCCACTCCTTCCAGTGTCATGTTTCCTGTACAGTATGGGGCAGTGGATGAGTGTAGAGCTCCGGACAGGTCAGATCTCATCCACACAGAACAAACCTGCTGATCTGCAGGACTCTGATAGGTTCCAGCTGCCCACTTCTCTCCTCTCTCACGAGTCCAATGCATCCCAGATGTCTCACGCTGACAGACTGGCTGGACAGACACACAGCTGGCCAGATAGAGAGAGAGAGAGAGAGAGAGGGAGAAACGAAAGAATGGAAGGTACCTGCCAAACCTGGATAGCTGTGCTGGACTGTTACACTGTAGATTTAGTCTCTTTCAGCTCAGGGCAAATGAATCACAAAACATAAAATAGTAAAAAGGAGCAGCAGCTGTCATCATATAGCCCTCATACCAAACATGGACGAAGAACATAGTGTGTATATTGTGTTTATGCAACTACAGTGTGCTGTATTTTGAGACTACAGTCCGTCATGGATATTACCACACAGACAGGCACACGTGAAAACACAACTTTTTTCTTCTCCTGCTCATCAGGAATGTTTTCCCATATCTTTAATTAACTATGTTTTCCTTTTGTGTTTGCTTTAGACTCTGCCCATGTAGAAAGTGAGCATATTAGCGTTTCAGGGCTTGCTACCATTGTCCCTGGGAAAACATTTCATTAGCTGTTGCTGCCACAGTGTCTCCAGCAAGCAGAGCAGAGACGGACCCAAGAGACAGGAGACCGCCTGCGTCCACAGTCCCCTCACACCGACACTCCCTCCTTTAACCCAGATCTGCCTCTCCTCTGTGTCGCATAAAACTCCTGCACATGCTGCACAACCTGCTCACTCATGCAAACACACACACACAGGCGGGCAGGCTTTCCATCACGTCCCAAGTGCTTTTGTCTGGAACAATCCATTAAAATGTGGAACACACCTTTAAATTGGTCTTTGGGGGATGATACCTAATGCACATTTCATTAAATGTTTTGACATTCTGTTATTTTATTTATTACAGCAGTCATAAGAAAGTGTTTATCTGACAACCTTTTCCATTAGAGAAGGCAGTTGTGTGCGAATGCGTCCGAGTAAGAGGTACTCGGTGTCAAAACTAATGAATGCGGACTTTAAACATCTGTGTTTGCCCATTTTCTTAAGGTCTAATAAATAACTTCATGGGAAGAAAAGCTTCACATGAAAACAAAATACAAGATGTTGCCTCTTGGCTAGTGTTTTTTTCTTCTTCTCTAAAATCTAAAAGCTTAAGCATTTGATGGCACCGAGGCTGGATGAGCAGTGAGCTTAGGAGACTTGTTAAAAGTTTGATTCGGTGTTGGTGAAGCAAACTGAAAAAGAACACTCACTCAACCATCCACACTGCAGATTTTACGGCTCCTCTGGGGTTTTCCTGATCATCACCGTTTTACAACAATGCATACTTCACTCACTGAATCATGTGCTCAGTTTCAGCTTGATGTTTGTGTTCACGTGAGTCTGACCATGTCGGTCCGCCTTGGGATAACTTTTGCAGTCTTTTAACAGAGGACATTTGATGTCAGGGGCCCTGTCAAACCAGATGGCCTTTCTAATCCTCTCCCCAAATCAGCTCCGGTACCAGAGATGGCAACACATGGGAGTTGCTAATGACATGTTGACATGAACGTAACAAGGAGGAATGCATTTCTGCTGCCATTATTTCATATTTGAAACAGATCTGTTTATGGACACATTATCAAACAGTTTGGAAACTTTTTGGTGTCTTTGAGTCATACAATTTGAGGATTGTGAGCAATTACAGTAAGTTTTGTTTGCATTTCAACAATAATAAAAGACAAAATCAAATGCGGTGTATTTGTTACATCATAGTCAAATTATGCAATATACTCCAGGGGCATTTTTGTAATGTTTCTATAAAGTATCTTTGCAATCAATAAATCAAGTGGTCTGATAGAAAAAGGTATAACATTATGACCACTTGCCTAATATTGTGTTACTCCCCCTTATGTGGTCAAAAATGAACCATTGGACATGGACAAGAGGACCTCTCAGGGTGTCCTATGGGGTCTGGAACCAGGACGTTGGCACTGGATCCTTTGGGTACTTTGGCTTGTGCAGTGGGGCCTCTGTCAATCAAACTTGTTCCACTGCATCCTGTTGATGATTGATCACAATGGGGTGTAGAAAGTTTGGAGGTCAAATCAACATCTTGGAGCATTGTCATGTTCCTCAACATGTTCGTGATTGTTTGATGTTTTTGCAAACATGTGGTGGGGTGCATTTTTCTACAGGGACAAGCCAGTGACATTTGGGATTTCCATTTGCATGACAGAGTGTGTTTGTTGTGGGACAATGTTTATTTGAGTGTCTAAGTCTCATCAACATGGATGCCAGAATCCAAGGTTTTCCAGCAGAACACCACATCGTACCAATATGATTAATGTTATTCATTTCACCTATCAGTGATTTTAATGGTGTGGATGATCGGTGTATCTGCCATTTGTAGCAGTCCCAGGCCTCTGAAAAGCCAGTCCAATCATGATGTACAAGAGGTGATTGAATAATTACGTACTTGCCAACCTGTGCACACTCTGCCTATCTGTGTCACCAAAGATTTTGACCAGTCTTTGCAGACAAATTGCTGTGAGCACATAGTATGAGATTTGCAGACAAAGCGCAGACACATTTCACATCTAAGCCTACAACATCTTGCAAGTGCTAAACCTCCGAGATGATTGTGTCAGTTTGTGTATTTGTGCATCTTTCACTTCTCTTTGAGGTTTCCGTCTTCCTGCAGTCTAATCAGAGTTTGTTGACATGTTCCTGTGTATCTGTTCTGTATTGTAGCTTCGTTGTGAGAAGATGTCATTTGATGTTCTCTGAATGGGAGGTTTTGCAAATGTGGTGATGTAGTCTACACAAGGTAGTTTTAATGCACTGTGCTCATGTGTTCGAGAGCGGTGGCTTTGGAGGGGCACTTGAAGACAAGGAACTGATGGCTCTTCATATAAATAGCTAAAGATGTGTCTGTAATATTAGGCCACCAGTAAAGAAGCATCAACTGAAAGGAGTGTTGACAAAGTCTTCTCCTGAACAACCCACCAGTCAGATCTTAGAAACCTCAAACATGCGTAGCAGCTCTGTCAGACTTCAGATTCAGGAGGAGGATGGTGTCTTTTGTTGTCCTTTTGATTAATTGCAAAAGTTATGTCGGGCTACTCACAATAAGCTTGGTGGTGAGTTTACACTAATAAAGCAAAGTACGTCTAATAAATTACTGTCACTAAATTATTCTTTGGGACTTCTTATCATGTTGTTTTCCATGCCTGGTCATGGGTGCCACTATATCAGACTTTAGTGTAATATAAGTGGATCCGACAGACAGGCCTCTGTTCCACCAGCTTCTGTAACTAAATGCAATTCCTCACTGAGCATTGTTTTTTGTTGGTTGTCATTGGGAGTCTTCGCAAGAAATGGAAATCTGATTTTAATAAAGTCGAACCATTATTTTGGAAGCACAGACCGTTACTTACCCATGAAATAACAACAATCATGGCAGTGTCATTCTGATTTGGTTTTGTCTGTAGCCATGAAACTCTCTCACGCTACCTCTTCTAAAGTCTTTTTTATTTTTTAACTTTGGTTTTGTAATCATGACTCTCTACAGTCTATTAGATCATCCAGTTCTCTCTGTCAGGTCAATGCCCCTAAGGGCTAACAGAGACTCCCCCATTAGCTCATCAGCTTGCCTGTTCTGTCAAAGAACATAACTTTTACCGTCTCAAAATCAGCTTTATTGCCCAATAAGTTGTCACAAACAAAGAATCTGATTTGGTGTTTTGGTGCATAACGGTAAACACTGACAAGTACACAGATTTCTATGAAGAATTCAGATTCTGTTTTCTGTTAAAGTGAAACCTACTGTTTGAAATTAAGAGTTATAAATTGACCCTATGTTGCTCGTGAAGGTGTACTGTAAAAACAGTGTTACGAACAATGGCCTGATTTTATGCTTTATAACATGCTATACTGTAATCTAGCTTTATAATGGTTTGCCATCTTGACCAGGTCTCCATCAAAAGAGAGATTTTAATCTCAAGGGTGATCTAAAGTTTAAAGCAAGAAGTAATACTTGGCTAATCCTGCAATTCATGTATGTTTTTCATATATTTCCATGTATTGTACATGGTGGTCAGTTGTTGAGAATGAGGGAAAATAAAGATTTTGTGCTGGTACATTAACAGCACTCTTTAGTCAAGAAAGTACTTCTTTTTTTTTTAGCTGTTTTTCAATGGCTGTGAAGTTTGTCTGAGGTTTATTAAGGAGCCCTCAGAAGTTCATTATGGTAATTTTTGATGCACTGCTTAAATTTTGCTCTCCTCATGATCAATATGAGCAGTTGGAGTTTTGGTCCAGGCCAGTTATAAAACACTGTTAGATAGGAGACACATGCAGATATGGAAAGGAGAGAAGATGTGACACTGATGCATTTACTTCTCATTGCTCTTTTTGAAAGCTTGATCTCTGTCTCTAAACATCCATTTGCCAGCTATGAGCACAGCTGCAGCTCTGCCTCGCAGTGACGGGTTGAAACAGTGGCTGGTTTTGGTTATTGTTTGGATGTCGGCTGCTGCTGGTGTTCACCTTACGGTCCTGCACTTAGCTCTTAATATTTAAACCTGCAGTGTTACCAACACACTGCAGGAGTTTAGGAATGCATGGAGTCAATGCATCACCACAGCCAGGGCAACCACAACTGCACACACATACAGGCATTAAAAATGAATGTGTCACAGTCATAATTGTACCACAGCTAAATCGCAGTCATGGCTGCAGGACAACACTGACAGCTATCTCATTCCAAGGCTGCAGTCCTAATCAGAATTTAAGACGCTCAGTGACAGAGTTGGTAACCAGCTCGTGTTTTTTTCTAGATTATGATGCAGCAACAGTTGTGAATGAACAGATTCTCGCTGTAAAAACAAGCGGTGGTGGCCCACTACACAATACAAGATAATATATCATAATACAGCTCGTCCTTTCTTTATGGGTTGGAGGAGGAGGAAACATTATTGCGAGATAAAAGGAAAACTATAATGAAGTAATGTCAATCTTACTGTGAGGTAGTCTGACTCACCAAATGTAGATTGTAGGTATAAGCTTGCCACTTGCTGCACATTTCCTGTGGCTTCCTCCTACCCTTCCACTATCTAAATGTTATCATTTTTAAAATTCCTTTCACTGCTGGAAAAAATAATTCCAACCTCCAGGCTACTAACCTACCACCCAAGGGTTTAGATCATGCAGTACATTGGGCCTAGATTTATTTATTTATTCAGTTGAAATAGACATTTTAATAACAGCAATTACCTCCCAATGTGCAAATGTTCGACCAAAACAATCACCCCATCACTATTTTGCCTGAACACTGGTGCTGCATCCTTTGCTTAGCTTTGCTCAAGATGATTATGCATAGTGGAATGATAGTAAAGTGCAGTCAGACCATTATGTATGGGATTAATTGCAAGGTTATGCAAAATTGTCGAGAAAAAACATGCTCAATGTGACTTTGTGGGTCGGCATGCTTATTTTAACCACCTCATGGGATTACCTTAGGCTAGTTGGCTGACTACCAAGTCAATTAAAATGTGCTGGAGTCAGCAGCTATCAGAAAAGAAACTTGTATTTGTGAGCATCTGTCTGAATTTAACCAATGATTTCGTTGAAAATTTACTAGGAATTATGACTGTTACAACTGCGATCATTGTAATTTTGAATACATGTGCGCTGTGATAAAGGAACCCTGAGTTGCAACTGGGCCTATGGAGTTTGAAAGTCATTTATGCAGATTTCCATTGAGGAGGTGAAGAATCAGTAATTTTTGGAGCATGGCTTAAATTGATTAAAAGACTGGATACCGTGAGCCTTCCGTGTTTATTTTGAGCATCCGTGTTTATCCTGAGTCAATGAAGTTTGTGGAAGTGCAGCATTAAAATGGTGAGGAACCAATTTAATTATCTAATCCTCAAAAAAATCATACTGACAGAGGATTTTATTCTATTCTATAGTAATGTCAAAGACTGTAGTTTATAGTATTGTTCTGCTGGATTGCTTTATGTTATATGTTTTGAGCTCTTCTTATTGTACTTGTTAATGAAGTCATATTTTTGTAGAGGAATGGATAATAACAAATATAACTTTTCCATCAAGCTGGAAATCCTTAAAGAGCACAGAAATCTAAGCTGATACATCATATCAAGTTCTAAACACTCCAGTCGTCTTATCTCTTGAGACAAGAAAGGGAAACACAAACAGCAAGGAAGTACGAGAAGGGAGGTGGGATCCAGAAGAATGTTTTGTGATGTACAGATTCCTGAGATCACATGTAGCTGTAAGCAGCGGTTGCATGTGTGAAAGAGCTCTTTGTCTGCAGCCCAGGTTCTTGAGTTCAGCTAATCAAATGGATTAGAGACGGCTTTGAAAGTCCGCCCATTGGAACTGGCCATCCGCACAAAAAAACAAACACACTGTAGCGGCTGCAGCCGTCCACTTTCACTCAGGTGCCTGTTTGTGTTTGTGCATGTGTGGGTGCATATGTGTGTCTGCATACCAGTGCACTGGACTGTATGACTCTTTGTGCTCTCATCCTTGTGTGTGCGAGTCGCAAACTCCGGTCTGTGTGTGCACATGTCCGATCTTATGAGAGGCACATAAAGCAAACGTATCCTGCAAAAAAAGCTGATTAGCAGCTGTGTGATTCCATTTCATGAGAAAGAAGTTGGTACTCGCTGATAAATTCCTCCGCGCTGTTCTTTTTCTGATCTGACACACGAGTCCGATGTGTTGACTGTATCAGTTTCTGGCATTTTAACAAGACCCAGATCCCATTGTTCTTAGTCTGTTTGGATGCTTTCAAGTGTATCTGTTTGTATTGTGATGTCAGACCTCATCAGCGGTTAAGATGCACGGCTACAGTAAATGACGTGGAATGACATGTTTGAGGATGTTTTTCAGAAAGCGCCTGCTTCATAGTGATTTGTTCATATCTGAAACAAATTAAGCGCAATACTAATGTGCTTCAGAAAACTGGATAGGAATGTCTGTTATGCTGCTTCCCCAGCCTGTGTCCTTCTCATTACCTTAGAAATCTCCGTGCTATCGGTCTGACAGTGGATGTCAAGCGTTTGGACTGTAATCTCAGGACTTGGGCATCTGTGCTTGATCACAGTATGTTCAACAATGACAAAGATGATTGATCATATTAATTCTACTCTCCAACATATCCACTGTTGCACAACCTTGTGTCTCTACAGCACCATCTCTTCTCCACCAGTGTTGGAGGCCAGAGGACATCATGCCAGAAAGCTACAATCCAGTAGCTGTGCCTGCTTCTCCTGTCATCACCCATCTACACCCCTCTGCCCTCGTGGCTGACTGTTTACATCACGTCACATTCAGAAAATCATTCAAACTTTTCCACAACCTGAAACCATTAGTTTCATCTGATCCCATTCCCACGCTCAACATTTCAGCCTCTCTTTTTAGTTTACACTAGCTGCTCCAAAATGTTTGCGCTACATCAAGTATTGGTTTCATTAATCATTCCGATTCTTTTTGGAAGTAGGTTGGATCTGTTTAAAAAGAGACTTCATTCATCCTAATCCCATGTGAGGTTCCTGCCTCACAGTATTAAACAAGATTTAAAATTTATGTAGCGGGACCTTCCAATAGGTGGGCTTTTTTTCTCTTTGCAGTGATAAAACATACTTTGACATGACAACAAAATTTCTGTGATTGATATATCAATCCTCTCTGAACTGTACTGCAACCTGAGACCCTCAGGCAGGAGGGGAAAATGTGCTTTATCGACTTTTTCTTTTAGCCTTCTTTATGTTTTGAATGATGTTATAGTTATAATCAGTCTTGTACTCATTCTTAGTGTTATCTCATTTCATTTATTGTGTAATTTTTCTCTCATGTTTACTGTTAATCACAATTCACTGTAGAAAAATCATATACAAATCAAGCATTTAAGCTATCATTGTTATTGACTATTGTTTTAGACAATATCTCTGTTGCTTTAGGGAGGTTTTTGTTTTTCTCTTTTTTTGGAAAAGCTGCAAAAAGCTACAAAAAAAAAAAATCTGGGCTGGTGACTCAAACTCGGTGTGAACCAAAAGGTCAGAGCATGACAGCAGAAGGGCTGTGGCTTATCAGTGAGGATACAGGCTTGTTACACTACTCCTGATCCTCGGGGCTTGATTACTCAGCTCTCCCAAAAACCTGGGAAACACTAGGACTTTCCACTCCATCTACTTCACGTGCATGTGCGTGTGTGTTTGTATTTTCCTTCCACTGTGTTGAGGAGTTTCCACTGAGTGTTTGCTTAAGAGAAGAAAAGGTCAAATTGTGCAGGACTCAACTTACACTGGTGTTACAGCAATGGAATCACAGATGTCTTTGTCTCTTCGCTGCTCACATTAGACTGGTTGTGTTTTCACGGGCTGGACACCCACGAGTGTGCATGTATACAGGCACATGGTCAGCTTACTGCCTGGAAGTGATAAACTCGGGAGGTCCCATGTGACGTTGAGAATGGAGGAAAAACAAGCTTCTCCATCCAAGAGATGGACCAATACAGCACAGCATCATCAAGATCACACAGACACAAGTGACTCAATGCTTTACCAGAACTCACATTATTACAAATCAAATAAAATGACCATACATGCATGAAAGCGAGCATGTGTTTAGCTGTGTGATGTAGTGATAAGCAAAATACATAGTCCTTTTGTCACTACCACCAATGAGAATTTGCCTGCCTTAAATTATGTGTTTGGAGTTTTTTTTTATATGAAAAAGCAACTGACTACTGTGTCTGTGTCTAATCAACCACAATGTTGATGCTCTGGGCTTTTTGCGCAATGCGATGAGTTATGGTTTATTGCAACTCAGTGTGTTTTCAGTTTTTTTTTTTCCTTGTTTATTTCCAGTATATGATGCAAGATTGCCATAATAAAACCCAGCAGGCACTGCAAGATACAGTTTTCACATGCATGTTCTCACTTTCACTTTCTCTCCCTCTCCCCTGTTATTGTATTAGGAAATGTAAACGTGTCACCCTGTGTCTATCTCTGGTATGCAGATGTGGATATTTCTTTCTTTTTTTTCTTTTTTTTGGGGGGGGAAAGATTTATCTACACAGCTTTCTGATCAACCTGTCAGAGTGCACAGACCAAAGTCAGAGCCCATCAGAACCCAACTGGATACAAAACCGTTGTCTTGGATTGGTGCCCCTGTTTGACCACAGCAACCTTTCTGGAAATCATGTTAATCGTCTGAAAGAAGAGTGTAACGCGTTATGATTATGTAAAGTTTTGTCTCAAGGAGTGAAAGGGATTAGAACAGGAGAGGAAAGGACTTTAAATGTGATCAAAGCACAAGCAAATGAGTACATAATGCAAGTCTAAAGGCCTCTAATTTAGAACATGCATTTTAATGTGTCCAGATGTTTGCAATAACCAATTAACTAAATTTTATATTGAAGATATGGCATCTGGTGTCTCTTCGTTCAGCTGTGTCCTCTCTCTCTCTCAGGCAGTAATGATGTCGGATCACTTAAGCTCCCGTTTTTGGCTTAAATGGCCTCTTCAGCATCAAGAGAGATACTATGCCAATTATTCCAACAGACACACATTGCGGAGGTACACCCAAGTTTACGGCGCACAGTCACACAAGCAGGAGAAAGAGGTGAAGCAGCTAGACAGCTCTTATTATACACTATACGAAGACACAACAGTATGCACGAACATGACTCGTACAAAACTCATCTACAAACACGCACACACACGCACACATGCGCACTATGACGGACAGGTAATGGTGGGCTTTGGGGGCCTTTTTGAGCCGCCAGATGGTACAATGTGCTGCAAGTGAGGTAATCTTTAAAGGCGTTCAAAGACATTCTGTGGGTTACACTCCAAATTGAGAGCAATGAAGTATCATAAAGTCCGTCACTCTTGAATCAATTCCGCCTGAACTCTCCACGGATTCCTTTGAGCTTCATATCCTTGTCTCATCTATCTCACTCTGCATTGTCTCCCTTTGTTTTCGTTCCACACATGAAGATGGTGCCAAAATCTTCGGTTACCACTGGCTTTGTCCTCGGTCGCTGCTATCAAAGATGTCGCTAATCCAGTGGATGTTCTGAACTATCCCTCTTCTGTTATTCAACCAATTAAATCACCACTCCTCATCTCCCTGGATGGTGTCCCTGTGGTCCTGGTGGCTCCTGGGGCCTTGTTCAATCCAGCTGGCGTGGCTGAAGGCACTGGGACAGCTGGGATCCTTGACCACCCGGATTACAGCGACTGAGTCATCATCATCAGCCCATCAAGACAACGAGTTTTCCACTTCAAACCCCATGGAAATCTGTCCAATTTCCCAGCCATCACTCCAATTGTTGTTTCATAGTTGGACGTAAAACAGAGCTTTTCTCAAATCCTTGACTTTCTATAAGTACTTCCTCCAGTAAGTGAGTGGTTTGGATATATAGCTGGTTTGACTGTTAAACCTCATACCTGGCCATTAAAAGCTGAGAGAAGTGTCCGTCTTGATATCCAGTATGAGAATGTTTAGACTGAGAGCAGATTTTGGCATGCGGACTGTGTATCCTCAGTGGATATGGTTCCCTCGTCGGCCAGTGTGATCACAGTGTGGCGGTGGATCTGAGAGTCAAAAATAGGAAAAGGCTTTCAGCAGTAACACACCATTCCAAATCTGAGAAGCATGTGGCATGAAAAAAAGTGTCATGTATCGACCCCTATGGCTTCCAAAAATCTAAGCTGTGGATGTAGCGCCGTCCCAGTTAGCCATCCAAGTATGAGTTGTGTTCATATAAAGAAAGTGTCAGACTCTGGACCTGGATATCTGTCAAACTAATGATTTTTGGTTTCTTAGTTACAGGAATGACCGGAGTGTCACAAACAACCCGGCAATATCTGTCACCTGGTTCCAAAAGTTAGTTGAAAAAATATTGACATCAAGGAAGAAGAGACTTATAGTTCAGTTCAATTCAGTTTTAACTGTATAACGCCAATTCACAACATAAGTTATCTTAGGATAGTATACATAATAAGGTCAAGACTTTATAAAAACATATTATAGAGAAAAATTCAACAAACCCAGTGGTTCCCATGCAGGTTTCAGCAAGGATGGATTCTGACCATTATTTTTGCAGGATGAAACTCAAATCAATGACCACAGAGACATACACCAATCATGCACACATTATGACCACCTGACTAATATTGTGTAACTCCCCCTTATGTGGTCAGAGATGCTCTGAACCATTGAGCATGGACAAGAAGACCTCTAAGGGTGTCCTATGGGGTCTGGAACCAGGACGTTAGTAGTGGATCCTTTGGGTGCTCTGGCTTGTGCAGTGGGGCCTCTGTCAATCAAACTTGTTCCACTGCATCCTGTTGATGCTTGATCAGAATGGCTTGTAGGAAGTTTGGAGGTCAAATCAACATGTTGGACCATTGTCATGTTCCTCAACATGTTCCTGGTTGTTTCATGTTTTTTCCATGTGGTGGGGTGAATTTTCCTGCGGGGGTAGACAAGTGACATTTAGGATTTCCATTTGCATGAGGGAGTGTGCTTGTTTTGGGACAATGTTTATTTGGGTGTCTAAGTCTCATCAACATGGATGCCAGAATCCAAGGTTTTCCAACAGAACACCACATAGTACCAATATGATCAATGTTATTTAATTCACCTATCAGTGGTTTTAATGGCGTGGATGATCGGTGTATGTCCCTGCTTGTCACTGATAAATCCCCTAATTCTTTTTAATGTCCACAACTAATCAGTTAAAATAGTTTTTTTTAATAAAAAAACCCCGCAAAATCAGTTTTCACTACACTGCCTTTAAAAAGTACAGACAAACAAAGTAAAGATTTCTACAATGTAAGGTCAGTTAATTAAAACTATAAAATGTAAAATAGGTGATTGCATAAGTATTCACCTCTATTAAACTGATGTGAAATGGAGATCTTCTGAGTGCAGTGAATGTGTCTCAAGTGATTATGATATAAAGACGCCTGTATGTGGAAGACCTAGTTATTGGTGAATCAATACTCCTAGCTATAACTACCTGCTTTAACTATATGAAGACAGAAGAGCACTCCAAGCAACTCCGTGGAAAGGTTATTGAAAAGCATAATTCAGTGGATGAATTTTCCAAGTTACTGAAGATCCCTTGTGTACAGTTAAATCCATCATTAGGAAAATGGAAGGAATATGGCACATGCATAAATCTGCCTGGAGCAGGCCATTCTCAAAATCTGAGTGAATGAGAGCAAGAAAGAATCCAGTTAGAGAAGCCAACAAGACAGCTATGACTCTACTGTAGCAGCTACAAGCTTCTGCGTCTATGATGGGAGAGACTGTGCATACAACATCTTCACCAGTCAAAGTTTAATGGGAGAGTGACAAAGAGAAAGCCACAATTTTAAAAAAGCTTGTATTTAGTCTCAACTACAATTTGTCAGAAGCATATGAAGTCAACTGGAAGATGAGCTTTTTGGCCTTTAGACTAGACTCTTTGGGGGGGCATCAAACATTGCACATCATTGCAAACACATAATTCCCACCATGGGAATGGTGGTAGCATCATGATGTGGGGATGTTTGTCAGCAGCAGGCTGTGGAGGGTTTGTAAAGGCAGAGAGTAAAATGAAGGTAGAAAAGTACAGAGAAATCATGAAGGACAGAGAACTGTGACTTGAGAGAAGATTTGTTTTCCACCAAGACAATGAGCCGAAGCATACCACCAAAGCTACAAGAAATGGTTTGAAGATAACAAGGCCAAGACCTCAGTCCAACTGGGAATTTGTGGCTGGATGTGAAAAGGGGTTCTTTACACACCATCTAGAACAGGGGTCTCAAACTGCGGTCCTCGAGGGCCGCAATCCAGCATGTTTTAGATGTTTCCCTCTTCCCACACACCAGATTCAAATGATCAGCTCATCCTGAAGCTCTGCAGAAGCCTGATAACGATCCTGATCATTTGAATCTGGTGTGTGGGAAGAGGGAAACATCTAAAACATGCTGGATTGCGGCCCTCGAGGACCGCAGTTTGAGACCCCTGATCTAGAAGAATAGGGTAAAACTGCAGTGTCCAGATGTACAAGACTGATTGAGACCTAACCACACAGGCTCGATAATGTAACTGTGGACAAAAATATAACTACAAAATACTGACTTGAAGGGAATAAATACTTGTGTAGTCTCTTATTTTACATTTTATATTTGTAATTAATTGACGTGACTTGTGACGTGATCTGTCTTTTTATGTAAATCTTGTCAAAAAAGTCCAAATTATATTAACCATTATTTAATAATGGAAAGAAATAAAAAGGGAAAACTTCCAGAAGGGATGGATACTTTTTGTAGCCACTGTAAGTATTTGATGCTTTCCTTCAGTGAATGCACCCTTTGACTGTGTGGGGCTGCAGCCTTTCCATTATATGACAACATTCAGTTCAGACTTGAGCGTTCCCATCATGTAAGTTGTTGCTGCTGCAGAATGTCCTTAATTATCCTGTGACTAAAACACACAGGCGTCCTTTACACTGAACAATGACAACAATGTGAAATGGTGTCAGCAAGTGCAGAAGCAGCAACAGACCCTGTGACATGTGGAGATATTTCATATTTTGAGTCAAATGAACGGAGACAAGTCATAGATAACCAAAACCCCATATGCAGATGGTGACACACATTTTTACATGTTGAGGCACATTAAATGTTCTTTTTTTTTTGGTTTCAAATTTGGTAGCAAGAACTATGGACTACCAGATTTCTTATCATGACTTCCCTGGTATGCATGCATTCATGAGGTTTACAGTTTTGCCCGGGTTTGTCCTCATGATCACACATGAGCAGAGGGCACAGATGAACTGACCCCGGGCCCCTGTTTGGCATGGCTAGGGGCCTCCTTGTGCAGACTAACAGACTCCTGTCTTTGTTGCCTGCTGCCCTGTGAGAAAGCCCAACAGCAAGGGTCTGAATGTTGACCCTTTGTGCTAATGGTAAACACCAGCCAAATGCCAAACAAACAAAAGCAAAAACAAGCAAAGAGCTTCCATGCTATGTCTGTAATGAGCCTCTTTTACTCCATCTCTCTCTCTCTTTCTCCTTCACTCCCTCTTCTCGTGTCCCCTGGAAAGTCTCAGCGGTTACTGTGCTAATTTAACATCGGAACACGAAGTGAGAGGCCAGCACAAGCAGCAACCCAGAGTTCACTCAGATGTCTGATGGAAATCCAGCTCTGCTTTGTTTACATATTCATTCAGGATTATTTGGCTCAAACCCATCTGATTTCTTGTCCATGCTGGGTTCCGTTCACTCTTTCCCCTCCATTTATTGTATTTTTGAAAGCTTTGGGAGCAACTTGAACTTGAACCCGCGTCTGTACTTTTTGCCCATTTATACCCTCTCACACACTTATACACAGATGTACAGGAGCATAATTTTACACAGTCGTAGTGATGAATGTGTGGTTCCATGAGAGCCAGCACAGCTGCTATGGTGGTTAATCGTCCATGGCTTTGCTTTGCATCCGTGCTCTCTCTTTCTCTCTCCCACACACACACCACACACACACACACACACACACGCGCGCAATTAATCCAGTGCCAGTGTAACTAAGCCAAATCCTGGTTATGAGGTAGTCTGTGGCAGGACTCCATTAGTTTTGGCCCAAACAGGGCCACTTTGTTCCAGCCTTGACCAGCAACACTGGTTCACAAACCTCTGGATCTGTAAGCAGGCTAATGCCTTGTGGATTTGCACTGATTGACTAGAGTAACCACACTCTCTCTACATTCCATAGTCCGCCTGTAACTGAGACTAATCCTGTAAGCCCTAATAGATATTATCACTTTACTCTGAAAACCACACAGTATTTAATTAAACCCGGCTGCTCTGATCTTGCAGCCAAATCGTGGTGTGTTTAAGAGTTGTACACGTCCGTTTGCAAGGATGAACCTCCGGGTGTTAACCGAGTATTTTAATGAAAACTGAATAACATCCAGTCTGATGTACTGTTACTCTCTGGTTCTCAATTTCTCAGGCTGTTGTCCATTCAGAACTTTTAACCAGCTCTTGTCTTTCTTTCTTCCAGTGTTTGCCTTCGGATGACTACGCCTGCTGTTTTAGAGTTCTGCTTTTCATTGGCTTTATGAGAACTGTAAATTCCTGAGTGTGTTCTGTCTCACAGTGGACTCCGTCCAGCTTTTCTTTTACTCCACCGATTTCTGCCTCCCTCAACTTAACTGACTGGCATGCGCTTGCCCTGGCGCACCTTTTGCACTTTCTGTTTGGCTTGTGAAAACTTGGATCGCTAATTATGAGGTGATAATTATTGCGTACAGCTGATGAAGGGTGTGGGGAATGATGCAGGGCTCCCTTGCTGCTCATTTCCCTCAGAAGATGTTTGGCTTAATGAACTCAGAAAGGCATAGTGTATTTAACAGACACAATAGAAAGGCAACAAAGGGACATCAGAGTATCATTTGTTAATATTTTATTCTTTTCTTTTCCTAGTAATGTGTTTTTACAGCTTCCAGAATATGTTTTATGCAGCAAAAAGATTCCCCCAAAAGAAAGTGAGAGCTGCAGAAAAAGACAGAATATAAGAGATGTTTCTTTTGATCATTATTTTTTGGAATGGGGTAAGCCTCTCACAGGAGTAACATCCTGAGTGAGAAAGAATGAGTTAGCAAGTTTGTCTGTAAGTTGATGTCTTCTGTGTGAGTATCTGCATGTGTTTGTGGCCTGCGTGTTTTAGCACGTGAGCAGAAGAGATGGAAAGGCACAGAGCCAGACATGGTGACTGAGAAAACGGAATAATATAGTGAGGTAGAGTGCGGGTTTGCGATACGCTGGCCGAAGGAGGCTCTTTAGACATCTGTTAATGATTTTGCAGATGTGTGTTGGGGACAGAGAGGGGCGAGTTTCACTGTAACAACAGAAGCTGCATTGTGCTTTGTCTAATTTAGGTGCATTACATTCTTTTTTGTGACGCAGGAGCGCCAAGTGTTGGCTCTCAGTACTTCCTGAATGGTTACCATCACCCAGAGTGAAATGTCACTACACTAATGTCAGCATATGAGGTAGAATGTGTACATAAACATCATTTAGTGAACACACGATTATGCAGGCACACACATACACACACAGCAAAGAGTAATCCCTCATATTGTGGTAATGCCAGTAATGCCTCAGGTATGTCCTGTAGCCCTTTGAACTTGCTGCTGCAGCTTCTGTCTAATAGAAATGAGTCAAAGGTCAGTGCTGAAGTCTCTTAACAAGAGGATATGACATTTGCACTTCAGCATCTTGAAAATCTGCAGCTAACATGGGACATATTTGACTTGTGAAAAGGTTTTACCTTTGCTGAAGGATCTGAGTCAAAGCTGCGTAACTCCGGGTGGGTTTTAGCATGAAAAAGATCCCTTTAAGGAACAGGCAGTAAATGGCATTCCACTATCAATGAACTGAAATCAGCCCCTCTCTTCACCGTATGATCCAGAGAGGAGGAAAGGGGGAATGCATGAATGAAAGAGGTATAAAAAGAGAGGGGTGGAAGGTGAAAGAATGTCATAGACAGGGATGGTGGTGGGAGTGGATGAGAGGCTTTAGAGAGCAACGGAACTGAGCGGTTGACGGGTTGAAGGGTTTGGGTCTGATAGCTCGATGTGCATCAGTGATCCCACTCCGCTCTCAGCCCATACACACTCGTCCCCCTATTCTAACTCCGGCATTCAGAAGTACTTTCCCACTGGGAAGGTCAAAGCCCCATTAAGAGAGCATTTTGTTGCTATTTTGTGTTTGTTGTGGGGAAAGTGAGTGGAAAGGGCAGCCTGGTAATACAAAGAATTTGCTTCTGCAGCCCCTCTCCCTACTAATTCAGACTCCACTAGTTTCCAATTTGGTTGTCCCAGCTCCCACACAGTCAGGCTTTGAGACTTGTCTAGACGAGGACAGTTTGTGTGTCCATATGAAACAAATTAATTTACCAGCATCTATTATGTCACAGATATTTGGTTTAAAAATCCACATTTTTATGCTTAAGACAAAAAAAAGGGTTGTATCTGTGTGTGACTATGCATCCACGTGTGCTGGCATGTGCAAACATATAGTATGTGCTGATTTTATGCTTTTATGTTTATTGGCACAGGTGCATGCTGCAGTGTAGTCCTTGACTTTGAACATGCCAGATCAGGAAGTCGGGAGAAATAGGAGGGGTTCTGATGAAAGAGAAGTTGAAGACCATTGAAAGGTGGAGGTGAAACTTTTGCTTACACCAGATGGAATCTACAGGTGGTTTTAGTATCCGTGCTTGAGCCTTAAATTTCACTCGTTCCAACAGTAAAAATTTAAACATACGTGTATGACTGCAGACATTTCTGTTAACATTTATGGTGAACCATTTCTTCACAGCTTTCAGCACTGCAGGCCTGACTTGTGTCCCGTCCTGTCTACAGTCATTAGTGTGTCTAATGATGTTTTTGTGGGACAGTAGCTCTGCAGTTTGACCCCATGCTGTGAAACCTCCTAATTGTGGTTAAATTGTGAAGGGTAACAGACGCTGCAATTAGACTCTTATGGGGTTTAGGTTGACAAAAAACTGGGGTGTTTTGGTTTGTTTTTATGGGTTCCAAAGTGAAAATCTCCTGGCTGCTTGAAAAGCCCAGTCACTAAGTGTAAGTCAGTAATCAAAATCACATAACAGTCTTTGAGATTCTGTTTTCCCTCCAGAATCTCAGTATTTATAGCACCCTGCGTGGCTGTGTTCTTCATAAATGTAGAAATGGAGTTTGAAACCTCTTGGGTAGGTCTGTTGCAGCATGATGACCGGCACTAGGAAGTGATTGGGCGCGACACAGGAAGCCACTATTTTAGTTGTTGGTTTGCACAGAATAGTGCTGTTTAAATAAGGAGGACAAAAATACATCAACTTTCAAGGACCAGAGTGAGGAAATGCTGCACAATGACACCCTAGATTAGTCATTTTCATCAGCGAGTGTCTGATACTGAATTGCATACTCATGCATGCAGCCTTTTGTGTGTTGGATTGTTTGACTGTAGTTACACCGTATCTCTCAGTTTGTTTCAGGGTGCAGATCTAAGGATAACATCCATCAGATTATAAGAACTAAGGACTTTGATTGCAATCTGTGCATAGCCTGCAACGCTTGTTAGCCTGTGGCGGACATAAACAAGAATACTGTAAGTTAAGCCACATCATTCACTGAAAAACAATGATGTCATTTCCGAGAGCTACTATTTGGGTTTTTTAGTAATTTCTTTGCTTTCTCAGAACCCCACTGGTGTCCCTGCATCGTGGTTTCTTTGTGGTGGAGTTTAACATAGCAAAAGCTGCTGGCACCGGCCAGTACGGCCTCTGCTGGATTTCCTGGTTTTCTTTTATACCTAATTGCTCACCACATATGTGACAAATGACGCCAGATGCCACAATGGAGAGAAATCCAGCTCTCTCAGATTTATGAGCTCCAGAGAAACAGTTGGCCTTATTTATAGAAGGCTTTTTACTAGACCTGGCCCCAGGGAGTGGAGAGTGGCTGGACCGAGTGCCAGTGCAGACCGTGGCACGTGTGATCCATTAAAGCATGCTGGGATAATTCAGCCAGGTATGTGGGGTGGCAGGTTGTCCTGAGTGGCTGTGCATTTGTGTGTGCAAATAGAGAGGAGAGGTGAAACAAATCCCTAAACTATTAGAATCATAACATTTTAACTCAAAATGTGTAATAGTTTGAAAATATCATATATTTGTGTATTAACTAATTAACAATTAACAAATGGACATTAACTTGGTGTTTAGGCTTAATGTTGAGACAGTCTCACTGAAATGCAGACTTAAACATGTATAACATGGACACACACCTGTGCAAATGCAGAAAGTATAATTGGGATTTACTGGCATTGCTTAGTAGGACACTGAAATGGAACAGAATCATCACACAACCATCCAGTTTATAATCTGTTATCATGAGTAGTATTTGTCCTTGAAGACAATTTTTGATTAATTTGAGCATGGTTTACGATAACTGCCTCTTAGATGTCAGCCTTTTCCCACCTTCTAAAGTGTTCCCGATCCCTTATTTGAAAAACAAATATGCTTTTCCTGATATAATGAACCTAAATGTATGACACATTAAAGCCTGCAGTTGATCGCTTAACAAATAAAAGTGTCTGTTTCATGTATGTTCCTTAAGTATCTGCATGAAACACACATAGTAGTTGGACTGTCACAGTCAACAAGTTGGAAGCCTGAGTAAACGCTGTTAGAATCCACAGAAGGAAGATAATCTCTGTTTGCACACATAACAAAACGTATCTGATTCTATCTCAGAGACTGGTGAGAACCCGCAGCCAAGTCCAGCGTTTGAACTGCATGTCGGCGTGTTTGATGCCGCTCCTCTGACTCCTCCGTCCTGCCTAAGCTCCCTCAGGTATGCAGACCAGGGGTTCTTGGCATCCACAGCTCTAGGCTGCTACCCAGATGAGCCTTACTTTACTACATGTCTGCTGCGTTCGGCTCACAGGAAATTAGGGAAGAAAAAAAGCTCGGCTTAAACTCAAGAGCACAATTTGACCACTTCAGTGTTTTACAGTATATGAATTCAGCTGACTGTATTCTCCAGTTTAAGCTGAATGACAGATGAAGTGTTGTGGTTTCGCACTGATTTTCCACTTTTTTGTCCACTGAAGTGATGACTTGCAGCACACAAAACAAACACACTCCACTTTGCATTTTTCCTCTGGATGCTACAAAAGTCATTAATGAAACTCATGAACACCACTGGGAGCGTTGCGTGGGTGGTGATGGTCAAAGAAGACAAAACAGATTATGAGTGGTGCCAATTACACCGGAGTGATAAAAGCCTTCATCACGCTTCTAGATCACAGCACGGTAAATGGTCCCTCTCGGCCTGCAGCTCCTGCCAAATGCTCCTCCATTCTTCTGTCTTTTTCTCTGTCAGTGGTGTTTATAAATCATAAACTCAACACACAGGCGAGAGAAGCAGGCCTGCTGAGCTCTATGAACACGTATTCATTTTTCTCCCTGAGCGCCTGCACGTGGAAGTAACAAATTCACTCTCCTGAAAGTTTCCGAAAGGAGCATTTCGTTTTAAACTGAAAAGCCTCTAATGCCCAGAGCATTTAATAGTGTGGTGAAAGCGGAGCATCTATTACTTTAAATACCAACCTGCTTTTAATGGTCTAATCTGAATTTTATCAAGCATCACAAGACTTAAATCTTAATGATGATGAGATTTAATGGCCAAAACTTAAAACAGTGATAATACTGATGTTCTCTGAGTTGCTGCGATCTGAGATCACAAGTGGATGACTTATAACTTTAACTATGTGACATGCAATGATTGATACTCAAAAAAAGGGAACCCTGCAGTCTTAAAAGTTTCCTTTGTTTTCTCCCTTAATTAGCCTTCCTTTTGTGTTTTCGTTTGTTCTTACTGAAAGTCTAAGTTTAGGTAGGTGTTGCTTTTATTTATGGCTTCAACAGTTTTGCTGTTTTTTAAGACTGCAACTTTGATAAATGGCTGTGCAAAAAAATCTTGTTAGATGCAAATGATGGGCGATGGTGTGAGAAGAAGATTTTCAGAAATCCCAATGCAGCAATTCACAGTCTGTACAGCTTTTGGGTGGAACTTATTTTGTAAGAAATGTTTTTGCTTGTTTTCCAAAATAAACTCCAAACAGCAGTCCTGTCAAAAAGTCAAACGTTTTACAAATGTCAGATGCACTAATTAGCATTAGTATGCTAACAAACCAACCTAGGATTGTTATTCAGTTCAACTCTTTATTTATGTAATGCCACTTTAAAACACATTGTTATTTTCAGGGAGTTAATATGAGGTAGATTTGCATCATAAATCCCCTTAAGAGCCTTAAAAGACTTAAATGTGCCATATAAATCAATGTGCTAAATAAATACATGTGCTATATAAATAACAGTGTTTTGATTTAACACAGCAACAAATCCAAGTCATTCCCTGTGAGGAAGCTCTCTGGCAATAGTTGGAAGAAAAATTTACCTTTAACAAGGTCCAAACCTCCAGCAGAACCAGATTCAGAGAGCTGCCCATATCTGCCTACACTGGTTGGGGTGAGGGTAAAGGGAAGAGAGAAAAGCAGAGCAGATAGAAATTCCAGAACAATAAAGACTTGGGAGTTCATTGAGACTACAACCGCATGTCAGAAATGTGTAGCTCTGCCACCAAAGGTACCTGCAGAAGGGATAAAACGCAAACTACAGGAGAGAGAAGACGCAAAGGTAATGACATTCAATAGTTGTGTATAGATGTATGGAAAGAAAAAGAGAGGCCGGCAGACTAGGCCTATATAACTAATGGACTGCTCAGGATCACCTGATCCAATCCTGACTATAAGCTTTATCAAGAAGGAAGGTTTTAATCCTAATCTTAAAAGGAGAGAGAATGTCTTCCTCCTGAACCTAAACTGAGAGCTGATTCCACAACAGAGGAGGCTGAGTGATCTTTATACAGCATTCTGGATCAACTGGAGGTTTTTCAGACAGTTATTGGGTGAATGCTATGTGAGCGTTATGATGAAAATGGTAATAATGGCTATCAGCAAAACACCATCATTGTGAGCATGTTGGCATTAGCATTTAGCTCAAAGCAACGCTCTGCATAAATACAGCCTCACAGCCAGCTCGGCTGTCGACTCTTTGTCTTGTTAACTTTAGGTTTTCTGTGTGTGTGTGTGTGTGTTTTAACTCTAAGAGGCCAATTGTAGTTTAAAGTGTCATTTAATCTTATTGACATTCTCTTACTCTCTGCACTCTGAGGCTATTTACCATTAACCCTTTTATTCTGAGGCTGAAAGTAAGTGGGTGGGTGTTTGGAGTTTTGTTGCCTTTGAGTGACACTCCAAAGGGCTTTGTCAGTTCAAGCCTTTTTACACAGACAGGCCAAGAAAAAAAACAGTTGGCACCAGTCAGTGATGCTGTGGAAAAGCGAAAGCTTATTGTGACTCCTGGTGCATGGTCTTATTGTAAAGGGTGGTTTTGGACCCTGTCCGAGTGTTTGAGAGGGTGGTGACACCGGCACCGATCACAGTTAACATGCCACAGAATCAGCTTAGAAAGGGAGCCAAGGCTTGCGGCTGGAGAGCTGCATTGGTCGGCCTCAAGAATTAAATTCTTTCATTATGATGGGGTGATGAAGGAGGAAGAGGGGGTTGGGGGAGTCGGAAGGCATGTGAGGATATAGGACCAGAGAGAAGAGATCACAGACGGTGTAATCTGTGTGCTGGTGAGGGTGGGGGTGAGGTAGGCACCGAAGAATGAGACCTGACAAGGTTTTCTGCAGACGGATGAGGGATATTCAAGGATATGGGCGAGGAAAGGCAATGATGGCTTTAGTATTTTGAGTTTATGACCCTTTTAAGTGTTGACCTCACGTGAACCTTTAACAGCCCCCCAGTGTGTGGGTGGGAAAAACACACACACACGTACGCCAATTCACAAAATGAGGACACGCACATACACATTTATCTTCACGGGACGCTGTAAGACTGATTGGCCTATTTCTGTTGTTTCCCCCACAAGCCACAGGAAAGAGAACAAACACAAGAACACAAGGACAGTATTGTGCACACCGGCCTCTACTGCAGATAAGGAAAGGATAACAGGAGCAGTTGTCAGTGGAAACAACTAAAACCATTTGACTGATTTATTTCGTTTTTAGCGCAATAACTCAGTCAAGTGAGCAGCTTGAACTAATATTAGTATTTCTCATGCCATAGCCTACTATAAAAATAAAAAAGAAAAAACTAGTATGGGCAAACCTGCTTCCACCCCATCACCCACTTAAGCCACAGCAACATACCCTAAACCCGTTGACCTTTAGTGGGCCGAATACTGTAGTAGAACCCTCTTTCAAGTCTCTCTAAATAACAATAATCCTTCTTTATCATGTGTCCTTTTTTCGCTGTTGGAGAGATTTCAGAGGGAGCAGGGGGTGGGGGTGGGGGTGATGTGGGCTAAAAGTTTGCGTCTTTACTACACACATGGAGAACGTTATGCCGGGTCACACACCCTGCAGTGCTATCATAAGAGACACCAGCCTGGCATAGTAGCTTCTCTGTGAAAATACACAACCTGTGCAGCGCATACCAGCCTCAGCCGCGGATACTGGCTGACTGAGATCCAATAATATTTAACCACACATTAAGCTCATACTCAACGATTTGTTTGTGTTGTAACGGTAAGAACCCAACTTTTAATTGAGTGACTAATCAGCTATTATTTTGCTGAAATTGTAAGCAAGACTGAATAATGATGTTAATGTATAAAAAATTAAAATATGAAAAGAAAAGCAAAAAAACTTAGCATACTTGCAGCTTTTTCTAAGTCTTAGCAGTTAACATTACCTAAAACACACATTTTTATCTTTTTAGACTGCATAAAGGAAGTTCTTTTATGTTTCATTCTTACTTTATCTACTGGAAAGGTTGAACAGGTGGGAGCTGACATCACTTTTTGCTGCATAAACAAAGTTTTAACATACGGAGGGGGTCTCTGTTCAATAAATCAATGTTGAGTCGACACATTAATGACTGTGACTTTACTGCAAAGTTTCTGTCACTCATCTAGACTTATCGTCATTGTAGATTTGGTAAAAAGTAAAAGCTTCATACAGCTGCATACAGGGCAGGCCTTGTGCTGCAATAATGTGGAGTGTTTTCCTTCTGCCAGCTTCGGCTGAGCTTAAACGACGTGTGCACGTATGTTTATGTGTGAATGCATGGTTCAATGTCTGTCTCTCTATGTCTCCTAGTGTGTGCACATGTCTGTGTTTGTGCATGCCTGTTTTGTGTGTGTGTGTGTGTGTGTGTGTGTGTGTGTGTGTGTGTGCGCCCATCACTCAGCCCTCAGCTGGGCAAACCTGGGAGGATTGCGTCACATGCAGAGAAAAAGAAAAAAGAGCGGCCCTGGCCAGTAAACTAGTCTTTAATTGCTTTGCAACTGAGAACACATTGCCGAGGAAACAAGGGGCTCATTGTGAGTGTGTGTTCATCTCAACACACCTCATATTTTCTGCAGACCACTGACCCCCACCAGCATTTACAATAAAACACAAAGCCAGCAATTAAAGTACTAAGTGTTTGCATGCACGCTCACATGCAGACACTCTTAACTTGTGTGTCTGCACTTCTAGGAGCTGACGTATTCCAACAGCAGGTCAAGATGCTGCATGTTATAGCATTAAAACACTGGGGATTAATGAGAAGTCACTTTGCTCTCTGGAGGACGTGCAACATTGTGCTTCTGGGTTTCTCCCTGAAAGCTGTTCATGATGTGGCGTTAAAAATAAATGATATTGAAATGTGTGTGTATGTATGTGTGTGTGTGTATATGTGTCTCATGATGGATCTGGGCTGGGTGGCGGTGGTGGTCTGGCTATGATGTAAACCAGATGTGGGCTGGATGCAGACTATCGTACCCACTGGAGGCAGAAAGAACCCCTACATTTGTGTGTATGTTGGTGCATGCACAGCGCCAGCATTGATTACAAATCCAATGTAATTTTGCGTTGCACCAACCACATTTGGCAGAGCGTGGATGATGTGCTTGCCCGAATGAGCTCATGCTTCATATGCCTGACCCATAAATCACACAGACTTCATATAGCCTCTGCTGTCACAGATCTCAGCAGTTGGAGAATACTGACATTATTACAGTTATTTAAAGCTGCTAGATAAACTATATGAGTACATGGTGATTCTGTTTAACCTGTAGACCTCTGCATCTACATGTGTTGCTTTTAGTTAATGCGTAGATTGAGATGGAGGAATGATCGTGAGATGTATTTTAAAAGTGATTTTCTCAGATAGGCCACTTGAGAAACGCTTCTGAAATATTAAAAGTAATTTCATAGAAAGTCTCCTGAAAATGATGCAAAATTCTTTTTTGTGGTTCAGCAAAATCTAATCAACCTATTTGCTGTGGACAGAGTTCATCTGTTGAACCATTTTGATAACACAGACAGTGGTGTGTTCAGTAAAGTGTATAACGGTAACACTTTAACTGCCAGTCTCATCAATGTGTCCTCTCTCGATTATATCTTTGGAACGCAATGTTGGAGGAGAAAGAACACATTCATTCAAGAGGTCAGATGTTTTTCAGTGATGGAAAAAAATGACGTTAATAAACTGATAAAGTAGGAAAAAAGAGAGGTCAGTCAGCCAAATCACATGGAACAGATTTACCATATTTATCATGTCATATTATCATGAATACAGCATCTGTTTAGTGGATGTGCTGCTGATAGTTTTAGTCTATATGCTCCGAGCTCATGACTTTCTGCAAGAACACACCAAGTAAATCTTCTCTGTTGGGCTGGGTCAATATACGCAGCTATTGAGCTACTGGACAACAAATGACAAAAACTTAATGCAGAAAAAATTAATATGTGTTAATCAGCAAAAGTAAGAAAAACAAGTTAAATCTGGATAACCTGCACCATCTATGGAGTAGAGTTTCTTCCCTTAACGTCTTTGGCATTATTAAATATCAGTAAATGAGCATCAGTACATATAAACTAGTTTAAGATTAGAAATGACCCAACTGTATTGTAGCAGGCGCATGACCAAAAGACATATTGGACCTAACTGCAACTGAAGAGTTGCATGAAAACAATGCTTCTCACTTCAGATGGAGTATGTGGAGAAAATCTACCTGTGTAAATGGCAAAGATGTATTCATTTTCCATGAACTTGATATTACAGAGAAATATTTATGTGAATGTGCTGTATGCAACAGTTATGTCTATACTGCAAACTACTGATATACAGCATTAGCCAACTCAAAAGTGAACCAATAGCCACCCACAAAAACATTAAGGGCATATTTACCCGTGATCAATTTAACCTCCAAGCATAAATATTAGCATTCATGTCTCACCACTTCAGAAAAAAAGCAGCATGAAAGTATTACAATGGATCATGAGGGACCTGTCAAACAACATCCAAAAGAAAAATGACCCCAGCTACTACCAGGGACGGACTGAGAATGAAAAATGGCCTGGACTTCTGGCTCAGAGCTGCACCTCATCCAGCTTTATTTTCTTTTGTGGGAACGGTCCGGTGTTTCAAATGGCCCCTAATATGGATTTATTTACAGTTGATGCCAATGTAAATAACTGTGAATACCAAGGTCAGATATTTATAAGAAGATGACCACAGCTTTGTTTACCTCTGGAAAAAAAAGTTGCAAATGGCAAAAACTAGAAAACAGTCTCTTTTGTCTTGAAGGGTGATGTGTTAATGAGTAATTGGTTGACACTGTGCTATATGCAAGTGATGAGTGGAGTCAGAGAATGCAGACAGCAGCAAAGATGGCCCTGAATTGGAATAATTCAACCAAAACAGCAGCATTATTTTCAGACAAGCAGCAGAAATCGAAAGCAATCAGTTTGTAGAGCAGCGTCAGGGAAATGGCTTCATCACAACAGCTGCTCTGCAGTTTTATTGGTTCAAAGTACTACACACACACACACAAACACATTTTATCCAAAATTTATGTGTAACTGAAAGTAGCCAGTATTTAGAAAAAACTTTTTCTCCTTTCAAATAGTTCCTTCTGTGGTTCCCAGAGTCTGTTTTGTCCCACTGTACCTATATGGAAGTATCAGTCTTAGTACCTTATTAATACAGTAACATTGCACTACAAAACACTGACTGCATTTTAAAATGCTGCCTAGCATTTTATTTATTTGTCTCTGCAAAGCAGTGAAGAAAAATCTGCGCAAAAAAATTAGATGCAAAATTATGTTGCCTCATCACCCTTTTCTACAGTCAGAACACACAAGAGAGGGAAGAAAGTAAAATGAAATACAAAGAAGTAACAATAAAATGAATGTGGCTGCTGGTTCAAGGATAGCCTACAATCCAAAGAATTACGCTCATATTGATTCTCATGTGATCTTAAATCTTTATGTCTGTCTCTGGAAGTTGGGGTACCGGATGGGTGTGGAGCAAGTCAGCATTTCATGGCAGAGATTAGAGTTTATTGCATGTGTCACGGACATGCAATAAAGCTTACATTTTTATTAACTGTTATTAAAAAACAGCTGTTATTTGTGGGCCTTTTTGTTTGGGTGTCTTTTTGACATTCTTGTCTGGCAATATGGTTGGTGTGAAAAGTAGCACATGAACTTTAAATTAACCCGAAGCACAGTGAGTCCTTGCGCAGTGTGACAAACTAAAATCAAGTGTTCAAACAAAGGGCTACAGACGTTCGCAGACAATGACCGTCTTTCTCATGTCTCCCCTGATGAAACCTCCAGGAAGTTTCATCTCCAGTCTCACACTGGCATTCTGTTTCAGCCGCAACAGTTGTTGCATTCTCACAGCCAAGATGCTGCAGCCAATCACACTCTCAATGAGGTGCCACTCTGTTTCAGACTCTAAGGGCCTTTCTCTTTCTCTCTCTGTGCCCCATTCAGGCCCTTCCTCTCCTATTTGAAGACCTGGACTGAGAGTAAACACTGGTGCATACCTGACATGGAGTGACAACGACATTGGGAAGAGGAAAAAGTGAGTGTTGTGCATGCTGGGGTACCCTGTGTGCCATTCCATTCCCACACCTACATCTTTATGAGTTCATATCCTCCTGGTCCTATTGTGGAAAAAGAAGCTGTTTCCATCTCAGGAAGGCCCTTTGAACCCTGTGAAAACATTGGGTTTGTTCCCCTTATTTGAGGGCCTTTAATGGCTCACTTCACAATGGCTGCTCTTTAGTGTATTGTAAAAAAGAAAAACACACTTGCACATTTGGCAGCTCTTGGTAATGCAACCTGTTGTTTTAAATCCTCAACACACGTGAGCCTTATTTAATCCTAAATTCTCATGACTAAAGAAGCTGCAATAAAGTTAACCTGCTTCACGAGGACTGTGTGGGTGTGGTTTAATCCAATTTGATAGATAGCGATCAAATTGTAATCAAATTCTGATTCTGATTGGTACAGAACACGTGGCATCTTCAAGATCAAGAAACAAACAAACAAAAATAGAGAAACGCCACACTAAAAAAAGTTCTATGTTCTGCAGAGACTAGTGAGAACATGTAGAAGAAGCTGAATGAGGAAGCAGAAAATATTTTGTAAGAGTCTTTCCGTTGAAACCAAACTTACCATGTTTTTTAAGTCATACTGAACTCCCTGTAGAGACCATTTTTTGTGTGCACTCCATGTAAAATCTTACTGTACCCAAGGCAATACAGAATACTTCCTCTCTCTTTGGTAGGAAACCACCAGTGGGTCTTTAATGCCTGCGGAGTGGAGAGAGTGGGTAATTTATCACCGTCTATCTTGAACTGTTGTAGATGGAGGCCTGATTTTATTGCTGGTGTCACATGTTAACGAGCACATTTTATGGTTGGAGTGATGGAGGGTCACACCACCTAGGAATTAACACACCAAGTGGCTTAATAGCATGCAAATTTCTTGTGAAAGGAGTTTTGTTTTGGGTAGTTTGAAATAATGCACTTAAATGTTGCTTATCTGTGCTGTACGAATGAACTGGCAGAAGCTCTAGCACTTTGAAGCTTAGATTTTGTGTGCACACGTGCAACCTCACAACTCTCTCAGCTTGGGAATTGGGGGAATAAATGACAGCCTGGTCTTCAATCCTTTATGAAGACTGGTTTGGTTTGCTTCCCAGGTCACTACTGTATAAGAAAGGATCGAGTGTCGTCATTGCTAAGCAGCTGATGTCACCAAACTGGAATCCATCCATTTTCTCTACTTCTTCCTCACTGTGTCTAAACCTAATAAAAGTGTGTCCTGCAAGAATCCTGGAGAAGACTGATAACAAGCGATGGGGGTGGTTCATGGAGGGGTTAGGGAAGTGAAACTAATGAGCGGTGTCTTGTTTCGCTAAAGTGGATTCATTAACTTTGTCTCTCATCGCTGCAGAACTGTTCACATGTAGTGATGGCTCCTTTCAGAAATTGGGATCTTGAGAGAAATACTCGGGCTGTATGTCACTTGGAACAGGATACATTATCTTGAGTCCAAATCATATAAAGAGGAGGAAACTGCACATTAGACAGTGTAACTTCACCGACTTGTATTCGGTATAAAGTCCACAGTATTTTATCAGCCAATGCTCAAGAGGCTGCAGACTTTCAAAAAGTTGCACGAATTTCTTCTCAGATTTCCATTCAGCGCATGAAATCAGTCAAGGGGCGCAGATAAGGATGCTTATCTAAAACTACTCACAGATGTAGCACAAAAGACCCAAATCCAAGGTTGGCAGAATAATTAGTCTGTTCTACATACAAAGCAAGGATATTAAAAGAAGAGGAGAGCAAATGTAATACCTCCAGACTCAAAGACCTACAGAGATGGTTTTGGTTCAGCAATTACTAATCAAGCAGAAAATTAAGTTTTTGGCTTTCGCAGCTTCACTGTTAGTATTCCATTATTGCAGAATTTACATTCTTCCTCAGTCTTTTTTTTATCATTTGACATTTATTGGTTGGATTGTTTGTTACAGTACAGCAGCACTAATCACTGTAATTCTATCGGATGTTGTACGTTATTATAAACTAACCAAACCGAAAGTCACATTCATGGATATTTCTCACTTTCCCTCTGACATCTGGACGACACGCTGGGACAGACATCTGTTTAAAATTGTGCCAGTCATTTCTGTGAAAAATGGTATTTCCGTGCCGAGCTGTCTGCCAGAATGGCCAAAGATTTAGAATGGTTTCCTTTTCACTGTCTCCATGCTTTTTGTGAGGTGACAATTTTGATGAGATGAATCTTCAGCAGGAAGCAAAACACTTCAGCTTCAAAAAAACTGTAGATCTTTGAATCTGTGCAGTAGAAACAGCTACGAAGAAAATCGCAACCAGGTAAGCATGACTGCACAGTATGGTATGGTACACCAAAGGATAAGATGAAGGAATGTAAATAACCCATAAGTCAAAAATGAGTTTCAGGGCTTTTGCTCACCCACTTATCACTTATCTGTGGCCGTTTGAGTGTCCTCACGTCTGGAATATATTTTGAAACTCTTCCACTTATGTGATGCGTCTCGTTGCATACTGTGAAACTGTGTGTTTTTCTTTCACATTGACCTGTAAATGAAGAGTAAATAGAGCAGGATAAATGGTGCGTAATCCACATCCAGGTGAGAAGTACACTGCAAACCAACCGTCCAAACAAAGAGGTCAATTCAGACACTTGTCTCTTCCTCCAGGTCTTTCTTCTAGTTGTGCTGTAGCTTTGAAAATCAGTCGCCAATTCTTTTAAGTTTTGCTACCCATGTAGTCGTCTTTCTGATACCATGAGAACTAAGAAAAACTATCCCAGTGGATATTTTGACTGCCAGAATTTGAACCAGCAAAATTTTGGTGATTCAAAACTAGCTATGGTCAGCATCGCAAGTTCTGAAAAGTAGTTGCCAAGTTCCTGCCCCGACTACTGAGAATGCTCTGTGGAACTCTCTAGAGTGTTACGTTTATCTTTTTTGTCCCTGTGGAACATTAAGCCACAACCATCTCCTTAGCTCATTGCGTTTTCTTGGCAAGTCTCTCCTCAAGTTGGTTGATCTTGGATCGCTTGTCCGTCAGACTTCTCTGCCAGGTTTTTCATATAACTGGGTACCAACACCATAAATGCCCCCCCACAAAGTATTTTACGATACCATAGTTAGCTTTTTTTAGTTCGTTTTTGGTTTTGTCTAAAAGTGTGTCTGGGGCAAGTCAAGGAAACACATTGAAAAATGGTAACGTTTCGGCCTCCAAACTGAGGAAAGGCATTAATTAACAGCAGTCTAGTCTCCCTTGTAGTAAAGATTTATAGAAGTCTCTTGGGACTCAACAAACGTTCATTCATTCACCGATGAAACGCTCTCGTCCGCTTATTATAGAAAATGAACTGATTTCCCAGGGAAAACCCGCTGAAAGACACAAGAGGCAGTTATGCATGAATTCAAGCACCACATGGAAGTGCAGCAAGACATAAGCAGGGGGTCGGGGTGTGGATCACAACCGAAGCTGTGGTCGGGATATTTAATGACTGACCGCAGTGAGGCAAGGAGGAGGTCCATTGTGTCCAGACCTGCAGCATCTTTGCTGGCTGCAGCCTCAGCCACGCACATGGCACCACACACTGGGGCTATGCTTTGATGTACAGCTGCTCCCAGAGCAGATGGAGGGAGAAAAGAAGAGGGTAAAGGAATAAAACCCTTTAGGAGACAGAAATAAGAGACAATAAGACCAGAGAGAAGACTGCGAGAGGATAATGAAAAGCTTTAAAACAAACTGAAATGAAAGAGTTTTTTTGAGTCTGATTTAAAGCTGCGTCTTTATATGCAAGTTTTTATTTATGTGCAACAGAAAGAGAAAGGGAGAGTGATTCATCATAGGTTTCCAGCAGTCAGTCCCCCCCTTTATGCAGGGCAGCCGGGCTGGAGTTGGGGTGGGATATGCAAATACAGGCTGTCTTTCTGCCTGCCCCTTCAGAGGCAGCAGAGCAGCACGCTGCTTCTTGCACACACACCCTCACTCATGCAGAGTGCAGATTACTTGGAGGGTCGAGCCTCGTCAGCAGGTCTCCTACACGCTTGCAAGTGTGTTTATGGAGCTGAAACTTTCTTAGAGACACACTCACTTCCTTCCGTCTTTCCTCTGTCCTGCTCTCCTCTCTCTGCTCTCCCCTCCTCCAGCACACCTTTGTGTTGTTTTCCTTGCCCTCTTCCTCTCCCCCTCCCTCTCCAACCTCACTAGTTTCTCCTCGGCTTCTGTCCTATGTGCTCAGATTTTGGTTGGTGTGCAAGCCGAAGGTGTACAGGACAAGATGCTGCTGATGCTACAGCTGTTTGGGCTCCATGTCTGCTTCAGGGCCCACTGAAGAAAACAAGACTTCACGTGTCCTGGGGAACACAATAGCACACAGAGGAACTTAAAGCTACCACTATTTTTTAAGCAGTTTTCCTCACTGGGCCGTCACATTTTTTTTAAAGACTCTGGGATTAACTGACTTAGAAAAACAAAGGAAAAACAATGCGGACCAAGTGGTGTCAGCTTATTGCACAGCTCTTTCTCTTAGGAGTGTTGCTCTCTGTGGTGGACAGTAAAGGAACTTTCTATGGAGGCCATGTCAATCCTTTCTATGGAAACAGATACAACCTCTACAAAGCTGGACTCAACCCTCACTACTCTCCAAACAAACCCATGACCCGTCACAAGTAAGTGTTCCATTTTGGACATTTTCCTTCTCTTTCCCAGGTGCACGACATTAATTTCTAAAAGCATTCCAAGTAGCTAAAGTGCAAGGAGGACCCTCCTCATACTGTATTTCCCCTGAGGAACCCATGTCACCAACAAGTTGCACAAATGTGGTTTCAGTTAGGGGAATCAGCGTGGTAACGGATCCTTGAATTGACGCTCTGTTTCTGTCTCACTGAAAATCAGCCCTTTTCTGTGGTTCACACCTAAAACCATCTGTGGCTGGGGATAAACATTATACAGCAACAATGACACGCCGCATAACGAAAACAATGGGCTCATTATGGTTCCTTATGGTGCAGCGAGGGGGTGCTGAGTTGACGACAAGGGTATTGATCCCTAGCAGTCACTGTGTGTGGTAGGAGGTGGGTGGGGGGGCTCAATTAGAGGCAATACTTACAGTACAGCTGGGCACCCGCTGCCAGATGGGAGTGGCACAAATAAGCTCCAATCAGCACTAAAGCAACAGCACACTTATCTCTGCTGATGTTATGCTGAAATTACTATTGAAAACTTGTTTTGTTTTTTTTTACTTTACTCTCTCAGTGTCAACACTCAAAGAGATGACGAGGTTTTAATCAGTGGTATTTGATGTAAGAAATCTACATTGAACATGCATTGCCAGGATAGTCAAACCACATACATAAAAAATAATAATAATAACAATGAGCCATGCATTATACTGAGAGTTATGAAGTTGTGAGATGAAACAGAGCTTTGTGGATATATTTCCATGGTTGATGTGTAGCCTGCAGGGCCCTTTTAGGTTTTCAGGTTTTTTTTTATTCCCCTCTCCTCCTCCCCTTCTCTTTTGCTTGGCTTCCCATGAGAGCTGTTATGTCTTTGGACAGCTCCCCAGCTACCTGCTGCTTCACTCAAACTGCCACAGAAGACTGCTGATTGCCCAGCCCCGCTTAGTCCAACATGAATGCTCACCTCCGCCGAGTAGACTGTTCAGCATCCCTCACGCTGAATGCAACGCCCACATTCAGTCTCCACCTTTAACTTTCTCATCTAACACTTTAATATATTCCATCCCTCTCCTTACTTTCATTTCCACTCACCACATCATCATATGTTAACATACGTCCCAGGGCTTATTCTAAGACAAAATGACCACATCTTTTCTCTGTCATGGTCAGTGTTGAGGTAGCTACTTGTAAACAACTCACTAAAAAAGTAATTAATCACATTACCTGCATCAGTACCTTGGTACCTTTAAACACCCACAGTTCCATATGCCACATGGTTTATATTATTTAATACTTATAGACACAGAAAACAGTTTAACAACAATTCAGTCTCTTCGGAGGCAACATTAGCAGTCATCTCTCCTGAAGCCTTGTGAAGCTGTAGTGAAGCCACAGGGTTCACACACCCTACAACACTATAAAAATATAGATAACTAGGGTGATTCTTGCCAGTGACTAAAGTTAGAAATTGAGCTAAGAATACAGTGGGACAGTATTGGAGCTGAGTTTCGACCCCCCAAATTGTCAAACATTGCTCGGAGTGGCAACAGTGATGCAATTACTGACTTTTAAATTCCAATCTAGCACTACTCGATACTAAATAAAGCCAGTGAAAGTTCACTCAGTACTTTACTGTCATATTTTCATGCCATGTTTTCTACTGATGGCATATGACTGTGGCACTTATTTACTTCTTCACAGTTGTACCAAATTCATAATCACACAAGTCAGTTTCTGCTGGACACATTTCCTGAACTGACTTAACGAGATGTTAAAAAATGCTCTATTTAAAACAAGCTGACCAGTAATGACAGATAGTCAGTAATTGCTTATTGCTGGTAGCTGGTAATATTCCCCCACCTGTGTCTGTGAGGCCAACTATGGTGTTTACACAAGAGCTGCTGACCCATCCTGGACACAGCAGGCCCTTGGGACGTGTCAGTGTCAGACCACCACCACAGACATATGAGCTCAGTTGTTGTCAGCCTGACTGGTCAGTGGAAATAAGACACTTAAAAATAACACATGTGATGTGACGTATGCATGAAAGTGTGTGTACACACACAAATGGGTGCATGTCTATTTACAGTATCTGTGTTTTGTAAAGAATTTCACTCATGTGCTTTTACAGCTTGTAAACTCTTGTTTCTAACTGACCCGCTGTCATGTGGACAAAACACGTTGGTTTTTAGGGAGATATTTAAAAATTCTCAGCTGTTGAAGCACTACAGATTTTTTGTCTGCGTTGAATTATAATCTATGTTTTGGCAGCAAAGCGAATGATTTGATTTCACAGCCATTCCTTTCCTTCAATGAAACCACTGGCTGCTGTGAGAAAATATATGGCCCTTTAGCCACTGACTGTGACATCTTAAGACAGTTACAATACTGTACCCGTCACAAGTTAATTGCATAGAAGCTTATTTTCTGTCATGGGTAAAAATGTGGCTTTGGGGTTTCACATTCCTTGAAGTTTTGCTCAGGACTTTGGCGAACAGTTCTAGGCATTAGCATTTCAACATTTCAGAATGCTTAGATTTTTGATTTCACATGTTCTTCAAGAGTAAACTGGTTAAAATGATTCAAGAAACTGCGCTCATTTGTGACACATGATAAGACAGGAAACCTTTGCATACGACCTCCCTATCTTATTCCTGCACAAGCATCTCTCAAAATAGGCAAAACGTAATCCAAAAGTTACTCTTTGCAAGAAAATGGGTGCTGTATAAATCAATTAGGATCCCGACAGATGCCACATGTCTTCATTGATCAGATTAGAGACATATTTAAGGGCTTTTCTGTGATGTATGAGACAGAGATCAGGGGGGAAAGGTCAGCGAGTTGCTAGAGGTTAGAGGTTATGGGTTGTTGTTGTACGTTTGTGTTGAGTGTCCAGTGGAGGACAAGAATGGAGCCAGTCTCCTGCTAAGGGTCACAAAGACTGGGCAGTAAACTCCCAAGCTCCCTAACAACATTTAGGTATTTATCAGACTCACTGCTTCCTGCAAAAATGTTTTTTGTGCCACACAGAGAGCAAGAATTCAGCCCATTGATGAGCTAATGCAATACAACATTACAAGAAAAACTGGATGATAATTCTTTTTATTTGCTTTGTTAATAGCATCATGAAACGACAGGGTGTTTGGTTCAAATGTCCAAATGAATGACTCAAAGCAACATGTAATTGTTAAATGAATACTTTCTGCATTTGATAGTTGCTTTCTTGCACAGAGTTTGCTGCAAGATTAACACTGTAGTCATATCTGTCCATGGAAAAGGTCAGTCAGTTGATTAGCTTAGCATTTTTTGGGGAGGGCCATTTTGCATTTATTGGATAATTGCAGCACAGATAGACAAGAAATGTGGAAAAGAGGGCAAAGGAATGCAGATCTGGTCGGCTGGGAGTCGTGCTGCGGACTTGGATGCTGGGAGCATTTTCGACCAAGTGGTATGTGCCTTAATCATTCAGCCATTGGGTCACCACTAGCATTAAAATGAGACATAATGAGGTCTGGAAGGGTTGCTAGCCAGATTTTTATTTTTTAAAATGCCTTTGGACAAAGTTAACATTACTGTCTTCCCTATTTTCAGTATTTTTGCTATGCTAAGCAAATCTGATTTTTATGCTATGTTATGCTATGCTATCCTATGCTATGCTAAGCTATTTCTTCTTATTCAGCTAATGTGCAGATAAGCATGGCATCAAAATCTGGAAAAAAGGAAGTGCACTTTACAAAATATCTCCTTTGCAGTTCTGTTTGCACAATTGAAGACTTGTGTCTCATGCAAAGGCATTGAAAATGGGTTTGTTGCAAGCAACACCATTTTAATGTCTTTTTAAGTTTCAAGTCATCCATCTGTCTTTGTTAGCTTACCAGCCTTCAGTGGGTTGCATTCAGCACCATCTGCCCATATGGTACAGTGAGTCCAACAATAAATCTGCATGAAAACTCTTTTATTTGAAAAGCACAGAGAGTTTATTCAAAGATTATGTGCTTTGGGAAATGCCTGAGGATAAGTAAAGTGCTTACAGTAAAGCGCAACACAACAAAAATACAACCTTGCGCTAAAGCAACTTGTTGGAGCTTCTGTTGCTCTCAAATTTGAACGGCTGAAGGTTATCTGTGAATAAATGGGAGATAACTAAAGCTGCCTGTAACTCCATGATGCAATTGCTATAGCAGCGATTAAAGTTCTTACCCCAAAATTAAGCACACATAAGTCTTCCTTGAAGCTCTAATAACCAGAGCTGGCTTGGAGCTGACCTTGTCTCTGAATGATAGAGTGATCCCCTTGGTATTAGAGCTGGGAGTATCACATCTTTCCTTTAACCCAAATCATTAGCCACAAGAGCAGCCTCAGTCAACCCTGCACGACGGGGCCTTCAAGACCTGCCAGTTGGCCAGAAATAGGCATCATTAAAAGCTATATATGAAAAGAGATGGGCCCTGGAGGAGACTTGTTAGCCTATAGACACGGTAGTTAAAACTCCTATTAAAGATTGCATGGCTTTCTATCTGGCTCGCTCGAGTCATAAATCTGTCAGAGCCGACAGCAGTGGGCTGGGTTCAAACAGTCAGGAACCCCTGCAGGTGAGAGTGTGGTTAGTAATGAGGAAGGTGAGCCCTTCGGTGCCACAGTGTCAAAACAAGCGAGTCAGTAGAGGGAGAAGTGGCAGAGCAGAGGGCCAGACATGTCAGGGGGAATGATGAGGCAACACAGAGGGCTTCGTGGAAAATGGAAAGAAAGAAAAAAAAAGACAATATTAGAAACACAGACAAGAGCAAGACTGGTATGCTTAGATAATTAAACAGAGATAATCTGCAGTTTTCGTATTTTAAAGAAAAGAAAATGAAAGGAAAGCTTATGAGAAAACGGGGGGATTGAAAGGTGAGTTGTTTTGGGCCCAGCAGAGGGTGGAGGTGTAGCAGCAATAATATTTGCAGAAAACCCTCCGCATGAGAATCTGAGATGGGAATTCTGCTTTCCCCCTGGGAGGCTGCGAAGTGATTTAGGAACTGTAATGCTATACTGGAAATATTTACTGTGGGACCGGACTAGCAGTGAAAAAATGCCATGCTCCAGTGACAGAAAAAAGACAATATTTTAGAGGTAGTACGGCGAGAGAAATAGCTCGTGTGGCTTTTGCTGTCATGGCAAAAAGAGGTGAAGACTGTTTTAATATTGATTTTTGAGAGGAATAGAGTCAGGTGAGGCTGGGAGGCACACAACAGAGTCTGATACACACATGAAGAATCTGTCGGATCTGTTGGGACTGGGTGGTTCACTGAGGGTGTGTATCAACTGGAGACAGTGTTTCATATTTTGGGTGTTTTCTTGATGTTTTGCAGTGGGACACAGCTTGTAAGTTTCTTGTAACACACAAAACAGAAATGTTTACAGTGAAATGTCTAAAATGCAGTTTATAGCACATGTGGTGCATTGTCAGAAAGATACTCATTTGACCAAAACTGACATTTCCATCAGCCTCTAACATACTTTTTCCTTTGTACTAATATTAGCATACAAGCAAACTTAATTGGTGAACATCATGCATGCTAAATAACAATAGGTTAACATTGCCATTGTGAAGATGATGGTGTGCTGACACTTGCATTAAGCTAAAAGCACCCATAGATATACAATATATGTATCTCATCAGGCCTGCAAGATGCATCTCTGTCACTGCTATACTGACGCCACATTCTGAGAAATGTAAATAGCATAAAAGGCCTGAAGTTTGTGCTGCTTTTGGATGTTCTAATGAAGAAAAAGATAAAAAAAAAAACATATATCGCATAAATCTGTTCTTTGCTTAAGCTAAAAGGGACTTTCCATACTATGCTAAATTAAGCTGTCAGGTAAAACAAAGAAGAAAAAAAGAACCAAGTTTTCTGTATCAGTGAAGCAAATCTGCTGCAAAATTAGTTTAAAATTCAGTTAGTTTTGATTATTTTAGTTGTTAATAGATCTCCTGTCCTGATAGACATCTATGCATGAGGAGGTGAAGCTTTCCTGTACTAATACTTATGTCATGTTGACACTTTGCTCCAATTACTGACAGCGGCCAATGACATGCCTACAAATATATATCTATGAAAAGCACCACTTGGCCTAAGTGCAGCTTCACAAAGCAACAAAGCAGCAAATCTGACTGTAAACCTTTATCAGAATTTATTATGTTTGCAGGCAAACTTTGTATTAGCTTGACCTTGTTCACTTGTCTGTTTCTAGGTCACTCAGGTCCTCTGACCAGCTGCTTTTGCATTTCCCAGGGGGCAAAGCTGCTGTTGTTTCACTAAAGCTATAAGGAATAGTTCATTCGCCCCATCCATTAGAAATCTTTCATTCTTGTTTTGAAAAAAGTTCTCTTTGATCACTGAATCACATCAAGCTATCCATAATCAAGACATCATGACTAATTTAAAAGTGGATATGTGATATGTTGTGCTGTCACTGCTAATCATACTAATCTATGCGTGTCATGTTTGTCGGAGCTAGTTGTTTTTAAATGCGAGTCATAAATAAAATTAACTTGACCTCTGTGACTTTTACTGTTTGGCACTTGGAGGGTTATCCTGTGTGGCCAGCCCTTCCCATCTGTCACCCCCGAGTGCTAAAACAAACACTAGAAGGTATTTATACTGTTTAACACCAGTCTCCTTGCGCCACATTGGTTGAGACGCGAGGTGTGTAAAAAGCTCAGAATAGGCTATTCCTCCCCCTCTCGCCTTTTTCTCCCTCCACTATCCATATTTCTCTGATCTCAGATGATACTGGATCGGGACTTCTCGTTTGTTGTCCACTGTCCAGCATAGCACTACCTTTTCCCAGCTGGAGATCCTCCTACGCATACAAGCAGCCCAAACAGAGTTCTCGCCCAACCTGCAGCTGCTGGTTGTGGGTGAGACAATAACAAATACTGAAGACAGCATTTTTCTTCTCACATATGACGACTTACGTATCACAGTCTCAAATTTTTGGCGTTATGCCCTTGCAGCGCTCTCCCCGCAGAGCCGTGTGCTCTCTGTGGATGTGAGATAAAAGAGCCAAGAGCTTCATTACTCGATTATGTGTCCATAAAACGTGTGAGTGTGTGTCACTGTGTGCACAACTCACACATTCTCTCACTACGTCTTTCAAACTGAGACTCAACATTGGCCTTATAAAAATCTGTTTTTACACAGCCGAGGCAGTGACCTGCCGTTGCCCTGCCTGACACTACCGCGGAGAGGGACGGGATTTATCTCAGCACTCGACTTCAGGTCTCACAGAGCCAGAACTGCCCCCCCCCTGCCTGTAAGACACTGAGGATAAAATATCACTCATAGACCCAAATGACATTGACAGATCTGTGAAAACAGGCAAAGAGCAGACCGGGGAGAGGCAGAAACAGAAACTTATGCACAGGAGAAATGTCCTTTTTTCTTCTTCTAATGTACATCTGGATTCCTGCACTTTTCAGCCAATGTGTTTGAAGGTCCCCCCCCCCCCACAGATGTGCACCTGACAAACAAATTGGCGAACATGGTCACTTTTCACCTCACCGATTGGCCCTGCATGTAAGTGTGTGCGAAGAAGGGTCACATACTTACTGTGCTCTGTGGACAAATGCACTGTAGCTGCTCTCTATCAGCTGTCACTAATCCTTGCAGAGATTTTTCTCTCAAATACACAAAATACAACTAATAAAACTCCTTGATCCTGTCACAAAAATATGCAATTTTATGAAGTGGAAACTAAATCTGATTTAGCCTGTACAATATGATACTTTAACTGCTCACTGTAGTGCTGATATTCACCACGTGAGTGTGATCTTGTACGAATATGTTTGTGCTGAACGCAGCACATGCACATGACAGCATAGGGAGTGATCCGTGTTAAACTCCCTCAGGGATGGTAAAGAAAAGAGCCTGCAGGTGGGGTGGTAGAAGGAAAACAGCATGGAAGCAAATAGTGTGGAAGAAAGTTATTAGCAGCATCATGATATTACATGAGTTAAACTTTTTCTCAGAGGTTTTCATGAGATGGAATATGTGCCAAAAACAATGATGCAGCAGCATTTGTGTTGTCAGATAAAGCTTGAATCCATTTACCTAAGCAACACGTGCTACATCCTTCCAGCCAGATTTCCTTGTTTTTGTTCCGCTAAGAAAATCATCTGGAGTAACCAGTAAATTGCATATGTGAGTTTAAAGTGCTCTGAGAACTCCCATCGTACCACATGAGTTCATAACTGCCACTTCCTTAACAACGCATGACCTGGCAGCAGGCTGTCAGGCTGGTATGAAAGGAGCTCTGTCATTCTGACTCCTGGCCTTTTCCCTTTTACCGCTATTAACATATGTCAACACGGGGAAAGTGGTCACACACACACACATGCACACAGATGCTGTCAACACAGTCAGAGATTTGCAGAAAGCCGCGGCAGTGCAGTGGTTTCTCACAGATTCTAACAGGCCGTCCAGTCTGTTAGCTCCCCTGAACCTGTTAACTTGGCATGTAGGCCCTCCTCGGCCCCAGTGTCCCTCCCTGCTGCTGCAAACTCTTCTATTTGTCCCGAAACAGCTGTGGAGCAACATTAAGTACTGCATGTGCTGCTAAACGCTCCCCTCTGAATTTAAGAAATGCTTCACATGTGAGCCTAAAGAGCGCAGATCATCGTTTCCTGTGTTGCACAGAGGCCAGGGGAACATTTAGCAGTTGCTATAGCTGCACTGGCAATGAAGAGACAGAGAGGGACAGAGTCCAGCTCCAGCATGATGCAACAAATAGTTACAGTGAAGTTTTTATGTGTTGGAGTCTGGACACATGTGAACACTTTCAGGATTAAAAACAGTCTGTGATTTTTCTTGAGACTGTATCATTGAGTTTAAAGAAAAGGAAGCAAATCAATAAGCTTTCAGCAAACACACATTACTGTGACTAATGCCAACAATATCCATAAATTTGCGGTTTAGATTAAACAGGAAATCATTACATAATATAATTCATCCATATACAACATGAAGCTCTTCTGTGAGAAGTCCTTCAAAGCTTAATGTGATCTTAGAACATGCAAAACCACTAGACAGACTAATATGTTGCAATTACAAAAAAGACAAAAAACAGTAACAAATGCACTGTAAAAATGCAGATACAGAGTTTAAAATAAATTAACCAAAGCAGTATACAGCAGAATGAGGAACATATAAAATAAAATACCTGGTAAATAATGCAGTGAAGCTCAAGGCTCAAGGGAAGCTTCATATTTGAACAGCATATTTGTCAGAAAGAAATAATATCATCACCCAGCTGTAGGTGGAGTAGCAGCAATGATTTAGAGGGAAATAGCCCTGGAATTGAACTTTTATTTCCAACAACTATGCGCTTTCTTAGACTGTATTTCTTGGGTGAAGAAATAACACAACAGTGAAAGTTTAAATGATATGCAATAAAATGAATCTTCCTGAATTTAATACAGGGATTTGCAGATACAACTTCATCCGATCTAGTATGACCAATACTCTGAGGTGACTGACTTTTTAAATGTTTCTGTGCTGAGTTCACCAATGTGATAACACTTGTTCACTTATTCTGCTTTTGCACCACATTTTAAAGCTTACCATATTATTATCACTGTGGAAGTTTCCACAGTGACTGCTATATGCAGCCTCACTTCAATGATTTGGTTTGGCAGACAGCGCAAAACAGGGTCTGTGGATATCATAAATGGGATGGGTATTGGAGTCATTCAGTAGTTTAACTTGGTTAACTATTATTTCTCTACACAGAAACTTCTGTGCCTATGTGGTCCAGAAGAACATCACTTGCACCATGCAGGACGGAGTGGCAACCTACGTGAAGGCTGAGTATACCACCAAATGCATCTGGGGTCAGAAGTGTCCTGTTGTCATGTAAGTTAATCAAACGAAACGACAAAATGCAAACAATGCAAATGCAAATACTGCACATTTGTTTCAGTTCAGTCCAATGAGGTTGGTTTGAGTTTTGAAATTATTACTTCACACTCTGCAAACTGCAGCTCAGAGCACACAGTAAAACACACTCTGTATCAATGCTGCCCTCTAGTGTTTAGGTGATTTGCTGTTCATACACCGATCCTCAGATGTATGCACATCTGTGCAGTTCTTCAAGAGGCAGCTTGTTTATTCAGTTGAAAAATATACAGTCAATGGACAGCAGTGGTACCATTTATATCTGTGTGCATAAAAATGCTGAAGAGATCCTCTTGATTTATTATTTTTTCAGGTTTAGCTACTTACAGTACAGTACAGTTGCTTAGCTGTGAAATTCTAAGATGAATATAAAGGAAAATATTTAGAATGATAAAATATATGTATTATTCAACAGACTCCACAGATAGAGATTTGAGGCAATATTTTGTTTTATCTTTCTCTGTCATAGATCTAAGTCTATGTTTTCTGCTTCTAATGCTTTATGTTTCTGATTGTCTTCAATGTGCCTTTTAAAAAATCCCATGAAGTGGAAATTAGAGTGGATTTTCTCTCTATACAAGACAAGATGAATTAATGCGTGTGTCTGTATGTGTGGTGAGAGACAGATTTTGATTCACAATCGAAAGGAAATTACACTTAAACAAGATAACACTGAAGTTGGGTGCTGACCCCGGTCCAATCCTCTGATACCACATCATTTACACCACACTGTGTCCTAATCTCCTAATCTTCTTCTAATCTATGTTTAATCCCATCGAGAACAACTTTATCCCTCCATCTCTGCTCTGCATCATCCTCTCATCCTGAGTCCTGGCTCTGTGCTGTCAATTAGTAAAAACAAAAGCATTTTGTTTAGACCCTGACATATACTCACTTATAGGAAACATTTTTTATCATGCTTCCTTCAGGTACAGGACATTCTACAAGCCAAAGTACAAAGTGGGCTTTAAAACAGTGACTGAGCTCGAGTGGAGATGTTGTCCTGGCTACTCTGGAGAAAACTGTCATGATGGACCTACGTCACTGCCTGATGTCATGATGCCACCGTTCAAGGGTGCAGCTCTTCCCCATCGCCCTGGTATAAAGGGCTTCCCTCACGGCCCTAGACCCCCAGTGGATCAGAGACCTGGAGGAGGCCAGCTGGAGCCAGGCAAACCCATCCCCGGTGTGCCGGACCACAGACCGATACCCACAGGACAATTTCCTGCTGGGAATGGAAAACCAAACTATGGTGAGATTTCAGTTGTAAAATTGCGGTATCAACATTCACTGCTTATCTGTAGTGTTTCTGTGTGTGCATTAGAGCAACTGCTTATCTTCCATATATGAAAATTTCCTCCTTTATTATTATTTTTCCTAAAAATACAGGAAACAAATTTGGAATTTCAGGAGTGACTGGTGAGCGCTTGGACCGTATGGAGGAGGACCTACGTCGCCTCACCCAGGGTCTCGACACTCTCAATGGGGTGGTGGTTGGCCTTGAGGAGCGACTGCGTACATCTCTCCGGGAAGACACCAATAAAATCCTAGTGTCGCTGCTGCCCAACGCTCCCCGTGGCTCTGACTCCACTGTGGGATTTGGGGTGATCCCAGATGGGACTCCTGATGGGCTGGAAGGAGGGGAAAGCTTTACTGGATTTGGAGATTTAGTGGGGAGAGTGACAGAAGTGAGGGATGAGCTGCGAGCCAAGACTCACATGATTGAGGAGATTCAGGTACTGTGCCATTATGCATTATACAGTTTAAGTACAGTTGAAATAAATCAGGCCTCAGTTCTCTTATTCATTGCTTTAGTAAACGCTGGCTTTGTCTCCTTCTCACCTGTATGTGTCTTTAGGGGATGGTCCTGGGTCATGATGGCCAGCTGAAGAGGCTGTTGGAGGGAGCCATAGGCAGGCCCATCCCTGGCCCTGGCTCCACTTCTCATCTGGATGAGATATTAGATGCCAAGCTGGCTGGGGTGAGGGCTGAGATCCTGGACGGCTTTGAGCGTCGTTTGTCTGGTCTGGAGAACCACTGCGATCGGAAGATTGGGGAGGTGCAGAAGCAGTGCCACAGGGAGCACATGGATGGTCAGGAGCAGATGCAGCAATCTCTGGATGGCAGAGAAACTGGGCTCAGGGAGGAACTGGGTTCTTTGCAAGCTCAGATTCAGGGTCTAACTCTAACTGAGAGCTGCTGTGGACAGGTATGACATGGGTGTGGTATAATAAGCATTCAATAAATACATGCAATCAAATAAATATACTATTGTGATTTCAACATAAAGGAACGTACTCAAGGTTTTAAAGTCGTTTGACATTTTGTGCAATAGACTAATTTACTTTCTTGCCAAAGGCCATGTGAAAAGATCAATACCCATTAAGTCTGTACAACAAATACAGAGTCAGGGGATGGCGAGCTTTGCTTACTATAAAAACTGAAAGCAGAGAATACAGACTAAACAGCCTTTTCATAAGCATGACAAAACTACTGAATTTATGCATCATGTATGTGGATTTATCAATACATAACTCAAACCAAAGAAATTAAATTTTGTGTTTTGACACATGGTTTTATTGGTAGAACAGGCAAGTTGCTTCCTACTGTTTACTATTCTTCATATTAAACTATATCTTCTGGCTGTAACTTTGTTTTTATTGCACAAACATGAGAATAGTGTATTTCTCATCTAACCTTCAAAGAGAAAGTAAAAAGATATTTCACAAAACACTGATTTATTTCTTTAATTATGTCCATTTAGTTACTGACAGAGAAACATCATTACATTGTAATAATTTACACCCAGATTAATTATTTTTGGTTCATTAAGGAGCTGAGTAATCAACAACTCATGAATTATTGATTTTTTTCAGGTGAACAGCCTGTCTCAGCGCGTTCTGCTGCTGGAGGACTCAGTCAAAGGTTTGACAGAATCTCAGAGGCAGCTCCAGGCCGCCCTCACTGATCAGAGCATCCACATAGAGACCCTGATCGAGACCCGCCTGGTGGACATAGAGGGTCGACTCAATGCCACCGGCGGAGGACCTGATGGGGTGGATGGGCTTCCTGGTGGTTTGGATGGCTTCAAGACAATGCTGGAAGACAAGCTGAAGACCCTGGAGGAGAGAGTGTTTGTGGCTGTGGAAGAGCTGAGTAATGCCACTGCACCAGCTCTTTTGGAGGGTCAGGTGGTCCCGGCGCTGGAGACAGAGATTGAGTCTGTCAGAAGGCGAGTGGAGGGAGACTTGAGTGGAATTCAGAAGCAGCTAATAGATCTGGAGCTCCTCTGCACCTCTTCCTGTGCACCCTCTGCCCCGCCGGCAGGGGGTGTCACTGGTACTGAAGTAGAGGAGGAGTGTGAGGGGATGGATAAAAAGATGACAGACCGTCTGGACACTCATTCTAACCAGCTGGACCAACTTAACAACACCCTGCAGAACATACTCTTCCGGATCGCTCAGGAGGAGACAGAGGGCTCTGTGCACGGAGAGATTACACTGCTAAAGGTCAACATCAACTCTGTGAACCGCACTCTGAAGGGCCTAAAAGACTCTATTAGCTTCATTGCAGGTGAAGTGGGCCACGCCAATGCCACATGGGAGCAGAGGGAGCACCAGTTAGTCAACCAGGTGCAGGGAATCACCAAATTAATGGGCCACCAAGCCTCCCTTCTCGGAGCTGGGGAGAGGCGGCTGGCCCAGCTGAAGGGAGAGCTGGTGGCCTTGAAGAGACAGTTGGCCGGGGAGCTGAAAGGCTGCCGCAGCACAGCAATAGAGGTGCAGAAGGAGGTGAAGGACGTTGACAGCAGGGTGAGCCAGGTAGAGGGCCAGTGCAGCAGCCTGGGAGAGCTGGCAGAGCACCTGGAGAGGATCAGGGCAGAACTTGAGAGACACTCTGACTCCTACTTGGCCGAGGTGAACGGCACCCTGGCCGTCCATTCAGAGCAGCTAGCTGAGCTGAAGGATGAGGTCAAAGACTGTGTGGCCAGGGAGGCAGCCAACCAAAAAGGAGACCAGTAGCACTGAGCTACAGATTTTTTTTTAAAAGAGAGACTTCATGTGTGCTTCTCATTTCTCAAGTGACTTCCATCGCTTCGGTCCTCTCTCTTTCAGATTCCATCTGCACATCTGCAAATTAACTGAACTGGTGAAAGTCATTTCCCATAAGCTCTTCACCCCAGTACCTCCAGATGTCCTGGGTGTTCAGTTCATTAGTGATGTGAGACGAAGCAGACACAGAATACAAAGACATGCCTGTGGTTCTTTAGTTGGGCAATATTTCCCTCAAGATCTATTCTATAGGGCATTTGTTTGTTTTTTCTCTCTGATCATGATTGTTTTGTTTAGACATTTTATCTTTTTTTTTAACTTATATGAAGTGACTGCATTGTTATGATGTTAAACTGTTTGTACTAGAGAAATGATAACAAAACGCTGCTACGGGTTTCTGCTGACAAGCACACTCGACACCCTCTGTGTGGACACTTGTCTGGTCTGTTTAAAGAATACTGTATGTCAACTTGGTGCTATTTCCGTTTTGTAAACTTTTGTTTTCCACAATGTGTAAGAATGCCTTGTATATTTCCGCTTCTACGGTTGTGTTATTTCCTGCCGCATTGCTCCAAGTTGCAGAGAAGTTCCGTAATTCACCATTGGGGGACAGTGAGAACACATTACATAGCATGGTAGGTGGAAGAGAAATAAAACCAGAAACACCCAAGAGCTGTGTTACAATGGGAGTGTGTGTGTGTGTGTGTGTGTCCAACCACTTATTGTGTATCAAAAAAAATACACATAATGATAAAGGAAAAGGGGAAAAAACAGGCTGTAAGCTTTCAAACTCTGTAGCTTTGGCAATAAATATACTAATGAATAAATGTAGAAATCTCAAACCATGCAAAAAAATAAAACTGCATAATATGAAGATAGCAAAGATTCTGTGGCCCAATTAAAAAAATTCAACCACAGTCTACAAGAGCATATGACACATCTTGAAACAAACAGAACTGACTCCACTGACTTACAGAGAGCCTTGGTAGCAGTACCTTTGTCTAAACAATCAATATCCTGCCAGCCTTTTGGCCCTTTTCATGTTGTTATTGCTTACCAGTCATCTTTCCTATAAAAAATAAATATATAATCACAAAATACATGTCCTGCAGTGGAAAGCTTGAATTCCTAGTAAGTTGGCAGAATCTGAGAGGTCATGAAATGTTATGTAACACTAGAACAATAAGGATTTTTTTTACAGGCAGAAAGAGCATATCAAGGTCCTGATGACAGAAAGAAAATTAACTTGTTTGTTTCACACCGGCCATCTTTGGACAGATAAAAATACAATATTGTGTACTGCTTGGGCTGTTTCTCACTTTCACTGAAGGGGTGTGGAACCAGTAGCTAAGAGTAAAGGTTGACAGCAGTGAGCAAGAAAAGCTGAATGGACTGAAAACTCTGCAGGCCATCTAGTAAGTAGCTGACGAACCATATTAGTGTTTCCATCTTGATACAAATGAGGAGTCACAGTGTTATGCAGGAAATAATCAACCAGTGAAAGGTGGCGAAAAAAAGCTACATCACTTTCATTTTCCGGAGTATCTGTTACCACTGAATTAAGACAGGAAACCAATTTTGAATTATGACTCAGCCAATTGTCAAGTTGCACTGTCTGCAAGTTTTGCAGTATATCAGCACATAGTTTAAGACAGCAACATCTCTCACTGATTAACTTGCTGTCAGCATGTAATGGGAACCAGAAATGTACCATTAATATATGCTGTGCAGCATATAGACTGGAATCTGAGGTGTGACTGCACAGAGTAAGCTGTTTTATTACAGGAATCCAAAACCTCCTGACTTAACCAAACCGGCACAGAGAGGAAACTGTGCTCATCTGATAAAAGTGTAGCTGAAACAGCATGAGCAGATTTCACCAGAGCTGCAAATCACACCAGCTCACAAGACGGTCACATGAAGCAGTCAGATGATAAAGTAGGACTGTTGGGTCAAAGCGTGGAGGATATTAAAGTGTTTACAGAGCTAAAGGTTGGGTGAGACTTAATGACAATGAATGAAGCTGAGTGAAATGAGCTGTAAAAATTAGTTGACCTTGCACCACTGAAGCGCTGTCAGCAGGTCTCCTGTACAGCATCAGCACATAGTTTTTAAAGACAACATCTCCCAGTAACCAGAACAGGATGGAGGAATCACGGCATAATGAAACCCAGAGGCTAGACATAAAAATAAAAATGCTGGAGGGGCAATACAGAGCGGATGGAGAGGGTGGAGGTCACATGCAAAGGCAGATATGGCTGTATGGGGAGATAGAACTTGCCGAGGGATGGGAAGGGAACAAGAGGAATGATTATGAGCATGATTCAGGAGAAATACAGTAGAAATAGTACAAAGAGAAAGAGTTTGAGGGGAAATGTGAGCGCTGTAGCAGTTGCAACAGTCAGTTTGGATAGAAGGAGAAACTAGGAGAATGAGCCTGCTGAGAAGGAATACTCAAGCTGATTGACAGTGATGTGACAAGGGCAGGGCAGGCGGGAGTGCAAAGGATGGACATTGAGACAGAAAGCACAACAGTGTCAAGGAGGATGAATAATGTGAGAAGTGGAAGCAGATGTGTTTGCTGCCTTCCTGTCCCTCGGCTGTGTGCCTTGTATCCTGACAGGGAAGTCACAACAGGAGCTGGAGAAAAATACGCTCCTGCTCGGAGAAACAACCCCGAACCCTAACCTACCTAACCCTACGTGCAAGCATACATAAAAACAGTGAGCTAAAATAGGGCAAACAGTGGCAGTGTAAGTTTAAAACCCCAGGGTCTGACAGCAGCTGGATTCTCTGCCATCCCTTGGGAAGCAGCGCTACACAAAGGACTGTCCTATTGGTGACCTGGAGAAGACACAGCAGAAGGGGGTGGGGTTGGGTGGGGGGTGGGGGTGAGAGAAAAGCACATCAAAGAGAAAGGGGTTGCTGTAATGCTGGGTAATGCCCATACCTGAGACCATGACAAATAGTTACGTAATAACAAATATGTTATAAATTTATGTGACATTGACACATGAACAGTGTTGCTTTCCCTCCTCCTCCTCCGTGTCTTGTTATTTTACACGCACGTGAGGTGGCACATACACACATGCAGACTGGCCGCATCCCGTAAGGCACTGTTGTTCTCTATTACTCAAACGTTTGATTTAACCAGATATGAGAGCACAGGCCCTTGAATGCATGATGTCAACACATATATCATATAGAAGGTATGCAGAAAGCTTAGAAATTGCGAAAGAGCTAAAGGGCATGTCTCTGTGCTTGCTTCTCTTGGTCGAGTCCTTGTTTGGTAAAAGGACGCACACACACACACACACACATACACGTTTGTAGGGGAAGTGGGGATGAAGAATGTGACACCATTCTGCACCACTGAAAGCTACAAATTCAGTTATTCTGCTATTTCCTGATGCAGATTCCAGTTTAAGACGCTCTGTGGGGAGAAGCGCACTGAAACGGACACACAAGCTTTATACAAAGGCAAAGGCACCACAGATGACATCAAAGCCTTTGAGTAGCACAACACTCAGGAGGGTGCATGTGGATGAATGAACAACGAGTGTGTGTGTGTGTGCACGCATGTGCTGGCGTGTGTTGTATACATATGCCAACACAGCTCTTGAGATCTTAAGAGCTGCCCTCTGTGTGTGTCTGACAGCAAAGTGGCACTGGTGTTAGCAGACCAAAGTCTTGTGTTTCCTAGACTCCATTAAGATGTGGCTGCTCCAGTCGGGCTTCTGTGCCGCTGCCAAACTTCACTTTCTTACACACATGCTGCAAGAGAAAAGCAGGTGCACTGAAATATACACAATTTTGCACATTTTCAAATGCAGCGCATCATTTAAATTAGCATCCACTTCTTCCTTACACTTTGTTGAGTAACCCAGTGTAGGGAAATGGGGCACACATTTTAGGGAATGCATTTAAAATCCCATGCAGATATCCCATCCCTGCCACTTAGCATTTCCTTTTCCAAGAGCATAATTAAATTATCAGCTGTCACTTCTGTTAACTGGCGGAGATGCGCAGCTAATGTGCTAAATGCCACAGGGCTAGAGCTGCTCTGATTCAATGAATCTTAAGTGACCTATCGTCAAAGCATCTCATTCTGTGTTCTATTTTCTTCTCGGGGTGGCATCCTAGAGGATCTGAATAAGTGGCATCTTTGTCTTGGGGTCCAGATGTGTACAATACAAACTGTCAGCAGAGCACTTAAGAGTGACAAGAGTGGAAAATGGGACAATTATAGGAAAAGGATGAAAATCTGGAGCAGAGATGCTGGAATTTTGCTGTTAACTGTGGATCACAAGAACCATAGGCCTGGTTTTGATCCAAAAAACACAGACAAGAAGCCTCTGTTCGGTGAAGAGTGTTTAAGAGGGAGCGCGATGCTGCCTATATCCCTGCCCAGAGCATAGAGCTCATGTGTGCGCAAGCAAGCATTTAGTCAAGATAAGTAAAATCAATTAAGGGTCCTCACATGGATATTTTTAGAAGGCTCTCAAACAATCCTTTTTTTCCCTCACTATCATCACCTATCATTGTACAGGCAGGCTGCAGAAAGTGACAGCAGTCGTTTGAACTACAGTAAAATATTCCCCGTTGTCGAGCTCCAGCACTTGCAGCTCGTAACTGCAGCCAGTTTGTGTGCTCTGTGTCTTGTTCGAGTAATGAAGCGTAAACTGAATGTCTCTTAACAGGAAGCATGCCTGTGTGTGCATGTTTACACTCAGTGGCAGCATGCAGTATAATCAGATTATCATTAATAACATCTAAAACAGCCACTGACCACACTGTGAGGAGGGAACGGTTCCAGGAAGCTGAATAAAAGAAGATGGACCCCGATATGGACAAAGAACAAAACACACACACACACACCCACACACACACACAGGCAGACATGTATCTTTACAAGTTTCATTTTATTGGTGTACTCTGACAATAACAATGATGGTATAAAAGAAAATCTCCATCATACAAATTTCAATAATCAAAAGATAATATGCCAATACACAAACAGATCCACATAAGGCTGACATCAAGTTTTGACAAGTGGCTTCAAATGGCTTCAATTCAAGGAGAATTTCTCTCCTTACAATCAGAGAAGATATATTTTTTAATTTAGCGATCTTTATCCTTTAAATGTTTTTTTCAGTTTTTTTTTTTAATAGTTAGCTTTCATACAAAAAAATAATTTCTGTGGATTTTGGAGTGGATTGTGTCGCTGGTTCGGGTGCCGGTGTTTCATTGCGTTGTAAAATGTAAGGTGTTTTTTGGCTGACACGTTGTTATCCTGCAGCACTTTTCCTGTGACCTACACCTTACCCCCAGCTGCTGCCACTATCAAAGAGACATCACACGCAGAAACAAGGGCACACAACTTCGTTCTGAAGATTGATGCCTGTGTCTGCCGTCTCCCCTCCTGCTACAGCATGTTAAGTATGGGGAGGCCTGTGGAATGCAGAACACCTTTTGAAATTGTGAGAGAGAATCTAAATTTCATGGGATAAGAATATTTTTTATAAAAAAAAAACAAAAACAAAAAAAACATCTGTGCTGGGAAGCAGTGATGTAAAAACATTGATGTCACTGTGTAAGCTTCACTAGCACTTAAATGGCACCAGATAACCCCCCAGCCAAACCCTAACCCCCACCCCCGAAGCCTTGTTCTTTATGCTAGCATCTGTAGTGATTTAAGACCTTATAGAATTTCTAAAACACTACACACAACAATATTTACAATGATCATTACTTTGATATGCACTTTTTTGAATTTAAATATTTTTTGCTTATAAAAAAAATAAAAACTTGAATGAAAAAAAAAGAAACACTGCAATAAATTAAGAAGCTTTAAGGCTGCCAGTCTTGTCAGATGCCCAAAGAATGGTCCCTTCATTTAAACTGGCACAGAATGAATCAGAACAGGTGAGATTATGGTACAATGAAGCCTCTTAAGTGAGCAGCAGTCTTGGTCTTGGTCTGGACTGAGACCATGTACATTATATATAAACAGGAACAAGACTAGCCAGCATGCTCTTATCACCAACTGAACTCAATCTATTTCCCATTTTAGATAAAAGCAGAAGAGAGTGCTGACCGATTTTGACCCCATTACAAGTCACCTTGTGGACAAAGCTGTCTAGTAGTCACAAAAAGAAACATCTTCGTAAATTTGATGTTGACTGATGAAACTGCTCGTTCTACATTGTGGAATTTAGAGCCTGATCTGGACTCTAAGAGTATATAAATCATCCAGAGGGCCTTTTTCTATTAAGAGGGTCCCTCACGGTCTGAATCTTCACCTGAACACTCACACTAAAACCATTTGGCTTTTGCTATAAGTCCATCTATCTTTTAATTTAAAGCAATAAAGTATTTTTTTTTTAAAAAAAAGAGAATATACAGTGTATCAATTAAGTGTCAAGAACTCGAAAGAGAACCTGCCAGTTGTTCACCACCAGGTCACTATAAATCATATTATCAGTGCTGAAAAAACTAAATGAAAACTTTCAAAATCTAGATGGAGGATGATTTCCTTCGGAAAGGTTTAGCCATTTCACTCAAACACACGCGGAAAAGAAAACTTGACACAAATGCTGCTGCTGTCCATGAATTCCACTGGGCACCTCCTGAGTGATTGGCTTGGGAGGTAAACACGTGCTTCTGCTTGTGGCAATGAACCAGAACATTAAATACATGGATTAGCTTAACCCGGCAGGATGAAAAGGCAACAGGCTTACACATGTATGAATGTAAACACACTGAATATCTGCTCCACTTATATGTTAGTTGGAATTAAATAAAAGAGCAAGAAAGGTTTGAAGGACGTTTCGCCTGTCGATACCAGCCTCTATGATGTTAGGATTGGTTCCAGTAAGCACGTAGTGAGAGTCCCTCAATGGGAGCTCTGGAAGGTCAGCACCATTGATTATCAATTAGTATAATGGAGGTGATCAGTGAAAGTCACTGGCCACTAGCATTTTCTGATTCTGTGTCTTGCTCTTCCTGTGGTCGTCACACAAAATGGCCTCCTCCAACACGTCTGTTTAGAAGATTAATAACATTGAGCTACAGGTCCGGTTCCATTTCATCAGAACCAGCAATGTACGACTAAAGAGGAACTCTGAATGAAATGGAACTGCCTCATTTGCACAGACCTGAACCCAACAATCCCACACAAATACATGTAACTACGTTTCAGTGCATCTAACACAGTCTGCCTTATGTCACCTACCAGATGATCACATCAACCGCAAGAAAAATAAAAACTGAACAATTAAGGAAAACAATCCATCAAATAAATAAAACGAGGTCCAGCCTCTTTACTTCTTATTTCATCGTGGGAACACAACAGTTTGTCACCCACCCACATTTTCCCCAAAAGATACATCTTAAGAGACGCATACAAGGCGATTTGTGTGAAATGAAGTAGCTGCATGACTAGAGGACAGACAGTGAGGAGAGTATCTCTGTATGATATCTTTAAATTGAACTACATTTACAGTATTGGGATATTTTACTCAAAATCAACACTGTCAAACACACAAACCAGAGAGAAGCATTACACTGCTGTGTACTGCCAGAGGGCTGTCAGTCTGTGTCAGTGCACAGTGTCAGGCTGCATGCCACTGAACAAAAACTCTACTCAGATCAACACCCTGGAGTCTGATTTACGCAAAGAAATTCACAAGCCAATGCCTGGCCACAAGTTAACAAAGCTAAACAGTGGTTATCACCTGATGTTCTTAGATAAGCATTCAGATCTGCTTTTCCTTATCCAAGTCTAGATAAAGAAGTGTCAGTTAAAAAACAAAAAGGCAGCCATAGATTGGTTGTTGAAGAGATACAATTTTCACAGCACCCGAGGTGGAAAGAGAAGGGCTGGCTAACAGTATTACAAACACTACACAATCTGAAAAATAACAAAGCAAAAGCTTCTGTAAACACCAGTGACAGTGACAGCAATCAAGTATTCTCTACCTCCAGCTCTCTTCTGTTAGGATAAAGGTGAGTAAATAAAAATAATAAATGCGGGATCTAAAAATAAAATGGCAACTGTTTATCTCTCTCTGGCCTGGATTTCCACACCGCACTCAGAGTGAGGTCTAAGGTCAGTCTGTCAGCATTTCAGAGGCGAAGTCTCCTGGAGGTCACCTCGATAACCTTGCACTGACGACAAGATACATACAGGCCATTTGCATAGCTCTCCCTCACTTACACACAGACACGCACACAGACACATAAGTTCGGAAAAGGGGTGGCATGTTTGCTTAGGCAAAGTTGAGTTGAATGTGAAGTTTGCATACGCAGTCACTCCTTCAATGTAGTCCAATAAGAGTATGCTAGCACCTGTGCTATTGCATCTGTATAGTGAGGAAGTCAGGGCTAAGTTCTGCTGTCTGATATTACAGCTTATTGCTAACACGATGAGCATTGCACTCCTACATACAGCCACTTGCAGGCAGCCAGAACATTCAATGCAACTATGCAAACACAAACATCACAGTCTTTAAATGGTATATTCAAAGGACAAAAATTAGTAAGAGATGATGAAGGAATTAATATTCTCTGAACTTAGAATAAACTATTTCACATACAATATTCATGACTGAAAACACTCACTCTTTATATCATCTTCTCTTGCTCTCTTCACTTGTAGATTTGGCATACCTTGTGCAGAACCAGCTGCAAGAGTCCACTTTAAGCTGCTGTGTGGTGGTGTGTGTGCATGCAAATGTTTTCACAGGTTTACTGCATTTATGAGATAAGAAGTGCAAGAGAAAAGTAAAAATCAAAGCCTCAGGACCATGTCAGACTCTAATGTGCGTGCATGTGTGGTGTGTGCGTGCACTTGAATATTTGTGTGTATCAAAGCCTATTTTAATAAAGCACAATAGTGCAGGGCGGAGCTAATTATGGACAGAATAAGAAAATGAATGGATGCTGAAGGCCAAAATGGTGCAAAAGGCATGTGGAGACTGAAGTCTAGATAAGCCCGGATGAGAGGAGTGATGGACTGTGGCACAAACAAGTGCAGCAATTATCCCTATTTTCTTATATGATTTATCAAACATCCTTATTTGAGTCTCCATTTTTTGCATACAAACAAAAGAAACAAAGCAAAAAATCTGTCAACTAAAAAGTCCAAAGCAGTGCTGCAACTGGTGAGATATGGCTGATGTCCCAGAGGACTTTGATTCCCAGGTGTTTTGCAGTCCAGGTCTGCCTACGTCAGTAGTCAGCTACAGGTGCAAGCATTCTGCTCAAGCTGACTGTGATGTTGGTGTAGAGGGCCCTCCTGGACACTAGGGGGGAGTAGTTAAGGTTGTTAAGACCATCCACTTTCTGTCTCTCCTTTGAGTGGCGTAGTAGACTATATCTGCAAGTACAAACAGTGAATCAGAAGAGGAGAAGAGGAAAGAAAACACACAGAGCACAGTGCAAGGCACAGACAGATAAGTAGGGATGAGGGACACCTGAGCATTAATAAACAAGATATTGTGTTGCAAGATGGTACAATTTGGCACTGAGTTTTACCGTTTACCTGCGTTTTACAGAAAATATAATTTTTTTTCCATGTGTAGGCTTCATCACTGCCACTACAATTACTCATTATAACTATATGGAAGATTTACCAACAGATTTTTTAAGAAGTCAATTTGCAGTAGTCATTTGTATTTTTCTACCTATTATATACTCCCTGCAGTTTCTGATTAACAAATGAAAGAAACATTTATTCACTTGGCTCTTTTAAGTAACTTAAGAATTCAGCCCTGAAGCATACAAGCACATCACATGCAAAGTCTTTAAAAGAGTTGAAATTCTCTCGAAGTCACTGCTCTGGCTTTTCATGTGACTGGCTTACATCACATGAGCCTAAGCCTCATTGCAATTATCAGCTCCCACTTTTAACCAAAGTGTGTGTGTGTGTGTGTGTGTGTGTGTGTGTGTGTTTTGTGTGTGAAAGAGCTGTGCATACACAGACACTAACCTTCCCAGAAACTGCACTTCTCCGCGATGGTGATGCGGAATTGACATGTAGCGTCCCTGCTCTCCATGCGGTCTACTTACTGTGTAATTGGCAAACCGCACCCTGCACAAACATGTTCAATGATTTTTAATCCATAAAGTACACACTTTAGCAGGACAAGCATTGCAGCAATAAGTCTCATTGTCACAATTTCATAAAAAGCATATTGTATATCGCTCTGATAGATGGCTGATTAGATTACACAATGTCAATAACATAATATGGACACATACAAATACAAGACAAAAAGATTTTACAGCAACTGCACACAAATGGGATTCAGGATTACAAGCGGAAAAAAATATACGTCAATCAGTATGAGCTGGTGGTGTATATTGAGGGCTGTGTGTGTGTACAGCTGTCTGTGAGCTGTGTAGGTGAGGTGAATTGCTGTGAGGCAAAGGCAAATGGAGGGAAAACAATACTACAAAAGCCACATCCTGAAAAAGTAAACAACACTGTCAGCGTTGTGCTGCAGCGCTGTCAGATAGCCCAGTGTCTGCTCTCTCTGTATGTGTTTCCCCACCTGTTCCAGAGGTCATCGTCCTCTCCTCCCCAGCCCCAGAATGCATTAGGAAATCCATTAATCTTTTTGAACTGCTTCACCGTCAGGCCACTGACACCACCGAAGAACTCATTATATGGAAGCCTGGGAGAGACAATTACACCTATTAGTTTCATTTGAAGTAAGAATACATTTACAATATATTCCAATGGAGACTTGGAGACTCACATATAGGAGTACTTGTCGAGTTTGACCGCAAAGTGTCGGGGCATATCAGTACAGCCATAATAATTCCTGTCGTTCTCCATGAGGTGGTCGACATCATGGAAAACCAGACAGTCCCAGTCCATGTCCTTCATTGCCTCCTTGTAACCCACGTTGAACAACATGGCTCGGTTAAATGGCTCTGTCCCCGCCTGAAAAAAGAAAAAACTTGACTGTTATAACAGTTCCTGTTTTTTTTTTAACTATTTCAACCATTACCTACTGTAAAACAGTGACAGTGTATTAGTCTATCAGTCTGAGAAGACCACCCATTTTCTGGGCGTGTTTGGATCCACACACTATTAATCGCTGCAAATGACTCCAAGTATGTGTGCGCCTACCTGCTCTATGACATAAAAGGCAAATTGGAGTCTCTGTTTCTGCAGCACTGGCACCAGGTGTCTCAGGAGGATGGGCAAATGCTCATGTCGGTTCCTGAATGGAACTAAGATTGCCACCTAGAGACACAAAATGGAGAACACAACAGAGATGAGATTTAATGCACACGAAAACATAAAGAGGTAGATACTTTACACATAAGCAAGCAGGGACACACAAAGTCACAGAGCAGTTTGATATGTGCAGAGAATTGTACCATTCGTAAAAAGCATATAATATGTCTGTGAGTTGTGATCTCGGTGATAAGTAAATGGGAAGGTGTGGGTGACAACACGAAAACAAAAACCTACTAATCTTCATAAAAAAAGAGTGGCAGGTTTTTTGAAAACTCTTTTCCACAATGAGGTCTGACATGCATCAATCAAAGAAGCACCGAGTCCCTAAATATTGGTGGGAGGTGTTTATGTTTCCCCAAGGAGCAGTAACTATAGCAGCATTTGTTTTTAAGGTTCTTTTGAAGCTCAGTAAAAAAAAACCAAACTGTGACACTGTCACAGGAGGGAACAAAAAGCATAGTGTCTAAGAGAGAGAGAGAGAGACTGCTGGCTAATGAGAGAGAGAAATTTGGTTGTCAGAAAATACACAGCTAAATGAATGTGAAAAACAGACAGACAGATGGCCGCCAAGATTGTTGTGCAGAACAAAAAAAAAGAGCAACACAAAGATCTATTTGATTTGCACAATGAGCAACAGACTAAGAACGAAAGTAGCGTATTGCATGAGAAGTTCTCTTTTCCACTATGACAGTAAACGGACACCTAATTTCAAAACACCGTCTCTCATGAACTGTGTATTGTATTATATCAAGGTTAAGGCTACTCTGACAGATATGAATGGTGTGAGCAAAAACAGTGAGAACAATCGGCAATAACTTGAAAGCGGCACTGTAACCTACAACCTACAAAAGGATCAAACAGTTGATTTGACAACCCTCTAAAGCAGCGTTGTATTTGACTACATTAATTTTAGTGAGGTGACAAAAAAGTGTACATGTTTGTGGGCTGGGCACCGCAAACCAAATACCACAGACAGAAAAGTTTTGGGGCGAATGACTGCTTAAGTCTAGAAAACACAGTGACACAGACACATGTGCATAGGCATCAAGCAATGTACAAATGAGTGACAAGTTAAAGGGAAACCCAAAGTCCTCTTGCATAAATTCTTTCTGGACATCATTCCTCCAAAATTCTTCCATTTGTTGTTTGTATGTTAGAGGAGAGTGCTATTTAAACACTGTTCTAAAAAACCATAGGTGGGTTAAGATTTACACTACAGCAACACAGTAACCTACTGTGCCCTGTAAGGAGGAATCATGCATTTGTTTCTCCACTGTCCAGTCTGTGTATTTGGCCAGTGAGCTGTGCTTTTAACAATATCAAGTCCACATTTACCTTCCAGCGAGGTAAACAGTCATTGGGCTTCCAGTAACCTCCTGGGGCCATGCTAGGCTCTCCTTTCAGAAAGGACCTTTCCACCTCTTCCAGCGATACCTCACTCATATTCACCTCCAACCTGCCCTCTGTGTTGGGGAAGAAAAAGAGAGGGAGAGACAGAAGAGTCAGGGATCATATAAGGCAGAAGAGAGCGACAGAGAATATGTGAAAGAACCATAATGTGCATGTTAAAAAGATGACGACAAAAAGACGGGAAATTATGAAAAAAAAGTACACGATGAAGAAAATGTCCAAGTCTATAACGGTTGAGCAATCTGGGCTGGGAATTGCTGGGTTGTGCTGTTACAGCACATTTGTATGCATCATCAATCAAAGCTGAAATAAAATGTGTGCTCTGAACCATTTCATTCCTCATTACTACAACAAATATGTACAGAGGCACAATGAAAATTTTCAGATGAGGGACATTTTCTCATTTGGCACTTAATATGTTGCGTATCATGAGTCAGAATCTGAGCCAAGTCTTAAATCAAAACTTTAACAGTGCACTTACTCATGGCGGGCAGCCTCTGAGGGCAAACCTGTGAAGAGAGGTAGGTGAAGCCCTCAGGGAGGTATGTGGTGGGAGGAGAGTCGCTCTCATTGAAATTGAGGTCATAGGAATAATCTGAAATCAAACATATTTATACATCAACAAAAACATTATTTGTAGAGTTTAGCTGCATGCTTTATTGTTTTGTATTTATATATTAATGGATACTAAAAACTATATACAACACTAATACATGTATTAATGACACAGATTCAACTATAATAGCTCTTTTTCGTACTTTTCAATTTAACCAGTGTTGAAACAGTATTCATGCCGGTAATAACCCCCAGGTATATCAGTACACATGTTGTTACCTGTGCCATTGATGCTGTAAGCCCCTCTCACTACTTGCTCCAGAACCTGAGCTCCAATGTTCTTTACGTTCTCTCTGATCTGGATCCCTCTGGCTTGGACCATGAACACATACTCATTCACTGAGGACAGAGGAAAGAACAAAACAGGGTTCAGTCATTGTATTATGATGCCCAGACACAAGGAAATTGATTTAAAGAAATGAACTATGATGTGGACACAGAGCATGACATCTTAACGTAATACATTCTTAGTGGTAATAACCTGTAATCATGCATGAGTGCTGCTGCTACAGCTAAAATAAACAAATCCAAACATAAATCCTTCACAATTCCTTATCTCGTGATCAAAACCTCCCTCCTTTTATTTCTCCCGCTTGTTGAGAAACAATACATAACAGTACACATGTTAAAGGAAGCAGGTTCATGTCTGTCTTCCACCTGATCTGGCACAAACTAATTATCTGCACTGGTGACTTAATGGGAGGGATTTCCCAACCGCACATCAAGGGGCTTTCAGTCCAAAGAAGCCAACTACTGGAATGTTAATCTATGGTGATAGGGGAGGAGGAAAGCGAACTCAAACATATTAACATGGAGGAAAAAACAACAACAAATGAATGACAATGAACTTGAAATTTGATTGGTTACTGTCTTCTGTGTGTGATAATTGCAATGCTTTGCCTTATTATGTTGTACTATTTCCAGTCCTGTTGATAATGGATTATACACAGCATGACTCATTTGTTTGTCATGGAAAAAAAAATGAAAGGATGAGGGCTCAACTGACAGCAAAGGCAGAGGAAGTAGAGTGTATTTTTGTATCAGTATCTGAAAAACAGCACAATGACCACCTGTGATACAATAAGAGTGTGCCATGCTGTATATGAATCTCAAACCATGACCAGCGGCATCTCATCAACATGGCAAATATTTTGTAGGAAGTCTGTTTATTACAACTGTTCAGTAGATGTACAGAACCGTTATTATTGGGAACTTCACCAGAGAAGCTTAGTGAAAGTTCCGCTCTGTGTGGGTTGACCTAAATAACATCACAGCAGAGGTTAACGTACCAAAGAGGAGCAATGCAATGGAACAAAAAGGGGGGTATGTGGTCTAACTGTGAGTCACCCAAAAGGCCACACACACCTGCATTCCAGTGTGTGCTTGCACAAGAATGTGTGTGCACAGTAAAAAACTATGTAACTGATTTACTAGAAAAGTGAATCACACAAATTTCTGATGCCAAGAAACAACAGAGGGAAAAACTTAATTCCTGGAATAATTTGCAGGATCACTGACTGCTACTCCTGCCTTCTTTATTTGGAGCAGCACTCCAACACAGTGCTACCACACTGATGGATCTGCCTTAGTGAATTTGTATCCAACTGCACAATCACTGGCCGTTAATCCAATCAGCATTTATCTTAAAGCAGCCCCAATATGATCCACACTCTTGTGTAGATGTGCGTCCGTGCACATGGTGTGCGTATGTCTAATACTGCTGAGCTAAAAATCCACGGGATGTGATTTGTCATTAGTAATTGTATTACAGTTTCCATCACATTCATCTTATTTTATACAAACTGCCAGGCTTGCAGGACAAGAGACTAGTGGCTAAGCGGTAACTGAAATCAATGTTCTCATTTTACTTCTGTAACACGCAAACACTACTGTGAAGATTGAGGAAGTCTACAAAAGATAATCATAACAGAAAGGGGAAAAGAACACAGACCAGATCCAGTCAACTGGCACTGTAACACATTTAGAACAGCATTAACTCACACATACACACAAGCATGCACAAATGCATACACACACTTGGTGATGTCCTTCTGAGGCGCCATATGATGGAAAAATACTAAGAGGCTTCTGGAGTGTGACTCAGTGCAGGCACCAACATATTTTGACATGTCCCATCCTTATGTAGTATAGAGATATTTTATCTATGTATTGCCCAACCAGGACAAATCCAAGCTACAGACGTACATTATATTACAAACGTACATCTAAATTAACTTACAGTACCTTGCTAAACCACTTCAACATCTAGGGAGCAAAGCAAAACAGAACTGCAGTCCATTTTTTCCTGTAAAATCTTGAATGATTTTTTTTGTTTGTTTATCAAATTGTGAGAGATAACAGAAAAGTACTTAATTTCTGTCAAATAAGGTAACATATTGCCTCTACTGTATATAGACTGATCTGAATGCCATGTGTAGTTACCCCCACTGGCCAAAACACAGTAGACTACAACAGAAGGCCATTAGTGCTGGATATAAAAGTTGAAGGGATGCATCCACATACACATACAACGATTTTAAGCGTAATTGCATGAAAATACAACTACATTGTGGGCATATAGACTGGAGAGACCCTCTCCGCAAGCCAACCCCTGCAGCTCCTCATACAGTCAGAAGCACCCACTGTCACCCATCAAGCATGACAAGAGACCTTGAACGACCTTGTCTTCTATGGCTCTCCAGAACATGCTGTCCGCATGCCAAGCCCAGCCCACCTACCCTTGTCTCTCTTTCCACACTGCTCCCTCTTTCCTCTTATCTGCCCTTCCCTCTATCTTCCTCTTCATCTCTCTGTGCCTCTGTTCCTGTGTAATGTAGTTTGTATCACTTTCTGTCAAGTCCGCTTGTTCCTGTCATTTAAGTGAATAATCTGAATGATGGATTGCAGGCTTATGGGGACAATTTCAGGCACAGATCCTGCAGCATATTGTAATGAAACAGAGGTTAATCGAAAAAGAGAAAGCCAACAAACAAGCAAAAAAAAAAGGAAACGCACAAACGCACAACCCCCCTGCTTTTTCTCTGAAAGGCAATTAACTCCACATTGATAGCTCAGCAGTGGGAGGTGATCGGTCCCGTTCTGCTAGCTCCCTGATAAGAGCTGAAAGGCAGTTTTTTTCTCCCAACAGAAATGGTTTCTGTGTGCACACACCATACTTACGCTCATAGCTCTCATGGTTTAAAGCTGTCACACTCAGAAAGGGGTCATTTTAATGCCACTGCATATCAGTGACACCCACAGACCCATACATTCATAAAGATGCCCCAAGAGTAGATCACTATGGGTGCAAAATTCATCAGATCCCTGCTGAATGTGTGCTACGTCAGTTGAATTAATTACACTATCAGCAATGTAGCACATTAAATTGCCTACACATCACTTAGCAGGTCCATTTCAACACCTTATTGGAAAGTAAACAGGCGATTACTCTATGCATTAACACTAAATCCTTCACAATTAACTGGAACAACCACTGTAATTTGAGTATATTGATCTATTGAGGACGTTTAGGATTGGCTCGAGATTGGTGATGTAAGCTGACTTCTTTTAAAGACATAAAATATGTGTGTTCTTTTTTCAACGCAATTGGTTCTCCACTGAAGGGACAAGCATGTTATTACCTCTTTTGACTCTGTGTAAGTGATGCCGAGAAATCCAGAGGCTACAGCGGATCAATACTCACATGCAGCAGCCTCTCCTGCAAAGCACAAACACACACCCACACCATGGACAAAGCTGTGGGTTGCCATATAGGCCCGACTCCCTAACCCAGTCACAACACTAAGAATTGGAAGAAAGAACGAAACATTTTAATCTCATCTAAGCAAACACCTTGTCAGTCTCGTCTGCCATCTGAATTTCACCCTGCATTTATCATTTATTACATATATACAACTGTAAAATGTATTTTCTTGTGATTTTCCACAGAAACATTGAGAAGAAAGAATTTTTCACACTGTGGTTTCTTGCAACAGATAGCTAAAGTATGCTAGATCATTTGTCTTTGAGATGCACGCAGAGAAAAAATAAACTTACATCCTGTTAGTTTGTCACCATCAATCAGTCAAATCTGCTCTCATCCTTTCACACATAGTGTTTGCGTCACTCATTTAAGTGTCACAAGGTCCTCTATATGTGGATTATTACTGGAGAATTCAAAAGAGTCAGACAAAGATCTCCATAGTGGAGAAGATCATCCGAGTAATTTAAAGTTGTGCAAAAACACTCTTAAGCTAAGCCACACCTCAGGGAGGAGAACATCAGCCTACTCTGAGGAATGTCTTAGTTGCTGAGTATTTTGACAGACAGTTCATTTTTGTGGAAATCCCCACTACTGCAAGGAGATTCCTCTGATGTCGTGGCACTGGAAATGTTACACCATATCAGGAAGCCTGCACAACTCTGGTATTTGTAAATGTTTGACTTCCTGAATAGATACCGTCTTCACTGTGGTTTTGGTAAAACTCCTTCATGTTGTTATGGCTAAATTCAGGTTATGACAGCAGCAATATACAGAGCTTTTCCAAGGGAGCTATTCTGTGCTGACTTTAAAAAACACATACATGCAAAGGTTTGAAGTTGCTGCATCCCTTTTGGCTACACACACACACACACACACGCACACACACACGCACACACACACGCACACGCACGCACACATTTACTCAGTGCAAGAGTAAAAAGGTGCAGCAGATTCAACAACTGCAAGTTCAACATATCACAAAACTTACTGTGACAAATTCATTTTATTTGATGTCAGTGTTTAGTCATTAGGCAAGAGGGATAAAGACCAACCCCACCCTTCTCCTCTGTCAGTTCTGTACTTAAATAGGATGACTTTTTTTTTTACTTTATTGCAGATTAAATTATCCATTGTTATGTCAATTAATCATTTAGCCTATAAAATACAAACAGTAAACAACTGTATAATGACAAAAAAAGCCACCAAATGCATACATTGTTAAACTTAAAGTGAGCAAATGTTTGCTATTTCTGTGTGTGTATAATAATTCCTCAGTTGTTTCAATCAACTACCAATTATTTTTCCAATCGGTAATCACCTCAGCACTAATTACAATCAACATTTACCGATTGCAACCAGAGTTAAAAAATAATGAAAAATTTAAAGATTCTCTCTATGATTAGCAGTGGTAGCAGAAAAATTACAAAATCCTGCTCATGCATTTGTAGATTGGCTTTTTGAAACACTTAAGAAACACTTATGGTTTTTGAAACCGAGAAATGCTCCTCAGCTCACAACAGGACGGCAGGAAAAGAGGGAGGATGGGTGTGGTGCTACTACTGGTCAGGAGGAGTTTGGGATTTTTGTCAGCCATGACAAAGACCATATGCGTGAATTACAGTGTCATTTGGGTCGCTGAATCTCAAACACACCAAAATGAGCACAAGCAGTTGCAGCTGATAATGAGGACAATATTAGTCCAGTGCTAGCTATGGTCACATGACACTCAGTCATAAGTGGATCATGAGGTTTCCTCCGAACCCACAGCTCCACTGCACACACAGGCACATGCATACATACATGCACACACATTCCCTTTCACATTGTACTACAATTTCTACAGTTTCAGTTAGCAGACGCTTTTATCCAGAGCGACGTACATCTGAGAGTAGATACAACACAAGCAAGGATCTAGTCAGGAGAAAACAACCTGGATAAGTGCCGTAAAACAAGTTCAAGTGTGACAGGACCTTGGTGCCTACAGGCAGTGCAGGAGGTAACAGGATTTTTTTTTTTTTTTTTTACTCATACTGAAACAGTCTGAAAATAACAGTGTGTACAATGACAGGAAATATATCAGGACTGCACTGACCAGAAACATCATCATCATGAGCACAGGAATTTAAAAATGTCCCCATGAGTGCCATTTCTCAAATAGTTTTGAAGACATAAACAGCGAGGTTCGCAAACAGTCAACAAAAGTCCACAACAGTAAAATTACTCATTTATTTTTTAAAAAGCACAAAAGACAAGTTTTTCAAAGCAGATGTCTTTTTGACAAACCCAGTGCTGTTCATTTACTGCAACAGAAATGACGTCAGCACTTATCACAGTTCCTGGCTGGCTGCCCACATCCTGAGAGCATCGAAACCACTTGCACTCCCGTTCTCTCTTCACTGCTTCCCACTTCCTCTGGTGCAGACAATTTCATTCATTCAATCATTGTTATCCATCCCTCCCCTCCAGCGTTGCTCTTCTTTGATTTCTCCCCACCCCATACTGGTGTTAAACGTCTGCCAATGAAGGATAGCTGAGTAAAAGAGGAAGATTCTCCTTGTTTAAATCACCATCAGTGGAAACATCATGGCTTTAGTGGTGCTCATGACCTCTCCTATTTTTCTTTGATTCATATAATCTTTTCTGAAAGAAGAAAATCGTCCAAGTGACAGAAAACTTTCAATCTAGCACTTCATGTCAACCTTATAATGATTCTGTGATAAAACTGTGACTTAGAATATAGGTGAGAGTAAGTGGACTTCAGGTGATATCGCCACATGTCGACAGAGTAAAAGGAGAAGTCAACGGCTGCCGACCTTGAGAAATGTAAGTACTTCCCTAAACTAGACTTATGTTACACACTCTGAGCTACTCCTGATCACAACGCTGCTTTTTTGTTGCCTCAATCCACAAACTGAAGACATCTAAACAACCACAGATGTGCACACAGTTGCAAAAGAAACCACAACCATCCTGCTTGGATATGTTTTGCAAACTACTTTTTCAAATTTCATCCACACGCAAAGGTGAGGCTTCAGATACTGTGCTTACATAATCTAGGGTCGCATACTTCAACCACTGCACTGTCAAAGGTCAGCATGGGCCTGCAGTAATCGGAGATTCTCTGTACACAGAACCAAAAAATTAAATGCATTGCAAAAAGTTAAAAAGTTCTCATTTTAATATTGAGACAATTGTGTTAAAAAGCTTAAAATACTAAGATATTGGTTCTATAATTATCACAGAGGATTCATTTTACAATGTCTTTAATGGCAACAAAAACGATGTATATGTAGGACATTTCTATATTATGTGGCAATTGTATAACAGCCATGTGAGTCCAATTAAAAAAAAAAAATCTGATCCCAAAATTAGCATTAACCTAAACACCAGAGGGTTACTTTTTTGATCTACTGTATAATAGCACTAAATTGCCCAACAAAAAGTAATTTAACGTTGACAAAAATAAAACATGGCAGATGTTGTGATGTGGTACCAGGTTTGGCACAGACTATTTCATGTGTGGGAGTTGGTTAATGAAGAAAACAACATGTAGTTTTAAAGGACAGAGCCCAGTGTGGTTCTCAGTTTCGTGTTAAAAGAGCTGCTTAGAATACTGGTAAAATACTGGTTAAAAAAGATCTAAAAACAGAAGTGAAAACAAGGACTTCATTACATCAGCTCGGCCATAAAACAATTCTCAGAGGAAAAGTGAGAGTGAAGTATGAAACTGTTCTTTGCAAGTACAGCAAAGGAAGTAAAAATAAGGGAAAGCCTAGTTCAAAATGTTTCTTTGCTCTCCGCTGCTTACACATTAAGAGTAATTGTAAGCAGCCTCATACTTGACTCCACTTAATAATCATTGGCTATGTGCAGAGCAGCTACAGTTTCAAGAAAGAAAGAGAGCTTGAATACACAACTGTTTTCAACTGAACTCCCTCTTTACCTTCGAGCTTTAAGGCGGTTTCGAACTGCTCTGGTTAATCAGTGACACTAATTGACTGATTAATTTCCACACCGAGAAAAAAACAGTGCTTTCTTGGCCTTTAGATGCAACGTTGCACCTGTTACTGTAAGAAATGTTGAACTTTAGTACCCTGAATACTAAAGGTATAAGAACAGGAGTGGAGCTGATAACATACAATTAGCAGACATGCTATGTGATGCATCGTGTGTGATGTAATTGGAAACTATGTGTAATGGAAAATGTTTTTGCAGGAGATAAAATTCTCCCAAATAACATCACACTCTGATACAGTATACACTAACACATGCCAGCAGGGACAACATGAGGTCTAGCTTGAGTTCATTATTGGTCTTGCACTAGCCACTCTGCCCTTCCATCTGCTCTGCCATCCCAAGTGTGTGTGTGTGTGTGTGTGCGCACGCATGTGTGACCCGTCCCTGAGTCACTATGTCTGCTGAGCCACTACATGGCAGAGAAACACAGGGACCAGACGTGATGAGCAGAATTACATAAACGACACAGTGGTGCCAGCACCCCTTGTTTTCAATCTGCTACAAGCAAATACTGGAAAACAGATCTGAGGGAAAGAAAGTAAGAGATGAGTAGAGGGAGACAGACTGTATATATGTATGTGTGTGAGTTCAAGAGAGAGACTTTTTTCCCCTGTAGTACACTCTCCGACTCCCTCTTATCTTTCTCTCTATTCTACTGCTGCATGTGTTCTGGGAGGATAAGAGAAAGTGGGCAGAAAAACAGCAGTTATTTCGGGTAATGTCCACTCATTCACGGCAATGGCAACTGCTAGTTCATAATACTCCCCGCTTTGGTTTAAAAAAGGGTAGAGATGAGAAGCGTAAAAAGGAGTGACTGCTGATACTGTGGGATGCGTGATCATAGGAAGCAAAAAGAAAAGACGTTATTAAGAGTGAGAAGCGAAAAGGAAACCAATATTCTTTTTGCACCAAATTTAAAAAATGAGGTGTTGTATATAAAATAAAAACCACATCATCATTTTGGTGATAAGGTGTGATTTAAGTGACATCAGGGTGTCATCGGTAGCTGACAATGCTATGAACCACCTCCATTTATAAATTCATCTGTTGAACTGTTGCAGCTGCTAAATAAAACTTAATTTTTCAAGATTAAAGCAACAATATTGATGCATTAAGTGATTTATCACCTGAATATGCAGGTTTAATGGAGCTTTATAGCAAATTACTTTTTATCTGATGGGCCCACAACTTTACTGTTTTCGTTCAATGCCACTGCTTTTATGGTGTTACTTGTTTCCAGGAAAAATGCCCTGAAAACCTATTTTACACTGCCTACTCAGCACCAAACTACACACAGGCAGAGTCTGTGACTGGCTGATGAAGGAGAAGCGTTTAGCAGTTGAAGAGACATACTTTCACCAGGAGTTGGTGGAGATCAAAAACAGGGTGAATGCAGTGTGACAGTGAGTAGCTGGTGGTGGTCGGAGGGGCCGATGGCACAGACTGGCAGCCTCACCTCCGTCAGTCTACCCTAGGGCAGCTGTAGCTACATATGTAGCTTACCATCATCGAGTATGGAGTGAATGAATAATGCAATGTAAAGCATCTTTGAGTGCCTAGAAAAGTGCTATATAAAACCAATGCATTATTATTAATATTATTATTATTATTATTGTTGTTATTATTATTAGAGCTATAAGGGCTATGACTGCTTTTTGTTCTGCGAGCCAGACAGAAACGTGACTCCAAATAAACAATAATGTTGCTTAGTAACTGGTGGATGTGGAAATGAGCAACTGATAAGTAAATGTGTCTGAGTAGCACAACCCTGGTGTAGGTCACACCTTTTAGGTTTTCTTTTTGCATAATCCCCAGCCGTTGGGGGAAAGTAGTCTGAATAAAAATCTTCTGTATTCAAATTTTACAGAGCAGACAGACACGGATGCACAGCAGAATGGTGATTAGATGCAAGCGTTAAAACTTGGCTTGTTGGGTAGTTTTCCTGTGGTTCTTGGCTCCTATGGTAAGACTCTTCTGCTTCCCAGTCTGTCCACTTCTGGTCTGCATGCCCATGTGATTGCATTTTCTTTAACTAGTGTTGTGTGAGGAGACAGTCTGCAACTGTGGCTTGCACAACCTCTGAGCGGCTCCTGCCAAATACAACTCCACTCCAGGTCATTATATCAGCTCAAGATTAATTTCGCTTCTTGTCTCGCCATGACTTTTCAGTATTTCTCTTCATCTGCCAACCCAGCCTGTGCCATCCCTCTCTCCCATCATTTCCTTCTGAAATATCTGATTTCGATGCAAGTGTTTCTTACATAATTTGTACATGTATGGTCTTGTGGGAGCAAGTTAACATTGCACAAGTCTCCCCCCTAAACTACAGGACTTACAGTGGGGCAAGACAGTTGTGATGTTGGTCGGAGCAGGGCAGCAAGTACTGGTTCATTCCTGCAGTGCCCACGCCGCTCCCTTCTGCCCATTTCCGCTTGCTTTTAAATCTGGCAGCTGTCCAGAGCATTCTTGTGTTATTGCAGTGGCTCAGCGTACACAGTGTACAGAGCACATACACAGACAGGTACACATGTGTACATACACACACACACACACACGCACAGACACATACACACACGCGCGCACACACACACACATACATGCGCACACTCATACCATACTGCCTATTTTCTCCTGCTTGCTCTATTTTCCTATTTCCCCCAGCAGAAAGATGAGGTCTCTTCACAGCTGGAGGTTACTCCTGTTGACTGAACAAATGGAACAGAGCAGGGAGCTAGTATACCACACTGCCACAGTAGCTATACACAGTGGAGCAAGACACAGAAAAACCACACAGGCCCTTCCCTATGGATTTCCACATTTAACTCTCTGCAAGGACTTGCACAGCTGCTATACCTATGCTTCTGGTATGCTACGAAATACATGCATTGTGCTTAACACTGTGGTCTGAGTAAACACCCGAAATCACTTTGAGACACTATTCCATTATCTGGCTAATCACATCTTTGCTAAATTAAAATCTCATTTTGCCTAATTAAAATGTAAACTTTAATGTGACTATGCTTTGGAAAACATGGAGCATGTATGGCATGGGATAATTAGTGTATTTCTATTTTTGTTAAACTGTGTGAATTTTTAGTGTGGATTGAAAAACATTAAAGAGCTGTTAAGGCTTAGCTGCAGTTGATGCATTTAATATTTCATGAGAAGGATCAGACTTTTTTGTTTTGCTTTAATGCACTGAGGGTTATGTAAACAACTCAAAGTGGTAGTTAACTGATTAATGAATTTCAAATTAATTTGCAAACCAACTTCTGCCAACATGAATCCAGGCCATGACACAGATTGTGTTGAAGCTCTATAGAAAACATATTTTATGTGAGAGGCCAGCCTCTGTTGAAATTAAATTTGCTGTCCAAACGAAAACAAAGGTGATGCCAGGTTTTGATTCCCAGTGTAATATCAAGATATAAACTAGCTGCTGGTATCATGCAGTTGAGGTGGACTAGACGCAGCATGAAGTTCCTCCCCAGTAAGAATTTCCTTGCATTTTTTACATTTTGCCATTTCACGCAAACTCGATCCAAAGATCTCATCTGGTTGCCTTGCCACATATCTTCATAGCCATGCCGAAGTAAAAAATGAAGCAGCTGGTAATTAGCACTCATTGAATTTGCGCTATTATCACACGGAGCAGTGGCTATGAATCAGCTGGGGCCACAACTTCGCTTTGTTAACCAACTAAGTTGCCCTCCTGAGGTTTTATTAGAGGAGCCTTCTAATGAAGCTCCACCAAAGGTTCTTTTTGTGTTGATTGTTTATATTTGCTGCTATGGCCAACCAAAGGTGCTGCTCTGGATTTTAGAGAATCAAGCAGGTGTTAGAGGGAACCATCGTCACATCCACTCCACAGGATGGGTTCATGTTTTTCAGGTCTACTGTGATACCCATATCAGAAAAAATATCAATTGTTGCAAACAATCTTTAACAATTGCAGGTAAAAAGTTGTATTACTTTATTCCAGCATCACTGGGTCTTTCCATGTTCAGTCAACTGTGTATCTTTCTAAAGGGCACAATCAACATTACAACATGACACCAGTATCAAATGGCCAATCTAAGGTGCTACTCTGGACACCAGAGAATCCGGCAGGTGTGTCTGATCAGTTAGCTTGTGTTTACAAAGACGTAGGTAGTGGATCAAATTATCTCACCTGCTGAGTCACAACTAAAGCTAAAACACACAGCCAAAAAGTAGATCCAGGTTAAACTTTTGCTGTTGCACAGCGAAACGTCATTTGGCAACATGTTATTTAAAGTGAAAGCTCACATATCAGCTGTCAGACAAATATTTCAGTCTGTTGGGTGGAAATACCAGGCTATACCCTGAAGAATGGGTTCATATTTTTCAGGTCTGCCGAGATACCTCAGCAGTCCTCAACTGTTGCAAGTTAAAAATTGTATTCCAGCATCCCTGAGTCAGCGAATATTCCCATGTACGGTCAAATACGTAACCGTCTAAAGGTTACAATCAACAATAAAGTATGACGCCAGTACCGAATTGAGTACCTTCATATTTGACGCTGTTTGAGAATAACATTTAAGTCAGTGTAGCAAGGTCAGTCACTTAATTAGAGTCATAGAATACTCAATAGTTTATCACACCACTAGTAATCACAGTACAAAACTTGTCACTGGGCACGAAGGTGATTGATGAAACACAATTATCTTTTTAGGATGGACTTGGGCAGTTTGCAAGGGCTCTATTGTTTTGTTGCTAACACACACATCCTCATTTAAGGGTGATCAATAAGTGCTTCCAAAGGAATATCCTGTATATTTTAAGCAAATAATGGTGGTTGTGCAAAAGTGTATAATATCTGTATGGGGGGGGGGGACAGGTCTCTTGTACCTGCTCAAAGGTAAAGGTATAACAGAGTGTACTTTCGTTCAGTAAATGCTTATTGTGGTTCTCACAATGATTGTCCTCCACCATCAGCAGTACTCCACCCATCATCAACATTATGTATGTGTGTGTGTGTGTGTGTGTTTGGATTATGCCTCACTGGCAACATCACTGCTGTACTCTGACTCGTCACAAGTTACGTACAGTTGTACTGCCCTCAAACACATGACCAAAGTAACCACGGTAACCGTCTCGATAACAAAGGGACGCTCAGACCAGGTCAACAAAGACTGGGATTCTCCACAGGGTGATTAGGTTACATAAATGATTAGTGCCTCAACACAAGACCCTCAGTTGGCTTTAAAATGTCTCACAGCTCTGCATCCAAGCACTGGTACACATCCACCCCCCTCTTACCTCTACTACACTCAGCTCCACCATCTGTCTGTGGTCAAATATCCAGACGCTGGATGGGTCATCTTACAGACAACAGTTAAAGACTACGAGTATGAACCCTATGTATGTAGAGATCACCTCTGGATCAACTATGCCTTGCCATCTTTCTACAGATATGCCTAACATACAACAGTTATAGTATCTATAACAGGAATGGAAACTAAGAGTGAGGGAAGCTGTGGTTATAAGTGGAACAAAATAAAAATTGAGGACACCATTTGGAATCTGTGTAAAAGTATTGCTAAAATAAGAAGAAATTAAATAGTGCTGCAGCACTGCAGTGAATGAAAAGGGACTTACAATAAGATGGTTAATTCCATAGAAAAGGCATATTTCTGCTTTTCACAATTTACTGGAAATGCAGTAAAAAAAAACAAAAAACGGTTTCATTATGGGTCTACAATCATTTCTTAAAGCAGAACTGCTGAGGGGAAGTGGATTAACTGTTCACCAAGCCTGAGAGGTATCACTTTTGTTGAGTCGAGAATTCATTTAGTAATGTGCCTGGATTGTACCAGTTCGCCATACATACAGACTGAAATAGAATTTCTCTGACTATCTGAACAAGAATGCAGAACAACATTAGAAACACCTTTACCAAACAAGAAGACTTTTATCCCCACACAGGAGTGGCTGAGTGAATGACATACCCACACTCAAGTTCCTAGTTTATCTTTGAAACTTCAATAGTTGTTTGGGAAGGTGATTTTACACAGCTATAAACCCAAGAAGCTCTATTCTTTGTCATACAACCATTATGCAAATCCATTTTCTTTGAACAGAAGATTCATATAAAGTTGGCATGTTTATGCCCATTTGTTCAAAACTGATTCCCAGTGGAACTGTCTATAGCATGTTATTATAATTTAAGTCAGAGTAATCTGTTGTTTTTGACTGTTGGCAATTGCAGACTTAAAAAAATCCACAAATAATAGGTTGAATAAACAGACAAAAGCAACAACTTAGAGTCTACTGTATGCAGCAATACTACACAAAAGAATGCTTTAGATTTTATAGTGTCACAATCAAAACAGTTATGTAATCCATGCCCTTTTCAGGGTGATGCTCAGTGTTCCTGTGTATTCTAGTAAACCATATTTGGAGTGTACTGTAGAGGTGCATGCTTGTGCATGTGTGTGTCTGAGTGTGTATGATGGAGGAGAGCGCGTAGAGTATCAAAAGGTCAGTGGAAAGCTTTAAGAGGAGGCTCATGCCTGTGACATACAATAAACTCTTCTGATGTTTAACTTAATTCCTTGTGAATTACATATTTAGAGTCACATGTCTTTGGCTTTTGTGCAAGCATTTACAATACAGGGACATAACAGACTGTCACAACAGACAGATTTACACAAACGGTAACCGTCTAGACAGCAGCAGACAATACAATTTAGACATATTTATTTAAATAATGAGGCAAATGCCATCAGTGGTAAAAAGCAGGGCAAATCCAGCAGTGTTTAGAATTATTTTTACTAGCTGTAATGACTGAGGGGTTCAATCTTGAGTGTACAGATATCCCAGACAAGGAGACATCCCAAATGACTGTAATGACCATATCCTTGGGGATTTGTTGTCACCCAGATCATCATGGGAACAAGGATGGCATGTTTCTCTGGTTGCCGTGACAATAAAATGGAGTGAGTCCTGGATGGGAGCAAGTCCTCGGGGTACCATGGTAACTGCAATGAAAATGTCAAATGCCTGATCTTAAGTGGCAAAGCCAGAGCAGTGTTAGAGGCTGAACTGTTGGACGTCCTACTTCCTATGTTTTCACTTTTATCGTGATTTTAGTCAGTTATTATTATTGAATTGAAGTTTTCAATTCAATAATAATGACTAATTAAATATTACAAAAATTAAGTTGGACTGAGCTAAATTGATGGATGGATTAATCAAGCAGCAGTTCTAGGATGGGAGAGGAGGAAAGGATAGTACTACATCGAGCCTTGATGACCAGGGACAGATGGTGTTAAGAGTGTCAAAGAAAGTCAGGTATTAACACAAGCGAGACATCAGCAGAAAAACTGCATGCCCACCAAGCATAAATGAACAAAAGTATTGTCAATGTTGGCACTAACCTGTGTTTTCAACAGACACATCCCAACTTACTGCCACATAAATGCAAACATATTCACTAATCACTGCAGTGCACAATGACTGACAAAGCTACTACCACAACAAGTGGATCTTCTGGGTTGGAGCCTTCCCAGTGCTGAACTCTATGGTTACCACCAACAATGCTATAAATTTTTATGCCTAGAGACTTGTAAAATACACTAACTTTACAAGATTTAAGAAAGGCAGTTCAACTACAGTTCAATGGAATTTAGTACTACTAGTGTTAAATGTAGAGATCAACTGTTATCTTTTAATCAGACAATGCATATTTAACTACTCCATCTAGCATGTTGAACAAAAGCATGTGTACACCAAGTTAAACACCATGTCTTCCTCCTCAAAGTTAAAGATTTACTCCCATTAAGCCAGTCAAAGACTAAACAATGGTGTCACAAACCCATTCTAATCCAGACTAGGGCTGGCTCATTTGGACTTTTTCCATTTCCCTCGAAAGCACCAAACTGCACAGCATCAAACACAATCTGTCTGATCTTTACAAACGTCTTCCTTCTTTCATGCCTCCTCACCTCAAATTTCATATTTTACCCAAATTAGGATTCAAATGTTCCTGAGGTAAAGCAGCCACTCGTTTTTACGTTGCAAAGTTTCAGGAAGTAGCTGCACAAACAAGACAATGATTTAAATGGAGTATCATATATGTGCACACTCGCATAGCTTAGTGGGTGTGACCAGAGGAAATGTAAAATCCAGTCAACAAAAACAGCTTCCTCAGAACACACTGGGGAGAAAGCAGCATGATGGCACAGAACTGCCCTGTTAGACGTCTCCCATTAAAGCGATGGCAGGGCACAAGGCCAAGGCAAGCACAAATCAAAAACATTGTCCTTCTGCTCGTCTCCACAAATTAGTTCTTTGAGACAGGGTGAGAAGAATGAGACAACATTCAACTGCAATGGGTGACATATTGCAAGAAAGTAAACTATAATACACTGAAATATCAGTATAGCTAAACAATAAGTCTCAAATGCCCCCATGTTTTTTGCGACATACTTTCTGTGTGTGTGTTTTAACACAACAACAACAACAAGCAAGATATAATTTATTTATTGGGCCATAAACAGTCAAAATGTTGAACTAACAGATAGCAGAACAGGTTCTAAGCAGAAATATCTTCAGCAAATGATGGCTATATCTTTGCCTTTATCATGAGGGAATTATCAGCACAGATAACATATCACAAAAGGTCTATCAAGATAGACTGCTGTGTAAACGATTTGTCCATTACGTAATTCACAACATTTTAGTTCATTTATCTTTACAACATTAAAGTGGAGCTATAAAGAAGTTATAAGGTTGTTTCAAAACCAAACAAATAATTACGAGGCATATAAAAACAAAGTCTGTACATCTGTTGGGAAAGGTGACAACTCTCTAGGTGTTTCCTTATCACACCCTTGTGCTGTTTGACAAATTAAAAGACAAGCCGCCAAAGCCACTTTAAAACCCTAGGGGATTTCTAAATTGCTTGCAAGGTATCTCCATTGCTGAATCTGCTGTGAGGCAATCAAACACACTGTTAAGAATTTGTAATGTCAACAGGCCACACCTCACAAAGACTCAGGTACATGCAAAGAATGTATATACATTATTGCAGACAGATATACAACCACAAACAGCCATACAGGCTGGAGGATGTACCTGGTCTCCAGGGACAAAGGGAAGCACCTGGTTTCTTGTCTTCCTTGCTCTCCCTGGATGTGGAGGTGTGTGTATCTGTGTTCAAATCTATAAATAGAGGCTGTGTCTTCCCTAGCACTCGCTCCAGTGGGATCCTCTCATGTTTTAATTAAATAAACTGCTGCAATCAGGCCCAGCTGTGCCCTGCATCCCCAGCCTGCATCAGTCAGCATCCATGCTCAGGAGCGCCATAGAGGCTGGGGTGTCAGTGCATAAAGACAAGACATGAGAGAGAGACAGAGATAGAAGAGAGAGAGAGAGAGAGAGAGAAATGGACTAAGCAGTGAAATTGGGGCATTCTGCAGCAAAGCCACCTGGGTATCATAGGAAGCCCTGTTCAGGTGTTCTGGATGGTTTCCCCAATGTGCAAACCAGCAGAAGGAAAAGCACTCAGCTCATCTCTTTCATCCTTTTCTCTACATTTCCCCCTCCTCCTCCTCTTGCCCTTTTCCATTTTTCTATTTTTTTCCGTTAACTCTGATTTATTCTGCTAATTCTATGCACTGTATCCTCCTATATGATCCTTCTAAGCACATTTGTTCACGTTAAAGTACAGCCGTCAACACACGTTCAACACATATAAGGCTCTCCATTCGATAAGACATATAGCAATATTTAGCTGTTGACCTATCAAACTTATATTGTATTCCAATAGAAAATAAATGCATTAAGACAGCTAGAGTTATCTTTCTACACTTTTTCTTGGATTATTTTTGTAACAGCAGTGCAGTGAAAAGTTGGAAATGAACCATTTGCATTTGTGAAGCACACTGACAGCTACCTAAGGCAGGCTGGTTAATTTTACTAGCTGGTACAGTGTGGAGGACGTCCCAGCACTTCTGCATTTTGTTAAGTGAAAATTAACCGTAGCCAGTAAGTGGAGTTAAACCAACACAGTTCTCAATACCTTTAAGCATTACATTCACAACTGAAAACAGCATTTTGTAAATCCTGCGGTTTGACTTAACATCCATACCCCCTCATGAACTAATTCTGAATCGGTCCATGATACTGTGGTGTCTAAGCAAAGACTCAAGTATGATGAGGACACTCGCAGTGATGTAATCTGTTGGGGATAGTTAAATCAAATGCTAATGCTGTGTTGTTTCAGACATTTTTGTTAACCCATCCCATTTGCTACAGTTTGTCTCTGTCTGACAAGCTGCCGGACTCACTGGTGCATTTCCAGCCACAGGCTCCGAAACCTCAGCTAATGTCCATGAATCGATACCACTACCAGTGAGTAAATCATACCACCTTATGACAAAAAATTGGATCCATTTCTTTTAAGCGCCATCCCCAAACCCCCACATGGCTTCCTAGTGCAGGCCTGCTGTAAAGGACTAAACTGAAGCTTTTAGTAACAGCAGCAAAAGCTGCCTTGTTCCTAGTCACATCTATAATTAATGGACTGGTGCTGCTGGTCCTTGTTCTGTTTCTAAACTAACCCCTAGTAAGCCACATGGCCATTACAGCCCTACAATAGTCAAGACCCAAGAGGATGAATATGGTCAAGTGTGGCTCCACCACCATCAATACTTGAAATGGAAAAATAGTGAACAGCTGAATGAAGGAATATTTTTATCTCAGTTACTCAACGATTTACGTGTTTATTTGTTTCACATTTAGAGGAATCATTGCACTCAGTTACTGGGACTTACACAGTCTATTCCTGTCAGTAATGTGTCCTCCATATGAGAATTGATTCAATTATTGATTAAGTTGTCCACAGCTGGTAAAAAGCGTGAATGGATCAATACCCATTTTGATGAGTAAGAGGGACCAGCTTTCTCTTTGAGGTTTTAGAAAGGTTACACCTGTACGACATGAACATTATTTCTCTCATAGAGTCACTGCCCTATGCCAACAATATCAGGCTCTCTCTTTTTGGCTGTGAAAAGCCCTTAGTTTGCTTGCTCTTTTTAAAATCTGTTCTCTGTACAACTTGACAATGGTTTGTCAGCTCAGATTGTATGATTCATGCCCTCTTAGTGTGGACTGTTTTCAAAGGAGCAGAGACAACTTAATGTTTCAAAGAGGCCCAACCTCAACAATCATGTTCAGCAAGCACAACAGGATATCCAACTAATGGTGGCTTAAGCAATATATACGAAAAGGTTTTAGAAGCCAGCTTTTAACTACACCTTACATTTCCTCAAAATCACTTCCTTTTAAACTTTCTTCTTCTGGTTCTCAAAATAGAATAATATTTGCAACCATGTTGTGGCTGCTTATTTTTACATCCATCACCGCTCTTAAATCCAGTCAGTGGAAAGTTATAACAGATCAGGCTGGCACAGAGTCAAGAACAGTCAGGCAAAAGTGTCATGTTTACAAGTGCTCTATATCAAGATAAGTTCTGCTTAAGCTATATTAGAGCTACAAAAAAGCAACTGATGTTTGGATATCACATGGGCGATAATGACTAAAACAGGGAGCATAAATTGCCTTGAGTATCTAGGCTGATAAGATGAGTGGACCATGCCTGAGCTGGAAGGCCACCGAAGAAGGATGGGTGAGATACTCAAGAAGACTGAGGTGACACGCATGTCCACACACATTCAAAGAGAGAGACAAAGAGTGACAGAACAAGGGGAAGGGAGGGGAAGATGAGGCACATTAATGAATTAATGATAGGACGGATTCAGGACATATGATATTATACAACAGCATGTCACTTCCAGGCAGCAAATGATGTAAGAAAAGTTTGTAAGTGATATCTATGTTTTGCTTGGCATCAATGCAGTTTAGGCTCATTAACTACATGATTCATAACGTGATCAATGGCCTGCCAAAAAACAGTCCGACAGGATATGACTTGGAAAATACACATGAGTCAACTGTCTATTCTAAGGGTGCCCAATAATGAAACCCAAATCAAGGCCAAAATGGCACATTCTGTCTGTGTACCCTTAGTGTAAGCAGTATGATCAAAGCCTTCAGGCCTACTAACATCAGCATGATTATAATAGCCATGCTCATCAGTGGGACTATTACTATCGTGGTCAGGTACATGGACATTATGGGATTGGGCTCCAGCATCCAGCTGAGTCTCATCATCGACTGGGAGAGATCAAGGCTGAGCAGAGGCGCATGGCCCCTTCTCCTCGCAGCCGAGCTGTCACACATGACCAAACAGCCCATACAAACAGGCTCACTGCATCGTTTCTTCTGAGAATTTCAAATAAAGCCATCCGTTTGATGGGACTTACCGATTCCGGGGGCGGAGTAGATGAAATACAATGCCGAGGTGGACAGTGAAAAAAGGAATAAAAGCCCAAGGAATGACCTTCTCCGGAACCGCAAATGTGTCGGCATTATACAGGCAGCAAAAGCACACACAGGCACGTTTCGCGTTATCTACACCGACGACAGACCAGTTCCCGATGTGTCCAGATGCCAGAGCCAGCAGTCCCGCTCACGGTCCGGGGTTAAATGAGCCGAGCGGAGCGGTCGGTCTGCGGCAGCGGTGAGCCAGGCGACTAGGAAGTCAGTCTATTTCCGCGGCAGGTCGAGCAATTGGACGAAACCTCCGGTATTCACTCAAATTCCATTCCTGAACGGATGGTTTCGTGTTAGCTGAGGCTATAGTCCGATGTCGAAACGGTTGACGATGACAGCGCGGTTAAAACTGGCCTGCTTGTTCTTAGTGAGATACCATCATTCGGGCTCCACACTACGTCGCTGATGGTGTTTGGCCGCTCCTGCGCTTCGCCTGCCTGCCTGCCTGCCCAGCCCTATGAATGGAGCGGTCCCTCCGCAAAAAAATGAGCAATACCTCAAGTGGGCGGTAACAGCGGGTCCTGTCCAGCATACATGTACGTGCTCAACGTTAAAGAACGTAACCTGGCGACCACATTCGAGGAACGTAACCGCTTTGACAACCGTCGCAGCGTCGTCATAACGTTATGGCATATGGCATGATCATAAGCTAGCAACTTAGCCCCCACGTTACTGTGGGGCTAATTTATAATCACAGCAAGGACCATAGCACCACATCAACTACTGCATGTTGCTAGCTAATTTATCTGCAATATTACTGTTAAAGTGATCACCAAAAAAAAAAAAAAAAAAAAAGGGGGTGGGGTGTGTGTGTGTGTGTGTGTGTGTGTGTGTGTGGGGGGTATAATTTATGATTAAATGATTAATTTATGATCAAAGCAATGACCATGACACCAATTTAATAATTAAATATTGCGAGCTAATTTATCGGCAATATTAGTCTGAAACTGGGTGCACGTAGAATTTTATTATTACGTTTTATTTTTTCAATATTAAATATTGCCAGTTAATCGACATGCAATATTAGTCAGAAATCGAATTAGAAAAAAGAAAACAAACCCTAAGGGGGTCGACTGACCTCAAAATACTTGGTAGTGCAATTATTTTGTTTGACATTTAAAGAAGTAATGAAATTAATTTTGATTAATTTAGGATCACAGAAATGACTATAGCACCAATTTAACCATGTAATTCACGAAATATTGTTATATATTATTATATAATTTATCTGCAATATTAGTGTGTTACTGTTTGTTTTAGAAAAACTCTGAGAATATGATGTACATCTATCAAATTATATATATATATATATATATATATATATATATATGTATTTTTTTATATATTGAGGGATGTTTCTAGTCTTTAGCTCATCCCATGTATCAATGGGAGTTAACTGTTAGAGCTCAACTATAACCCTCAAAATACTTAGTAGTATAGGTTTTCAAGTGGAAGTGTTTTGTTTGACATTTTAAAAAGCAATGCGGTAATTCGGATTCTTTTATTACGGCTAAGACCATAGCATCAATTTACCTATTAAATTCTAGAAAAAACAACAAAACATAGCTAAGAGTCCCGTTGAACCCTGCAACTTAGATTAATATATTTTAAATTTTCCAAAAAGTGGAAAACACACACACATACACACACACACACATATTAATACTAATAATAATAATATTATTATTATATAAAGAGAGAGAGAGAGAGAGAGATATATATATATATATGTATATAAATATATATATAATACATTAATTGAATTCTGGTTATTTTTTTTTATTTTAAAGGATATTTCTAGTACTCTGACCCCCGATACAACCCTGAGAATACTTGATGTATGCTGTAAATGGTGGTGGTCGGAGGGGCCGATGGCGCAGACTGGCAGCCTCGCCTCCGTCAGTCTACCCCAGGGCAGCTGTGGCTACATATGTAGCTTACCACCATCAAGTATGGAGTGAATGAATAATGCAATGTAAAGCGTCTTTGAGTGCCTTGAAAAGCGCTATATAAAACCAGTGCATTATTACTATTATTAAATTATCAAGTGCAGGGCTGTTGTACCAGACATTGGACATTTGTAGACCTAATATTTTTTTTTAGTGTTAAAAACGCACTGACATTAAGGCTAGGTATAATAATACATTTGTAATTTTGCAGTATAGATATGAAGGCCACATGGAAGTAAACAATACATATCTTACATATTGACATAAATATTCATATTTCCCTATTTTTCGTTTCGTTTATAATCGTATATTCATAAATCTTAGCGTTAATCTAATATAATTCATAAGGTGGAAGGTGTTCAGTGTTTCCTACATCTGCAGTTTCTTTGCGGTCTCAGATACAAAAAACTACAATATCCATGACACATCGAGCCGACGGTTGACACGACAGTACAAGGACTCATGGGAAATGAAGTATCCAAGAAGTATTGTAAACGCCGACATTTTGTATGTACGGTTGAAAGTACAATTGTACACTGTGTTTAAAGCCTTTGCATATTTTGGCACCAAAAGCACCATCGACATAGTCTGTTTATTTCTTTTCGCGTCTTTCATACTATTGATGCAGTGTAGCTAAAGACTACAACTCCCGACCAATACCTTACCAGGAAGTAGAGCCGTGATGTCAACAGATCCATGGAGATGTCGACATGAAACTACCAGTGTTTTTTATTACAAAACGTTGCTTTTGGGTTTAAAGTCGGTGGGTTGAGAATGAGAGGGGTTAGTCTTAAAGTTTTGTTGCTGTGCTCTTTGCTGTTATTCGTAAATCCGTGCGTGTCAGAACGAGCCGCCAGAGAAAACTCGTTGGACTTGCATGAGAGAGATGACGACGGAGAGAATGTGAAACATGAGGGAAATACTCTACCTGAAATTAAGCAAACATTAGTAAAACATGGAAAAGAAGACGAAGTCGATTCAAGCGACCCACCGAAGGATGTACAGCCTGTCAGGTTTGAAATAACAAATGCTATTTACCCTACGATGTGTTAATGTTACGAAACAGGTTACCTATGCATTACGTCAAGTACACGTAGGACAGCTTAAGTACACGTTGTTAAACAATTTAACCACAGATTTCTATATTCAATACAGCAAAATAAGCTCTCCCCCCCTCCCCCCCCCCTCTCTCTCTCTCTCTCTCTCTATATATATATATATATGTATATATATGTATATGAAAAAATGTTTTCTGATTCCTTCATCCTTCATTTCTTCCTTCTCCTTCTCTTACTCCTTTTAATACAATAATAAATGAAAGCAGGACATGACTAATTGTTGTATTTATCCATTTCCCAGGAGCTATCCAACAGTGGGAATCAAATAAATACATAAGTATAGGCATGATATTCAAATAAACATAACCCAATTTTGTCTTCTCCCATTGACTGTAGCAGAAATATGATTAGTTTTGCCTAATCTAAATCTGAAACTTAAAATAGCACAAATTTAGAAACAAGACGTGATAAAACCATCTTGACATAACTAACATAGTTACTCTTAAATCTGCTTCACGTATACACACCTTTGCTTCTGGCTGTTTCCTTGCAGCAAGTCCAACGACACCACAGATAACTACAGCAATGAGACTCTCCACTCTACAACAACTGCTGCCAAGCCGACAACACCGGCACCCCCAACCCCCAAACCCATTCTGCCTGTGCAGACAGGGGTCAAGGCCCAAGAAGAAGAACAGTCTAGCGGGTTGACCATATTCTTCAGTCTGCTCATTATTGGTAGGTGGTTATTCGCCATCGCTGAATCCTTTTTAGAAATATATTTTCTACTGTAATCTGTTACTATCGGCATAAACTCCTAAAATATTGTTTTCCAAGAGGAGTGTAGTCAGTGTCCTTCTGAGTGAACAGGATAGAAGTCAGTGAATCCACCAAAGGGAATATGGTCATTGTGGTTCACACAGTATGCATAACTTAAATCTCATACTGCTAATAATGGGGAGCAAATGCACAGCCACTTTCGTTTTCCATTGAATCAAGTTTGCCAGTGGTGATTTAGGATGATGGAACTGAATAAAGGATAGGATGTGGTTACACATTATAAGGTCATGTAATGCTTCTTCAGACATATAAAGTGCCCATTATGCACATTAGTTTACTGCACTACTGTAAGATCCCAGGCCAAGGAAGCGGCGTAAATCATGCATAAGGTTCCTAATGAGACTCATTTTCTTTCTGGAAGTGTAAATTTAATGTTCTTTTTCTTTTTTTCATAAAACCAAAATTTAATTGTACATTTGGTTGGCTTCATGAAGCATTCATGCAGAAAAAACACAGGCTTTTGTTTACTAAAGTTAATACCCCTCATCAGTGGTATGACAAGGTAAATAAATGAGAAACCATCTCAGAGTGCAATCTAGAAACCACACATCAGGCCTAAATAGCGCTTCCTGGAATCCAAATTGATGTTATGCCATTTTTCCATCCACAATTGTGCATGATTTAAGTTGGCCAGAAGTTAACATCTCCACTATGACAAAACTGAGCCAGCCTCTGCTGGCTTCACTGTGTCTTATGAGTATACATTTTTTCTTTCTTCCTTCTTCTTCTTTCTACCTGAAGGAAAGTAGCCAAAGAAAAGATCTTAATACTGTATGATTTGGGGGACTATTTTGGGGTTGATCTGAGTTGGTGTGACATGATTTTCTGAACATGGATGTATTTGTCCTACATATTCATTCAGTGGTCTTTGCCCTCCTCACTCCCCCAGGTATCTGCATCATATTGGTGCACCTGCTTATCAAGTTCAAGCTGCATTTTCTTCCAGAGAGTGTGGCTGTTGTGTCCCTCGGTGAGTGCTTCATATGTAACACGCTGCTCTGCACAGGACTGAATCCTTGAATGTACAGTATTTCTGTACTTAAGAGCTCTCTAGGAAGTTTTTAAAAGCAGGAATGGCTTCAGCAAAGCAAACAAATGCTCAGTCTGATTTGGGAGTTGGCCAGAATACTACACTTAAGCTTTTGTAGAGCATGTATAAATAATGAAGCTGATGCCTGTTCTCATGAGTCACATCCTCATGAGAACAGGCCTCAGTTTCTTGTGTATTCTATTTTAAATGCATTGTGTGTCATACTAAAGTCCTAACATTACTGCGTATTTCTGTAAGTGTAATTAAATGTCTGAACCTTTGCAAGATTACACTACAAAATTAATTTCATCTAAATCAGACCTGTGTATTTTAATCTGAGTAAAGGCTAAACCAGTGGTGTCCATTGGCAGCTGTACTCAAAATTGAAGAAATGCTTTGTTATAAAAAGGGATTCATATTTTTTCCTGACATACAGCTTTAGTTCTTGTGTGAGGTCATGTCAGGTTAATTCTCTTTCCTGTAATTCCCACCCACTTTCCCCCTCTTTACATGTTTGCACAGTTTTACTTGCTCAAACTCAGTGACACACATCTATCTTGACCCTGAAAGTCTTTTCCTCTTGTATGGCCTGCATGCTGCTTGTGAGACATAGCAGAGGGACTCTGCCAAGGAGAGATAATACTCTGCTTACAAATCAGGAAGGGCTGCTTTTCCTTCCTCATCACTTCCTCTCCCCATCTACTCATTGTATGTCTTCCTCTGCACTGTCCCTCTCTATCTGAAAAATATATCTTGGTCTGGACAGTGCTTTGAGATCTCATCGGACTCTCTTTCTTTGCCAGTTACACATCTTTGTGTTTTCTTCACCCTTTTAATTAATGTTCTGCTGGGCTCTGTGGCGAGAGACCTGACGGCCCAATGGGACTCTCTCAAAGACAAAAATAAAACAATTGCTATTTTCTACTCATTGTGTCTAATTTATCCTTGAACTGTGGTGGACATTTGCCAGGAATCCATTTATTTTAACCACTAAAATAGCACTTTGCTTCAAGTTTGCACTTAATCTGTGTTTTGGTTGTAACAATATTTAAGCAATGGAATTATTCTTTGTCTTTTCTCTCTTTCCAGGGATTCTAATGGGAGGCTTCATTAAGATTATTGAGTTCCAGGAACTAGCCAACTGGAAGGTATAGCTCAAATCAGTGTTTACACTCCGATCCACAGCTCCTTTTCTTCTTTCCACACTGCACTGGCCCTAAATTTTACGGTTTCAAGAGCTTTTTTTGGTTTGACTTGTTTTGTATGAACAAAAATAACCACATTCCTCCACAAACCAAACACAGAAACAAATATGCAAACACATATGCAAGTCATAAACATTTTGCACAGGTCTGCTTTGTGCCGATAATGAGTCTCATGTCTTGTAACTCTTTTAATTATGCAACACATCTGTTTCAAAACTGTACAAAACAGCTCCACCCACATTCCTCATATTCACTGTGATTTCGAGAGAAGGGGTAGTGTAGCTCAAGCCTGGAATATATAACCGCTTTTCCTAGCTGTGGTGTGATGCAATTCATGCCAGTGCACATTTCCTGGGAAACCCCCACCCAGCCCAGCCCAATAAACATCTGTCATGCCTGTGCTTTAGTTTTTCATTTCTCCTTCTGGGTCTGTCTTCTGCTCAGTTATTCATTTCCTGCTTGCTGTTTTTGTCACAAATCTCATCTTACTATCTGCACTTTGTTATCAACTCATAGTGACACAATCCGTTCTATACTCGCTATCTCTCCCTCTGTCCCTGTGAGCCCTCCTTTTTTTCTCTTGGTTCTCACAGCCTTTAATTAACATTCCTTGTTCTCTGCCAGTGAATGAGAGAACGAATGAGAGAAAGAGAGAGAGAGAGATGCACAGTGAGGGGGGAGGGAGGAAAAGAAGACAGGTTGTGTCAATGTGTCTTGCACACAGGGGCCCATTGTTTATTAGCTTGGGGGCCCCAGCATGTTGCTGAGTCATCGACACTAGTAACCAGAGCCCCTGTAGCCCCTTTCCCCCGCTGCCCCTGTCCTGTGAATCTCTCGACAATTATCTCTGTGTTACGCATAAACTGTTTAAATAGAGTGTTATGAAGTTAGACTGTGACATCCAGTAGCTTCTTTACAGGAGCATGGATATGCTAATTGGTTTATAGGTTATTATAGCCTTCAAAAAACCCAAGCCGCAATACAGATCTATTATATCTGACCTATTTGTTTTCAAGAAAGCCCTGTAAGAGTAAGGTGCATCATGCAACCTGTTCAGTGAGTAATACAGCTCGTGGCAAAACTGTGATTCTGTCAGCACAATTTCAGCAGATGCTGGTGAAATTGTGCATAGGCATATTTAACCATCACACTAAACTGAAGACATCTCTCCTCCCTAATCAAATGGGAATCACATTTAGTCATAGTCTTTTGTTTCAGTCGTTAGCCAAAGACTGTTGACAGCTTCGTGTTTGTGACTACTTTAAGGATGGTGCTGTCTTCCTCAACTAGAATCTTTCTGAAGCTGGCCCACTTGGCTAATCTAGCAAGCCTTCGGGACTGCCCTACAAACCACCAAGGGCATACAAACCCTTCAGGCAGCAGCATCCTGTCATGGCCTGCTTCCTTCCACCACCAATCTGCTCTCTTTGCTTTTGGCTACCAACCTCTCTATCTTCAGCCTTCTTCCTATAATCCAGCATATGAAGAGAAGCTTTTCTGGTCCTCTTCACTGCTGTTCCCTTTCTCTCGTTTGCCCATCTCTCCCCTGTGCTCTGACACAGATTGAAGAAGAAATGGCATGCTGGTATGAAGTAACATGCTAGCAGCAATTTGTCTCCTTGACACAACAGAGAGAGATAGCAGGTGAATGTGTTTGCACTTGAGATAATCTGTTTCCTCTCTGCTTAAGTGTTCTAGTCTATACTGTGTTATCTGGGCTCATCATTTTTCCTCAGTGGCTGCAGTAGCGTGTTTTAAGCCTCTAAGGGCAGCACATGCTTTTAATAGATCTCTCACATGCCATGGAAAGAGAGAGCGACACAGGGAGAAAAGTTTTAATTGTGGTTGCAGGGGCCTTTTTCCCATGTGGTGATGTCAGTGGTTGTCAAAGTCGAGCCTCCAGGGAGCTTATAGTCTGAATGAAGGTCTCACCAGCGTTCACACTCATATTTTTTTCTGTTATCTCTGAACCCTCTTTTAACTGCATTCCCTACATCTTCGGCATTCATCTTTTCTCATTTAGTTCAAACTCTGTCTCAGCACTTCTCCGGAGCATCTCCATCCACTGCTCTCTGGTTTTATCCATTTCATCTTTCCTTCTCGTACAACATAAATTTCTCTGCTGTCTGTCAATATCAGTGTTTCTAAAATCACATTACCCCTAATCAGTTGACAACTTACCTCATAGTTTCAGGAGGTCAATCTGTTGCATTCTGGCACAAAGACTAGTGCATAGTCAGTCGACAACAATGTATTGTAAAGCCCTTTGCATACCGCTAAGATAGAAAATGCTATATAAGTGCAGGCCATTTAACATTTACATTTGTTTCTTCTTTTTGGCTTCTCAAAGGTAATGATTGCTGCTTCATGTCGTTTTATTTCATTTAAGTTTGAAAATCTTAACCCAGACTGAGACAAAAAAATAAAAACAATTTAAAGATGTCTTCATAGGCCCAGGCAAATTATGAAATTATGCGAATTGGTGTCTGACATATTATTAACAGAACAATTAGTTATTTCAAAAACAATTAGTAGTTTAATTGATAATTATTTCAGGGCATAATGGCAGCCAGTCTGAAAACACTTTATCAACAGATATGTTCTACCTTTATACCATGTGCATGGATTATTTATCCCATTTTGTTATGTTTCAGACTAATCTTTAAATGGATTCAGTTATTTTTTTGTCAGTCCACACATAGTACTCAACAATGCAATGACAGCCTTGAGTTTTCTTGGGAATGATCCTACAAGCCTTGCACACATTTTCTTTGGAAGCTTCTCCCATCCTTCTGGGTAGAATCGTTTATGCTCAGTCAGGTTGAATGGGGAGCACCAGAGCACTTCCATTTTCAGAGATGCTCTGGTTGAGGTCCGGACGTTGGCTTGACTGTTCAAAAGCTTTGACAGAGTTTTTTCTGAAGCTTTTGATGGTCTGTATTTTTCTGCATCCATCTTTCACCCTATCCTGACTTAGTTTTCCACTTCATGTCAAAGAAAAACATCCTTGATTCATGATGCTGCCACCACCATGTTTGACTGTAGGGATGTTATTAATGAGCTGATGATCAGTGCCTGGTCATCAGCGTGAGAAGAAGGAAGAAGTTTCCTTCTTCTCACGCAACATTGACAATTGTGGCAAAATAGTTCAATCGTTGTTTCAGAGGATTTTTCTTGTCATGGTCTGAGAAGACTTTGGATGCCTTTTAGCAAATTTCTAGTGGTTTGTCATGTGCCTTTGTATTGAAGAATTGTTTTTCCTCTGGCCACTGTACTCTGCAAAAACCTTATTGGTGGAGTGCTGCAGCAATAACTGGATCTCTGGATCTCTTTCATAGTTACCACTTGGTTCTTGATTACCTGCATGACCAAGACCCTTTGTCCCTAATTATCAGGTTGGCTGATCTAGGAAGACAGTTAGTGATTCCAAATTTCTTCCATTTGAGGATTGTGGATTGTAGAGGCCACTGTGCTTTTGGACCCTTTCAATGCTGCAGAAATGTTCTTCCCCACATTATTGCCTTGACACAATCTTGTCTTGCAGGTCTGCAGAAAATTCTCTGAACCTCATGGCTTTGTTTTTCACATTGACGTACACCATCAGAAGACCTTATATAGACAGACCTGTGGCTTTCCTAATTATACCCACTGAAACTGGTTAGGTGCAGGTGAACTGCAGTCAGGTTGTACAAGCAGCTGAAGGACCACTGATAGAAGTAGGACACACCAGAGCTCGATTTCTAGTGTTATAACAAAGGACCAGAAACTTATATACATGAGATAATTCCATATTTTATTTAATTTAGAAAACATTCCAAAAGTAGCAGTTTTCGTATTAAATTTTGGAGAGTTGTGTTTAGAGTGATGAGAGGATAAATTGTGAGTTTGAAATAACAAAATGCAGAAAACGTAACATGTATACTAGAGCTGCTTATTTAAATCAGTGTAGATGTGTGAATGAAAATGCTGTGTGTGCTTGTGCAGTCATTAAATTATACATTCCTATGTGTGGCAGTGGAGTATGTGCATGCATACATCAGGAGTAGTGTAACTGTCACATTGTAGTGCACGCATTACATACCCTCTTGTGTCTCAGGTGTTATTACTTATTCCTGAGCACCTGGCAGCGACAGGTGACTTTTGCGTTTCCTGAAATTTGAATGCAATAAGAGACAAAGTTAGCAAGAGCATAGGTTTTTACTCCAACATGCATCCTTTAAAGACCATCCTCAATGCTTGACTTATTTTTTAGATGTTGGCTGGTATTGATAAATTTATCATTAAAGCCAACATTTTGACAGCCAAAGAATTTGTATGGTCTTTAAATTAAAAAAAAAGGTTATATAGTGTTTTATCTGTTGTCTCATCTCTCACCAATCATGTCATACTCTGTTTGGTTTAAACCCTCAGTAATTAGTTCGATAGCAAAATAAATTATAAATTCATAAATTGTGAAACTAGTCGTATCACTTTTTTCACAGCTTTTATTTCACCAGTAACACTGTGTTTTCAAATCTATGCAGATATCATGGCAAATAATAAATGCCTGTAGATTTAAATTGTGCTTTTGAGGAGAAAGTAAATCATGTTCTTATTTGGTTCACCTCTCAGCAGATATTCATTGTTAAGCTGTTGCAGTACTTTTAGGAAATGCACATCAAATGGAGAAGTAATTGTCTTCATGTCCATCTGCTTGTGGGGTAGTTGGGGTGGAGATTCAGACTCTACCAGCTGTCAATACTGGCATTTGTATTACAAAGGCTGAGATTGTTGACTGGGTGGATTACATGTGACCCAGCCTTCTTCCTTCTTTCTGACAGAATCAACCTCAGTGCCAACCAAGGTCCAGAAATAAAGCTTCCACATGAACATTCACTCATGCATGCTGTGTGTTGACGTTTACATACCTAATCTAGATTATGCACAGAGCACACACACTCACACGCACACTGGCTCATTGCAAAAGCACATGGTGCATCATGCACAGACACATCAGCAGCCAGAGCGTAATGCATGGGCACATGATGCCTATGCCTGATCTGGGAGGCTGTCCCATTTAGCTGAGAAGCAACAATGATTTCATTATGTTGCTGAAATAATCAGAGCTAAGGTCACTGGGATAGCGTGTGTGCGTGTGAACGTGTGAATGTATGAGATATTCAGAAATAAAAAAAGACTCAAGCATCAGCCAACATCCAAATTTGTTTTGTCAGATGAAGGACTGTTATTAACAGCTGCGGCATGTGCCTGCCCCCCCATCACCCTTTGCCTTCTTCTGTGTATTAGGTCAGCTGATGATCACTGAACTGACTTCATCAGTCAGATGAATAATGGGGAATAGTTGCTCAGGATTGTGTAATAACCACAAGCGCATGTTTTATCATTCATTGTTTAGCAGTATTATTAAAATTTGTGTTTAGATTAAAGGTCATATGTAGGCTTACAATCTGAAAGGATTTCTAAATGTCACTACCAGCTTCACACTAGAGGGACTTTTCATTTTCTTGTGCCTCAACAGTTTGTTTGCCAATTTGCAACTCCTAACTGAGGTTAGAGTCAGTTGTCAGTGGCAGTTTATCTACTACTGAAATGAGTTTTTTATTTATTATATGTGTCTTTATCCCTTTTCTAAAAGGAAGAGGAAATGTTCCGACCCAACATGTTCTTCTTTCTGCTGCTGCCACCCATCATCTTTGAATCTGGATACTCTTTACATAAGGTACGGCAGAATGTGTTTATGAAGAAAGCTCCATTATGCACATTATTTGATGTACTTAGCAGTTACAGTACAAATCACTACATATGCAAATATAACAAAACTGACATTCTCTGAATGTGCTGAAACAAGTATCAGACACAGTTAATGTCACCAGAAGAAATAGAAACATAATAATATGTGCTCAAACCTTTTTGGTATTTTCAAAATGCAGCCCATTACATTTCACAGTAAATTAAGACAAAAGCTCAAGCAGTTCTGCTCCGTCAGTTTTGTGTTTCCTGTAATTTTTTATGTGTCCTTTGTTAGTTAAAAGCACTACATTATTCATACATTATTCCAAAATTTAAAATGAATCAAATGCAAAAATGTGTCTCGTAGCATTTTATTATTTATTTTTAGTGATCTTGATGGGCTTTTGTTTGTTTTTTGAAACAATCTTTTAAACACAATTGAAAAGGCAACAGTCTTTGTCAGTCTTTTACATCGCTCACAGTGAAACTCTAATTTTCCCATGTACCTATACTGTGCCCTACTTTTCATTTTAATTCTGCCACCATATTATGTAACACTATGTTATTTCAAAAGGCATACTGCTAAGCCCATGAATACTTAAGCTGTGTGTCCGTGTATGTTCAGGGGAACTTCTTCCAGAACATTGGCTCCATTACTCTCTTTGCTGTGATTGGCACAGCTATCTCTGCCTTCATAGTCGGAGGAGGGATCTATTTCCTCGGTCAGGTGAGGATTCTAGCTGTCAACAACTTTGGCATCATGAGGACCTTTTCAGAGAAAGTCTGTCAACTTCTTCATGTATCATGATAAAATATTTTTAGTGTTCCACTTTGCATCTTTAAGCAGCTACTGTGCACATGTTGCCACAATCAGATTTCGTTGTTGCAAGTCATAACAATATGCGTCTTTGTGCTTTGCTGTTTTTTTCCTCAGGCTGATGTGATCTATAAGATGACTATGACTGATAGGTGAGTGTTGGTCCTCCACCCTAAGTAGCATTAGCTAAAATTTTCTTACATTCTCGTATTAGAATTTTTCCTTAAACCTCTAGAGATTTAATATTTGTTGTTTATTTGGTAAAGTTATTCTTTCTGTCCAAAATTACTGTGAGGGAAATTGGATAGGTGTATTCCGTAGTTGCGTCACCCACTGGCACCCACTGTCTACTGTAAGGTTTGAAAGAACTAAGCCCTCTGTAATTTATGAGTTTATCTTTTAGCGAGTTCCAGACAGCAGGGTAATCCGACTGCCAGAGAAAGCTGACACAACTGCAGTGTGTTACTCCACACCCATGTGTTTTTTTTAAGAGTAACTTTGGGTTATTATATGTTATCCTTGTGCACCATCAACGTGATAATGAGTGTGTGTCTTTGTTTAAGCAGGGCTTTCACCTGCCAACAATGTTTTTTTAGTCCAGTTTGTGTGTCTGTTTGTGTGTTTGTTGAAAGGATTTCTGAAAAACTAACAGATTTTCATGATATTAAGGGGAAATTCAGGTAATGGGCTAAGAAAGATCTGGTTAGATTTTTGAAGTAAAAGTCTTAAATCAGTCCTGGATTTTTTTGTTCCAAACGTACTTTTTCTATGCTCTTATTTCTGTCCACACAGAGTACGCTCTAAAACACTGTAAAACATTTTTAATTGTTTTAATTCCTCCTCTCCCTACAGTAATTGTATCTTATTATTTTTAATATAACAAATTAAAGATCTGTGCTTCCTTGGTATGCGCTCTCAGTGCTTTCTAGTTTACACATTCTTTGTTGTGTTTGTTTCTTAATTTTTTAAAAGTATATTAACTCCTGCAAAGTGTCTTTTTTTAATCATTGTTTAAATGTTGTCTTCCTCTCTTTCTCACTTCTTTCTGACTTTTTGTAGCTTTGCCTTTGGCTCGCTGATCTCTGCTGTGGACCCTGTAGCTACCATCGCTATATTCAATGCACTCAATGTGGACCCAGTCCTCAACATGCTGGTGTTTGGGGAGAGCATCCTCAACGACGCTGTCTCCATTGTTCTTACCAAGTAAGAGTCAAGTCTCTATCCACTCCCTTATGACTTGTTTACTCTCCAGTGCACACATTGGCACATTTGCATTTGTCCATGCATGGTGTTGACATAGCCCTTCACCACAAGCATCCTGAAGGATGACATGCAAAGAGTCTGGCCTTTGCTATTAAAGGATCACATATACACAACTGCTATTGTCAAAATACTGCGCACACACACACACACACACACACACACACATTTCATCTTCCTATGAAAGTCAATTTGTATCAAATTAATCAGGATCATGTGGGCTGTAAATTTTACTTATCATTTCAAACAAGATTTCGAACTTCATGGAAGTACAGAATATGATCTTTAATAAGCAGGACAAGCCAAAGAAGAAAGCAAATAAGCACAAATAAAAGTCCATTCTCTCATATTGGTAAAAATAATTACAAATATGTTTGAAAGTTGTCACATTTTAGATTTTCTTAAGTATCAAAGTAATCCAATCTTAGTTATCTGTGCACTCATGGAAGTATCACAAACATTAACTGCTAATGGCATACCTGTAGCAAAAGCCCATTACCGAGCTTATTGGACTCAAACTCTCCTAGTGGCTTTAACTTCTGTTCATCATGTTACTGGTTCCATAGGGCCATAAACAATATGTTTCCATTAGACTGGAAGAGCTATTTCATTTTTCTCAATTTTGACACAGTAGCCAAATTTCACATACATTGCAAGAGATAGAGAGAAGATAACTTAAAAAAAATACAGAAATATCTCCACTTGGGATTTAAATTTCAGGAGGACCAGTAAGTTTGTTGAAGTAGAGTAGGTATTATTAGTGGGAAGGGCCTAAAAAATCACTTATATTACATACACATTTCAGATTGGAATACAATCACTGAGCATGGTAAGTAATATTAAAAATGCTCCTTCACCTTATGAGAAATAAAACATGTCCACAAGGAGCTTTAGATATCTGTTGGTGACAGAAGGGTAGGAGTAATCATAACTAACATACTCTCTTACATGTGTTAGCTCCAATCTGGGTTAGCCAGACTAATGCTCATTGAACAATACAGTGAACCCCCGTGTGATTAGCCAATTATAGCATTTTGATTTCAGTTTACCTCATTGAATCTTCAGACTTACCTAACACACTCTCTTTGCATTACTGGCAGCATGGAAAGCACAGTAAAGATTCTGTCATCTTGGTCAGTTACATATTTCATTTTACACTGTGGCAGGATGGCAGGAGGAGAATACAATAACTGACCTATTTTATCTTCTTAGACAATAAATGTATTTCACCATCATGCACTTTCTGGCAAAGCCATGGTTTTGTATCATGCAACCATCTTAAGATCTGAAAAATGAAGCCACCACTTAAGAGCTAAAAACTACAGTTCCTCAAATGGCCTAGCCCTAACTCTGTTAGTCAGCAAGCCACACCCCATTGACTGCCATGTTCACGTTCACCTTTGCAGCAGAAATAATCGTGTTCACTGCCAAGTACAAAAAGCAGCTCAGAGAAGTTTGCAGGGCCTTTCTCAGCTCCACTCATGCTCCACCTCTTTGCTTATTTTTGGATTAGCTGGGTTTTAGAAACAATCAAGCGCTGCCAAGATGGTAACGGCCGGAGTTACCACACTCAGCCTCAAAACTGCTGTTCTTGAAACCTATGGTTGACGTCATGGAGTGTTTGTCCATCGTACAGCCAATGTTTTTATATGCTTGGGATGTGGGTATATTGTTATCAAAATCTGCTAAATGGAAATAAATGATGATCTTAAGAGTTTGGATGACATTCACAGATGAGTATCTGTGTCATACCGGAAACTAGTCGCTCTGACATCTATCCACACTAGTATCACTGAACTTTCTGTTGACATAGGGTACAGCTTATTCAGAGTATTCCCCTTAGAATAATTTTTCTGGTTTGTACCTTATCAGTAAAGCGGCGTCCTTGCGCGCCAAAACACAGACAGAAACCTGACAGACAAGTTTGACAGAAACGGTTTTCTGGACTCCCTTGTTTGTACGCGTCACTGTCATTCTATCTTCTGTTCCTGTACTCACTTTATTGCTGCCTTATCTCTCCTACTCACAACCAGCTAAACGTGCAAAGTGATCTCAAGTGTCTACATGCCCCCGTAGCGTAAATGAGTGCATGAATAATAGATAGACTGAACAGCCCTGGCAGTTTGCTCATGGTTAGCACCTCACAGAGTGGCTTTCTCAGAAACCTAATTTACAATTTGGCCCAATCTTTTATAAGAATCACGCAGCTAATACCTCTGCTTGGGAACTTGTTAATAAGCAGTGAAATCTGATTATTAATGTCACTGTGTTGTCTGGCTGTTTATTTCGATAATTGTAATTATAAATAGGATTTAGTCTGGAAATAGACTGTCTGTTTCTACTGTATAACTAATCTTAAAACATCCAAAGTGATATAGTTTTGGTGTGACCAAGATGATAAATCATTTTTATTCAAGTCAATATTGAAAGAGGAAATCAAGTGAGGGAGTTTAGTAGTTGCAAATTATATATGTTTCTATAAATGCTTAAGCATTTATGTACCATTATAGTTTGTTGTTGTTAGTTTTTAGTTCTGAATATCCTTAAAAGACATGCTGCTCCTGAATGTGTAATAATATAGACAATTAACAATCAAAAACACAATAATGTAACACTAAACATATCATATGTGGCATTGTTTTTTTGTATTTCTATTCCTTTCCTTTTCAGATCCATTAAGTCACTGAAATGGTGATATGATACAACCAATCTCAGTTTAGCCAACAGGGTTTTGATGGTGGGATTACAAACTGTGCATACACTCCCAATAGTAATCCATACACACACACACCCACACACACCCCTTTGCTTGCTCTTGTTTATACTTTCAGTGATGGAGTGACACCCTCTAGTGTCAGATGGCGGTGTTACAAGACACAATGTGTAACAGTGATATTCTGGCTGTTTCTTGTGTCTTTCAGCACCGCAGAGGGGTTCTTTTCCCGCTCAGACAACTCCATGGTAACAGGCTGGGAGACTTTTTTGCAAGCTCTGGGTTACTTCCTTAAAATGTTTTTTGGTTCTGCTGCCCTGGGAACCCTCACTGGACTCATCTCAGCTCTTGTATCCAAACTCATTCTTTATGCACATATTTGCATGTACTGTATAATTGTGTGTGTTTTTTTCTGGCCTGTCATGTTTCGACTCCCTAACTCACTAATTAGTTTCTGAAACACTTTGACCTGAGGAACACACCGTCTCTGGAGTTTGGCATGATGATAATTTTTGCATACCTTCCCTACGGTCTGGCAGAGGGAATCAAACTGTCTGGTGAGTGCACAGGCAAGCAAGCACACACTCTTATTCATGATTACTTAGAGTTTTGTTTGTTTGACTCTCTCCCACCTGTTTCTGTCCACCTACAGGAATAATGTCTATTCTGTTTGCGGGAATTGTAATGTCTCACTACACCCATCACAATCTGTCTCCTGTCACCCAAATCCTTATGCAGCAGACACTTCGCACAGTGGCTTTCATGTGTGGTCAGTAAATTCCCACTTAGCCTCCCAATTCCCCATTTGTTTTCAATTTAAATGACGTTTTCAGCACTAATTCTTACATTCTCTCTCCAGAAACATGTGTGTTTGCCTTCCTTGGTCTCTCCATCTTCAGCTTCCCTCATAACTTTGAAATATCTTTTGTTATCTGGTGCATAGTAAGTACTCTTTCTTTTAAGTTCATGTTGCCTCAACCTTGATATCAGTTTGACTGGATTAATTATGCTGTGGTCATTTCGATGATCTTCAGTTGTGACAGCTGTTGTTCTCTCTGTAGGTTCTGGTTCTCCTCGGCCGAGCAGTGAACATCTTCCCTCTGTCATTCCTGCTCAACTTTTTCAGAGACCACAAGATCACACCCAAAATGATGTTTATCATGTGGTTCAGTGGTGAGATAACTCAATAAAGCTTTGGAATGTTGTTTAAAGGAATGACAGTCAGTTAGGTTGTTTTGAGTGTTTTAGTCGTGATCATTTCTGTAACACAGCGTGCATATTTGCAGGTACAAAATAGCATCAAATACAACATAAACAGTCAGTTGATTAGTAGGAAATTGTCATACAACTGTTTGACAATTACTTTATTATTATTTAGTGTTTAGTTTTTTTAAAACATCTATTGATTTTAGCTTAGTGAAAGGCAGAATTTGCTGTTTTCCCGGCTTTATAATTTTAGAAATGAATTATCTTTTGATCGGACAAAACAAATCATTTAAAGATGGCATTACTTAACCCTGGAAAACTTTAAAGGGCATTTTTGATTGTTTTCAGATATCTTACAGATGAAATACCAGCAGGCCAACTGCAGTTTGACATAAATTGTCCTACAGTGCTGGTGCATATGGAAACTATATCCAGTTCCTAAGTTTATTAAGCTTCACTCACTATCAGACAGAAAACAGAAAAAAAGGTATGAGATTACTAGCAAACATCAGTGTTAAAATAGTTTGAATAAGAAATGAATCTCTGATCTGTAGTTAAGAATTCAAGTCATTGTATTGATTATAATTGAGTTTACTGTATGTAGCCAAGATAACCACTGAATGCTGTTTTTCAGGTGGATAAAAACAAATAATCTGCAACAATTTTGATAAGTGATTATTTTTATCAATTTTTTTGAGTAAAAATAATCAAAAATGTTCTGGTCCTGACTTCTCAAATGTTTACAGTCATATAAGAGTTCACCGACTAAATAAGATATTTAACTTTTAAAATTATTATCTCATCTCACCTTGAGTTTGGGAAAGAAAAATGCGCCATTTTTTTTGCCATTTTCTAGCATTTTGTCCTAAAGAGGATCAATTAGTTAATTAGAGTTTGTGGATTAATTAATAATGAAAAGAGTCAGTCATTACTGCCCTACATATATCAAAAACAGTTGAAGCAAATCAGGCATACAAATGCCCACATTTCAGTTTGCAAAATATATATTTCTTGTGATTATGTGTCTATAATAATATCTGCAGTGCCTGTTTTTGTATGATAGACCTTTAGGTTATAGATATGTGTTGTGTCATTTTACTATTTAATTCCTCTGTTTCTTTTGCTAGGCTTGCGAGGTGCTATTCCCTATGCTTTGAGCCTTCATTTGGGCCTGGAGCCCATTGAAAAGCGTCAGCTAATCGGCACCACCACCATCATCATTGTGCTCTTTACCATTCTCCTCCTCGGGGGCGGGACAATGCCACTCATACGCATCATGGATATTGAGGATAGCCAGTCACGGCGCAAAAACAAGAAAGACATCAATCTCAGCAAGACAGAGAAAATGGTAATTGATGAAGCACTCTGGCTCCCCACTCACACAGACAGTTTGTTGTCTGCATTGATGCTCGCTGTGCCATCCTCTCATGTGCCATCAGGCTGTTACTGTTCTCTTCAGAGGGAAAAACATCAAAGGGTTGATTGTGGTTTGTGTGAAGGACACTGAATCAGCAGGGAGCGAACCACTCTCATTACATAGATGCACACTTGGAAACTCCAGAACGGACAAGCTCAAATAAACCCCAACAACTGGCACTGACACTGTGTTTAATATTTTGTATGTATTATAAGTGAAGTGTTTGCATGTTTGATGTCTTCCTAAGCTAAGTGTCAGTCCCCAAGCTAATAGCAGCTAGATATATCAAACCCTCTTTTTTCCTTCTGGCAACATGCCCTCTTTGATGTAATTCTCTCTCTGGTCCCTTTGCTCTTTCTCCCTCATCTTTGTTCCTTCGGTGTGTGATCTCGACTCCACCACCCTCACTGCTGTCCTGTCGTTTTGAGTTTTCCCTGCATTCACCTCCATCTCCTCCGTGTCTTCCACCTATGCTTCATTTGCTGGCCCCTTTCCTTTCATTTTGTTTGTCTGACTCCATTCTCCCTGCTCATCTTCTCTCTCCAGGGCAACACCATTGAGTCAGAGCACCTATCAGAGCTGACAGAGGAGGAGTATGAAGCTCAGATCTACCAGAGACAAGATCTGAAGGGCTTCATGTGGCTTGATGCTAAGTACCTTAACCCCTTCTTCACTCGCAGGCTTACCCAAGAGGTAGGAGAAAGAAATCCTCTAGTAACTATCTAGTACATGTCTGACAGTACAACAACCACACAGTGAATTGTGTTTTGTTTGTTGAGTGATTGCGTTTGTGATTTTTGAAGCCATATTGGGAAATGTATGGAATATCTGAACCCCCCTTCTTTGGAACCTAAAATCTTAAGCACTGTGCTGAGGTTCTACTTGGAAGAAAAACAGCTTTGCAGAAGATTAGCTCTTTGGGCTCATGTAATATGTATTCTAAGCCATTCATGTTCAGAAAGGCACCCAATTTTTCTCTGCTGATTGACTGATTGACCATTTTCCGCAGAAGACACTGTCTGAGATTTAACGTCCTGGAACAGCAGGTGTTTTATTGCATTTGCATGTGCAGAGAAAAAATACCTTTTGCAGCTTGAAACAGAGGGACAGACAGTGAAATATGAAAAGCAGTAAAACAACAACGTAATAGCTTACACAGATGGAGCATTTGGTTTGGTGATAGCACTAATGAATATTGCAACAAAAGAGACTTTACTATTTAGCATATCCAAACAAGACAAAAGAGAGGAATTGTATCTGTTTATAGTCCAGTATGTTCCAACTGTACCCAATAAAACCATTTACTAGGCCTGTGTGGTCTACCTCTTCTACTTGTGCTGTGGTAAAAGGGGTTTGAAAGCTTTGGCAAAAATATCCACTATTCCTCATTCAGCTACTGATCCAAAAACATCAGGCTGTTTTAATCACATATAGACCACGCCCTGCAGCAGATTTCTACAAGCGCACTTTACATAAAGCCCATAAAACCTCACATTAAGAAAGTGTGCCTCGTATTTAGTCATTTTGCAAAGTAAGGACATCTTTTAGCATTAATTTCCCATTGTTGTCTTCAAAACTTCACTAGTAAACTAGGGGTTTTCAAGCTTTTACTAAATTGGGCATAATATATGCTGCTTTTCAGTAGTTAGTTTTCTGTCACTTCCTTGTGTAGCTGTCTTTGTAATGATTATTTCTGCCCTAACTGCTGGTGCCAAATCATAAAAGAGTTGTGTTATTTGGCAGAGAAAGACGTTTCAAGTTCAGCCAAACTCAACACAGTATTTTATGTAAAAATCAAAATCTCTCACAGTGTTAACAAAAACAACACTCAGAGCCAAGTTGGATCTCACTGCAGGGCAACAGTATTCCAAGATCTGCTATTTTTTCTACCCCTCTGTCTGTTAATTGCTTTTTGCACGTTTGTATTTTGTATTCATTCTTTCTGATATACATATTTTTGCATGTTTACTGTGTGTTTGACAGGACCTGTTACATGGCCGGATTCAGATGAAGACTCTGACCAACAAGTGGTATGAAGAAGTTCGCCAGGGACCATCAGGTTCTGAGGATGACGAGGACGAAGCAGAACTTCTGTGAACACTTTTGATTCATTTGAAAACAAGGAATGGACATTGTGTGTCCTGAGCCATAGGTGTGTGTCTGCCTGTGAGGACGAGCACTCTTTTCATTGTCAGTCACATGCACTTGTTGTTGTTCACCAACCACCAAGCGTTTCAGTCAGTTACCACTGTGGATTCCCGCGGACAGCACTGGAATGTGTCAAATCATAATCCCAGTAAAACTGGATTTACACACTGGATGAAGAAAAATATCTGTGAAAGATTATGTTTGTTTTGAATGTTGTATTGTTACTTGTGAAAGAAGCTGACGGGATATTGGATTGTGTGCTCCACCAACACGCTGAGCAGCACACAGGGGGTTTTGTTGATCCTGAGGATCTTTTCCAGTGTTTCTTTTATGAAGGATTAGCTCTGAATGGAAATCAGCGGGAAAGCTGTGACAAAAAAAAAATCTATTTAAAGCAATACTAGAGCACCTTTTCTCCTCACATTTGTATTGCCCATTGCTATGTGACACTTATTTATGGTCTGCGGGATGTTTTACTTTGGATCATGGGAAAGACACAACACAATGATTCTACAGACTCAATGTTTGAAGTGGGTTTAACACCAAGTTTGCACAGCGTTGTGTTAGTTCTCTATGTGTATGTACATTGGTATGCATTAATGGCTCAGCATTAATGATTACAGAAAAACACATATATTCATCCATATGTAAAGACGATAAAATACAAGTGATGAAAGAGCTACTATTATGCCCCCCAGCAACTTAGCAGCAATGACAAAATGCAGAAAGAGAATTAAAACGAGTGAAACATGTCAGGCAAAACTATTAGTTTTCAAAACACGGAAGAGCTAGGTTACTGGGGAATAATTACGCTCCAGAAGATTGCTTTCATTTCCAAGTATGGCTCCAGTTTGTTTCCGAAAAAAAACAAAAACTTTTCTATTTTTATTTTCATTCTTTGTTGAGGGTACTGTGTAAAAAGTGGGCTTTAAAATGTTCCTTATATGATGCTTGCTATGGATTTCTTAAGATAGGCACCAATGAATGTGGGATAACTGGCAATGTTCTATTAATGTGTATTTTTTTCTATTAATTTATAAAATGTTTATGTGCTGTTTATGGGATAATGGCTTTTATACAATACAAGCTCTGTGAGTACCACAGACTCTAATAAATCATACTGACATCCTTTCTGCATTGAATATTTGCTTTAATGAAAGATGAGATGCACCTATGGAGAGAAAAGTAGTAGCTATTAAAGTAGTACACGCATCAATACTTTTTTTTTTACAAATGCTACGACTACTACTAATGTGTGCTGGGTTATAGAAAAGCAGAACTTAAAATCTGCTACAAGCGTACAGTACAGTAAGGCTAGTTAATGTGGACTAGCCTTACTGTACTGGACTAGCCTAATGTGGACTAGCCGATTTAATATGGATTAAAATAGACAGTTTCCTGTTTTCTCCTTTAATGAACCTCTTGTGACAGCTGGGTTAAATCCACCCTGATAGCTCACATACTCTAAATAAGACTTTGATAACTAAAAATGATGTTTAAGATTTTGCTATATTTCAATATGACTTTCAATGAAAACTACTCAGTGATCATTAGTGGAGTATTTTTTCACTTTCCATTTCATAAGCTGCATGAGCTAATTAGTTCATAGATTGTACTAAGTGGGAGGTTATAATGTGTCTGGCTAATACAGGGAGCCAGACCAGTCCTGGGAGTAATTAGAATACATAAAAAGGTTAATGCATGGTCCTGCTGGGGGAAAATATCATGTAACCTAGAGTCAAAGCACTCATGTCCAGCCCTGAGGAACACCAGACTGCCATACCCTTGAAATGCCCCATGAGATCTCATTAGGCATATTGATGAGGAGACAACAGTGTTAAACTGGAGGAAGAAATCATGTCACCATCTCCAAGTCTGTGCTGTAATTAATGCTGGCAGTGGGTCCACATATATCTCGGGGCAGAGCATGGCTGTGTAAAATGGGAGGATTTTGAGGGAATGACTGGAATGTTTATGAACTGTATCTGCTATTTATAAATACCACGAGAGAAAAGGCCATTTTTGCCACACATAAACTAGACTGCACTAAAATGGACATCTATTTCTAAAAGCATAGTTTGCAGACCACTGTTTGACTGTTTTGTTTTAATTCACTTTGTGCTCAGTTATAATTATGTGCAATACCATGTATAGATTACATAATATCTCATCAAAAACTGCATTCCTTTGCTGAACAGATTTTTGTAATAGAAATTTGCGACCAGTAGGGGGGGCTTAAGTCCATCACATAAGTCCATGAAAAATTAACAATGCCAGATTACAGTGGATGATACATTATTTTCTATTCATTATCCAGTGACACCCAGTAACTCACAGTGACAATGTACCAAGGGAAAAGGACTGAATTACCTTAATTAATTGCATTTTACAGCATAGTACGGTGAGCTGGTAGGAATAAATATAAGATCTCTTCAGCAGTAATTGATCCATCACAAAACATGGACACGCTGCAGTTCCACAGTATTTCCCCTTCACTTGCTATATTGTACTATCATTTTACTGCACTGGGTGACATGACTTAGACACATTTTTAATATGTTGTCAATATATGTGACTCACAATCAGTTTTACTGGCCAAGTATGTGAACACATACAGGGAATAACTTAGCCATCAAAGCGCAAACAACAGCACACATGCATTTAAACTGTTATGTGCAATTACAGATATGTGTAAAAGAGCATGTTTAAAGTGAACCAGAGTTTTAGTGCAAAATTACAATGGACCAAAGACTAGTGCAAATACCGTTTTTAACAATAAATACACGGTTAATGACATTTTATATACACATGGTAGGTTGACAATGGTGCAATAGAACAGAAAGCAGCATTTCTGGGATGAGATATACAACAGGTATGTGATATACAGTCGGTATAGTACAAATGATTTTTGTAATTTCAACAGTATTTTAATGCAATATTCACAGTAAAAACATTGCTCAATGTTTATACAGTACCCTACTGTAAAAATCAAAGGATTATGGAAAAAATAAACCCTCACTACTGTAATTTAAATCCAATTACAGTAATAACCCTGCCTAAGAAAAAACTGGCCAATGGTAGGTGAGAGTTTAAATTCAAAACGGTTTTGTGGAGATATCGAATGAGGGAACTGGAACGGCAGCAGAAGGAGCTGGGTGAAAAATGTGACGAGCAGTACTCAGATTACAGTTTTCTGACAGCAGCCATGTCTACAGATTATGTAACATTTATCAGTTCAAGAGTAAACCAAGCCATTGTGCTTGCTGTCTCACTGTGCTATAAAAGCACATTAATGAGTAATAATACTGTAAATGAGAACACAGTAATATTACTGTAGATAACGTGGAACAGGGTTGGGATTCAAAGTGAGCTTGCTCTATCATCTATATGCTTCAGTGGCAACATGTTTCGATATGTTTTCCTTCTGTTTAAACAAAGGCAAAGCAGCGTGAAGCAGCTCTCATTAGTTTTGATTTGTCAAGTTCTTATCATTCTTCCACTCCCCAGACCCAAAACTCTGATCTACTCATCTACAAATCACTTGAGCACAATGTTCTCTCTGGATTGAACAAATATTGTCACTCAGGATGTATGTTTCTTAAACAACTCACAGGATTAACATACACTGACTGACTCAAGCCAGATTCCTTGCCAAGCAGCAAACATAATTACCATCTGAGTTTGCACAGGTGCTAAATGAATATCTCACACTGGCACACTGAGAGCTTTGATTATGCACATGTGCATGTGCTTGTATACGCATGTAAACATGCGTGTGTGATGAATTTCATATTTAACTCTAAGCCTGGGGATGACAGCAGGGGATTTCACTGATTAACATGCCCGGCTTCTGAGATATGAAACTCCTCTTTGAAATCAAAAGCTACAGATCAAAATGAACACCTGTGGACTCTCCCTTTGTGGCACATGAGCCATTGTCCCTAAGGGTGAGAATTAATTTGACTTAGTGTATGTCATCATACGTGAGCTGCAGGAACTAAGTGAAGAAGCTCAATGCTGTGAAATCTATGTTCAAACGGCTGCATGTAGACGAACAAACAGAGGAGATGAGCAGGTCAGTGGAGAATTACAACAAATTATTATACTTTAGTTTGACCTGTGTAAGTGAATAGTTTGACACTTTGGTAAGTTTTCTTATCCATTTTTTGTGTGTTAGTTAAGAATGACTTGAAATGTCTGTAAGATAAACGCAAAAACCTCTCCAAGCAGCAGGTTAGTTGAGCACAAACACTGAACATAGGATGAAACAGCAACACTAATCCTGTCCAGAGCAAAAACAAAATCCAGCTACCAGCACCTCTAAAATTCACAGATTAATCTAATTTGTACCAAAGCCACAGTGAAAGAACAACAGGTTTGCTATTTTACATGTTTTTTTTTCAGAGAACTTCTGAATTTAACTTCAAAGCAAATCAGTTGCCCCCATGGATCATCAGCATCACATTCTTTTGGCACTTCAGTGGCTTTTTGCATTTTCTCTGAATGATGAGATAAACATAACTCCTGGCCTAGAAGTGAAGACAAATGGCAGCACTGGCGAGTTCACACTTTCAATCACAAGAATGAGCAATATGTCATCGTAAGTGTGTGTAAGTGAGAGTTTATTTTATCAGGAAGAGGTTTATTTTCTATTGTTAGAACAATGGAGCAGGACTAGAGGCGTTGCAGAGTACAAATAGTTTGAAAATTAAAACCAAATAATATACAATAAAACACTAATGCTTTCCTTAGCCCTGAAAAAGAAGTAAAATCTAATGGTTTCATTTGTTTAATAAGAATAAAATAGTATTTCAATAAAATGCAGCCAAGTTAACAACATACCACTGCAGATTAGTTTAGTTTCCATGGCTTGGCAGTATGTGACCAGAGATGTCGTTTGTCATGACTGCGTGGTCAGTTAATTTACGTTACTGTTACAAAGCTGTCACTGACTGCGTGGGATCTGAAATTATTATACTCATGTAAACAAGTTGCGTCACATCCAAGAGCGATGCATCATTTCTGCTGTCCTTCCTTCCATAATTTTGTCAGGATGGGGTGCAAATATGTAAATCACATTTAAACTAGAACCCCCCCCGGGCTGTGTGCTGAGCCCCTTCCTGTTCATCCTGCTGACATATGACTGCTCTGTTAAACACCAAAGCTGTCATTTAATGAAGTCTATGGATGACACAGCAGTGGTGGGACGAATAACCAGCAACGATGAGCCCAAATACAGAAAGGAGGTGGAGCATCTTGAGGGTTGGTGCAGAGAAAACAATCCCTGCATCAGCGTGAAAAAGACCAAGGAGATGATCATGGATTTTAGGAATGGCAGGCACACCCTCCCTCTACTGCACATCAGAGAAGCAGCTGTGGAAGTGGTCTCCAGCTTCAGGTACCTGGGCGTGCACCTCACCGAGGACCTCACCTGAAGCTGCAACACTTCCTGCCTGGTCAGGAAGGCTCACCAACAACTCTACTTCCTCAGGAAGCTGAGCCATGCTGGACTTGGGAGCTCAGTGCTGACCATCTTTTACAGATGTGTGGTGGAGAGCATCCTCTGCTCCTACATCACTGTGTGGCACGGCAGCTGCTCTGCTGCAGAGAGAAGCTCTGCAGAGAGTGGTGAAGGCTGCACAGAGGATTGTTGGGAGCAGCCTACTCACCACCACAGACATTTACAGCAGTGGATGCAGGAAAAGGGCCGCCTGCATCATGAAGGACTCCACCCACCCTGCACACTCACTCTTTGCCCCTCTCCCCTCAGGCAGGAGGCTGCAGAGCATCTGGAGCAGGACCACCAGAATGGCTGTTAGACTGTTGAACTCTGGTGGTGCTCTGGAGCCTTACAATTATCACCCACTTATCTTCAGCTAGACATTTTTTTTATCTACCTCACAGCACAGCTTTGCACATATGCATATTTATCTGTTTACCACTGGTCAGCACTTGTATATATTGTTTATATTGGTTCTATTGCTTGCAATTCACTTATTTTTCTTTATGTTTCTTATTTTTATATCATCATTATTATTATTATTATTATTATTGGACTTATAGCCAGGACCTGAGTGCCAATTTTATGACATCTCATGTGAACACGTGTGCTGGTATGACAATAAAGAACCTTGAGTCCTTGAATCCTTGTGGCTGAGACTGAGCGGCTCTATGTCCCTTATTGTTTTTTTTTTATTAAACACAAATAACATATAAGCACACATAAACTCAGGATTTTTTTTCTGTGGCGCCAAAGCTGAGTGGCAGCTCTACATCCTGGTGTCTTTATACACGCATGGTGTCAATATGCTTCCTGTGTGAAGGGCTCCAGCCTCGTGAATGTAAAAAGGTTTTACAGTCTGACAGACGACACAATACACCCACTTTACAATGTGACATCGATTTCATTACACAACACATCCCCTTACTGCAACCTTTAAAATGATGTCATCACCTTAAAGTGTAATGATTTATGCAGAGTGGGCGTGTCACTGAGTAGGCGTGTCATGTGTTTTTCCTCATTTCTCAGTTTGTACATTCTCCACTCCACTCTTCTCCTCACGCCTCAGTCCCTCCCACCAGATAAACCGACTACAGGACCTAAAGAAGAGTCACAAGAAGAAAGGAGCCGAGGTCGACAAGCATCTGACAAAATCAGAAATCCTTTGTTTTAAAGCAACATCAATTAAATATGACTTATGACTGTTGCTTCATTTTTATTATGCATTTTAGGATGAGCAGAACAGTGCATCGTAACTTACAGTGCATCTTCACCTTTAATTCAATTTTTAACTCGAGTCATGAAGTATAACGAGCACAACACACAAAAACACACACATTTATTATGGTTGAGTGATATATATTGTATACACGCATTGTCAGTCCTGCTCCTGACATCATGACGTCACACCTCTTAAATACGTCGGAGATGCCAACAAAGAGTCCCACAAAGGATACAGCACTGGCACACCTGTGCATCCTCATTCATTGCTCCGCTGGCAGGCTGCATTTCAGGAATTGAAACATCCTTCAAAGTGTCACAATCAATTTTCAGGTCACAGGCAGGAGGACCGAGGACTGTGCTGACGAGGAGGCTTAAAATAGAGAAATGAGATGAGCCTTTTGGAGTGTGTAGTTGCTGGTAAGCAGGTGACCGGAGACTGCTCTCTGAATGGTTGCTTCAGATTTTCAGACACTCCCACTTTCAATGGTAGCATCCACACTCACTATTAACCCTTAGGCTAACCCCATTTTAACAAAGTTACGCAGAGGTCCATAAAGACAAAAATATCCTCACGGGTGCATGAGGGTTAACACAATTTAACACTGCGTCCTTCTGCAAAATAAGGTTGGTAAAGCTAATGGACGGATGCATGGTGGTGGGTTAACCTGATGACTTAACAAAGCTAAGCCTTAATATGTCCACAACTCCTCCTGATGATACGAATTTATATCAGTTAGCTTTTTAAAGTCACTTCCAGTCCTCTGTTCCTGCATTACCGATGGTACCATTTTCAGTTTCTTTGCTCCCAAAACACTGTAATCCTCATCTTAGAGTTTGTTTCTGAGTGTGCTTTCTTCCCTGCCTCATTCTGATGTGCTCAGCAAGCAGCATCAGGCTCATTACCACACACACTCACAAACAGACAAGCCACGCAAAGTAGTTTCCGCATTTAGTTCAGCACACAGGACACATGCCGTTAATTCCAACCTCAATCAAGAGGCTCATGAGGAAAGTCAACAGAGTGACACAAGGAACCCAGGACACTACCAAACAAACAGCGACACTGAGCCAGTTAAACCTAGTTTGGGAACACTGAACCCAAACATTTCTACAAGTAACACAAGACTTTTGATTGTGAATCAGAATCTCTGCATGTATGTCCACAACTGATGCATGAATATGTGTGTAAATAGGTGAATGAGAATCATTGTATTTTGCTTTGAATAGCACCGAGGTAGAAAAGTATTAATATGATACAGGAATGTTGATTACAAATATTGTTATTGTGATTGTTATTTGACTTTGTTTACGTAAAGTTATGATTGAATGATATTAAATAACCTAAAATCACATTCGATATTACTGTGATTGTTTGGTTTCGAAGCTGGGATGACCTGAGCAGAACCTCTGTGTTGTTTGACTAGCAATGGAGCCCCAGAGGATTTGGAGTTAGAGATTTGGTTTTAAATACAGACACAGGAGCCTGTGGGGAAACACTGTGCAGCACTAAGAGGCCCCGTTTACAAGGAATGTGCTGACTGACAGCAGCCAGGTCTACAGATTGTGTAATAATTATCAGACCAAAAGTGAAGAGTGAACCAAGCCATTGTGCTTTCAGGACCATTAGGAAACTCACAGAGGAGAGTTTTAGAAACAGTGTAAACAAATTAGGTAAATGGGTTGAGTTAAAGCTCAACTTAACTTAACTTAAGCCGAAGTTAACTTCCTCTGAAACTGATGTGGCCATTTATATATGGATATATGTTCAACTGTCACTCTCCTTTTAGCTCTGGTTTTGTGCACCAACTCATGTCGTAAATAACTCGTTGATAAGCTATTAAATTCTCCACTAAGAAAGAAGGTATTGAGGGAAACTGAAAGGTTCTTCTAGCATTGAAGCGCTTTGAAACTGTGTTTTAAAAGTAAAGGTGATTCACTGAATTTATTCATGCATGACAATTTTAGAGTATTTCGCCTTTGTTTTAACTCTTAGGCGTCAAATTACACTAGGGTCCTTAAGGACAAAAAATGTCCACATCAAAAACAATGCCTAAAAACATTACATATATTAATATTGTCTTTTCACTTTCAATGACTTTTAATCTCTCTTTTAATCTACGATCAGTCATTGACAATGATTAGCACTGTGATGGCCGTGCCCGCAGTCACACAAAAGGTTGTAGCATTTACACACTCACAAACACCAATACCACATGTTCAGTTATTTGAGTTGCAGTCAAAATTAAAATTACATACAACACACATAATTTGTTTTGTTTAAAATTGGTTTACTAGCACTTTGGCAACACACTGTTTTCTGGACGGAGCGCGCACATGTAGTTTACATTGTTTGTCATTTTGCTATTTGTTTGTATTAATTCATTTCTCCTTTTTGAGTTACCTGGCTGCTGTGTGGCATTTCCTGCTTGAAGACAGACCAAAAATGGGTCTGAAGTACCTCCTACAGACCGGACCAAGACCTCTTACATCATGGGGGTTGATCAGGGTTTCATTGTGTTAGTTTTAGTTATTGTGTATATAGTGTTCCCCCTGTGTGTTAAATGTGCTCTGATCAACCACTATATATATGTTGCCCCAGTGTCTTATTCTGGTAGGACTGTCAGTTGAGTTGGTGACTAGTTTTTATTAGCCTTATTTTCAGTAGAGTTATATTTTGTTGACCTCTTTTAAGGGCCCTATAATGTTGATTTCATTACTTTCAGTCATTTGTTTTGTCAAAGGTACTTTGTTTTTTGCAAAATAGTTCCATCTTTTCTTGGAACTTTAAACCTGTGTTTTTCTGCTTGACTGCTTGGTCCATGACAAGCACCAATACTGATTCTGATGCATTATTATTTTTTATGCAGTGTAACATTTTGAAAAAAATGCTACACCCAGGACCTTAAAGACAAATATGTCCTTATGGGTGCAAGAGGGTTAAACACCTTGCTGGACTAAATAAATGACTAGCTGTACTTGCAGTCTCAGCTTAGTTATCTTTTGTGGCCCAAAGAAAACATGGTTTTCGCTGTAAGATAACAACCTGGTCAGTGGTCAGCTGTTGTCTCTTTCCTTTAAGCCTCTCATAATGAGCATGGTACATGGTACATGGTACATGCTGACATGTACATGTACCTGCCACAACCTGACTAACATCATTTAGCTGCCAAACATGTGATAAAGGTCTCATATAAACTGTGAGAAGACTGCTCAGAGATACTGCAATTTGTGACTTCTTACATCTTGCAGTCTGTAATGTGAGTAACTGTGAGCATTTCTGCACGTGTTTGTGTGTAGGTGAGTGAGTGAGTGTGCTCACTGTACACTGGAGAGAAAGTGTACACTGTAGTGTATGTTCGCTACTTGAATTGAACACTCAGCAGAAAGAGACATAAAGTCAATGGCGGCAATGAGAGCAATCAATAAGTCATCGTACGGACTGATGGTTAACATTTTGGTGGTAATTAGATGATCGGATTAAGAGGCTTATGGTGGCTAACCATACTGACATTTCATTGGACATCCATCGAATGAAACATCAATAGTTGCACCCTGTGTATTGTGTACAGTGTTGAAACACCTATATCTTTGCCCCCCTGACCCTGACTCACACCCTGACTCACACACTATCCATAACCTCTGTTTTTCTAGCATGATCTCTGCAAGATCATTGTAGACTTCCTGTTTTTTTCTCAGTTGTGCAAATTGATGGTGCTTGCGTAGGTCATTTATATTGCACATGTCCCCGTTTGGTATTACCCCATCTCGCAATATGGCAACAGCGTAATTGTTTATCACCAGATTTATCACAAACAAATGAGAGGGAATTTGTCATTTCTTTGTTCTAGGTTAATATCAATATGAATCGTTGAATTGATCTGTGCCGGCAGTATAAATTCTGTGGTGGTTTCACCTGATGTCCTGTGTTAAATCATGAATGTGCGCAAGATTGTGGGCAACTGCTTCATTTCCAGTGATCTTGATCCCGGAAAGACAGCCAGGTGCAGTGTAGAACAATGCAGTGTTGCTCTTTCGTAGAAGTGGAGAAGCCCATTTCCTGCATTCATTTAAAGAGTCACGCACAATACCTGAATTATAATGATACCTTAGATCTTTGATCTCCAGCCAGGTGCCCTGTACCTCAGTAAGAAACAGGATTCTTTCTTCTGAGCACAATCTAATGCAATTCAGTAGGACAACCCTGCAGTCAAGTCTACCTGAATGAGGCTCTTTCAGTACAAAATGTAGGCAGGTTTGGGATCGGTTTGGAGATTTCTTTCAAAGACATCATGCAGAACTAAAGCTTACCAGTACACTGTCCAATCAGTCAACAAGACATTAACATATAGCCATGTCCACTTGCATAGTCACTTGTACTTATTCTTGTCACTTTTTAAAGCAAATCCACTACCAGATATCTTCATGAAGTCTAGTCAAGAGGTTAAATTTCCAAAATTAAATCTATGGATAATGCAATGGAAAGCACAATGATAGCAAAGTTTAGTGTAAATTGTGCATCACAGACAAATTGCCTGAAGGATCTGAAGAAACACAGGATGTAGTCCTTGTTAAGGCTTTCAGAGTGTTGGCAGTGAAAAATCGGCAGACATTTGTGCTGCTGTCAGTAGATTATCAGACAACAGGGAAAGAGAATAGAGCATTCTAGATGCACTAAACCAAATCCGTCATGAAGTCAGTTCTGGCACCATCTATTACAGAGCTTTGACAGGACATTGGTAATTCACCTCACTTCCTTTACTTCGACAAAACTGTCAACAAGCTACTTTGCATATGCATGAAGTAACCATTGGCTTGGTCCCAGCTAATGTGCATGATATAGGTATGGAACAGGCAACATGGTAGGAAGACATGATTCTGTGTGCCTTACTGCTCTAAGTAATTATATGTGTCTACAGTTCTCTGGACACTGTAAGTCAGAAAGCAATACAGCGGCTCCCCAGCAATGCTGAGCGCCATAGTGACTGCTAAAGCTGTATGAGAAAATTGATAGCATCTCACATGCTGGTTAGCTCAATCAAGAAGATGCACTAACTTTGTATTTCAGAAAGCTCTGAGCAACACCCTGCAGTTTGGCTTCTCGGTGAGAAGTCCGCAGACAAGACTGACAGCCTTAAACTGCAATTTCTCCATCCTGCACTGCTGGAGATAAAAGCTGTCGACAAGTGTTTACAGTTGGATAGCTTTGCAGCTTCTCAGGACCTCAGCTGGCATGTCAGCAGTGATACATTCTGATTCGGGGACCACATTCATTCAGTTGGCCTTCAGCACCCCACACTTTTCTCATCCGTACTTCAGTCCAGAAATGCAAAAATGCACCTGAAATGGTTTGCCAATTGCCAATAATCAAGAACACGACAAAGAAGAATTGCTGTTCTCTCTACTGAGCAACAGCTGATACAGAGAGCTGATCAAAACACAAAAGCAGCCAGTTTTTGCTCTGCTGTGCTGCTGCCATTGTCGTTTATACTCTAAAACTAAATATTGATCAAATATTTTGGGTCTTTTTATGTGTGTTTAGACAGTTTCAGGACTGGAAACCATCAGCTGTATCTACCAACACAGGCTGACAGAGGAACTGATGAAGCAGCTGTGTGCAGTGAAGGAACACCAGCTGTCAGTCTCACATGGTCCCGGCATCAATATTCCTTTCTGAATTTGATCATATCGCCGGCAACACAGTCCTTCTGTCATCGCATGCAATCGTTCCTTTTTTATAACAGATGCAGCAGTTTGGTCTCATCTTTTCACCTGCACAAAATGTAAACAGGCTGGAAAGTTGGCTTTGTTTTTCATACTCTCAAGAAACTTACACAAATCCAATCATTTACTACTGGATGAAATGATGAAAAATGGTAAAATGCAAAAATAAAACTTGCAAAAAGGCCATTTTGCTGCATTCCAAGTGCTCAGACTCACTAACATCGACTACTATTCAGCTTAGTGAGGCAGAGTCAGGGAAGCTCAACAAAGAGTTTATAAAGTGATGTGTGTTGCATCCACAGCTGTCTCAAGAGATGTCAGTAAACCTGGTCAGTACTGGAAGACAGCAGGTAAGTATTCGATAACGTATCACATGGACATGGTGAATATGAAGTGAAGTGGTCTGTGAAATCCTGAATACTGCTTGCATTGGGTGGTTGGTTTTCTGCTTCATGAGCAGAGTAGGGAAGAACTTTAGGATATGGGTAATTGAGTATTTTTTTTCTAAATTTATTTTTGGGGGAGAGTTTTTCCATTTTACTTGGAGAGAGACAGAGTGAAAGTGGGGGAGACAGGAGAGTGACATGCAGCAAATGGTTTTGAGCCAGACTTGAACTCATGGCTGCTGCTAAGGGACCTTAGCACATGTGGTATCGTCTTAACTCAGTGAACTAAACGGCGGCTCGACTTCACTGCTGTTTTTTACCTACCTGAATCACATCAGTAACTTTATTTTGTCTTCAGCGTGTAATAAATCAGACTCAGTCACTCTTACACAAAATCTATGAAACTATGGCACATCAAGGTTATGTTAGATTTTTTTTAGGATTATTCATTGTGAGATGTTCAAAAGACTATCTCACAAATATAATGATAGTAAAAACTGCTCAACTTGAAGGAATTTGATACATTGTGAAAAGTCTTTTTAAAAGCGCTGTTCACATTCCTGCCCTAATGTCTTGCAAAACATACAAAACCATTCACCAACCTTTCAGATGATCATTTCGCCAAAGGGCAACCTGCAAGTTGCTCTGTAAACCATGATAGCTCTCAAACTCGAGCCAACTCGTTGCCTTTTGTCTGCTAAGTTGCTGCTTATTCGTTCCCCAGCACCCACAGAGCAGCAGGCAGCAGCATTAAAGTGTAAGGTAATTTATTCTGTAGGATATATGGATAGACTCAACCGTGCATGTCAGATGCCCTGCAGTGAGAGCTGCATAATTAAATAAGCATCAGAAATCAAAAGACACCTTTATCTCTTGGGAACAGGTAAACGAGAAAGCCTACAAAGCAATTATTCTTTGCTTTTCCTGTCCTTTTGCTTGTGGAAAAAATGAAAAAATCTGTACTAAACTGGGTGGAGTTACTGTATATTCACTTAAACAGCTCTATCCCTTTCAAGTCAATCCCAAATTTAACACTCGTGCCAATGCTGCATTCAAGTACAATGTGGTGAAATATAGTAATTCTAGGACAAAGCATGTCCATGTGAGATATGAAAGCTAGTCAGAGATCTGACAATTCTAAATTATAACCTCATTTTTGAGCATTTTTATTGACTTATATTGAAAAATTCTTCATTTACATGCAGAAGTATCATCATGCATTTTAACAAAAGTATTGTTTGTAGCTAGGTAGTCATTTTTCAAAACTACTGTATGGTTTTAAAAATATATTGTATTGTATAATGCCATGTAACTGCTTTTACACAACTTCAAGTGGGCTGATTTCAAAATGTCACTGTACGGGAGCTATGCTACTCCCGTAAAATGTACAACTGTACAGCATATATATATATATATAATATATCTATCTAAAGTATATATGTATATGTCTATATATACAGCAGAGAGAGAGAGAGAGAGAGAGATCTAATGTACAGAACTTAGCTGCCAGGCTTTTAAACAGAACCAAAAATTGCAAGAATATCACTCCTGCTTTAGTTTCGTTATTGGCTCCCAGGATGTTTCAGTTTTAAGATTTTACAGATTATTTTATAGCTTCGCTTCTAGGTATATTTCTGACCTTTTAGCACCGGATGTTCCAGTATGCAGTATGCAGGGGTCCGACTGAAAACTAAAAGGGACAGAGTATTTGCAGTCTGTGCAAGTAAATCAGGTCGGCTGAATTGGTGATCTCTTTAAATTCACTTCTTAAAACATACTGTTACCAGCGAGCCTTAAATTCTTTCAGTAATCTTTTTATGTGTTTTTTATATCTTTTAAATTTTGATGTTTTTTTCACGGCTTTATTTCCCTGCCTTCTGAAACATGTTGTAACTGGGATTTTGAAAAGCTCCCTCTAAATAAAGATTGTTATTATCATCATTATCATTATTATAAGGAGCACAGACAAACCGAGAGAGCGAGTTCGACTATTTAATCAAATATTACACATTAACAATACAGAATGAATTGATACTAGCAATATTCATTATCAGTTAAGATACAGAGAGATGATTGCGTGATTCAGTCTTCATAAAATGTTGAGCCATTAAGATGAGGGTCAGGAGACGTTCTCTGCTCACAGCAAGAGCATATTTGCTCTTGGTGATGAAGAGGTACCACATGGATGATGGAATTTCCTTGATCAAATCTCCAGAGGCAATCTAAAAATGATGATAATGCTGTAGGTGGCAGAGGGCTGTACAGTACATGGTCTGAAAAAGAACCAAATAAGAGACAGAAAGAAGAGTTGACTGATCAGATAAAAAGATACAGTTGCAGATTGACAGCCAGGTGAGTGGGAAAGAGAAGACAGGCATTTAGTGGTAGAACAATAAAAATAAAATGTGAAGCGTAGGACCTGTGTGATCAAACTTCTATTAAAAAAACCTTTACTTTAAAACAATACAGCTGTGGGTTGGGAGAAACATGCGTATCTTCTGTATTGGTTTAACGCTTACACAAAACAACTGGTCCTTTCATAAGACATGTGAAGCTCATCTGCTGAACGATATATTCATTAATAATTGATCAGAACTTTAGCTTTATCTGACATTAACATGTAAAAAGGGTATTGAGGTGAGAGAAAGATTTGTGGATTGTGGAATAAATGGCTGATTTCATGTCCTCTCCATTTGTGACATTTTTAGTAACACGTAACACGATCTGTTATTCATGTATCAATGCAGAAAGCCAAAAATGCCAAACACAATTCAAATTCAGCTCTAATCAGTTTTCGACACTGATATGCTTTTAGCCTCCATCACCCAAAACATCTGTCACGGCCATACCAATTAGCTCATGTATAAATGTACTAGCTCACCATTTCATTCATACACAGTCTTACAGTGTGCATGTTTAGTAGCTAAAGGCTATTAGCCACGGCTGTTATAGAACTCATTAATCTTCAACCACTGGCCAAGTTGCTTTGTGGGTAATGTAGGTGGTGGGCTTAAAATAAGAAAAAAGCACGATATAATAAAAAAGACAATATCTCTTCTTCTCCTTGATTAATTTTGATAATGTAAATGATCAAAAGTAAAGCAAATTACACTTGTTATCTCGTACTGATGGCAGGTCTTGGATAGTGAATAGTTGATCTTCTTTGTGAGTATGGATACATGAAAAATAACTCTGGAGTGGTCAACAACTACTGGCTAATCTCATTAGCTCAAATCATTTGTCTCACAAATTCAATTTTAAGCCCCAACCAGTCAGGTGTTTGAGCAAAACAAAGTATTGTCACCATCTTTACTCTGGTTACAACGCAATATCTGGGAAATACTGTGCTGTCCTCCAGCATTTTATTCTGTCTACAAACTACTACAAAGGTTACATGACATTGCTTTCAATTACAACTAAATGGTTCCACATTTATTTGTCTTATCATGAACAATTGTAGCTAAAGTAAATGTTCATTCTGTTATTTTAAGTCTGTCAAAAGGAGTCTCTCAAGGCTCTATTTTGGGTTCTGTCCTGTTCACAATTTATATCAACAATATCACATCCACCATAACAATCTGTGATGTCCACCTGTACGCAGACGATACAGGTTTGTATTGATTTCAGACACTGCACAATCAGTCTTTCAAATCCTCCAACAAGCACCAAGATGCACTTTTGAGTTACAACTACTCCTGAAAGGGAATAAGAGTAAACACATTCTCTTCTGAGCCAGAGGACTCACAGATAATGGGAGCACTGAGAGGATCTCGGACTACAAATGTCTGAGTATCTTTCTGGATCAAATTGAAAATTTTATGCAGACAAACTTGTCAGCAAACTTAGAAAAAAAGGGTATTTGTATTGAAACAGAGCAAATTTTTCCACATTCAACAGAAAGCAAATAATTATGGATTATGGAGATCTCATCTACAGAAATGCCTCTGTCTCCACTCCCTTCAGCTCTAAGATTCATGACCTGTGACAGCTTTTCTACTCATCACTGCTCACTGTAGGAAAAAGTTGGATGGTTATATCTAGCTGCAGAGTGCAACAGACATTGCTTTCTTTTTATTTATAAGGCACTGGCAAGATTCTGTAATACATAATCTGCTTGTTAAACTAGTCCCAAAGTCATTATTCAACTTGTTCAAGCGAGTGACTAATGCTGTAATTCCAAGTGCAGACACTAGATTTTGAAAAAATGCTTTTAATTTTGTGCTGCACACACCTGATACATTTCAGAAGTACAGCATTAAAACTTAAAACAATTGTACCTATAGGTCAGTTTAAAACCAGGATTACAAACTACACCTCTACTGAATGTGACTGTTTCTAACTGTATTTTGTTGTTTGTTGTCTTGTTAATTGTTGCTTATGTCCCCTGTACTCTCAACATTACTGAAACTAAGGGCATGCTCTCAATTATTCCTGCACATTTTAGTCAAGGTTAAATGAACAGCAGAAAAAGACACGAGGAACTAACTTTTGGGCTGCTAAAAAAAGCTCCAGTTTTCTTACACAATCAAAATGCTGAAATGTTGCCTTTAATTTCGTGGGTAATGACAGGATTATCCTATTAAATATAACCTCACAGGTCAGGATTCATCCAGAGAAGCTTTAATACAAATAACTGCACTGTATAAACCTGTAATCTGTATGGAATAGCTGATCTGTTGGATGCGTAGAGAAACCTAGAACATAATTTACTGTCATCCTGTATTAATGAAGTTACTGCTCGCCAGGTGTGTAAATTTACACATCACTTTTAATTTAAAGGCTTATACTTATACTTACTTATAGTTTATGCTGTGTGATGCTGCAGGTATTTTCTTAAAGTCAAAGGAAAGGATCTGACACACAGCAACTTAAGCTTCCCTCAGCAAACAGAAATAGGTGGGAAATAACAGCAAACATAATAACTGCTAAGGCCTTGGTGTCTGATACCACAGAGGACCATAAATGATCTTGTAGAGCCCATGCCTTACTGGGTAGGAGCTACTTTAGTGGCACATAAAGGACCAACAGTTTATTAGGATGGTCTTAATGTTTTGGCTTGCATGGAATAAATATACAGTACAAAAGATACAGAAATTCCTTTCACTGCATATAAGATGCATGTACTGTGCTCCTGAGCCTTAAGTAGAGAATCTCCGGCTTACAAATTTCAGACTTTTCATGCATGGAAACACAAACACGGTGTGAAACGTGTCACCTCCACTGTGCTTTTTCTTCTTCGGACAGACCTAACTGGCACTGTCAGCTGGAACATGTACAACAAGCCTAAGCTGATCAACATTTTATAATCACAGGCTGGAGCGAGCATCCTTGTCCACCGTAAATGTTGTAAAGAAATAGATATATTTACAATTTCTTGTTCAAGAAAAATAACAGATACAAACTTCACACATCAGCGATTTAGGATGCTAAGTGTTGGGAGCGGCATTGTGCGCATACACAGATATTAACAATGTAAGCAGACAAAAGCTGCCTCATTTTTTTCTATTTTGAAAATAACTCCTACAATCTCTGGCCGCACCTGTATTTCCCTTCATTGTGTTTTCCTGTCAGCACAGTACATGACGTTTAAGGCATTGATTACGTGACAATTTTATCCGTGATTGGCATGCATGGGCGTGCCTGAGGTCAGTGGCCCCTATCTGTAGTTATAAGCTGCAAGGCTTACATAGTCGCACATAAATAAAGCAGAACAATTTCAGCAATTCTGTGCGTGTGGTGCAGCACGAACTTATAATCATCCACACACACACACACACACACACACACACACACACACACACACATTTACAATACATGTTAAACTTTCATTACCCTTAAGATAGGATTTCACAGTGCTGGGGATTGTATGTTGACCTTCACATGCAGCACATGAAGCAAGCTGTGTGTAAACATGTAGCATTACTGGAATGTAAATAAATTAGGAGATACGTGTATCTGTAACTTCTTTTCCCCCCCAGAACAGTGTCCCAGCTGAATATTTTAAATGTCCTCTCACAAGCATCGAGAAGGATAAAGTAACCTTGGAAAATTGCATCATTAACAAATTGCCCTTACCTAACATGATGACAAAGTGCTATAGTGTGCATCACAGCGGCGCTATGTGAGTCAGTAGGAGGCAGAGGTGGTGAAGAGAGGAATATGAAGAGTGACAGAATGAGGAATGAAGAAAAACACAATGAGAGTAAGGGAGAGGAACCGAGTGCAAGTGATTTGTTCTCCCTCTGAAGGCCACGGTGTCACACACCCTCATGGTCATATTCACAGCTGACATCATTGAGATGAAGCTGTTCTTTCTTAGAACAATAAATCAGGGATCTGCCCCTGCAGTTAGTGTATTCTTCTACTGTCATGTGGAATACACTGAAGTGTGCATCAGTAATAAATTATAAGCCCATCATCCTGCTACTAAAAAAAGGCATTTGAGGCTGAATTGAGGTCATGGACCTGCGTCTTTCGTAATTCACCCATGTGTTATACTGTATTTTGCCATGGACGTCACAAATCACCCCCTGCTGGAAAGAAGGAAAGAAAATGAAATGACTGTGCACAATCGGACACGTTTATTTTGCAGGACACTTTGAAAAGAAGGTGTTTTGGATGAGGGTATGGATGAGGGATTCGTGAGATCAGGCAGTCTGCTGTTCAGATTGCAGAAAACTTGTGCCTGTTTTGAGATTTTCTCTTGTCAAAATAGAGGCCATTGAAATAAACACATACAAATCAGTTGTAATCGCTTTCACGCCACTGCAAAGCTGTATACAAATGCAACTATGGAAGGGATAACTATGGGGTTAATAGCCATCTGTTAACGTTATCAAAGTTAAAATCATCATAACATCCAGGAGAGTTTGTCCAGTGTTGCTAATCATATTAGATGATGTGCATTTGTTTGGTTAATTAGTATTTTTGGATAGAGGCTGAATAGAGACATGCTTCTATTATTTTGTATGATTTTATAACAGTGAGGGAAGGGTAAATACCAGAAACTCCTCTCTGTATAGTGCAATACAATTCAATAGCACAAACACATCCTCCAAATTAATGGACATTAAGGGTTACATAAGGGTTAAGGGGTCAGTTATTTTTAAATGGGCCAGAGGTTCCACTAAAACCAAGTGAGCTGTCATCATCTCCAAACCTGCATTTTAAACAGCAAATGCTTTTAAACCAACCACAGCTCTTGATCTTGATTTACTCCACTATCTGTTTGGAGAATCTATGTAAAATCAAAGTGAGGCACAGAAGCTCAGAGTAAGGTGTGATTTTTGTGACTGATGTTAATGATATTAGCCTGAATAATTGTAAACTGATGACCTGGTCAAGACGACAAATTTACCCAATTACCAGCCATCACTTCTCCTTGAACTTCGGTGCACAGATGTGGCAACAAACTTTTTTTGGCACCCAGGCTGATGTGTCTACTCTCTGCCAAGGGGCTTGGTTGGCTGCTGTCCAGGGTGCTGATCTGACTTTGAGTCCAAGGCCATGTTCATGGAGACTTTTCAAATCCTGCTTATCCCAGAGCAGGGCATTGAGCATATGTGATCATTTATCTGTTCAGTAAATCACAGACTGTTCCTGTATTCGTTGTGCACACGAGAGACAACAACATCTTCTCTACTACAGCCATTGTAACTTTGAGCATTTCTAGTTCTTGAATGCTTCGCATGTGTTATTGTTGCAACAACATTAAGGGAAACAACCTCAGAATCTAGAAATGCTACTAATGCAAGAAGAAAAACGGTACAAATGAAAAACACTGCATGACTGTTGGGTTTAGACTTTATTGGAGTTTGTGGGTTTTCCTTTTAGAAGGGCATCCCCTCCTTATCCACTTTCTCCACTTAAGGTCTGTGTGTGATGTGGTAAAAATACTGAGTAGGTATTGGTGGGGGGGAGCAGTTTCCCTGTACCTCAGGTCCTAAATCTATCTTTTTTTGGCCACAAGCCTTGATCAGTATTTGTGGAAATGTTCTGCCCTTGCTTCATTCATAGGTCTCATCCCACGTGTCTAAATGACTGTTAGCATAAGAGTTTAAAGATTTATGGTTTAACTGCAGAGAGGACAAGTTTGTTGATATATAAAATACATAAATGTGACTAAACATTTTCTGTTCAGCTCTTTTCAGCTCATTTCGATACTAGAAGCAGCTCAGTCAGTGTCCTACCAGTGAATTATAAACATAATTTAATATCACATACATGCTCATCACAAAATGTGCAGATTACAGCAACAATAGACATGCATGTGTGACATAAACGCCTTTGGGGCAGGGATGTTGGTCAAGTGAAGGGCTTTTCACCGCAGTGATTTTAATTATAGAAATTCTGCCTGGCTTTGTTTGATGTTTACAGAGACCTAGCCTGACATATGTGCTACCTATTTGTCTGCCTTCAGGGAGCCTTTATTGGAAAGACAATAGCTATTGTTTGATGCATGATGAGCTGCACACTGGTATCCGATATATTGCTACATCCATAACCACAGTTAAAGATTTCTTTGTCAGCCAGCCTTGAGACACTTTACAAAGATCACTAGCTCAGTCTTATTGAAACCGCTACCATATCTGAAGACCTTACCAAGTTTGATTGGGTATGAGGCAGTCGTTAAGGTAAGAAAGATGGGCAGACGTAAGGCGTGCCATTAAATACTGAAACTGAACTGTGTTCAATAATTGGCTTAGGTTATATTCTGTTTGAATGAGCTCTTCAATATCACCCAGAGTTCAACGTGACTATAGAACTGGAATTAACACTTCATCAATTCTGTCCCAACCTGTAAACGCTCGCTCAAACACTTTTTTTCACAGATCAATATCTTTATCTGTACGACAACACCGTTTTTCTCTTTAGCTGAATATACAAACGTGAAATGCAGAGAATTTTCTATCAAATGAAACAGAGAGTAAACAGCAAACAGCTCCTACTGTACTATAAAGTTACATGCTTGGACTGCTTTTCTTTATCTTTGATCCCAAAGCAATGGAAATCAATTGTTCCGCGGTGTAAACATTGGCCTGTGTGGAATGGAAAGCAAAATGTACTTTGTAATTGTAGTTGAAGTTGTGAAATTCTCCAGTGCACTTGATTTAAAATTAAGATGAAATAGAAATCTATCCATCAACGTGAAAGGGTCTCTAGATTTAATCAATTCAAATTGAATCAGACGGCTTGTAATTGATGTTCTTACTTCCAGTAATTGAGCAGGAAAGGACACAGAGTGCTGCTGAAGGATGCTCTGACAGAACACATGGCAGGTAATGGCATGGGGTTAAATCTCTTAGAAAGGCCAGCATTGTGCCCAAGGTGATGTCAATTTCTGTGATTTGTACTTTAGCATTTAAGTGTTATTATCACATGTCTTGGCAAGAATTAGAGCATAAGTAAGCATCGCTGTTTGAGTTGCAGAGTAGGTAAAACGGTTAGAACTGTATTTGTCATTGCAGCCTGACAGCTTTCGCTTGAAGACCACACTGTACAAATCCAAGCTAAGTTCAACACAAATGATACATGAAGGAAGCCTGAAAGCGTTCATGCATATCAAACAGTGCTTAAAATACTGGCATATGTTTCAAATTAGGGCAACAATATTTATCACAGCTTTTGTGCAGCACTCGTGAAGTGCTTTGTGCTTTTGTCATGTCTTAGCTAAAGTGACAATAATATGTCCATCACAGTCTCTTTCATCTCCAAATTTCTTGTCAGCAGATGTTGCGTTTGACACAGCAGGATTGTATACAAGACTTTATGGCTGAAATGTTTTCCCTAACAAGGTAATGAAGTTAAAAGCTTCACCTTTGCGTGAATGTGAAGTCAGATTATCCTACACAGGAGTTGTTATATCTGAAAGCTGTCCCTTTACACAGAGACATCAGCAGGGCTGTTTATTGGCTGTGCTGTGGATAAATGATAGGGGTGGGGGGGAAGCGAAGTGGGGATGAGAGGAGGTGTCATTTACTCTACAGGGACTTGCCCTTGAATGTAGGAAAAAAAACCCTCTTGCATTCCTACCAAACAGCAGCCCATAAAGCAGCTGAGGAATCATAATTGACCATGAGTGCAGGGTGCTGGCTGGCTAAAGCACTATGAGGAGTGATGTGACTTACAATGAGTTCCAAGTCAGGTGCACGGAGAGTCAGATGGTTGCATTATACCTCCATATTTTAAGGTCGTGTGTTACGCGTGGACTTGAAAAGACATTAGGCCAACGACGCACTTGTCCATCATGGATTGAAATGCACCCCCTGGGGACAATTGGTGTGAAATGAGTTGTTGCTCACACATTACAACGTTAGATTGTGTGCGAGTCACTCAGTATAATGAAAATGTACAGAATGCCCACACAGTATGCATCAGCGTGTCACCCTATACGTGGCACTATATTAAGGAGCTGGCTGCTGAGATTCATTGCTGCTATGTGTTTGGACTTGCTAATTCAAATAAGGCTGCTTAAGCTTCAGCGCAGATGGTTTCTGCTCGACCTGATGGATTTCAGAAGATTATATCTATTTACCTGCTGCAAAAGCTGTTGTTTTCACCTTGTGGGCCTGTGCGAGTCCTACGTTAGTGGGAGCTGTTACAGTGGTGGACTTCATTATTTGGGCAGGTGTTAATATGTCTTTCTGTGGAGAGATTTTGTCAAAGAGTGTCATGCAAGATGCAGTCACAAAATTTTATAGCAGTAGAAGTATTGAGATCGTTTACTTGAAAAATGACAAAATATGACGTTAAAAATCCTATATGTATTGCACTGAATACACAACACATTTGTAATATATTTTAGGACTTCTGTGAGTAGATTTTAAATGTGTTAAGTTAAGGGATAGACGTAGGAAACCTGACTGCAGTTGTAGCTGCTGGAAAAGAATCTATGAAAAGTCTGATTTCTGTAAAAAGTATTTGCAGCAAAGTGCAGTTAAAGTATTAAAGGCCTCTTCTGGTGACAGTCAAGTGTTTATCTTGTTCTCATGTCCATGTGATGTTGTGATACGAGTGAAATAGGCAGTCAACACCACAGCTTAGCATTTCCACCATGACTCTCAAACATGTACGGCTGAATTACTCCAGTATGTCGAGTTGCCATTGAGCAGTATAGAATAATTCTGCAGTCTTTAAGCAGAGCCACAGGTTAGCTAGTGAGCTGAGTGGAAAGATCGAGGAAAGGGCAGTGTAGATCCTCATCATTCTAGAGGAAGCAACATTGTAGAGTTACATCTCAGCCATTTTAATGCAGTGAGGGATTCTTTACATGAAAAGAACTTAAATATGTACCTTTGATACACTGAATCAACAATCAGAAAAGGACCTTAAAGTAACAGTACTGGTGTGCTCTCTCTGAGTGATATATGTGGCATCGTTAGACTATGAGGCATCAATGTGTCAGCAGCATGTCACTGTGGTTGGAGGGGCGTCTAGTTTTTATATACATTTTTATTTACAGGGACAGCAGATAAATCTAAGGGGTCGCAAGATGATTCATGGAAGAGGCAAAAGAAAAAAAGAGCAAAAGTTCTGATACACAAATCTGTTTTCAGGTTTGATTTTTTTGTTAAGATATTGGATCATCTGAACATTTATTGAAACATGAGAAAAGGTTTAAAGGAATTTGGTGACATTCAGCAAAACTGTTAATAACTCACAGACATATTAAAAGTGACCTTGACTACAAGCAGCTCTTTGTAAGACACCTGAAGCAAATAAGGCTGGAAACCATTGATTTATTCTTTAACAATGTTTTAAAAGCTTTCTATATTAACTACTGTCTGATATATTATTCAAGTACCTAAAGCTGTCATATACACACCGATCAGCCACAACATTATGACCACTGACAGGTGAAGTGAATAACATTGATCATATTGATACTATGTGGTGATCTGATTTTGGCAACTGTGTTGATGAGACTTAGACACCCAAATAAACACACTCCCTCATGCAAATGGAAATCTCAAATGTCACTGGCTTACCCCCGCAGGAAAATGCACCCCACCATATGTTTGCAAAGACATCAATCAGGAACATCTCGAGGAACATGACAATGGCCCAACATGTTGATTTGACCTCCAAACTTCCTACACCCCATTGTGATCAAACATCAACAGGATGCAGTGGAACAAGTTTGATTGACAGAGGCCCCACTACACAATCCAGAGTACCCAAAGGATCCAGTGCCAATGTCCTGGTGCCAGACCCCATAGGACACCCTGAGAGGTCCTCTTGTCCATGCCCAGTGGTTCAGAGCATTTTTGAGGACATAAGGGGAACCAACACAATATTAGGCAGGTGGTCATAATGTTATGCCTGATCAGTGTATGTAGCGGAGTAGAATATACAATATTTCCATTTGAAATGTGTTATCAAATATTCAATGAAAGTACAAATATTTTGAAATTGTACTTGAGGCACTGTACTTGAGTAAATCTACTTGGATGTTTTCTACCACTGCTTTACAGGTGTGTAGTTGAGATCAAAATAAAGGCAAAGTTTGAAGATCATGGGGTCAGACCTGGGTTCATCGGCGTCACGGCTGTCGTGATCCAGTTGCAAGACTGTCTCAGGTTTTTGTGCATATGATGGATTAGGCATGTGGTGTGTTCACAGCGTTGTGTTCACAAGCTCCTGTCCCACTGGGCCCATGAAGTACCTGTTACACATTGAACGGATGAAGGAAGTCAATTGTCCGTTGAAAATGCTCCACTTGGGTTCCCCATGCACAACCCCAGCAGCATCTGGACAGATGGGTGGGCAGGACACAGAACGGACAAAAAGACAGATACATGCAGTTGCCTGTGAGGCGACCCAACGGCTGAGTGGTTACGATGTATCCTACAGGAGCACAAATGCTTTCAGCGGTGAGTCCCTGGTATTATTCCCAGCTGACATTATCTTCACTGCATGGCATTCCCCTGCTCTCTGTCTCCGCATTTCCTGTCATTCTCCATTGTATATATCTAATAAAGGCAAAAAATGCTGATTAAAACACACAGTTGCTTGTACTGAGAGACATTTTTCATTCATCTACTGGGCTTTGAATTAAAAAAGTCTTGTGGAAGAAAGTGGACAAAGGAGGCGAGACTCTTAAAGCTTGAGAGTCAGTGAGGACAGAGAGTTCTGAGAAAACCATTCAGAGAAAACATGACGGCAGCAGCAGACTCCTCAGAATGCCCTTTTTCTTTTAATGTTATAAGCTTAAGGCTGTGTCTAATTCTAGAAAACCAGAAAGAAAGTCCAAAACGAGTAAAGAAACCATTGCTCATTCTGTACATGCATTTAAAACTCGATAATATCACGGTAACATCACAATAACTAGCAGACTTATGTTCACAACATATTCTTAGGAGCAGATTCCTGGAACTGGCAGGAAACAGAGACACATGTTCAACGGTGAAAAATCGTTTATTGAAACACTCAGTAAACCGATTATGGTACAGAAAAGACGCATGACACCAGTGAAGATAATTTGGTGTATATGAAAGGAAAAAAGAAGGCTGATAATAACAAAGGAGAGAAAATGTTAAAGAGACCAAGCTGAAGGGAGTGAGAGAGGGCATGGGAGCTGGCCATTTTTTAATGAGCTAAGCTGGAGTTACAGTATGTGGCAATACTTCTTTCAGCATTAATTAGCGTCAGTGATGAGCAGGTTCCTCTGCCGTGGCTCCCTGCAGCACACAGGCTGTCTGGTCCTCACCTTCAGCCAGCCTGTCTGTGTAAGCGCTGGGAAACGCGAGATGGTTCGTGGCCTTCTGTTACCCCTGGGACACCATGTAACATCTGCTCCCTCCAGCTGTTGCACTAGTGCACACACAAAGTGTGGCAGTGACAGAGACTGAAATACAGCTGTGCGCCTGCATTTGCTGAATGCCATGCAAACCAAATGAATCAAAGCAAAACAATATATTTTCATTTGTATTAACATATTTCAATTTGCATTATGTTGTTCAGGAGGAATTCCAATTAACAGAAAACCACAGTAGACTTGTGTGTCTCAGGTCCACCACCACCCAGCTGATCTCTGCTCAGAGTTTGGCCACAAATCTAGGCTTGGGACATTTATGGAACGAGAACATAACTAATAGCCCACATTTACAGCTCTTACAATGCTTTTAATGCCTGAATCCTGTTTGTCTGCTAATGTAAGACATCACAGTGCTCTGTTTGTTTGCAGGGTGAAAGATGCCTACAGTGCAACGTAACAGTATGAGAGACACGTGATCAGTGAGTCTCATTCAGGAAATCAACTAGTATATTGCATAGAACAGAACAGAATAGAATAGAATAGAATAGAATAGAATAGAATAGAATAGAATAGAATAGAATAGAATAGAATAGAATAGAATAGAATAGAATAGAATAGAGTAATCTTTATTGTCATCGCACAAAAAAATGAAATTCTGTTTATAAATATAAAGACGAAAATAAGTAAAAACAAAGAGAGATATTTACAATAGAGCCCAATAACACAGATATGAAATATGAATATAAAAACTTGTGCAAAAAAATCAGAGTCCTTAAAGTGTCATTAGTGCTGTGTGTGTAGGGCTCCTGAGAGAGGGGAGGGGGCATCAGTGTGTGTGTGTGTGAGTTTAAAATTGGCACAGCTCTATTGCAGAAGCTGTTGAGAAATGAACATTGAGGCCTCTTGTGGTTTACTGAATACCTAATTATATTCCAGAGTCAAATATTGCCCTCTTCATACTACATGGATTTCAGAGGTACAGCATTCTGCCTCTTAAAGTTATCAATACCAAGTTATGTGTCCAGACAGTCTCTGCCAGAGTCCACCCAAAAGTGACAGTCATTCTACATTTACATGGTATGTCAGCTACAGAATTGTTTTCTGTCATTGTGAGAATTAGTCAGGATGTCCTTCCAGTCGCACTCATCGGGCTGCTGTTCAAAAGCATGTTGGGGTGAATCTCTGCATTGAAGCTAATCTCCTGTCAGGGACTGCACATGCTATTCTGCATATAAAGAGGGAGTGGAGGGATTCATGACAAGGTTGTAACTAATTTCGTTGCAGATACTCATTTCACATGCACACAGTGCACACATATAATTAGCTAATTGTGTATGATTATCATGTAAAACATCTCAGCACATAAAATAGAATGTATCATTACATATTAAAATGCCAAACATTAGGTGTAATGCAAATTAAGTTAGCTGAACCAGACACTTTAAAATGATGCTAATGATCAAATTATACATTTATAATTTTGCATAACAAATGACAAACAATACCACTTCTGACACAAATAGACTTTGCAGGTAATATTTTTGGACTTTACTCAGCAATGCATACATTTTTGGATACTTGGGAGCAGAAAACAAGCTAATGACATAACGTCCAACAGCTCAAAGCACTTTTTACAACTGTGTGGAGCAGAAATCAGCTCAGAATGCAAAATCCATTCCATAAAGAAATAACATTGTTTGGCCATACCCAGTATTAGTATGGCGTTTTCTAATAAAGTCCTTGCTGTGCACATAGCATGGCATAAACAACACAGAGGCCAAGGCAAAGTTAAACTTTCCCGGCTGTTTTAGATCCCATGACACCAATAATGTCACATGGTACAACCTAATGGTCACATTTTGCAAGATGACATTTTTTAGTCTCATACATGCCTGCTAAAGCAACATAATTGTTTAGGCTAAGATGGAGCGGTTACCATGGCAACCAATTAACCCTACTGACTTGGTGGTGTACAGCTAAGAAAAGTCAGCTAGTTATTGTTTGAATATTCATTTTCTAAGTTAGTATCCCTAAACACCACAATCCTTGGTTAATTAACCTGCTACAAAAATAGGGTAACAGGTATTAAAGCATCACAGAGTTACCAAAATGATGATTAACTGGGAGTATACCTATGGAATTATCTTACAATATGTTTGTAGCAAGATAAGCAGTGACCCAAAAAAAACCAAATGTGAAATACAGTGAAGCAAATTAATTTGTAATAGCACGGTGAAGAATTTTCTATTTTGATTTGACAAACATTTGGCCTCTGTATGACTCCATCATGCTTCATCGTAGCAGAACAAAGACCAAAAAGGATGCATTCTGCTTTTTTGCTCCTCGCAGCTCTCACAGATTAGCACCTCCTTAGAATTCTGAATTATGCAATAAGTCAAGCACACAATGCGTTGGTATTAATGGTCTATAGTCATCCTCCCTCCTCCAACCGCAAGCAGCCCGACGTTACAACAACAGCCAACGCGTCATTTTGCCTTCGCATCTCAAATCCACCCATGGCAGGCTGCTTAAAACTGCAATGACATTTATCTGTGCTGCAGCTTCAGCCACATATAGTCCCAGTAGTGCCATGTACTGTAAGTGTCATATGTACAGCGCATGATGGCTACACGTGTGAAGTGTCCTCTCATACATGTGACTGAGGGGCTTTCCGCATGATTTTCCGCATCATTTCCGCTGCCGTGAGAAAGCAGCATCGCGCCCGTAGTTCGCGCCGATCTTGATTTTATCCGTTTTTAAAACCATATTTTTATGTCCTATTTCCTGGATCCTGATTGTTTTTAACTACATCTTTTATCCGGATGATGGCTTAAAGACATCGGACGTCTCGATGTCTCCCCCCGCCTGATCTCGCTACCACGGCTAGCATAAGCGGTTGTTTTTAGCCCTGGATGCTAGCAGGACACCGGTGCAAATCTACCCACCACTTGCAAACCGACGCCTGATCACCGCAGCGGGTCCACTTGTTGGACCGTGTGGGCAAGTTTTGCTGCTTCACATAAGATCCACCTGTTAACACCATATTAACATTGCGGGCTCTGGACTGAGCCCCTGCCCGCACCTCATCCACAATATGCCTCCACTCACCTCTCCATCTGGCTGTGTCAGCTGTGCCAGCCTGGCTGTGAAGATCTTGGAGCTCGAGGGAAGAATCTCCACTCTCTACAAGATCCAGGAAGCCGAGAAATACCTCGATACCATCGTCTTCAAACCGGCACAACCTGACTCAAGTAGTGGCCTGGAGCCTGATCCCACTGCTGTTGTGGCCACCTCTTCTCCAGATCCTGCTTTCGCCGCTCACAGTCCTGCCCGAGAATCAACATCTCCTCCTGAGCCTGTCACCGCTCACGGTCCCACTCCTCCTCCATTCCCCATCCCCGATGAGTCCTGGGCTCTGTTCGGGGCTAAGCCCAAGGGTCTGGTCAGCTCGACTCCATCCCAGCCATGGTCGCGGGCTGGTCCCAGCAGCAGGAGAGGGAAGAGTTCCCCCCATCCACGTCCTGACTTCAGTCTCCCTCTCCAGAACACTTTTGACATCCTCGGCATGACTGATTTTCCCCCTCTGGCTGCTCCTCCGTCGTCCCGGTTATCCTATGGGTCTCGCAGGTCTCCACCAGCTCGACGGCGTCGCACCATGCCGCATTTTACACCAGCGCCTGGTAGGACCCGTTTCCCTCCTGTCTCACCCACTTCTCCGGGGAAGCCACCTTCACCAACTGCGGCTGCTCATCAACGCTCTGGTCCTCTGCCTCGCTCGTCTAACGACGGCTGCCCCGAGAAGCTAGCCGGGCAGCTCGCCGAGCAGCGCTCACGTCCTCCGCCTCGCCTCTCCGTCGGGGGACACCCAGCGACAAAAGGTACCGAAGCTCCAGAGAGAAATGAGTCCGCTGACCCAGTGCTGGTTGTTGGGTCGTCTATGGTCCGTCATGTCCGCATCAACAAATGCCGCACCTCATGTCACCCAGGTGCACTCGTTAACGACGTCCGCACCTCCGCTCTACGCCACCTACGTCACAGTCCATCTATCTCCACAGTAGTAATTCATGCGGGCTCAAATGACTTAAAACTGGAGCTGTCTGAGAAACTGAAGGTGGACTTTATCTCCCTCATTGACAGTGTTCTTAATTCTAACAAACAATGCGTCATCTCAGGCCCAATACCATCACCCCGTTTTGGTGATGTAAAATACAGCCGCCTCAGACAATTACATATCTGGCTCAAGGACTACTGCTGTAACAGGGGCATCCCTTATGTAGACAATTTCACCACCTTCTTCAAGAGACCAGACTTATTTAAACACGACCGCCTCCATCTTAACTACAGTGGATCACGTCTGTTATCCACAAACATTGAACTCACGCTCCACTCCTGCAAAGCCTTCTTCCCGTGACTATCTATAAATCCACCATCTACGTCTCACGTCACAGTAGTTACTAACAATAGTCCAATTCCTGTCCTTATTACAACCAGACGCCATCCTGGCAGAACCCGCACACGGCGTGGGATTAATGTAGCAAATTTAACATATACTCCTCGCACAAGAAGCAGCCCTGTAAGATGCCATAAACTAAACTTGGGCCTTTTTAACATTAGATCTATTGTTGAAAAGTCAGCTTCTGTAAACGATTTGATTTGCACAGAGAATCTACATATTCTTTTTCTAACTGAAACGTGGCTTAAATCTGATGGAAATGTTATTCTTGCACCAGCATGTCCGCCAAATTATAGTTTTATCCACTCAGTGCGCGAGGGTAAAAGAGGCGGTGGACTGGCAAACATCTTCTCAGACGTTTTAAAGTTTAACTCTCTTTCTCTTGGTAGCTTTTCATCCTTTGAATACCAGGCCAACATACTGGATAATAAATCTCCGGTGCTAATGGTTACTGTTTATCGTCCCCCTAAATGCAGCAAAGCCTTGTTTTTAACAGAAATCTCTGAACTGCTATCAATCTGTGCTACTAACCACAACAGAACTCTGATAACTGGAGACGTCAATCTGCACATGGACAACGCCTCGTGCACCGTGGCTATGGGTTTTATGGACTTGTTGCACTCCTTTGGTTTTATTCAACACGTTGTTGGGCCAACACACAAGCTTGGCCACACCCTGGACTTAGTGATATCTAGAGGTCTGACTATTACTGTTGACAAGATTATTGACAGGCCCGAGCTATCGGATCACTTTGTGTTGTGTTTTAACATGACTGTCTCAGATGTAAATAATGACAATCCAGAACACACTGTGAAAAAACGCTTTCTTACCCAATCGGCAGCCAATGACTTTCCCCTCTATCTAGCAAATGCTAATCCCCAGCCCGATGCCTCCTCAGTGAATGATCTGGTTCATCACTTTAATGTTAAAATAGAGTCGGCCCTAAACATAGTGGCTCCTTACAAAATTAAAAAGAAAGGTAACTCTGCAGCCACGCCATGGATCAGTGAACACACCCGCTCACTAAAACGAGATTGTCGCAGAGCAGAGAGAGCCTGGAGGAAAAGCAAACTCACTGTTCATGTAGAGATTCTTAAGAAAAAAACCACTGCCTATGAGAAGGCCCGACGTCTGGCAAGGCGGGAATATTTTGCTAAGATTATTAACGAGAACAAGACAAATGCCAGAGTTCTCTTTTCCACTATTGAACATGTCTTAAACCCCCCTCAATTATATAAACAATCACTCCCCGCTTCTAAAGCCAAATGTAACGAGTTTGCATCCTTCTTTGACAACAAAATTTCAAATATTCGAGCCGATATTATGAGTGCTGCAGCAAGCATAAACACCCTTTCTGTGAACACCAGGTGTAGAAATGTGGATCCCTCCAGGGGTAGCCTTAAGTTTTTCTGTGCTGTTAATGAAGAAGAACTCCGCAAAATCATATCGCAGATGACCTCATCGTCCTGCTCACTAGATGTAATTCCCACACCTTTTCTCAAAGAAGTCTTGGACAGTGTGATTGGCGATATACTAAAAATTGTAAACTGCTCCCTGTATTCTGGTGTCTTTCCTGACTCCCTTAAAAGGGCAGTAGTGAGGCCTTTACTTAAGAAGCCAAACCTCGATAGTTCTGAATTAAGTAACTACAGGCCTATTTCTAATCTTCCCTTTTTGGGGAAAATCTTAGAAAAAGTTGTTTTTAAGCAATTGGAGGTGTTTCTACAGAATAATAATACACATAACAAATTTCAGTCTGGTTTCAGAAAAGGTCACAGCACGGAAACTGCTCTTTTAAAGGTGATCAATGACTTAAGGGTGGCATCTGACAAGAAAAATGTATCTGTTCTCCTACTACTTGACTTAACGGCCGCTTTTGACACAATTGAACATGATATTCTATTACATCGTTTGGAGCACTGGGTTGGGTTATCAGCTGTGGCCCTCTCCTGGTTCCGCTCCTACTTAAAAGGCAGAAGCTACTCTGTCTGTCTAGCTGACTTCCACTCTAACAAACGTGACATCTGTTCTGGTGTTCCTCAGGGTTCGATTCTTGGTCCGCTATTGTTTTCTTTGTATATACTGCCACTGGGAGAACTTATCGCTGATCATGGGGTGAATTTCCATTTCTATGCTGATGATACTCAGATTTACCTCTCTGTAGCACCAGATGACCCAAGTGCCCTAAACTGTTTGCTGACCTGTCTAACTAGCATCAAATGTTGGATGACTGACAACTTTTTTAAACTAAATGAGGATAAAACTGAAATCCTCACAATTGGGGGTTCTATCGAGCAGAGAGAATCAATAAGGAGCAGACTGGGTAACTTAAGCATTGAAAGTAACAATCCAGTAAAGAACTTAGGGGTTTTTATTGACTCCGAATTGAATTTCAATGCACATATTAATCATGTTACAAAAACGGCCTTTTTTCATCTCAGGAATATTGCACGCATTAGAGCGTTTCTGTCATTGGACAATGCCAAAACTCTGATCCATGCCTTCGTTTTCTCCCGGCTTGATTACTGTAATGCCCTGCTTTCTGGCCTGCCAAAGAAAACTACTGACAGGCTGCAGCTGGTTCAAAATGCGGCAGCCAGAGTTTTAACTAGAACCAAGATGAGAGAACATATTACTCCAGTTTTAGCGTCTCTGCACTGGCTTCCAGTTGTTTTTAGGATTGATTTTAAAATTCTTTTACTTGTTTATAAAGCTCTGAATGGTCTGGCGCCCTCCTATCTAGTTGACTGTCTACCTAGATACGCTCCAAACCGCCCCCTCAGGTCATCCAGTGCTGACCTGCTTGACATACCAAAAATGGCATATAAAAAACATGGAAAAGCAGCATTCTGCTTCTATGGGCCGACAGCCTGGAACAAACTCCCAGCTCACATAAGACAGGCAACCTCTGTAGCAAGTTTTAAAACACAGCTTAAGACCCACTTTTTCACTCTTGCTTTTAATTGAATATGTCTGCACTGTTTTCTGTATCTGCATCCTCTGTTTTATATTGTGTTTTATTTATTTTATTTATTTCATTTTTTGTATTTTATCACTGTTAACATACATTTTATTTCTATTTTATTTATTTTATTACTGCAAACATGAACTTTCTGTAAGCCACTTGTAAAGCACTTTGAGCTGCATTTCATGTCATGAAAGGTGCTATATAAATAAAGTTTATTATTATTATTATTATTATGATGTGCAGGACAGAAATAGTCCCCCTTTAAATGAACCATGAACAATGCCCGGCTTAGTGGTGGTCTGAAGATAGAGAGGCCTCCTAATGATGCAGTGCACATATGCATGTCTGCACAGATTGCATAAAGCTTACATTAAAGTCATTATCGCTCTTACTTAATTGTCTATCGGAATTGAAGAGGGACTGTGAGCTTGTATCGAAGATCATAGCAGTAATGGATCAGTACTGAAAGGGTAAGACGTCAAATAAATCTTCCAGAGCAATTTTTCACCACACACCTAACACAGCGCACATGCTCCTTAAGCTGGGACCTGAGCGGAGATCACTCTGAGTGTGTGTGTGTGTGTGTGTGTTGCAAAGGCTGATAAGAGTTGCTTAGACGTGTCCTCTGGATGTCACAATACCCCGAGGAAGAAGGTGTCACCGAGGAGGATATCAGGCAGAACAAGAGCTGCTCTGCACTGTGACTCCCCAGTGCTCTCTGTGGCTTCACCTTCCCATTCCACTTCAGTCCGACGTCCCAGAACTGGCAAACATTCATTACACTGACTCAATACACTATTTGTCTTTCATGTTTAAATCCATTCATCTTTAAGGCTGAATATATTTCTGAAATGACTGAACACCACTACTAATGCAATATTTTGGGGATATAATTCTATATCTGTAAAAGATATTTTCAACTGATTTAATTAAAAGAAAACGGTGTCATTTTATGGCCACACATTGTAATACATATATCTGGATATTATATACAGTTTTGTTAAATATTTTTCTTACAGTTCACATGTAAATTAATACATTTAAATATCTTTGTTGTAATTAAATACATCTGAAAAGTAACAGTTTAAAAATTGTTAACCATTTTTAATCTTTAATTTACCTTTTTTCAAATAAACAGCAAATATCGGTAAAATAAAGTTTTTGTTGACTTAAATGCATTAAAAAGCGCGACATTTTACAGTCAAACATCGTAAAGGAATGAACTGCCATTTGTAAAAATAATCATTTTTGACGTGGACTTTATTTATAGTTTTGGCCTGTGTAGCATGTAAATTAATACTTTTTCCTGTGATTTTACTAGTTGTTATCTGTAATTTACCAAAACAGAAAAAAACTTTAAAAATAGTGTTAAAAAGTGGCTTTATGTTGTAATTAGTAGATGTTAGCATGTTAATTCACTAAACTAGTCATGACAAAAGTTACATTCGCTTAGTATTAGCATTGTTGCTTTGACAATGTGATAAGCTTCACTGATCCATTACTGCAGTTGTAAACTCTTAGTCCTGTGTAAAACCCTTGTCATTTAAAAAGGGGGGGGGGGGGGCAGAATGCTAAAGAAACATTTTTGGGGAGGCGGCCATATTTTTACCTTTTGAGAGTGAGGTGACAAAATCTAAATCAGTCTTAAGTATGTGCAACAAGTAGGGTCAAGACATCTTTTGCCATGCTTAGCAGAAAAAAAACTGTGAAGAAATTAAATAGTAAGAATAAGAGTAATGAAATATGAGTGGCAACAGCTGTAAAGCTAACTTTTATTACTACATAAACATCATGTTTGTTGGACTGAAATTTAAAAACAACTTTTTTTTTTAAAATTGTGAGAAAGATTCGTGTTGGGCATGGACAAGCTAACTGTATTTATTCCCCCAGCAGCATTTTCTGTTCCAGTGTGGGCTGCTAGATGTAGTAGATGGGCACAGGCTTCCTACAGGGCGGCTGTGGCTCAGGTGGTAGAGCGGGTTGTCAACTGATTGCAAGGCTGACGGTTCGATTGTGTGAATGGGTGAATGTGAAACACATTGTAAAGCGCTTTGGATGCCACTTAGGTAGAGAAAAGCGCTATGTAAGTGCAGACCATTTACCATTTACAGGCAATTTAGTTTTTCACACTTCAATTAAAAAGCAGAAAGTCTGCTGAGCCTGAGTCTATAACCAATACTGGATATACGGTATGTGCTCTCAACAGCCTTATAGATATTGTCACTACTTATGTCTAATTGTAGAAATACATTTAAAATATGCAAATTCAATTGAACAGTTTGGTCTATTGAATAAAAAGGAAATATCTTTTTAAATTAAATTTGCGAACGTATTTATTATATAAATAGTATATTATTATAATTACATTTATTTTTGTAATTTTGATGATGATTTTTTTGTATTTAAAAATTCAGACTACATCGGTAAAATAAAAATAAAAAATGAGTGTTTTTTAGAGTGTAATATTATGTTATCAGTCCTCAGAAGTCAAGGACTGCTCAGATTCTTCTTGCAGACTTCTGCTTTGCTAAGCACCTGCCAGTTCCAGCTCAGCATTTAACACACCAGGATAAAGCTCATATTGAGTTTCTGATCTAACTCTCAGATAAGTTTATTTCCCTAAATGGTGGACTATCGCTTTAAATTTTTATGCTATGCAAACACTTGCTGCATTACAAAAACTGTACTTTTTACAAATAGTCCAAAAACTAGTAAAGCCCTTATAATGAATAATGAACTAACAGATCAACAACAAATCAGAGTAAGTTTCAATCTGACATTCAGTACCAGATGTCAGTAACTGAGAGTTTTTGAGTTTTTACTTGGTACTACAGACATTTGTAAACTGATACCAAAAAGATCAAACTCAAGATCTGACATAAAGCTTTTTTCACACACAGATCTGAGCACGTATACAGTTCCACAGCCTGGTATCTTGCCTACAACTCATCTGAAATTCCTGCATTGGGCTGCTGATTTATGTTTCTCTCTCTTTGACTTCAACACACAGTGGGATCCTAAAAAACACAGGGGGCTATTTTGAGAAAGTTTCGTCGGGGGTCTGAGCCAGAAGGAGAATGAGCCTCATCTCATAATGACTTCTGTAACGTTTTCCCCTATTTTTCTTTCTCTCTGTTGGGGTTTTGGTTATGTAACTCATGTTCATGGGAACACAGCCACAGATGTGACTTAAACTGACATACGTATATAAACAAGAAAGCACACATACACAAATATATGGTCATGTGCATGTGTTTCTATCATTCTATCATCATCAGACATTAATTTCCTGGAGACCTACCCTAATCCTACTCATCACTACCCCTTATCTTAAACCAAGCTGTTAGAATGTATGTTGACTCACACTGACATTCTATTTGTTCCCCACAAAGTGACTGTAAACAGATGTATATCCCTGCAACATGAGCACCACATTCAGTCATTTTCACTCAAACTGCTAAGAATGGGAGTTTTCACACTTGAATTCATCAGGTATTAATTCTGTAAAGGCTGATCATCTGACGACTTGAATTAACAAATTGCCAAACACTGCAGCTGACTTTACAAAATATAAAAATTGCATGTATAGCTGTGCAAAGTTTGTTTTGCAGTGTAGTAACCCTTCAGGCTGTTAGTAGCAACAAAACAGAGAAAAGCAAAATACCCAAGAAAGACCCAGTTTGCAAGCATCTTCCGATGCACGCTCTTGGACACATCATTATTGTTGTTTCCTGGAGTCATTTCTCTGCTGCCTCCATGTTGTTGCTGATGGCTCTTCTCCTGCCTGCTACAGTTAAACTCAGGGTTCCTAGGCTTTGGTTAGGAAGTGATTTACAAACCCCAGACTTACCACGTCCACTGACATATGATTGGTCCTCCATCAGCTCTTGGTATATTCTCATGTACCTCCTCCATCTTCTCCTCCTAAGGCACAGTTAGCCCCACCAAGATCAGATGTCTTGTGGTTTTTTGTGGTAGAATTTTCACCTGCCCCACCAGGTCAGGGATCATTAGCCATTCTTGGGTGAGATAACCAACAGTACGGTTCTTGGGTCTTTTCTTTGGCCTCTGTGCCTTCCTGATAAACCTGATGGTCGTGGTTCCAGCACCGATGTAGCTGCTGCCCCCTCATCCCACTGCTGGTTGCCTCAGTGATGGACTTGAGGACCTGGTTGTCAATCAAGCAATAGCGACTTTACCCAAGATTTACACTCAGTACTAGTTGACCATATAGCTGCAGTTAAACTTGCTCAGGCAGGATTGACGAGTTGTAAACCCGATACAGTGAATGTGAATGGATTTTTATATCTGTAATAAATACAAATTTATTACATTTCAATGTCAGGTCTAACTTAAATTTCTCTATCTACTTAATCCATCTCTCTTTTTGATTGGTTGGAACTACAGGAACCTCCCAGAGAGATATTCAATGCATGACTGATTAGTTAGTGTTTTAGTTGTTTTTTTTTAATTTATTGGTTTATTTAACAGGAACAGGGCACATGAATAAACATTGTTCACATTGATCCAGGGTTGGCCGAGACACCATTTTCAGTGAATCCATGCTGGATTTCCAGGAAATACAGAATGAAAATTTAGAATTTATGTGTCCCAATGGATCCACAGATCCCACAGATGTAATAATAATAAATCCTTTCCACAGTACAGTTCCATAAATAGTGTAAATGTTTACAATTACCAAAACAGTATTTGTATTACAGTGCCTCTGCATTACTGTATTATATAAAGACAATTAGTTTATTGTCTTAGACAGGTTGATGTGTACGTGCAGCAGGTTAGAGCAGCTCATGTCAGCTCTTAGCAAGAAAGAAGCAAAAACCATTATGCCTCATTCACCAACATCCTTCTAAGATTTTTCTAAAATATGTTCTTGAGAACTTATCTCAATTTTCTCAAACTTCTTGAGAAAATGCCTAAGAAAACTATTCCTTGTTCTTAAACTGCTGGATCATTTATGCTTGATTTCTCATGATAAATCCCTTTTTCCTCGAAAGCACGTGCCATTTGTTCCTAATTAGTATACAGTTGTGGTCAAAAGTTGCTGCCAATGGAACTGGTGCTTTAGAAAGAGTAAATAGGATAATGAAGAAGGAGGATTACCTTCAAATTCTTCAAGATAACCTAAAATCATCAGCCCGAAGGTTGGGTCTTGGGCGCAGTTGGGTGTTCCAACAGGACAATGACCCCAAACACACATCAAAATTGGTAATTGAATGGCTAAATCAGGCTAGAACTAAGGTTTTAGAATGGCCTTCCAAAAGTCCTGACTTACACCCCATTGAGAACATGTGGACGATGCTGAAGAAACAAATCCATGTCAGAAAGCCAACAAAAAGATTCAACCAGAAGCTTGCCCGAAGCTTGTGGATGGCTACCAAAAGCGCCTAATTGAAGTGAAAATGGTCAAGGGACATGTAACCAAATATTAGCATTGCTGTATGTATATTTTTGAGCCAACAGATTTGGTCAATTTTTCTGTTAACCCATAATAAAGTCATAAAAGAACCAAACTTCATGAATGTTTTTTGTGACGAAGAAGTATCTGTTCCAGTCACTCTATCGGAGAAAAACCAGAGTTGTTGAAATAACTGGAAACTCAAGAGAGCCATGACATTATGTTCTTTACAAGTGTATGTAAACTTTTGACCACAACTGTAGGTTCTGCCAATCAGTATAAAGGCCATGAAACTGCATCGCCATATGCTCACACAAAACCACACACAGAAACTCAAAGAGAAGAGGAAGTTAAAAATGCACAAGTAAAAACCTGAAGAAGGTGAAGCACTAAACTCCAAATATAAGGTAAAGTTCAGCAGTGGTAAAGTGGAGGCACTGCTGCAGAGGATGAACAGTAAACAAACTGTCATATTTAATGATGTCAAAAGTGGATGTAATACAGTAACAGTAATAAAAAAAGATGAATGGGATGTTCAGTGAGTGCTGTATTTGGTGAAGGCACACAATGGATGAAGCATAAAAAAACCGCTGAATCAATCAGGACCATTATTGAAAATACAGCACTCTTGGGTGTGCAATCAGCTGAGTATCTGGACACAGATCTGGGCCCTTTGTCATAAATTTTTGGGTAATCATTCATTTACATGTTAACCAGCGGTTAGCGATCAGTTGCTTACATGAGAAACACAATGATTTATGATTTATTCAATTTTCCTTGTTAAATATTACTTTCATATTCATACCTCACTTATTGTTGTATCTTTGTATCTTTTGTATATTTAAAATGTGTCTTTATAGTAGATTGTTTATTTTCTTTTTCATGTATAGGGTATGTTGTGTGTTTTTTCTGCTTTTTCTCTGCTGCTGTAACGAAAGCATTTCCCCGTTGTGGCATTAATATTAATCTAATCTAATCTAATTATGAGTTTAGGATTACATGCTGTTCACACCATGAACCTATAGAACTGTTTGGTAAAATGTAGAAGTCATGTCCCGATCATGGGAAGCAGGAGATCACATACAGAGGATGGTTCACAGTTGAGTTGTACATTTATGGAGTGGTACTGCTTGCAGCTGAAATATGGTAAAGGTCTAGGGGCTCTGAGGAGGGTGCCTTCATGTACGCGTGCATGCAGTCAGTTGCATCAGTGGTGTTGGGTAGAAGGAGTAAAATGGAATTGCTTCTGCACTGGGACCAGTTCTTCTGCCGTATAGTGCAATTTTATGTACCGCATGGCCAGTTAATTTATTCTATCTACAATGCTCTGTTGATGGATGCCTCTGACATTCCCACCCTGTCTCCTAGTATCATAAAAATAAATCACACTCCTTGGAAGTGTTCCCCTTTTACTGCTTCTCAACATTGCATCATGGTGAATATAATTTGCCTTTTGTGCCAAGACTTTACACAGAAAGACTCTCTACGAACAGATTTTTACAAAGTAATGTCAGTTAATTCAAAATATAAAGGAAAATAAGTGATTGCATAAGTATTCACCCCCTTCAATTCAGGATTTAGTAGTTGCATCTTTGGCTGCAATTACAGTATTGACCCCTTGTGAGTAGGTCGCATCAGCATTATACATCTAGACATGACACTTTTCCAATTTCTGCAAAACTGCTCAAACTCTGTCAGGTTGCTAGGAGATTGTGAGTGAACAGGCTTTTTCAAGTCCAGCCACAAATTCTCAACTGGATTGATGTCTGGGCTCTGACTTCGCCACTTCAGAACATTCATCCCTTTTTGTGTAGCTGTAGCTGTTTGCTTTGGGTACCTGTCTTGCTAGAAAACAAATCTTTCTTCAAGTCACAGTTCTCTTGTAGTTAGCCTCGCGCCTTTCCCTATAAATTGCTGCATTGATTTTACCCCCTATATTTGCAAACTTTCTAGGACCTGCTGCTGGGAAGCATCCCCACATCATGATGCTGCCACCACCGTGCTTCATTTTGGGGTTGGTGTGTTTGTCATAATGTTTAGTGTTTGATGTGCGCCAAACTAGTGTGGTGGCCAAAAAGCTCCATTTTGGTCTTATCAGGCAAAAGAACCATCTTTCAGTTCAGAGTCTCCTCCATGTTTCATGGTGAACTCTTGTTGGGATTTTATATGAGCTTTTTAACAGTGTCTATCTATACTGGTCACTCTTCCATAAAGTTTTCCCTAGTGAAGAACCTGAGTAACTCCCATCTCAGCCACTGAAGGTTGCCACTCCCTTAGAGGAGTCTTAAGGGTCTTGTGGGTCTTCTTTACTAATCTCCAAATTAAAAATTTTGTTGTATTGATCCCTTGAGAGTTGCTTGGACTGTTATTTTGTCTTCATGGTGTAGTTACAGCCAGGAGTACTGATTCAGTAGTAACTGGATCTTCCAGAAACAGGTGTCCTTATGTTACAGTCACCTGAGACACATTCACTGCACTCAGATGATCAGATTTTGGTAATTACGTGACGTCGAGGACCAGTTTCCTGTATCTGTGTTTCATCAGGTGAGTCACTTTAAAGAAGGTGAATACAGATGCCGAAACTTATTTTTGATTTTTAATCAACTGACATTACTTTTTAGAAATCTGTTTTTACTCTGACATGAAGCAGCCTTTTTTTTTTTTTTTGTAAATTCTATTTATTTAAAAAAAAGCCAAATTACATTGACCATGATTCAATGTTGAAAATCAATAAAAAGAGAAAACTTCTAAAAAGGGTGAGGGCACTGTAGCTCCCTCTGAAATGTTCCACTGGCTAAAAAGCCTAAGGGGGAGATTACCTCCGTGTGTGGTGGTACAGAATTAGACTGTCTGGTATGGCTCCACAGTGCTGGCTCTCAAGTATTGCAAAGCTCCATGAAGCCAGCTCTTGGTAGCCTAAAGCATTCCAAGAGGTACTTGTCACTCTGAAAGTACATTTACATGGCCTTGAAAGATGCCCTCACTCCTCAGGGCACAATCTGCAACATCTTGAAGCAGAAGTAAATATGCCATTGGGAGAGTAGACCTCAGGGCCAAAACTAGACCTACATTGGGCCTGTAGATAGTGTGAGCAGTCACTGATTATTGGATTGCATGGTTCCAAATTAACATAGCTGATTTGAAATGAAGCATTAGTGTAGTGTTTATTTATATTAAAAGACCATAGTTTTATTTTCTTTAAAACGGCTGGTGGATTAGGCCCATTGTCGTCAATTGTAAACTGTGTACCAGTGGCAAAATACTTTTATAGCAAAAAATACAACATCTAATTTACTGAAGCATCTAATATAGCAGCACAGTAGCAATGTGAAATCTGTTGAATAAAAAACACAAAAGTGGAGAGGGATGCATACAGTCAGGCTAAACAACCGAAACGGGATCTCAGAGCAGGACACGTTGCTGGCTATGCTGTAAAGATGTTGCCCATTTCCACAGCTGATTCACCCTCATCTAGATGCATTATAGAGAAAATACCCATGAAGAGCATGTCAAGCTGCCCCAGCTTGCTGGCTACCTCGAGAGAAAGAATATACAGTGATGGAATCTAATTTGAAGGCCCCACACGGAGAAGTAGACTTTGTTTCCACTGCATCCGACATCTGGACAGCCAACAAGAAATGCTTTTATGGGTGTAACAGTTCTCTGAATCAGCCGTTCCACTTTGCAGTGTAACAAGGCCGCCATAACATGTAAAGGAATCAGAGGCAGGCACACGTTTGATTTTATCAGTGCAGAAATAGAACAAACTCATCCATTACATGGATGGCTTGGGAACGTTGCAGCCACTGTGACAGACAATGCATCAAATTTAGCCAGCGCATTTAAAATATATCGGTCTGTCAATTTGAAATCTGATTCTGAGCGTGAAGAGAGTGATGAAAATGTCACTGAAGATCTTACAGATCTTACTCTTTGCCCATCTTACAGGAGTGCATCACGTACAATTCATCTAATTTCTACCTGTGATGTTGAGAAATATTTTTTGTTTGTTTGTTTGTTTTTATGGTCGTAGCTTTTGTGAATATTACAAAGCTTTAACTTACTTGCTATTTATGGCCTGTCGGTCTCAAACAACTTGTTTTTTAGTTTGAGTTTTGAGATGTATGGATTTTTCTGACTATAGCAGATACTCTGAAGCTAATTATCACAGACCACTTTGTGTCAAAGTTTAACAAGAAGATTTGCTTTGAAACGATTTCACATTCTTAAATACTAGCACAAAATATTGTTGATGTGTTCCTGCTCTAGTCAGTCTGATTCTATTGGTAAAGTAAGGACATAGATCAAAAACTAAACACGGAAATTTCACAACATTAGAGAACAAATGGCTGAACACTTTAAAGAACAACTGTGACTATAACAGTATTACTAACGGTAACACAAATATTAAAATGTTCACAGTCTTTCAGTCAATCACGGTTGCATTTTGGTTTTCTTATGCACAATGCAATGAAATGAGAAGGAGTCAACATGACTTTCACAACTTTTCTTGGAATATTTCCCTTATCATCCTCTTCCTAGAGCACATGTCAGTAAATTATGTAATAAGTACATGCAAGCATACTTCATGTCTTGTGAAAACTGGATCAAAGCATTGTTTTCACTGATATATTATTTATATATTAATTATTTACATATTTACATATTCAAATGATTAGAATTTATTCCGTGTTGTACAATTCAATGAACATGTCCTCAAAGAACATGTCCTTTTTTTATACTGCAGGTAAAACAATTTAAGTTGTAATCAGAAGCACATTTTTCTTTGTCTTTCAGGCCAAAGGACACAAGAGAGTATCAGTGAAGGAAAATTTAGATGTAAAACAATCCCTGTCCTTGGTACTGAGTAAAGCAGGAGGCAACTCAGGATTGTTCCTCTGAAAGTCCGCTCCTCCGTGTATTTATATACCAACTCCTGGCCAAGGAGCACATGAGGTGAAGAAATTGTCACGTTATGCTGTGCAGCTTCCCCTGGTTCCTTATGGGAATGTAGTCAGCAAGTATGTAAGTGGTCCTGGCATCACATGCTTTGCATAACTTCCTTTTATATTTAGAAGGTTTGCTTCTCATGTGCTGTTTGAATGGAATGGTTGATCATTCTCCCTCCATTCAGTGCTCTTTGTAAATACGTCTTCCATCCAAATTGATTAAGAACTTCGGTGTTGATTGACTCTGTCGGGGATAATTCGAAGCAGGTCTTCATTCCTGTCAAGGAAAGAATATTGGGCAGTGGCTCTCAAGGAGGTTGCCATGGAAGCCATGAGTGGGAGTGAGTTGTGTGAAGATGTACTCAAACACACATACATGTTGAGGTGTGCGAAAAGATGTTGATCCACCTGAAGAATGAACATGTGCCTGAGCTCAGTTTAATGCAGCAACTGTGGCCTCACTCATTCATTTCTAATGACCAGTCATACTTAAATAGGTGCACCACAGGAATACAAAAGTAAGATAAGACAATCAAATTAATAAAAAAATAATGAATCTAAATTTATTCTGAGTGTTCAGATGCCCTTGTGGACAAAGTCCCAGAACCTTATAACAAATCAATTACATTTTTCAGAAAGAAACAAGTAAACCCATGCAATTCAACTAGAAGACAACAGGTCTGTTAACCTCCAGTCTAGACATCAAGGCTGCGTATAGTATTGCAAAACACACAGCTTTATGGACAAAGCCCAGTCGGTCTATAGTTGCTTCAGAGCATGTGGAGAGGGTTAAGAATATTTATGGTGTCATCATTCACAATGTGGAATTCCTTTTGTGATGCTGTTCACAGAAATAGGCAATGCTTCAAACTGGGAACCAAGTGCCTCAACGCTAGGGATTACATTTTCATTGTGGCATCATGAAGCCATCAACATGGACATCTTGCAAGAGGATAAACTGACCAAGCATTAGTTCAGGCAGACCACAAAGTCAAACTTAGCCCAAAGTCCTGGTACGTCAACTGGTAACTGCTGATCTCATTGCCATCTACACTCAATGACATCTATGCACCCGACTGGTAAAACCCATATAGGAGGTTCTATTTAAGCTGCTTAATCCTGCCAACCCTTGCTGCTTTCCCTACAAGCCACTTCAACCTGCTACCACCTCAGCTCCCCCTGTTAATATTGTGTCTGACTTAATCAATGTCATGTCTGTTGTCACTGATGCCTGCTCTGTTCTGTACCCTGGAGGGTCTTTGCAGCTGCTCAGCCCGCCTCAGGCTTTCCATGTACGAACATGGAAGGGCACAGAGGTGCACGCTCCCTGCCTCAGCTTTCCACGTACGCATGTTAGAAGGATAGCGAATTCCCATAAGAGAGCCAGACTGACAAAAATAAATTACTGCAGATGCAATAATAAACCTTTTTGACGAAAGTGTTCCTTACTGAACTGCTGCTGTGGGACTTTCTTAACAACCCTTGAAATCCTTATGTCAGAGACGCATATCTTGAAAGACACCCTCTCAAGAATGACAACTGGCCCCACAGATGTCACTGCCAAAGTATGCCTATATTCCTAAACATCTTATTTGTTTGAAAATTTATCTGGCCATTGAGAAACAGCCGTGTTTGGTGCTCTGCAGTTTGACTTCCTGTCGACTCTTCCTGTGAGGTTAATTGTTGTTCCACTAAAGTGGAGTTTGAAAAGGAACTAAACAGGATATATGTCCCTTTTTCAGATCAGAGGTAAGCAGAAAATAAAGATATAAAATAAGTAACATAAACAATTACTTACACCAAGTAATAGGTAAAGTAATATCACTGCTTTTTAAAGGAGTAATATGTTACATTACACTACCTAAGCAACTTGTCCAACAGTGTTCTTTACAACTTATTTTTTCACTCTTATTGCACACATATAAATATAGTGTCTTTCTGAACCTACCTGGTTATAAAGTTCACCAGAGAATGTGCTTTTTCTTCCATCTGAACTCTCTCTTTTTCTTTAAATATCTGTCTTTTAAATCCTAGGGTCTACTTCTTCTTTGTCCATCCCTTTCACTAACAGAGAATTGATGATTTTTATTGAACCATGCCGTTTTTCCACGCCCTTGATCTCGTCTCTTATTATATCAGTGAGTGGCCACACCACACTGGAAAAAATGCCCCTCCTAAAACAAAAAAAAAAACTTACTGTATTTCAAGGCACTTTTACCTTGAAATAAGTGAAAAAAAATCTGCCAATAGAACAAGTGAAAATTTGTCTTAATACAAGTCCCTCCATCTTGCTGAAATGTTACTTTTAAAGTGAATTTATCTTAAATCAAGTGGGTTGAGACATTTTGACTAAAAATAAGACGAATAAACTTGGTAAGATGTTAAGTTTTTGCAAGGCATAAAATTGATTTGACCGTAGTTATTTGTTCTGTACGTGATGAATAGTAATTCCTAGTATATATCATATTATCAGCGCAGAATCAAGGATTTTAAACTCAAATGAATTTCTATCTTTACTTGCCGTGTTTGCAATCATGTGTGCATTTCTATGGAGCATAACCTCAAACACATTAAAATTCTTCATTTATGGTGCTGTTGCCAGGAAATATAAGCAAAGGCACAATGAGTGCTTTCACTTCATATGTCGTTTCAAAGAAAATCATTCCTGTTTTCTTAGCCACTCACTTTCTCACTAATCTTTCAGTATATCAAAAGAAATTAAAAATACCACAGTGTAAAATTCTCTGCGATTTGCTGGTAGGCTCACATCGAATGAGACATCAATGGTCGCTATTGATTAATGTGTTCAGAAGAGAACCGAGGCCTTTGTGAAGTCTGTATTTGAATATTTTTCATCTCTTCGGGGTGAAAAAGTCATAATGGCTCTTATGATCTTTCACACTAATAACAGCTCAAGTTTAAACCTCCTGCAGAGCGAGTGCAGGCATCCTGCTGAGGATACGAACATGCCCTTACATACAGACATGGAGACATCTATATGTAAGAACATAGTCTTTGACTGTTAGCAGTGTTGTGAGGAATACAGATATGTCTTACTTTTACTGCCAGCAAAACTGCTTTATATACTGTTTAGTTGTTTCAAGTATAAATATTTTCTTGTAAATCTTGTGGAGAGAAGCGCAGAGTTGGATAAATGAGAAATATATTGTAGATATGGCAAAAATGCATGTGTGCAAAAAACTCCCACGTGTGTTTATGCCCACCCAGAGATACATTCAAAATCAAGTGACATCCATATATTTGTTGCAACTACAAAATATTTGTGACAGAATAATAATAAAGAAGCACTTTACCTTGCTGAATTCTTGGCATAGTTGAGTGTAAACATGTCAACATGGGTACCTTTTACGTATATGTGTGAAGAAGTACATGTCTTTGTATCTGTATGTTGACTTTAGGCGCCTATTTTGTGTCTAATTTTTGATTTTTTTCTTTCCCTGCAAGAGTCGACATTTTTACATTTCTAATCTAAATATTAAAGAAATGTTAAAGTCAAGTGAGTGTCACGATTTTTCAAAAGCAGTAAAAGGACATAATGAAGCTCAAAAGTCAACGTGTTGATTTTTTTGGTATTTGACAGGTTATTGAGTTGCCCATTTGTGTGTTTTGTCCTCAATGTGCTTTAAAGTTGATACACAGTAATCACCTGATTAGTGGGAAATCTCGCAGAAGTGACTGTGATAAGCTTGTCAGGCACAATAAGAGAATTGCTGCCTGATTTTGTTAAGTTGTGGCTTAATTGAATGTATACTGAACTGAGTTTGTTGGATTTTGATTGTTCTACATTCTACAGTGTAGTGTGCTGATAGATGAAGCCTTTTCTTCATTAATTATAGACTAGACATCATCATAAATGTTTATTCTATATAAAATTGTGTGTTGGCCCTTTCAATAAAAGTCACCTCTTATGACTGTCCCGATTTGACACAAATTTTGTTTGGACAAGTGAGGCCCCGGTGCATTGATGGAGAATAGCTGTGGCTGGCTCAGGCAGACAGATAGGTCAACATTTATTTCAGAGGTGACAGTTTGTCAATATGGATATTGCTGAGTTGCTTTATTGATTTAAGTTATCAGTCAGGGGCTGAGCCACATATGCTGTCTCCAGGATATATATTTAACCACATATTTCATATTTCAATCTGTTTTCCACCCAGAGAGGTAAAAGTGATGTCTACAAAGCTTATAAAGTTTGGCAGAATAAGAAGGCTTGATGTCTGTGGCGATCAGAGGGTGTCATAAGGTAACACGGAGAACTCACATTACACACATGACCAAACACACAAATAAGCACCCAGCATAACGCAGCTGTCACTGAGTAATGATGAGGAATGTGTATGCAGACAGCAACACCAAACACAAGATTATGTGCGTGACTCAAAAGCTTCACTTGTCATTTGCACATTGAAGTCATTAGGTTATACACACATTACTGTCAATCACAAGCAGAGCACTCATCATTTATTTCCTCTCTTTGAGAAATTACATGATTAGCAGCATAATTTGCCATCTGCCGTATATATTTGTACTTCAACTCTCACATGTAGTTGTCACGTTAGCTCCCTAATGCTGTAATTCCAAAAATACATTGATTTTGTCAGGGAATATGATAAATTAGAACAAAATGTTCCCTATCACACCAGTTTAGCATTGCATTCCTCATCTTCTTTCACAGTAATGAAGGATCTAAAGTGATGCTGCAGAACTATACATAGCATGTTTTTATTACCGACAATGCTACTAACCACTCAGTTTCATCAGAAATTAATCTGATCAACCCGAATCAACCCCCTGTACCGAAGTTCTTCTTGATGCGTCCGTGCAGGTATTATAAGATTCTCAACTGATATTCGTGTCCCTTGTCATCATCCTCCTGAGAAACACCCACATTTTCCAGAATGTGTAAGAGTGGTAAACTACAGAGTAATAGCCTTGCAAATTGTGGGCTGTATAATCCAAGATTCTTTAAAATCAATACTAAAAATAACAAGCTATAAAGAGACTGTGCTCATGTTCTAGTCCGCTTTTGCTCACATCTTACATGATTACAAATTAAAATAAGCCAAAAGCAAAAAAAACTGCTTATGGCATCACATCATGTCTTGCTTGTGAGTTGATCGTGTGTGGACGTGTACTGACTGAAAAATAGATTTCAATCTCTGGTGTAAGAGAGTTTCCATTTGAGCTCCATGTGATTGTCCACCTGCCTACATGAACGCAATACCCCTGGCCATTTACATCATGACTGGTGTGAGCAATTTTTTATTAACTGCTAAATGAAATGTCTGCTTTAATGGCCGCAACCAAAGCACCTCTCCTTCTCAAACGCTCACAGACCTACATGTTTCCACTATTGATAAGAAGACGGGTCATGCAGGATTCTCTCAGAATTAGCAGAACCAATTTACAAGCTGACAAAGACATCACTCATCCCATGCAACCGTCACTTCTATTTATATCATATTCATTCAAGTGACTGTTACAAAAACTGACCTCATTGGCACACTGTACTGTACCGTGCGATGCAACCAAAATCCATCTCTGAGTGAATCGAATGCCGGCTGCAGCTCAAGCACAAGCACACACTCGTTCACACACTACTACAAACACTTGACCTCTATGCCTTAAACTATTTGGTAATGGTGTGCTTAGAACAGCAGCTCACTGTGGCAGCAGGTAAGTGATTAGCGCAGTTGAAACAGGACTTATTTCACCTTATTCTCCAGGGCAGTTTAAACCTATTACATGTTGATTAAAGTCCCGCAATCCATCTGTTGGTTATCACATCCTCAGAGTCCTGGTTACTGACTCCACAGTGCCATAAACACAATGGACAACCCATATATATAGTATATATTCATATTTACATGTAGTAGACACACATTTTGCAGGTATTCTCGTGCTGCTTACAAACAGAGCTGGTTTGATGCTGTTGGAGGCTTCTTTAATATGCAGCTGATTGGATTATAATGAAAAATGTTTCATAATTAAATCAAGTTCTGTGTGAAAAGTTTCTACCAGCTGCAAGGGGATTGTGGTGCAATTCAAGCATGCTTTGTTATATATTTCGCTCTCAGCTGGTGCCTTACAGCAATTAACCACCAAGCAGTGTCTGCCTGACAGAATTCATTTGTAGATAAGTGCGATAAGCATGCATGCTTTGTATTGTAGGCATGTTTTGAGTGTGAAGAAGTAAGAGGGAAGGAGAAAGAGAGAGCTTTTGAAATATGTAACTAACTGACACCTATATGGTTGCATGACTGATTCGGTTTCTGCTTTCTGTAAAGACCCTTCAAAAACTGCATCACGCCTTCTTGGCATGGCCCCAGCACACTGACTACAGATGTTGTTTCACCTTCACTTGTGAAATTAAATCTGCAGCTCATTACACCTACAGAATACAGAGTGGAAGTGAATGACCTCAGGTTAGGTTTGGAGTTAAGGTTAAAAGTAATATGGTTGTGTTTACTTTAATCAAATTACCATATTCCATTAAAGTGGCCAGAGCCAAAACCTTAGGCTAAATCACATTCACTCGCCCACTTGTAATTACTGCCTTACTCCTCCTCTTTGCATTGAACAGCTCATTCACTTTACATTCAATTTATCCTCTTTCAGTCCGGCACCTCACTTATACACTCCACCACAACAAAGAGTTCATGGTGTCACAGAGAGTGAGTTTGAGGGGAGTTTTAGTCTTTGATTGAATTGCATTAATTCAGGTCACATTGTGATCCACCCTGAGGCTGAGAATAGAATGGAAGGGAATAGAAAGTGATGTTGTGAGTTTGTCATGAGATGCTATCTGTTAGCCAACAGCAACCGAACAGAAACAAAAACACAGTGGTATATTTACACAAATCTAATCCTTACATAATACAAAACGATTGCCTACTATTTTAAAGAGTACTCCACCAATTTAGCATTGCAGTTCTACAACAGTGTCAAATTCACAATGGATTTTCTCTTCCTTGTATGAAATCCTGTGCCTTCGTTACCTACAATACAACTTGCTGCACTGACAGTTTAGTTGGAGATTTGCATCGATACAGTAAATGCATGCTTGCGAGATGTGCCTCTGCTGCAGTCAAATTACAAAGGAGCTCTGTTGAAACAGTAGAAAATGCCAGACAGTTGTTCTTAAATGCTCTCGTAAAAGATCAAAACCAAGCAACACACGCACACTAAGGCTACATTCAGACTGCAGGGCTTAATGCTCAGTCGGATTTTTTGGTGAAATCTGATGTTTTGCGAGTTCGTTCACATTTCCAATTAAATGCGACTTGTATGTGATCTCCTGTGTGAACTTCAGACGACCCAAAAGTGTCCTGCATGCACAGAAGAGGAGTCTTTAGCCTCTTAATATTTGGGTCGGAGGCTCTTTATTTTTCTTTGGCACTGGAGCCAGGACCGTTTATACCCATGCTCAGCCATTTCTTTGGAAATGTTTTCAAAAAACGCCTGGTTCCAATAAGATCCCTCGAGTTTGGCCTGAGTAGAGCTGTCTCCCAAAATATTAATTAACTCAGAAACCTCGCTTTCCTCCATTGACTGGACTCCACATTATCGTCCGCCATGGTTATTGTTTTTCTTCCTGCTCCCGCCTACTTGAACACAGAATAGAGAAATTTGCCGTGTATCAATGACGTGTAGATCGGATAAATGCGACATGGCCGTTCAGACAGAAATCACATGGCAAGAGATCAGATACCTATCGGATTTAGGACCACATATCCAAGTGGCCTGGGTCGCATTTGAAAAAACTGGATCTGTGTTGTTCAGACTGTCATGAAAAGATCAGATACAGGGCAAAAAAATCAGATTTGGCTCACTTTAGCCTGCTGTCTCAACGTAGCCTAAGACACACAGTGTCATTGGAGCAATATGGTGATCATGTTGCCACATTGCTGCAATAAACAATGGTAACCAATGAGGTTGCAAGTACATGCACCAATCAGCCACAACATGATGACCACTGACAGGTGAAGTGAATAACATTGACCATATTGGTGCTATGTGGTGTTCTGATGGAAAACCCTAGATTCTGGCATCTGTGTTGATGAGAATTAGACACCCAAATAAACATTGTCCCACAACAAGCACACTCCCTCATACAAATGGAAATTCCAAATGTCTGTCACCCCACCACATGGAAAAAACATCAAACAATCAGGAACATGTTGAGGAACATGACAATGGCCCAACATGTTGATTTGACCTCCAAACTTCCTACAACCCATTCTGATCAAGTATCAACAGGATGCAGTGGAACAAGTTTGATTGACAGAGGCCCCACTGCACAAGCCAGAGTACCCAAAGGATCCACTGCCAACGTCCTGGTTCCAGACCCCATAGGGCATCCTGAGAGGTCCTCTTGTCCATGCCCAATGGTTCAGAGCATTTTGGATCACATAAGGGGGACCAGCACAATATTAGGGAGGTGGTCATAATGTTATGCCTGATCTGTGTACATGTTTGTGAGATGTGCCTCTGCCGCTGTCAAATTGTAAAGGTGCTGTGGTCAGTTGAAACAGAAGAAAATCCTCGACAGTTGTGCTTTAAATGTTCTAGTAAAAGACCAAAACCAAGCAACACACACACACTAAGACATGCAGCTTTATTGGAGCGATATGACAACCAAGTCGTCACAATGCTGCAATAAACAATGGTAACCAATAAGGTTACATGTATAAATTAATGGTAGATGTGGGTGTATGATGGTGGTAGGCCAGTGCAGATCTGGTAACCTCATTCCAATTGTGTACAATTTTTTTTCTGACTTGGAGTCTTCTGCCCCATTACAGCAAATTAGGCAGTTTATTAGATTTTATGGAGGTTAGACTAAAGTCTTTACACACAAGACCTGTAAAAAAGACTTTATTGTACTCGACTCACACAGTTACAAAATGATAAACTGGGGTGTGTGTATATACTCAGTGATACAGGAAATTGTCCTCATCATCTATACATTTCAGAATATTCTCCACCCCCTTGAAAGAACTGATGAAGACAAAATAAATCCTTTGAGATAAATTTACTTGTCTAATTCATGCCACAAGTCTTTGTCTTGCTAGTTGGTGATAATGAAAGTTACACTCCCACACTTATTAAAGAACAGGAGGATGGATCACTGCATCTACCACAATAACTCCTTGATAATGACTATGTTATTGTTATGTGTATATAGAGAGCATCACCTGTGGCTACGTTACCACAGACCTTGTGCATTGTAGAACCTGTTGGCTCAGATCATGTGTCTTGGGTTGATATGTGTCACTGTCACAAGGATCACATTAATGAAGGCATTAAATAGAAGATGACAAACAGCATGAGGCAGGAGTCTGTGGTCTTTTCCAGTGTCTGTGTGACTGACAAATAACATAATCAAAGTGATGGTGGATAATTATGTCAGCTGATTGTTCTTCACATTGACAGCTGTTCGGCTGGTGTTCACTCATGCACAGACCAGGGAAAGTGCTTCCTGTGGAATGATTGAGTTGCAAGCAGTGCACTGAATCAGAGAAAACAACTGTAGCTGAAATTTGGAGTCAGTGGGATTTTATAGGGGAGCACTGTTTCATTTTTGCAGCTCACTTGGTTTATTTACTAACAAAGCCAAGTAATTTTGACAATTTTTTTGGCAAAAGCTAATTTGGCCTCTGGTTACAACAGACTAAAAAGACTAGAAAAACAATAACAACAATGACAAAAAGCTGCAATGTTTGGTTTCAGTTTGCACTGGCAGTGCTTTGGCATCAAAGGTAGGCCTTTAATTGAATATTAATAATACAGATATTTCTTCCTGAAGATTAAAATGTCATCTCATCCTCTTGCTGTGAGGCTATGACACTTACATCATACCTGTTACTAAAATAAAAATGTTATGTTTTTAGTTTTTTTATTAGTGTGGGCATTTTTGTTCTTTTCAGATCAAATCTCCAGGCACATTTGAAGCATGAAAGACAACTTTATTATAAGACCAACACTAAAGGATCTCTACCTTTATTAGTGTCATTATCAGGACCTTAATCAAGCATAAGTGTAACAATAAAGCTTTAGTCTATGGTGTATGTTCACCAGCCCCGCCATTGTACAAGCACCAGTATTTGTCGAGCATAACTTTTTCTTAACGCCTGGAAATGCCTGCAAAGTATATTATTCATACGTTGTATCCTGAAAAAACATTTTTGATGAAATACCCCGGTATGACATTTTTTGAGACATTTTTGACAACATTACATAGCATTACATTTTTGAAGACAAACCGCTTGTTGACGTTTGTGAGACATTTTTGACGACATACCATGTTATGAGTCATTGAAAGTGTCTCAAAAGCACCATACCGCGATATTTTGTTAAAAATATCTCAAAAATGTCATACCACTGTACGTCATCAAAAATGTCACAGAAACATCATACCATAGTATGCCGTCAAAAATGGCACAAAAACGTCATGTCTGAAAAGCTTCATACCGCAGCATATTGTCAAAAATGTCTGAAAAACATAGTTCCACAGTATGTCATCAAAAGTTTTTCAACAATGTCATACCGCTGTATGTGATCAAAAATGTTGCAATAAACGTCATGCTCTAGTATGTGGTGAAAAATGCCACAAAAACATCATACCATACTATGGCCATACGGTATGATGGTATAAAGTTCATCAAAATGTGATAATATTGCCATCTTGTCTGTGTGGCCTCTCAGAATCTATAAAGGTGCTGCAAATGACAGTACTCCAAATCTCTTGATGAACCTGAGGATCCAGCTGCCCCAGCTGGGGCAATAAGGGAAAGAGGTGTCAGTTTTGCCTGCCAAAGAAGGACTGTCAAACACATTCTGTGTGCTACAGGTGTAAGAAATGTATCTGCAAAGGCTGTGCACTTGCATACTTCCCTACATGTGCTAATTTGTTGACTGAGTTAAGTTGTTTGGTCCACATGCTCACATTTTTGTTTTGTGTATTTTATTACATTGTTCACTGGCAAACAAAAAACTAAACAAAAAAACTTGTTGGGAAATTAATGCATTCAAAGCTACTTTTTGCACATTTCTGCTACTTTCTAAGGCTATAGAAATACTATATGAATATTGCTTACCACCTATACAGTAAAAGACAATACAATGACAGTGTCATACAAATGAGTGGTGTCTCCTGAATAAAGGCAGTCTTTCTGGCATGTGAAGAGGGAAAACTCAGGCATTCACACAATTTGTGGTGAATGACCAGTTGTTTCTTTGGCCAAAATATATTTGGTGTTGAAAATCCAACTAAACTGCTCTATAATGTGGGTTTTAGTGAAGGTGAGTCGTATTGACCCGGAGGACACGAGGTGTATACAGAATATGAAGACAACACAAGGGCTAAAGGGTTAAAGCCAGAACACAACTGGATGGCTTTGAATGTGTCATGTTCTCTACCTGAGATCAAAATGTCTTTCCTCGGCCTCTGCATTGTGCTGAAAACACATCGTCTTTCCAGATGTAGTAAAAGAAGCTTTTTCTCCACACAAAACAAATTTTAAGCAGTTTCCCATTTTATTGGACAAACCACACACAGCAAAATATATTCCGTTGGTGCAAGGGAATTTCAATCGATAAATGATTCTTGCAACCAGTTTGAGAGGGCAGCATGGTCTATAGTAGTATGCAGCCAGTGACTCCCCAGAGGAGGTCAGGCTGATCCTGTGACCTTTTCACTGACTGAGTTGGGCAGAAAGCTTGAGGAACACATTCATCATCTCACCATGATGTCAGCTGGCTCAATGCATTGTTTAGTTCTTCACTTTTATACTTTTCTCCCTCACACACAAATTATTGCACTCCCAAAATGCTGCTAAGCGCATCTGAATTTGCAGCCAAGAAACAATTCTTCAGTGAGTTAATCAGAAAGACAACAATGCTGAAGACAGGAGAGAGAGGAAGCTGAAAATAACCTACCAATGATGATGTATCTCGTATTTTTGTTTAAGATGTAAATTACTGTGTCTTTTTGTCTCTGCTGTGGGGGCCTCAAAATTCAGTTTTACTCAAAGGAAAAGTTGCTGCTTTATTAACTCTCATTTTCTCTTTTTTTCTGCCTCTGCCCTTCTGCAGGCAGCCAGCAACAGTGCATCACCAAACACAGCCTCCTCATTAATGTCAGTGACATCACAGGGTTGGCACAGCAAGGCTTCTGATGTGACCGTGTTTTTGCTGCGAGGCAAAAAATTTTCAACAATGCAGTGCGCTGGCCAATCCTATACACGCAAGCCCATGTTTCTGTGGTCCTGCTTTTTGTATTTCATTTTGTGGTGACAAAGGGTAAAGTGACTGTTGACATGATAACTCACCAGAGCTGCTACAAAGTGGTTTGGCTTTTGATGACATTTCAGACTCATGGATGCGTTCTTGCACTGGACGATTTTACTTAAATAGACAATGTTTTGATCCCACGGAGACATTTGTCCAGTCATGTGAGGTGTGTATGAGTACTGTTTAAATGGACTGAAACTAATTTAAATGGAAGGTCTCAGTTTGTGTCCATACAGATTTTTTGTTTGTGGTGTGTGGACCAAGTCATAGCTATCCCACAGTAATCCCTTTATAATATTGCTGCACAAGATGCCTCTTTACAAAGGTACCATTTGTCATTATTCATAAGATGGTGTCAATTTAAAGTGTAATAAAATTAATAATGGTCTTTGGTATTTATTCATGGCTTACATTAATATGAGAGCATTAAACTGTTTGGTACAATTTGGATTTCCCGATATGTGTCCTCATGTAACATTGATGACGCAGAGTGACAGTCACTGAGATACCTGTCAGTCCATATGACCTTATGTTCACTCCTCTGATTCATCTGTGAAATGCCAGAGTCAACATGAAATGGATCAGATTGTTTTTACTTGATTTAAATCAAGTGAACTGTGAAAGCACCCAGAAGACTCTTTAACCCACATATGTGACCAACATTTATGCAAATAAACATACACACTTCCAGTTGCTTTCACATGGTGTCAGTGTAAAAAAAAAATAGATAAGGTGTATTGTCACTGTTCTCTTGTGTAAGCATAGGGATTCATATTCATCTAGATACTGGCTTAAGTTTGTAGAACTTACCATGGGGAGGTAATACAATGAATTAAACTAATAAAACAATAAATGCTACAGACCTTGTTCAAGAGAAAAACAGAATGTTGGGGTGAAAGGGAGAGAAGAGAAAACCACAGAATACTCAAGAAAGGGAGAATAAACAGCAAGAAAGGAAGAAGTTTTATCTTCAGGAAGAGACAAGAGGACAAGTTGGGGGTGTAGGATCAACGGTAAGTCCACTTCTCTGGTGTCTTTGGTGTCACTTTGATTTCCCAGCACAGCAAAATGTTTCTTTTCTTCTCTTCTGTATGACATAATAAATTTCATGCTTGCCTGTTCCCGTCCAAATCTGCATCCTGATCGGCAGCAAGGTGGGAGCAACACTTGTCATTTTTGCTCATTTTTTCCATCACACTTGCATGTATGATGCAGTGTTCCCGCAATATTTTACTGACTCTTTATCTGATTTTGTCATCCCAGATTATCTGCCTTTTGCACATTAACCGTGGAGTCCAATTTCTACCTTCTGTGGAACTCGTGGGGCTTAGGAACCTATGCACTGCAGGGGTGACAGGGAGACGTATATTAAGAATAATCTGTCCCCACAGATCAGTTAGTGTTACTCAAATAAACACTTTGCCCAACTGTGGTGAGCAGAAAGCCGTGTCCGAAATGAAAACATCAAAACTTGAGGTGGACGGATTGCAAGAACAAAACTACAATGGGTTCCAATCCTATCAGTCAAGAACAGAAATCTGAAGCTGCCATGTGTACAGACTCACCAACACTGTACAGCTGAAAATACAAATACATCAGATAAATCTTGATTTCTGCTGATGCTACAGATGGGAAGCTTAGAATTTGTTACCAACAGCATAAATCCATGGGCCCAACCTGCCTTTAGTTAGCAGGCGGTGGCTGCTGGTGTAATGGTGTGGGGAAAGTTTGCTTGGCACACTTTAAGCCCTGTAATACTGATCAATCATGGTCTGATTGCCACACCCTATCTGATTATTGTTGCTGTGCATCCCTTGATGAACACATTTTACCCATCCCCTAAAGTCTACTTCCAGCATACCAATGCACATCATCACAAGCAAAGGTCTGGTTTCATGAGCACAGCAATGAGTTCAGTGTACTTTGGTGGCATCCCAAGTTGCCAAGTCCGAATCCCATCCAAGTCTGAAGAATAGGAGTAAGAACATGCTTCTGACAAACCTGCAGAAATTATGTGATGCAGTCATCAAAGGAATAGTTCCAACATCTTAAGATATTTGCCAAAAACTAAGACTGCTTTGAGAGCAAAGGTAGCCAAAAAATAAATGGTGAAAACGTTGCAGCCAGGGTGCCAGAAAAAAAATCAGGTAAATACAGTGGAGTATTGTGATGTTTAAAAACCTGCAAAAACAGTAAAGCCTCACAGCAATCGCAAATAACTGTCCCACAAATTCTAAATTGGCCGTAGGTGTGCTTGGTTGTCTGTCTATATGTGTGGCCCTGCGACAGACTGGCGACCTGTCGAGGGTGTCCCCTGCCTTCGCCCTGAGTCGGCTGGGATAGACTCCAGCCCCCCCGCGACCCTAGTGAGGAATAAGTGGTGTATAGATAATGGATGGATGGATGTCTCTTTGGAATAAGATAATTTATCGTAGCAATATCAGTTTTCGTAGACTTACAAGAAAGAGCACCACAGTGTGCCCTGTATTGATTTATATTTTGAAATCATCAATATCGGCATTATTCTGTGGCCTTGTAGTGAACTGTGCTTACACTGACCTCTTCCAAGAAAAGCAATCAACACAGTTAATGTGCTGTAACTTCAATAAAACAGTTTTTGAGTGAGGAGAGTTATTGCTGTAAACCCTCCTGTCTATGTGAAATACATCTAGTTTCTCTGTAAACCGTCTGAAAACTGGGGTGTTTTGTACATTTTTTGGACGTCTGTCAAGTAGTTAATTGGACAGGGTATTCTACCGTGGTTCAGCATTGTGTGCAGTCAAGTGATTGTGCCTTAACTGTTTGAATAGGAACTCCCAAAGCCTGTGCAAACCTGAAATCACTAAAGGGACGTTAATGCATACAGACAGCTGTAGAGAAGTATTGAGATACTGTGCAGTCATAAAGGTACTAAATCATTTAGTAAAATACTCACTTAAGCAAAAGTCTTGCATCATATACCATGTTTAAGTAATATTATTTGTTAAGAATGTAGAATTATTGGACCTGAACACATGACTTATACTACAGAGGAATGATTTAATAGGTTTAATGTACAGTCTTGTCCTGAGGTAGGGTTGGATATGAGTCTGGAGAGACCGGTGGAGGTTGGTGATCGGCAGTGAAGCTTGGACTGAGTGGCGTCTGGCTGGATTTCTGAAGCATCGCAACAGAGAGCAGGATGGCTCGATTTGATGCTGGCGCAGGGAAGCAGAACATATTGTCATAGATTGGTGCTGGTGGAGTAGCGTGATGAGCGGACTAGTTGGGGTTGATCGAGGCGGTGATTTCCTGATGGTGTTTGAAAGAGAACAGTGTTTGAACCGGAGACCAAGAGATGACTGAATAGCTACTGAATATGAATACAGAGAAACGCTAAAAGGGGCTGAAGCAGAGTTGGCCAAATCATCAGTATGATAGAGAGTGGAGGGAAGAACCGAGCTTGATTCATTACTGGGTCTTGTTTGGTAGATGATCCTTGTGTGTGCAGGTGATTGGCCAGCAGGAGGGGAAAGTAGTTTCATGCCCAGACAGAAACAAGAAACATGAGGTGCGGAAAAAAACACAGAAACACAATGACCAGAGAGAAGTCAGGCTATAGTGATGACATTATTAGCAAAATGTCTTAGAACTATCAGCGGTAGAAGTATTCTCTTTGTAGATAAACAGTACATATGACTGTTACATCACATTACTAGACTGCTAATATGCTGCTGTAGCTGTTTGAGGTGGCCCTAGTGAATAATGGAAAAGTGCATGAAAAGAAACAGGAGTGAACAAAATTCTGCATAAAAAGATTTTTGTTTTGTCTTTTCTTTTTTTTTTTTTTTGTCTTTCTCTGATCCTCTCAATAAAAATCGGTTGAGTTTTGCCATCTGTGTTAATAGCAGTGGGCGGAAGGCAGTCAAAGAGCATCAGACCCCGGTGTTCCCCGTATTAGACCTTAACGTTGTTATAGGCAACAAGGGAACTTTAAGGACAGGAAAAAGGCTGTGGTTTTAAATGTGCCTCAATTCACTGTTCACAGTCTTTCTCTCACTTGAACTAAATGCTGTGAGTGGCTAAAAAAGACGCTTAATACAAAGTCAGTAGTATCTTGGAAAATGTGATATTTTGGTGAAAAGAAAACAATCAGTCTCAAGTGAAGTACAGCTGTTCTTCTTAAAAATGTATTTGTTTTTGTAAATCGGTTGATATGAACATCATTTGTTGGAAACAGGGACTTGATTCTATATGTTGCTATCAAACATAGCTGCAGGGTAAGATTATTTATTGTTTATGAATCCATAACCATACCACTACCTTGTGTCTCTCTTAATTCGAAGAGAAATAAATGACAGTGACATTGCACGCTGGTTTAGAAGTTACTGATACAACGTAAACAAAGCAATGCTTATTTAAACTCAGAGGCTTTTAAGCGAGCTGTACATTTGACGATAAGTGTGATTCTCAGTCTTTGCTTTAGAGGCAGGCAGGGCTGCTGCAGTGTGGGACTGTGTGTCTTACTGGGATATAAGGATGAAAAAAGAGAGACGAGGGATGACTTAAGGAGGATTATTATGGCTATTTTTCCTACTTCCAGGCTTCTTTCTGTGCTGCACTTGCTAATCTTTAACTTTACCAGCGATATTCAGTCCTCATTTACGGCAGGAGAGAAACAATATTTATCTCTGTCCTTGTTCATTTTCTTTTAGGTTTTAGGTGCAGAGGGAGAAACTTAGAGGTGCAGACAGAGAGAGATGGGGTTTCAGAGGTTGCATTGCACAACGAAAGGAATTCAAAGAACACAAAAGAAGCTGAAGGGGCAAAAAGCAGGAGGATGGGGCCACTAACCATAACTGATGACTTGAATCCTCAGCTCCCATGTCCACCTCACTATACTGCTATGCATGCACAGTAAATAGCAGGCTGTCACACTGAGTAATCACTTGGGGGTACCTCTTCAGAAATGTGAAATTATTTCACAGACCACAGTAAATGTAGAGCTTCCAAGCATTCAAGGTATTTGAGATGAACCACGCCTTTGCCTGGAAACCAGACGAGAGCAGGGGCAGCAGCAGGGGACAAAAAGCTGCAGTCAAGTCAAACCATTCTCGGCAGCCTTGAGTCAACACAGCTAGTCAAAAAAACGCTGACATCATGTTTGACATGATTTCAATTACCAGACCTACTTTTGAGTTTGTGTGCTGTGTTCGGGTTCAAGCCACTAGTTAAAATGCTGGAAAGGTGATCTTTGATCTTTGGTCATTATTCTACTACACCGATCAGCCACAACATTATGACCACTGACCGGTGAAGTGAATAACATTGATCATATTGCTACTATGTGCTGTTCTGCTGGAAAACCTTGGATTTTGACATCTGTGTTGATGAGACTAAGACACCCAAATAAACATTGTCCCACAACAAGCACACTCCCTCATGCAAATGGAAATCCCAAATGTCACTGGCCTACCCCTGCAGGAAAATGCACCCCACCACATGGAAAAAACATTAAACAATCAGGAACATGTTGAGGAACATGACAATGGCCCAACATATTTATTTGACCTCCAAACTTTCTACACCCCACTGTGATCAAGCATCAACAGGATGCAGTGGAACAAGTTTGATTGACAGAGGCCCCACTGCACAATCCAGAGACCCAAAGGATCCACTGCCAACGTCCCGATGCCAGACCCCAGAGGACACCCTGAGAGGTCCTCTTGTCCATGCCCAATGGTTCAGAGCATTTTTTCATAATGTAATGCCTGATTGGTGTGTATTGTTGTGTAATCAGCATCATAGCTGATTGCTGCTGTATATAAATTGTCTGGGCAGAGCTGTCCCTCTCAAACTACGCGAATGAACTGAAAGAATTAATAAACAGTAAAATACAGAAAAGCAAAACAGAACACAATAGCTTTCACTAGCTGATATTTCAAATGTTTAGACTGTCGGCTCTTTAAATCTTCATATCCCACTTAGCAGAAGGTACTGTGCTGTTGAACACTGTCAGAATTAAATCAGTTAAATCTTTTATAATAGATTAGATCTATGATACATAGTTTGCATGTATCATAGATCTATGATCCGTAACATGGATGTATTCAGCCTGCTTCACTAAAAAGCATCACTGTCAACCGCATACGTATTCTGTTAACGGACTGAATCTTCAAAGTCAAAGAAGGTCTAGATGTAGAATAAAATGCCATATTGTTGAGCTAACATTTAAGTCGATAAGCTGTTGGATCATGTGAGAGTCAAGCATTTCCTGAGCAACTGGAGCTAGATTGGATCAGCCAGAGAGACGCTTTACCTGTCTCGTGAGGTTTATTGTTGCTGATGTTTGCATGACTTCAGAACAAGTTCCACGTTCGATTCTGGGAAGGCCTGGCTCACCTTAACTTAGAAAAAGCAATCAGATCATAAAAACACACACAAGAAAAAAGAAAGAAAATGATATTGTGGACAGAACTTTTGTAGACACAGCTTGCTCGAAGTATTTCAGTATCATTTAATACTGGTATCTGACATGGTTATCCCGCTGATATTCTAATAGTAAGATTGCTGGTAAAATTGTTGTCGGCTTGAAGAGAAATGGCAACAGAGTGGGGATTAAGTAAGAATGTTAGAGGCAGAGCTCAGGCATTTCTGTAATGACCATGAACCAGGGAACTGATTTGGTCACATGGGGGCTGTCAATTCAGACAGAATACAAAAATATGTAGCTGCACTGTCTCTGTTAGTCTTAATGGAAGACACAGCTGGCCCACTTGGCTGCATAAAACATTCCTGTTCCTCTTCGTCCTTGTCAGTGGTGAATTTAGCCACCACTTGCTGTCAGGTACACAAGCTGCATTGTTTAAGTGGCCTCCATCTGATGATGTCTGATGGTGTCAGTAGGTTCTTTTGCACATGTCTGCACCCAACTATAATGAGGAGAGGAAGATGCATTGTTTTTAGTACAACACTGATATCCTGCTTGCTTCGCTAAAGATGAGATTTATGCTGATGTGTGTGGAATTGTTTCTCTGTTTAGTGTTCAAATTGAGTATATGAATGGCAACGTTCTGTAAGGCAAAGTCAGCCTCATACTGTGCTGAAGTTCGACATGAAGACAACATAAACAAGCAACTCTTAACTTTGCACGTATAATGACAATATATAGACTCGGATGCACACGACTTTTTGTGGTATTACAAATGCATCTACATCACTATTCTGCCATGTCAGAATAGTGAAAAGTGGAACCTTGGCTAGCCATACTTGCCAAACATCAAATTCTACTGATGTTAGAGGCCTAAAAATCAGTGAATTATGAATATATCCTATTCTGTTCTCTTTCTATAATACTATCCATGTTTAAAATTGTGTGTTTTCTTCCATTTCAAGCGCCAATAAATAAAATTGTAGATTCTGCTTTAGCCATTCAACCTTTTTAATCTGCTGGAAACAATGTTGTCTGTCTCTTCACTAAGTTTCATGACTGTGGGAGTTAGACCTCCTGAGATATTAAATCCCCAAATTGGCTTGCCAGGTGAGACGCTTCATGTAAAGGCAAAATCAAAAAATTTACAGGTATGACAACTTCAGACCTCAGCTAAAAATATTTTGTAGAACTTGGTTGAGGGCAAATAAACTCTGAACAAAGCTTGAGCAGTGGAGCAACGCTGCTATCTGAAATGACATGGACTGACCCAGGAATCACTCAGGAGACAACACAGAGAAGGAGCAGGCAAGAGGCACAAACCAGGGACAGGCAAAATACAGATAAAACTAACTTTTCCAGACAAGGCTCAGCAAAAAAAAAAAAAAGAAGAGGGCATAAAGTTAGACATGAGGAACAAGAATACCCTAGAAATGCAAACTTGAACCAAAAATGACTGGAAAGTTTGGCTTCAAGCAGTCAATCTGTCACTAGAAGCGTGAAACGCTATATAAACCAAGGACCAGTCAACAAATGAGATATAGGTAACACAAAAATGACAACAATAACACCATGCTGCTTTCTGCTGCTATTATGTTTCTCAAGTAACAACTAATATTAGCTTACTACACCGTTTCACAAGCCCTAAAAAGAAACATTACCTTGTTATTACAATTATTCAATCAGTTAATGAGTCATAGCAGTATCTAATTCAGTGTTTTCTATTTTTGATACTCAGACTATCCACTTTTTACATCGATGCACCTTTGGATGTCTTCATTCTAATTATATAATATGTGTATAATACTTTAATTATACTTGTAGTGCAACACATTAGTTGCTAGCCCTTGTTGGAAACCAATTTACCTTTATTCTTCAAATACATTTAAAGTGAGGTCTCATGAAATACATTAATCATTTCTCAATATAAGGAGCATATGAAAATGGCTTCCCGCCTTTGTCGTATGTTCAGGTTCTCACATATAATGAAAACAATATTGCAAAGCTTCATAGTGAAATCTTCACTTCAAGTGAAGAGGTGGAAATATGCTGCAATTTTAGTGGATTTAATAAATCATACAGGAGTGGCAAAGATGTATTAAAAGCATAACTAGGCTTCGAATGTAGGATTTTGTTGCTACACCACTGTGTTTATATACTGACCTGTACATAGGTGTTTCTGTAGGTTGTGACCATAGTGTAAAGTTTATACTGATAAAAGCAACAGGAAGATTAATCAGATTCAAAGGTTTGGAGTGAGACATGGGTGAGAGGATGTAGGAGTTGAGAGAGGAGCAGTGATAGAAGTAAAACAGCAGTTCTCTGGTGAAAAGGAGTTTCATACAGTGTGGAAATGATGAATTGGCTCCTGGTGGGAAAATTCCATATCATGGAGACTACGAACAGGGGGACTAATGGAAAAGATAAGAGAGGAAGAAGAGATTATGAGCCTATATGAACTTCAGAAGTGTGGCAAGTTGTAAAGATGAACAGGGTCCTTAAAATTAGCAATTAAATTTAGATGTTATCTTGAATATATACTTTAAATTCAGAAATTGCTTTTGGTCACCATATCGACTGTCTGTAATCCCTCAACATAGTTTATGGTCAGAATAATTACTTAAAGACTGGCACATTTTAGATTAATCAATGATCCTAATAAGAAGAGAAGTTACTTCTTCTTCACTGCATAAATTTCATGAAGTGGTCAAACAACTTCATTTACATTACAAGCACTGATAACAAAGTGACCACGTTAATGTCTTTTACACTGACGTCAAGCAGAACACAAACATGAAAAGAACTGAAAGAGTCAAACTGATCTTGTCTCAGCTGCTGATAGCACAGATCACGACTTTCACCACATGGTCTGTTTCATTCACGACACCAGGACGTTCTGACAGAGTTGAGCCCCTACGATAGGATGATGGTGATGACAGTATTTTCTGCAGGAATGAGGACTTCACAAATGGGACTGTGCAAGGCTTGCTGTACAAACTGTCAACAGCAGTTTTATGGGATTGTGAGACATTAAGCCTGTTCACAAGTACAGACAGCAACCAAGCAGCCCGGTCATGAGCAGAAACTCTGGAAAGGCAAGCTGGCAATCAGAGAGCAAAGATTGTGTTTGGAGTCTGGAAGCTGAGAAAATCGCAATGCAAGACTTGTTAGGCCACAGACAAATGCAGATGTTTAGCATTAGCAGACTGTCAGAAAGTTGATAAATTGGCAGTCAAGAACAAAATTAATTGACCAAAAGTGAGAAAGAAAGTTAGGTTACATAGGGGAAAGAGATTTTATCAAAGGGGCAGAGGGACAGAATTAATATACTGAGAGACACAAAGCTTTCTGTTTCACTAATAGGAGACAAACTATTTGACAAGAGCCAAGCTATTGTACAAAAGTGCTGGAGGTGACCTACATAGGGGACAGAGACTGAAGGTGAGCCAGGGGATGGTGGGAGTATCAGAAAGAGACATCAGAGCACACAGACAAACATTAACTAATTGAGAAGCAGCACAGTGAGCACTACAGATTAAAGAGATCAGCAAGTTACAACACAGATAGAAAGAGTAACCCAGGAGCAGAGAGGACAGGTAATAAGAAAGAAGTGTGGCAAACCAACTGTGAAACAGTATAGTTGACTGCAGAGGCTTTAGTCTGAGTAATTGAACATATGCTGGAGTGTATGTGTTAAAAACGTGACAGTAACTCACAGAAAGAGGTTTTTTATAGCAGATATTGTGAAAACATACAGTTGCAAACAAAAGTTTACATGCACTTGTAAAGACCATGTATATCATGGCAGTCTCAAGTTTCCATGGACTCATGTAACTCAAAATTAAATATAAATGTATTAAAGGTCTTCTGGAAAAAATAACAAAAATCTGTTGGGTCAAAAATGTACATACATCAACTTGAATTATCAGTTCTAGTGAAGTAGAAAGCTGTGCTAATCAAATTTTCTTGGTGGCATGGCCTTCTAACTTCTTGTGAGTGATTGCAATTGACTACAGCTGGTGACTCTTCTGAGCCAATTTTAAAAGCGCCCATCTGATACACTTATTAGACTCAGCCAGAAACACTATAGCCTGAGGAGCTCAGCAAAGATTTGAAAAAGCAAATAATTGACTTGAACGAGGCAAGAAAGTCACGCGAAGCCGCTTAAAAGCAGCTACAAATCCCCAAATCATCAGTTCTAGTAAGTATGAAGTGCATGGCACAGTTGTGTCATTGCCATGATCACAGAGAAACACAAGCTATCACCTGCTGCTAAATAATTGGTCAGAATGGTTTAAGAATCAACCAAGAATCACCAAAAATCAGGTCTGAAATGAGTTGGAAGCTGCTGAAACACAGATGTCAGCATCCACAGTCAAGTGTGTTCTACATCGCCATGAGCTGGGACTCTGCCATGCAAGAAGGAAGCTCTTCCTCCAGAAATGACACCTTAAAGCTTGACTGAGGTCAGCTGCTGATCATATGGACAAATAAAAGGCCTGCTGGAGAAATGTTCTGTGGTCAGATGAAACAAAAATTGAGCTATTTGGCCACAACATCCAGTAATATGTTTGGAGGAGAGAAGATGAGGCCTTTAACCCCAAGAACACCAAACCTACCATCAAGTATGGTGGTGGCAGTATTATACTCTTGGTCTTCTGGTGCCAGCAGTGATAGTGCTTGTTTAGGAAAACCTAAAATCATCAGCCAGAAGGTTGGGTCTTGGATGCAATCAGGCGTTTCAACAAGACCCTGACCCCAAGCACACATCGAAAATGGTAAAGAATTGACAAAATTAGGCTAGAATTAAGGTGTAAGACTGGTGTCCCCCAAGGTCTGACTTAAACTCAATCAAGAACCGGTGGATTCTGCTGAAGAAACAAGTTTGTGTCAGAAAGACAACAAATGCAATTTAACTGTACCAGTTCTGTCAAGAGGTATAGTCAAATATACAACCAGAAGCTTGTTGACGGCTACTAAAAGTGCCAAGTTGGGGTGAAAATGGCAAAGGGGAGGTCTGACCAAATATTAACACTACTGTATGTGTATTTTGATCCAGCAGATATTGTCATTTTTCTGGAAGCCCTATGATAAATCTACCAAAGAACCAAAATGCATGATTGTTTTTTGTGACAAAGACTCGTGTTAATTTCATCACAGGAATTCAGGGTCATAGGAGTTATTGCAAACTCGAGAGTGCCATTATACACATGGTCTTTATAAGTGTAAGTACATTTTTGTTCAAGACTGTTATATGATTAAATTTGGTCAATACTGATTGTAAAAACTTCCTTTCACCTGTATTTAATGCATATTTTCAATTTATACATCTGAGTGGACAGAATGGAAATTAGAAAAACAAGAAAAACAACAAACAAAAGAATACATATGTTATCTCTGTATTCAGCTCAAGAGGACCAAAAGTAAGTATGTTTCCCAAATAAAAGGAGAACTTAGGGAACTTGATGAAACTAGAACAGGCAGGGGAGCAAAATGTGACTGAAGGGTCCAGAGGTCTTAACTATGAAGCAGAATTTGACGTTAGCGAGGTAATTTCAGTTTTAATCCTGGTTGTTCATGACTGCGACAATGGCAGGCCCCGGGAGAGAGCATAAGCAATATCCAACAAAGGATAAATCCGACAATGCAAAGTGTACAGATAATACTGTAGAAGGGTCATGAGGAGGGCAGGAGTTTTTAAAGCTGCAGCTTTTGCTCTACACGCTTTTATATATCTATATAATCTTTAAACGCAGACTGACAAAGCACTAAAGCCTTGTACTTCTTGGCTTTATAAGATTTGCAGTGAGCGTGCTTATCAGTTTGAATGATGTTTTTTATTTGTTCTTTACTTGCACACAAAACTGTTCGAAAGAAAACACTAAAACTGTCTCACAGTCAGTAAAAATATCACACTGAATGTGAAATTACTAAATTCATCCTCCACATTACCATGAGAATAGTTTTTATAGAATAATTTTGTACATTATTTGTCTTTTTAGTAGGGATTACATTTGTAATCTCTTCATATCATGTTGTGCTGTGTAATGATAATTTACCTGAATATTTTATGTGAACCATACATCCAAACAACTTTTACATTACCTCACGTTTAACTAGCTGCCAACATTTGGTGGTTTGGTGAATCAAAATTTTTTCTTCTTGTGAGAGTTTTTCTTTTTAGTTTGTTATTGCATTATTGTGCACTATACATCACTTGCTGTATTGTCTAATCGGACATGAATTACAATTTTTGCGTGCGTACCACGACTCGCTCTGGCACTGTGAGGATAATTTATGCCCGAATGACAGAATGCTGTCACTTTAATGGATTGATGAAGCCAGTCATGTTCCGTATACCATGTTTGAATAGGGATAAAAATGAATACGAGGCAGAGCAGGGTAGTAAAGAACAGGTGAAACCAATCAGGCCATCACAAGGGCAGGATAAGGTGAAACACTAAAAGTAGAACAAAACATAAACACAAAGGGAAAATGATTTTTCTAAATGGAACAAAAAAACAAAACTGCAAACAAAATCCAGGACCTTGAAACGATAAAATGTGACTCAGTGTAATGGAAACAGACTTATCAAACAAATTAATCGAGGTGTAAATGAAGCAAACATGTGCGGATCAACTGTTTCTCAAATTCCTGCCATCGGTCGAGACTGCTGGGAGAGTTCCCATAATGCACTGAGCCACTTTCCTCTCCTCTTTTTGTCTCCATCAGTATATGCCACCATTGGATGTAATTAACTTTGTGTCTACCCTCTCCTGTAGTTTGTGTTTTGTCCTCTCTGTCCTCTCACTCTGTACCTCTCTGCAGGTATTTCTGGCTCCGGAACTGCATGTTTCTGACCTGCTGTTACAGGACTCTCCAATCTTCTCAGTGTTTGCTGTTATATGGGTTGATGTTTGTCTCTCACTGCTCACCTTTCCTGTTTTCACTTTCCCCTCACCCAAACCAGTGGAAACAAACAGCAGGCCACCTTCAGTTTTTTCTCTCAATAATATAATAAAGTCTTGACCTTACTAGGACACCCTGGACAGGTCACCAATCTATCACAGGGCTACACATAGAGACAGACAACCAAGCACATTCTCATTTACACCTACAGGCGTGAATTCAGACAATTTAGAATCATTAATTAACCTCAGCATGTTTTTGGACTGTGGGAGGAATCCAGTGAGAACCCACGCTGCACAGGGAGAACATGCAAACTCCACCCAGAAAGATCCCAGGCCCAGGCCGGGGCATGAACCGGGGATCTTCTAGCTGTGAGTGTGCTAACAAATGAGCCATTTAATATTTCTAATTGATTGGCCTTACTTTATAGAAATCTGTTTTCACTTTGACATGGCAGAGTCTTTTTATATATATATGAATTCTTGTCAAAAATACTACATTAGGGGAACCCGATAGCCTAGTGGTTATGTCGTGGGACCCACGTGTAGAGGCGTAGTTGCTGTGCCGAGTTCGAGTCCAACCTCGGCCATTTACCGCATGCCTTTCCCTGCTCTCTCCCGTTTCCGAATCTATCCACTGTCCTGTCCTCTCCAATAAAGGCAAATAGGCCAAAAATAAAAATAAAAAACACACACACACACACACACATTAGTTTGACCATGATTCAATGTTAAAAAGAAATAAAAAAGAGAAAAATTCCAAGTGGCATGAATACCCCTGAATAAGCACTGTAAATGAAACTGAATTCAACTGAAGTGATCTGCAGACTTTTCTTCTGTAATGGTTTAATACCATCAAACTAGAGAATTAGCAATCAGCAACTGTTTATCTTGGCTTACCCACCTTCTAATTTTACACAGAATTCATGGATGAAACCATTTTCCTCTTCTGATCTCTGGGAAACTTTATGAATATGTAATTATATCTGAATATCAACATGACTATTGTTCTCTTACTTCTCTCCTCGGTAAAACTTGCAACACCTTACTAAATAAACAGAACCAAACTAAGCCTGCTACAATTTTAGCAGCATGCACTGTTTTACTTTATTGGTATCCAGTTGTCTGTTATTTTCTCTTCTCAGCTAAATCTATACATTGACAGGTAAACATATTGACCTCCATGACAACATACAGCTCTATAAGCCAAAGCATCCCGCACACAAGCCGTATCCCTCTATGAGCTCAACACATGTTCATGTTCTTAATGTGGCACCTGTAGTTCCATTTTCATTGCAAGAGTTTCACTTTTGCTAAAGCTTGAAAACCTGTTGTACAGACAAAACCTTTAGTCATCTAAAGTAGAATAAAAACAACATTTCTGGAGAAGGAAATTGTGCTGCAAGCTAAAACAAACAAAAAATAGCTTAAATTCAAAACCATCATCTCTAAATTTCCCTCTGAGAATGATTGTGGTTAGTTATTCATGAACGGTGTCATACACAAGCATTGATTTTGGAATACACAAAATAATGATTTCTTCCTATCTATAGTAAATCAGTGTTTCAAAGTAGTAATTTGTGGTTAAGCCTAAATCAAACACGTATGATACTGTAATGAAATTCCAGCTGTCTGTCAGAGGAAAGTGAGTTTTTTCTGCTGGTATAATTAATTCGGTTGGTATGCAGAATTCATCTGAGCAAACTTTTTTGGCTATCGTACCTTCATCAGGGTGCCTTCAATGAGTCACCCTAATAAAGTGGGTACTTTGTGTAATTTTTCTTTGTCACTCACCTTCATTCGTACCACGCCTCACTCTCTGTCTCTGTCTCTCTTGTTCTACACAGTCTATTAGATTTAAAATATAACTGGGTAGGACTCAGAGAGGCGACACTCTGTTGAACTATTGCCTCTCTCACTTTCTTCAATTTAATTAAAAAAGATGTGAATTTAAAATTTAGATTATTTTTGTCTAGTTTGACTGACAGTGGGTGTGTGGCCTGATTCACCCAACCTGCTTGGGTATTCTGAGGGTATAAATATGGCATGTTTGTTTTGGCGACAAACCATTAATTTTCCCAGGGCTACCATGCCAATTATGATTTTCTTTCATCTTTTCACAACAGTATACCAAAAAGGAGATTGAAACTGAGAAACTGAGATGGTAGTATTCACTTAATCTTTTAATTATTTTCAGCCCAGAGCTTTATAAATTCCACCGAGCCAAACTGGAATGTGATGTCACAGAGATCTGACCTTGCAATGGTAACTAATTTTGAATGCATAACCCCTGAATGACTCAGTGACTACAGAGTCACAAATCAAAGGGAAGACTCAGGTCATATGAACAAGTGACACAAGACACGAGGTGCTGCCATGTGAGGGATGGGAAGGAGGAGCAATAAGTAGAGCAAGCAAGCAGTGGTGGACATGATGCAGTTTTCTCTGCCTTAGGGGCAAGACAGACCATGTACAAAAAAAATCACTCATGCAGCAGGAATGAAAAATGAAACACAGTCAATACAACATGTGAGAGGGTCAAATTAAATTAAATAAAGACAATAAGAGAAGATTAAAGGCAGCCAGCTGCAAAACTGTGACTGGTTTTCCTCCTGCTATACAGCCTGACCCGCAATCACAGTTCAAGATACAGACGGATGAAAAATTAAAGGAAAATCATAAACCACTGACCCCAACAGGGAGGGAATCCAGTGGCCTTGTCATATTGTGGGGAGCATTTTGATGGCATGGTAGGAGTCCCCTTAGAGGACACTGCAAGTCAATGCATAGTTGTTCTGATTGATCACCTTTATCCTATAATGAAACACTCATGAAACCAGATGGTGGTGGTCTCTTGCTGGCTGACAAAGCCTCCATCTTGAGGGCTCAATGAATGGTTTGATAAGTATAAAAAGGATATCAATCATATGCCATGGCCTTCATAGTCACCTGATCTCAACTCAATTGAGCGCCTATGGGAGATTTTTGACTGATGTGTCAGACCACCAGCACTATCAAAACACCAAACGAGGGAATATATATTGGCATAATGGTGCTCCATCCCTCGAGTACAGCTACGGAGTCTTGTAGGCCACTGAAGCAGTTCTCATGGCACATGGCAACCCAACACCTTACTTAGACACTTTATGTTGGTTCTTCTTTTGACTTCCCCATAGATACAGTGGAAAAGAATTTGTTCTAGACAAAAAGAAAAGAAAAGAAAACAATGTGAATCTCTTTGTGGCCTACGTTTAGCAACCTACCTTGTCTTACTCTTTTTCTTCCATTTTACCTTCTTGTATGTAGTTGCACTACTGTAGGAAATCATTCAGAAAGATTATTTAATGCCAGAGTACAATTAAACCTCTGGTTCCTTCAGGAACTGTATAGGTCACACCGCAGTATACTGTAGCAAAAACATTGCAGGGATGTAATTAGGATAGCTCGGTTGTTAGCACCGTAGCCTCACAGCTAGAAGATCCCCGGTTCGTGTCTCTGCCTTCCTGGGATCTTTCTGTGTGGAGTTTGCATGTTCTCCCTATGCAGCATGGGTTTTCACTGGGTTCTCTGGCTTCTTCCCACAAACATGCTGAGGTTAATTGGGGATTCTGTAGGTGTGAATATGAGTGTGCTTGGTTGTCTTTCTCTATATGCAGCCCTGCGACAGACCAGCGACCTGTCCAGGATGTCCCCTGTCACCCTGAGTCGGCTGGGATAGCCTGCAGCCCCCCTACAACCCTACAGTGGATTCAGCAGTGTATAGATAATGGATTGAAGGATATTATTTGAAAGTACCTAATTTGAATAAAACAAAGACAAGTCTCTAGATACAGAATGGAATCTATTGTGAGACAATACATTGAACAAACTCAGTATGGTGTTAAGGCTTGCATGGATATGCACATATAAAACACATTTTACTGGACTGTCTAACAGACTATCCTTTAATATAGTGTCCTGCCAAGCTAAACAGACATATAGAAATAGGAAAAGAGCCATACAGTAGGAGAACTCCTCTATGTTTGTGGTGGAGGTTCATGTATGTTCATGCATGTATGCACTTGCATGAATCAGTGAGTGTGGTTGTTTGATCACACCAGGGGCAAACTCACTCTAGCGCTTGTTTACTTCAGCCCAAGGTCACTGTCATTGCTTTGTCAAGTTGTTAAACTCAATTAGTCATTAATCACTTTGTTTCAGTTGGCTGAGCAGATAAGCTGCTTTTGTGGGATTTGACTCAATCTGACATTCAAATTCATCACCACCATGACTACAGCATGTGGCTCATGGAGTGAATCCCGCCTTGTTTAGAGTCGATGTGAAAACTCATCATTGCATGCACAGAAGAGTTGTTTAGCATCTGCTGGATGTTTTCCAATCAACCCTTTTTTATTGTTTGACTGTTCTGGCCTGGATCCTGTTTGCATGGTGCTAGCTGGACTAATACACATTGTAAGTCATGCTTTTAGCCATGCTAGTAAATTAGTATCACAAAATAATGTGTTTTTTTGTACACTGTATTTTTTTTAACATTTACTATTATTTTACAGATCTTCCCTGTTCTGTTAGATTCAGATAAAATCTAGTAAAATCACAAAAAACATTAATTTACGTGTTCTACAAAAATCTGTATTTTTACAGAGTAATTTGTTTTTGTACAACATTTAACCTGCAAAATTACACTTTTTTTACTGTATTGAAATTAGCTAAAAATATATATGATTATTTTATCGATAATTTATGTTATTTTCACATTTTTTACAGTTTGATTTTTTCAGACACTGTTGCTGCTAGATTACATAGTATGCCTCTATAAGTCAGTCTGTAGTCTTACAGTCGGTTTGTCTGTTCACCGCTTTGGTCCAGGCTGACATATCTCAACAACTGTTTGGCTTGGCTTGGTGACTGTTCTTTCCTTCACATTTGGCTCAAAGCCTCACTATATGTAAGTTCTGAAACTGCCCTGAAACTCTCGTCTGAAACACTCCTTCAGTTCTTTCGAATGAGAAATAATATCTGCAAGAAACTCAAATAAGTCAAGTTGCCTTTGTTTTCTCACTTAGGTCACTCTGACCTGACTGACTCAAAATATTCATAACCAGTTTGTTGACAGAAGCCATGCAGTTTTCCATACTAGTTGTTTCATTAGCTATTTGCCTTTGTGTCTTAGAGTTTTATAGCGTTCTTCTTCCCTGGAATTATCCATTAGTCGGTTACTTTGCTGAATCTGTTTGCTGGTTCTGTTTGCTGACTTGTATAACCTGCTATCACGGGCTTTTGGATTTACTTCTCAGATTGTTGCCAGTGCTTCTGGTTTTTGTGATAATTGTTACGAGTAAACTGCCTAAGCTTTGCTAAGTCTCAAGTCTGTAAGTCAAGACTCCTGCTGAGCTGTGACAGTTGCTGCTGTGCGTTTGATAAATCTAAGAGTGAATCCAAACTCCATTCAGCTATTCAGCAATTCAACTATAGTGCAGAATTCACAATGGGAAAAAAATTGAAGTTGTTTGCAATAAACTGGTAATGGCATTAATGGGTTAGAAATTGGGATATGATTCTTACAAAACCTCAGTGTGCTTAATCTTTTGTGTTCTTATTGAGCACACCCATTAAAGATTTACAGTGTTGAGGGAAAAAGTAAGTGAGCCATTAAATTTAATAACTGGTCAAACTTCCTTTGGCAGCAACAACCTCAAACAAATGTTTGAAGTGGCTGCAGATCAGACCTGCACAGAAGAGGAGATTTGGACCATTGTTTCTTTTTAGACTGCTTCAGCACAGGGTGTCTGACATGAATGTCTCTTTCCACAGTGTCTCTACTGACTTATAGTTTGGGCTCTGACACACTCCAAAAAGTATGTTTGTTTATTGTAAGACATTCTGTTGTAGATTTACTTCAGTCCTTACTGTATCTGCCAACTTCACCAGTCACCCTGACATTATCCTGTATGACAATACACGCTTGATAAAGCTGTGAGTTGATTCAACATGCTGTCCAGGTCCAGAGGGAGCAACACAGCCGCAAATCTTATTTCTTTGTCCACCATACTACACTGTTGGCATTCTGTTTTCATGTAGGTATAATGTGCCCTTTTTACACCATACATACTCACAAAGTCATGCACCTTCCTAGACAATTCAGAAGTCATTTCATCAGTCCACACAACATTTTCCCAGTAGTGTTGTTTGAGTGTCAAGGTGCTCCTTGGCAAATATCCGGTGTGCAGTGATCAGTTTTGTTCGAGAACTGCGGCTTCCTCCGCAGTTTCCTGCCATGGGCACCAGGCCTGTTCAGGGATTTTTGATGAGTCATGAACAGAGATGATTCATCAAATTCATTTAGCTGAGGTACCCTAAGGTTCTTTTTTACTTCATTTAGCACCTGCATTGTCATTTTGCAATCATCCCAGCTGGGCGCCCAGTTGTAGTCAGACTATCCACAGTAATTAATCATCTTCATCCATAGACAGGTCGTCTAACTGTGATCTGATGAATATCTAAACGCTTTCAGAATTTTATACAATGTTAGTCGGATCAGTCGTCTGAGAACAATTATATTTGCTGACCATATTGTAAGACACATTCATGCAAAACTCAAAAGGGATTACTTGCTTTGTCTTGCCACTGCATAATCATTTGAAATAAAACCAAACACAAGCTAAAGAATGACAGATATGGAGAGTAAACTGCATTTTGTAACAGTCTGAGCAACACACTTGTCATTCTGAAATACTCCTGCTGCCTTTTGAAGTTATTGTACTGTGTGCACATAATGTGTAAGTTTATAGAAGTGAAACAACTCAGTGGTGTTTGGGCACATTATGGGAGTAAGTACTATTATTCCTGCTATGAGAACACTAGTCTGCTATCCCCAAACCCTCTCATCCCCACTCTCAACCCAACCGGTCAAGGCAGATGGTTGCCTTCCCTGAGCCTGGTTCTGTCTGAGGTTTTATTTCACTTTATTATATTTTCTTCCTTCCCTGGAAAAGGTTGTTTTTTTATTCCTTCCCACCGTCGCTAACTGCTTGCTCATAGGGAATCCAAAGGCAGCTTTGTTGGGTTCTTTGTTCTTTGTTTAAAATATGTAAAGTGCTATGAGATGACATATGTTTTGAACTGGTGCTATAGAAATAGGATTGAATTGAATTGAATAGTCTGACTCACAAACTGTAGACTAGGGTATACTCTACGCCTGCCATGCATTTCACGTGGCATTTTCCTCTCCTCCCAAGGAACTTCAGGAAATAACAACAACCTCCGAGCCAGCAAAGTGGATGCTGAAACTGATGCACTTTAATAAAGATTTGGATCATGCAGTAAGGCAGGCATACTTGGTCCTTTTATAGCCTCTCTATGTTTGCAAATAACCCACTCTTCCACAAGTTCCCTCCAGGATGATTTTGATTTGTTTAAAGAAATACAAACAAGTCAGGGCGTTTTTTTTCCACTATAGCATCATGACAATGAGGTGCAGCCAGAACATTTTCAAGTGCTGTCACAGAGTTGTGAAGACAAAATGCTTATTATCATACATATGGGATTACAGAAAAAGGTATTCATAATGTATACTCTATATTATAAAATCATCCATGTTTGATGCTAATTTTAAAAAAAAGCTTTGATCTTCTAGAAAGTGTCTGTCCTCGTGATGTCCCATCCATCAGTGTGAGAACCATTTGAAGTCACATGGGATGTTCAATAACCACCTTCTGACAGCATCATAAGAAGCGCACCTGCGTGTGTCCTATTGAATTACTGCCAGAGTGGCTATGAAAGAAACAAGGATTATTGATTGGTTACAGTCCAATGTGTACTGACATGTGACTACACTCTTCTCTTTCTCTTCTCACAACAAAACAATTTTCGCTCCCTATATTCCTGGGAGTCATTCCTTTTTTCTCTGGGCTTTCAAGAAATACAACACAGAGTCCTGACCCACATACATAAGCTTTTACTAGCTCCAGGATAAGACAAAGGGAGACGGAGGGGGACCGATAGAGAGACAAAGACAGAGGCAGAGAATGAGGAATGTGATACGTCCAGGTATGAGATGACACACAGCACACGTGTTTTTTTTTTTTTTAAACAACTTTGAGGTTTCTATACTCAGTGATGTATGCACATGCAAATTATGTTTAACAGAATTCTAAAAACAAAACCAAAAAATAAGCACTACAGGGACATCTGTGACAAGCGTAATAGCGGTAAATATGATATAGAAGGTGCACTGACATGTGATCATTGAAATGTGCCCTCCCCCTTCATGCATATGTATGCACTCAAGTGAGGATCATCCAAGTCATGCATGATGATGATGACCTTGATGATAACGGAGAAGATGTCTGGGAATCAACAATCATGAAACAATTGCATACATATACATACATGTACAGCACAGCGTACATGGTCTCTCTTACTGGTACTACAAAGGTAATGGCTGTCTGTAATTTTCTTACTATTTGCAAATATGTTGTGGATGTAATACTGGAGAAAATTTTAAAGTGGTCCTAAAAATTCATACGATTCATATTCACATGATGTCACAGTCAAAACACATGACAGCATGATGAGATAGCCACTAGATTTTATCTCTGACCATGTCCTGATTTATGTTTTTTTAAATGCATGTAAGCCTGTAAATTCCTGTCAATGGCAGCTTTCATATTCAAGTTACTTTTTATATAAAGGAACCCATTTATGAGTGTAACTTGAAAGAACATAAGTAAACAGTGGACAAAGACTTGATTTAAGTGAATGGCAATAATGTGCCTGTTTCCTTTTCACGCTGAAGAGTCGCCTTAAGGAGAGTCTTATTTTTAAATACATGTGTTTCTGTGAGTGTCTCCATGTGTTATCATCTGTAATAGTAGTCTGCGTGTACTCACATGCATACGGTCAGTCAAAACTAACCAAGACCAATGGTGTGTTTAGGTGGTCACAATGGGCCACAAGATACAGCAGACATGTCCAGAGGGGAAAGAGAAGAGGGTGGTCTGTTAAAGCTGAATTCCTCTCCACTGTGCTAAAAGGCACACAGCATTGTCAGAAGCCCTATCAAGCGACAAAAGTAGCTCCACTGTGCTTTCAGTGAAAAAGCAAATTATGCCTGTTTAAATCAATACGTTTAAAAGAAAGAGGTGCATGCGTCCTCTCCGATGTGTTCAGTTGTGATTGACTATTTTTCAGCTTTAATTGTGGCACAGTGAACACAATGTGCTGGGGAAGAGCTGCACAGCCTGACTCTCAGTTTTTCAGATAGGTTTGTAAAGCTGTGTGTGCACTCTCAGAATTAGAAATAAATCAACAGATTGAACAAAATGGCTTGTAAAAGTTCAACCACACTGTAGTAATTCTGTATAGTATATAGTAGTACAGCATAAATAGAGAGTCCGTAATCTATTCATACATCAAAATGCCAACAAGTCATCTCATCAGTCCCTAAATGTGACCTTTATATCTTCCCATCAGATAAGTATCAGTTTAGCTGAGAAAAGAAGATAGAATTGAATGTAGTTGTTTCTGTGTATAAGTAGTCTCGTGCATATTTTTGTTTGAGATGCTGGAGGTAGTTGTTGGGCGGCTGTCTCTCTCTGTCCGCCAGGTGTGTTTCTGTAGCTGCTGTATCTGTTCACTGCTGATTCAGGCAAGCATCAAGGTATCATACCCACGACTGAGCAGATGGTTCAGTGAAATAGACAGAAGGGACACAAAGGCAGCGCAAACAGCCTGCAGAGAAAAGGATGCAGGAGCATTCCAAAAGTCTGTTATGTATGATAGTGCACAATTTTCAGGTGTGTGTTATTGCTATAAGAAAATCTATGAAAATATGAAGTTACTATGCATGTTTGTATCTGTTCAAATATAGCGTTTCATAGCAGTGTATATATAAGAACTACAAATGTGCTCAAGATCCAATGGGATTATGTGAATACTGATTGGCTGTTCTCTTGCCTCCTCCCCCATTTTTTTTCTATCTCCCTTTCATTTATTCCACTTATACAGCTCTGCAATGAGTGAAGGCTCTTTTCTATATCCAAATGAGTATACGAAGACATACAACATTTTCTTTATGTTGAACTGCATTCTCTGAGGTCACACATTCATCCATTTCCATTGGTTGCGAGCAAGTAATGAAGACTTGATGCGAGGTCTTTTGTTTTGGTGTTTTCTTTTTGAATAATGTTTTCTTCATGAAGAATGCTCCCAGTAGATCCTCCAGTGCATTGTGAAATTGCATTCACACAAACAAGGACGCAAGGGTACATGCACCAGTGTGCCTTTGCTGGTAGCAGCAAACTGTGCTTGCTGGTAAAGATTAACCGTGACGTTTTGCTTTCACTTGCACATCAATGCCAAACCCGTGCCCCAGTCTCAACCCCACCCTGCAGAACCCTCCACATCCAGATGTCCATGTTGTATCATGTTATGCCTTTGCCTCCTCGCTGTTATCTTTCTGTCTTCGTCTTTCCCTCCTCAGTCCTGGAGGCTGTAACCATATGTAGCCCAGAGGTTGAAATATGAGAATAGAAAGGGAAATGAAAGAGAAGGGCACTAATAATTTATGTAAAAACACTATTTGAGACAGTTAAACCATTCAAAATATCACCTGCATGTGGGAATTTCCAAGAGAGCATGCTGGGGGAAGAAAAAAAACATAAAAGCTGAGAAAGGTGTGTGTGTGTGTGTGTGAGAGAGAGAGAGAGAGGGAGAGGGAGGAGATGCAGTGTGGAGAATGCATGTGTGTAGAAGAAGAAGATTTAAGTAGAGGGGGAGAGCAGAGAGAAGGGACTGGGGAGAGAGTGGGAGCTGCAGACTGAGAGAGTCAAGAGAGAGAAAGGAGAGAAGGGGAGAGCAGAGACCAGCAGCAGCACAAGGCAGCAGCATGTCTGCCTCTATCTGTCGCCTCCTGGATCTCCCTGAGCACAGCTGCCGGGCTGCTGCCGACTTGTGAGTGGATCCTTTCTGCTGAGTGACTGTGTGTTTGAGGGAGCGCCTGAGTGTGTATCGCGCACACACACACATGCACACGCACTAGAGTTTCCCAGTGGCTGCGCATAAGCCTGTGTTCAACTGTTCCGGTTATAGAAACTGCCACACATGAGTGAAGGTTTGACCAGCTTCGCTCTGGACTTGACTCAACACCCATGATCCCCAGCCAACTCTGGCATACCCTCTCATTAAGGTAAGCAGAGAAAGTGTCTCACCAACTGTATTTGGTGTTTCCTGTGGGATTCAAACAGATTTTTGTCTTTTTCTGTTATGTATGTCTTCTGAGTTTTATATAGAAGCATACTTAAAACAAGCTTGAAGCTGAATGGAGCACAGTAGATCACATTGCAGTTGGCTCTAGTTTCACTGTTTATTTGATCTGGTCTGACCTGCTTTGTATGTATAAACATCTTGAAAGACTTATATGTAATGATGACCCCTATGTTATCTTTTGCCAGCTCTTATGCCCAAATGCTGACATTATTACATATTCTGTCTGTGCCTCAAGGTGCCACAGCAGTCAGAGGCTGTCGGGTGATTGTTTTTGTGTGGCTTTGACAGTCTGTGGTGATGAGTGTTTATTACTCTGCAAGTCTCTGCATCTACCAAATGCAAGTGCATCAAAGGTTAACCAAGTCCATGCTATGGTGAATTCTGTACAGTTTATTGAGTTGGATCTGTCATGTGGATTGCGTTGGCGGTGACATAACATTCTCCTCGTGTCAGTATACACTGAGGGAAATGTACTGTATAGGGAGTGTATGTTTAATACAGATTATGAATGTCATAAAAAAAAGTGGGATCAATGATTCACTATAAAGGTGGTTTGATAAAACAATATAAAACTTTGAAATGTTAATTCAGAGTAGCTCTCTCCCCCCACATGTAAGTTGCTTTTTCCCACCACTCCTTCACTGAGAAGATGGGAGAAGTTCCTGTGGATGTGCTTCTCATAAAACACTAATAGGGATCATCAGTGTCTCCCTCAGCAGCTTTCCTAAATATTCATGTCTTCTTCAGTAATATGCTTCTGACTATCAGAAGTCCTCTGCAGCGTCTCCTTTCTTCATGTTCAGACTCATTATACTTTGTGTCCTCCGACTGGATTTGCTTTTACATGTTCCTGTGGATTTGCATTGCCACTTGAACATGGACACTTCGAGATTGGGGCTTCTCCACGAGCACTGATGTGACAAGGATAATCTTTTTTCTTTGGAAATACACTCTAATTGATCAGCCAACTGACACGCTTCCTGAACTAAATGGTTAATTTGATTTATCTAATTGATTTTGCAGTTTTCAATGCTGCTTTCTTAAACTGTTGTATAACATAAAAGCACGCGCAAATCTCTGAATCAAACATGATTGCCTTCAAGCCTTTTTCTCCTCTCTAATTTAATCACAGCAGGAATAAATCTTTATCTAAAGTACTCAGTGATTAAGTTTTTATCAAAACAATAATTTCATAGTGGGTAAAGAAACCACTTGTGTGATTGTAATTCTGATGGTCAACATGAATGGCAGGACCAGCCTTATATTTGCATTACAAAGGGCTGTGTGATTATTTATGGTGGATATGTGACTTGTTCCATCGTTTACTCCATATTCTACAGCAGCCCTAATAGTTAGACAACCCACATCCAACATCCAAAATGAGACACCAAGCACTGTCAAGCCCCGCTGCCAAGAGAAAGTCTTTAATGCCCACTGTCTCTGCCAAATTTATTTTTGATTCACATGATGCTCAGGTCCACAAAAGCATCCTGCGAGACAATATCAGTGGGAGCAAAAGATGCACTGAGCAGCAACAAATCAAAGGACAAAGTTGTGTAATAGGAAGTATTGGTCTATTGTACTGCCAGTGCTGTGTGTGTGTGTGTGTGTGTGTGTGTGTGTGTGTGTGTGTGTCCCTGCTAAACAAAAATATAACAGATTTCTTAATTACTTCCTAGATTTCTACCCCAGGACGCTGCATCACTGGCCTAAACACATATACAAGCACAAGGCAGTTCCGGGGCAGAAATTTAATTGCCAACATTGAAATTTCACTAAAGAAAGATACCCAAAAACCCTGCTGGTTCTGACTAAATCACTGAATGTGTTTGAGTTTTAGACAGTTCTGATAGATGTATAAAGTAGAGCAAGAACTAGTAGTCAGTTAATGATGGAAAATGCCTGCAAATGTTTTGCTAAAATTGTGAGAATATTAAGTCATTTTACAAGCAGATGTGTTGAATATCTTCTGATTCATAATGCTCAAATGTGAGAATTTAAATGGCTTACTCTGATGTCAGATTTAACCAGAGTATATTTCAGGTGCACACAAACTGATCAATTAGGGCAAAATAGCATATTCAAAGGCGTCACCTGGGAAACCAAAGGCATCACTTGGGAAACTGACCAAATGATGAACTGAATAACTGTGAAAATAATTATTAGAATTACTGACAGTAAAGTAATTATTAGCTGAGGCTGTGACGTGCAGATATGAAGACATCCCTTGGGTGAACTGTGATTTTCCATTTCTTTTAATTTTCTTCTTTTCCCAATTAGTTAGGTCAGAGGTTGCAGCACCACATATTATGAAAGTAACCATGTGTGTGCTTGGTGCCTGTGTATGACTGCGAGTCTACTTTTTGAATTTATATATTTATATAACCCATGACGTAACCCAGCTAGTCCCACTCTGACAATACGGAGGCGTCGTTGTATGCAACAGAACCACATCGGTGTGGGAGGGGAGGTGTTTTGCAATGACTTACCAGTAGGGGTGAAAGCTGAGTCCACGATTAATCAGGTTTATGGAGCAGATGAAGGAGAACCGCCATGTAGCTTTGAATTAGAAAGGAGATATTCTGTAGACAACTGTCCACCACATGTGATCTTGCTCCATGGCAGCTATATCATGTTCCTGCCATGATGTTCCAGATGATACCTCTGTTTTCTGTCTTGGCAAATGTGTTTTTGTCATATTTAACTTGAAGATAGTCAGTAATGTCTTGTGGGGACGCATAAATGTAATTTCCAATGTTAGCGATGAAATATTCTAATGCGCAAGTACAATGGTAGATCATTGGTGCTGTCGCAGGCATTCACGAGCACACACCAACGCACACACAAACACGCACTCAGAATGCCTCGTTATCCTCATCTTTGTACACAGACGTGAGTGGAAGGGGTCAGTGACATAGTGTAGGAGTGCATAATGAATGAACATTCATTATGGTTCCAGTGTGGTTACATAGTCACGCATGCACTAGTCATGTCCGACTTCACAGAGAGGCCGTCCATCCATCGACTTATGAAACTAACCATCCAACCAGAGAGTAGATCTGGGTCAATTTACTCCGTTTCATTCACTTTAACAGACAAGTCAATCATCTGTGTTCCATTTTATTCACGCTTTTTACGTTACAAAATGCCAAGGAGGCAGGCTGAAATTAAAAGGAATATAATCGTCATCCACCCTGTAGCTAGAATATTTACATTGATAACATGATCCTACTGTATATATAAGCAGTACAATCCAAACCCATATACTGTAGGATCATGTTATGAACCAGCCAGCTACCATGTATAGAGGTTGACTGGAGCACCATGTATAGACAGCATCAAATTTGCAAAATAAATCAAAGTGCAACAGTAACAAATCTTGCACTGCAGGTCTGTGGGGTGAAGTTTTTGGAGTGATAGTGGAACAAACACTCACTTTTATAACAATCCTACAACAAATCTTACATTCATGAGGTGGGAAAGAAAAAAATGCTTATACAACTGTCGCCAGAAAACACAAAAAAACCCCACAAACAACATAAATAACACATCAACGAAACCATCTGACTTTCGAAGAACATATTCGCTAAATAATGAGATTTAGCTTAAGGGATTGAGAGCCAGAGCAAGTGTGAACCACATACTTTAGCAGATAGAGTTTTTGTTTTGTTTTATAGTTTGAATTTGATCTCAGATCTTGTAGAGCACAAGATCGTTAAATATGACAAGTGCATTTCCTCACAATTAAACAAAGAAGACATGATGGTTTCCTTCTTTGAAAGGAACTTTTATCTTTGAAACGAAGGTCGTTACCTAAATATTCTGGTCATAAAACAGCAGGAGTCAGACATGCCTCAGGGATGATGTGGCATGGAACGTGGAGGAGCACAATGCACGCTTTGTAGCTGAAGAATAATGTGTTTGCTTTCATTTTACATTGTTTCTCTAAACATATAAAGTCACGGTATTGCTTGTTCCCTGCACAGTGCCATGTCCTTTGTCAGGGTCGTGCATGAGATATTTGCGCCTCCTATCCTCCAGTATCTACCTTTGAGAGTTTTTGCTCACCATTGTGGTTACAGTGAACATACACCAATATTTCTTTGTTGTTTCTGTAAATAACATGTACTCCTCGTATTCTTTTTCATGCAACGTCATGAATTCATGTCTGGATATAATCTTATCTGACCTATAGGTTTAAAAATGAGGTTCTTGAAAAAAATATGGCTATTGATTTTCTCTTTCTTGACAATCTAAGCATAGACAACGGCAATCTGACAGATACCTTGCGTAAATATTTGTAAATAAATTCAAATTTATATTATAAGAGAAAAAATAAAATCTACGTCTGAGTCAACCCACGATGGTTCGATAACAATTTATTGAATCAAGACATTCTGCTGCGCTGAGGAGTTGTGGGGCTTTCACAACCGATTTTGTCACTGCTGTGTGACATTCATTAACCCTGTCCTGACTCATTTCGTTTTCACTTTTTGCTGCAAGGGGAAGCAGTGTTTACTTCTCACTGTGGGGGGTTGCTGTGCTGCAGCAGAAGGAGAAAAACAACAAACAACACAGTGGAATTATATCAATACCCCTTTAACATGCGGCGAATATCAATTAAATAAAATACTGATGTTTTGCATGCATTCTACGCCTAACACTTGCTTGAGGGGAAACTTAATGTTGCACTGCTGCAGTTCGGTGAGCCGAGAACTTGTCCTGCCCAATTTATCAAAAATGCTACTTACTTACTTAACATGTTGAATGGTGGATAAGTATTTTAAGAAGGGACTTGTTGAGGTAAAATGGACAATTACATGCAAGTGGTGTAAAAACAATGGGAAGCGAGTTAATGTAGTTTAGTTTGCTGATTTAGAATGCTTACAAATATTCGGAGCACCAGACAAACTCTTGAATGTTTTTTTAAAGCCCTCGGTGGGAATTTAAAACTTCTTCTCTGAGTCACAACTGAGTCAAATCCTAACAGACAGACGTGACACGCATACTTTTGTGATCAGCATACCCTGCACTTTCAGAGGATATCATTATCGCTGACGTCCAGTATGAATAAACTTCCATAAATTTGCTTTAAAATCTCAGGAAATGATTGGATTGATAGGATGTGGCGTCTTGAGAGGTAGGGGGCTGATTCTGACAACCGCCTAATTAGAGGTTTCTGGTAATTTCTCTCGAGACATTTTCATGTATGATAAGACGCTGACAGATCCAGCCTGGAGCAATAAGCCAAACAGAGGAGCATCTAGTCTGGGGCATTCTCAACATGATCTCTTTTACCCTGCTGTGCAGCAGCAAAATCAGATTTTACTTTAGCCAGTGAGTGTAACAAACCTGTTTAGAAATTACTCTAGCAGTGGATTTAGCCCCATGTGCAGCTCATATTCACTTATCCATGTAAAAGTTACAGGTTAAAAGATGCTCTCACAGCAGGCCAAAGAAGAAACTTTGATTTTTATTACCGGTCCTCCAAGAAACCCCATGATTGATGATGAAGTTTTCCATTCATCTGGCAGACAGCTGTCATCTCATTGTTGACAACTGTGGCCATTGTCACTGTCCACATTAAATGGTCAATGGGAAAAGACAAAAGGGAACATTACAATAATTTTACAGGTCACCTTGTTTCTCAACTGCAACTTTGGGAATGAACTAGCATACATCTTCTTCCCTGTGTTACCATTAATTTCATGGTATATGTGCACACAGTGGTAATTTGCATGTTTCCTCAATTCCCCACTTGTCAAATGGGGATTGTGAGTGTGCCACAGGCAAAGGTCTCACTAAGGATAAGGGGTACTAGGAGTTATTCTGATTATAGCGATTGTAATTAACCATAATCACCCACTGCTTTCTAAACCCAATTAGAGTGTGTGACTCTCAGCCTAAAGCTCACAACTGGACCCAGCTTTTTCCTAATTCCTCAGGCTTCACTGAGTCAAGTTACATTTAATTTTTGTCTTTGCTCCATGGCTGGCAAATGATTTTGTTGACATGAAATGATACCTTCTTCCCCACTTTTCCACTGGATGTTAATCACTGACTTTTCTTTACGAAATTGGAGGAAATACATTTCTCTTTCAGGGGCTCCATAAAACATTCTAATGATGGAGTTTAGTTTTTATAGTGCCATTATTTTGGTTTGCAACTTTATTTAAATATCAAACAATTGCTGTTATGTGTGGTTATTTAAAATCTTCACAACTTGCTTTCACTGTGTCCATTTAGCAATTTATGACACTGTCATAGTTATTTATAAGCTAAACATAAGCAAATCAACTGTAGAAGTCTGATCAAGGGATCATAATTGACGTTTTAAGGCAGGAAATGCATGTTTTCAGTTGACTATTGTGTTTTTAATTAGACAGAATGTTTAAAAACAGAATCAGGATCTTTGCCAGCACAGATTGCACCCAAACAAAACTTAAAACTGTTAAAGCAGCTCTTCAAGTGTTTGTGGCAAGTTCATGTCATCTGGTCTCCTCCTACCAAAGAGACACAAACAGCCAGTTTAAAAATAAAAGTGTGATTGCAAGAGTAAGCCGCGGCTGAGCAGCTGCTTTTTCCATGACTCTGTCAGAGTGTTATGCGTGTGTGTTTATACTGTGCTGCATGTGTTGCAGTAGACAACATGATTTTGTGCCACAGACTGGTTGTTTTGTTATTACTTCAAGTGATGTGACATGTTCTGCCTAATTTCGCAGTACTGTGTGTACCTCATTATTTAGTCTGCCTGCAAAATCATGTTTTGAAAAATGCACAGCTTGTCGATATTTAACTGTGAGTTTAACATATAACAACATGTTTAATGAGTCTATGTGAACCCATACTGTATAAGCACAATTGTGTAATACATTAGAAGCTCAACTACTGTTAAATGATATTACACAGAGATTGGATGATTTGCCTCAGAGCTGAATTGAGTCTTTGACTCTGGCAGGGACATCTACCATTTACACTTCCCTGAAGAAATTATGCTTTGGCTTTTGTACTGTGTGTGTGTGTGCGTGTGTGTGTGTGTGTGTGTGTGCGCGTGTGTGTGTGTATAAATACCCATGTGTGATTATCTGCAAGCATGGTCATTCCCCTAGGGAAGATATATCCTGAATGACGAGTAACCAAATGTCAGCTATCCTTATCCTCATGTACTTCATGCATTATATATGAGCCTGTCACTCCCAGCTTGTACTGTAAGAACAACATGGACACGATTTTACACACATTAACAAATGCATAAAAATGAGGCATGCATTTACACATACGATATTCCACTGCCAAGGCTGTGTCCACCAATTTATTAGGTTGTGTGCACAGTAAGCAAATGTCTACCCCTCTTCCTCTTTAAATAATGGCTTCTTTATCTCAGCACTGTTCAGGCTTAACAAACTACAACGAAACAACTACACTGTCATGTGTTATGTAGCTATGTACATGATTCTGTGTTACAACACTCTTATGTCAACCGCCCACAGCCTCATGAGCAGTTTGAATACAAATATGCAACCTGCCACCAATAGGGGTAACTTAAGTAGTACATGTAAAAAAAATACTGTGGAACTGCATGTAGGCTCTCGTTAGAGCACGCATTTTATATGTTCTCTTGTACTTTTCTACTCTAATCACTGAACTACAAGTCAATTTGCAATCATGAAAGATGACAAATTTCCTCCCAAGTTGCATCCATGGCAACAAACTCTCAGTCGCCGTCTGTTTTCTTTCATAATCCTCCCCCAGTTCATTCAAAATACAACATCAGGGGGCTACCTCTACTACCAACACACTTTCAAGAATGTACACAATCAGGAACAAGTTCATTTAAATAAACACCGCACACTACAAACTCCCACGTGTATTATACAAACGAGACTTCCGATCTCATTAACTTCAAAATGACTCATTTAATCATCTCTGTGGATTTCAGTTTGAAGTTAGCAGAAAAGGCCACATCCCTTGCTGTCTCTTCCCCTCATCTCTTACATGACTTTCTTTGTCTGTTGAAAGATTACATCACATCTCTGTGTTGCTCTCCCTCTGGCCCTAAACCTCTCATGTCTGTCTGACAGAGTCTAAACTACAGTACCACACTCCTTCTCTCAGCACCTATGATTATGCCATTGTAGCAGGTCTTGGGGGGATCTGAAGCCATAAAATGGATGCTCAGCACCATCAGACTGTAACAACATTTTGAACTGGTACAGAAGATTGTAGGGGAGGAAGAGAAAGATGGAGAAGCATTCCTACAAGATGTGCTATTTTTGATCAAACCATCAGGTTGGCAGCAGATTGACGTTGCAGCAGACACATCTCCCCCCCCAAAAAAAACCCACAACCACTTTGTGCTCCTTGGGCAAGCAGCATTTTCATCCAACATTGTGCTCCCATTAAAACAGGCTGCAGAAGAAATAATTCACACTAAAAAGCCAAAACACTGGGACCACTCCTAACTGATATGTTACTGGTACCTTGTGTGCCACAAAAAACATGCTGAACCAACAAGGCATGTTCTCTATGAGACTTCTAAAGGTGCCCTGAGGCATTTGACATCAACACCATGGCAGCAAACTCCTCTTGTTTCACTGTTGGAGCCACAGATTGGACTTATTCCTGCCAACCCCCCAAATCAATGTAGCTGGTTTGTAGAGTTTACCTCTTTGAGCCACTTACAATACATACTCACTATTGCTGACAAGAAGATTCCAACAAGCCATGCAGTTTTTGAGATGACCCAGTCATATTTACTTAACAATTTGGTTCTTGTGCATACAAAACACCGACTTCTAGAACTGATTGTTAACTTAACATTTATTGCATCCCAAACCTTGATGTGTGCAGTTCCTAAAATCCAGTCCTTAAATAAACCCCTAAAATCTCTGATCTCTGTGTATCAAAGTTACATATTTTGAAGTTTTTCAATTTAAATAATCTCTTTCTGCCTTAAAATGGCCGAGATGCTTCCTTGAGAATGTAGAAGGTTAAGTCCTCACCTACCTCTCCTCTCACCCATTCTTACTTGAACACCAGCTAATATGACTCTGGTCAAATACTGTGTAACTACTCTACACTATGCAATAGCGAGTTGTAATGCTGGAATAATTCAGCCGCCCATGTTTGAAACCAGAAACCAATTCTGAACATGATGATGTGATAATGAAGAGTTATGATGTGGAAAGCTCCAGTTTGCAAGCTGACAGGACTGGTTCCTTTGGTCAGTCTGAGGGTGTGTTTTTGGGAATGCTGTCTGCAGTTCCACACTTCGAATGTTCAATTATGGTACTGGCTGCTGATTTTACTCATATGTCTTCCAGCATATAAAAAACACCATAGAAACATATCAACAAGGCAAAAAAAAACAAACAAACAAACAAACAAACAAAAAATGTTCAATTTCACTGCACGAAAGATAATCAAGAGACAATCTGTAATGGGTTGTAATGTTTTGACTCATCAGTGTATAATGACAGTGTAATAGTTAAGAGCCTAAGGGCACACAGTGGGGGTAAGATGTGGAAGTGCTACCAAGTGCTGCAGTATGAACTCATACATCATCAATTATGTTTTATGGTGAATTCTTGACAGGTCAGATCTGAGGGCAGCAACAATGAAATATTATGCTCAGGAAACTGTGATAAAATGTCTTTACTGTAAGAGCTTGCAGGAACCCATAAATTCTTGAAGTCTATAGAAACAACTACTAACCTTTCTGCACAGAGAGGGGACATTCTTCTCTGATTAACAAAATCTGTCTTTGTTGTCCCAGATTTAAAAGAGGAAAGAAATAGAGTGCAAATGGATTGCTAGACTATGCTAAATAAACACAATGTAATACTGGGCAGAGTGGTTGTTTGTGCAGTCTCTCCACCTTTGACCACACTTGTGAATATTTGGGTAGATCTCTGCAGCTGGTTGGTTCACTTAGTACTGCTGAGCTGCTTGGAGAGCTGTTTGTTTACAAAATCTTAAAATATCAGAAAGCCTGGGCCTCTTTCATTTCCGTTCTTAAACATCACCCTCATCTCACTAATAAATGAAGGAGTGTGTGTGTATGTGTGTGTCTGTTCTTTGTGTTTCCCAACATCCGTTTATTAGATCTGCTTGACACTTGGCGGGTGTATTGCTGGGGTCCCAAGGAAGTGCTTTGCTGAGTCTGAAGTAGTTTGGATGAGCACTGGCCAAGAATTACAAAAAGGAACAAAATAATTAGGCAGTCGTTGGTGACTACATCAGAGCAAACTGGGCACAAATACATTACCGCCTGACATGAAGTTGTTTTGGTTGTTCTCTTTAGTAATTATAAACTGTCCCACAATCTCTTATATTGCCATTTCATTCCAAACAGGTGTGTTTTGAATGGGCGCTGCAATGGTGCTAAAAATATGTATCTATAGGTACAGTCAAGTGTGCAGTTGTTTAACTACATAATATGACTTTTTAGAGACAGAGTCAACTCAAGAAGATTCATACTTTGTATTTTGTTTGTCAGCTATTACAAATTGAAGGTAGTAAGATTAAACATTTTTTTAAGTCTTGCCACTTGTTGCACTTCTGGTCCATTTACCTCTACGTCAAAAAGTAACTGGCCAATGGGGACACAGTGCTGTAATACCTGTCCACAAGAGAGCACTGTGTCAGAATTTAATCAGAAAGATTTTGCAATAAAACTGTGAAAAGGTGACCACAGAACAGATATTCCCCATCAGTGAAAGAAAGGTGAGAATATTGTAATCAAGTGTAGCACTTATATATAATCTGATTCAACTTTCTGCCATTGAGCCAACGTATTTATTACTGTTTGATTTTAGGGAGATAATGTTCAATTGTTATAAAACAAATTTAATCCAACTGATACCACGATTCATGTGTACTTAGTAGTGCAGTATTTGTAAGCAAATTATTAAAGACATACAGATATTGTGTGCAATAACAGGGCATTCAAAAGAAAAAGAAAAGAATGCTTATGTAAATAATCTGTAGGATAACAACGTGGGCACTGCTGATAATAATAATAATAATAATAGTAATAATAACTGTAAGGAGTGAAGAAAGCTGCAGGGGGAGAAGCAAGGGGTCTCTGTTGATTAGATACAGATGATGAATGAAGCACTGACAAGGTGCAAAGGGGACTGATGCACACAATAAGCTGAACAGAGACAACAGACGCAGTGCCCCCCAGCAAATTGTTTGGTGAATGAAGTCCTGCAACGAGCCAACAGGCTGAGATAGTATAGATATATTGCAGAAAGTGTTGGTTACAAAACATAATTTCACAAGCAATAGATTTAAGTACAAAGACTTAATAGTGTAGTATTGTATTGAGGAGTGAGACTTGGGTAGGTGGAATAATTTGTTGTTTTCTCTGAATGGGCATACATCATGCTTCTTTACATCTGAAGGAAAAAAGCATTTCATACAAAAGACCTGAGTGGATATAGAAACACTGAAAGATTTTTCAGAATTCAGGCACCAATATGTTTTCCAGTGCTATTTGTTTATTTCCGTGTTTGCACGTCTGTTTGTTGGTAGCAAAAACTACCAGACCAAATTCCAAGAAACTTGGTGGAACAGTGGAACATGGACAAAGGAAGAATCCATTAAATTTTAGTGCAGATCTGAATAGGCATTGACCTTGACTGCAGTCTTCAAATACCTTTCTAATTTTTCATGTATAGTGTTTAGCCAGCTTTAATTTGGCTCTTAACCCTAACTCAGCTTTAATTTGGCTCTTAGATTAGTCTAAGAGACAGTTTCACAAAAATAACGATTGACTTATATTAATCCTAAAAAATTAATGACACAATTGGTTAGTGGCGCCGACAGAGTAAAGAGTAAAACATGGTCCTTAATATGAGGTTTTCTAGCAATGTTGCAGTGAACGGTGAAGGGAATAAAAGTGTTTTGAAGTCCACAGTATCCAACTGGAAAGCAGTGAGAGAATATACTATCTTAATTCTAATTTTCTAGTAATACATTTCTTCTGTATTTGAACTCTCTTTGTATGTAGAGCATTTTAATGCTGAAGGAAACCGCTGAGTGGAAAGGTGCAGTAGGTTAATCAGTCAAACCCAATGGATGCATGGATGACTTTAGTGATAGTAAAATTGATCTTTGTGAAACTGACACCCAGTTTTGCTGTATTTCAGGTTGAAAGAAAAATCTTTGGCCCCCTTTAGCCATGGACCAGATTATATAAGACTACTGGTCCCTGGGCATAGACACCTCACTATATCCCCCATTATTGGTGGATTAAACCTGAGGAAGTAAATGCTTCTATTAAATCTCTTGTGATAGCCACAAACTGAATGTTTGGTCTATTATATCAGTTTTTTCGACATTCACTCTTCCAGTTCACAGTCACACAGAGGCTAAGATCCACTGCTCTCTTTGGCTGGTAATTGCTTTCTACTTCTGAAATGTTCTCAAAAACATATTCAATTGCAACAAAAAAGTTGTTTATTACTAAAGCTCTTATACTGTCCAACCTCATTTTTATCGACTTGAATTCTGAATGCTTTTCAGTCGCTGGATATTCAAACTATGGTAAGTGGAATGTGAGGGAAGCTCGTGGTTGAAGACATTGGTTTTGTGATGGTAGATTAAAAAAACACCTTGAAACACTCTTAGTATTAAAGCACAGCTTCATTTAAAACAACACACTGATGGTGCACCATTGAATTCCAAACAAGGTGAACAAATCAGCCAAGTGTTTTTTTTGTCCAACATTGACATTAATGGCCATTCTAATACTTTAGCTTTGATCCTGCAGACTGGTCAATGGGCTGCATGAGACAGTTGCAGGAGAAACTGAAAGATTGCGTTAATTAAGACGGAAAAGTGATGTTTTTATCACAGAGTCACAAGCCTGAAGATCAGGCAGTAAAACTGTTTCACAATTTAAGCTCCCTTGAGTTAATGTTGGATTGTAATGTAATCTTTTTCACAATATTTTTACACTACCCAGACACAGATATCTGGTACATGTTACACTGTATCATCCATGTACTTGCAAGATATTGAAATGAGAGGCATCGCATGAGCTGTCTGAATGGGAGGTAATGTTCAGTTTGCTGCACTGTTTTGTCATATCCTTCCAAGAAATAATTATCCCATCTCTGCCTTTTAATCTGTTCCTTCTGTGTTTAACAATTATTGAGTTCATAGTGTCAGTTTCCTGCAAAAATTAGTCCAGGATCAAACCATCACCCTCATGCTCAGCCAGAAAATCCCATTTCCTTTGATGTGGAACTCTCAAGTGGATATCTCAAATGTAGCCTGGCTTGCAGAGTAGAGTAACTGACACCTTGCAGAGAAAAATCCTACAAATACAGAAAGCTACAAAATAGAAACCCTGCAGTGGCTGCAAGTTATGAGTGAAACTACTGTGAGACATTTTGTTACAGATGTCTGACCTTCACTCTGGTTGGATGTAAATTAAACTAGCGGGCAAGCTTTATGAGTGAGCAAACACTGGCATCTTGCCAACATTTTGAGGAACGTCTCCTGAAGGTTTTTAGCATGCACATGTTTTTCTGCTCACAATCCGTCACTGTATCTGATTCAACAGGCATTGCAAATAAATGATGTGTAGCCCCTTGCGAACATGAAAAAACAACAACAACAATCAGGAGCACAATGTAATCCTTTGTCTTTCATTTCTCCCACTGTATATATCTGATTAACCAACATTAGATGTGGATTCTTCAGCGTAAGCCTTCCCCGGGGTCACTGAATAACATCACAAATGATTGTTTCACTCTGCACCACATAAGAATCATGTGACTGTTCCATTTCATTTTATTTCAGAGTCACCCTCGCTGGAATTGTATGGATATAGCAATCATCTACCAGGCAGTGAAAATACCCACTCATCAAAGATCGCATTAATGCTGGCTGAACCTGTGAAACCCTGTGATTATATTCAGTCCAAAATTTTTATTGTTCACAGCCAGTGTATTTTTTTTTTTTATTTAATTTTTCCTTCAATATTTACATGTAACATGACAGCTACGGTAAGAATTAGGTGAAGATTTGAATTTTCCCAAACACATATTCATTTCAGTACCTCAGCTTGGGAGATCTGCCAGTAATGATTCGTGCAGCACTTTTTCTCAGACTTAAAAACTGTACACCACACTGTGTGGAGCTCATGCTGCCTTAGGTTAAAATTCATGTAAGGCAACAGCATTGTTGTGGCAGTAAAAACTGATTTGACAGCCAGCAATGACTTCATATAAATATATAACTGATAGCCAAAACACTAGACTTTACAATCATGTCACCACGGAGAATCAGTCACATCTGGAAAATAACCAGTCCACTTTATAAAGTCAATATATGCCACAATTCTGTCTCTTTTCCAAAACGCAGATAGACGATAAAGACAGCATATTTGGTTTTGTGATCACATGAAATTTGGGAAATACTGAACATGGGCTACGCCATCTGTGACCTACACAGTAAAATTGATTAGGATGAGCTCAGAGATGACACACAGATTTTTGTTTGTTTGTTTGTTTTTATCCTGGTGGCATGGCTCCAGGGAATGTCAGTCTGTTAGGCCTCCAATTTGGTACTAAATTATCTCATCAACTATTTGATAAATGGTCACAAAATGTTGAAGATGAGGTTTTGGATCTGAACTGGGTGGATTGCTGTGAAATCTGATAAGGACTTTTATCATTGCCAGAAACTGAATTGTTAGAATTTTGATCCCATATGGCACCATCATCAGGCCAATATGTCAGTCACTGTTAAATGAATTTGTTTATATCTGCAAAACTAATCACACTCCCATTAGTCAGAGCTTTATTTTGTGTATAACTAATTAGCTAACACTGGCATGCCAATATGAATCAGAATCGGAATCTTTAATTATACAAAAGTACAATGAAATTTGGTGCAATCCTTTTAATATGCTAATGTTTAATATGCTAAACTAACTTGCATCAACATGCTGCCCATGCTAGCATACTAATATGAGCATTTAGCTCAAATAAGAAGACAGCTTCACAGAGCTGCTGATGTGGTTTTAGAGCCCCACTTATTCTTCTTCTTCTTATTGTTTCTCAGAATGTGGGACTTCTGCTAAACCTTTAATTAGACACAAGTAAAATATTGCACCTGATAAAACTGTCTGGGTAACAAGGTTCACTATTATTCCCATGTGGAGAAATTGAGAATAAATGTAAGGTATTTAAGAATTTTTGGGGAAAATAAAACACTTTAACACTATGTGCACATAGCAGTTCCCATACCTGAAGTTAACTGTGGTATAAAAAGGCACAAGGGTCAGCTCTGAATGGTTTACAGTCCAGCATCAACACAATTCTTCCCCACATGCCCACTACCGCAGCTGTGAAATTCATTAAAACAGAATGCCAACACAAAGATATATAATTGAGTTGTTTTTCCTTTGAAATGAATAAGAATTAGCTTGTATTTTGACTGTGGCTAGAGCTCATTATTTTTGCTCAAAACAAATGGCACATATTAAGTGAATATGGAAAGGAAGTCCAATTACTCATTATTTCCTTCCCATTATACTGCTGTACAGCATGGAGCTTTCATGCATTTCGGCCAAAAATCTGGGGACAGTGTTCTCAAAATATTAAAAAGAAAAAAATGTAAGTGAGCACTGCAATTAGAATTTGGGTGTTCTACAATAAGCTTCATAAAATAATCAGTACAGGAAATAATTATTTATTTTACTGGAACTATCCCCTCAGCTAAATTTATTTCTTTAAACATATTCTATTTAAAATATATTTTTTCTAGTTTTCCACTTTGTTGCTGTCAAATGTGTGTAGTTTCATCCTGAAATCATTGCCTGTGGCTCAGGTGGTAGAGCGACGTGTCCACTCACTGAAGGGTTGGCGGTTTGATCACCAGCCTCTTCCTGTGTCAAAACGTCCTTCAAGACAGACATTGTATTACCAAAATGTGACTTCATTGTACCGCTTCTATCTCATTCCTCATACACAACGAAGTCAAGTTCACAGAAACATCTGTGCATTGGTTTACACATCACATTTCTAGCTGTAATTAACTGCCTACAGAGCCATCTATACATTTATGTCACCTTTATAAAAGTTGATATCCATGTCCACAAGTCAAATGACACTATATGTCAAGTAGGTTCAGGCAGCACTAGTGACATGGCTCTAGGGATGACAATGTCAGACTGTTGGCTTGTCAGTTGATGCATCATTTTAGTCCAGACTGAAATGTCTCAACATCTGTCCATGACATGGCCCACTGGATGAAACCCTCTGATTCTGATGACCCCCTGACTTTTCCTCTAAGTGCCTTTGGTGATCCTTTCACTTTTTATCATCGTTTTGGTTAATTAACAATTACCAACAAAATGATGACTTCATCAGCCGCAGCTGTAGTTTCTGGTTTGATATCATTTGCAAATACAGCATGCAAAATGCCGAACTTGAACAGTGAAGTAGGGATAGACCAATTATTGGCCTGGCCGATTATCTGAGTTGACATTTGGCATTTTTCCCATTCAGTATTTTTATTAAAAATGAATTTATTAAAGATAAATTATATGTGCTACTTCAGGTCTGATGCAGCATCTTGTCTCTGTCTTTTGTGACTCTGTGGTCTCAGAAATGTCTTTCAAGCAGAGACTGCTTTAAAGACAAGAAGCCATTGCCACAAACCCAGGAAATCAGCTACTCTCACTCTCAGCAAAGTTAGAAGGCAGTCAAGGATTACCCTGATACAGAACCTGGAAAACAATAACTAATCATGCTTTAAGATCTGGACCTTAATGGACAAAAAAGTGATAGAACAGTGAAAGTTTAGGAAAATAGAGGAAAACAGCAGACATAACATCCATTAAGCTTTTGTAGTGTTGGACTGAAATTGTTTGGATGTTGTAGAACCACCCGATTGATGTAAAATATTTTCAAGGTTACATTTATTGAGTGAAAAGTCACATATAATTAAAGCAATGCCTTCACAAACAACAGAAAATGAAACAGAAAGATCACATTAATGCTCCCATTCTGTCTGCGTTTTAAGCAGTTCCAACAGGCTGAACTCTTGTAACACAGTTCAGCCTATTGCTTAGCTCCCCTGTGGAAGTTAAACAATAGGTTCATATGCAACTGTATTACCATTTTTACTAAGAGAGATCCTGGGGGAACAAAATACTCTATGTGGCAGGTTTGCATCTTTCTCCTGACACTCAATACAAAGTCTTTGCCACTGAGCACTTTATCAAGGTGAAGCTGTTTTCCAGGTTTTTAGGCCCTATTTCAATGCCAAGTGGAAATTTCAGCTTATAATGTATTCTGTTTCTACTACCTCTTTTCTTGCCTGTTTATAGTCTTTGTTACCCCATGTTTTGTAAAAGTAGATGAACCCATATACATTTGCACTTAAAACAAATAATGTTTAGTATTATAATATGACAACAAGGACCTTGCCAATCAAAACAGCATTATGGTTGAGAGTGTTTCTGCTGTTGTGTGTCGCATGAGTTACAGTTCTGGGCTGTCTGATTCTCTGAATGAGAGACAGTATCAGACTCTCTCTTAATATAAATCACAGGAGTGGCTGCTTGCTGGCACAAAGGTGGGGAGGGTAATCAGATGTATATATGCAAAAATCAACAATTTAGTTCTCTTTCCTCTTGTTCAATGAAACAAAAACACAGCTGTCCAAGTTCCAAGTGTGTTATTGGATTATTCTGGCCCTTATGACTGTTGCTATAGTCTGCATTAGTGTGTATTTTTATGCCCCCCTGAGCCTTTGAAAACAAGCAGCAACCTTCCAGGCTGAAAAATAAAGTCAAACGAAGGTGCCAAAATCTACACTTCCTCGAGTGGCACCTTGAGGCTTGCTCCAAAAGTGAGTCAGTTCCCACAAAACTCCATGTTACGATGTCCAACTTTACAGCAGAACATGCTGGCAGCCTGGTACAAAAATGGTTTTGGTATCTACAGCTAATTGTCCCATTTGTCCTGACAACTGTTGTGGGTAGCATTTTTCTAAAACAAATTGCATTAAAGCTTATGGTTATGAATAATTCAGGGTGTGGCTACAGTACATGACCCAGAGGAATTTGCATGGTACACACTTAGCTTCAAAACTGCTCTTCAGGAAACCTTTGGCTAACATCACAGAAGGTTTGTCCATCTTGATATACAGGAAAGTAAATGCTAAAAACTTACTTGGACAAGGGACACAAAGGTGATATCAAAGCTGAATCTGAAACGTTTTCAAATTCTTCATTTTGGTTTGACAAGAGAAAATAAATTGAGGATGAGAACTACTGGTGAAATTGATAAATATATGTCTGGTTAACTGCCCCACTTCCATTTAGGACAAGCACATAGTTGAGCACAAACTGGGCTGTCTCTCATGCAATGGATGAGATATAGTAGCCACAAGCCTAAAAAGTTATTCCGTGATACTGATGATAACTAATACTGATGTCTGAAACACTGAAACCGAGCATTGTCATCAAAGAAATGGATCAAAATGATTGTGATGTTTATGTTCTTCCACAAATGCTGAACATGGTGTTGTCTGGGTTTGTACTCGTGCCATATAACCACTGCAATTAGACTGTGGACATGGCATTGAGCCAGACTACAATGTCCTGCGTCCTTGTTACATTAATATGTTAAAGTTGATTAGTTGTTCTAATTAGGAGACAGGATTTGAATATATAATTGTATTTATTTATGTTACACAATAAAACAACTAATAAAAACTGACTGTATGGCTCCTCTTCATTTCCTAATGACTTTTACTGTATCTTTGAATCTGAAATGAGGTTCAGTGGACTTGAGGTCTTTCTTTGAGGGCTTTTTAGAATGGTTCAACATTCTGTAAAAAACAAAAAAATGTAAGCTCATCCTTGAGTTAAAAGGAAGAGTTTTGTACCACTCTCATCTTATTCTTTTAATCAGTAAAATATAAAGTTACTCGCTGGACCCAAACCTCATGTAAATGTGCGTACTGTTAAAGCTTAACCAATTTCATTTCAAAACTCAGCGTCTACGTCTCCTTAAGTTTAAAAGGTTGATTACCGGTTTCACTGAAACAGTTTGTTTGTTATGGTCAGAGCCTTACACAGGGCCCTGTGTATCGTATAAAAGCATTTATGTGATCAGTCTTTTTTCCCCCATAGCATTGGTCAGTTCAGCAGTTCACAGTTGAAAGAGGAACAAAGATGCCTTTGTTTTTATTCTTTCTCGGTGATATCCTCGTGGAGAGGCCAAATGCTTAAGTTTTGCACAATCTTTGAATTTAGAACGCAGCATTGATCTGAGCTGTTTGATTGTTATCATCTGACCAGATGACAAGGCCCCGTGTGTTGCCTTGGGTAGCAACGATAATGTTTGTATTCCTTCTAATTATTCTTCCATTTTTCTTCATGCCTTTAAAACCCTAAAAGTCAAACTTAATATCTGTCAAGCACTTTTACAAATTTAAGTCCAAGGCTGAATACCTATAGTGTAACATGAATAAAGAGTGCCTTGTAAACAGTTTAACAGACAGACAATTTCATTTTTTCATGGACAATAGACAGCTGTTGGGGAGAACAATGAGGAAATAGTTTACCACAAGTTGTGCTCTTCCTGTAAATGGAGTGCAAAGAATTGGATTATACAGTCATTTGAGTGTACTGCTGAAAAGTGCAAAAGTTCTGTTTTCTTCTTGAGTTTGATTTCGTTTTGTCGGAAACTTGGAACTTTGATCCTGCTTTCATCTTTCTCTTTTCACCATAAGCCATACTAAAAAGTGAAGGTAAAGAGCTGCTGCAAACAGTCAGAGTGAAAGGGTTGCAGTTTCCTTGCGAGTCCTTGGCTCAGTGTTTATGTGTTTGCATACAAAGAGATCTTATGGTACAGAAGGTGCATCTTACTGAAATTGCACATTTTCATCTCTTTTTTTTATGTCTCTCTGCATATTATCAGAATATCTGTATTTTTAGGCAGAAAATGTGTCAACCAGCAGGATGAGATCTGGAATAATAAGATCTGGGATCAGGTCCTTGACCAGCAGTCGTGTATGTCACTCTGCTCACATCAGCAGAGTAACAGTCCTCTCACTGTGCCTCCTGGGACTTGTATCCTCTGTAACACTAAGTACAGAGTGACTGACAGCTTGTTCTGATATGAAGGTTAGCTGAGAATTTGTCAGTGTATGGATTTGACCAGAGTCTTTTGAAAAGGATGCCTGAAATGCATTTGTCGGTGTATCTTGTTTCTTTATGTGGATCTAGACAAAGATAATCTGATGGCATTTTTTTTTTATCTGATATGTACTGATGGGTGACACAGTGGGAGCTTTTTTTAAACAGGAAAGTGATGATGATGTGATTTGGTGACAAGGGATGCAGCACTTACTGTCCTCAGCAACATGACTCACAAGCACTTCAACATAAAGTGTCGTGCTCGTCTCATACAGATGTGTTGAAATGGATTTTCATCCGACAGTCTCACAAGGGGCTCCAAAGGCTGTGAACTTAGCTTGAATTCCATGTAGCAAAGTGGCCATGGTTGGTTTGTTATGCATTTTCTTTCAATTCCTACTTTAAAGTTGCCAGCAAGAAAGGAATTATTCAGGAGGAGGTCATTTTTTTAATCAAATTCAGATCCAGTACTGAATCCACTCACTGAATAAGAATAATTTCAAATGCCTTATCGGGTCTTATTAGATTTATCTTTTAACATTTTTAAGTAACTTAAGACTGAGTCAAAGTTTAACTGTGATCACTTCACTAGAGTTCAGTGGTGTTACAGAGTAATCCTACATTCTATAGGATTAACATCCATTAGCTAAACCTGACAGACATAAGTGCAGCTTAGAAACCCTGATCATTATTCATGATTAGAATTATACCTTGAACCTCTCCGTCATCCCCAAATTTTAAATTTTTTTTGTCTTGCTGTTCTCCTTCACGTGTTCCGTTCCACCGCTCTGAATAAAACATCACCTGAGACTCACTCCTCTTTGGCTCCAAATGCCACTGCTTGTTTTCCTTCCTTCCAACAGCTCCATGGCAGAAATCTGAAACCCTAAATCCCAAAACACTTAGAACAAAACACAGCACTGAAGCACAGAGACATGCAACACACACATGTGCATAAGGATAGATAGATAGATAGATAGATAGATAGATAGATAGATAGATAGATAGATAGATAGATAGATAGATAGATAGATAGATAGATAGATAGATAGATAGATAGATAGATAGATAGATAGATAGATAGATAGATAGATAGATAGATGGACTGTATTTCAATACACGCCGGACTTTAATTAATCTCACTTACAATAACCGCTCTTTTATAAATACCTCTTGTATGGGAAGGAGAGCAGTCGAGGGGATTTATTGCAGCTCCCTCATGTGCTGCCTTTTGTACTCAACAGATGGCCTTTAAATGGTCTGAAGTGCTACTAAAGCAAAAGGCAGCTTTTGTTCATGCTGCCTTGTCTATCTTGATCCATCTACGTGAGCTTCTTCTTTTTCTACTGCTGTCCTCTGACTATTTTTGTGCTACTAGTGCAAAAATAGTAGTACATTTGTAGTAGCACCACTGGAATGAACTACAAAAGTCTGATTCATTCACCAAGAAGAAACAGCATTATACAATCACAGCACTGAAGGACAGGAAACTGATTATTATGTGCATTGTAAATGCACATAATAATCAGTTTATTACGCAGTTTTGAATGGACTGTCAGTGCCAAATGTTTTAACTACTGTAAGTGGAGTGAATCCTCTGTAATTATCACTTAAAACAGAGGCAGTGCAACAACTGAAACGCTGTTTTGTAATTCGTCAGCAGTGTTTGTTTTGACAAGATATCAGCCTAATATAAGCAGACAGCTGGCTAGTCAGGGTTCGACTAAATAGTGCAGAATTTATACACTGTTCAGTCAATTTTCATGGCTTCCTATTTCATACGAGATAATAACTCCTCAGCAAACAAAGAGCTGGACCTAAGATCTGTGTCCCTCTCAGAAATATCCAGATTCAGCTACCACGCACTGACTAAAAATGAACATGAATGAATGATATCTTTCCAAGTTGAGTGTGAACTGGGTCTGCACTTGTACCATCAAAATATCTGCCGTCTATATCCACTGATCAGCCACAGCATTAAAACCACTGACAGGTAATGGCATTGATTGTTTCTTTACAATGCAGTGTTCTGCTGGAAAACTTTGGATCCTGGCATTCACTCAAAGCCTACTAGCCCATGGCAACAACACCAAACCTACCACACTGCTAAAACTGCTTAGGAACGGCTAGAGCAGCATGGCCAAGAACTCAAGGTGTAGACTTCGACACCAAACTCCCCAGGTCTGATTGAGCATCAGCGGGATGCGCCAGTACAAGCTGGATTCATTAAAGCCCCACTCTACAACCCACATGAACTAAAGAATCTGTTGCCAACATCCCAGTGCCAGACACCACAGGGCACGACCACAGGTGAGAATTTACACAGTATTAGGCACGTTTTAATGTTGTGGCTGATTGGTGTAAATGACAGCTTTACTACCTTGCAATGCCTTTGGGGTTACCATAACTGTATGCATTGCTGCTAAGAGTGTTCAGTACAACAAAACTACATAAACCCCCAAACCTAACCGAACTGACTTCAGCTGCTCATGTCAGCTTCTGTACATTGTCCTAAACAATGCCTGCACAAGCTGCAGCCAGTATGCTATAAAATACTGAACAGACTGTTCCGTAGCTTTGGGAATCACCAGATTCAGTCATGCACAATACCAGAGTCAGACCAAGTCAGGCTGTGGCTGTGGAGGGATTTTGGCATAAAATGGTGGCCTGGCAATGAAAAGAGTAATTCCATTCCTATGGCCAGGTGTTAGCACGGCTAAAATATGGACAATGGAATGTGTTTTTCTATTTTTGTTCTATTTCTCATGCATGGAAACATTGCAATATATCCACATTTTTCAGGGATGAGCTGTTTCCATTTTTTATTAAGATTGATTACACGATTTAGTTACTTCATTGATTTACTTCAGCAGAACACTTCATTTGTAAGGCAGTGGTCAATAAGCTGTGAAATAACGTATACACTGGGTGAGGAAATTAATACTCTAATGTATACTGTGTATAAAGTGAACGTAATTAGAAAAAGAGCTGCTGCAAGCAAGAGAAGAGAAAAATTAACAGTCTTATGTTGTCTGCTGTAGGTTAATAATAATTTATACTTTATTAGTCCCATTAGGGAAATTCATTCTCCCTCATTTGACCCATCCACACTAGGAACAGTGGGCTACCATAGAAGTGCCCGGAGAGCAGTTAGGGGTTAAGGGCCTTGTTCAGGGGCCCACAGCGGTGGTGACTTAGCCTCTTGCCCGTCCAAGGATGTGAACCAGCGATCCATTGATTACAAGTATGCTTCACAAGCCACTAGGCCACCACTGCCCATTACACAATCACATCAAAATTAAATCAGAAGTTTGAATTAAGTGTTATCTGCTATCGCTTCTGCTTCACTTTTGATTTGTCATTGTATCCCCAGATTAAAAACTGTCTATGCCTTAGAAAGTAAATACTTCCAGAGACTGAATAATTGAAACTAAATAACTGTTTTTGCTCAGGGAGGTGATTATTTCTTTCAACAAACTTTGGGAATAAACCAAAAGTCTTACTGTCCTGCTGTAAGTAACTCTTAGCAAAGAGATATTCCATGATGAGTTGTCTTACTATATAACATCCCATTACTATGTCATATTTAACAAACCATATTCCTTTCACTGTTTAAATTCTGTCAGCCGTGTAGATCCAGTAATTCCTCTATCACATGTAGTCAGATGGACCAAAGGCCAGGGAAGAATATGAGGAATAAAAAACTAAAGCAAATCAGAACAAACCACAAAACAGTTGAAACCACTAACTGACTGAGTTGCTGAACAACAAAAAAATAATCAACAGCTCCCCTGTGCAGACTGTTAAATGCCAAATATTTACTCTTCTTAAATTTGAAGATTTGCTAAATCTCTGTTATTCTAGACTTAGACTTAGACTTAGACTTGTTTTATTTGTCATTTAACAAACACACTGTCAGTGCACATGTTGAACGAGATATCGTTGCTTGGCTCGCAATAATTCTATTACTGTAACTTGAATTAATTTAGACTTAGATTTGGTTTATTGTCATTTAACAAACAATATATATATATCATATATCAAACGAAATTTCATTTCCTTGGCTCACAGTGGAGTGGATACATAAATTGTCGAATTAATGAATTGTTGAATTAATTTGGGTTTGGAGTCTTTTTTTACTGGATCACGTAACATATATGTTTAAAAAATAGTGACAGGCTTTTAAAAAAAAATCTTATAATTTATGGGACAAACAGTTAATCGTTTTATGTGAAAATATTCAGCAGATTAATCAATAATGTAAATAATTGTTGATGCGTAAGGTCTCTACCTCTGTGTTCTGGTTGCAAATTTGAAACATTAAAAAAGGCATGAAATGTGATCATTGTTCACAGAATATGGATATCATAGTCATGAACTAACATTTCAGCCTTCTATGTTTAAAGCCCTGCATAAAGGTACTATGGTGGTGAGCAAATTGTGGGATCATTATCACTGACTGTTTTAATATTAAACTGACTAATATCTATCCACTTCTCTCTACATTAGTATCTGACGAAGATCAAGACACCTCTATGCAGTGTATTTCTTCCTACTGCCTGCAAGCTTCATAGTTGGGAAATAGTTCACCTGGGATTCAACACAAAGGCTTCTGCCGTAATGACCCGCAGATTTTTATTGTCTTTCTCTTCTATGAGTGATGGTACTACATTATTTGAAACAAGCTATTAAAATTCCCTACAATTAGAATGTCGTCCCACCCACGGTCCCACACTAATCACAATAACCATCTTTGGAAGATTTATGACTTACATTCAAGGCATTTAATATGCGTGGGTGTCTATTATACAAGTATTTCTACTATGCTAATGTGCTTGACCTTAAATCTACGCCATGTTGGTGTACTTCAGAGTAGGAAAATGTCCCAAGAAAGTGACTATAAGAATTCTCAAAATGCTGTATTGTTGCAGAATATGAGTGAACAAAGATTCACATTCAAAAGCAATTAGTCTCCCATAACCCTGCAAGCAAGCTGAAGCATGACAGGTGGTGACGAGTCATGTTCACATAAGTGATTAGTAATGAGTCATGTTTTTGCTTAGTAACAAGTTGTTCTTTTCATGAGTGCTCAATTCTGAATGGATGATTATGGATACATTGATTATACATGGCCTAAAGGATGGAGGGCGAATGACACAGTCTTTTACGATATTATAAGCACACATCCCCCATCTGACAGTGTGTGTGTGTGTGTGTGTTTATTTGCCCCTTTGTCAGTTTGCCCCACCAGGTCTTGCACCTGTCTTTTGACTTGGCTCACTCTCCTCTAACTGTTGAACTTGCCAAGCTAATCTTGCCCTGGCAGGCTGCTACGTCAGTGTTGTTTGTATACTGTCAGCAGTGGGACACAGTTTCAGAAAGCTTTGTTTTCCCTGAGATCTCAGCATGCCAGCTAAGAGAAGACGAGCTCTGGCTGGGCTACCGTCATCCCCATGCCAGAAACAGGAGCGCAGGCATGTTGTCTTAACCGTCTTGTCTTTCCTTTTTCTTTTCTCACTGTCTCACTCAATTCCTTTCTATGTGAGACTTTAAAACTGAGTTATGTATGAGCTCCATACCTGCCTCATTTTAACTCTACATGCCCAACCAGCGTGGTGAACGACACTCCTCACAGGTGCTCTTTGCTGGCTTTATGGATACGCAAACATATGCTTTCATATTGTGATAGTTGCTCACGTAATTTGATTCTGATAGGTTTGGCTTCGTGCCCTGAAGACCACCATCACAGAAGGGCAGTGCCAGAGAAGCAGCCATAAAATCTAATCAGTGATCCTGGACCCATATTTCTGCTATATGAATGGTAGAATTGGTCTGAAGCTAGAAAAACTTCATTCCTTTTATCACCTCCGCTGCAGTTTCTGTACTAGAGGATGATGAACAGCAGGAGACTATAAATTGTCGATAAACTGCTGTCAGGTTATATTCTCAAGCATGATAGCCCTTGTTGCAGTGACAGAGGTAGACATGAGGTGAGAATGGTGGGTAAGGCAGATCTGAAGTTGAAATCAGTATGACAGGCAAAAAGGGGCTCATGAGTAACACTTCATTTAGCTGTGAATTATACATCATGCACTCAGTTTGTAAAGCTGAAGTGGTATTGGTAGTTTTCCTGGACGTGTTTTCCTTAATAAAATCACGGAAACATGAATAGAGGATATGTTCTTCAGACTGCAAAGCCCACTGAGACATATTAAATAAATAAAATTGATTTGACTTATTGAAATCATAAAAAAATATAAATCTATAGCCACCCTGCAAATGTTTAACTATTTAAAAAACACCCTCCAGACATGTTTTAATTAATTTAAAATTAATTCAGTCTATAATTCAGGGGCTCAATAATTTGAGTCTGGTGTGGTCTTTCCAAAAAAATCATCCAGTTAGAAATTTTTACAGTCTTAAAATTCAATGTATGAATATGCCAGTTGAACTTTGAGGAAAGTAAAGTTGGACTCACAATGCTTAACACTTAAATATTTACCAAGAGAGATGCATAAAAAAGAGCCAAACTAAGCATAAGAGTCTTTGCTTCTCAACAGTTTGGTTTGATTTTTCTCTGTCAAGAGACTGTCCGTTGACACAAGCGGCCACAGGGGCAGAGGTCCCTGAGACTCACTCATACTCTGCATATTATTGTAGTACAGTGAACTGAATTGCACAAACACAAGCAAATGTGAATTTCAGTCAATCAGATCACATGGAATAAATGAAATGTATACACAGCATTAATGTTTGGCATCCTGGCTCTGACCTGATTTAACTTTCCCTAAGGAGCTCCCTAAGACTACGGAAGCCCTAAGTGGCCATGGTCCAACTTAATTTTTTTTCGCTTGATTTGAATATTTGTGTAGTATTTCTCTTCGCTGTTGCGGCAATTTTGAAATTTGCAGACGGTCCCTGTGCACTCGTTGCACAGCCGGCTGCACATAGACGCCAGTGTTATTTGTGCAGCTTGAAAGACAGCTACTTTTGATAAAACTGGGCTTGTAGCACATTGTCTACCTTACAAAGATGGGAAAGAGGCATCATTTATGGTTTGACAACATGTCACTAATGAGTTATTGACGCTGGAAGTCCGAATCTGTGAATATCTTTCCAACTTTAACGAACTCTCAGTCGGTAGTGTGCAGCTCTCGTTATAACGAGAAAACAATTTTGTTTTCTTGAGAAAACGAGATAATTTTGTCGTTATCACGTGATAACGGATTTTGTTTTCTCGTTATAATGACATAATTTTGTCGTTATAACGAGAAAACAGAGCAAAAAAATTAAGTTGGACCATGGCCGTTTAGGGCTTCTGTACAAGACCCAGAACAGAGCCTACAGGTGCATTCTGCAGTGGAAGTGTGGCTTCCCAAATGCTGACAGCAGCGATAGCGGCAGTGGCAGCAAATATGAGCAGAGCTTTTAGGTGAGCAGTGTGCGCTGGCATGCGGCAAAAAGAATGAGCAGAGCACTGATAATGTACAGCCCTGAATGAATAGGCTATGCGTGTGTGTGTGTGTGTGTGTGTGTGTGTGTGTGTGTGTGTGTGTGTGTGTGTGTGTGTGTGTGTGTGTGTGTGTGTGTGTGTGTTGCAGCAACAAAGGTCTTGTCATCTTAATGCAGACTAGAATTGGGTTGCCTGAACCTGCTCGACAGCTTTGTTGCATTTATGTATGATGTTTCATTGAGCAAGTCCACTGTCAACACGTAACTAGTGTCAGATGTGTAAAATTTGAGCAAACCTACGGAAACATGTGTGCAGTGTAACAATGATGTAATGGTCTTTCAAAAAGTGTCTGTCCATAGCAAAAGCCGATGTCATGCCGTCATGAGAATGTCATGTGTGTCGTCTGTATGCATGTAGGTGTGCAACAATGCAGCAAGCTGAACAAAGTTCCAATGAAAATAAGAGAAAGTTTCCCATTTAAGTGTAACTGGAAGCAATAATGAAACTCAAAACAGTATTATACTAGTTAAAACACAGTACTAGTTCAATAATTCCTCCCATCAGGAAGCAGCCATGCCTCTTATGCTTATAAAATTGACATTTGTAACAGCAAATACATTTCAGAATTTTTGAAAAACAAAAAACATTTTTGAAGAATATATGCACCAGGTAGCAAAATGTGTTTACAGGACACAACTACTTAACTGACAGTATAACTCATTTGTTTTTCCTACAATACCACCTCTTGAAAGATGCAACCATAGCAACAAAAGCACAATTTACATTTTTATGACTTATTAAGGCACTCAAAGCACTCAGATTATATTAGATAAAGATCATGGCTAAATACTGAAAAGCTGAAATGTAACTTGAAGCAGAACACAAGGTGCACATATTAACATCTATGAACCAAAACCATTTCCTAGTGCCAACTTTTAATCAACTTTCTGTGCTTTGTTCACCCATTTACAACTGACAACTTCCCTTGCTTCAGCTTAAAATGTTGTTGCTGAAATACAGGCAGGATTTATGTTTTCCTCAAAATATGAATTGTATCAATATGTACATTTTTAAAGACTGAAAATCAAAAAAGTGGTGCAAGACAATGCTTAATCAATTAATGAGCCCAACTTTAACTTTTAAGTAATCAAGAATGATTCATTAAGCAGCTCTTAAATAGTTACATATAATAACTAGCTAGGTCAGCACCGAATCGATCACCAGGTATAATCTACGACTTCAAATAACAACATATTGCTAAAAGAAATTGGTTAACTACAGACAAAGACTGCAACTAACAAGTACTTCTGTTATTGATTTATCAGCCAAGTATTTTCTTAGTTAATCTTTTGGTTTGTAAATTTTTTTTCAGAGTGAGAAAGAACAAAGTGCAACTAACCTCTGTATATCACTCCTAATCTCTAGCTGAATCCAAATCTCCACCCTCTGGATTTGCAGACTGAGCCATCGCAGACTTCAGGCATACATAATGTGACGTCTTCACCATCATCATGTAAAGTCTGCCAAAGCGGGAGTCTGCAGCATTATGACTGGAGCTAATAGACTGGCTTGGAGTCCGTTTCACTCGTTTCCTTGAGAACCTTTGAGACACTATCATGTGTAATCACCGCAGCACTCGCCTACATGATTGCTCTACTCTTTACAAGATACTGGATACAATAAAACAAAATAAAGGTCGACAAAAGTAGTTTTTAATTTCTTCTGATATGTATAGAGAAGCATGTGCCACTAAGTCAATTTAACGTTAACCTTCATCACCATACATAAAGCCCTCAGCTGAGAAACGTCGTACACCTGTGAAAAGGTGGTCATATTCCTCCCATAGTTTAATGAGCTGAAGGGTTTGCTCATCTGTCCCTGCAAATAACAAGATATAAATCCCATTTATTTATATCTTTTTTTTTGTGAGTTAACAAATCAACATTCATACACATAGGCTGCATACATTCAAAAACAGACATGTTTGTTTACAGACTAATACTAAATAATTTGGTTATTCCTCACATCGGAGCTTTTGTCCTATTTCAGACATTTATTTCTTAGCCCATGACTTTGGCTTCAGACTGCACAGCTTTTATAGGCTAGGCTGCAATAATAAAATGGAAGGATTAAAACATCACATCCGTATTGCAATGAATTGTGGGTAATCAAACTAGTGAAGTCTGCTGAAGTCTGAACCCAAAGCAGACTCTCTGGAAGTCTGCAAAAATTCCACTTGAGGCACCTTGTGGACTGGATGAATTGTGGATTTGGACAGCCCTCAGCACTCCTGGACTTCCCGTGAACATGCCTGCAAAGTCCGCGAGTCCACAAGTGCGGTGAAGTCCGGAGATTTGGATTCAGCCACTGTTTGAGGCCATGATTCTGGAATTAAAAATATGACCAGTTCTTCTTCGTTCTCAAGACTGCATATTGTCAGTTCGACTATATCAAAGAAATGCAATGCAAAACCAGTGGAATACTCTTTCAAGAGTCTTCAGAAATACTTCCAGACACAAAAACAATATTTTTTTAAATTATATGAGTATGTCCAATTAGAACGAATGTAGCTAACCACATGAAGCTGTGTGTTTATTGGTCTGTGTCAGGTTGATTTAATGCTTATCTTCACTACAAATAGAACCTTGCAAAGCTACAGCATGCACAAAAGCTGAGCAGTGAAGATTTCATCTAAGATTTGAGGATTAGCAACCAACACAGCAACTAATGCACTTTATTTACCTCAGAACCCAACAGCTTAAATGATGTATGATACAGTAGAAAACCCAGAGTTCAGTAAAAGTATAAAATTACCAGTGATCACATTTTCAGACAGTATTGTCTTAGCTTATAACTCTAATTTGTGAAGCTGTCAACATATTTTGAAACTTAAACAGAGTCTTCTTGAGTGACCTGTGACAGATTTTTCTCTTATCTATATTCTCTGCATGCACCTCTTTCAGCATGTAATAACATTCAGGTTTGAGGTTGTCTATTTACCAAACACCTGCTTGTTGTTTGTGACACATTCTGCAGTAATGGTTGGCTGGAGAATTGCGCATCAAAGTGAAATGTCTTCCCCTCTTGGTACCGTGCAATTACCATATTTAGATTTCTGCATTCAAATGTAAACATGGCCAATTATTCATATGTATATACATCGTCTATATCCATGCCACCTCGCAAATCTTCCATCAACAGAGAGGCTGGAAAGAATAGAAAGACAGTAAAAGGGCAAATAGGAAAGATACGGCAGCAACAAATTCAAAAGAGAAGATGATATATGGAGGAGGAAGTATTGTTCTCCTGTAGCCCCAAACAGGCGACATGACAGAAGTTCTAAATGATGTCGCTGAATCCTCGTTTTCTGAAAGCTATTCAAAGTAAACAATCAAAAACTTTTCCCTTGAGAAATGAAGCCAACTTGTTTATTTCCACACATCTCTATTGGATCTGTGGTCACAATGAAAAATGCCCCTCTGAGATATGGAAATGTCTGAGGCCTGTCTCGACTTGAGGTGAGCAGATGGGAGAGTAAAGGTTACTAGAGTCACTTGCATGGAGTGAATTGTGTCTTTTTATTATGCAACCAAAAAGAATGGATTTGAAAACAAATAAAATTATGATTTCAAAAATTTAAAAATGCTGATGAACAAATGAAATAGATTTTTGATTTAAATTGCATCTTGATAAATCCACTTTATTATTATTTTTTTTTTTTTTTTACAAATCAAAACATTTTCTCACAAACAACAGATTTGTTTGCGTTTCCAGATTTTGCGTTTGATTTCTTGAAATTATGCTTGCGTTTTTACGAGTCTCATGGGTGGGGCCTACTCTGAAACATGTAAGAAGCCTCCTGATTGGTCAGTCCGCCCCCACACAGGCAGCTGCCATGAAAGGAGACAGGGCAAGTGGATAAACTGACAGACACACATCGACAAACAGCTATGTTTTGGTAACTTTTCTGTCTTATTGATGCTTTTTGTCAGGATCCCCGCTTAGGCCCCTGCTTGCTCTCTCTCTCCCTCACCTGCATCCCAGCCCCGCTGCCTGTAGTCATCCTAATTGCACCCCGACGCCCGCCCGGATTCTGCCCAAAGCCAGTCTTCACTGCTGCTAACTCCCGTTCTCCTTCCGGTCTGCCTTCCCCAAGCCGATGCTGCTGCACAGCTCTGCATCTCGCCGCCACGAACCGGCCCGCACCTGCCGCTGGCTAGAGAGGGGAAGCCTCTCTGGCCGGATCCCGGTGTTTCAGTTTAACGTAAACAACACTGGTTAATAAAATCTATATAATGTCAGTGTCATCTACAGACAGCAAAACCAAACGTGCTGGCCCAAATAAAAAACACATATTTTTCAGTACGGTGAGGGGATTCGAACCCAGGCATTTGTCTGTGTGAACAGATGAAAGTACAAATGGATGGAGCATGTGGGAGGGCAGGAGACAGCTGCAACACGTGTAATTTCTATGAAGCTGAGTGAATGTTTGGATTTAAAAGGCAAATGTTGGCTGAAACGGATGAATGACTATAAGATGGAGTGTTGAGATAAGATGGAGGAGGAGGGATACATGAAGGGAAGATAGAGGAGAGGATGAAAGGAAAACACAGCGTTCCCTGTAGCTGGAAGGAAGTTTAAGTCACAAACAGTCATGTGGTGTCATGCATAACTGAACTGTGCGAAATGTGCATTTGGTGGCATATGAAGTAGAAGATGTCTTTGGGCAGTGAATGTCACTATATGCTCATAGGATGCTTTATATGCCATAAAATAAAAGTAGCACTTATTTGTGAAAATTACTACTACTCAGGGGTTTGCGAACATTTCATGACCCCAGAGTCACTCGCGCAGCTTGCAGCACATTATATAATCACTATCATCTCCATCTTCTTTCATGCCGACTGAGAAAGAGCCCCAGTGACTCCCTGCTTGTGCTCATACCTTCAATAATTTAAGCCCCATTTTGTCTTGTCATTTTCCACCTGTTCAACTTCCAAGGCAAGGCTTGAATCAAGATATTAGTATTCAGCCAGACTGACGGGCAGAGTATTGGTCTGTCTTTCTCTGGGGTGAATTACAGAAGGAGTCAATCATTCTTGTCTGCCTCAGGGAACAGATGATTGTCAGGCCGTGTTCTAGGAGTCATCTGAACTTTAAATGATTCCAGAAAGATGCAGATAGGTTTTCATCAAGAAAATCCCCAATGCAAGCCTTTTTCAAGTAGCTGAATATGCAGGACACGGCATTGGTGCAACAGGTTAAGCCCTGGGCTGCTGATCAGAAGGTCAGTGATTGAACTCCCACTGCGGCCACTGTGGGCCCTTGAACAAGGCCCTTAACCCCTGACTGTTCCCTGGGCATCGCAGCCCTCTGCTCCTGATACCCAATGTTTGTGGGATGGGTTAAATACAGAATTGAATTTCTTTGAATTTATTTTTTTTAATAAAGGTCAAATTTATATTATTATTATTTGAAATATCATTTTATCTAAATCAAGAAATAAACAAAAAACATCATTGTAATGGCAATGCTAATAATTACACAGAACCGATCTGTCACTGTAATCACATGAACAGCTGATGACACTGATGTGTGTAGTATTTGCATGTGATTTAGTGATTTAGTAAAAGTAAACACGGTTGATAATCATGTGTAAATGCATTTGTGTACAAGATTTCTGAAATCAGGGGTTGCAGATTTAGCAACATGTCTGTCCTGCTGCTTTTAAACAGCTGCAAGAATTTAATGAAGTAAAGAAGAAACTTTTTGACAGGATAATATCGATCAATGCAGAATGATTTACTGACATTCTTGCTTTATACAAAATAAGAGTTTGAATATTTAGTTAAGTGGCAGCAGATTATCATTTACATCTAGTCTCAGAGAAAAATCTAAGACACATCTTCTACCTGTTCATATATATATACACACATATATATAGGCTGCACGGTGGCTCGGTGGTTAGCAGTGTCGCCTCACAGTTGGAAGATCCCGGTCAGGACGCCTGGGATCTTTCTGTGTGCCGTTTGCATGTTCTCCCTGTGCATGCGTGGGTTCTCACCAGGTTCTCCAGCTTCCTCCCGCAGTCCAAAAACATGCTGAGGTAATTGATTATTCTAAATTGTCCATAGGTATGAATGGGAGTGTGCTTGATTGCGATAGGCTGGCGACCTGTTCAGGGTGTCCCCTGCCTTCGGCTGGAATAGGCTCCAGCTCCCCCGTGACCCTACAGAGGATTAAGCAGTGTACGGATAATGTATGTATGTATGTATATATATATATATATACATATATATATATATATATATATATATATATATATAATGGCAAGCCATTTAGGAAATTATATATGGAATGAAACTCGGAATATATATAATGAAAGTCCAAATATATTGAATGAAACTTGGAATATATATAATGAAACTCGGAATATATGGAATGAAACTTGGAATATATATAATGAAACTCGGAATATATGGAATGAAACTGGGAATATATTGAATGAAACTCAGAATATATGGAATGAAACTTGGAATATATGGAATGAAACTCAGAATATATGCAAGGAAACTCAGAATATATATATAATGAAACTCAGAATATATGGAATGAAACTCGGAATATATATAACGAAATTCAGAATATATTGAACGAAACTCAGAATATATATAATTAAAGTCGCCAACATGTTTTTTTTACTTTACTTTCACTCCTATGTCTGCGAGAAGTGCCAAGATGAATGAAACTGTGCAATCTTCAGAAATGAACACTTTATTAACATGCCAGTGTTGTAGCTCTCGGCGTGCAGACATAACTTGGCACAACACGCAGAGATGTGCCGAGATCGGCTAGTTGTGCCAAGTTATGTCTGCACACTGACATCAGCGCGTTGTGCAAAGTTAGATCTGTGTGCTCACAGGAAATGGCAAGATTGGCGTGCAGCTCAGACGTAACTCAGCACAACGCACTGATCTCAGCGTACAGACATTTACTCAGCAAAACACCGGCATGTTAACACCTGTCACATTAATAAAAGTAGCCTTCTTCACTGCACTGAAGAAGAGATCCATTCACTATTTAATCGTGGATCCAAGGCAGTGCGGTGCAGACGCAATGTACACTACAAACTTTTAATATTGTTTGGAGCATGACATGAAAAAGTTCCACTTCAACAACTATTAATATATTTTAGCTGATGCCATTTGAATACCAAGCAAATTCTGTGCTGACAACACAATTAAACATGGTGGATTGTGAAGATTTACTTCAGCTTTCATTCCATATATTCGGAGTTTCATTATATATATTTGGAGTTTCATTATATATTCAGAGTTTCATTATATATATATTTGGAGTTTCATTATATATATTCGGACTTTCATTCCATATATTACAAGTTTCATCATATATATTCGGACTTTCATTACATATATTCAAACTTTCATTATATATATTCAAACTTTCATTATATATATTTGGAGTTTCATTATATATATTCAGACTTTCATTACATATATTCAGACTTTCATTATATATATTTGGACTTTCATTATATATATTCGGAGTTTCATTATATATATTCAGACTTTCATTACATATATTCAGACTTTCATTATATATATTCAGAGTTTCATTCCATATATTCCAAGTTTCATTATATATATTCAGACTTTCATTCCATATATAATTTCCTAAACGGCTTGCCATAGGCTTGCCATATATATATATATAACCTTCCTATTTAAACTAATAGGAAGGTTTTATTAAACAGATCATCTGAAAAGAATGTTTTTGCGACAGTTCAGTGTATGTGGGAACAGGATACATGACCCAAATGCAGATGACCAAACAGGCAGGAAAAGTTGGAAGACTTTATATAGGTGAAAGGATCCTACAAATCAGGCTGGATTTGCAGTGCAGGTAAACAAATCCAACAGGGCAAGGCATTCAGGCAGGTCAGAAACAGGCAGTGGATCAGAAGAGGTGCAGGCAGTGTGAACAGAAAACAGGAACATGTAGAACTAGATTTTTTTTTTTAGATTACAAAATGTAGGAATTTAGTAGAACCAACTAATCTTTTCTTGTTAAATCAGTGTGAGATTGGAAGAATGTCTAGCTTTTAGTATATTAGCAGACGTCATTGTATGCCTTGTAGTTCAGAAAACCCAATCCTGAGGGACAATTGCTGTCTGTCTTTAAGGTAGATGTTCAGTTATGGCTGTTTCTTTACATACTGGATTACACATGCTTTATTGTTGATTAAAATTAAACTCTACTTTTAAATAGTATAGCATTTTTTAAAAAACTAAATCTCCTGAAACTAACATTTTAAAGCCACAGCAACACTGACACACTGGTAGCAGACAAGCAGAAATAAACAGGCAGAGCTAGTGGTTAAATGAGAAAAGGTATCTACTGTAAGTAGATGGAGAAGGTGATAGATAAATGCAGGAAAACAGGAGTTACTGAAGGATCAGTGTGACATGATCTGCTGCAGACACCAGCTTGCAGAGAGCTCTTTAGCCAGACAACAACTCATTATTTGCCAGCCATTAAATTACTCTAATAAGACACAGTTGATGTGACCTGCTGCTGGGAACTTTCATCATTTTTAAGGAAGGAAAAAGATGGTCAGAAAGCTTTTACCTGAATGTTTTGTACACTGCTCTTTACTACTTCAAAAGAGATCAAACTTGGAACATTGTTTTGCCACGCAATCCAACTCAGAGCCATTCACTGAAGCATGCAAATGAATTTGGATGTGAGCGAAATGCTGCACCGTAGAGCAGAGCTGCTGTAAAGGAGAGCAGCGGTGCAACACAAGCACACTGAGATGCACGAAATACAGAAGTGCATAATAAAGAAAGAATCATATTTCATTCTGAACACTTTAAAAAAAGGGCATATTAACACATGACACAACAAATATTGATGCCTTCAGCCTTTAGGTTGCTGTCAAAGAGATTCACAGTCCCAAAGCCACAGATGCTTCACTACTGTACTGGCTGTGTTTGGTTCTAGCATCAGTGTGCGAATGGCAACAGAATGTTCACAACAGAGGTGGATCAACTGAGATATACACAAGTCTGCTACAATCCAAATTGTGTGCTCCTCTTTCACAGCAAAGGCAACAATACCACGGGGATGAAAAGAGAGAAAAGCAAAGTTTGCGAGAGAAACCAGATTACCAGAGTTGGCTATGTGACTGTAGGGAGAACATGAGGATGAAAGTTGAAGATACAAGATGGTGGAGGGGAAGGGGAGAGATGGAGTAAATCAGAAAGTTTTTTTTTCACATTTTCTGGTTTTGCCTCCCTGCTCACTAAGAACCAAACTGCAGGAATTGACAAGAGAAATGGAACTAAGGAGTGAAGGGAACGAGTCACAATAGAGTCCTTTTGGGGCAGTTTCTACTCCACTTGATCATCAGAAATGGACACATGTTATTGATGAAGTGTAGCTGTCAGAGGTGATGTAGATCAAGCCAGGAATTTGAACTGCAACCAACACTGAAAATACAACTGCTGACACTTACTGCCAATGTTGCAAGTTAGAAACTATCACCAACTGTGACATTTATTGTGAGTTATGACATCTGTTATACTCACATTTCTGAGTTTCTCGCTCCCCTGTCATGTTTTTTCAAGGCTGACTGGTGCTGTGACCAGACTGAGCTCAGTGTGAGCTAACCTTTAAAATCTAAAATGATTCCCTGTGAAGGTTATACCTGTGTTTCCTGCTGCAAATGATTCACTGGGAGGGGCTTCTCTTTTCTATGCAACAGGAAAGCAGCCAAAAAAGAAAAAAAAACATGCATCAGCATTTGTTTCTGGGTTATGGAGTGGAGAATAATTAATGAGGTTTGATCATACAAGGGAAAGAGGCGAAACACTGAGGAAGAGCAAAACAGAAGCATGATAGTAGGAGGGGGGGGGGCTTCTGTATCTCTCTCATCAGTTATATCTGGGGGGAAAAGATAATCACTCATGTCCTGTTTACATAATCATGCTTATTTGTTATAATTGGCTCCCACTGTATCATTTCTTTGAGTCCGAACTCTGCTCAGCTCTCTTGAAAACGCCAGGCTGTTTGTAGCTCTGTGAAAAGGCTGGAGCTGATATCAGGAACAGTTTAGGTCACTGTAGCAAGACTTAGACTCATTATTCATGAGCTTAACTTGACTTGTTATGGCTCATTAAATGCCCAGTTCAGAGAAACTTGCTCTCACACTGCTTCTTTGGAGTGCTTTTCTTATCTCATCTCTCTTTGACCTTCAAAAGTGAATCAATTTCTTTATTTCACCACAGCTGATATAATGTAACACTGGTACTCATGATTCTTTTTTTATTTCCAGCTGATACAATAGGCAGCTATTCAGCTTTATAAAAATCCAACAACCATGATTATATAATGCAGGCAGCCTGCGACTCCGAGGATTGATTTTGAAGGTTTAAACTGATTGCATCCAAAGCTCTGGGGGTCACGTTATATATAATTTCTTTTTCTGGTTTCAGATTACTTATTTAAATGTACACTAGATATTATATTCGACAAATGTATGACAGGGTAAAGATATGAGCATTCCACAGCTAGGTGTTTAAACAGTGTTTAGAATTATTTGCGCTCCACTTCATTCCAGGTTATAATGAAAACTATAATTTATTGTTCCTCTAGACTGCACTCAGTCATTTGTTATTCATCTGATAGCTTTATGCCTATGGGACTACGCCAACTGCATACTGGAGATAGTGCTTCTGAAGAATAACAGTAACATATGAAAGGGATAAGAAGCATGCAGTGATAAATTATGGTTTTGGATCGAGGAGGATACATGCCAGCTGGATGAGTGATGCCTTGTGGAAATGAATGAGGCGATCAGCATTTAATCACATGCAGTGTCTTGGCATCGGCATACAACACTGAGGAACAATGAGGACGGATTTAATGTAGCAGCGAAATTATGTATGAGTGAGTGTGACAAAACTCTTGTTTTCTTGGGGAGTTAGCACAGTCAGCACTGCCTGTGATGGGATGTGCTGCTTTTCACTTCTCTAATACACTGATCACCCACAACCACTGACCGGTGAAGTGAATAACATTGATCATATTGGTACTATGTGGTGTTCTGCTGGAAGACCTTGAATTTTGACATCTGTGTTGATGAGACTTAGACACCCAAATAAACATTGTCCCACAACAAGCACACTCCCTCATGTAAATGGAAATCCCAAATGTCACTGGCCTACCCCCCCGCAGGAAAATGCAACCAACAACATAACAAAAACATCAAATAATCAGTACCATGTTGAGGAACATGACAATGGCCCAACATGTTGATTTGACCTCCAAACTTCCTTCACCCCATTCTGATCAAGGATCAACAGGATGCAGTGGACAAGTTTGATTGACAGAGGCCCCACTGCACAAGCCAGAGTACCCAAAGGATCCAGTGTCAATGTCCTGGTTCCAGACCCCATAGGACACCCTGAGAGGTCCTCTTGTCCATGTTCAATGGTTCAGAGCGTTTTTGAGCACATAAGGAGGACCAACACAGTAGTAGATAGGTGGTCATAATGTTATGCATGGTCAGTGTATTTAACCAATAGCCAATAAGTTCTTCAGTAGCCCAAACCCAGCAACGCACTGAATGCAGCTCATGAAACCTGCTGTTTGATAAAATAGAAAACTACTTAAACTGGTAGCAATCATTATTCTGACAGTAGTTTCCTCTAAAATATATTGAACAAACATAAGTGCATTTTATTGAAGGTAGGGTTGCCTGTTGCTGGTGTGCAATGAATATGATTAATGTATGGTTTAACTGAATAAAGCATGCATGCTTACTGCAAATAAGTCAATGCCAAGTGTCGGATAGACATTTCCTACTTGTGAAGCAGCATGCTTGTGAAAATGCGATTTGTTTAATTTGTGTGGCCCTCACTGGATCTCAATAACGGGCAAAACCCTTTACTAATTAAAAATAATGTGCTGCTGTGAGGCGAGATTTGTGATGAGTTACTGGTGCTATGTGGCAGTGATATAAGGCTGGCTGCAGAGAAGAAGAAAAAGATGCGACTCACTCTTTTTTATTAGCCCAGACTGTTTTTGCAGGTCAGCAACTGCTGGTAATATTCAACCTTTCAACCTCAGACTGGAGACCTGTAAATCAGAATGTGGGTGTTTTCCAGTGCCACTCTCTCTTATCAAATATACTCTAAAACAGTCTGAAGGTGAACGGGAAAATAAGAGGCTAATTTTTTTTGGTGTGATAAGATCAGTCTTAAAGTAAAGGTGTCTTACTGGAATCTTTAACTGAAACAGGGGATCAGTGCATGGAAGATACAGAAATCTGTTTGCCAGATGTATTTAGGAGAAAAACTCACTCGCTGTTGTGTCTGTTAAACTTTGCATCCGATTTTGCATTCTACAAGGCTATTCAATGACATATGTGTGCTGGTTGGATGTTGTATTAAATTGTCCCTTTGTCTCATGTTTTTTATGGGTAATCTCCATCATTGTGCTTTCAATCCTGTGCGTCTGACAGTTTCAGTTATAGGATTTCTCTCATCCTTCACTTGTCCTCGCTTATTTGTTCCAGCCCCCGATTCTTTTACAGCGGTCTCCACCTCCCTCAGTCTCCTTGACTCTTTCTTTCCGGCACTGCAAGTGTGTGTCTGCATGTCTGTGTCTGTGAAGACTCTAAGTTCCATTTGTATGACAGCAGGGCTTAAGTTGTCACAGACGTCCTCTACAATGATTAGCCTCAATTCCACCATTCAGCTACAGGCTGACAGTCACTTCATGACTTTCCGTCACTCTTTATCGCACTTTCTCCCCTTTCAAACTAATGGGGGTGAGCATGGCTTCCTCTCCTACTCCGCTTCTGTCCTCTGCCTCTTGATCACTTTAAGTGTCTCTCTTCATCCTCTCAGACTTTTAATCCAGTCTTGCCCTATGTACCCCTGACAAGAACAGACTGTGGAAGTAGGCAGCGATGTAAATATCCAGTCAGGGAGGCGCATGCAGCATCATCTGAAGGTCTAGTCTTAATGTGTGTGTTTTTCTTGACAGAAACAGTCTGTAACATCACCGCTCACACTGTGATGTCACTCTTAGTTGAAAACTCATCTCCCAATTGTCAAATTTTCATCAGTTAAAGAGGAATTTCTTACTCAGTTGTCTCAACGGGGTGCAATCCACGACTGCATAGGTTAAAGAAGGTGTGAAGCCTCTTGTGGCTCTACAGGGAGCTCTGCAAAACCTGATATAGTGGTTTAAATGATGTTGCTTGTGTCAGGGTCAATTGGGACTAAAGATTGAGGTTTGAAATATAAAATTATCAGGAGGATAGAAGGATTTTTACCAGACTTTTCAATCTGCTCCTCATGTCTGCTCAATGCTACATTAGCTGTTGCTAGCATGACACACCAAAGCTTCATGCATGTAGAACATTTGTATAGGGAATAATTCAGATACTTGCTTTTTAATTTTTGTTTTACAATAATGAAGAATCCATGAAAAGAAACCATCGTGAAGTGCCAGCTATAAAAACCTGCACTAGAGCAGGCTTCTATCAATACGCTTGATATAAATCATCTTTCTCAAAATCTTAGAATTTCCAAAATCAAAAGTCACAATAAACAAAGAAAGAACAGACAGTAGTTTTAAATATTGACCTGTCAGATAATCTGTGCATATTACTTTCAGAATTCTAACCACAATCTGGAATTAGATCATCAAGAATGCTTGTAGACTAGAACTATGACAGATTGTATAAAGTCTGGGAGAACTGGGACATGTACTGACATATTAGTGTGTTTCTTGTATATTCAGGCTCTCTAAAAAAAAAAAAGGTCAACGCAACCCTCCAGCATCTGTAACAAACTTAATAGTACAAAGTCCAAGTAAAATGTCAACAGACATTTTTTTATAAAGTGTCATGTTTTACAGAGTATAAAGTGTCAGTTAAATCAATTAGTTTCAGCTGGAGGGAGAGGCAGTTGACATCATAAACTGATATTTATTATCATCCACTGTTCTGATCTCCTGAGTACACTGTTGCCTACGTTTGCATGACATGAGTGTCAGTTTGATAAAGATCTAACCAGCATGCATTGTGCCGATGATCGATTTGAGCCTGTCTGCGGCTGTATGGACAAATATAAATACGCCAGGAGATATGCAGCAGTATATATAACAGTGTTTCCACATAGTGTAAAAAAAAAACAAAAGAATTCCTGCTGAAACGCTGAGAAATGTATTTTTTATCATTTGCAAACATTTAGAGAAGATTTACTGACAATCCTGATGTGAAGTCTGAATAAAAATATTTAGATGCTGAATGAGGCCTTGAAAACTCTAATGGAAATTCAGCTCGGCTCCCATCTGTGCTCCACTCGCTCCAAATGCTTAGAAACACACATAAAGCCAAGTATAAATTCCTGAGTGCACTACCAAGTACGCATTTCTTCCATCATTTATCAGAAACTACTCCACTTTCAGTCGTTGCATCTTGGGAAATTAGAATTTTTCTTTTGGCAACAGAGAGGAAAAAACACGAGAAAGTAATATTTTATCTTCATTTGTGTGAGATATTCTTGTGGAGCTGCAGAGATGCTGAAAGGGCAACAAACTTGTAGGAAGCTGAGTAAGGGGAGAAAAAGAAGCAGACGACGTAAACATCCTTTAGTTTATCGCGGTGGATGTGAGATTGCGCGTCAATAAGTTGAATGAACTTGCAACCTACACAAGACATGAGAAGCACTGAAAGTTCAGCATATTTTCTGCTTTATGACCGCATTTTATGAGGGGAATATGCCAGATTTTTACACGAGTGGGAATGAGCTGAAGATAGGAGGCACATAAAAGTGTTGTGCATGATCACTAAATGATGTGAACACTTCTTTCATCACAGGGTTCCACCAGCGGACATCATTAACTCTCCCAACCTCATAATAATCACAGAGGACTTCATTAATGTCTCATCATCCCTATATCTAAATGAGCTTAACTTATTTTAGCAGACCAGAATAAGGAAAAGGACTGGACTGGAGATAAATGTTAAATTTATTACATATTTACTAACCCTGCACACTGTGTACACGTCAGTAACTGATAAGCTTGTGTTTTGCACCTGATGTCTGACACTTTTATTGCTACAGTAATTATACTACACTTGTGCACACAGTGTATTTTTGCCCAAAAAAAGTGTACCCTTTATGCATTTTTGTTTCATGTGCGAACTCATTGCCTGGTGTGAAATCTTAAGCTGCCTTCAGGGCTTAATAAAGCATCTTCATATCCTGTCCTTTGCGTCAGCAGTCACCAGACCTCAGCCTTTTTAAACAGTGGTGGGAACACAGGCAAAACTGTTGTACCATCACAAAACAAGACACTGTGACAATGTTAACAGCCCTGGGATAATAATGATTCAGGAAAAAGTACCTAAAAAGGCTGTTGCAGACAACACAACCTAAGACATAATAAGGAAATTAATCAGAAAATACACCGATCAGTTACAACATGATGACCACTGACAGGTGAAGTGAATTGCATTGATCATATTGGTACTATGTGGTGTTCTGCTGGAAAACCTTGGATTTTAACATCCATGTTGATGAGACTTAGACACCCAAATAAACACTGTCCCACAACAAGCACACTCCCTCATGCAAATGGAAATCCCAAATGTCACTGGCTTACCCCCGCAGGAAAATGCACACCACCACATTGAAAAAACATCAAACAATCAGGAACATGCTGAGGAACATGACAATGGCCCAACATGTTTATTTGACCTCCAAACTTCCTACACCCCACTGTGATCAAGCATCAACAGGATGCAGTGGAACAAGTCTGATTGACAGAGGCCCCACTGCACAAGCCAGAGTACCCAAAGGATCCAGTGCCAACGTCCTGGTTCCAGACCCATAGGACACCGTGAGTGGTCCTCTTGTCCATGACCAGTGGTTCAGAGCATTTTTGAGCACATAAGGGGAACCAACACAATATTAGGCAGGTGGTCATGATGTTATGCCTGATTGGAGTAATTACCCCCTCTGGTAACCTCTGTTATTAATGCCATTTTGGAAAGGTTGACATGTGTAGCACTATCATTGAAGAGGCTGCCTGGTGCTACTATGATCAAAATAGTTGTAGAATTTGCTGTGCTTCATTTCTGTTGCATCAAATTCAGCAGATTTGCAGTTTTTAGAACAGATTCAAGAACATCGGTGTCCCTGACTCATTGTTATAAGTGTTATTTTCTCTTTAAATCACAGCTGATTTTTAAAAAAAAAAACTCCAATTTTTGCTGGAGTTTTTCAAATCTTCTTCTGGCCTGGTGAGAAGGAAAAGAAGATTTATTGCATTGCAAAATGTTTCTGATTCATAGAGCAAGGTTTTTCATTTCGGCCTTGCAGCTGTAGAGCTTCCATTGACTAAATATCAAAGGTTGTTTTTTCAGGTGGAAATTTTAAAAATATAGCCTGGGGCTTATGAGTATAAATTGCATGTGTTAATGAAACAGGGAAATAATGACTGATAACACCGGGCTGTTACTTAAGTAAATTTATACATGGGAAATTAGAAAAGCAGCATTTTGTAGATTTCATTTAGCCTTTTACTGTTATCAGTGCATGTGGTACAAATGGAAACCCACATATGGAAGACACACATATCTAAATACATATGCAAATACATGCAAGTACTGAGATACGATCCTATGCAGGACTGTATCCACTTACAAGCCATGCTTAGCCACGTAAAACTGCAATAGAAAGTCCACACAAAACACATTAAAAGTCCCCACCTCAGGCCGTCTTTGAAGATAATCTCCAGTACGTGAGGTAATAGAGATTTGTCCACAAGCAGCTCCGCTCTTAACCCCAGGTGATTCAACTGGCCTCTTCCCTTTTATATGGAAGTACAGGTGAAGGCATTGAGTAAATAGAAAGGCTATGAATACATTTTCATGATTTCTCCACTCATGAATTACTTTAAGAAAGATTGCCTCAGCAACATGTCGAGGCCACAATGAATACTGTACTGGCAGCAGGTCATGCTGTGTATGTAAATTACTGCCTGGTTTCTAAGACTGATTTTGAAGCGAAGGGTCCCATTTAATTTCTGCTCTCTCATCTCTTCTCTGCTCTTCGGTGAGACTGTGTGTAGGTTCCAACTGATTAAAAAACAAGAAAATGGTGGAAATGTAAGCGTCCTTCATTTGCCGTCACCACTTATAGAAAATTTGTGAAAGAGCAGAGTGTTAAACACAACTTCAAACCCATTTCACTGTGCAGGTTACTGCATTTTCTCAATTCAAATAGCCTGGTTGTGAAAGATATATGTCATGAAACCATATACCGATCAGCCATAACATTATGACCACCTGCTTAATATTGTGTTGGTCCCCCTTGTGTGCTCAAAAATGCTCTGAACCATTGGGCATGGACAAGAGGACCTCTCAGGGTGTCCTATGGGGTCTGGAACCAGGATGTTGGCACTGGATCCTTTGGGTACTCTGGCTTGTGCAGTGGGGCCTCTGTCAATCAAACTTGTTGGGGTAGGCCAGTGACATTTGGGATTTCCATTTGCATGAGGGAGTGTGCTTGTTGTGGGACAATGTTTATTTGAGTGTCTAAGTCTCATCAACATGGATGTTAAAATCCAAGGTTTTCCAGCAGAACACCACATAGCACCAATATGATCAATGTTATTCACTTCACCGGTCAGTGGTCATAATGTTGTGGCTGATTCGTGTATATCTGTTAACATGGGTATGAACCACAATGTTTTTTAGACTGTATGACTCTGGTTTGATTTCTCCTTCAAGTCAGTACTTCTAAAGTTGAACTGACACGGTATCAGGTTGTAGCTTTGTAAGATCGTAGTTACTGTTTGTTTTTGTTTTTTATTTGCCTTAAGGTGAAAACATACAAAGATTTTTCTTCCCTTGTCTTGTCTCCTCTGATTTTTCCATTTTTGTTCTAGATGGGAAATGCCTCCGAAACATTTCTGCTCGTGTCTAGAATATCTAAAGACAATGACTTCCTCATGGGAACGCTCTACACCATTTTTGGTTAGTGATTAATTTATTTTTTCCCAGCTTTGCATGTTTCAGCTGCTTGAACGTGGATTTCAACAGAGAGCTTATGTACTCCACCACTCTGTCTCCCAGGTGTGCTGTCTGTGCTGGGAAATGGGATCCTGCTGTTCGTGGCCTATAGAAAGAAGTCCTCCCTGAAGCCAGCAGAGTTCTTCGTGGTCAACCTGGCCATCAGTGACCTGGGCATGACGATGACCCTGTTTCCACTCGCAATTCCTTCAGCCTTCGCTCACATGTGAGTGACTGTTCAGGTTTCCGTGACTTTTTCTGCTTTCCTCTATTCATCCTATATGTCATGTTCACAACCAGTATACTGTATGGTACACAGATTAACAAAGATTAACTCAAATCTCTGGCAATTTGAGGTTTTTAACAGTCTGAGCTTTTAGATTGTATTATTCATTAAAAATGGAGAAATATAAATGTGTGTTTTTTAAGGCAACAACTTTGAGACTACATTTTAAAGAGCTTTGGGTACTAGAATAAAAATAGAAGTTTGGGTAGATCTCTGATTTTTGTGCCATCCACTCTAAAAGTTAATTTGATTTTCTTGCAAAATTTTTTTCTAAGCAACTTCCTCTAATGTCCTGTTCAGCAACCAAAGTATGAACAAAGCTTCATATTAATGAAACACATTGATTTGAGATTCTTGTAATAAGTACCGTGCATTAAGCAATGAGCCTTGCAAGCAGCAGACAGGGATTTCTGGGGTTTTGCCTCTGAGGGCTTCATAGAACGTGACCCACCTTGTTGGTGAAGGTTGTCTGGCTAATCTGCAGCCTGAGAGGATGACTACAAGCAACACTTAGAAGTGAATAAGTCGTTCCACTTCCTCTATTACCGTTAATTCTCTCCTAAAAAGTGCTCAGTGTAGTGGTAATGCAAGTACAACTTTCTCTATTGAGTCTCTATGGAAGAAACATTGATGTTTTAAAGTAGTATTAGTGCACCAACAACACAGAGATGTACTTTTCATGTTTTATGTTATACTGGCAGTATATTGTAAGCACAATAACCAGATTCATAATTGCTATTTGCTAGAATAACATAAATGTTTAGAAATGGAGGCAATTTCATTGACTGTTTACCTCTGTTTCCCCTCACTTAAAAACAAGAAAATATAATGGTGTATAGTCCAAAAACTCCCTCTTGGTTCGCTCTCATTGTGTCTCCATCCCATGTGAAAAATGGAACGGAAAAGTTGCATTAAAATTGACCAATGAAATGTCGACACACATGCCACTTTTGTCTCTCATATGTCACCTGTTTCACCCCGTGACCTTCCCTGCTTGCTTCTCTGATCTCCTGAGGATGTGCAGCTGATAGCTGTCATCTGCGCCAGTAGTGGGTCAAAGAGCATCACTGCTCACTACAGTCATATGTGACCCAGGGGAGAAAACGTATTAGCTGTTTCATCTACTTGATGTGAATTGTGCAATTGAACTGGAGGATTTGCAGAGAAAACCGTCACCTACTATCAGGATGTCAGCCAGTAACAAATGTCCTTTGTTTTTTTCTTTCTCTCTCCATTCAGGTGGTTATTTAATCAGACAACCTGCATTGTCTATGCCTTTTGTGGTGTTTTGTTTGGCCTGTGCAGTCTGACCAACCTCACTGTGCTCTCCTGTGTCTGCTGGCTTAAGGTCTGCTGCCCAAACTACGGTAACCCAACTGGTTTTTATGCTTTTATTGATAATTCCATGTAAAACTCATAGTCACACAATATATTATTTTTGATTTAGGGACTTTACCTTCCTACTGATGCAGTGACACGTTGAATGCAAAAAAGTTATAAATGCACCTTGACCACAATTTACACCTTGACCCTAGCAACTGATTAAGTTCAATATCTTTGCACATAATGCACTTTGTCACTCATTATTTAAAGAATTCCTCAACTAAGGTGTGTTTTGGCTTTATGGACATGCATCTTAATATTATTGTTTTGCATTGTTGTTGTATTTTTGCACTAAAAATGTTTCACTGCCCCATAAATGCATAAAAATGCACAACTTAGTGATATTCGATAGGAACCTTTGATTTTAATGCATATTTGTAATTTAGAACATATTTTAGTTAAGCTACAGATTTAAGTTTCATTGCATTTTTCACCTCAGAATATAAATCAAGCGTGTGTCATACAGTAGCAGTCAAAAAACTAAGGAGTTTTGTAAAAGAGTTAATAATTTTTATACATTGATCATGATTCACTAGATACTGATCACCACATTGTTGATCGTTTTGATAGCTGCCCTCCCCTGAAGGCAAAAAGAACCTTGAATCTGAAAGGAGTAGCGAGGCCGGCAGCTCAAGGGCTCATTACAGAGAAAGAGAGGCAAGGCTGCAATGATATTGATGTTCAAGGCTATACTTTAACCTCTTTAAGCACAGTAAGATGAAAATAAGAAGATTTTTTTTTTAACAAGGCCATTTAATATGATCCCTTCCATTTGTAATGATTTAGCCACCAAGTTATTACAACTAACTGAAAAACTAACAACTCATCCAATTATTGGGAATGTATAATTCTTTGGGCGGGCATGTTTTGGCTAAATCAATGCTTTTAGAGTTAAGTAATCAATTGCTGTTAATTTTACAGAAGAACAGAGTGAATGGGTACTGAGCACATGAAATATAATCTGTTTCTTTTACCAGTTTGAGATCCACAAACAACCTCTGTTAAAGTGTGCAGACTAAAACCTGCTGAAAGTGTTTTAGGTTACCTGAGCAAACTAGGGCTGCAACTGTAGTTCTTTAAATTTTTATAGGTGTGTATTACTTGGTCGTTTTCAGTGTCACATGAGGAGCTTTAGTTGTTTCCAGATACATTAACCCACACCTTTGCTTACAACTATAATATAATGTATACAAACTGCTTATTAGATATTTATATACTGTTTATGAATGCCATATAAGCATGCTTAAAATAAACCATTAAAAAGCATGAGACACCTAAATATCATAAAACTTGTGAGCTCTTCGCCATTCTGAGCTCAAATTTTAAATACAGGTTAAATAAATAAATAAAATAAAATTGAAAAAAGTCAAATCTCTTAAAATCTCTCTATTCAAAACAATTTATGTGACTTTAAGAGGAAGCATCTCTCCCATGTGGGCTTGCATGTATTTAACTTGCAGTTTTTGAGTGCAACCAGGCTTCCTTGCATGCTCACTCAAAAGTCACTCACTCACAGTTTGCATAGGTAATGATGCGGCTCAGTCAAAGGTCTGACATTCGAGTGCACCTAAAGCAACAATGCAAATAAAATTATTTGTCAGAGCACCTCATAACTGCTGTTCAAATGCATTTCAATGAGTTGTATTTTCAGTATAATCCAGTATATGGACCCAAATGCAGCACACACAAGAGGATGGTCTGATAACTAAGGCTTGGTGAGGTTTCAGGGAGGCGATGCAGCAAGAGAGGACTGCAGGTGGGGAAACCAGAGAAGTCTGTCAGATGAGTGACTGAGGCAGACTTGTTGAAGTTACGGGAAATGACTTTGAACAGGTGTGGTGGCCGATTGACAGTGTTAAAGACTGGGGGAGCTGAGTGCAGAGTTCTGGAGCTTGTAGGCGGATGTCTGGCTGAGTGGAGAAATGGAGGCAGGCTTAAGATGAGAAATGATGGTACAAAGTTTCATAAGGTTATTTAGGAGTACAAGGGGAACACTGGAAGCGCACCACTAGAGATAAGCTTTGGCTGAGGTCATACTACCACAAGTGAGGACCGAATGATCCACCAACGATGAGTTTTATGCAGCAGAGAGCTGATTGAGAATGGAGCTCAAGTGCGTCCAATAACTGTCACCAGAGGAAAGTGGGTGGAAAGCCATGCCCAGGCACATATAAGCCCTTCTCAGACATGGGATACATACCATTGGTGGCTTCATCAGTCAGTTAAAGTGACAGCATTCTGTTATTCAGACAAAGGTCACCTTTGCCCTAACGTCCTTCTCTGCTTTAATCAGACATACTTACCCCAATGAGAGTAGAGCCACTGTTCACATGCAATATTATATGTCAAACTGAACTGTATATCTAGAGATATAATGCATATTAATCCACTGATCGATGAAAGACTAAAACTAAACCCACTATCTAACAAATTATTCAACTGTAGCTGACAAACTGTGAATCTGTGTGAAGTCAATAAAAGTTTAACGTGTGACTTGTCGTTAGATCCTAATGAATCCTGTCTAAATGTTAGAGGTAATTTGTAATCATCAGTAATAAACTGAACTACTGCTGCTGTTCAACGTGCATAACAATGAATGACTCTCTTGCTTTGGAGATGCTCACATGGGTCCTGCTGCTGTCTAATGATGCAGGTATTTAATAAACTCAGAGGAAAGACTCCTACAAACAGCTGGAGGCAACATTGCCAACATTAAAAAAAAAAACTAATTACATTCATTATACGTGAGTCCCATTTATCAGAGCTATTAAAATCTATTTTTACTGCAATAAATTTTCGATTTCATGGACATTTCAGTTTGTAGTATAATAAAAGAGATTGTAGACCAATTTTTGAGCCAACATAGGAGCTGAGATATAAAAAAAAGTCTTCCGCAAATCACTTCACACAACTTGAAGTACCATTGCTTGTGTGTGCCTATCCATTAATGTAACTGCATGCCACTCAGACTTGAGCCCTGTTGAAAGTGATACGGGATAGTTACGTCCAACCCGGTGAGATTGCTGTTGCACTGTTGATGGAAAAGTGACCAGGGTGCTCACTCAGATGTGAAGGCGACACGCTCAGATGCTGCCAGATTAATGGAAAGTAGTGCATGTCTGAAAGGAGCTATACACAGACTTAAACTAACAGAGAGAGGGAATGGACAAGAAACACAGAGGAAGGAAAAACAAGGGAGGCACAAGCAGAAGAGTGAGGTACTGTCAGGATCCTGACAGAAAGGGAGGATTTTCCATTTTTATAAGACTAATAGAAGGATATTGTTAATTTGTGCAAAGTATGACTCCAGGCCTATTTACACTTTTCATTTTAAGTGTCTTATGCCAAGATAGAATTTGGTTTAATACACTTTAATTCACACTTTATATACACATTATACACATATGTAGATGCATTTTTGTTGGCCAGAGCACGAATCTTGGTTTTCTCACTCAGGCTACATGTAAATCATGGTCAGACCCACCACGTTCCTGATGGTAATGACAAAAAGTGAGAGAAGAAGAATAACTTCTGCACTTAAGCACTATAGCTTCAACGGTGATATTTCAGCCAGCGAACAGCAATCTATCATCAAACACAAACACACAGATCAGTCACACTTAAAAACTTCAGACAAGTTTTACTGTCTTTGGTCACACCCTTCCTCACCTATGCAGATTAATAGCCTTTCATCCACACTGAGCAGTGACTGAACAGTTTAGGAATAACACAAAGCAGTCCACTTGCCCAAAAATTGCATTCCTATACAACTACACTGCATTTTCATTTATATTCTAAACTAAGCATATTTACTCCCACATTCTGTTTGTTTGTGACATACCACAAAAGCACTTCTAATTAACATATCTTTGCCATTTGATGTACTGTTTTCCAACTGCCTCTCCTTTTTAGCCAACCAACCATACATTGGATAGGGCAGGACTTTAACCCTTGCAGTCCAGAAAATGGAAGGCACACTTCAAATATGTAATAAAAAGGGTATATTAGCCCATATAATGATATTTCTCCAAACTTAACCAATTCATTTTGATGTATAAACTTAACCAAGCTTCTAACATGTAGTTAATTGGTTGATTTTAAACTAACCAAGCAGTTTCCGTCACATGATCTTCATCAGACAATGTTTGCTCAGTTATTATGGAGATTTGTTACAATGCAAAGCCAGACTGATTATGTTTAATTCATAAGCCAACACAGATTTGAGATTTAACAAGTGCTACTGCAAGAACATAATCATAGCAGCTACTATGCTTGCATCTCAACACATTCATGCCCATTACAGTTTCCATTTGCTGATAAAAGGCCCTGTGAAATGTTTGCAAGCTCTGGAAAACACGAAATTGGTGGATTTTTCAAGTGTAATCATTTTATCAAACAGTACCAAAGATCAAGAATGAACTCATTACAGGATGAACAACTTAACTTTCCTCTCCCACTAATTTAACCCTGAAAAACTCACTTCTGTGTATAAAAGTTAGACATTTAGAGTTTTTTTTTTCCAGGAAAATAATCAAAACAGTAGTCCACAAAGACATGGGTCGCTATATTCACATTTCACATACAATCTATGGCTGGAGCTCACAGTTCACCTACTACTCTGCTCAAGGTGTAATTCTAAAGAAAAATGATATGGAAAACCACACCCTGCAAGCTGACAAGATTGTTTTTTTAAGTACGCTATGTATGAAACCCCTAAAGTCTCAATCTGTGTCGCTTAGCCTGGCATTGGCACACTGCAGTTTCAAGGTGGAAATGGTCAGCCGTGGCATGTCTTCCAGCATATAAACACCACATGTACACGCTAACAAGGTTGAAAAAAAGGTTTTTTACCAGGGGAAATCTTTAAAACAAGAGTTGCATCTGTTGTGTTAAACGTTACGAAAGTCTAGCCTCTGTAGAAAGGTTATTCAGCAGTCAGTGTTGTTTCCCTGCAGCAGAAAGGACCTGTGTTTGAACCCAAGTCTATGTGGGAGTCCTTCTGCTTGTGTGGGTTTGCGCTGGATTTCACCCACATTCCAAAGATCGGCAACGTAGGTGACTTTGGTAAAAAGAACTCCCATAGATGGGACAGAAAATAAACACTGAAATAATTAAATTCTCTTTAGTCACAATTAAAAACAAAGTTTAGTTACTGTAGATGGAATGTTGCATTAGCTTATCAGCACGAGTAAAACATCCTAAAAGAAACACAAAAAAACCTAACAAATCTCTCCTGAGACTAATCGATTGTGGTAAAAATGCCCAGTTTTTAGCACTCACACAGCACAAACGGGATCAACACGGAGGACGAAGGTATACAGGAAGTTGCTTTTTAATAAAGTGTCATTAGAAAAGCATTCGTACTTACCCTGTAGATATTCATTTTTATTTACTTCAATAGTAATAAGCAGTCATAAATATAAATTCTATCATGCAAATGAATTCAATGTTATTCAAGGGCATTCATTAAAGAGGGCCTGCTAATTACTGACAGTTACGGACTGGTTTTTATTTCAGGTTAACTTTACATAATGCTCATCTTTCTGCTGGCATTTAGCTCACTTTCTTTCTGTTTTCTTGAGTGTTATACTCCCACAAATCTACAAAATTAGATGGTACTATTACGTCTTGAAACCATAGTAACCAAGGGTTTTATTGGACAGTGCAAGGGGCTCTGACACATCCATGCTCAGATTAGAAACATTCACACAAATGAAACACTGCAACTGCTTGGCCCTAGAATACAACTTGACCCTGAGAGAAAGACTCAAAATGCCATATGTAAAGAAAAAGAAAGAAAGATGTACGTGCTTATGGCCACAGTGTAGCTAGAGAAAATGTGAGACACTTCAGTTATAATGCAGTTTCACTGAGTGGTACCTTTCCTGTCTTTCACTGTTTGCGCATGTGAACGCTGATATGGCTGCAAACTGTTCAAGCAGCACATTGTTAAAGAGCATAATTAATCTTTCTGCCACTTTAACCCTTGTGGATTTATTTACATGATGGCCTGTGTCTAAGCCAAATCTCTCAGCTGCACAGACAGTTCTTTTAAATACACTATTGTCACTTCCAGACACTTCAGTAGGCTACATGTTTCAATATCAGTTTTTCCAGGTGGTTAATTCAGTTCCAGTTTTTGTCAAGACTCATCATTCACTTCTAATTTGCTCATTAAAACATCCCTCTGAGTTTTTTGTCTTTCTATGAATTTGTCATAGTGCCAGTAAGCCAGAATTCACAATTTATAAATCATAATTAGGAACATTGACAATCCAGTACATATGAAGTGGATCAGTTAGAGGAAACTGTAAAAAAAAAAATCTCAATTCAGAAAGTGTCCTGACTCAGTGAATGGGTGCACAGTTGTACTCTGCAGTTCAGATTCTTCACTTCAGGAATCTGCATCCTGGAGTGAAGAATCCAGGGCTGTTCCCATTTATATGCTTCACACACTCACACTCAGGCACATACACACCGCAGGGGTACACAGAACAGAGGCAGCCTGGTGTGTACTGTATCAATCGAATCTGTAGTGCTGGGTACACAAGGTAAAACATGCCCTAAAAGAGCATTATTACTATAATAAGGAGGAAGATTCAGTCAAGGGAAAAGTCAACACAATAAGAACCACTAGGACGTAACAGGAGACCTGGCGGTGCCAGTCTGGATGATTTATTAAACGCAGCTGGAGATTGTATGGATCTGATGAGCAGCAAACACTGCTTACATGTCACATTTGAGCTAATACAGGCTTTAACTACAGCCAATGTCAGCTGGAGTAGAGGCAGAAATGTTTTCCATGCTCTTGCAGGTTTAACGATTGAAGCTAATAGGCACACTCTAATTGAAGGCTGTGTTTTTAAAGAGCCTCTCTTGTCTGTTTTCCTCTGGAACACAGACTATAATGCAGAGTGTAAAGCCCAGGAGACTACAAGCCTCACAAATAAAAGTGTTTGAAATGCAAATGAACACATATAATTACACTTTTATGAGACTTCCCTGCAAGGAACCTTGTACAAATATGCTGTCCTCTCGCCTCTAAACTAGTTTATACAGTTGACAGCTAGACAACAGACAGACAGCTCTCTTCGTCGAACAAGCATGTAGATTCCTACAAAGAAAAACATGTACAAAATCGCCATTAACGACCCAAACAATCATCGCAGATGTGCACTCATTTCAGACCAACTTGTGCCAATTATTTGCAAAAAAAGCACCATTAGACAGCAGGTCTATGGTATGATTGATTTCATACTGCTAGATTAGCAACTATATCTAATGGGTTCTTGCTTTGCCTATGTTCCACTTGCACCAAGTTTAATAAAAACCAGCTTGGTAGTTTTTGGTAATCCTGCCAACAGACAAACAAGCAAATAGTATTAAAAACTCAATCTCTTCTCTTATATAATGTAAGTATCTGCATTTATATATACGTTTATCTAAAATATGGCCAAATCTCCATTTAAATTACAATTATCAACAAGGACAAACATTGTTCTTCTTCATATCCTTTCAAACATTCACAGAATGTGTTGGGAAAAGTGTGTAAACCGCTACACTAATGACATCAACAAAAGCTAACCAAGACCACGAGTTACAAAAAAACAGTCAAACATTTTAATTCTGTCAGTCTCAAGAGGCATCTGCTAGTGTGAACAGCGGTTAACAGAAAAAAAAAAAACGTTTCTCATGAGATTTACACCAATCAGCCACAAAATTAAAACCACTGACATCTGAAGTGAACATTGATAATCTCATTTCAAAGCAGTGTTCTGCTGGGAAACCTTACTTTCATAACAGTAGTCCCTCAAACAGCCTCCCCCAGCGCGCCAATACGCTCAACCACGCTGCAAAAAAGAGTTCGGGAACACAACAGACAACTAAACTGCACAAATACCAATCTGATCAGGACGAGACCGATTCAGTCCACCTCACAACCCACCCAAAGGATCCATTCACAACATCCCAATGCCAGACATGACAGGACACCTTCACACGGTGTATAGAGTTGCTTTCCTGTCTTTAATGAAGAGCATGGCTACTGCTCTCAGACTTGTGCTTTCCCTCTCAAATCTATGTGACACAACCCTGTCGAAGGTCCCAGCCAACAGAATGCTGGGTACGACAAGTTGTCATTACCTTCTAGCTGGTTATACTTCTCACAGTGTGCTTTACTGTGCAACTAGGTTCATTCACTCCCACTCCCTGATCAGCATGATGTGACGCAGGACATCAGAAAGTCATATTTCTCCTGTTTGCTGTATATAGTAATAGTTCTGATCAATCTGATGCTGGATGAAGTTTAGTAGTAGAATTTGAGGCTAAGCTCTGTCTTCAGATTATGGTGGCCAAAACCATGGAGTCCTTTATGCTGATTAATTTGCATGAAGCCGGAAAGAGTTTCAAAATAAAAGAGTATTGACTGCATCTGAAGACATTCTGAATCCAATGGGGGACAACTAGCATGTTGCATATAAACACATGGCAAATGGCTACTGTAGAAATAACAAGAAATGCCCACCGTAAAAACGATCAAAAATATGATGTGATTCCAGGATTATACCTTTGAACAGATAGGTACACATTTTGTTACTGTAATTTTTAATACTTGATTCCAGTACCAACTACAATAACTAAAAAATACACTGATCCAGTTGCAGCAAACTCCCAACATCTTTGTGCCAAGAAATCTTTGGCTTCATTAAACTTAATATGAAAACATTATTAATAGCTTCCAGGTCATGTGGTGCACAGATTCCAGATTTGAGAACAAAGAGGAGCTGGTATCAAGTCAGAAGTAGGTATGTGCAGACACTCACTCAGAGTTGCGATACTGGAATTGATCAGGAGCAGAAAAGAAAAACATTTGGTGCCCCCTTATTTAAAAAGTAGGAGCACATATCTGAGAGCTTTTCTTCGAAATTGAGTTCAGCTCTCCGTGTAAAAAGAGCTCAGGTTGAATCCTTCATGGTAGAGAACTGGAAATTCTGATCTGTGAAGGGATCTTCCACATTGGATAAAAACCATCTGTAATGGCTAACTAACCCCCTTTCTTAGCACCACACAGTTCAGCCATTGCCACAAGGCATATTCGCCTACCCCCAACCTCAGCTTGAATTGTAAGAGGGGCTGACATCTTGCTGAAGAGGCTGTGTGGTGCCACAGATAAGGCTGCCACTGTTCTCTTCCTCACTGATTGCCCACTGGAGAAGTCCTTTCCTAAATCAATTATAGTAGACTGTGGTGAGGGCTGTGCCGGTGTTTCCCATGGATTCCCTTATTCACACTCTGGTAATAAAACAATAACTGAGTACTTGTCATGCTACCTCATAATAAAAAATTTTTCAGCTATTAGGTTTGCTCATTACTTTAATTACAAATCAACTTCAAGAACAAATGAGCGAGCAGACTATTTCTTTTTTTTTTGTATACATTTAGAAAACCAGTGCTCAGTTTTAGGATTCGTTTTATTATTATGTAGTCACACATTTGTTTTATTGATGAACAGTAGCTTCTGGTGCAAATATGCTAGCTGGAAAAAACATATCATTATTAAGAAAGTGACTATGTGAACGAGGTGAATTTTACAAATAGTGCAAGAGTGGAATATATTACGTATGTTTGATTCTACCTTTTGACTATAGGCTTCAGGTGTATGATTAATTATAGCAAAAATCCCATTTTACATTCGCCCTTTAATCCAAGAATATTTCTCCATTTAGAGTCAATGCTGACAAATTGTTCATACTATGTTTGTTCTGGTCTTGTGTGCACAAGGCTCAAATTTTTACGACTACAGGGAAAATGTCTTCGCTTCTCAAGTGGTTTTCCTCAAATGTGTTGGCCCAAAGCAAACATGGTGCACAGCTACTCTCTTTACATGCAGAATAATATTTATGTTCGGGCTGCTGGCATTATGAACATTATTAACTTCACATGTGCTTTCCTGTGAACCATGTGATCCTTTAGTGGAACACGCCTGAGGTAAAGTAGGCACTGGCCGGAAAACAGGATAAGATAAATTTATCTTGAATTTTATTTGTGCAGCTGTTTATGTTCCTTGTCAAATCTACCTGTCCATCCTAGGACATTTTCTTGTCAAGTTATTCATCATTTATTGGACGATTTCTCTCCACTTCCTCCTCCTTCTGTCTTCCTCTTTCTCCTCCTCACTCATTGCCTGTTATCAGCATCGGGTAACAAGACTCAATATGCCTCACTAGCATATTGTTGCTGTGCTGTTGTTTTTGTATCCTTCCTTTATGTCCTCATCTGTCAGTAATCACTCCCCAAATTCTTTTCCTCTGTCTCTACCCTCTTCCATTCTTCTTCAGGTAACAAGTTCTCGTACTGCCATGCCTGCCTGCTGGTTGCCGGCATCTGGTGCTACGCTGGAGCATTCGCCGTGGGTCCCTTGTCGGGCTGGGGCGAGTATGGGGCTGAGCCCTACGGCACAGCGTGCTGCATCAACTGGCATGCACCCAGCCAAAATTCTGCAGCTATGAGCTACATCATCTGCCTCTTCTTCTTCTGTTACATCGTGCCCTGCACCGTCATTTTTCTGTCCTACACGTTCATCCTGCTGACTGTCCGGGGATCGCGGCAGGCTGTGCAGCAGCATATGTCCCCACAGAACAAGATCACCAATGCACATGCACTTATCGTTAAGGTAAACACATAGGCTCATAACAAGATTGTGTATATTATATATTATTTTCCACATGAATTCCTGATCACACAACAAATGTCTTTTGTATGTTGTTGTGTCTCTTTTCAGCTTTCTGTGGCAGTTTGCATTGGCTTCCTGACAGCGTGGAGTCCATATGCTATTGTGTCCATGTGGGCAGCATTTGGTAACCCAACAACTGTACCGCCTATGGCTTTTGCTCTGGCAGCTATCTTTGCCAAGTCCTCCACCCTTTACAACCCCATTGTCTATCTGGTCTTCAAGCCCAATTTCCGCAAGTCCCTGTGTCGGGATATGGCCCAGTGCAGAAGGACACTCTGTGGATGTCTGTGCCAGCACAGCTCTGCACAGAAGGGAACGTGCAGGCAATCTCATCACAAAGAAGAGTGCAATTCTACAAGGCTGTCCAACGGGCTGTCGGAGAACCACAGGACCTGCAGACATTGTCCTTGCCCTGAAACAGCCACTGGTACCAGAGAAAACTGTACAGACTACAGCCCCCAGCAAACTGCCAGGATACTTAAAGGATCTCAGCACAGTGAGGTGGCTGTCAGTCAGCTTTCCAATGAGATGCAGAGTGACTTCCTCTAGAGAATAACACACAGCTAGACAATGAGAAGGTTAAAAAAAGGAGAAGGATGGACAAAAATATGGCTGACAAGAATGACAGCCAAAAGACACTCAGTGCAAGTTCAGTAATAGTGAAAATATAATTAGAAAAAATAAAAGGATCAAGACTGATTGAAGGAAGAAAAAAAATCTAATTCTGAAGTTTAAAACTTGTCTCATGCCTCAAATATGTGATACTGCCAAACACACACACACACACACACACACACACACACACAATCTATTATTTAAAAGCCAATGCAGGAGGATAAGCAAGCCAAACAGTCAACAGATGTGTGCATCAATATTTTATCAGGTCAAATTAGCAAGTGTCAATAACTATACAATCACTTGGAGTGATCGACATCGAGCAAGGAGTACTAATGCAAATCAATTTACGCTGGATTCAGAGGGAGGAACTGATACTGAAACTTTCTACTCTCTAAACTACCTTTTATGTGTTTATTACAAGTACTGTATTTGATGATGTATTTGATCTGACAGGTATTTATTTATGCATGCCTCAAACTGAAGGACCACAGGGTTGCTTGCTGTTGTTATCTAATAGGATATTAGTGCTGTCTACTCATATATGAGGATAGATTAAGGTTTCAAAAACCCACTTCATTTAACTACAGTGTGTCAACCTTTACATTCCTTTTTATAAATTAGGCTCCTTAGGAGGTACAAAGTGAAGCACTGAGGAAAGGATTTGGCTTTGTGAGCCCCCATTACTGTTCTAAAGATGGACATTGTGAGTACTGTAATAATCCCTCTAATCATGTGTATAATCACCTCTATCAAGAAGCGAAAGCACGACTGAAATATAGAAGCATAAGATCAGGTGGCAGGACTCCATATAAGTATCTGTAATGCTCAATACTCTGTATGGAGACTTTCTATTTAGAAGGTCAGTTTTACAGTTTCTAAAGACTGTACTATGAAATTAGCTAAAAAGAAAAAAAATAATTGTGCAAAACATTTGTGCATAATACTGAAACAGATTTTTTTTCTCATACATATGCAATAGGGACTGCAAGGTAGCTTGGTTGTTAGCACCGTCATCTCACAGCTAGAAGATCCCTGGTAGGATGCCTGGGATCTTTCTGTGTGGAATTTGCATGTTCTCCCTGTGCCGCGTGGGTTTTCACCGGGTTCTTCAGCTTCCTCCCACAGTCCAAAAACACGCTGAGGTTAATGGATTATTCTAAATTGTCCATAGGTGTGAATGAGAGTGCTTAATTGTTTGTTTCTATGTGCAGCCCTGCGATAGACTGGTGTCCTGTTCAGGATGTCCCGTCTTCGCCCGAGTCAGCTGGGACAGGCTCCAGCCCCCCCCAAACCCCACAGAGGATTAATCGGTCTATAGATAATGGATGAATACATACACAATAGATATACAAACAGTAATTATTACATGTTAATGGAAGTGCTAAACATAGAGCTGATCTATATTAACATGCTGGACAGGTATGATGTTAAGAAGAGCAACGGTCACATGTTAGCATCTTTAATTTAGGGGAGCCAGGAGGTTAATCCTGCGCAGTCAGGATTAACCTCCTGCGCAGTCAGGGGCTATCTTAACCTGAAAAGATGGCTACAACAGTCAGATGTTGCCCATTAGAAGGCTAATTCCGTCTCTTTTGCACCACAGGTCTTGTTTTAATGATGATTTTTATTGATTATGTGTTCACCAAGGCGATCGCTGATGATAGAAAACACAACAACATCTCTGCAATTCAAGAAACAAGCAGTCTGATGGTTAGCTGGCTGTAAACAAGGAAATACATTAGCCTGGTCGAGGAAATTAGTTTTGCTTTCATTAAATTTGACTTCCCCGAGGCTTTGCAAGAGGTCAAACTTTCATCTTTCATTAGACAAATCTTTAAGTGAAGTTGTCACATTCCCAAATTTCAGCAGTTAACTTGGTTAGTGTTATTGTTACTGTTGGTAATCAGGTCCAGTCCTGTAACAGTAAGACCCCAAACTATAATAAACCCGAATGATCTGTTGATCAGACAACCTTTAATTAAGCCTCTCAGTGTGTGTACAAAAAGAGTCATATTATTTTTAAAAATATATATATACTGTATGTGAGTGTATTTTTCTAATGTGTCTCTGTGAGAGTTCACTTTCATGTGCAGAAGTACAAGTGTGCAGTTCCTGAAGCTAACAGTGCATCAGCAAATTCTTTTGGTTTTGGTGCGCCAAACAAAAAACCCTGAAACTGGCACATTTAACATGTTCCTCAAGCCATTATAACAAAATAGGGGGGGGAAAACTTTATGCCTATGCATGAATACAGACCACTTGCCTTTAGTGCTCCTCTTGCCTGTTTTTCAATAAAAATGTTTTTAACATGAGAAACACAAGGCTTTGCCTCAGCATCTGCCTACATTACTCCAGTGAAATATGCCCAGCGAGCATACTAGAGCTTAACCACAGTGTTTGTCCAACAAGCAGTTTTGTACTTTTCCCCTGACAGCATAGGTCATCAAATGGAAGTACAAAGAGACCTGCCTCGGACAAGATTAATTAGATCTGCTAGAGTGCATGCTGGGGTTGACTGGCATCACTTTCATGACATTATTCCCTTCTTTACTATTGTGAGAGGGAAGACTGCAGTTCTGTGCAGTTTCCACAAAATACCCGACTACAAAAGCAGTTCCTATTTTGTGTTCTCACTTTCGGTTTGTCATAAAATAATTTGCTTTAAGTCATGCAAAACAACCAGGTCAGCACATGAGGTCCATTCTGCTGCCTGCTACACTCTTCGTATTACTGCTCTAGCCTCAGTGGCGGCTGCTTCCTGAAGAAATTGATCAAAATCACCATCACCACCTGAACTAATATCTCGCTTGGGCTTTTCACATGACACTTAGGCCAGGGGTAAGACGCTTGTTAGCTCAGGGCTTACATCTCTGTTAGCTGTGGGTTTAAGACGTTCTCAGACTGACATTAGCACTGCATTAAAACACAAAGCCCCCTTGTTCGTTTCACCAGAGGCTGCTGCATTTGACGCAGGGGGGATCCAGCAAAACAACACAGCATCATCTGGCAAAAAAGTTTAGCCTGTCTCAGTTTTTGTCATGATATATCCAACAACATACTGTATTGGCACATACTTTCAAGTACTTGCAAGTGCACAATACTGGTAACCTGAAAGGGTGATTTATACCTCCTTAAATTCAAGATGAGGATGAACACTATTGCCACCGTGACAAGTTTCTAGAGTTGCTAAAGTGTGTCTCATTAAATTATGCAGAGTTTTGCTGTTTGATAAGCCTTCAAACTCCTGGATGCATTCTGAAACCAAGTTGCCCAACAGGAACTCTAATACTGAATGACCCTGCAGAGCCCAAGAATATTAAACCCATTGAATTTTTTTTTTCTTTTTTTAGGTTTAAAAATCCAAAACTAATGTTTTTTGAACTATTTTAATTCTCATTTTCCTCGACCATATCCAGTAACTACCATAGATAAGATTAGGAAAAACCGTAGTTAGGATTGTAGTTATTTTAGTTAATTATACCTTAACCGTGATAAATGAATGGCTAAGTATAGACAAAGTAAACTTTTGATTAAGGTATGGACATCATCTCCACACTCTTGCTTTCCATGTTGCAGCTTTTTTTTTTTTTTACTGCAGTGCTACTTTCTGTCTGAACGTCCAGTGGCAGCTGCTTCACCCTCTAAATGAGGGATATCCCCAGGCAGTCCAGAGTTTCTGAAAACTAATTAACTGGACTGGTTATACTTATTCCCGAAGTTTGATGGTTAAAAAAAAACAGATATAATTATTTAATGTTACACAAAAATGAAAGCAATGTAACATCTGTCGTTCATATCATATCATATCAATCATGTCCCATACTTTGAGTGTTTCTATAACATTAATCCTAACTTGTGAAGTTCAAGTGTGAATTTTTTACCCGGCACTAACTGTGAGACGTGATGAAAGAAGCCTCAGGCTCTCTGTAACCTGAGATTATTTTAGCTGACACATACATCCACGTGAAAACCTTACTGCTGTAAAAAGAGGCACCACTTGCAAAGACAAATGGGCCTTTCTGCAGACATACAGTTAGTTATTGTTATCATTGTGTCATGTTAGAGACAGTCCTATCATCTTCAACTTTTCATCTATGTACCCAAAAAACTATTGTTGACATCTTCATGGATGAACAGGGTAGCAGCTCAAATTCTGTTTCTTGCTGTAAACCCTCCAGGATGAAATGAGTAGTAATAAGTAGCCAACTGGCTCTGTAAAGTATGGCATGGTAAATATTTCGCAGGAAAAAACAAAATGATTGTACTTACTTCTCTGATGTGTCAGGAATGATGTTGATTTTGTATTGAGTGTAACATTTGGAAAAGAGAAAAAAGATGTAAAAACTGATGGACTGGTGAAATGCAAGAGGAATTTTCTGCTTGTCATGCTGCAACCAAAGGTTACAGTTACCTTTAGACTCACTGTCAAAACCCAAATGCTGTTTTGGACATTCATATTTTTCTACCAATATGCAGGTTACCATGGAAAGAATATACATATCAAAGACTTGGCTTCAAGTCCTGTGCTGGACAGCCTTCGCTTGGCCAAACTCTTGTACAAAGATGGACATACAAACCAGGAAACGAAACTGTGAAAATCTGATTCTGATGTCTCTTTTTTCTATTCTGTTCTGCTCAAAGAACTAGGTGTGTATTCTGTATTACCAGCCATTCCAACCTGGGTAATCTATACTGGCTTTATTCATTCATGTAGAGACTGGTTGCATGTCTGTAGATAATATGTGTTTGTACAGATGCCAATTTTAATTCATAAATTCTTATGAATATCAGCTAAAATGTGTAAATAAGGATAGACAAACCCCTTGCAGTGTCTTGAAATGGGGATGACGGGTTCTATTTCTTATGTTGTTTCAGCTTCTGAGTGGTCGCTTTGAAAGTGTGTCTATAAATGTTTCGTATTATGATGTTTAAGTGCAAAATAGCTTCTTGGTCTTTCTGCAGCTGGAATGCATTTTCTTTAGCTCTTTAATATGTGTGTGAGAAAAGGACAGATTGAACCTTAATATTCTCAAAGCAAGATCAACAATATTACACAGCTCTGGTGTAATGGCCCTTATGGCTGTTATTAATTTAACTTCATTTTCCACCGCAGTGTTGTTGGCTGCCATAGGGGCACGACAATCCAAGTGGGAAATTTAATCTATTATGATGTTATTGTACAGTTTATGCAGCTTCTATGAAGGTGACTGTTTCTACCTCCCAATTAACCATGGAATGTATTTGTTGCTGAATTTGAATCAGACAATTCAAGCATTTAATATTAAGAAATTCAACTAGCAGAAGTGTTTGATGTGATTACACCCGCTTGGATGAGCAGTTTACTGAGAGCAAGCTTAATTATGGAGAAATTTAAGTGCTGATATGGCGGATGTGTGCATGAAACAGCTCAGGATGGATGCAATTATCTTTAGCTCTTGTATTAATGAATCCTCTGTTGTCACGAGTACAGTGTAAGGCCCCACATCAACGCTTTTGTTAAATGCACTCATCTTTCTTCTCTGTTTGAATCCTACCTGTCAAGATTCAGCCTGTAAACACAACAAAGACTTTGTTAATCCCATTTGGTTACACAAGACTCTAAATCAGCAGAAAATTCTATATGCAGCATTTAAAGTGGTTTAGAATTCACTTCCTGGATGCTCTAAGCCTATGCTAGGTCTGAATAAAGTCATAAATCCTACACACACTTCTGTCTATATATCTGCACTAATCCACTGTAAATAAAGCTGTATGCAGTGAGGAAGATGCAACTACAATTCAAATTTTTTTGACAACAACAGGAAAGTCTTTGTACAAATCCCTATCTCTCTTTTGTCTTCTGAAAAGCAAACACTTCGTCCTCAGGAGATTTGCAGCTGTGGACTGCACTGTATTACGCTGGCATATGGAAATGCAAAGACACTCACACATCAAATGTTTCGCAGCCCCTCTCCCCCAGTTTCCAAGACACAAACAAGGCTGAATGTGATGTGTTGTACATATATGTGTGTTTGTATATGGAAAAAATCTGTCTGCCTATATAGATTTTAAGCTAATATTATTACATTATAATTAAAAAATTATTATAATTGTTGTCAGTGAAGTTTCAGATGCACTGTGAAAATGTTTACAATTTTTTTTGTTTGTTTGTTTGTTTAAAAATATATTGAAGATTGTATAAAAAGTGTTAAGTACATCTACCCAAGGGCATATCATTTGTTCTGAAGTCAAATGTAATGAAAAATAAATATTATTCAGGATTCAACTTGGGAGTACTTTACTGCTTTTAAATGCTTTTAGATATATACGCAGCATAACCCATCACGAACCAGTAATTAAGTTTTGAACTGATGGCAGCGCAAGAGGACAAGCCAGAAGATGGACAAAATTACAGTGCATGTGAGGCAGTAAAAAATATGTATTCTGAGTTTGTTACACAGAACATTTTAATACAATTATTCCTTTTGATTGAACTCAAGTGTTCTTTAATTGCTCATCTAAAGATATACTAAACACTAAAAACACTCTTTCATGGTCACGCACACACGACTCTTTCCTAGCTCTATTAGAAGAAATTGTTTTCCTGTGTGGTCAAATTAGAAATTGAATGATGGTTAATATAGAGTGTTTAGTCTTGCTTTGATTGTCTGACTAAAAGGAGGCCACATCTCTGAATTAAATGATACAACACTACTTGTCATTGTTCTACAAAGATGTGTAACAAACTTCCTAGTGAGGAGGAAAGCGGATCTTCTCCTATGTTAATGATGCAAAAGTATCTCGGAAAGACCTGAAACACCAGATGAGTTATTTTGTGGACTTGTTGCTGTTGCAACTCACCACAACAGGCCGAACCAGCTGCAACACAACAATTTAATGAAACTCTTCTAGACATAGAAACTATTTCTGCCTTTGTTTAAATGGATGGAAACACTTACAGAGTCACAAATACGGAGTCACAACTTTCATTCATTTATTTGATTTTTTGTAGCATGTTTGCATCACAGTGGTTAATTTTACTTGAGTCTTATGAGGATTCTTTGTGATTTATTTATCTAGGGATCAGTTTTCACTGGAGAACACTTTAGCAGTTGTGCAAGAAGGTTCTGGCTTCTTCCTTCCACCGTTCAAAGATGTGCATGTTATGTTAATTGCTGCCAGTCAATCCGCAAAAGGTGTGAACGGTTGTCTGTTTCCTTCTATTAGTGTAGCTAATGAATGGATAGATGAGAAAAGCACATCTTGAGGTGGAGGTCGGCCTGTTGCTACTCTTCCCATCTCAGCAACCACTGTGATTGTTCCCATGTGCCTATGCCATGTTCTCCATGTACTGCATGTAAACACACAACACGCACACACACACACACATTTACAATGTCTTGCTGGGATGTCTTAGCAGGCAGGCATGGATTTTTAGCTCTAATTGGTTTGGTCACAGTGTTCTGCACCTCCAAAACAAGACAGTCAACTGAGATTCGTGAGAGTTTCCTGTTGCTTCTCCAATCAGCCTTCAGTCAACACAGCAGCTTTTTTATTTAACATTCATTTATTTGCATTCATTCTGCAAACTGAAAATAAAAAGAAAAATAAGATGGTTCCCTTTATTTTTATTGAGGTTCAGCAATCTAGGTAAAAATAAACCATCAGTTCCAACCAACCAGACTTTACTTGTATAGCGCATTTTATACACATAGAACACAAAGTGCTTTAACTTCAAAAATGTATTATATAAGTATTACTTAATAAGCTTAAGTGCAATATGAACTTAAATAAAATATTCCATTTTAATTTTTAATATCTGTTTAAGCACATTTCTGACCTTGAGGCAGCTATAACTTTGTTTTCATATGTCCCTCCATTGAGGACATACTGAAAAAAGTATCTGCTGTTATGTTTCTACCCTGCACAGTTTCCTCCCATCCCATCCTTGCACACCTGGCCTACCACATTAACCCGACAGATTTAGATGGAGTCGAGATCAGTTGCACTCTATGCAAACAGATGGACATGATCTGGCTGCATCACCTTAACAAGATGTCCCTGCTGAACGCCATCTGTCAAAATGTCTTCACTCTGCCAGGTCTGCATTAGAGCTGGATGGGGAGGTATGTGTGACTATGAACTGGCTGCAGCAGCTAAGCATAGGTTTATGTCAATCATGAATTAATGCGATAGACATGCAAGCTTTACTGGTGTTTCAGTTTAAAGACATTTAAACTGCTACACAATGGTCCTCACATATCAGCTGCGTCATCGCACTTTTTCAGGTGAGCCAATTTCAAAATCTTTGTATGCTAAGCAAAAGAAACAAATTTTTAGCTGATAAGTTGCAATGTACATATATGATCTCCCTCACTCTCACTCTGTCTGCCTGCAGTCTCTTGATTACAAGAATTAACGACAGCTGCGAGGAACAGCTCACCTGCCACCAATCATCCTCCTTCAATAAAAGCCCCGGTTCATCCAGTCTATCTCCGCCAGACCATAGACAATACTACCCCATTTCCCTGCCATTCCCGCTCTGCCTCCAGCCTGCCTGCCATTCCTTCATCGTCTGCCGCCAGAACCCCCTGGACCCTGCCCCCCAGCCAGTCTCTATCTGCTTCTTTTTCCACCTGCCTCCTGTCTGACTTCCCTCAGCCCATCTGCCCCTCTACTTTAGTTTCTGTCGTGTGAGTATCCCTGTTTGGTTTGTCGTGCTTAGTTTATTCTTACCTGTTTTTCCTTTGTTCTTATACAGTGTGCAGTTTGAGTTATTTCTTAGTTCTCGTAGTTTTGTACATTGTTTGAATTGAGTCTGGTTTCTCTGTTCGGTTGTTCCCCTTAGTTTAGTTTCCTCTTTCGGTGTAGGTTTCAGTTGTGGTTAGTTCTCTTTGTCCCTGTTTGTTAGTGTTCGTGTTCATTATCTGTTCGCCTTAGATCCCTCCTCGGTTGTTAAGTAAAATATTTCCTTGATTTAGTAGTTTGCCCCTTTTCTATGTTTGATTTGCTCCAGTTGTTTCTCCCTCAGTTAGTTTTTCCCATTCTTGTTTGGTTTCAGTTCAGACTTTTCAATAATAACTCAATTTTGAAAATTCCGCTTGCTCCTGTTCCTGCGCCTGGGTTCTCAGCCACGTCCCGTAACAACTTCATACCTTTTAATCTGATAATTTCATGGTGATGTCCTACAAAATGTAGACGTATGTTCCTAACTCTGAGAAAAGTAGGTTGTGGGAACCCATCTGTATGTCAGATTTTTTTATTTGTATTTAAATTGGCCAACAATTGACATCAGGAGACCAAACTGGACACAAAACAAACCCAAAAAAGGGCGAGGCATGTAGTATTGCACGTGTGAAGTCCTTTACACAAAACGTTTACATTACACAATTGCCCTCCAGAATCACACATGTGAATGTCTCCTGGTTTCATCACTTTGTTAGCAAGACTATATCTTTCTGACAGAAAAGCTTTTGCCTTATTTGGCTCAATGCAAAGATACTATATTGTCAAGAAAACCATCTCTAAGAGTGTACTTCCAATTGGAAGACATTAAAAAAAGTTGAAATTTTAGTGAAAATGTAAATGTTTTTAAGTAATCTAAAGGTATTGATAAGAACAGAGCATTATTAAAAAAAAACAGCCCACTGTTTAATGTTTTATTGCCAGTATATTAGTATAGCACGTACAATCGGCCCCTCATAAGAAAATGCACTCCAACGAGGTAGCTCTGTAGCAGGACTGACACTGCCACAGATGAGCATATGCACACTTGAAAAATACCAAATTCCTTGTGTGCACTGCCAGCAAAAATCCTGTTAAACTGTATTAAATTTGGGCCGCCCTGATAGCCTAATGGTTATGTCGCGGGACCCAAGTGCAGAGGCGCAGTGGGACTCCCGGGTTCGAGCCCGACCTCGGGCGTTTGCCGCATGTCTCTCCCATTTCCAATTCTGTCCACTGTCCTATCTAATAAAGGCACAAAAAGGCCAAAAATAAAAATTTTAAAAAAAACAAAAAAAAAACTGTATTAAATTTACCAGCTACTTTATTGCATTTCCATAAATGGAGTAATGAAGTAAAGCTAACAAGGTTTCAGTAGCCGTGATATTAATGGTTGTGATAAACATTCTTTCCCAAATGTCACAGTTTTGTAATATTTTCACAGCTTGATGGATCATGCATCATTTTCTGGTTATACTTGGTCTAATATATATATATATATAGGGAGAGAGAGAGAGGTTTTTCTTACTTGTTTATAATGTCCTCTGTTCTTTTTTTTGTTTTGTTTTTATTTCCTGCTTCCACATCTCATAATGTAAAAACCGGCTTGCCAAGACCTAAGCCAAGCATTCATTGCCCCTGGGCGGACTCCCTGAAACAAACAATTCATTTAGAATGGCTATTCTTGTCTTTACTCCCACACCCTGCATGGTATATTGAACCAAATTGCACTACATTGCCAGTAAAAATAATTTCATAATTGACAGTTGAGATCCAATCTCCCATACATAAATATGTCATCCACTAACACAGGATATTAGTCTAATTAGATTCTCTGCCTAACAGAGTATTAAAATAGATTAGACTAAATTCATCACAACATGGCACAATAGCTGTTCCCACATTTATAGTGTGCATGTACAAGTCAAAGTCTGAAACTGTTGAAGCCCCTGTGATAAATCATTTTTCTTTTTCTGCTGTTGGTTCAGTCTAAATAGGTATAGGAATGGTATTCCTATACCATTCCTATGGTATGGTATGCCTATACCATTCCTATGGTATGGTATGCCTATACCATTCCTATGGTATGGTATGCCTATACCATTCCTATGGTATAGGAATACCATACCATAGTAATGAAGCTTGAACCAAACCTAAAACTAAAGAGAATTTAATTTTATCATTTTATGTTTTTCATCAGTCCTCTGATCTCCTCTAATCACTCCCGTCATAAGGCGACCAAGATAAATTAGCTCCTGTTTAAAAAATCCCATGCCACACTGATATGAAACCCAAACAAAAGGGTTTAAATCACCTTGAACACTATTCTTACATTGAATTAAGATTGAACCCACACCGGGGATCTCTTGCTCTCAAGCAGCACACAAAGACAAGCTAAATAGGATTTGTTGACTTTTGGATTTAAAAAAGAAAAATCTTTACAAAGGCAAGTGAATGTTTCAATACAGAGGTAATGCCTGGTGAATATGTGTAGATATTAACTGTCATTCAACGTACTCTGAGCTCGTCATAGTGCGTTATTAATCTTTGCATTTAAGGTGTCTTATGGATATTTCTTGTGCCTGGAAAAACAGTGAGATGCTGTGTGCTTTGAAGCATAGGAGTGGGATGATTTCCCACCAGACTTTTCAAGTCAATCCACATTTTCACATGCATTCACAAATCTAAAACCGGATAAATATCACTGCTAATGATAATTTATCGCTGACAAATTAACTGACATGAGATAACAGTTCGTACATTTTAAAAAATACGCTCCTGATAAGGTCAGCAGTAAGATAAAGCAGGTGTTGTTTACAGTCAACAGACTAAACCATGCACAACCTCCAGGAGGATCCTTCAAATTTAGGAATATAATAGAGTATTGAAGATAAATGAAGCAATTTTGAGCCACAGCTGTGATAACAACCCTGTGCATGAGACAAGAAAGTAAAATTGTACATTCAGTTTTGTCAAAGGCTCAAATAATGGCGAAGAGAACATTGGTACCCTGCACTAATCATTAAAAGGAAAATAATTATTGATTTTAAAAACAATAATCAAATAGAGGCTGTATAAGTTTTGTAGGGGGTTTCCACTAAACCAGGGGTGGGCAATCCTGGTCCTCGAGGGCCACTATCCTGCATGTTGTAGATGTTTCCCTCTTCCAACACACCTGATTCAAATGGTCAGCTCATCATCAAGCTCTGCAGAAGCCTGATAACCATCCTGATCATTTAAATCAGGTGTGTTGGAAGAGGGAAACATCTAAAACATGCAGGATAGTGGCCCTCGAGGACCAGGATTGCCCACCCCTGCACTAAACCTTTTTTGACAGAGCTTAAAGAATCTTTATGGGTAAACAGACTAAAGTAGAAGACACCTGAAGACCAAATTTTTTAAAGAGTAATATAGGTGACCAGATTGTAGAATTCACCTAAATATAATCAAAGCAACTACACACTGGGTGGTGGGCGCATCATTAGTTTACCAGGCCTAAGTCAAATATATTGGATCAAAGTCAAAGGATCACCAAAGCCACTGGAATTTATTGTTTAGTCTACATGGATATTTCTACCAAACTTCATGGCAGTTCATCCAAAAGTTGTTGCAGAGTCTTGGTCTGAATCACAAACAAATTCTCTTGTCAAAGAGCTTCTTCAACTCATTGAGTCTCTTCCTGATTAAATAAAAAGATAAATAAGTGTTATGTGGGAACCTCTTCAACTAGATGCTGATATATTTTACTGTATAAGTGAACACTTTGACTTAGTGCTTAATAAAAACTTAAAGAATCACTGTATTTAAGAGGATTCATCCTCTGGGTACCATGATCTGTGCCAGATAGTGTATGAATACATTTAATGGTTTTCCAGAATGTTCTTCCCAAACTAATGAAATCAAAAAATGTTTTCAGATTAAGGTCAAACACAAATCAAAGCCGACTCTTGCTGACGGTGTTGGTGAAACTCGCGCAGATATTCTGATGGAGAGATTACCCAAGCTTGACCTTGCACCTCAGTACACCATTAATTTATTATTTCTGTACTTATATAATGTTGACAAGATATTCACAGTATTGTGTTTTCTATCTGAGTGACTCAGTGTCAGGACATTTTCTTCACATGTACACTACATCAACTACACACTTTACAACTGAAGTGTGATGGTGTCATCACAGGTAATCTGTGATGAATGATGTATTTATGGATCCTGACGATTTCCTGCTATGTTTCCGTAAGTACATTGCTGACGGATGACAGATGAGGAATTTCACAACAATCCACATGTATTATTCATAATGTTCAGAAACAAGACAATGCATGTAATGGGAAACAATGATTCTATAACAGCATGTCTATGTCAAATGTGGTTATCCAGATTGAACAGACAAAAAAGGCCTCTTTATTCATTCTACTTATGTAGCTCTAAGGATGACCATCTGTGTCGTTTCATTATTCTGGTCCGTGACTCCTACACTTACTTCATACTTGATTAAACTGCATTAGAAAGTTTGTGCTTCTCTCAAATCAGTCCTGATGATTAGATGAGCCCAAATGTTTTATTGGGAGCTCTCAGGAGGTTAATACAATCCCTTTGTCTTGCAAGTAGTTTCAACAACTGACTGACTTCTGAATATATCAGGTATGTGCTGAGAGAGATGTTGGTGTAGAGTGGAAGTAAATGAGTTGATGCAGAGTTTGTATTATTTTTCACACTAGCAGCATTGTGATCTGATTTAGGTTGCAGATGTGTTTTCAGTTTCCTCAACATTAGTCTTTAGCTGTTGACTGTCATTAGCGGCTCACATGAAAAGGTCCGTCCATTTCTCAACTCTGCTGTATTTCTCATCACTTATACAGATGGCAGTTGGTTTGCTGTTAAGTAAAAGCCTAGCAGGCAGGAGAAGATCAATGTTTTCGTCATGTTAAATTCTGAACATATGGTTCTTTCCTGGAGGCAGCACATACCAGCACAATTCTACACTGAATTCCTGTCAGCCTCAGCTGTACTTCACATGCTAAATGTTAGATATAGCATATTAACATACCAATGTCTGTAATATCAGCACAGCTGAGCCTAAGTAAATATGTGTTAAGGGGAAATACCATTAGGTTGTTTGAAGTTGAGCAAAGTCGGATCATGTCCAAGCAGCAGGAGTGGCAACAGATGGGGGTATTTAACAAAATGGCATAAGACTGTTTGGCAAAAAGTTGAAAGAGGCTTCAATTTTTCACTAATACGACATCATGAGGCAAGGCACCAATCAAACAAAGACAAGTGTATGTTCCTGGTAGATCACTTTGTTACATGGATGCCATATTTCTAAAAAAATCTTCTGAGAGAATTAAGATTGTGTGGTGTATTAGTGTCTAACAGACCTTTGAAATCTGTTTCTCCACCTGATCATTTTGGTTTGAAATTTCACCATCATTTTCTTAAAATTTTCTTCCATCCATCCACTTTCTTCAGTTTATCCAAGGTCAAGCTGTGAAGACAGCAGGTGAAGCAGGTCATTTCAGATGTGCCTCTCCCCAGCAATATTTCCATTTTCTCCTTGAGGGTCCCAAGGCGTTCCCAGGCCAGATGAGATATTTAATCCCTCCTCCAGAGTTCTGGGTCTACCCCAGGGTCTCCTCCCAGCTAGACATGCCCAAAAATAAACCCTCTAAAGGAAGTCGCCCCAGGAGGAATTCTAATCAAACGCCTGAACCACCTTAACTGGCTCCTTTCGATGCAAAGGAGCAGCAGCTTTACTCCGGGCTCCCTCTGGATGTTCAAGCTCCTCTCCATACCTCTAAGGCTGAGCCCAGCCACGCTGCAGAGGAAATTCATTTTGGGCCACTTGTACCCGCAAACTCATTCTTTTGGTCACTACCCAGAGTTCATGACCACAGGTGAGGGCTGGAACGCAGATCGACTGGTAAATCAACAGCTTCGCCTTCAAGCAAAGCTCCCTCAGGAGTTCAAGTATCTCAAAGTTTTCTCCCCAACTACTATCCTGTGTATCCATCACAGTCTTGAAGTTGAATGTGTAAACCAAAGTATCACATTCTTACTTGATGTTAAATCAGCTGCACACAAGAACACTAGAAGGAACTAGATTTGAAATGCAGTTCTTTGCTTGTTTCAGATGTGACAGAAGTAAGAAAGAAAAGCGAGCCACTCTGTCACTGTATAATTACTTTTTACATTTTGCTGACCTTGTACACTCAGCTGACATTCCTCATGGTGGATTTAATAATCTGAGAAGCACAAATGTAAACTGGATTAAACATTTAAGCCACAGGAACGTCTTAAAATAGAGGCTTTTGAACACTAACAGATGTGCGTGCATTTGTATTGCTCATTTTGTGGGGACATAAATATGTGTACAGCACTGCCACATTGAGGGATATTCCTCTTCATTTTGGGGGCAAAAATCAAGTCCTAATTAACTTGGGGTTGGTTTAGGGTTAGTGTAAAGGTTGGGAAAGTGGTGGATACAGTCAGGATTAGGGTGAGTTTTCAAAAAATGAATGTAAGTCAGTGTGATGTCCTCTGAAGTGAACGCTTTATAAATATTTAATAAACATCATAAAATTTCAGTTTCGAAATGAACTTTCTGTGACTCGTATAAATGTCCTTGGAGAATCAAATCGCTGTTCACTACTTTCTTATTCTATATTCACCATTTTCTATTCTTCAAATGGTACATATCTTAATTTTGACATTCTTACATCTGCATCCTTCTCACTAAGTCTGTATCCTTGAAGAAGTCAAACCAAATCCATCATTCTCCTCAATCTTCTGCTAAATCTATATGTGGACAGTGCAAATTGCTGCTCTCTACTCTCCAGCACTCAAATCTTGATTTCTTCCCTCTGTGAACGACACTTCCAACACATGATTTGAGGACAGCTTCTTTCAGTGTTGGTCAATCTGTTGGATGCTTCCCTATAATAATGTGTGTCTAAAATTACCTCTCTTGTTCCATCATTCACTGCTCCCCTTATGATGAACGCTAGGGGTTTACTGGGAAAGAAATTCAGGCCTGGACTTGATCATTTGGACCGTAAGGGTGTTTGATTTGGGTCGGGCATGCAGCACGCTCTCATGGGCTTCCTAAATGACAAGCACACAGGGAGTGATGCAGTAGTCCAATTGGATTTGACCCAGTATGTTCGACTGCCAGTATACCACTCATGGAAGCTCAGTTGTAAACTGAGATTTCACTGAGACTTCGTCATCATTTTGTGTAATCACTGTCAGCTGGTGAGTTACACAACAATCATTTTGGCATCTGTAAAATCTGTGTGTGTGTGTGGGTGGGGGGGCTATCTCTGCAATGTCGCCTACTTTGACAGTCATGTCTCCTAAAATGTCTTCTTACATTCCCCTTAGAATGTGCTTGGATTTGCTGCATCCTGCACATGCAGAGGCAAAAGACTAATAGAACCAATAAAAACAGTGTCACAGTGAGAGAGCATGTTTTTCTGGTCAAAGAGAAAAATACCAACACTGAGAACATTAGTCGTAGCCTCTAACTCACAATACTACATCTTAGTTTGCACTGCAGTGAAGAAATTACTATGGCTGCCTTCTCCGCAATGGATCTCTCTCCCACTGGGACTATTAAAAATCCAAATAGTGAACTCTTGTTCTTTCACTCCTGGGAACTGTGTTGATACAGAGTGACGTCACATGATTTACTGTAATGAGCTTCTGCACAAAGTCATGTGCAGCCCATTCTGTGAGCTGTGTGTTATTTGAGTTGACATTGGTTTTTTTATTCAGTGATTTATTTTCAGTTCTTCAGAGGAACACACAATCTTTGTCACTCCAGTAATTTCAAACATTCTGTCTTATTTTCTCAAAGTTTACACATGACTGAAGCATGGGATATACATTTTTGTCTTGTGAATCATGAATACAATATTTATTCCCCTCTTCCTACCCATTATGTGGCAGGAAGAGAGCATTGTTCTGTGTATAGACTCTATTCGCTTTAAATCCGATTATTTCTAAAGCAACACATCTGCAGTTTCTATAATGTAGTCTCCTGCACCTTACACGTATCTCTTAAAAACAACATTTATATGTTACATACCACTTACATAAAATGCATGTGCAGTCACAGATATGATCTAAAGGAAATGTAATTATACTTGGATTACGTCTTTACCAGTACAATGAGAAAATGTTGAAATTTGATATGGATATATCAATAAGATGTTACTGCATATCCTGTTTTACTTTTAGTTCTTCATATCCACTTGTAACAACTAAAGAATAAAGCAACATTTTATTTTGGTATTTTCAATCATGCAGCGCTTGGTTGAGGACAAGAAAAGATTGTGATCTTGGTTTTACACAGAAAACCTCTGTAGTGGCTTGAAGCACATGATCCAATGGGATTTTTTTCTAACCCAAAAATAGCCCTTCTGTCGTAGAAAGGGGCAATTTGTATTCACACCATGCAACCCAGCTGCCTCTTATATGCTACATAGTACATCTAAAAAAAGGTTTCTTGTGAATATAATCAAGGCGCAATCGTGTTACCATTACATTGCTATTAGAAAATCAAACAAGTCTTAAGATACATAACCTAATTCTGTTGGAGAAAAGGTTGGCACAAGTCCTGACCTTTCTGGAGGGGCACTACTAAATCTTGAGTCTTCCTTTATGGCGGGTTTTATTTGTTGGGAAAATATACATTTATCTTTGCATTTTTGGAGTATTGCTGTCTAACATTGGTTCTGTTGGATCAGCTCACCCAGATGATGTTGAATGCTGTAACAAAGACATGCCAGATGATGTTTAGTGTAATTTTATTTTATTAGTTTATTAAAATTTAACCTCAGGTGACCCAGACAAAACAAGTGCTATTTTTTGCACTCTTGTCCGTTATCTATATACAGCTTAATCCTTTGTAGGGTCGCAAGGGGGTGGGGGGTGGGTTGGGGCTCTGGCTGGAGCCTGCCCAAAAAAATACTGAAAGTCTGAATCCATGTCTGACATGTCCTGCCATTGTGGCAGCATGCCAGAGGACAATTATTTAAACAAACTGGATAATGTGAGTATGATTTGTGTGGTTTGTGTGCTTGTTAACATGATAGTCATACCAAAATATCCCCTAGTAATTGCAACTTCTTGAGAGTCTAACTGCAAAATGATACAAGTACATAACATCTTAGCCTCCACAGTCACATTCTTGCAACTGAAAGCCAAAACAAGATGCCAGCTGAATTAAAATGTTGTGTTCTCAGTTAGCTCATAAACAAGATAAGGGCTCATTTAACCATTTTGCAAGAACTCCCAGAAACAATGGGCTCTTTTGTTGAAACTGGCCAAAGGGACTTTTCCTAAGAGCTCCTGCCAGAATATGAGATGGAAGATAAAAATCTGTGCAACTGATGCGGTTTCAGCTTTTAGCCAAAAAATATCACATGGCAGAGCAAGGTCTGGAGATGCATGAAATCATCATTATTAGTATAACCACCAGCTAGGAATAGATTCAATGTACTATAAAATTATTTCCTCAAAATGCAACTTGATGAGTATCGAAAAAGGAGTTCAGATAAAAAGAGGTAAAAACAAAACCACATGTCCTCATAGTTGAGCTCTTTTTTAGCTTTAAAGGTAATTACAGACCTTGAAATTGTCATTAATCATTCCACAAACATAATTTCTTGGACATAATGATGTATACACAAAGCTTAGTGTTCTGTCCACTTCAGTGAGCTTATATGTAGAGTAGAAGGCAAAGCACTTAAACTAACTAATAATGACTGACAACTAAGAATCATTAATGATCTTCTTGCACTGCCTCTGTAATTACTGAGGCTACCTACACGGCCAAGTTAAAAGCTCAACTTAGGGTGAGGAACACCACATTCGATCTGAACTTCCTCATATGCTTTAAAGAAACACCTTAGTTGAAAATTGATGTTTTTTTAACCTTGCTACCATGTTCATATGGAGTTTTTTTTATAAGAAAAATCCTTGCCAAAATAAGCAATTAGCTCCACCTTGAAATGGCAGCCTGCCACTGATAGTTTTAAAAACATAGATTCAGACTTCCAGTATTTTATATGTAACAAACTTGAGGAACTAATCCTGTCAGTTTGTAGGGTGGGACTTTCTGCATTGGTATTCCTACTCAGAATTGGTTTCCAGTTTGAACATGTACAGCTGAATACTCCATAATTATAACTTATCATTGTGTAGTGTGGAATTTACAGAGTTTGTGAGCTAGTGTGCTCGAGCTGCCATGAGTGGGAGTAGATGAAGAGATGCAGACTTCATAAATCTGTACATTCTTGAGGGAGCAACAATAAACAAATACATCAAAGCTGTTTTTAAGGCAGGAAGTCAAAGGAAATTCCAAAAGAGTGGGGAAAAAGGTAACTGAGACACATTCGTGTGGAAGTGGTAACAAAGTTATTTCTAAGGCTCTGGGAATCCACAGATCCACAGTGAGAGACCTTATCTACAACAGGAGTCGATTTGGAAAAATAGTGAACCTTGCCAGAAGTAGCCGACCTTTCAAAGTAAAGACACATCTAGGAAGCAAGAAAACTTTCAAGGAAAACATCTAAGGAACTGCAGATCTATCCCACTCCAATGAAAGTCAGTGTTCATGACTCAAACAATGCAGAAATGGCATCCATTGAAGAATACCGAGCCAAAAACTACGAGTAACCCAGAACGGCATTAAGGTCCCATATTATGCTCCTTTTCAGCAAGTTCACATAGGTCTCAGAGCTCCCAGAACAGCCAATTTGAAGTTTGTTGCCTAAAAACCCAGTTTGCTCCTGGACTTCAGCCAGCCTGTAACTCACTCTTGTGAGCTCCACTGAGAATACACTGTTTCTGTGTCTGTGATAATGAGCTGTGCCTGTCCATGCCTCCTTTACACCCCGCTCTGGAAGACGTCCAGTATCATGCGCAAATGTTTACACAGAGTGCGTAGGTATGGCTCATAGAGGTGCTGTGGTTCAGCCATACCAATTTGATCCAGCATCTGACCCAGAGTGAGAGGCTCCTGAAGAAATTCAAACTCTGCGGCTGTAGCAGGACGTTCAACATGGTATCACACTAGGCAGGTTTATAAAGTAAAGTAACATAAAACGGTAAAACTTACATCTCCCACGTTTGTCCCATCCAATATTTTAGGAGTTGTTGTGGGTACATTTCCATTGAAAATAAAATTAATCCACTGGGCCTTCAAATCCTCAGAGGAAGAAGGAGGTAAAAATATACTTCTGTGCTTGTTTGTGCAGCCAACAACAGAGCAACTGCCGCATTCATGGGATGTCTGAGAATGCTGAGGGCTGTTTTAATGTGTATAGCCTATGACTATGTGTATGAATGTTGATATGTTCACTCACAAAAAAGCCCATAAATGGGATTTATATTTTGTTACTTGCAGTGATTACCATATACATGATAGTCTCTTAAATGTTCTCATGGAAATGAGTGAAACGGACTCCAAGCCAGTCTATTAGCTCCAGTCATAATGCTGCAGACTCCTGCTCTTGCAGACTTTATGTGATGACAGTGGAGACATCACAGACATTATGTACACCTGAAGTCCATGAGGCTCAGTCTGCAAGTCCAGAGGGTGGAGATTTGGATTCAGCCGAACATTTCTCTGGGGCAGTGTCACCAACCTAGAGGTTGTGTTATTGCCCTTTATGACATCATGTAGGGCAAATCTCCAATCCACTTGTTTAAGCACACATTTTCTGAAAGGTGGAGAAAGTAAGAGAGGGAGAGAATAGACTTCTCATTTCAGGGGGGTTTGTAGACATGCTAGGGGTGCATATTATTGTTAGAAAACCAGTATAAAGTGATTTTTTCCGAGAAACACAAAAAGAACACTATACCTACAGTCAAGCATGGAGGTGGCAGTAAAGAACTTTTTTGGTTTCAGGGAGGCTTAATATAAATAAAGGAAGCACGAATTCTGCTCTCTGACAGAAAACATCAGGTCATCGGTCTATGAGTTGAAGTGCAAGGCCACCCAGGTTATCTAGCAAAAAAATGATCCCAAGACTAAGAGCAGGTCTGCCTCAGGAGTGGTATAGTTAATGTCTGGACCAGAACCTTGTTGTGATCCTGTGGTAGGACCTGAAAAGGTCAGTTTAAGCTTGCAAACCCTCCTATATGGCTGCACTAAAACAGTTCGACAAAGAAAAATGGGCCAAAACAAAACCACAGCAGAGTTGGAGCCTAATCCTCAGTCGTTAGAGGTATTTGGTTGCAGTTGTTGTTGCTAAAAGTGGCACAGCTAGCTTTAAAATTCATGCGGCCATCACTTTTTCACATTAGAGATCAAGGTATTGGATAACTTTTTGCCTCGGTTATCATGCACAGTCTATATTTTGTGTTTACTGTACCTGGCTTTGTTAATTTTATTTGTAGATCTGACATCTTAGCACAAGAGCCACACAAAAATAGAAGAAGCTGAGATAAAAACACAATTTCACAACACTGTATGTAATGGAAGATACACTATTACTCAAACTCACAAAGTCTCACCATGACCACATGCAACAAACCCAGTTCCTATTTTCTATTTTGGAATGGCAAAAGGTATTGAATCTTTAATCACTATATCAAGGCAGAACAAAAGTCTTCCTTTAACTACATTTGAGTCATTTGTATACAGAAAGTCTTTCGGATTACACTGACCACCAAAATGTTGTCATATATTTCTTGAATTTAATATTTAAGGCAAGAAACCTGCTGTAATAGATGACTGAGACATTGGATGCATCACTATGTAAAGTAGTATAAAGCAAGGCAGCCCAGCCCAAAGAATTTATCCGCTTATGTTGCCAGATATTCATTAAATCAGATGATGATCTGCTATCAGTCAGTGAGCTGCTGCTTGCGTGTTAGTTTAAATGCAATGTAGCTTAACTGACAGAATGAGCTCCATTTGCATGCCAGCACAAAGCAGACGGTACTGCTTTATGATGTTAAACAGTCATTTTCCTGAGGCACTGCAAGGTTTTCGTCAATGAGCAGTTTGCGTTATCTCAGCCCTTTCACAGGACATGTCTAACTGCACATAAAAACCTTCAGTGTCATGAAATAGGGTGCTATCTCCACATCAAACAATTTGCTCCTGAAGGTGTCCTCTAGAGACTAATGGCAGCTTCTCAAAACAGGCATTTGATTTCCAGCAGTTCTCTTTCAGTGGCTAGAATGCCATCTGGCCTTGAAGACAGCCAAGATTCCCCAGAAAAAAACAATGTAAGAGTTTTCTCCTTTTCAGGTGAGTAAGAATCTTCAGCTCTGTAGCCACAGGAAAGCAATGGTCTTAGACTCTTTCCCATGATGTGCACTGTAGCATGTACATTCCTGTTCAGTCTGGAACAGAGGTGTACACATAGGTCTCAGGGAACGTCTCGTAGTGATTTTCATTGCTCTGGAGTAGAGCAACAAATGTGTTATCAGAGGACATTAATATCTGGCAGCTGTTGGTCCTGACATGCCTGAAGTGGTGCCTGCTGCTGTGATGTAACACTGTCACACTTGCATAGCTGGCTTCCCATTAGCAGAGTCAACTGATCCAGTCGCTCCTTTACTTTGTGCTGTGTGTGAAAAGCAGAGCCGTGAAGGCAGCAATCAGTGCTGATTTTACATCATTTTTGGTCGACTAAATGATTTGCAGAAATATTCCTGTGTTTACACATTCCAGATCAGTCCAAGTTTGCTGTAGTCATAGAGTGAGTGAATCAAAAACATTGCACATTTTAAATGACAGCTCACATTCTTCATATGAAATGATATGAGTTATATACACCGATCAGTCACAACATTAAAACCACTCACAAGTGAAGTGAATAACATTGATCATACTGGTACTATTTGGTGTTTTGCAGTAAAACCTTGGATTTTGGTACCATATTGATGAGACTTAGACACCCAAATAAATATTGTCCCACAACAATCACACTCCCTCATGCAAATGGAAATCCCAAATGTCACTGTCCTACCCCTGCAGGAAAATGCACCCCACCACATGGAAAAAACATCAAACAATCAGGATCATCTTGAGGAACATGACAATGACCCAACATGTTGATTTGACCTCCAAACTTCCTACACCCCATTGTGATCAAGCATCAACAGGATGCAGTGGAACAAGTTTGATTGACAGAGGCCCCACTGCACAAGCCAGAATACCCAAAGGATCCAGTGCCAGCGTCCTGGCAAACAAACAAACAAACAAAAAATAACTTCTAATGATATTATATTGAACCAACAAACTATAGTGAGGCCAATTAACATTTCCTTTTTAGTGTTTGGTAGCACAAACACATGTATTTAAGTTGATTACTCATAAAAAATTAAGTTTGTTTTTAATCAGGAACACGTTTTTAGGTTCACAATTATTTTTTTTAAAATTACATTGCACCAATTAGATTTTCTTCTGTAGTTTTTACTTAATTCAACTGCAAAATATTTGGTAATTTTTTTTTCTTAATTATTTGTTTGTTTTTTCATTTTATTTTATTTTTATTTTTATTTTTTTTTACTGATGTATAATTATGTACTGCAATAAATGGTATTTGCTAAAGTTGAGGATGGGATTGCCAAATTTCACTGCTAAATATTACCCCACTGATATTCATGAAATATTCCCAAATTCATTGCTTTATTGGAATTTATTAGTAAAAGACATGATAACCCCACCTTGAAATGTTCTCTGTATCCTCTCTGTTCAGCCTGCAGATCCTCAGACACACAATCTTAACTGAAATTTTCTAGGGTTGTTTAATAGTTAGAGGAGGGGATTTATGATTCTAACCTTGAGGTGAAGGAAAATTAAGTTATCAAACCAATTTTATCAAGTTACGACAACTTGAGTTTAGTCTCAAACCAACAAAGGCAGAGGATTGAGTTTAACGTAACTTAAAGAATGATTTAAATGAGTAAATTAGATTTTTGAAATCTTGCAAATATTCATTTAATTAAGCGCTGGGAACATGTCTCTAGAATTACTTTTAAGAATGTGTGATCAAAGGTGTTTTAGTAACTCAGCAGCCTGTCAGGCACAAAAATAAATAAATAAATAGGAAAAAAGCGATTGTTCAAATTGGAATGGAGATTGTTTCATCCTTGGTGTACTTTGAAAACACAGTTCAAACACTTCCACCCGGACCAGGCGACAATTAAGTGCCTCCTCTCATCTCTCTCATTTCTGCCGTGTTCTTAGTCTCAGTCCTTTTACATAAACTTGTGTATCACCTGACCTAAGAGATCATGAGCCCACTTTGTCATTTGAATTAAGTAAGCTCCAGAAAGTCTAGCCAAGGGATTTCTGAAAGTCTGTCCACACACGTAAAATCAGTTCAACTGCACCTCCTTAACAACATATGTCACCCTGCAGACCACGGCGCAATATGAAAATTAATCTGTCTCAGGATTACAAGATTAGATATGGACAATGCAGCATGATAAAAGATCGTATTTGAGGATTTGCTTCTCTTTTTCTTTGTGGAACATACACAGGAAACATGAGTTTTTTTTGTAATTAATTTTTCTGGGGGAGATTTTTGAAGCTTTTATTGATAGACAGGGTGAAAGGGGGTAGAGAGGAGAGAGACATGCAGCAAAGGGTCGTGAGCCGGTTTCAAAGTCACGTTTTTTTATTTAGTCTGTTCTTGTTAATATTTTGTCAAATTGGGTCAGCTGATTAGCAGTTCCTGTTTGCAGTATACCCTGGGATGTTGAACTATCCAGCTATTACTGTAAAACATAAAAAGCAGAATTCTGGAGTTATAAGGACCATATTTTCTCTGTGATATCCAAATGATTTGCATAGGAGGTGTAGAGGTGTATATAAATCTAAATCTAACATGTCTGTGTGTTTAGATTTTACAGAGGTACAACTGTAAGGTGTAGCGACTGCAGCCTCCTAATTAGATTATACATGATCTCTGTGTATTGGGGTTTAATCTCCCCATCTGCCCTTATCTTCATGTACATCATTTAGAAAAAGTGCTTCACATCTGAACCCAGAATCAACGTGAGACATTAATCTGGTACTTTTTTGCATGCCTGAATGAACATATCATACAACAAGGCAACAACAAGCATCCTGCCAAATAATGCTCCCATACAAGTGAGCTCATCCAAATCAGTGGGCGTGTGTTTTCTACCGTTGAATTTTGTACGGTGAAAACAGCGACTTTAAGTAATTGTGTGTATGTGTGTGGATACGGAAGCCATTGCTGACCCTGCATGTTCCCTCACATCCGCATGTTACAGCATGTCCACGTCCCTTCTGTTACTGTGACAGTGCCATATGTCTTGTTGCCCGTCCCTCTCGTTTGCTCCCCATCTAATTTCACCCCACATTCCCAACACCCATAATGACTCATGACCCGAACGCAACCAAATTTCTAAATGACATACTCGCACTGGGAGAGTGTGCATTGCATCCCAGTATCCCGGTTATGAGTCACATCCTGTTTTTGCTCATATTTGGGACATGGCTCTACATTCTAAGGAGCATAGGGTAAACTAGGTATTTATATTGTTTCTGTTTTCGTGTGTGATGCTAGTATTATCCAGGTTTGGAATTAGTGATTTTGAGTCTTCCACCGACCTCTATGATTTCTGTATCAGCAGTGTTAATGTCCTGTTTCAGTCGCTGTAAGTAAGTTAATGTTTCAGCCAGGTGTTTGTGATAGATTCATTAGTAGGACTTGATCTTACAATCCCTGAAGATTTCAGCACTTTCATGAGTGAGCACACTTTCTCCCGGGTAAGCTTGTCTCTGTCCTGTAGTACGTAAGTCTTTCATGATCACCTGATGGAGCCAACACTGCTTCACATCATCAGTTGTGAAGCAGTCACTGAGTGTTTTGGCCTTTTATCACAAGACACTCTCAGATGAGGCAGGCCCACCACAGGTTGATCAGACCTGGGTGTGCATTTCGTGGTTGGCTCCATGGTGGTCATTTCGCAGTCCATACCGGAGCCCTTCTCTTCAGCCACAGCCAGTGTCTACTCTTCTCTGTTGTACTGGAGAGCTCTTTAACTACCCTTCCTTGCTCTTGTCCTCTGATGCTAAATTCCCTCAGAAGTCGCAGCATGGAATAAATACTACAAGAAACTACTAATGAAGAAAATGCTGAAATATCTTATTTTTGATCTGAAATGGCAACTTCTTAAATTGATCGATATGTATTTGAGCTCAAATATGATCCAGAATATGAGACCAGACAGCATGAACATCTGCAGAAATGAAGCTTACAGCAGAATGTTTCTGTTCAGCACGCAGTAAAGCATAAAACATCCTCTTCTAAATCAATTAGAAAAGAGCATCTGACTAAAAGCAGAAGACACCATCCTGTGTATTTTAAAACCTTGAGGTAAATGCTATGTAGGATTTCTTTGCATTCCAGCAAGAAAAGTGAGCTTCAGATGTCTCACTGTAAGAACATGTGGTACTGTACAAACACTTCTCCCAGCAACAAATGAGGTAAACTGTTCCGATGCAAATGCACAGTTGTTCGTGATAAAAGCAGATCAACAGAAGTGCCTCCAAAACAGAATGTATGCCATCTGCCTGCCTTCATGCCATCTTGAAAAACGATCCCATCATTATTATGTGATAGTGACTGATAAGGCTTGCAGCTGTCGTGGACTGCAGCTAATCTCCCATACAGAGATTTACTCTCCACCCCAGGCTGCTGTACATTCAGTTTCACAGTGGAGCGATTCCTGCTCCTCATCGCTCCACTCGCTCATCAAGCTACAGCTTATCTGGCCGTTTTCCTTACTTCTCACTGAACATGTCCATCTTCGCATTGGGCTGAGCTTCCTCGTCATCACAGGAGACATGACAAACATGTGAAGGAGAAGAAAGGGCATTAATGAGAGAAACCTGTGGAGCAGGAGGCAATTTACTGGAACCAGCATGGTGGGTAGGAGACATAATTACCAATTAATTTAATTCTACTTGCAAATGATCAATTAATCATTGGTGTTATTAACAAAAACTTGCACGCCACAGTGCATCTAACACGAACTCGCAGTTCACAGAACAGCTGTATTTTTGATTTTACACAAACAACGTGAAGGTGGAATGACTGGTTTGCCATACTTTCCTTGTCTCCTCCTTCCTAATCACCTGGAGGCTATTTGTCCAGAATGAGACCTGCACCTCATTATCAGATTCACCTGCAGCGTTCTTGCTGAGCACTAACAGCAGTCTTGCAAGACTGCTTCTGTACTGAAGGGCTAATAATGATGCTGAGGAGAGCTTCTGTAGCTTCCAAGCAAGGAATATGGGTCTGTTCCACCAACTACAAAACCAATACGTCTAACCATCAATAGTCACAAGGCATCACTGCAGTTGCATTGAATTAAGGCTGCTCTCCTTCGCCTTTTACATTTAACTTCAGACTGTTATTCCACAAAATCCTGTGCAGAGCAAAAACAGCTGGGGCTGATGAAAAGATTAGAATAATCATCTACTGATGACTACAAATATTGAGATTTATGTCTAACAACATCATACAGTTTGTTCTCTTTTGTTTTGTGGTTTTGTTCTGTTTGAAATTAGTTGTTTTCTTTAGGAAGAGCACACATTTCTATAAAGCAGCTACAATAAAATCAATAACAATGATTATAAATGACTTATTGATCAGGGCATACATTTTACAGCGTCCCTGTAGCCATACTCAGAGTCAGGCCGACATGGCTGCAGTTGTTACTCTTGACTGATTGTGTGCTTGTGTCTGGACTGCTTATTGGTGCCTTTTCCTGATTGTGCCAAAACTAGAGCAGCCAAGTCTGATTTATTGATGATGTTCTTCCCCTGTAAGTTTTTTCAGAAGCAGAAGTATACAGTGTATGCATCTGGGTGAGTGCTTCTGGATGCAGTTTCAAGAGTCAAAAGAAGACAAGATCAAACATAAAGCGAGATGTGAACAGTAAAGACAGAAGAACATCTTGTATCTTGAATTTAAAAAAAATTCATTAAGACAGCTGAAAATCTCAAACTGCAGAGCTGTTTATTCAACCTCATCTGCACTGATGAAATTAATGTTCATTATAGAATGAGATTTTAAAGCATTCATATTATAATTTTATTGTTGTTTTAGAAATTCATGAATCATGGAGATTTTGGGCACCCACAGGCAAATTACATATTTGGTTGACTTTGGAAGTGAAAAAGAAAATACATAATAAATACAACTTGAACTTCAAATATTAATGCTGTGTAAAGTTGTGCTTGGAAACCTTGGTATTCATGTGGATGTTACTTTGCCATGTACCACACAATTACTCATTGTGGCAGACCTGTCATACCTCCAGATGGCAGCAGTATTGCCGAGCCCCTCTGTCACACTGCAAAAATGACATAGGAATGGTTGAAGGAACATGAAAATCAAAGTGGCCTGGCCTCCAAAGTCCCCAGATCTCAGTCTGATCAGGTATTCAATATATGTGTCAAAACAAGCCTAAAAGATGGTGAAAACTGCCAAACCCAATGGATCTACTCTTGACATCCAGGTTTCAGAAACCACAAAACACCTTCAGAGCAGAGGTCCCATATTCTTGACGTGATGGGTCAGCTGCTTTGGTGGAACAAGGGGGACTTATGAAATATGAGGCAGGTAGTTCTATTGTTGTGGTTGATCGATTTATAGTTACACTATAAAGTAACAGCTGTTCTGTTGTCTGCTTTTCACTCTGTTCTTCAAATATATCAGTACATGTTTGTTTTCTAGTATATGTGAAATCCATTAGATTGTGAATTTAGCAAATGTGCAGATGTCTTGCAAAGAAGTTCTATAAGTTAAAGTCACTACTAAGCAAAGATGTTCTTTTTTTCTTTGATGCAGCTGCTGGTAATTCAAAATAAACTGATGACTAATAATGTGAACTAATTTAGTTGTGTTTAACTACATTTTTTGCCAAAACTTAGTCGAATTATTGTACATCAAGGGAAATTAAATGAATGTAGCCAGAGGTTCCCAGGAGAAACATCCAGAAATACACCCAGTGTCATGAGGTGAGCCTGATGGAGGTGTGGAGAGATCCAGGCTATCATTATCTGTTTTCATGCTGCATGACTCAGCTCCAAGTCTGACTGGAATCACGGCCACGAGGCCTGTCTCTCTTCCACCCACCTTCTCCACTCCTCTTGGCCCGACACTTTATTTCCTGCCTACCCTCAATCTCTCAGTCATTCTCCCTTTCTCCTCCTCTCCCTGTCTCATCCTCTCCTGCCGTCACTCCTCCTCTCACTCTCCATCGACATGTGTCCTTCATTTGCTCTATTTCTGCAGATCACTGAGGCCTTTTAGCTCTTCCGCCAACTGCTTCCATTGATCTCCATCTCCCGCCCCTCTCCTGTTCCCCATCTCTCATTTCTGTTTCATTTTCCAGCTTATTCCTCAAATTCCATTTCCTCTCCGTTGCATCACCGCGCTTCTTCCATCTTATTATTTCTCATCACTTCATTTTATCAGCAAGTGTCTCCCAGTGGCTCCTTACCCACCATGAAACCCAAGACTCAACACTCTCTCTCACTCTCTCACTTTCTCCCTCTCTCTCTAGTTATAAACAAAGTCACTCTTATGTTCACACTCTGATCCTTTAGCACTTCAGGGCTTTCCACTCTGGTGTGTCCTTGGGGACCAGCACTGACATAAACTGTGAATTCTCTCCCTCAGCACTTAGATAATGCACATCTAATGAAACAAATCATTGCTCCTTTTATGTTTTTCCCATCATCAAAAACTGTTTTCTCGCCTTTGCCACTGTATCAAAAGACAGCCACAATGAATGGTTATATGTGTGTGAATGCCAGAGTCATTTCCTGCTACCAACTTCATGACAACACGCATGGCATGGCATGCAATGTGTGCTCCATGACTACTTTATTATGAATGGTACATGGCTGTAAATTCCCTTAACCAGGCTCAAGGCAAGGGTGAAGAGAACAAGATTTATAGAAGCACAAATCCTCCTGTCAGCCACACATGAGCAGACGCTTTGTCAAAACCAAAAAGAAATTTTATCATACCAGTGATACACCTCTTATACTTCTTCACAACTGAAAATCAAAACAGCTTTGATTTTTTCAACCAGACCGATCCGCTGCACTTTAATGCCAAGATCTGAATATATGTCACATTTTATCCTCCAGTAAATCAGGGCTTTGAGAGAGCTTTGGATTGCTGATGTACAGCAGCAGCGATGAGCTGATCACATGGCTTATCAAATACACAGAAAGATCATATGTCAACAAGAATGATGAGGAAAAGAAGGCTGAGAAGATTCTGTGAAGATGTTTCTGGGCTTTTACATGTGTTCACATTATTTTGTCTGTACATTTTTTCAGTTCTGTCCTGCTTTTCTTCTTCTTCTTCTTGTTATTATTATTATTATTATTGCTTTTCTTGGTCCTTTAAAGCAGAAAGCTTCATTTTTTCATTTATTTATTTATTTATTTATTTTTGTTTGTTTCTGCAACACAGCACTTATGACTGCAGTTAATAGTAAACAAAGTGATTTTCTGGAAAGAAAGTGAAAGCAAAAATGGGGAAAAATTTAAACAGGCTGCAGAATATTTATCAGTCCTCCTGTGTAATCCATTTTCTGTAATGTACCTGAAAATAACTAGCCAGACCAATTTCTGCTGAGTAAGAGCTTTAACTGAAAGACTCAGGAGAGATGTTTAGAGTTACAAAAGTTGGTATCCATCAATATAACAATATACACCAATCAGCCACAACATTATGACCACTGACAGGTGAAGTGGATAACATTGATCATATTGGTACTATGTGGGGTTCTGCTGAAAAACCTTGGATTTTCCATTGTTGATGAGACTTAGACACCCAAATAAACACTGTCCCACAACAAGCACACTCCCTCATGCAAATGGAAATCCCAAATGTCACTGGCTTACCCCTGCAGGAAAATGCACCCCACCACATGGAAAAAACATCAAACAATCAGGAACAACTTGAGGAACATGACAATGGCCCAACATGTTGATTAGACCTCCAAACTTCCTACACCCCATTCTGATCAAGCATCAACAGGATGCAGTGGAACAAGTCTGATTGACAGAGGCTCCACTGCACAAGCCAGAGTACGCAAAGGATCCAGTGCCAATGTCCTGGTTCCAGACCCCATAGGACACCCTGAAGGTCCTCTTGTCCATGCCCAATGGTTCAGAGCATTTTTGAGCACATAAGGGGGGCCAGTACAATATCGGGCAGGTGGTCATAATGTTATGCCTGATCGGTGTACATGCATTGACTAAGGAAACAGTAAGATGTTTGATTCCAGTTTGTTTTTGTGAAAGTCTATGCATGTCTGTAAATCAATGAAAGTAAATATAATTAATTTCATTTGGTTTTTTTTTCTCAATCCAAAAAATGTTTTATGATGCCTTCTAAGAAGCCCTACATCAGCATACATATGTTTTCCTAGATTTTCACTGTGCTTCTGCATTCTCTGCACTATTTCACATTGTGTTGTTTTTTATGCTTTGTCAAACACACTTTACATTATTGTAATTAAATCCTTCCTTCTGTTAGGAGAGCTTGCAGCCCAACTGTTTTATTGTTACCACTAACTGCAACACTTTGCATTTGACAAACAGACCTTGGACCTTGTTTGTGTCTATGTGAGATATAAGTCACGTGACTCTAAATGATGCATTCATACATATGATTTGTACATTTGTGTTAATAGTTCTTTTTAAAGTGTGCAAGTGTGAAATAGACTTTCACTTCATTTAACATAATTAGTTACAGTATTTCATTTTAATTATAATTAATATGACAGGTTCATTTACTCATTCACATGCATATTTATGGTTTGTTTTACCAACACAGTCAAAGTCTGTGTCTGTGGGAAAAAGTGAGTCACCCTTTTGATTACATATTATGTGACTAATGATTGAATTTTGCCTTAATGCACTTCTGACTCATAGCCTTTTTGTTTCTTTTAGTAAAAAATGTTTATAGAGGCTGCCAGATAGGATGTTAACATTTATCACTGACGACACTTTCTGCGGAAGACTGAACAAAAAAGATTGCAAGTGCAGGTTGTTAAGATGCTGTTACTTGTGCTTATGACCTGCTATGATTTTAGTTTAGTTTAAATAAATAGCCTTTGATATGTTTGTGGCTGTTTTGTCTTTGACAGACAGCTTTGACAGATATCCTGCCCATACAGGCAAAGTGCATAATCTCTTCTCTCAAAATAATTTTTAAAGATATCTTCTGGCGACGTCATTTCATCCATTTTCATTCCACTCTAGGGGGAAGTGGGGTAAGCAGAAAGTCCAGCTAAATTGGAAATTAGGTCAACTGGGCTTGAAGGCCCAGGAGGATTATTTTCTCTTCCTGCCACTCACGGGTTAGCATGCATTTGAAAATTAGTCAAAGTGGGAGTCTAACGGTATTTTAAAGTAAGTCTAAATATGAATCCAAGTGCCAGCTAGTGACACTGACATGCTGTATTTTATTGCAGGTTATTTTTTATTACACAACACATATTCATCTTGAACCTGAACAAGTACTTGAGTGACTTGCTGTGAACCTAATGGGAGCCCAGTGCGAGGAGAGACAGCAAGGAGTGTTTCCACAGTAACAAAATTACACTGTGCAGCTTAATTCTGGTGTCAAGGATTAGTGGACTGCAAGAGGCAGTTTATTCTTTGGCCTTCTGTCACCAAGTGCTGCATACAAGAACACTTGGGATAATTTATTTAAAAAACTATTGTGCTACATCGTAAGTCAGAAGGTTTCTTTACCGCTATAGCATGAATAAAAACCAAGGACGCAGTGCAAAACGTACACTTTCAAACACACACAAGTACCACGAGTTCCTACTATAGATTCTTCTTGTACCAACTTCATTGACTGCAACTAGGCTATTAAATTTTCATGTATGCAAAACTATGTATGTCCTTAGGAAGGTTACATTTGTGCACATAACAATATGCACAATTCAGGTCAGATGGAGATGGAGCACGACAGATCAAGGGTCAAAGAAATGCTTAGCTGTGTCTGTCAAAATCTATATGACATCTTTTGGTCAACACTCTTGTCTCAGCATGTTTACAAAAAGATATTTGACAAGTACATAAGCAAACCAAGTCAGCAAACTAACAAAGAAAGTATGGTAGCATTTCAATGTATAACTGCATGTTACTACTTACTATTTGGTTATTTGACATATAAAATTGGCATATTAAAGACTTTGTGTTTAAGAGAGACTTGTACTGTGAGTTTTTTTTTAAATTATGGTACCTACAGCTGTTAAAAGAAGTTTACATGCACTTGTAAAGACCATGTATATCATGGCAATCTTGTGTATCCAGTGACCTCCCATAACTTTGAATTTTCTATGATGGCTCATTAAAATGCATTAGTCCGTCACAAAAACAATCATGCATTATGGTCCTTTCATAGATTTACTAAAGGTCCTCTGGAAAAGGCAATATTAAGGTTAAATGTCCCTTGGCCTTTTTTCACCTCAACCTGATGCTTTTGTTTGCCATCAACAAGCTTCTGTTTGTATCTCTGACTACTCCTCTTGATAGAATTAGTGCAGTTCAACTAAATTTGTTGGCTTTCTGGCACTGTCTTGTTTCTGTCTTGTTTCTTCGTCACAGTCCACAGATTCTTGATTGGGTTTAAGTCAGGACTTTGGAGAGACTATAGTCTGAAACGTTAATTCTAACCTAATTTAGCCATTTCTTTACCACTTTTGATGTCTCTTTGGGGTCATTGATCTTGTTGGAACACCAACCTGTGTCCAAGACCACTCCTTCTAGTTGTGCCAGTTCATGCTTGAAAAGAACTAGCTCAAAGTTCAGTTCACACATATGAAAATGAACTAGTTCACGTTCAGAGTTCAATTTTTAAAAATCTGAACTAAGTTCACAGTCCTAAAAATGAACTAGTTGACGTTCGCTTCTTACATTTTTTAAATCGATAAGACACTATGTGCAAACGTCAGTCTGACGTTTGCACTTGTTTTTTCAGACCAAGTGGACACAGTTTGCATAAAAATGTGAGGTTCTTGCTGTGTGTGTCTTCATTTGTTAATTCATAAAATTCCGCTAAGTCTTCTGCTAAACTGGCTGCGGCACTAGCTATGCTGGACTGTCATCAATGTTTGCCATAAACTGTCGTAAAACCTGAAAACTGCTTTCTCTCATAAGAGTTTTCAAATGAACATGAATGTGAACGATGCATGCACGCTCATTATTTGAAAACTGATCCGTTCAGTTTAGCGTTCACCGAAAATATGAGTGCATTCAGTGAACGCCGTTCATTGAATGCATTCATGCACAACACTGCTTCTAGTTGACTAGTGTGGAGTGAATCCTCCTTATTCATTATTACATTTAATCTGTGCAAAGCAACAGTTACAGCTACTGGCAGCAAAACAGACCCAGAGCATAATACTACCACCACCGTGCTTGATGACAGGTTTGATGTTCTTCGAGTTAGCGTCCTCACCTTCTCGTCTCTAAACATATTATTGGTTTTTGTGGCCAAATAACAAAATTTTTCTTCCAACTGACCATAGCACATTTCTCCAAAAGGCATTTTCCTTTTGTCAATGTGATCACTAGCAAACTTCAGTCATAGGTAAGGGCTTCCTTTTTGCATGGCAGCCTCTCAGCTCGTTGCGATGTAAAACACACTTGATTATGGACACCGACACCTGTGTGCTTGCAGCGTCTAATTCATTCCAGACCTGTATATTTGGTGATTCTTGGTTTTCTCTTGACCATTCTGATCAACTGTCTCTCAGCGGGAGGTGATAACTTGTATTTTCTTCCTGATCGTGGGAGTGACGCAGCTGTGCCATGCACTTTATACTTATAAACAGTTGTTTACAAATATGATTTTGGGATCTGTAGCTGCTTTGAAATGGCTCAAAGTGACTTTTCTGACTCATTCAAGTCAATAATTTTTTTCTTCAAATCCGCACTGAGCTCCTCAGACTTTCCCATTGTAGTCTTTATGGCTGAGTCTAATGAGTGGATCAAATAGGTCCTATTTAAGTGTGCTCAGAGTCAGCAACTGAAGTCAGTTGTAATCACTCATGAGCAATTAAGAGGTCATGCTTCAATGAAAATTTGATTAACACAGTTTTCTACCTCACCAAAATTGATAATTCAGGTTGCTGAATATATATTTTTGATACAGAAGATGTGGTTATTTTTTCCTAGAAGATCTATAATAAATCTATGAAAGGACCAAAATGCATGATTGTATTTTGTTACAAAGACGTATTGGTTTCACTGATTCGATCTTAGACAATTAAGAGTTGTATGATTCACTTGGAACTCAAGACTGTCATTATATATCTAGTCTCCACAAGTGTATGTAAACATTTGTTCACAACTGTGTTTAATATTTACAAGATATAGTGATATTATTGTTGAACAATAGGCAGGAAGAACAGGTAATGGTAATGTATTTATTTATTCATTGTGTTTTCATCTTCTTGCTTCCCTTAAGTTTTCACTTCTAAGTAGGTTCTTATCACCTAAAGCATTCAGTATTAACTTTTATTCAACATGATGTCATCAGATGAAAACTACAGAATATAGCATGAAAAATAGACAGAGTTTCTCTTTTGTGTTGAAGGAGTTGAGACCACAGCTGCACTTTCTCTCATGTTTGCACTACAAAAAATCAGAACACTCAGATAATTTTAGTGTGAGCTTGCATGTCTGCTACAGTTTTGAGCCGAACACAGAAGTCACTACAGGTTATAATTAACTTTTCTCTTTTACATAAGGGCCTAAAAACAGATCATTTTTCTTTCATCCCCACAAAATGTTTGTTCAATCAATTAACCAGAACTGCTAGTTTACATGCAAATCATCCTCAGCACTGTGTCACCCATTTGATTCATTGAGGAGCTAAGTGAGATGGGAGAATCCAGTTTGCTTGAAGTGATGATTCAATTGACCTTGGTGATTCAGGGACAGGTGAGAAAACACAGCCATTTACACAAGCAGGGATTTTAATTGAGTCCAAGTAGCCATGGCCAGCCAATTTGCAAGTTACTTGGGGAAAAGGGGAAAATGGTCACATGAGAGAATTAAAGGGAATAGGAACAGGGTATACTGTCTCATTAAAAAGTCACATCGTCTGAAACATACCTCAGCCGGTGAGGAGATGCTGTATCTTAGACGACTAAAAGGCGAACAGAAGGTGAACAGAACGCATTACTAAAAAGAAATCTGACAAGTGTTAAATTTAAATTTGCAGAATGTAAAGAGCATGACAGGCACATGTTTGATGTTAAATCACAGAAAAAAAGATATTAAAAACCTAAAAAAAATACATCAGAGTGTAGAAATATTTAACTATGTGTCTGGTGCAAGTAATACAATGTGGGTTTGTTTTATAAACGGAGAACTTTATTTTAAGCATCACCTTCTGTAACTTTCACAATTGCTGGGATTTGAGCTAGATATAAAAAAAACTAAACAAGAAAAACATTCTTCAGTCCTTTGTTATATTTTTTCAGGTACAGCAAAGATTGTGCAGTAATAGTCGGATAACTCACTTCTGCTCAGGGTCACAGAAACATACCGGTATTGTTCAGTAGGCAGAACACAGTGCAGCAACACTGTGTGAATCTGAACCTCTTAAACTTTTTCTTCTTTCACCACTGTGACCATTATGTGTCATGGTCACTGACACTCTCTACAGGCTTTTTATTAGTTGGCGTTAAACACTTGATTGATGGGCACTCTTCTTCATTTTGGATTTGTAAAGGGATGTCCTTAACGGTTGATACTGTATCTTCAAGATCAGGTGAATAAGTACGAGTCAATACAAACTACTATCTTCCTGGGAGGTAATATTATTTAAAAATCTGAAATGTGCTGCGCCTTAGACAGGTAGTACAGTCATTTAACATTTTTAGATGCATGTTTTTTGTTGTATTTTGAGCCTCTTCCGCAGATGAAATAGAGTTCTTCAAATTCATTTGAAGTGAAAACATTTGTCTGTTTTGTGTTTGGTTAATGTTGTAGAATTTTATTTGCTTTCATAAGCTTCTGGTGACATTAAGAGCATCCAACTGCAGTTTCAATTTGAATTTAATTTCCTCCCCACATCTATCTTATTTTATGGTCTATAACAACAACAACAATAATAATAAACTTTACTTATACAGCACCTTTCAAAACAAAGTTACAAGAAAATCTGTATGGTTTAACCAGTACAGTGAAAAAAGAAAGTCGATCAAATAATAAAAAGTAAATAAATGGAATAAAATGCGCTCTGACTCATAGCAGGAATTCAGAAACTGAACTAATAGTGCCACCACAAAGTTCTTTAAAGATAACCAGTGAAAACTAGATCATTTCTACAACTTACTGGAAACTGATGAAACGACACAAATGGGAGCGATAATAGTGATAGATCAGCAATATTTTTCCTCTAGCTAGGTTTTGAATGAGTTGAAAGCATGAGACAAAATAACGCTTTAAATACAATAACTTTCAGTAAAGTAACTGAGATGCCATAAAAGCATCTTCTTGAAATCATTCCAAGAAAGTTATTACTTTGAAAACCTTTTTTATTTAGAGGAATAATACTGAAAAACATTTTGTTATTTGTTTTGCAGAGAAAAAGTCAAATATGACAGATTTCTGGCTGTAGATTTGACATTTTGTGGGCAGGTTGCCAAGACAATGAAAATTGGGATGGATGCAACGATTTCTTGTTTGTTTTCATTTAGCTTGAGAAAATTCTGGGACATTCAACAATATAACCATAGCACTGGATATTGTGTTTACGTGTGGTGCCAGTGGAAGCATGTATATACAGAACAGCACAAGATGGAGGATGAAGTTTTGGGGCAATAATAATTCAAAGGGATATTGAAAGAGGAGGCCTTATCGAGAAAAACTGAACAAGTGCTGTTTGATTAATGAGATCTGAACCAGTTTAATGCTGAATCCTTGACAATGACTCACTTATTGGAACGACGTGCAACAGAAAATAAAGATACAGCAAGACAGAAAGATGCCAGATGCTGAGGGAAGCTCAAGGAGAAATAAAATCGAAGCATCCCCAGTTCCAAGTAAAGATTATTTGTTACTTGAAGCATTATTAAAATCTTGCAAAAGTTTTTTAGTTCATGGTGGAGTTGAACCTGAATAATAGAAAGCAATTGCATCACTCACTGTCGCACGCACACATATACACTGTTTTAGTTTAATTAATATTTAATTCTCAGGGATCCTCTGTGAGTGTCTGGTATTTGCATATTGTTCTGAAAAAACACAATTCAAGAGAAAGAATAGCTACTTGTGTGAAGGGATTTAACACTATGTCAAAGTAGGACACACATAGTAAACCTTGATTAAAAAGCTGTTGTGTGGATGTATCTATGTGTTGGATATGAAAGAGTCAAAGTTGCTTAAAGTAAAATAGCATTAGCTGTTCGCACCACATCCCAACACTACATCCCTCCCAACACAACTCGTTGCTGTTCACCGAGCAGCATTTCTCTTGGAAAATTGATTCTACATTGTAGAATGGGTGACGTGCTACAATAGCCCTTGGCTGTTTTATAATTGTTAAGGAATGAAGGTAATGAGAAACCGAAGTGGCTGAAGATGCCGATAAGAAAAACTTCAAGGCTGACTCACTTTCTTAGAATTTCTGAAGGACAGTGTACTTGGAAGAAAAAGGACAGTGGGAACAGAGAAAAGCATTCTTTAGCACCAGAACGCTTCAGACAAGTCACAAACAAAAGGCAAGGCTTACATTACAGCCTTGTGGAAACTAACTTGATTATTTTAATAACTGAGTTAACATGGATTCACTCAATAAAGGGACTGACATCAAGAATCACCTTTCCCAGAACTTACATTCACTTCTCCATGTTAAAGACAGTTAACTGTGTGTGATTGTTTAAAAAGAAAAAAATAAAGATAAGTGGCAGCTTTTGGATGAGCGCGACTCTCATGAGAGCAACCTGGCTAAATATTTAGGCAGCACTTGAAAGAACATTATCGAAAAAAGAAAATGTTGCATTTTTGTACATGCCATCTGATTTCAAAGCGTGGCTCAGTCTCAGGTGCCCAACTGAACCCTGAAAATTAAGCATCATTTTAAAGCCTTGCTCTCGATGAAGGGAGGAATCTCTGTGACACTCTCGAAGCTGACCCCTGTTTTTCACAGACATTTAATCCAGACTAGACCTGAAGACACTTGTGCATCCTTTTGTAACCTGCAGCAGAGACTGCTGTGAGACCTGCTGTTGGCTTAGCTTCAGTGCATTTAGAATTTGGACAAAGAAAAGAAAGTCTGTTGCACCTGTGCTCAAATCACTGCTTCCAGCACTCAACTGGATTTTGTTTTGCTTGTCTATAAAGCATCGAATGGCCTCGCTCCCCAATTCATGACAGTAATGCTCAAAAGCTGTGAGTCACCCAGACCTCTCTGATCATCTGAGGGTCTATTCAAAGTGTAGCGAACCTGCCTTTAGTTGTTATTCTCCTAGTTTCTGAATGGCCTTCTTAAGGACCTGAGATGTGTTCTGACTCACTTCTTTTAAAAAATAGCCTCAACTTGCACCTGCTTGCTGTGACCAGGCAACTGGAGATGGATCCAATTCCTTCAACATGTGAGTTTACTATTACATAAAGTCCATTTTCCAATCTGTATTAAATGGAGATGTAATTGGGGCTCACAGACCTAACTGCAGAAAGTATTTCTTCAAGTTACACATTATGTTCTGTAGAAGCGTATTACTTTTATTATGCGTAACAATGGCACAGTTTATGGACTGAAAAGTAGGGATTGAAAGGTATACTTTTAATGATGTCACACATATTGAGTTTCATTGATCTCTATTGTATTAGTTACATTTCAGAGGCATGTCTTGAACTGAATGTATGTAAATAGCTAAATAAAACAAATGACAGGCCAGAGCATTCTCATTTTTTAAACTTTATTTTCTGTACATTTTAGCAGGTGAGATGGCTGTTCAAATAAATTTGAGAACACCAAAATATTTAGGCCAATACTCAAACACATTACAGTGACAGATTATTGTGTTATTTCCATATTATTAATATTATTAGCATTAGCATTGGCAGAGATCAGGAAGCACTGACATTCTTGCCATGTTGACCTAGCAAAGTAATTTATATGCTAGAGTTATTAGGCTGAGTATCTGGTACCTTGTATTTTTTGTGACCGGACAAATTCCACCTGCAGTAATGCCATCACTGCATTTAAGCACTCAAAAGTCCCGTAGTCAAGCCATAAAGAACATATTATGATTCTCCAGAGAAAAATTAACTAAACATATAACAATGTAGCAGCAGCTGCGACGGTGCTGGATTTATCTTCAGCACGACTGCTTTGTTCCCCATGATTTCACTGCAGCTACTGTGAATCTGAGCACAACAGCTGAGCTGTCTGCTGTGCAGGAAATCATTTAGGTTGGCTACTAAGATCACAATGACACTCAGAAGATTTAGATAATTACTGAAGTTACCGCTGCTGTGCCACTTATCGAAATGGCACTCAGCCCCCCTCTCAATTTGGAGCCAGTATGACTCTGCCTGCTGTGCGATGCTTCAGCTGTTGCATAAAGTCAAAGAAAAGTAGTCGGCATGCTGCTTTCTAGACATGTATGCAAGGTGCTGTGACACTGATGACCAAATCCTACCCTGTCCCAAATAAACCCCTAAATATACTGCACAAAACAAACAAACAAACAAACAAACAACAACAACATTACAAAGAAAACACAGGCTGTAGTAAAATGAATTGCACATTTCTTCAATGAGTATGATGAATTAGCTGCTTGTTAACCACCTGCTGCACTGCCATTAACCAGAAGCATCTTGTACTCAGAAATTTTATGTCTCTGGCAGTGGCAAGTGTTATATTGACATGGACAGCTCTTGGAAAATACTTTTTAATGGATTAAATTTACTTACAATCCACTGAGAATCATAAAAGGAGCAGCAGCCAAAATGCAGACAGTACATCTGTGCATCTGATGTGTTTAGGATAACTGGATAGCCACGTAAAATATGGGGTCCACTCACTTGAATGAAAACTGTTCACCTAATGCATAGGCCACAAAGGCTTTCTTAGTTTCTGAGTTTGCTTCTGCATTGTGGGGCTTATTCAGGTCACACATTGTCACACACTGACTTCAGACAATCTATGACTTCACATTGCAGTGACATAAGAAAAATAAAACTTACTTCTCTAGGCTCTACGCATTTTACAAATGTCAAACCTGCATGGATAGAAAATGAAAAGAAACACCTCAAGCAAAGTGTTTGGTCAAGAGTTTCACAGGCATTTTTTCCCTAATGGTGATTTATGGAGAAATGCTTCTTTGGCAATGGGACTTCTTTTTGCTGTAATCCTGTGAGTGGCTACTGTGAAAAACTGGAATTGGAGAATTGAGTGGCAGCACCTAATCCAGCACTTTAGCCTTGATGCACAACTGTAACCATGGTAGCTGTAAGCACTGTACAACTGTACATTCAAAATGTTGATTAGACTTAAAAATGCATTTTAAAAAATGAGACTGAAATGTTTTTCAGTTGGCATTGGTTCATTATTCTTTTTTTAGCAGCTGCAATTAAATGTTGCTATTGAAATGTTGAAACAATGGAAGAAGCCTACTATGTGGCAAATTTTGGAAAACCTTACCCCTTTCTTAGTACATTTTGAACTGGGAAATACACAAGCACACACGCTTGTCTAAATGCTTAATTGTTGCTATGGTAGTTTTTGGTCAATGAGAGAATTAACACAGATGGTATTAATGTTACTTAATGCTGATGGAGAACAAATTCAAAGGCTAAGCAGAGTGCCATCAGTCATGATCTTCCTGTCCTGCTGAACAGTAATGTTCTTTACTTGGTATGTCTTAGGCTCCCTCAAGGCAGTTAAAGGCTGTTAGTCAGCACAGTTCTGACATATCCCAGAGGAGGGCATGATGCAGGACGCATGGACGGCCACTCACTCAGCATTTCAGTCACTGCAGAGGTCTCGCTGATGTCCCGCTTTGCTGTAGATAATCTCAGTCACAGCTATTCTGTACCTTACATTATTTTGTTGGAAACAGGCACTGGTGCATAAACTGATCCAATTATTATACCCAGTATGGGCATTTATTTAGACTAGCAGTGGGCGCCAGACTCTGTTCTCATTTGTTAAAGCACTGTGAGCCAAAACAAACATCTGCAAGTCTATCCTAAGCAGGTGTCCATTCCAAAAGGATCCTCTTGTAGTCAATGAGACAGCACGTGGATTTGGACTAAATCAGGTTCGTTGTGCAGCACTGATATAAAAAGGACTTTTATCTGATCTTCTGTTGGTACAAATGAGGAATACAATGCTAAACTTGTGAACTCAATTGTCTGTCCTCCCTCTGAGAAATAAAGGAAACAATTCTGACCCAGCCTGCAACCAAAGACACATAAGCAGAACTCTTATTTTGCATCATAGGAAGTTATTAGTATTGAGTTTTTGTCCAGGTCACATGAAAACTCACATTCAGTTAGTCTGATTTACATCCTCTGAGATTTATTGCAGATATCGTTTCTGATACTAAAAGCTCTGCATGCCAGATAAGCCTTGCATATATGTATGTATTAAGGTATATATGTTAGATGCACAGTTGTAAAGTATTTTGTTTGGTTATGCTCCACTTGAACCAAAGATACTGCCGCTAATTATATTAGCGCACACCAGTCTCTTCTTTTTTCAGCTGCAGTGGCCTTGTTTTATTGCAGTGCAATTCAACGTCTGTTCTCTTCATAGCAGTAAAAGAAAAACATGACAGGCACAATGAGTGTCTTGGCCGATATAGACTTGTATCTTGTTATATCTGACAGTACAATATTGCATTTGCAATTGCATCCCCTCAAAGCCGCGAGTCCTACCTTATTTGGTATTTTGAAATTTCATTTTGACCCTGAACTATTTTGGTACACTATGCCATGCAACAGCTGTTGTCAAAAAGAGGGGAATGGCATGCAGAGGAAAGACACCACTTCTAGTTTGTCTGTTTACTCTGGGGTTGCCTTTGTCTGGCTGTCCAGCTTGGTGTTAGGTGAGGGGGGATAAAGCAGTAAACACTTTTAGTAATGGCTGCTTTAAATACGTATATAAAGCATACTCAAATCTTATCATTCAAAAAGCAGCTTATGTTGTCATAATATCAATTTATACTTCATTAGTTCCTAGCCATAGACCAAGCAATGGTTTTCAGTTTAGTCAAGTCTAAGTTCAAAGACTGGTCAATTTTCTGTAGTCTTATTCACTTCACCTATGATTATTCATCGCCATCTACTGGCCATATAGGGGAAAAGTCACCATGCAGAGCTGCACAGCTGTATTGCTTGAAAGTTAGAGACACTGGCTTTTGATCAGTTAAACAAAAAACAAGATTTGAAAAATAATGCTCTTCACTACCTTACTGTCAAATGCAAAAAGTCAGTGAACTGAGTGGAGATGTTATGTGGACAACAGTGCTGAACTGAGACAGTGCTGTCACACATCATGTTCATGCACCTTTGTATTTCTAACAGGCTGCTTCCATCAGTGAAATGGATACAGAGTCAATTTAATAGATGATAATTGCACCAAAAACAAATATGGTTTCATTGTGGTTCCAAAAACAGACAACGACGTCTGGGTACATGTTGCATTTCATAGTTTGATAATGCCACAAAATGGGTTTCAATCAAACTCAAGACAGGAAAGTTGTTTTTTCAGAATTTTATTCTTGAAATTATTTTATAAAATCTCATTTACGTTTTGTTTCATTTCATTTTTCTTCATCTCATATATATATATATATTTATATATATTCACCAATTAACAATTTTGGCTATTTTCCCTTTCCACCCCATGTATGTCCACATATTGATCGTAAGGTTCATACCCTTCACATACACATTGTGCAATGATCCTCAGTGCCAAGGTGGGTTGGGGGGTGGGAGGTTTGGGGGTGGAGAGAGGGAAATGGGTATGGTCCTTGTACAGAGCATGCCAAGAAAAGGGTTAGGGAAACAGGGAATGGTAAAGAGGCTGCCTAACTACACCACCACTGTTAATATCTGTAAGATAACCACACAAAGAGGTAAAGGGAGTATTGACTTCCACAATGACTTGAGTGTGTCCGGTGTGGGTTAAACCAATCATGTTAAAATGGCTCGATGTATTCCATTACGCTTGTTTTCCCCAACATCAGTAATTCATATCCACTTATGAATGTAAAGTAAGCTCCACATTAGATATTTACCTATGACAAGTCTGTTTCTCACTAAAACATTAAAACAGTGCCCACAAACTTAGCAGCAGCCCTGAAGACTGTTTAGCCCTTTGTAGTGACCTACACAAGTTATCAGTCCACTGTTTCAAGTCAAATTCACATCCCATGGTGTGTGAGTAGGTATCTATGTTGATGATTTTCTTTCTGGGCTTCTTAAAAAGGCCAACATCTACAGACACAAGGTTAAACTTTAGCAAAATCACAGATTTATGTTACATTAACTGTACATCCAGGCAAGCCACAGGATTTTGTTGTCTACTCCAGTAAGATATTTGTTCTTCATTTGGCAATATGATCACTCTTGCAACATGGCTCAATACTTCTGAAAGTTGTCTTTGTTGCTGGTATGATTTGCGGTACAGAGATGAGAAACTGAAATATATCTATGACAAATACTCAAAACTATTTAGAAAGGCTTCGTCAGATGGAAACAGAAAAATTGCACACCTCCCCTAAGGTCACTCAGAACATTTCTGATACCCAAGAAAGCTAATGCTGACTCAAGAACATCCTTCAAAGACGCTTTAAACTACATCTAACTGGAATCAAAACATCCCTTCTTTATGTTTCGATTAACACACGCAAAGACAGAAAACACAAATTTCAGGTTTGAAGGGAAGGAATGAAAAGAAGTTTCCTGAAACCTATGTGTGTTAACTGTAAGCAAATAAAAATAAATACCAAATTTGACTTCCAAGCAAATCATGGTATTACTACAGAACAACTGTTTGAACTGCTGCATAATTCTGTAAATACATGTGGTAGGTATGCTTTGTTTGAAAAACCTACCCATAAGCTTATGTATACTTTTAGTTTACTCTGAAGTCTTTCCTTTGCTGTCACAAAACTGAATTAAGTTTGTGTAGTCTGGTAAACACGGTAATGTTTAGCCTATATGCTGGTAAAACACAAAGCAGAGTAAAGGACCACATTAAAAACTTAAATACTCTAGGATAAGACAGCTGAATGAGCTTAAGGCATTTAGAGGTTATTCCTGACAGAAAATAAAGGCTACAGCAGCCTAAGTAGTCTGTCAAAATAACCCTGACTCAGACTTTTTTGTTTAATGAAATGTGATTTGAAATTAGCCCTTTGTTACTATCAACTGCGATATACAAAAATCCTCCTCTCACATGGAGAATGGAAGTCTAAACACTAAATGCGCTCACTAAATTTATGACTCTCTGTTTTAAATGCATGCAGAATATATTTACCCGTGCTGAAAAAAGGCCTTTTGAAGTATACTAATAAAAGAATTCAATTCATTAGTTTCCAACATAGGAAAGAGAGAGCTTTTGAAATTGTGAACACTAAATGGCTGAGAAATTAATCAAAACTTGTAATCACTGTCCTGTACATGAAGGTGGACTTCACAGAAATCCCTGTCATATATAGTGTAATAGCCATGTGATAAATACTACACTGCAAAGCTGCAAATGTTGTGTCACCACTGTGTCAGAGAGGCGTCAACTCTGTAGTCAGTTTTCAGCTCTGAGTCTGTGGCAGTGTTATACTGGACTGCAACATATTGTAAGTGGTTTCTTTGGCTGCTATATTCTGCAAATGGGACAAAAAGAGACAACTTCCAGTACAATGCAATCCAGTACACCATCGCAAAATACAGGCTCACAATTAGCATTCTGACAGATTATCAGAGTACGCTTCATAAGTATTTCATTCAGGGCTATTGTACTAAATTGCAGTCTAATTTACAGTTTGTGTGTCTGTCACCTGTGTGTGCACAAACTGCAAGACAAGACAGCTTTTAAATGGTTGTTCACACAAGAAAGCCCAGGACTATCTCACAAAGTAAATAACTGTTGCTAACCTCTAAAAGTGATTGACTCACTTGATTGTAAGAGATGTTTTCTACTCAGCTAAAACAACAAAGCTGCAAATTAGAGATGAATAATGTAATAAATACAGCAATTCTTAGGTTTTCAGGGCTAGTTTGAAACCACAAAGTCAAATTGGGTGTATAAGCTGAAGCCATTTGAGGTAGACAGAAACCATGTTAGAGTATATTCTTTCATACTGCCTAAAACCAATCAGTAGGCTCACATATTGTCTAAGAACCTTGATCACTTGATTTGTGGCCCAGCGTGAGACTTCCTGTGACCTCACCTGAGACTGACACTGAACCACTGATCTGGTGAGGGGCACTACAACATCATGAACCATGAGGGCTTAAGGAGTGTAATGACAAGGGGGATTGGAGGGGGGCTTGGAACTGACACAACCACCAGAAAGAAATCAACGCCACACATCTCCAATGTCTCAAGTCAACAGCAGCATTTAAATCTCAGTCGTATAATCAGAAACAATTGAGGGTTAATTTACAAGGCATAATCTTTTAAATAGAATATATGGCATCTGACCATTGTCTCAATATGTCCCTTTGAGATATCTCCCACCCCACACCCACATACATAAGTTTATACCCAAAAAATCCCAATGCCAGACCTCATGCCCATTTAACAGTCTCACATTGTTCTAGAGAATAGAGATTAAAAATATATACTATTGACTTATTGACTTCCAGTGTATGTTTTCTCTTTTTCTCTACATTTTTTCAAGTTTAAAAAGATCCCCTATATCACAATGCAAGCTCAGAGGTCTTTTCCACACACACACACGCACGCACGCACGCACGCACACATACATACATACATTCACACTCACACATATATATATACTGTATATATATATATATATATATTTATTTATATTTATATTTATATATTAGAGGATTTTTTAGCTGAGAAGTTAGGCAAAGTATATATGTTCATTTGGACGGAATTCATTCAAAATGAGAATTAAACTCTCTTTTCTCCAGTTTCCCTTTTGAGGAGGGCAAAATTTGAGGAATTTGGGAAGCGCTACAACATCACATGACTACTCAAGAGCAGGTAGCAAGGTTAAAGGAAGAAGAAATAGATAAAAGGCCTGAACTTATACAAGGCAGAGAGATGGGCAGACGATATGGCTCTCTGTGGCATGTGCATTCCACGGCCCTACTGACAGCAAGAGAAAATGTACAAAGTTCAAGAGAGGGTTAGAGAAAAGACCATCAGATACAGGGGAAGATAGTGAATGAATTGTTTAAGCAGGTAGGAAGCTAAAGCAATAGTGCAAGACTACGTTGCGGGTAAAGGGAGGGGACTGGGAGGGAGAAAAAAATATTCTGTCTGCCTGATTCATCGGTACACCAGGTGAGATATGGTGCCAGATTTGAAGTTGAGCTGATGGTTGGGCACAAAGCTGTGCTGAGGATTCTTTCGCGTGCACATATCCTTTGCATACAAGCCCATGCACGAGTCACATGACACCTTAGAGCAGTTCACACAAGTGTGTGATGCACCCGGCTTGTTGCAAAACCCGCATCGCGATCCCCCCATGCTTATTCGCTCACTGCTGCCTCCCTTTGGTGTTGTCAAGGCAACAGATTTGCTTGGAAACAGCTTAGTGGACATGAGAGGTTTCTCCACCATCTGGGGGTGAGGGTGGGGATGAGAATGTGAGTGGGTCAGTGTGAGGGGGTGTGGATGGAGATGGGAGTGGGAATGAGTATTAGAGTAGACGGAGAGCTTTTCCTTGACGGGAATGTAACCATCAAGGGGCCGTGGAGATTTGGGGTGGTAGTCCTGGAGGCCACAGCAAGGAGAGGGGTCCACATCATGACAGGCAGAACAGAGGATCATGTCACACCTCTGGCAGGAGGCCATTGTGGAGCAGCCCAGTCCACAACCCTGACACTTCACACTACCATGAGCCTTGAGCAGCCACCCATCCCTTGCATCTCTAGGCTCTCTGGATGGAGGTCGAGATGGAGTTTGCCTTCCTCCTGTCCCACCTCTCTCTGTGTATAAGTCAATCTCATCCAAAGAAGACAGATGGTAGGACGTGTAGGGATCAGCCGGGGGAGGTGACTGAATTGGGAAGAAATCTGCAACAGGGCTATAGGAAGGTGGAGCTGCCACAGAGAAAAGAGATGCTGAAGTGCTGGGCCTGATAATCTCATCCTTCATATCCTCCTCTGTATCCACAAACAGAGGCTCCTTCCTTAGACTCAATGAAGCCTTCAAGACGGGCTTGCTAACCGCTGCGTGCCAGTGACCAGCCCCATCTGTAACATCCACAGACTTAGACGGTCGGCTACCTCGTCTCAGGTGGTGGGCATGAGGCCTCTCTATATCCAACGGCCGCACAGACAGTCGAGCCATATCTGCCCCAAGGCTGTCGCGTCTGCGCAGTGCCTCAGCACAGCCAGCTGCATCATCTCTGCAACCTCTGCGGAGTTCCAGGGCTTCCAGCTCTGAGGCTGAACCACGGGCCAGAGCGACTACCTCTCCCAGAAGACGACACTCTGCCTGGGCCAGGAAGAGCTCGAATGCCAACTGGCGGAGATGATTTACGCCTCCTGGGTGATCCTGCAAATGGAACTGCGAATCATGGTCACAGGCGTAGCCAATGGTGCGCATTAGAGACCGGAGTTCAGCATCAGAAATGGCAGACTGCAGATGGTACACATATGGGCCAGTGAAGGTCTAAAAGAGAATTGGGTTGATTAGCATGAGTCTGTGTCATTTAAAATGGGTTGACATGACAAAGCTAAAATCTAAAATAAAAATGACCTCATGTTACTCCTGCGATATAACAGTGATATATGGTCGGCCAGAATCATAAGAGAACATATTAAACATATCTCTTTATATGACAAAATACAGATCAATGCCTGCACAAAACTCCAAAATAACTTTAAAACTTGAATGACCATCTCTTTGAAGTATATCAAGTAATCATTTAAAGTATTTTAAACACATAATAAACAGGTAAATATGATAACTGGTTTAACAGTGGAAAAAATACATGTTTTGTTTCATCACTGGTCATAATTTGTAATATATCTCTCCTTTTCCTGTGTGTTTCTAAAATCACAGATGTAAACAAGCTTTCAGCAGGATTACAAACATGAACTTGCTTTTGGTTATTAACACGTATTAAAATACAAGTTGAGTAATTTAGGAGAAATAGAGACTTCCACTTATGTGTTTTATATTTTGGTGGTGGGGTGTCCTTCAGTTTACATACACACTGTATTGTGATTTAATTAGAGAATAAATACTCGTAATAAACACTGAATTGTTAGACAAAAAGTATGAGGAAAAATATGAGTATTTGTATATCTTAACTACTGTACACTGCAAGATTAATATATTGTTATTAATCAGTCGGCTGATCATATTGGTTAGTCACGTTACTCCATTTGTTATAGCTGATGTTAGATATTTGATCAACTATGGAGACAAAGAGCTGGTATTGTATTTCAAGAAAAAGGTCATTTGTTGCACAGACATAATTACAATGAACCTTTGAAAGATTGTGATATGACTCTACACGCATTAGTGTTGAAAGATCAGTATAGTCTTATGACCAGCGGCACAGCTACGACAACGGAGGGTGTGAACTAAGTGAAGATGTGAACAAGACATCTTGTTTCCACGTGAAAGGTGATGAAAGGGTTGCCACAGATAACTCACATATAATATATGCTGCCTGTAACAGCTAGCCTGGAAAACGTGTGAATTATATGTGGCAAACATGTGTATAATCTGTGGCAAACCTTTGGAGTGAGAATTCACAAAGGTATAACTCGTGTATCTCTCTGGTTGGTCCACTGGGCAGGTATAAAATTTCACTGAGAAAGGAATACTGACATCTGATAACCAGTTCTGTTATAACCAGTGTAACAGTAACCAAATATTGCTTGTTGTCAGCTTTAAACTCTTCTTAAGCACAAATACTATTACAACCCTGTGAATAAACTAATCTCACCTTTATACATCTGAACTCCTTCTTCCATGGAAACAGCAAAAGGTTGGTGCAGATGGTCTCCAGGGTGTGGAACGCTCTCTCCAGGCTCCTAAGGCTGCCCCCTCTCTGGCAGCGGAGTGAGTTCTCCACCACCTCATAGAAACGCACCATACGGAATCGTTGTCCCGGATCTGGCTGGTAGGCTCCCAGCAGGGCTGTGGCTGTGGAGAGCAGGGCCTCACTGTCCTTGTGTCTACTTTTGTCCACCTCTGGTGTAGTTCCAGTCCCTGTGTATTCCCCTCCCTCCTCTAGACGCCTCTCTAGTGCCGTCACATACCTCCGAAACAGGTCCTCTTTTAACTTGGCATCCATTATCGGCAGCAGACTATTAGTCAGCTGTTATACTTTTCTGAAAGAGCCTCGCCCCTTTTAGCATACCTTGCACCAGTATGCCACATTCAAGCACCATTTTTTGTCACCATAATTCACTGCACACACTGGCACACACTCAATGTTAATATTTTGGAGAGGTGGAAGAGGAGTGAGACTTTGCATCCACTCAGCAGCACATCTTTCAAACAAGAGATGCAGTTGTCTGGTGCTTTCAGTTGGCGTAGCTAGGCTGAAGCCTGTAGGGATGCCTTTGCACGGGCATCTCTGGTATTGGCTCAAAGCCTAACTTGTTTCCAGACAAACAGGCCTATGTCATGCAAGATGAAGTCAGGAGGAGCTTTTGCTTCACGCTCTGTTAATGCACAGTTGTATTTATTCCATCCCTTGGTTTCAGCATGCGTAGAGTTCAAGGTCACTCATGTAGAAGACACATTCATGATCGTGTGATTCCTCTCAGCCATCTCCAAGCTGTAAGACACAGGAGAGCATCATTAAAACAGGGATCTGTCATTATGATACACAGACAAAGAAGGAAATTCATTTATTTCTATTAACTCAGTGATTATATGTTCCAAAATACAAAAGCATTTGTACCTATCATTGAGAGGTGTTTGAAAAGCTGTTAGGTCAGATAGCAGAGAAGGTGTACAGCATCCCTGTTCTAAGACAGTATCTGTATTGTGAGTGGGATGATGAGAAGATGCATCGTGTGGGTTATTTTATGTCAGTCATACTGCTGAAAGGCTGGAATAGTTGACTATTATTAAGTATGTAACAAACAAACGCCTAGGGGCATTTGTGTGTAGATAAACAGGATTGAGACTTACTGGTGACAGATACATCCCTTTTGTCTTACGTTTGTGTTTTGCGCCAATGAATTTGTGAGCTTTCAGCACTGCACGCCTGTAAACCACAGAAGCGCGCACCTAGCTTCACTTAGCTATAACTCAGGACGCAAAATACACATATGTGAACCCGTACGACTAAAATCTACAATGAAGCTAAAACCACGGCACAGGAAGGACCCTGCTCCACGTTTCTAGGCAAGCTGGCTAACTCTCCTAGATCCCCTACAACCTTAGCGAACATCCGTTAACCGAGCTAGCAAGCAACAGCCATCAACATCACCATGCCTTACTACTGCGTATCAACTAAAAGACAAGCAGCTCGCCGCGACCAGTGGAGGCAAAGAGAAACACTCAGCCAGCTTGTATATTAATTTTCCATGACTCTCAAACCCGAAAAACCCGATGCTGTCACTGGCATGGGCCCCCCACTGAGCATAAGCTAAGCAGTGAACGCCCATTTCAGCGCAGCTGGCTAGCTAGCAAATGCTGTTAGCTAGCAGGGCGTTCCATCGCTACATACACATCTTTCGCGGGTTTAGAGTCAATAATATGTACATAAATGGCATGCCCTTTGTACGGCCGAGTGTTACAGTACTTCCGCTAAGAGATCGCGCCGTGTTCTAACCAAAAACACCACTACCCGCACATCTTACCTTTAACAAGTGCTAGCCACGGCTAGCTACGCCTCCTCAGCTGTTGGAAATTCCCATCATCGCAACACGCATGCGCTCAATCCTGACAGTTCATCAGCATCAGGGCCCACGTGCTAAGGAAGAAGGGATGCAGAGACCACAACTACTAAACATCACCGTTAGTGTTGTTTGTGCGTCAGTTACGCTACAGCTACTCTGTTGCATTTTTTTCGGAAATCAGAAATATGTGCAGTGTGTCACAGAAAATATTGGTTATGGTGACACTTTTCTCAAATTTAAATCATTCTAAATACCTATGTGACAGCCAGAGAAAACAGCATCCTTAAAATAAACTAGGAAGTTTCACTTTATGCCCAACACATGAATTTATTCAAACGAGAAAATAAGAATATAAAACGGTTGAAAAATGTTTATTTGTGGCTCTCAATACTTAGCATGAACAATGGCTGTATTGTCACTATTAATGAAGTTGGTGAAAATATTTTTATATAAATAAGTGCCGTATAAATTCACGTTATCATCGTGGGTTTTTACTTTTGTGGTGACTCCGCCCTCGTGCTTAAAAAAGAACCAGAACCCGGTGACGTCGTCACGGGAACGGTTGGTGCTGGTGGGGGACTGACTCAGTGAAGAAAAGAAATGGCGATGCTCGGAGGGTTTAGCGCAGCACAGCACAAGAAAAACGTCTCCGACGGGAGCAGCGACGTGTCAGAATTCGTCTGTCCAGTTTGTCTGGAAATATTCGAGAGTCCCGTAACAACACAATGCGGCCATACGTGAGTATTTTCGGCTTATTTTCGCTCGTCCTCCCCCTTAACCCACGTCTGCCACCAACGATGCATTGATACGAGGTAAAAACAAAGGAGGAAAAGGCTCGAGTTGAAACGTGTCGCTGCACCACAGTCGCAGAACAACGACAGTGTGTGTGTCTGCCTGTGTTGTGACCCTGTTATTCTGTTTTGTTCACATAAATATCATAGCAAAACCAATTGCAGCTTGCTAAATCAGTTTCAGTTTTGTTTACATCAAAGAGGAGGCCTCACTTGGGAGTTGTAGTTTGTATCTGTATTGCGTCAACACATGAAACCGCCTTAACGGACTACAAGTCCCTACATCGTCTTGAGGTGGGGACTTTCCATCGGCTTTACAGGAAGCTCTAGTGAGAAGCATAAGAGGAATCTTCTTGCGAATGACAACGTCTGTTCTCTGGCATCAGACTGAGCGTTTTATTGTCAGTCTATAAATAGTATTAAGCCTTGTAAGTACAGTTTTTCCTTCCAGCAACCAGGAACTAAATTAAAACTGACAGTGTAAAGTCTCATTCCTAATCTTGTTCATCATCTCATTTCCTCACACATCTCCTTGTAGGTTCTGCCAGAGTTGTTTGCAGGAATGTTTGCGTCCACAAAAGCCTGTGTGTGCGGTATGTCGGGCCACTCTGGGCCACTGGACTAAAGCTGCTGATCTAGAGGCCCTTATCCAGTCATCTGTGGCAGCCTGCAAGGGATGTGGAGTCCAGGTATGTTTTATTAAAGTGCAAAAGCTACAACAAATTATCCAAACTGGGTTTTGGAAACGTGTAAAGGTTTAGGCAGATCATTCCCATGCAGGAGGTTGAAGATGCAGAAACAATAAATGCACAAACTTAATCTTAAACTCAGTTGTAACATTGATCTTTTTATTTACACAGTAGCAGAATTCAAGATGCAAACAGAAGACAGCAGTTACCTGATACTGGTCATGCAGCGGTAGTTGCTGTTGTGTGTTTTGTCCCAAGGTTGGTCTTTCTCAGATGAGAAGCCACACTGCTGCCTGTTCAAAATACCAGGAGTACATTGAGGAGGGAGTGAGGACCACTGCCCAGAGCCAGCCTGCCATCATCAGGTGAGGGACAGCTCTTTCTATACCCTACATAATGGATGCTTGTTTTTTTTTAACATTGTAGTGCAGAGTAAAGTGAGATTTTGTCATATCAAACTTGGGTAGAAAAGTGAAAAAGAGAAACATGCTATCTGGGCCCCTCAAATACTTGCAAACTCACATTTCTGTTACATTTCCTTGAAACATAAATGCCATTATTCAGCAGTTTACCTCACGTTCATTGCGACAAAGAATAAAATAATTGTTTCCAGTGTTGTTAAATCCAGTCCTAGGCTACACTAACACTAACATATTGTTGTTTTTAAATTGGATAAGAAAATTATCTCTGTCCAGATGAGAGTTTTGGCACCATTTCAGAGATCATCTTCATCCCTACAAGCACATCTGAAAATGCATATCATATGACTGTCCATGTACACTAGGCATGAGTATATCCGTGCAAACAGTCAGCAGAGGATTGGTCGCTTAATATAGAAGGTACTGTGGAGGAGAAACGGCAAATTGGAACCGTTAGTGAAAGTAACACAGTAGTATAAGGTGGTTATTGCTGCGGAAAACAGATTGGGAGTTGATATAAAACAATTATGGGGACATATTAGAGCAGAACTAGGAGCATTTTCTTGGGACGATGAATAGTGATGAATCTGGGAAGGACACATAGTGACTGATAAGATCCAATCAGGAGGCAAATGTGTTTGTGTCATTGTTTCAAGAAGTTACAGTTTTTTTTCCCATGCAGACTAAAATTAATCCTGAGAGTCTGCTGCATTTCTAAGTTTCCATTTAAGGGATACTTACACCGCAGACTAGTGTGGAAACTCAGTGTAAACAAACTAAAAGTTACATGTGGTGTTCCAGTGTTGTAGACTGCTAGCAGTGTTTTGGTGTTACGCCCATAGGAACAGTAAATTTGTTACTTCCTGGATCAATGTTTTGCTGGTGCCTGAATGAACACTCATCCACCAACACACCCCACTGCATCTTTTTTAACACAGGGCTGTTTTCAATCTGTGTGTGTACCAACAGATCAGCCTGAAATGTATCATTGCATTGTGGGATACTTTCTTGACTAAAACAGGAGTGACTTTTTAAAGCTGCTACATATCATGGGCTGTATGTAGTTTGTGTATTTTACCCATAACACAAAAAGTATTAGTGTTAGTTGTAAGTTATTGTAAGTCGTAGCAAGTAGAGGTGATTTCTGACACAGCCAATGACGTCACTGTTAACACCGTTTTATTGGGTTAGCATGATATAAGGATGGGCCAAGTGGAGAAAAATATTTTACAAACTATGACCAAGAACTTTAAAGCAAGATTCTGGTATTTCAGTGCTTAGATATTCCTGCCACTTTTTTATGTAGAATATGTATAAGAAAGCATGATGTTGTTTTTATTGATACAGTGGATAAAGTCTGACATGGCCAATAAATGCAAGTTTTTAACTGTTTATTTCAAATACAACAACAACAATCTGCATGACTTTCTAAGTGCATCATAACATCCTTTTGTGCATAAATCAGTTAACCTGTAGGGTACCGTCATAAGTACATATCTCTGTAACATAACACTTGCCTTCATTTAGTCCCCAAAGTAAGCTTTTGGAGTTGTGGAAGATTGATGTGTGTTCTGTACAAAGCCTGTATTTCCTTAACCTGATAAGCAGATTGAAATTGCACGGAATTACGTTTGCGTGCAATTTTTTGTTATACATTTTGAATTCTTTATTATACATTCAAGTGCATACACTTGAATGTATAATTAAGAATTTGTTGGCTGTTATAGTCAGAATGGCCACAACTCTTCACACGATGTAATAAGTGGCACTGCTATTTATATTTAGAAGGTAAATATTTTTGAAAGCTATGCTTTCTGGAGATAATTACAAGTGAGATAGTTTGAGAAACAGTCAGTTGTAACAGGGACATGATGACTAATCAGAAGTGGCCTCTGTGGTTGATTTTCAGCCAGCTGGATTCATTCAGAAAATGGTACTGCTTTGCTCTAAAGGCAGCTTTTAAAACTGTAAAAAGACATCTGTTATTGTAGCTGCAATTTCAGATAACTCAAGAAACAGTATCAAACAGTCTTGTTTCTATTCCATCCAAAGTACAGTATTCTGATAGCAGAGAAACAAACCTCTTTGTAAAAACATTTACATACAACATATCATTCGTGTAACATATTTTATTATTTCTGTTTCTTTCCTACAGTCCAGTGCCAAATCGTTACACCTTCACCTGCCCCTACTGCAACTGCCAGAACCTTGACCAGGATGGCCTGGTTGAACATTGCACTACCCAGCATGCTCGAGATGCACGCCAAGTGGTAAGAAATGCACACTGTGATGTGATCCCATCAGTTGCTCTTAGGTTCCACACACCTTTTGGATTTAGCCATGGTTAATATTATGTTTATAAATGTTTTATTACTCTCACTTTGCTTAGGTGTGCCCTATCTGTGCCTCAATGCCTTGGGGGGACCCAAATTACAGGAGTGCAGACTTTTTCCAGCACCTGAAGATCAGACACACTTTCTCTTATGATACATTCGTTGTAAGTACAGTAAAGGATTTTTGTCGTTCTATGTTATTAAATGATCAGTTAACTTATTTAGTCATTTATTGTGTCTCCTCACGCTGGTGACTTTGTAGGATTACTCCACAGACGAGCACACAATGATTCAGGAGGCTTTACAGCGCTCCCTTTTGGACAACTGAAGTGTGAAGAACAATTCACCAGGAGGATGAATCCAGTGAAGGGGAGATGGTCTTGAAAAGACAGAACAACACACTGTATCATCATTCATCTAGCATGAGGATGGTGGTACTGAATTACTAAGGGTAATTATTTTCATAGGGAACTGGTATTGTAACTATGAATCTATAGGTTTATTATTCAAAAAATAAATGCAATATGGTTCAAAAAACATATTGTATCGTTTGATTTAGGAGTAATACTGTGTTTCTGGTGTGATAATCTTCCCCCCAGCTGAGTCTGTAGACTTGATAGTTTGTTGAGTATCTACTAAACTTTGTTTGTTAAGCTGTTTGTTCATTAATGACATTGTGTCATATAGCCAAACACTTCCAAAGTTGTGATTAAAATTCCCCCATTGTCAACACTTGATGTTATAAGAGGGTTTGACCACTAGGTGGCTAACTATTGCCAGCAAAATGACAAACTTCACTCAGTGAAGTTGTCAAGTAATGTTAACAATAATATATAATATTCATCTTAAGAGTGAATCTGCATGTTTACTCTCAAGAGAGAAATTTAGATTTAGATTTTTTTGTTTGTTTATTTCTGAGTAGGGTGTTTCAGCAGATCTGTCTTTTTTATGCTGTTTCTGGGTGAAGTGTGTGTGTGTGAGATAGAGAGAGTGTGTTTATTCTGTTTTCAGAGATCTACTGGAAAGAATAAATAATATGAGGGTCAAACAAAGCCAGAGATGGCAGTTTGCTTTATTGTAACGTTTCTCCCTTATGTCTTTGTGCCTGCTGGTAGATCTTGTTTCTGACTTCCAAAACTCATAGGGCTAATAGTGCATCCAGTAAATCGTAAGATGCAAGTAGGAGAACATCAGCGTGGTCATCAGTTTGGTGATTTTATTATATATATTTTTTCATTTGGTGACAGTTTATTTGGATAGTTAAGGCCACATGAGGGCAGTAGAGTTCTACCTTCCTCTGACCATCCACAATAGCCGTTGGCCTTCAACAGCCTCCTGGTTCTTGCAAGACATAATTCAACACAGACTTCACTCTATAAACGATTCAGTGTGTCGTAGTGTGGCTTAGTTTTGCTCAAATGCAGCATACAAAATTGTCACTGGGAATTTAGAAACTGAGGTTTTAATTAGGGCAATTGTCACGTTTTAAATACAAACACCACAACTTTACTTTTAGGCAGTTGATGAAGTGACATAACCGAAGACATTAAATGTGACTTACTGTAGTGTGTTTCTCATGCCCAGTGTCTTGGATGGTCCTTACAAAAAAAAAAAACACTCCAGTTTGTTGCGGCTTTCATATTTTTTCTCCTCAAAAGTTTGGAAAAAAAACTGACAGCATGTGAAGTTGAAAGAAGATTCAGTTTGACTTTGCTTGATTTTTACCGGGTGTTTTTTGTTTTAATTTTTAAATGTGACTTGTGTCTTTTATTTCACATCAATGTTGTTTTTCGATGGCTTGTAAGTGTCACAGATCAATCACATACAGTAGTACAAATATTCACACAGTTGCATTGCATTTTGTCTTCTACCAACCAATGAATAAAACTTACACGCAGATTAAGTAGCTCTAGAGCAAAACCTAAATGCCTTTTCACCTAGTCTTTGGTTCCACTTAGGCCTAGATGTTCATTTTTTTCTCTCTCCAGTAAAATGTGTAATACTTTTATATGTGTTTCTAATGTATCATGATTTTTTTCTTTCTCAATATATCTCTCATTCTCTTTTGTCAGCCCTACTGTCAGGGGGTGCTAAATCCTGATAAATTAAAGCTCTTTAATTATTTAAACCCTGGCCCCAGAAATCAGGCGCAGTGATTTATACCTGTGTGCATGAGACGTGTGGGGGGAAGAAACAACACTCGCTGCTGATGGATGACCACATAGTGTGCGTTTGTGTGTGTGTGTGTGAGAGAGGGAGCAGTTAAAAGGGAACCAATGCGTGTATTGAAAACTGGATTTGCTCAGTTGTCATAATCGGGCGGAAAGGTGTGCAATAGTGATGAGAACTAATTGTGGAATACATTAAATAAAGCGAGCTTTCTGCAAACCTTTGTTCATGTATTAGAAATCAGGGCAGCGTCATGTCATACCAGCAATGATCTTGCAATGTGTTTTTTCATGTATCTGTGCTAAGTTGATGATGAAACTTAGGCCCTTTGGTGTACATTGTCCACAGGGAGAGAAAACCCTCTCATCTCTCTGCTGCTTTTTGTATCTGTAATTACTGTAGCTAAATGGTATCACGGTTTAACACCTAGCTCTGCAGAGAATCTCGCCCACCAAACTTCTTGATGTCGTCCCCCCCGTTCTTATCTTTTCTTCTCCTTTCCCCCCCCCAATCAGTTTCTTTGCTCCTGGCAGATAGAGGAGTGATGTTAGCTGTGAGAGAACTAACGAGATACTCGAGTGCTTCTGGGCAGGAAGGAAGTCGAGCTGAAAAACATGGCAGAGAGAAGTCTTTCTTGTCTGTTTGGTGGCGCAGCTTAAAAGCGAGAGGGGGGCCAAGGTGGGGAATAGGAATAGGAAGAAAGAGAAGGGAAAAAAGGAAGAGAAGTGAACACATTGAATAAAAATTTCATAAAGTTCAGAGTGTGGTTTCTTTGATGCGAGCGGTAGATGGTATGTGCAGTCTGCAGGCTCTGTAGAGGCAGCAATTAATGCTACATGTGCCCAAAGGCACACTGCGAGAGGCGTGGGGACGGTGGCTCGTTTTAGAAGTGTGTCGTACCATCACCGTACCCTAGACACCTCTCCACCAGCCTTTTGTTTTTCCTTTAATGCATTGTAAACCTCCTCTTCCACCTTATATAAGTCTCCTGTGAAGAAGGCACTGGGGTTGAAATTCAGCGTCCCTAAACTTGTAGGTTTGTGCCGTCCAATAGATGCCTAAACTTCTTGTTCCCAGTATGTTTAAACAGCACATGTTTGGCCAACATTTTTTAATATTGTTGATATCTTGAGTCACTCACAGTTAAAGTCCAACAAAACCCACACCTGTATAAAAAAGAAAAGACGTGTCAATATGTCCGTTTTTCCAGTTGAGGCTATTTCACGCTCATCCAGGTTTTTCCCAAATTTTTGGTCAGAAAGAAGAAAAAATGGTGAGTAAGTCAGGGAGAATTCAGGAGGACTGACTCACATCCATCACCTGGTGCTCTCAGTGGAAGATCCAACATAGAAGATGTGAGAGTGTGTCTATGATCTTAAAAATAGCTGTGTAACATCATGTGCAATACATTTCCGGGTGACAAGAGACAGGAACTCCTGAAATGCCTGGAAAGTTCTCTTTCTTGGTGTGTTTCTCTCTAGTTTTGCTGAGGCAGGTATCTGTGATGAGGTGTGGGGCGTGTGAGGAGAGCACTGGGAGTTTGTTCACCGAAAAATTCCTCAAAGTCAGGAGAAACAGGAAGAGCGGGAATCCTGCCACCCGGGTGCTGCAGCGAGGCAGGTCGGTCCTCTCAAATGTTTGAACAGAAAGCGCCAGTGGGCTTCCCTGACATCAATACTGGTTCTACACCAACTCATCTTCCGCTTTTAAACTCCTAATAACCGACCCCCTACCCTAGCCAGACACACACAGTTCTTGTGTTGCTTAGCCTAAGAGCACTGAGTCTTAACTTTGATTTAATAACGCCTGCAACCAACTTGGCCCTGTATCAGCTGAAGTGAAACTTGCACATCTTGTGTGTGTGTGTATGTGTGTGTGCATCTGTTTTTGTGCCCTTTAAAACCTGAATCCTGCCAATACAATGCCAGAGGTACTCAGAACTGAAAGGACAAACACTTAGTCTTTACTCCTGTCTTTAAAAGTACCCTGTGTGCTTTTCTTGTTGTAAATCAAATTGAATATACAGGAAGGGAAGAACAATTATTTGGTCTGTAATTTTTAAATCCAAGCAAAGCACTTTGAATTCTCCTTGAAGCTACTTTATGCGCCTCGCTGTATGTGGCGGCAAAAGCTCCTCACTCTGGTTTTAGTAGCCCCTCGAAAAGCTTGGAAAGTTCTCAAAAATCACTGTTTCTGCAGAAATCTTCTCCTGGAAGTGAAAATGAATATGAAACACATTGACATAACTACCTGGAGAATTGCTAATCATTGCTTCCTCATTTATTTATTTGAAATCCGCAAAGCCACTGTACTAATATTTGAAAGTTAAGCCCTCTGAGGTGCAAGAGAAGGCGGGGTGGGCAAAATCCCTGGTGCATGTGTGTCACAATGGAATATCAGGCCAACTGAGGCGAATTGATCTAAATCTCACTACCCCTCTCTGTACCCCTGTAGACCAACTAAGATGTGCGTGGAAGAGAGCGAGGCCCAGGGCTATTATTCTCCCATTAATTTTTCCATTTGAAATCAAACCTCAGCGGGCGTGCACGAGGGAATCAGAGGATGGGGGGAGGACGAGAGTTGGGATAACCTTATCAGGATGGGGGGGACAAATGTTGGCTGTAGCAGCATTAATGTCCAATAGGGGAGGCAATTTCCCTTTCAAAGGGATCCGAGAGGTATTTGTCAGACTCACTTTCTCCTTCTCGGTCCTGCATACCTCAAGTGGAAAAAACTGCCTGGCGTTAAGATGCAGTTAAGACACAGTCATACATTTTCTGCTTTGATTGGTTGGAATAAAAATGCCACTGTCAAAGATATCATCTGATGCTTTTATAAGAAACATGCAAACCTCTCACATCTTGTATCTGTACATTCCTCAGCATACATACAATAGGGAAGACCTGCTAACCTTCATACCTCCATCCCACCAACCCACACAAATACACCCCCTCCTGGACCTCACACTTCCTCTTCGAGGCTCCTTCAATTCCAGTCGCTACTCTCCACCCTGTTTCCCCCACCGTCTTTCTTTAAAAAAGCGCCGGTGCTTGCTAATCTGTCAATCAGATGTTGTCCTGTTGTGGCGATGATGTGGGCCCATGACGGTGAGCCATACACCTCCAGCAGCTTGCAGCTCGGAGTGGCTCGATGATTAACCAGGCAGGTACTGAGTCAAACTGCTGACAGCAGAAACACACTGACAGCTGATTTGAAAGACAATGGTCCCGCTCCCTCTACTTAACTTGTCACGGCAGTCAAAGCACCTTCTCAATAAACTTGTGACGTAACCGGAAAGATGGAGGGAAAGCTGGTTTGCGGCATTGCACTTGTATAGACATAAAATATGACTAGTTTTTCATGTTTGCACAAAAATTCTAATTTTTTCTAGAGGTCAAAATGATAGGCGAAGAATAACAGCCTGATGAATTGTTCCTTAACGTGAAAAAAATACAGCTCAAAATGTAAAAATGGAACTGGTTAGAAAAAAGATTGTTCTGAGAAGTTCTGATCTATGGCAGGGCTTTTTGAAAGTGAAAAACAGCATAATTGTATTTATATTTCTTATGTATTTGATATTTTATTATTATATTAAGCACTGCTGGTTGTGTTATTGCTATGAGCTATGTATGGGAAATATTCTGAGCTTTTTTTAAGTGTATCTTTTGAAGCAAAGGCCATACAGTTCGGTGTCAGAGCTACAGCAGCACACAAAACAAGGTCCAACATCGCCTTGCCTATCAGAATAATAGTCCAACACTTCCCAATTATTAACCGCCCCTGTAGTGTAGCATTCATATTCAAAGCTTTTTACCTCCCTCCACTTCCTGTGCTTTGTATCTTGTGTCTTTACAGGAGGGAATGGACGATGCAGGCAGATCTGTCAGTCAAACGGCAGCCCCCAACCAACAGTGGCCGTCCGTATACCTCCACCGGCTCCGGTCCCTCCTCAGCTCAATGAGTAACTAAGCTGCAGGTACTGAATCAAACTGCTGACAAGCACATGGAGGGGGAGTGGAGGGGAGGGGAGACGGGGGGCTGCGTAGGTGGATGGATAGAAATATGGAAAGGGAGGGGAGGACAGAGATGACAATGGTATCATTTTATAGACCACCTTAGTGACGTAACCTTTAACTTTGCAAAGAAAGATGGGTCCCTTTCCTGTTCGTCCAGCCTCACTTTCTTCCCCTCTCTCCCCTATCTATCTCTCTCTAAGTGGTATCCTTTGATGGGCTGTCCCTCTCTCTCATCTTGTCTTCTTAGACAGATGAGTGCTGTCAGCGCTGTCATCACTGCCCAGCTAAACATTAATGACTCTCTTGCCTGACAAGTGTTGGCGGGGCAGAGAAGAGGTGAAAGGGGGACGCCTCTGGACAAAACCAGGGATGAAAAGGAGAAGTGATGGCTTTATCTGCTTGACAGATTCCCTTTTGTCTCTCTGAACTTGCGTATATGTATGTGTGCCATCAGCAGATTCTTGGCTTGACATGACGGTTTTATTGCCCTGTTTTTCTTCCCCTCTGAGGAGATGAACCTCTTTGTATTCCCATTGCCCCTCATCCTTCCTACTGGCATTGCTGACATTCCTTCAAGTATCTGTGTGAGTGTGTGTGTTTATATATATATATATATATATATATATATATATATATATATATATATATATATATATATATGTGTGTGTATGTGTGTGTGTGTGTGTGTATGTATATATGTATGTATGTATGTAGGCTTGTGTGTCTGTGCCACTTCGTAGTTGAAGGTTTGTGGATGTTTCCTTTATGTCCTTATGTGCTTTCTTGGAGGGAGCATCCTGGACTTTGATGCTGGCAACCGTGAGGCAGGTCACAGTGAAGAATCATCCCAGAGGGATGGGTGGAGAAAGGAGAAAAGGATGGAGAGTAGAGGAGGGATGGAGAGGTCTCTGCTTGTGTTTAGTCAGAAATAATACGCAACTTCATGCCGTGTCAGGCTTTCTCCAACCCCTAGAATATGTATTACTTTTATGATATGTCCATGGTTCTTCTCTGCTCTTCCCTCCTACTGTGGTCACTCTTTCCATACTTTCACTGGTCTCTCTCTCCCTCGCTCTCGATGTTGTCACTCAGGCCTATAGCCTCTTCTCCCTGCTTTCTTTTGAATTATTAACTCCCTAGCTCAGTGGAGTGAATGGGTATTGCTGAGTAGACACAGCACAGATCCGGCTTCTCATTGCCCACATTCGGATGTTAAGGGGATTACACTGCTGGTCCCATCAGCCCCTACCCTCTGCACACGCTCCCTCTCTCTTCCTCACACGCACTCACACATCCAAATGCATGCATATGGACCTTTGCACGGCCTTTTATTATGATGAAAAGCTGATAGTTGCACAGAGATAAACAGACAAGTGGTTATGTCTTTCCTGCCAGCATTCCTTTACTGTAGAACTGCAGGCCTCCTGTGGTGCAGCCGCCCACTCGCCCTGCTTACTTCTCCCCGGGCAGCCTCTATCTCTTCTGGGTTCCCGGAGCAATGATTAACCCCGGTTCTGATCAATGCTTCTGCTGACTCTGATACATCACTGGAGCCTTGCAGCTGCCATGTAAAGGAAGCGTCAACTCTGCGCTGCTTGTGACAGAGTATATCCACTCCATCACTTACATCAGGACATGCACGCAGACACACACACATACACAGGGGGGTGGTCAAAATAACAGGGATACCTGACAATACTATGCAATGGAAGGGCAGTCCAGAATAAGAGTTATGCTATGAATAATACTGCTGCAAAGCTTTTATGTGTCAATTTTTGTTGAGACTGTTTTTTATTTATTTGTCATGTGGGGTTGTACTGAATTGCATTATACTGTATTTTCATGTGTTTCTGTTATCTTGCATGAATGCAATACATCTTAATTTTTCAAAAGAAAACAAAATGCTTAAAAATGATTGAATGCTCTGCAGTGTTTAGAATTTAAAGGACACATTCTAATTTGACTGGTTATTTCAAATATGAATTGCTCTGCTAAACCTAAGATTCTGGATGATTTTAGATATTTTACTAAAAGACTCTTTTGTGCATGTAAGCAGTTCATGAGAAGGGACATAAAGAGGGCTGAAGAGAATAAGATAAATACAGAAACGGGAGAAGCAAGTAAAAGGCGCAATGAAGAGAGGGACTGTCGCTCATCACCAAGCGGCCCTTTACCTCGACAGCAGGGGGAAGCCCCGATTTCCTGAAGATGACAGGAAGCACAATGGAAGAGTGTTCTGTCAGCACATCCTACTCACAGAGCCAGGTTAATGATTCTGTATCCACAACTGAGCAGAAGAGAGGGATGTGCGCAGGGAGGAACGGGAGGTGGAGGGAGCTGGCATTCAGCTACACTTAGGCCATCATTACAGCTGCATTAGAAATGATGGGGTGTTTTGTCATTTTAATTACCTTTAATCTGATCTCTTCATACTTGGGCCATTCGTTAATGAGGCAGAACAAAACTTACATGTCACACGTGTTTAGCTTGCATCCATGCTATCAGTCATACAGCTAACATGGCACGGTGTTTACCGATTTCAATAAGAATCTTGCATCTGAACAGAAAGGTAAAATAACTTGGTGAAGAACAAGAAGAGGAATATTAAAACTGCAAGAATTCATCAGTGTGTAAAGTGCTCACAAGTCTTTCTTGTTCAGGTACCTGCATCCAAAACTCTAACTGTGATTTCTGCCTTGGATGGACTTACAACACCACTCCTCCCTCTAAGATATTAGTTTAATTATATTACAAAAATGAAAACATTTTATGAGCTTTATTTAAAACCTCTGGACACAAATAAAAGCCAATTCAGTTACAAAATGTTGCACTTTTCCTAATACCCAAACAAAATAGAAATTTTAATTGCATTGTTCTACAGTTTTGCAAGTTGTTGGGAGGAAGAAAGCGTGACGTGATAGCTTTTCATATAAATATATTTCTGATGTACAAAAATAAGGCAAAATGCAGATGCCATACAATAACATATGTTATATATGTAAGTAATATTCCCTTTTTTGTAGTTCAGTACTGCCTATATTTACAGATTTTTTTTTCATATACATATATTTGTATTTCACTGGTACACCTATCTGATTCACTGCCCTTCTTGTTAAGTTTTATGATTTGCTGCCTTTATAGAAGTTTTTTTTTATTCTTTTGCACCTGATTGGACTTATCAAATAAAAGCTTTTTGTTTTATGATATGCAGTAAACAGAGAGTAATATCTGGAAATATCAGTGCAAACAGCTGTCAGAGTAGAGAGAGGGGGAGGCTGAGGGAGGCTGTGGGAGGCTGGGGGGCCTCCAGCCTTCATCTCCCTACCAGGACTCAGTTAAAGTATTAACCAACTGCTGCTTAACAATATTGCTGACTGGTGTGTGGAAACAGGAGGGATCAAAGTTATCATGTAGAAGAGAAAGGCGCCTTTCACCGATCCCATACAGCCTGTCCACTCCATCTTGCCAGGCCATTCAGAGCAGCGCTAGAGACACTCCCATCCTCCCACTCCTCACCTCCCTCATTCTACTCTCATTTTTTATTCCTCATCCTTTATTTTCATACTTCCTCTTCCTACTTTTCCACACTCATCATTCCTTCAAGAGCAGAGTATAAAATAATTATTTATTTCCACTAAAAAAAACCATCCACATTTTCCCTCCTCCCCCGAACCTTTGCACTCTACCCGTTCCTTCACCACTGTCCATCCATCTCGCCATCTGTCACCTGGTGGAGTAATCACATCCACATTTGATAAGCCTGGTTAGGTGGGTCATAAAAAGTTTATGCTTGTGATGCTGGAGTCTCATTTATTATCCCTGCTAATGTAGCAATGGGGAGTGGGAGGAGAGGGGGGAAGATAGAAAGAGTGCAAGTGGTTGAGAGAGCCACCACATTAAGGGATCATTACTTCTCTATAGGCTCTGTCCCTTGCTTTCAAAGCTAGATAAGTCCTCTTTATGCTTTATGGCCTTGATGAAGCCGTTGCTCTCTGTATTTAAGTGTTCCATAGCCACTAAGAGTTCAAGACGCTTATGGCACAGGAGGTAGTTACCATTCTCTAACCACAGAACTATTGGCTTAAGCCCTAATGCTCGGATCCATACCCGCTACATTTACTTCAACTGTAAATGTGAAAATGTGCCGGCTTGTAATTGTCATTCTTTAGTCCTGTATGTGGGCAAAATTTGTTCAGAATCTAAGACTGTAATCAGAACAATATTTAAACATAGAAGACAGCAGTGATGTCGGCTGATGAGCCACTGACTTATGAAAATTCACGAAAAGTAAATGAAGTGTTTCAAGGCTGTTTTTTTGTGTGATACTGCAATATTAAAAGGCTGCATGTGAGTGTAATAAATGATAGTTGAGGTGATGTTCTATTTTTTTCTTATTGTGATCACATCTCATGGATATATCAAAACCAACACATCACCCTCATTGCACTGGATGACAAGCTGTTCTATAGGAATGAACAGGGACACTGGAGTTTACTCAGATTTTTCCTAAATACATTGTCCTACTGACGTAAATACTGACAAGTGCACTGTTGCTGAAATTTGTCCACAACAATTGCACATTGTCTCTTGTTTGCAGAAATCTAGTGTCTGTTTTTGAAGGAACAGATGGGCTGGAGAAGTCTGACAACACTAGGAGATAGACAGACTAACATGACACCAAAATGACATAATGTATAGATATAATTTAAAGACAAATAAACTTGCTCTGATGTTGAGATACTATTTGAGCTTATGAGAGATTGCTTCTACAAGATAGTATCCAAACAATAAATGTAAAAAGAAATGTATGGATATGTTAAAAAAAAAGACCAATGACGGGAAGGTGCAGATGGGATGGCGAGGGAGCTTGGGTATGTATGAGTGTGTTAGTGTTGGGGGGAAGCTACCCAGAGGCATAGATAGTGATAGATTGGCCTGGGAGGACTGTGATGCAGATCCACTCATCAAGATTGATGTTCTGCCATTCTGCTTTAAGTGCAATTAAATTGGCCCCTGTGTTAAAAAGCCCAGCCGATAACGCGGCTGAGGCTGAGATTACGCTACATTTCCCTTGCGCTTTCCTCCACCTGCATCCCTGCCACAGCCACTCAGAGATTTACTTTACATTCTCGGCCTCCGTTGGACAGAAACTTTCATCAGGGAACATCCTGACCAGTTCATCAGCCCTGATTTACAACTTTATGTGCAGCTTGTGTTTTTTCCACACAGCCCGCAAAGTAGTTTTTAAATCAATGCTCCCTAAAAGTTTTTAATCACTTTCTGGTTGTTGTCTTACCACAGAATTGATCACTTGTACATTAGTGCATGTTTAATGTGTAATAATGCACAGTGATTACTGGGAGGAAGGAACTTTAATGTCTTCATGAACAATTCTAACATAACTCATCTGGGGCAGCCAGGTTGACAAGCTTGTCTATTTAGTCCAAAAACAAAGCTCTGAACTGAGGACAAGGTCACGAAGAGATACATCACGGCTTGTTTTCACTTTCTGCCGCACTGAGCAGTCACTGGAAATGGATTTGGTTTGTGTGCACACAGTTTTGATCAAACCGTTCCTGTGCACTCTGGAAAATCACTCTCACTTGTCCGGCAGCATGTACACTTGATAATGCACTCATTTTTCTGCTAAATGGGAATATTTGCAATAATTCAAATTGAATGTCGATCACAGTCAAATCCATCTCTCTTTCCGTCTCGGTCTCCATTCTGCCACAGGCCTCACCCACCTCTGTCAGTGTCAAGTTGTTAACCCCATGTCAACAGTGGCGCAGGGCGTATTTGGGCCCGGTTGATGGATGGGTCTTGGTGGACTTGTCCCACGCAAACATATTCTCAGAGTCAGCTGAGAGAGGTGCAGCGCGTGTGTGTGTCAAAACCTCCACCCACACACACATGTCCATCCATGATCAAGTCACTGCACTCAGGCAGTACGAGATCCCTCTCCGTCACCTACTGACACCCAGTGTCTCCACTTTAGACCCAGATGGGTGGAGCGCTGACCCCACTGTCACAAATAAGGGAGAAGATTTTTTTTCGCCCCTGCAAATGCTAAACTTGACCCATGTCCTTTGCATCATTACATTTTCCTTGTGAGGGCTTGACACCCTGTTCCCTTAACAAACCAGTAAAATTAACTTTGCCAGCTCACCCCAAGGGAAACATGTAATAATCAAGGGGAGGACCATTACAAATTAGCATGATTTTTTTCTTTTGTCATCGTCATGGCCAATTTTTAAATCACTCCTCAGATATTAAGGCCATTATCTGTTGTGATTTATTTATCTTGAAATTTAGATTCCATCATTTGAGAAGAATTTCTGTCTTCTTCTTTTTTGTTTTACTTATTTGTGAATGATGTCAGGGAATGCAATAAAAATGATGTCAGTGACATTGTATAAAATTGCACAAAACAAAGTTAGAGAAACACTTGTATGATTGATTGTATATACAGTTTTGTATAAATACATTATTTATAAATAACAAAATTTTGCCATCTTAAGTTGAATTGTTTTATGTTCTCTCGAAGCCACTCTGCACTTTAGCAAATGTTTCATTTTTTATTTAAAATTTTGTGAGCGTGCAATGGAGTTGAAGTATCTTATTGTTGCAAATGAAACAGCATCCTGTGCAACCGAACACATGGTTTGGAGCAGAGATGGCATCGCTACATGACTGATCACTCGTCAATATCACGGGTTCATCCAGCACCATTAGTCATCTGCACTGCGTCCTGTCACTCCACACAGCTGCTTGCCGTCTCTCTCCTCCACCTCTCATTTTTCTCTTTCTGCCCAACTTTCTCTGTTCTTTTTATACTCCCCGCCAAATGCGCCCAGCTTCTAAGGCATTCCTGTCTCGGTTTATGGGGGTGGGGGGTGGAAATAGGCTAAATAAAAAGGAAAAGAAGAGAGTGCTGTGGCTCATATGTAGGCGGGTGAGTTTAGTTACATACCATGTGTTCTTTTTTTGTTTTTTGGAGGAGGGGGGCAGGGTTGTCATAATGTGTTGTGTTGTCCACTCTGGCTCAGAGGGTCAGATTAACCAGAAGTCCCTCTTTGCAGAAGTTCCCTCATAGGGCACAATGACAGGAGCGATCCATCACTTCTGTCCCTAACAGAGTGGGGGTCAGTGGGGGTGGAGGCCATGAGGCTGGGTCTGGCTCTGGCTGCCTGATATAGGGTTGCGAAGAACAGGATGGGGCTGGTTAAACTTTAACCAGTTCTCTTCCTACACACTGAAGACCACATTCAGACACCATTCTCTGCTGTGGGAGATTCTGATGTTTCGTCAATCTAAGATCCGTGACCCGCCGCCCACTGGGACCCCCTCTCGCCCACTCATGGCCCCGCGCCCACCTGCTTCCATATGGATCACCACAGCAAACCGCCAAATGTTTGGCCATAGCGTGGGAAGAAAAGTGACTTCGAGGTCTCCACTCCATCTGTACACGGAGCAAGTGGCTGTATTAACCCAGCCCTCTGCACGCGCCATACAGCCCTCTGATATACTAACCACGACTTCATATTCAAAATGGTCTTGCTTCTTTTTTTCTGTGGCTCTGTCACATCCAGTGTCGACACATTTTCACTGTGGATCAATAGCGGTAGTCAGGGGTTAGTCCTGGGGACACCGTGGTTACGCTATGAAAAATGATGGCTGGCCTTTTGATAGTCATTTAATACACAGTTGCACACTTTGATAGAATTTGGCAAAAGCCTCTCCCCAGTGAGTTAACAATGCGTACTGAAAATCATATTTCCATGGCGGCCCATTCAATCTTATCCCCCTGTTCCAGGAAAAATTGCAGTGACAAATGGGATGTGAGCTCACTCTGGGTGGCTGCGGGTCACATCAGGTGCAGAGCAGGTTGGAGGTGTTATAACCCAATGTGTTCCTGTTCACTGGTCCAATCATCTTCATTGATTGAGCCAATGATTGAGAGGGTCCTACCTTTCTTTATGATGCCAACAAGAGGAGTTGAAGGTTGAAGTGGATAAACCATGAAGGAAAATGGCAAATACATAAAAAGTACTGGGCCATAATGTGCTCTGTGCGTTTTTGACACATGTAACATATCATGATGCGTATTAACGTTGTTGTCAGTTAATTTTTTTAAGTTATAAAAATATCTAAAACAAGCAGGCTAGCTTAACTCTCAGTCATTTAAGTGCATAATGTCCATGAGACTTGTAGTCATGTGACAGCCTGATTTAATTATGTCTGATGAGGGGACTCGGCCCTCCACACTCACTTAATAATGCAGTAATTTCTGCCCATTTGACAAGAGGAGAGTGAAGGAGTGACACTCTTAAGGGGAAAGGGTGAGGGCATAACATTTGGGAAGCGGCTAAGTGAGAAGGGGGAGTAGAGGGTAACAGAAATAAGGCAGTGCTGGGTGGAGGAGAGGGGAGGTGAGAGGTTTGAAGCGGGAAGGAGGGGAGCTGGGGAGCTGTCCATTTGTACAAACCTAAGAATCTGTCATGTGTCGGTTTGTGTTTTCTTCAAGGCAGCGTCGAGGTGGTTTTGACAGCCAGGACTTTCTCTCCTTCATTCATGCTGCAAATGACATTACGGAAATTGTGTTTGTGGCGTTGCCTAGGCCAGGGACTCTTGGGAAAGTGGCGGGGTCGCATGGGTCAGGCAGACAGGGAGAAAGAACGAGAGAACAGGGGAAAGAGGGAGAAGGAGAAAGGAGGACAGAATAAACAAGAGGCAGACAAAATTTATTATAATAATATATGGACACAGGGGGAAAATAATAAAGAGGTTAAAAATTATTTACATGACAATATTTAAGTTAATGTAAGATACATGTGTCCGTGATGTACACTATATTTCTATTACATTATCAAGCACCAGCTCACCTGGACTGGGATGTGCAGGGACTACTCCTACGACCATATATACAGAGTTGTCTCTAAGATTTGCTACTTCTAGTCTCTTAGGGCATGCTCAGACCGCTAAATATTTCAGCAGTAGAAATGAACTGCTCTCTCAGGGGGGCAATCCTGTGCCTGATTGCCCTGGCCTGGTGTTTATAGCCTGGGTGGGTCCAGGTCAACCTGGACTAGGTTGGGGTCTCCGCAATGCAATGCAGGTCTACACATCCCTTGCATTCACTAACAAGGACCAGGGGAGCAGCAGGACCAAAGTTCTTCCATAAAGCACAATTACAAGCTAAGGGCAGGATTTTGTGCTGTTACGTGTGTGAATTTCCTCTTTACAGCTCACAATCAATCTTTAATGAGCCATTGAATATTAACTGGATTTGTAGGAGCTGAGTGTCAACTCCCATGAGTGTAAGCTGAAGACCCAAGGTTTAGCAGACAGTGAAGATGGAGGAAAGGGGGGACAGGGAGCATTTGCAAGGTGGGGGTGGAATGTTTTACATGGGGTTTATATGCAAAAAGTGGATATAGTCAATTACAATTACAATCATTCACCATGGGAAGGACAACAGGGGTAATTGTGGTCTTCATGCCCCCCTGGAAGACACTGCAGTAACTGCATTACAATGGGACAAACACTCGTGCAAGAAGGATGAGGACAAATGTAATAGGACCACAGATCTTAGAGATTTTAGAATTCTGATAGACGTGTAAAATCAAAGCTCTGTCACAACAGCTGCTGATTAATAGCATCAACTACAACAGAGTCCCTTGTCTGGTCGCTCATGGATGACTCTAGAGGCCTGAAGCACAGCCTGGATCCTGCAGCAGGACCAGGGAAAGCCTCCAGACCTTCACCCCCTGCCAGGCAACCTCTTTGTCACCGTGCTGCCTGCTACTGATTAATGGACGTAGTCTTGTGATCAGAAGACTCGGACGAGGATGAGGTCCTGATCTCTCAGTGTCTGGAGCCACAGATAGATCTAGTGGACTGAGACAGATTAGGCCTTGATGCTGACCCCTATGGAGAGACCTCTGGGGTGGAGGAGCAGGCCAGGGGGCCTGGGGATAATGGGACCCCTCTCTCACCTTTTAAAAGAGAACATGTTTATGGCTACTTAGAGGAAATTGATTTAATTGTGCCAGAAACGCATGTGTGAACACCCCTGGCACTTTTATTGGCTATTTGTCTTTTAAGTCACAGCTGGAGAAATTTATGCCCACATTGGGGTTTAGAAGAGTGGGTGCCTGGCTGTGTGTTTGTGTGTTTAAGAGAGTAAATATTAACAAGTGTACGCACATACAAGCATGCGTGCGTGTGTGTGTCGTACACGAGAGCAGGTCACAATCAGCAATGCACTGAAGGTGCACTTTAACTCGGTGTCCATCATTAAGGATCAGCTCTAATGACTAAAAGCACATAATGGAGGCACTGGTGGAAATAAAACAACAAGATTTGTTGGGTCACATTAATTCTCTGAATTGATGTCAACAGGCAGCTACTTTCGCCTGCTCATGTTTTCATGCTCAGGCATCTTGACTCTATTAAATGGCAAATGTCTGAACATGAATTTCAGCTCACGATGCCACTGAGCCACTGAAGGAAAAAGAGCACTGCCCTTTTGTGTTCCTATGTTGCTAAATTTTTAGTTTGCAGCATAGAAATGTGAGACAGGAGGCGCTTAATAATCAAGTGATGAATTGATTGAGCTTTTCATACTTACAGTTATTTGTCATAGCAGACAAACAGCATCACTTTTGTTTTTAACCCATACAGGGACACGTCACACAAACCCCTTCTTTAAGCTCTCACCACAGTTTCCTATGTGTATTCTGTAGCTTTTCAGTGTACATCATGCTACTCTGCAGCAGTGACATAAGAACAGATTTGAGAAAAGACAGAAAAAAAAATACAATCTTGTAATGCAGTAATATTTCTTATCAAAGATTACCTGCCTCCCCAGATGTATCTTATTATGCCTTAAGAGCCCCAGATGCCAGGTTCCTCTACAGCAAAGAAACTATGTGTTTACTGACATTCAGAGGCTTACCAGTTAGATTACTAAATTCTAAAATGCATGAATGATTGCCTGTACGTGTTAGTCCTGTGACTGTTTGGAGACCCATACAGAGTGTACAATGCTTCTTACTCAATCTCAGGTAAGACCAGATCCACAGCCCTCTCAGAACACTTCAAGACAAGGGTACACAATTAATGAAACAAATAGACAGCTCTTAATTGCAATTTTGATAGTTTAGTAATTCAACTTTTGCTCTTACTGTAAATCAGATGAATCTCTGTCCCCAAAGCATATTGCAATTTTCGTAAGCAGAGTCACATCAAAGTTGAGAAGTTTTTGTGAAGAGATGGAGAAAGAGTGAAGTAAAGGAACATTCTCACTATCTGAAACAGAAAAACAAGGCTGAGGAATAGAGCCTCACTGGGCCAAACAGTCTGATTTATGCAAATTAAAGAATTGTATATTGGTAATTGACTTAGTTTGATACATTCACAGCTGAAGCAGTAATGTGATGACGCAGGGCCCCACCATCTCAGCTGCATTAAGACAAATCAAATTCATCTGTCCATCTCCTCTTGCTGTGCTGCTATCCATCAGCCTCATTGCATCACCGTTGACAAAACCAACGAACTTGGTGTGCACACATCTGACGCAATTGTATATGTTTCTGCATGTGGCACAGCTCACATATTAAGATTACTGAAACAAAAAGACACACAGAGCAACACAGAAACACAGAGATACTTAAGCTTATTTGCAAGTCTTGGTGATCTAATGGCTTTTTTTATCAACTTTATTATGAATCTATTTAGTTGCCATTTATTTACATGTAGTATTTATTACATTATTTTGCTGGTAAATGGGCGAGAGGCTTGTGTTCATGTTAATGATAGAGTGTGATTGTGATTGTGAGCCCACCTGCACACTAAGGCTCAAATCTATTTAAGCCATAGAGTGTATGTTAATGTGTGTGAGTGTTTCTGTGTGTGTGAGAGACAGAGTTATTTGGCCATCCCCAGGGGGACAGGGCTTCTGCTCCTCTCTCTTAGGTAATGGAAGCAATGTGTCCATAATCCCAGTGAATGACTAATAAAAGAGAGTAGCGCCTTGGGCCTGTTCCCTCAGCAATATTATGGCTGGGTATTAAACTGAGTGCCTGTGTAATACTGTCAAGTCACTGTTTTCTCAAACACATTCCATGTGCACTTCATTTATTTATTCTGTTATTGCATATCTCCGAATTTGCAAATGAAATCAGAAGTGTTCTTTATGAGGAGAGATTGTTTTCATCGGTGTGAAAGCTGTTTATAAAGCCTCGGATTCGTGAATCATCAAATTGCTGGCGCTGGATCCATCGAGACACCCAAGGCACTTGTGAACGCTGCCTTAATGGAAACCAAACGCTGCTTGAATACTAATAAGCCATGACACCCTAACCCGCAGCCCTCCACCCGATACCCCTGTACTCTCTTTAAATGCTCTTTAATGGCCATGTTAGTGTTATACAAGACGCTCATTAGACACTTTAATTGGTTTGGTCAGTGTTGACAGCAGTGTTGATTGGCCGAGTCTGACTATGAAGTTAGCGTGGTGGTTTGTGGGGGTCAGTGGCAGGGTGCCGGTGGTGACTAATGTGGTCGTAGTGGACCCAATGTCCGGGATGAGGGGCTGATTAGGCTGGGCAGTGGGCAGGGGGTTTCCCTGTGGCAACATGAGGTCATAATGTCCTGTTCTATACTTGCAAGGTCTATGAAAATCAAGGCCAGGAGGGGTGTTTCAGTGTGTCCTAAATAGAGGACAGCTGACTTTTAAAGTGATCAGCTTCCTGGTTTGTATTGATTGGGTCAGTTTTGTGGAGATGATGTCAGTTTGCCTGGATCTGTAGTCGAGCTTGATCACAGAAGTGAACTGTTGGTGGTTCCTTTGTGGCCTAATGAACCAAAGTTAAAGGGGAACTCCAACCAATTTTACACAGCAAAGTGTGTTTACAGATCCTACCAGGAGAAACTTGTGCATATGTGAGAAAACTTGTACAGAGCCATGCGTTTGATAAAACTGATGTCACTTGAGTTAGCATTGGTTGGTTGCTGATGCATGAATTTTAAGTGTCCACTATGAGTCTGACAATGCTGTAATGTTGGAAGCTGTAATGTTGTGTTTTTGCTATTTATGTCTAATAAGATTATAGATCATGAATTTTACTTAACCACTCATTTGCACATATTTCAGAAACACGTGCACGGACCTCCTATAAAAGGAACATTTAGGCCAATGTCTATGTGTTGGATTGAAAACAAACTGAAAGTAATCCCCTAGATGTTTGTCATCCTGCAAGGTGAATTAGAAGTGAATCTACAAAGCATCCATCCACTATCTATACACCACTTAATCCTCTGTTGGGTTGTGGGGGTGCTGGAGCTTATCCCAGCTGACTCGGGCGAAGGCAGGGGACACCCTGAACAGGTTGCCAGCCTATCGCAGGGCTAAACATAGAGACAGACAACCAACCACAATCTCATTTATACCTGTGGAAAATTTAGAATACTCCATTAACCCCAGCAAGTTTTGGGACTATGGGAGGAAGCTGGAGAAAAACTGACAACCCACGCATGCACAGGGAGAACATGCAAACTCCACACATAAAGATCCAAGGCGTCCTAACTGGGACGCGAACCGGGGATCACCTAGCTGTGAGGAGACGCTGCTAGCCACCGTGCAGCCCATTTACAAAGCACAAAAGTTACAAATGAAGTTATAAAGTAACTGAATAAAATCTCATCTAAGAATGATGCTTGTATAGAAGATATCAGAGAGCCACTGTAATCACAATATCATTATGTAAGTGATACTTGCACTTTTTCTGCTGTGTCAAATCAAATGCCTGTTGGAAAAAAGTTCTATGTCCATTCTGAGTAGATCTAAGTACAGTGGAGGTGTTTTTCAGTGGCTGTCTGATGCACAGATCTCTTTTTACTATTCATCTTTGATCAAACTATAAAAGGAATGAATGAAGGAGTCCAGTCACCCCTCTGTCCATTCATTGCACTGTCCCAGCTTGTAATTATGATTGATTTGGGTCTGGTGCATATATTGCTTGGCGGGCCTGTTCTGACTGTACTTCATCACCAGGCGTAGCTAAATGCTTTAAAAGCATTGATTTGCCTGAATTACAACATGGCATCAGACCTCTCACCTGTCTGTGGGAGGCTCTGAGTGAAGCCGCATGCGTGTGTTCAAGTGAATGTGTGCGACGGGGAGAAAGTAAAGGCAGATCTCCCCTCCACATATCATAACACTCAGCTCTCCCCTCCTCTACCCCCGTCCTGCCGCTCCCCCATCATCTCCGTCCCATCGATTTGCCCCATAAAAGGTGTTTAATTCAATCAAGAGGAAAGTGAGTGCCTGTTTTTCTGGGTCCCTGTCGATAGCGGTATAATCAATTAGAGTGGGCCTACACCTCCCTCTCTCTCACACACATTCACTCTTTCACTAGACTCCGTTTCTAAAAAGTAGTGTGTGCTGTCTTTTTCTGTTCTACCTGTCTTACATTAATACCATCACCACACCTGTAGAAATTAAAAGGATATAAGGACTTAACTATCTAATGTTTGAAATGACTCCGCTTAAAAAACTTACATTTTCTTGCTGCCTTGAACTGAACTAAAGCTAAAAAGTTATTTTAAAGTCATCCAGAATCAACAGTTGAATCAACTACTTAGTCAGATTTGTTTTTAATTTATATTTATTCTGTTTGAAGAATCAGTTATTTCTTTGACATGAAAAACCTTTTGCTTTAGCTGCTGTTGGAGCCTCTTTATAGCAGGATTAAGAAAAAGATGAAATGCGAGGCTGCTTCTTGTGACTTTGTTAGATTGAATGATTAATTAATTAATTGTTATTTTTAAAAAAACTAACAATCATGGCGTACCCTAACATCGCTGTTGGGAAGTAACTAGTTGCATACAAATTAAATTGTAATCTGTTCCTTAGCTACTGAGGAAAAATATGTAAGTCAGTTAGAGTTACAAATCAAAATTCTAGTGATGACAAAGGGCCTAAATTTGAATATATTAATTTCCATAAAAAAACTCATATGTAAAATATAGCATTAGGTATCTTTTTACAGTGCAGGAATGTCTTCTTTTGGCATATCTCTGGACTGAGTGGTTCATCAAAATAAACTTGAGTGCAATATGATCAAGGTTAACATGGCATACAAGGAGCTGCCTCTATGTCCAGACAGTCTCCATGATAGACATTATAAGGGAAGGACTCATCAGTGAAAGAATGCTGAATAGAAATCTAATAAACTGATGAGGTATAACTTTATGATCACCTGCCTAATATTGTGCCGGCCCCCCTTATTTGTTCAAAAATGCTCTGAACCATTGGACATGGACAAGACCTCTCAGGGTGTCCTATGGGGTCTGGAACCAGGACGTTGGCACTGGATCCTTTGGGTACTCTGGTTTGTGTAGTGGGGCCTCTGTCAATCAAACTTGTTCCACTGCATCCTGTTGATGCTTGATCAGAATGGGCTCTCGGAAGTTTGGAGGTCAAATCAACATGTTGGGCCATTGTCATGTTCCTCAACATGTTCCTGATTGTTTGATGTTTTTTCCATGTGGTGGGGTGCATTTTCCTGCGGGGTAGGCCAGTGACATTTGGGATTTTCATTTCCATGAAGGAGTGTTATTGTTCTGGGACAATGTTTATTTGGGTGTCTAAGTCTGATCAACACGGATGTCAGAATCCAAGGTTTTCCAGCAGAACACCACATAGTACCAATATGATCAATGTTATTCACTTCACCTATCAGTGGTTTTAATGTTGTGGCAGATTGGTGTATGTGCCGCGTCATGAAACTGTGCCTATGTGTCGCAGAAGTATAACCTGTGAGAAATTGAGAAATCTAATTTTGAGACAAAGTCACCAAATTAAACAAGCAGTTCTTTTCAGATTTGACTGGTTATGACTCTCTCCGCATTCATTTAGACAGTAGCCTAGTTTTTCTGGCCAAGATGACAGGATGACACCTGCTTATGAAGACTCTGGCTCCATTCATTCGGCAGTATGTGCTCAAATTTTGACCACTGGGTTCGGTTGTTTCTCTTGTTTGAATTTGCACTGCTGCTCACCTGCCAGTCAGATCAGTGTCTGTTGCTCTAAGCAGCCTGAGTGCAGCTATTGCGACCAGTCGACCATGCCAAGACAGGCGGCTGTGTCATTGGACAAAAATGCATTTCAGGACTGGAAATTCAACAGTATTTCACCTCTGAAATCATAAAAGGGATTAAACATAAATGTGCAATGTTAGGCTTGTTTACCAGCAGTGCAAATACTGTCAACATTGCAATGCTTGATGTAAAACCTGAGGATCACCTTAGGTTAACTGCAGTCAGTCAGATAAAATACAGAACGTCTAACCTTACCATGTTATATATGAGTCTTGAAGATGGCTATTACATAACTATTTATTGAAGAAAGACACTGTTAGAAAAGTAAGGTACTTTACTTTGGATGAGGTAATCAAAACATTTGCATCACTTGTTACTTTTTTAAGAGGGTAACTAGCGATCTCTAACCTCTTAGATTTCAAAAGGAACTTTCTTATAACTGCTTTATGTGTATTAAAGAGTCTACCATGTATGTTTTCTTAAAACTACAAAACAAAAAGGATCTCTGGACAGTTTTAACCCCAATTGCAGTGAATTAATTATACATGATATTACCACTTCCAGTCGCTTGAACCTGTGCTTATAGGATCAGAAACTTGTCGTTGAGTTAACTTGAAATAAACAAAAAAACAAAAAAACTGAGTTATGCCAACAACAGAAGATTACTACTATATCGGACATAAGCCCAAGGCATCTCTTACAGTGCCTCCACTAAGAGCTTCGATGGATCAAGTATTTCCAGACATTATACTCACATTTCTGTTCATGTGTTGTAATGCTGTATGTTGTAGTTGTATTCACATGGGTACCAGCAGAGCGCTCAACACACCCGGGCACATAAACGCGTGACAACTAACCACTAGACAATAAAGGGAATGAAGAAATAAAAGGTCCGATTCATCAAAATCACGAAAGACTCTACCACCCAGTAAATTAAACAATATTTCATAATCACTCTGACAATGAGACAAGAGACAGCAATTTGGGCTGAGCGCTCCTTCTCAGCGGAGGAGCTCACACAAATACACACGGACGCACATAATTATCAGAGAGGACATGCTCTGGAGGCCCCAGACACTCCCCTAGTACCTGCCCAATCAACTGTCCAACAACAGACACCCACCCAGCCTTCATTTATCTTGTCTAAGAGTGTATGTGTGTGTATCAAGCTAATTACCACCATGAACCATCCCACACAGAGACCTAACCCAGACATTGTGGCGCTGTCCAGGGACATGGGAGGTGGGTAATTAGCCTTCCATTATTACAACACACACACACACACACACACACACACACACACACGCTCTGAGCAGTGAGCGGAGAAGCAGTAGGAGGGTTGGGAGGTTGCGTTGCAGGACTTGTTTTGGGTCTAAGGACACTGTAGGAGGTCATAGTTGACAATCTGTAAATTGGTAAACAGCTAGGCAGGCAGTGGGATGGTGTTGGGATTATGAGATTTCGTTTTTTATACCCTCAACCCACCTGACATTGTCTTGAAAGCAGAACTGTTGGCTCAGTTTAAGTGGCTGATGAATATTTACCAGTACTGGCTTGTGTGGATTCACTTCATTTTCTTCTTTATTGTGTTGTCCAGAGCTGAAATTTCAATCACTGAGCTAAAACTCTTGGTTTATTTCGTTTGTTTTCTTGCATGTGTGACGATATCTGTGTATTTCACTGTAGAATAAAGGAAAAAGTAAAAGCCTTCATTCAAATATCAAGATGCAAACATGTATTTTCTCATGTGACTCAATTTATATTACAAATATCTGACACTATGAGAACTTTTTTGCCCCCTTCCCTACCATGGGGGGTTTTTGGTTCCTTCCCACCGTCGCTGACTGCTTGCTCATAGGGAATCCAAAAGCAACCTTGGATTGTTGGGTTTTTCTGTTTCCTGTTTTACTGTTTCCTGTTCTTTCTTACAATGTTAAGCGCTTTGTGACGACCTGTGTTGTAAATATGCGCTATATAAATAAAACTGAATTGAATTGAATTGAATTGAACTATGAAGCTCGGAAAGTCTCCAAACTAAAACATTTTTTTTCTCTCAAGGCAGAGAAGAATGTATAACCTCATTATATCATTAAATCAGCAGTGTGCATACTCAATAATTTTCTGCTTGTCACATACTGTTAGCTCTGGATTGGCTGCAGCAGTAATTGTGTTTATACTATAATTGTCATAATTGTGCCCAATTACATGGTTATTGTTCATCTGTCTGAACATGGAGTAGATAGAGGAGGATGCGGAGAATGAGACATTTGTCATCCACGACAGCAAACAACAACACAAATACAACTCTGCTGCGCTCTCCAAGAAATCTTCGCTTTTGTCAAAGCCAACACCACCTTGGGGCCACGTATAGTGTGCAGGGAAAAGGTGCAGGTGGGTTGAAGGTGTTAAAAAAAAATCTCATCATTCCAAGCTGGCCCAAAAAGTACTCCATCCCACCGCTGGTCCAGCTGTTGTCTGGGGGTGTATAATTGTGTCAAAACCTTCTATTCCCCTCCAAGAGTGCCCCCCTAAAGCAGTTAAGACGCCTCCCCCCACATGGTCCTGGGCATCATCATTTTCCAGCAACCATCCATCTTCAGCCTGCGATTAATTCTCTTCATTTCCAAGCACAGGCCATAAATCCTGGCACACTTAATTAATTTCACGGCCAACGCGGGGCTCCCGTAAAGCGGGGATTGTTCTCGCAAAAGCCCATATTAATTATGCTATTTTACAGCCATCTCATTGAAGGCTGTGTTTCATCTTTCATAATTACATTTTCAACAACAACAGGGGCAACAAAAGGAGTCTAATTATGGTTTTGGCGGCACACTCGCTTGTAATAAGTCAATGTTAGCATCGAGCTCACGACGTGGCGCTAAGGCGTTACGACACGCCGCGTAGAGTCGCCCCGCAGAATCAATGCGAGCCTCCATGTTTTATTATTGCTACAGTAACTATGATTTTAGCTGAGAGGACAATCATAACGCAGAACATATTGAAAGCATTTGGTGGCCTGCTGGTCTAAATTGTGTTGATGAAGTTAGAGGAGATTATTGTCACATTGAGGCTCTGGTGATCATTACTCTTGTGATGGGGCTCGCTGGGTCTCTGTAGTGGAGCCTGTCAGCTGCTCTCCTGATGTTCAGACAGCAGCCTGAACCTATCATGCAACACACAAGTGTTTTTCATGTGTCTGAAATGGGCCTACAGAGAAGCATCACATACTAAACACATCAAACAGTTAAAAACCATACAGCCTTTTTTGTTTAGAAGGTTGTGTTTGCCTTTTTAAACTGTGAGAAACCTGAAAAAGATCAACAGTGTGATTTTACATCCACTGGCCTTCTTTCATGTTGCACTTTGCTGCTGGTGCGTGCTACAGGTCACCACCCAGTCACGACGGGTGACAGAGCGTGTGTTAACAGCCGCCTACACACTTCGTCCAGCCTTCCACCCACACACTGCCTGAGCTGAGCAGTATTAATATACTCAAACACATACACTCACCACAAGACCTGCCATAACTACGCTGTGATGCATGGGCTGTCATGGCTGCCTGGTAGGTGGTGAAGTTGAAGCTGTGCTTGTTAAGTCGTGATGATGGGGCCGTCACCTTTGACAAGCTTTTATTCTTGATTGTTACGTAGCCTAGTGCTCCAAACCATTCGTCAGTTAATCAATTAGTCAACTGACAGAAAACCACAATTTTCATAATTGATCATTTATCAAAAGAAAGAGCAAAACACTCAGTGGCCCCAGCTTCTCTAACGTAAGGACTTGCTGGTTTTCAGCTTTTGGACTGTTGCTCAGACAGACAGGGCATCAACTCAAAGGACAGGTCTAGAATTTTTTGAGTCTGTCAAAAGTCATTCATTAGGTGCCAGGAAACCGGTTTATGACTTCAGACTTAAAAAAATCTTGTGATGATTGTTCAACATTTTCACTTAAACAAAATAAATGATTAATAAGAAAGTAATCCAGATTCTTTTCATTAGTGAAAATAATAATGTACTGCAGACCAACATGGTGCATAATTATTATGAAATACTAATTGTAATAATAGAAAAAAATTAAAAGTGAATGTACAACAAAAAAAAACATACCTTGAGGAAACATAGGTGTGGTTGAAACATTGGTTGAACCAAACTAAACATTCTGTGGAGCCGCATTCAGTCACCTTCTCTTCTAGGGAAAAAAAAAGGGACACATCAGGTGACACAGATCATGGTTTAGATGTTGAGAACCGAACCATTTGTTGTGCAGGTTATCAAAAGAAAGACAATAACCCTGAATTTGTGATCGGGACGGTGTTAATAACGGCTGCTTGGCTGACCTGAGAGTGCAGCTATGTCACCTCTGATCAGTGGTGTTACAGTCCGCTGCCAGATAGTCCTTTCACTTCTTATTAGGCTCCTCACACTGAGAGTCTGCACGCAGTGGCAAGGGCCATAAGTCCTTTGACAGCGACCTTGAACATGTGTGTGTGTGTTCATCCATGTGCAACAATTACCAGCATCTTTGCTTGTGTGTTTGTGCGTGTGTGTGTGTGTGTGTGTGTGTGTGTGCAATATCTCTTCCTCTCCCCTCCACTCCATCCTCTTCAAGGCCATCGGTGATCAGTGGAGGTTAAAAGTTACAAATCACCCCTCCTCCCCCACTCTGCCCTCCAATCCGCCTCCTCCACCCCTCCTTCCCCCTCCCCACCTGTCCTCACTCTCACCCAGCCAAGGGCCTCTGGGGGCCCCGGTTCTCATTCATATTTGGAACCAAGACTCTCCTGTTGAGGGGTCTGCCGGGGATCAGAGGCAGCGGAGGGCAATTATTCCTTTGCTTTAATTGGCATTATCATTTTAGCGGGCTGACAGAGATGGATCACCCAGCAGGACCCTGCTAGTGTTGGTACAGGAGCAGGGGAGGGGGATGGAGCTGTGGATGGGGGGGAAAGAGGAGAGGCAGAAGGTGTTGGCTTGGTGGTTGTGAGAGAGGATAAGAGCGTAGGTGGAAGAGAGGACCGGAAAATGAAAGGCAGAAGCTAGGAAATAAATCTGATACTAACATCAGCCGAACAACTTGAACAAATAACCCCCATTACACAAGAAAGGTCTGTAAAGGAATTGTGTGGGTCTGTGAGGATGCACTAGTCCTCATGAATGTGTGTGTGTGGCTGATTTTATGAATGTGTGTGCGCAAGGGGAAAGGGCAGGGGAGGGGGGAGGAGGTGTATTAGTGTAACCCAGTGTGAAGTCTGGCGAGGGCCTAACGAGCAGCATGGCTGTGGCTCCATAACTCAGGTCCTGTAAAGCTGTCAGTGGAATTAAGAGGCACCCATTATAGGTGCCCATACGAGTGCTTCAATGCAAAATACCAGTCTTCTCCCTGAGGCCAACAGCGGCAGATAATTTTAGCTACTTAGTGAATCATCTTCAAAGCCGGAGTCGAGCTCTACATTAAGTACACATTCTCATGTTCAGCAGCTTCATTTGTGCTTTTTCAGTTCAGTCAGTTGTGTCTTTTCCCCCCCATCATACACTTCCAGGTCTCCCATCTCAGAAGATCCTCACAATCCCCAGAGGCTGAACCAGACAGCACGCCACAGAAACACAGTGATGGATCGATGAAAAATTATTATGAAGCTGTCCAACCTGAATTATGGTTCTGTCTGTTGATAATCCCTTATTTGTCTCTTCCTGACATCCAACAAAATCTGTCAGACTGACTAAAAAAAGCGAGGGACGGCTGATGGAAGATGATGAAGTGAGTGGAAGGGGGGGGCCCCTCACTTCCCGCCTCTTTTAGGGAAAGAATATACTTGAAGGCAACGCTCTGCTCTCTCTCTTTCTCTTCCCTGATATGAAAAATGAAAACTATAAGGGAGACAATAATAAAAATAGCAGTATGAGTGGACAGGCCGGAGCAGTCCATTACTCACAGCTGCTTTGGGCTGCGTGGTAAAAATGTGCTGCTCACTGCAAAAGCATGCATCACCACCGGCCCAAAACAAATGGGCTGTCTCCAACGTATTTACCTCCAATTGTTCAAGCATTTGTGGGGAGAGCTATGGCCTGTCCAGACAACTCAGGCCTGTCCATCTACAGGACAAGAGAGCGAGTTACTGGGAGACATCGTGCGAGAGACGCAAGAAGCTGGACACGAAGAAAAGATACGTAAAAAGAAAAAACAGAGACCTAAATGTGTGTGTATCTGAAAAGGACAGAGGAGGTAATCACTGTTGACAAAAATCAACTGATTAGTTTATTCATAGCAAATTAATTTACAACAATTTACCATTATAATTTGTTTTAATTTTGCAAAAAAAATGCCAACATATACAAGTTCCAGATTCTCAAATATGAGGATCACTGCATTTAACTGTGAAACCAACAATTTGAAGACCTCACTGAAAACTGACAAGCAAAAAGCTAAGCCTAAGATTAAGGAAACACAGGAAAAGGAAAGGGAATCAGAAAACGTGGTTAAACAGAGAATGAGTGAACAGTTTTAAAAAGCAGAGTCCTTCGAAGTAAAAAAAAAAAGTCAAAAGTCCCCATTTGGTGATAAAATGTCACTTGTAAAACAATTGACTGTGAAACAAGCTCAGAAAACTGCAAACATATTCTTTTCCCTGGTGAACATCTCTTAGAATCTGTCTCTCAGCTGGAAAAAGATATTATTTCCTACATGCATTTGTCTAAACAGTGAGATTATTGACCTGGAAAGACAAGCAAATCCTCCTGAAAGTTGTTATTTTTTGTGTTAGCGAGCATTAGAGAGGAGTATTATTCTCATCATTACAGACCTATTTGTTTTCTCTCTCAAGCCAAGGACGATAGTGGATGGGGAGATGAGGAGAAAAGGGAGTGTTGTGTATAAACACAGGCGAGGAGACAGCAGGAGTGAGGGAGTACGATTCACATAAACTACAAATTCAACTCATCTCACCCCCAGTTCCCCCCCAAACTCATCCTATTGAGTGAAGTTCCAGAGTGTCCCTCGGAGGCTGTGACCGGAGCCCTTCTATGGTGGGTAATAATTTAATGCTGCTGCATGTTTTGTGCATTTATCTTTTTATTCTTGATCATTTCGGATTTAAAGGGGCCATCAGAACAACATTGGACCCCTGCAGAGCTCCAGGCTGGGATCAGAGCCAGCTTCACAGCACAGCTTTACAGCTCAACATCTCCCATATCCTGGTGTGATACAGCTGTGCTTAATGACAGAGCCCCACTTTTAAACAGCCCTCCTGATTAAGATGGCTCTCCACGTCGCTCCTGTTTATCTCCAGAGCGGTCGTTAGCTGGGATGAGCCCGCTAATGATGAGTAGTTTACAATATGGCACTCTGGCATAATCGGCCTCCTGTCATCATCTCGTGACAGAAAGGAAGCCACCCAACTCCAGCCTGTAGCTCTTTACCCGCCGTCCATCTGAAAGACAGCAGATTTAGAGAGCATCACAGTGATAAACAGGGACGGGTAAACATATTTCCACTTATGAATATCCTTCCTTAAGTGTGTCACACGTCGCCTGATGATGAGTTCATCTAATAATTTGCTGGAAGGCAAAGTGGCAATCAGTGAAAATCACCCTTTCTGTTTCCGTCGCAACACAGGGAAATTTGAGTTCGAGATGTATGTAACAAATGTATTGTTATTACCCCACAACAACAACAACAACAACTCTGACTGCTGTAGGTTTTGATGTGTGGGTGTGTTTGTGAAATGAGGTAAAATGTGCAAAATGTAATAAAACGCATAAAGTTAAGAGGAGTAATGAAAGGGGAATTGGGGAGCGTGGAGGTGCAGATGAGAGGAAATGTGAAAAGTAGAAGAGAGGGAGAGGGAGAAGGAGAGAGAGAGCTGGTTATTTAATTTATATGGGGAGTGGGAGAGAGTGGCAGTGATACATGGGTTTGTTAGTCAATTGATAAAGGAGAGGAAATTTCTAAAAAACATTCATCACCGAGAGATATGGCCACCATACATCACCTATTTGCAAACAACGAGGGCTAATATTTATCCCTGGGAGGGACAGAATGACCCTAACACACACACACACACACACACACACACACACAGACACACATACACACACAAACACAAACACATGCACAAACCATATTACCGTGACCTAATTAAGCCAAAAGAATAGGCCTTAATTGGAAAAAGAAAACTGGATTCTCAAAAACAACAACAAAACATCTTATCCTTTAATTGCAATAAGTGAACGCCTTTATACTGTTGTTGTGTGGTTATTCTTTAAAAAAAAAAAATACAGATACATAATGCCCCACGTAGGAGCTTTTAGTGCTGCAGCGGGAATAGTAATGGGATGTCTGGAAGAAGAGGTCCAGATAAGGAAAGTGAAGAAGAATCTGGTGGCCCTACATGGTTAGCTGAATGTACTTACTATGGCCTATATGTCAGGAGGAGACAGTAGAGAGTGTCTGTGTACATGCATCATGCACATGGGCTAAAAACAGCACACTCTTATGCTAACACACACACAAATGCATGCATGCACACACACACACACGCATGCACACACACACACACACACACACACGTGCTTCCACCCTGTAATGTATTGGATGTTGAATCCTTCTGATACATTGCTGGAGGCGGAATCTTTCATCTCTCCCTCTTTCCTCATTCAGTCGACTTCGTGTGGGGAGACTTTTAAATTGTCAAGGCTGAAATTTAATTATTTAATCCCCCGTGATCGATCATTAGTTAAAACACCCGATCCACAAACCTTGCAATCCGCCCTCCATCCTTCATCACTACCCCTCCAAACCACCCATTAAGACACAGACAGCATTTTACAGATGGAAGGGGGGGAGAAAGATCACGTTTCATTCACAAAAAAAAAACAATAAATACACTTTCCAATTCCCCCACAAGCAGCTTCCAATTAATTTAACAAACAAATAAATAAATGGGTAAATAAGCATGGCCACTGTGTGGGATGGGTGTTGGGTGTAAGTGTGTGTGTGTGTGTGTGTGTGTGTGTGTGTGTGTGTGTGTTGGGGATGTATTGGGGGCGTCTTTGTTGCGACTCATAGTCCAGATGGATGACTTGTACAGGGGAGTGTATTTATTTTGCGGCGAGGCGACATCAGGAGATTTGTTATTCCCTGGCGTTGCCGAGTTTTTCACATTGCTCCACATCCCTGGGACCATATTTCATCCCCACAACCCCAATCCCCAAACAGATTTATTTACAGGCTCTCTTCCTGTACATATACAGACCCTTCTAACACATGCATACATACTGCTACACACACAAATACGCATGCATATATGCCATAAACACCAGACGTGCTCAAGCACCGAGAACCACAAACACACCTTATCTGAAATCAAATGTATGAACACACACGATAAACTTACAGACAAATATGCGCACACATTTTTTTTTTCAATCTCTGGGCTGCAGTTCTCTCACTGAGCTTGCAATGACACAATATTAGTATTTTCCCACTGTGTTTAGGGCCACAGACTCCTAACAATGTTGCTATAATTTCTGTCATATGTTCAGGAAGGCAAGGACTCTTCCTCAATTTGAGGAACAGACAAAAACAGACAGCACGTAAGATGCAGCTGGGAAAGAAAACACCAAATAGGAAATTGTGCCACAAACTTAAATTCACAATCACAAATGGTTGGCCTCTTAAATGAAATAGGGCATCGCAGCATCCTGCATGAGCCACTGATTCTAATGTGTGAGCCTGGTGCACTTGTGGCGCGATTATTAATTATGCTTATTAAAGGGAATCTCCACTGGTACAGTCAAGACTTAAGCACCAGAGTAAAGGCTCATTGGCTTTTGGTGTTCAGTGTGGACATCACTTTTACTACAACTGCAGAGGCCAGTAACTGCTCATAATTAATTTTAAGAGACTTCAACTGCACGTACAAACACATACTGTGTGTTAGTAGACACAGTTTTTCATTCCTACCTTTGGTTTTTGGTGAAACAAATAGCCAATGAGTGGGGGCAGACAGTTTCTTCAGGGAGAAAGAGAGAGAATGAGAGAGGAAGAAAAAGATGGAAATGAAAGATTAAGTGAAATGACGACGAGAGATAAGGAACGAAGGGTACAAACAAAGAGTATAAGGCCCAATCGAAAACCATCCTTCACTCCCCTTCACCAGGAGGGGAACCCACAGCTTGGGTCTCTTAATAAAGGGGGGAGGATGTGGTGAAATGCCAGGCACTCTACTTAGAAATGAATAACCCGGGGATATGTGTATGGAAGTGTGGGATTGTGTGTGCGCCTGTGTAGGAAGGTGGAGGATGTTAGGGGTTCCTCGGCCCTGGGTCTCTCCCTATCTGTGTGAGTAATGATTCAGACTGCCAGTGCGGTGGTGTTGTCCCATCTATAACCATTTACACGCAGCCGCACATACAAACAAACACACACACACACACGCATGCAGGCACACACACTCACACATAGGGCATTAATCAGACAGGAAACAGGGCAGGTGGATGGACACAGCAGTGGGTTGGGTTCATCCATCCAGTCCTAAAACAGACATGCTGTAAACACACAGGGAGAGTTTTAGGTGAAGGCAGACGCTGACCCACCAGCAGCCTCGTTGACAGCTTCACTAGCACAGTGGAAGAATATTATGTTTTCACATATACTGTACATTCACACACACAATTTCCTTCAGTGCTGCCCACACAGTTCACCAGAACAGCACATATGAAACAGAACCTGTAAACATTCGACAGTAACATTAATAAAAAAGTTGAGCAGGAAATATCTACAGCACATATTTGAGTTTTAAAGCAGGTGAATGTTTGAGGCATTTCTAAGATGCAAACCCAGATGTATAGTTTAGATTTTCATCATGCTAAGAGCTTAAATGTCATCAGCAAACATTTGCTGTTTACATGTGTTCTGTCATTCTCAAAACATTATTTATCTGTCCATATATATAGTTGAATAGTCACTGTACAGGCAGTCAGTAAGGTCCATAAAGTCCACGTAGAGATCCTTTTTTAACAAGCCTCCACTGTGCATGACGGGAGATGAAACCCAGAGTCACATTTTTGTGCAAAAATATGCCCCAGCTGAAAGTAGTATGAGGCTCTACAGTAGTATTTTCAAAGTTCAAAGCAAATCTTTTTAGCACAACTTCCTCCTCTGTGTTTCCCCTTGTTGCTGAGCTGCAGTACGTGGCGGGAAATGCTCTAAAAAGAGGATTCATACTTATTTTGGACAACTGAAGCATTAAATTAGCTTCAGTTAAACTTTGGAGTATAATTTTGCACAGAGAAAAGACTGCAGATTTTCTCAGGCATATTCTACATTGCACTAGAAAAGCATCTCCTAATGCAGTCAGGATGGAATAGACAAACAATTACAGTGACGAATAGTGTTTTCAGTTTACATATTATCTGAATTTTACAGCACAGCTTCTCCTGTAGAAGAAATGCAAAATGCTAATAAATAAAAGAATATAGCATTCAAATAGATAAAGACGTCTGTGTGGGGCTGTCTCCCTGCAAACAATTCAGCCAGTAAATAAAACTACCATTACATTACATGATGGAAGTGAGTGTGAGCACGTAAATAGTGGCTGCCCTGTGGGTTTAGAGTAGGTTGGGGTGTGGTCCAGTGGTCAGGGAAATGGCCGGATGACCTGAACTGTGCTGAGTCATGTCCCAGGTGAGGGATAGAGCTGCCTCCACTGGGCTCCGGGACGTGCACTTAACCTGCAGTAATTACTGGAAACAACACTGAGAACATGGCAACATGGAAGTTGTGGAAGTGGCTCTAAGATTTCAAATTACTCTGTGCCTCCTGAGGCATACTGTGGGGAAGCCTGCCAGGAGCGTAATGTAGATACTAGAGTTAGTTTCTTAACATCCTTGGGATTTATCAGACAGGAGCCCCATCACTCTGAAACAAACAACTAAAAGAACATATTTAGAAAACTGCGATTTATGTCTTTTATATGATCAAATCTGTAAATCAAAGACAATTATTAGATAAACATGGGATTGCCATTAGTTGTGATCACACTTGTATGAATAATGACCTTGCAAATAAAGACACAAGTGGTCAACAGTGAGACAGTATGAGGGAGGAGAGGAGTGAATCAGCGAGCAAAAAGCGAGAAATTAGGAGGTAGAGGGAGAGTAGAAGAAGAAATAGGTTAAAGAAAAAAGAACAGAATGAGTGGAGAAAAGAGGAAAAGGGGCAAAGAGAGAGAAAAGGAGAAGGACCCTGTGAATGAGACCCAAATGGCTGCTAAAAATCATTAATCTTGTGGGGATCTGTGTCAGCGAACGGCGGCGACACAAAGAGCTCTCGGAGCAGCAAGGAGAGCAGCTCAGTGACCCGAACCCAATTGGCTGAGAAAGGCCCACCAGGCTTTAATAGACTTTTGCTGATCCGACACTTGTTTGCTGGGAGCCACAAAGAGGCGATTGCAGGGGCTGACAGGGGCCTGCAGGCCCGGGGGCTCCCCTCCTGGCCTATGATAAATGACCCAGGGTGGGCAGGGCCAGGGCCAGGGCCAGAGGAGAGGGGTGAGAGAGCCGAGAGGCAAGGAGGTCATCAGGCGAGGAGGGTGGACGGAGAAGGTGAGAGGAGGAATAAAAGGGTGTAGAAAGAGTGGAAGCAGAGATGTTTGATAAGAGTGGTGTCTTTAGATTGATGGTGAATTACTACAGGTCTGAGGAGAGGAGAGGAGAGGAGAGGAGAGGAGAGGAGAGGAGAGGAGAGGAGAGGAGAGGAGAGGAGAGGAGAGGAGGGGAGGGGAAGGGGGGAGGAGAGGAGAGGAGGGGAGGGGAGGGGAGGGGAGGGGAGAGGAGAGGAGAGGAGAGGAGAGGAGAGGAGAGGAGAGGAGAGGAGAGGAGAGGAGAGGAGAGGAGGAGGAGTTTGAGGCACAATGTCTAAAAAGAAAAACGCCGGTTCGGCTCTTACCCCTAAAATGCAGCATCCACCCACCTCCAGCTCAATCATGCCCACACACTCAAACGCTGCCAGATCGGGGGTCTGCCGGCTCCTACGGGCAGCTTTATTCCAGCATTCACAAGTGGACAGTGAGAACAAACTAACTCTGATCATAAACATTTATGCTTTACACACTTGACAGGAAAATAAAAAGTCCTCTCAGATATTACACAGAGCCATTTGAGGGCTATTAAAACCCTCTCTTTACTCTCAGCTTAATAACATGCTGCTGCTGTATGTACTCTACGGTAAATGACGCATTATTTTCCAGAATATTATATGAAGCGGAGGTTTAATGTAAGCCAGAGATACGGTCTGACAGCTCCATATGCAGACAATTAGTAAAGGCCAGGAACAACAACGGATGCTCCTCTATGTTGATGCAAGACAGAGATTCAGGGATGATTCTGTACAAAAGACATAATAAGATAATTGTTACATATCAGTTTGATGGGCAACATGAAGTGCATAGCATTTATTTTAAAAAATGCCTGTGAGTGGCTCACGAGTAGAGACAATTGTAATTATGCTTTCAATACATCATAAGAGTTTAGTTTCTTGCGTGTTTCTTGCAGTTACAGTAGCCAGATCTGAGCTTAGAAAATACAGATGTAAATTGTGGCTATGACCCGAGAATATGGTCTTTAATTATGTTATGCCTGCACTTTGATATTTGGTTCTTGTGGTGTCGCCTGCATTATGTGGTCACACCGCTCCAGTTTATGATAAAACCCAATATCATGCATAAGCCTCAGCAAAGAGCCCACTGGAAAAAAGCCAAACTATTGTACATAGCATTGCAATTTACATTAATGAAATGACCGCAGCAAAAGGCAGATTTATTGTTCTTTTTCTTCTGGGATTAAGCCAGTACAGTGCACACTGACATTTATTTGTTGTTATATTTACTACATGTCAATCAGAGACATCTAATCTCAGAAAAGGCCTACAATTATGCCTTGGCCTCCCCATCATACTTTTATATCCTCTCTGTCATTTCAAAAAAAGCCAACCAAATAGCTTCAGGTCTGAAGCTGGAGCTGCCTGCATGGGGTTAGTGCCAAAAAAGACTGCATGTCACTGATGATACACATCAAACCATTAGCAATGAGTAAATGCGCCACCAGAGGCGCCCTGTCACAAGAAATAAGCCCTAATTTCTCCTGCAAACATAACCACCTTCTCACTGGGTAAATGGTGAGAGTGTAACTGCTGTGGAAACACCGCTGCAGAACTATGACTGTCAAACACAAAGAGGACAGCAGTGGATTTTTTTCTTAAAGACACGCATTTGATGTCCACTGTTTAAATCGATGCCTTTTTTCATATTAATGAGACTGCCAGAATTTGCACTTATCTCACCTCTTGTTGTTTCCTGAAAGACCCTTCAGTCAATTATCCCTGATGGGGATGTGAGCCTTCTCCAGACGCTGGCCTCTGCCTGTTTACACAGACGACACGTGTTAATAATACATGTTTTCACAGAGATAATCGATCAGTCTGGAGTAAACAAGAATGCCTGAGTGAGTCTCAGATTGTAAACGGAAGATATTAGATTACTGATGCAAAAGGGCCACAGCTTCAGAGGGAAATTTTAGAGACAAATCTGCACTATTGCTATTTTATGCCAAACAAATTGAATTAATGGAAACACCTGTTTAGGCTGCAGACTCCGGATGGGAAATGTACTGTGCAGCTGTAGTCTGATGGTAAAATGCATTTCAAATGTTGTAGCAATCAAATTTAAATAAACATCAAGTAGCTCATTAATAAAGCTAAAACGAAAACGCATTAGGGCCAAGCACCAACCGAACTTTTTTCAGCAGACTTTCCATTCTGCCAAACTACATAAATACAACATAAAGCAAACGCCAGCTGTGTTCTAGTAACAAACTCTGCAATTTGCATTTGCATATATTACTTCTCAATGTGCAGACCCACTCATACTGCATTTTCAAGCCAGTTACTGCGTAATGAAGGCGGTTGCGGGTACAACTTTTTGGAGGTTGAAGCCGGAGCTGCGTCTCTTTCCTCCCTCCTGCATCCGACAGCCCCGACTCTCCATCTCCATCCCTCACTCTCCCCGTCACGGGCCTTCCAGCTCGGCTACCTTTTCACATTTCCAGGAACGTTCGGGGGAACCATTAGAGATAATCATTACGCACGCCAAACAGTCAGAGGATGACCAGATAAAACCAACTATTTACCTCAGAGCGAGACAGCGAGTCTGACTCCAAAAGAAAAAAAAAGTATTCCTTATAGTCACTCCCTCTCAGAGCGAGTTTGAGTTCAGATCCAAAAGAGTTCTTGGCAACGCAACCTGGCCTTTCGGACCTCCGGAGCGCAGATGCACATGCATGGATAGGTCCTGAAGCAGAATAGAAATCCATATTTGTGAGGGGGAATCGTGTCTCTTCCTATGGACAGAGCATGGGCCTCCTGTGTGAAATGAGAGGGCCCGGTGCAGGTGTGAGATGGGAGCTGTGGGAAGCTCTGCAGCCTCTGCAGCCTCCGTGCGTCAACTGTTAAATGTAACATTTTAAAGGTGATTTTATTTGTTATTCATTCCTAAAATCCGTAGGATGGGACTCTCATTAGGGGCGAATAAGCAAGCATCAACACTTTTTTTTCTCTGTCCATAAGCACACGGATCACTTAATAGATCATTAACCACCGATATGCTGCTGACATGGACGCTTTTTTACATCTCGTCTCTCCATTACAGCCCGTTATTACCGAAGGGGGAGAGCCGCCGGCAGGCCTGCCTGGATCTATTAGACGGTGGACTCGGGTTATATTAGAGAGCATTACGACCTAATGGGGCTGCCGGCGGCTCGGCCTCGCTGGGAAGAGGTTTGAGGTCGGCTCCGCACGACACGACGAGCTCAGGGCGCTTTGGAAGTTGGAGAGGCTGAGGAGTGAGAAGCTCGCCTGCAGGTGCAGGGAATGAACAGAGGACGACTGCAACTTGAATGCTTTCTGTATGTTTTATTTCTATCGTGTGCTGGGGGGGAAATGTGGCTTGTATTTTAGTGTTGCAATATGAGGTGATATACAGGCGATCAGAGGCAGAAATAATAGTAATAATAACAAAACTGTGTGTTAATAGGCTAAAGATGTTAAAAAGACTCAGGATAACTGAACAATATCTGTCGACAAAAGCTAAAAAAATCACATAAAGAATAAATATAGTTTAGGGTCGTTTGAAAGTGCAATTTAATTTGGCTACAGCCAGTTATTATAATGTGCTTTTAATACAAAATAATGTCTTATAATAATAATTATTATTATCATTATTATAAAAACAACAACAACAATAATAATTAATAGTAGTGTGGCTTGTATTAAATATAACATCACAATCTGTAAACTCTCTGTCTGCTTAAATAGTGCCCCTTTTTTCTTCAGTGCTTCAATAAGCTGTCGACACTCTCTTCAAAACTTTAAAATAAAAATTCATATATATCCCATCTTCATTTTTGTAGTTGCCTTCACAGCTGTGTACATCACACTTTTAGCAGAGCAAATTCTTAAATTAACTTACAATGCATCCGAGAAATATCAACCCAAACCAGATCAGGACAAAGTGACCTATAGGTGTGATTTCTGCCCTGCGCTGGACTCACACTCCATCCACTGCCACACAGCTCAGGCTGATTAAGAATTTAAACTAAACAAATTAGCCACCTTCATTATCGGATCTCATCTTTGGCAGCCTCCTCTTACATCCACAGCCTGATCAATACGCTCCGGTCGCGGCTGTGCTCAACCGTGGATATGAGGTGGAAACGAAATGATAATCCAATCGATCCTTCAAATTGACTCATTTACAAGCAGTTTCTCTTTTTTGCGAGGGGGGAAGCGAGACATTCACTCACACTACTTCTTTTAGTGTATTTTATTTGGAGGATAATTAAAATAAATACCAGATCAATTACGCACGCATGTGAGACCCTATTTTTTTGGCCAAACTACCTGTTAGACAGCAACAGTGACACGAACGCGGACCTGCCTGTCACACTGTGTTTGCACGGGACTCAAACGACAGAGATTAATTGTTGTCAGTCATAATTGCAGGATGTGACCTTTAAAACGAGCAATTAGCACCGATATATATAAAAAAAGAAAATCCAAGCGCAAAATCAAAGCAAAATCTATATCAGCAGCATCTCTGAGGACTCGTCGGTTCTTGTGTTGCCCACGCAGGGGCAGCCTTGAGCCTGTTTTCGGGTGATCCCCCTGTTTTCATGCTGCCCGGTGTAAAACAAATCGTCCGTGCCAAGAAGGAGCCTGATGTGGGGAATCTGGAAGCAAAGACAACTTTACTTCTACCAAAGAAATAAACAAACAAACATATTTAACCCCATAATTATTGCAGCAGAGATGTGTTGCGGTCGTTTTCATGGTAAAATTATTTTTGAAAATCCAAACAAGTTCACAGCAGCAGGGTCAGACAGTCATGTCAATTGTGAAATTCTATTGTGACTCCTTCATTTTTGGGTTGAAATATTGTCTGAACATCAAAACAGCCTGTAAATTACGTGTGTTTGTGAATGCAACATTAAAAGTGGCACAACACAATAAAAGCATGCGTCAGTTTTTTGTGTGGGAAAGTTAAACGTAAGTGAGAAAACGCAGAACTGTGTCCACTTGTATGTGCCTGGAAACGTGGAAACACAGCCTCACCTGTGACTGAAATTGTATGTAAACTCAAGAGCACTGAAGAAAAACTTTCAATGTATACTACCTAATCGTATTCCTAAATAAGAATAAGCAGTTTATCTCCAAAACAAAGCAGGATGCATCGAGCACTATAATGACATTCTGGTAAAAGAAATGGGCTGATGTGTGGACTTGGTTTATCTGGCACTAAAGTGCTTTTGGAAACAACTGGGCTTTACCTGATAATGAACGTTTGGTAAAAGTATTAAGCTCTCTAAGACAGTGTTGTGTCATGAAAGTGGTGTTAGAGAAATTCCACTGAGCTTACAGCTCTGAAGCCCTCAGATTCATCTCACTGAGATCAGAGTCTGTCATGACTGAAGACCAGGAGCTGCGCTACAGGAGCCGCGGACAGCGTCTGTGAGGAGCAGGCATTTCTCTCTCCTCCACTTTGCTCCCACCTTCTGCTTTTAGGGAAGTCGGTCAGCTGACTGTCTGTAGCTGTCAAGACTGAATTGTGCGCCCTCCTCTCTGCTGCTCTCCTCCTCCTCCTCTTCCTCTGTTTCAGCAGAGTCCTGCTCCCATTGGAGAGCTGCGCTCCAGCGATCCAGCCTTTCGGCGCGACGTCACAGTGCGCTATAAGGATAAAGCGCTGGCTGGCTCCAAGCGCAGTCTGCTGGATACCAGAGAGTGGAGAGAGTGAGAGAGGCGAGCCTTTAAATCTCTGCGGTGCAGAGCTGGAAAAGCTGCTTCTCAGCGAAAATCAGACGCCCTATTTACTCTACGCTTACTTGCTCCTTTTATTTTCCTGGAGAAAAAAGGGACTTACAAACCAAGAAGTTGCAACGCGGACTGGTGCCCGTCTCAGCGACCAAACGTGGTATTTCTTTTATAATCATTATTTATGTTTTTTATGTGCGTGCGAATACACTTCTGCTGAAGGGACTGAGTTTTTTCTTACTTTTTTTTTTACTTTTGCACTGAGACGCACTGCTTTCTACCTCCTGCCTGGTCTCGCTGCCAGATTATCCAGGCAGAAGTAGGCTATATGACGCAAACCGTGTGCAGAGCATTAGTCTGAAAGTTTTCCTCCTCAACTTTTTTTCGTTTTCCTTTTTTCCCCCCACCAATCACACGGTGTTTCATGCTACAGCAAGTCAGCATACAGCGGTGGATGAGCCAAAAGAACTATTGCATGAAACAAGAGAGGAGAGAAGAGACGCTGGTCAATAAGTCAGTTTTTGCGACGCTCGCCAGTACCTTTGCATATCTGCAAAAGAGTCGCGAAAACAACATGAGTGCAGAGCTGAGCATGGGCCCGGAACTACCCAGCAGCCCTCTGGCTCTGGAATATGTCAATGATTTTGACCTGATGAAGTTTGACGTGAAGAAGGAAGGCCTTGCCGGGCTGGATCGCAACGGGGTACGCCAGTGTAACCGTCTCCAACCCCAGGGCTCCGTGTCCTCCACCCCCATCAGTACGCCCTGCAGCTCGGTGCCCTCTTCACCCAGCTTCAGCCCCACAGAGCAGAAAAACCACCTAGAGGAGCTGTACTGGATGCCGAACAGCGGGTACCACCAGCAGATAGACCCACAGACGCTAAGCTTGACCCCGGAGGACGCCGTGGAGGCCCTGATTGGAGCCACAGCTCACGGCCACCCTCCGCCTCCGCACGTCCAGCAGCAGCTGCAGCAGCAAGGCGCTTTCGAGGGCTACAGGGGCCCGCATCACCACCACAGCCACCACGGCCACAGCCAGCAGCATCATCACCCATATCCGGGGGGCATCCCGCACCACGCCGAGGAACTATCCGGGCACCCGGGCGGACACAGCCACCCACACAGCCAGCATCACCACCACCACAGCCAGGACCCCGACAGCCCGTCCCCGGTGTCCCCAGAGTCCCACCAGCCGCTCCATCACCACCGCCACCATCACCACCACCATGCGCACGGCCACCTGAGCCAGTCGGGAGCGCACCACGGCTCCGGGGGCGGACTGAACGTGGAGGACCGCTTCTCCGACGACCAGCTCGTGTCCATGTCGGTGAGGGAGCTCAACAGACACCTTCGGGGCTTCACCAAGGACGAGGTGATCCGCCTGAAGCAGAAGAGGAGGACCCTGAAGAACCGGGGCTACGCGCAGTCCTGTCGGTTCAAGCGGGTGCAGCAGAAGCACGTGCTGGAGAACGAGAAGACGCAGCTGATCAACCAGGTGGAGCAGCTGAAGGCGGAGATCAGCCGGCTGGCGAGGGAGCGGGACGCCTACAAACTCAAGTGCGAGAAACTGACGGGGTCGGGGGCCAATAACGGGTTCCGCGAGGCTGGCTCGACCAGTGACAACCCTTCATCACCAGAGTTCTTCATGTGAGTTTGTCGCAGCCTTTTACTTGTGAACCCCCCATCCTCACAAACAAACTTTACCTCCCCTCCTCCTCCACCTTTCCTTTCGCCACAAACGACTGACTTTGCTGATGAACAAAACGATAATAATCCACACCTCCCATACTGTTTGATTATACTAATAACGGTAACAATTATATTCATATTAGAAGAATAATCCATCAGATAGTACTCTCATATATAACCATCTCTCCATCCACGTGTCAACTGAGATACAAAGAGCAACGTAGAGTGTCTGATCAGTCGCAGCATCTTTGTAGATTAGTTGCTTGTAGTGAAGAGACTTTTTTTTGGTTCTTCTTTTAAAGAAGAGGATCGGCTGACGAACTTTTTTTTCCTTTTATTTCTCTCTCTCTCTCTTTTTGAGGCTTTTAAATAATCTGTAAGTAGTGTGGGATGGCGTCGAGGCAAGTTGTCTTTGTAATTTTGTTCTCCAAAAATGATGACATTGTTATGAAACAACAACAAGCAGGCCTGGCCTCGCAGCCTGCAACACACCAGACTCACATTCGACAAGTGGGGCCCCGCAAACTGAGAAAATCTCCCCCAAAAAATTAAGGAAAAAAAAAAAGTAAAAAAAAAAAAAAAAAAAAAAAAAGCGGGACTCCACTTTATGCAAATTTAACTTCTGTCTACTAACCCTTCACAGGGGGGACATTTTATGCAACATCTCATTGATTTATTGCCTGCTTGGTTATATTCGAATATATATTGAAACAAAAAAATCTGCATTAAATATTAATCCTGCATGCTGGACATGTACGGTAATAATTTCTATTTTGTACTTTCATCTTCTCGTGTATATTAAGAGCATGTTGTTGATCTGCGCTTCTCCATAGTTTTTTTGTGTTTTGAGGGGGGGCTTTAGAGAAATGCAGCGGGGACAGAACAGCAGGACTGACGGTGCAGTTTATCATATGGTGTTGGGTTTTTTTTCCCCCTTTGGGCTTGTAAATATTATGCAACCGCAAAACTGCACAACAAGATTGAGGAGGCTGGTTTGAACTTCTTTCTTTGTGTTGTGTTTTTTTTTTTTTTAAATTTCATTTATTTGTTATGATTTTTTATCATTTCTTGGGTATTGATTGAAAGAGGAGTGCATTTCTTTTTAAAATTTCAGTTGCATTTAAAAATACAACAAACTGTGTGTCAAGTGCACTTTTGGATAATGATTTGCAAGTTTTCATTTTGAACTTTGTGCAGACCTCCCTCCAGGAAGACATACTATGATATTATACTGTTATATTTTTTTGTTCTTGCAAGACAGGCCTGAGTGCAAAGTTTTTAGGGGAATATTTGGACGCATGTTGTGCAAAGCTGAGGAGACGAACATGTGGCCACAATATTATTGGACCCAGATTGCACAGAAAAAAAAGGCTTTTGCGCACCAACAAGGCGAGGATTCCACATACTGTCGAACAGACACAGAGTTTTTTTTTAAAAACTCTCTGTCATTTTAATTCAATGTAGCTTGTAAGCCACAGATTCACAAAAAAAAGAGTCTTGTCTGCTTTTCTATTAACTCTTTCGCACTACAGACGCAAATCAAACCACATATCCCTCATTGTGATTGGCGGCCACCTGTAGCATATTTTCACTGGGCCTAAAATTAATGATTTAACCTATATTTTTAAACAAAAAATAAAAAGTGCAACAACTTTCTTCTCAGAGGTTTTATGTATAGGTGATATTTAGATAACACAAATGTTTTAATACAAAGTTTGACTATTAATGCTCTATGTTTTCCTGATTTTTTTTCCTGCCGGTCAGTAAAAAAGGGGACTCAGGTTGTGCAAATTCTCAAAATGAAAACAATATCTATGTTATGTAATACTTTTTATTTGTCTGTTTTATTATTATTTGATGATTCTGGTTCTGCTGGCCAGATGCATAGTTAAAGTTTTTATTTTAATGATTTAAATTAAACGGTCAGATCATATCGATTAAGCATGGTGCTTGCATTGAAACTGTTGTTGAAAAGTCATGCATTTAACAATCTTTGGTTTGTTACTGATTCAACTGTGTTGAAATCGAACTGAAACTGCAGCAGCGGGTTGTTGTTTTGTTTTCACCAATTCCATGTACTTAGCGATGATGGGGATCAATTTTCAATCCTGTTTATATAAATAATAGTAACACTTAAATTTGAACTGTTCCATTCAGGCTGGTTTCTGTTTTGTCTTTTTTTGGTTGTTTTTGGAAGAAATTGTTTCCTATTTTGCTTATTAAAGTCATTGAAATGGCAAGAATTACCCTCTCAGACTTTTTTTCTGCCGTTTTAGGAGAGATAAGTGGTGACAAAATCCCTCACAGACGCTGTCATATGTATATTAACCACATAATAGCAGTAATTAATACTCCCACACATTGTGATGACAGTATCAAAAAAGGCTGATTGTAGCCTCAGCACTCAGCCAAACAGACAGAACATTGTTTCCTCTTTTCAGAGCTAATCTGCACCGACCTCTAAACTGTTTGCATTCCCTTTGTCCTTGGCCTTTATTTTATTTTCAGTCTTAAGAATGATGTGGAAACTTTGGCTTAAAGCCTACTGGCCTGAAGTGATTAGATCACTGGCTCTTGCAGTTTATGTGCCGCTGCAGGGAGATTCCTATACATGCTGCTCTGCTGGCATGCTGACTTCTGCAGAAACCCCGCCGTCACAAGAGCGCACGGTAAAAGGAGATCTTTGACCTTGCAACACACCGGAGAAGAGATGAAAACCTCAGATTTACATTAAGTGGTAAAATAATTTCCAGTTTTCGACGTGCATGGCTTTGAATGCACTTAAAGGCTGAAGAAAAAAAGGCAGGTGGTTACACAATTTGAGTCTTTAAAAAAAAAAAAAAGTCTGACCCTGTCGCCTATTGCGCAGAGCCAGACCTCAACTTCCAAAATAATCGCTTGTGCGCGCCTGCGGGTGTGATATTTTTATGGTTAATGGAATTTATTACTGCCATGTGTCGACACACTTGTAATCTCTTACAAGTCGTTGTTACCTCTGATCGTTCATGTAGATATTGGCACAAAATAGCGAGGGATTTACTTAAAAACGTATACATAAAGACATGCGTAAAGGTATCAGACAGTGCCGTTCCTCAATCCGCATGTCCCGGTAGTATGACAATTGAAGCAGAGAAGTATGGGAGTAAGTGTTGATCTGGTCCTGGTCTAGAGTTTCTGGTGTCAGAACATTATCTGCCCCGTGTCTGCACATTCTCAAGGACAAAACCGCTAGGCAGAGAATCAACCAATGAGACCAAAGGAAGGCGAGTCTAGTTTACATTCTCCCTCTCTCTCCCCCCTCTCCCTCTCTCTCTGGACAGCTACTGCAGCCTCGGGGCATGAGTGCAGCTGAGGTGAACCAGGAGAAAGAGGCCTATATGTGATAGTAACCCAAAATAACAAGAACAAGTGTTTAGGGTTATCCTGTCTCATGCTTCTTCGGATTTTTACATTAAAGAGGCTGCAGAGGCAAACAAGAGGACACCAGCATATGTTTGTTATGACTTCAGAACTCATGTTAACACTCATGCACAGAAAGGGAAAGAGCCTACAGGCAATCAGGAGAAATAAAGCAATGAGGCCTCCTGGAGAGCAATGAATTAAAAGTAGACAATTTGAAGAAAAAGGGTAATCTTAGTAATGTTCTGTAATCTGATTTATATCACACATTGATGCAGTAATTTGCTGCACTATCACAGACTGCATCATTGCTGTCTTATGTGACTTATATGTGCATGTAAAGGTGACATCCTGAAGGCAACTTTTTGTCACACTGGTACTTGCACAAACTGTTAAATTTTGTGAAGATGAGCGTGTTTTTATTAAGAGCCGGCGACGCTTCACGGAGTGTAGTGAAAAATCAGGCTAGAAAAAAAGGTAAAAAAAAAAGAAGTCGGGTAGAAAAAGGCAGAGGGTGAAAGTATAAGAAAGCATCAGCCTCAGCTCAGCGGAAGAGCCAAGGACACAGTGACCAGGCGTACTGTAATGATTTTAGTCTCCAATCACACGTTCACGCCCCCCCACAGAGATCCTATCTGCATTCAGCCAGCTCTGCCAGCCTCCACCTTCAGCTCCTTGTATCAGCAGCCGTGAGGAGCTCTGGGCCAGCAGCCCTCCAACCTGGCCTGCTTTTTTTTTTTTTATCGACTGGACCCCACAACATATTTAAGATCCGGTCAGCTACAACAGGCTCGCAGCTTTTCTAAACTTGTCAGGCGCTAGTTTCAACCCTGCTGCAGGCGTTTCAAAGCCTCTGAAGAGCATGTGCACGTTTTCCGCCTCCTCTATACAGTCAGACTTGAAAACACCATGAACTCATTTGCATCTTGCATAATTTGGAAGAAGAAAGTGAGGTGATCTTTTTTTGTGCTAATTTTAACGTGGCTGCTCCGACATTGACAGAACCATATGTGGTTATTTTAATTACCATCAGCATGGTTTGAGCTCTGTATGTGTTATCATGCTGATTTAATTACAGTTTGATAAAACTCCATTTAGATAAATTGCTCACACACACTCACACAGGCACACACACATGTGCAAGCAGTCCAGCTCGCTCCCACACCAGCAGTCCATTGACTTTCATTGGAAGCGACTTCGCTGCTACTCTAAATCACAATGATTTCCTGGGGAATTAAAGCAGGCTTTTCTGAAGGGACACACACAAACACTCACATGAGAGTGCTAACCAGTTACTGAGAGGGTTTTTCGGAGTGTGTGTGTGTGTGTTAGTGTTTACCTTCCAATAAAAACACAATGAGAAAAGGGGATGAAAAAAAACATGTAGTTGCAATAAGTCTGTCTATTTTGTGCTTTACTTGATATGGTGGAGTGTTGTCAGACTCCTCTCATGTTAGAAAATGTTTGCCTTCGTTTTCCAAGTATTCACCACATCTCGTAGGTGTGTCTGTGTTTCAGACTGGCTTAAAATTTTCAGCGTACTGGACATGACACAGTGGCAATCAGTCTTTACCGTCTCCCTCTCCTCATCTCGCTACCCATCCTTCTCTTCATCTTCTCTCCCTCAGTCTTCAGGAGAGTCCGCCAAGTCTGGAGTTCAGATCACGACAGCATCACAGCATCTGTTGTTCATCTTCAGCATGTTACACCCCATACACACAAATACAAAAAAACAGATACACATTCTTAAATGATAACAGACAAATAATGACATCACTGCTGCGACAAACAATGCACAGACTAGTGCAGGTTGACGTTAATATATCTCCTCACACTGTCTGGCTTCATCATGTTGCCACAAACTCAGATCTGCAAACAAAATCACACATATGAAGGCCACGCCGACTGAAAATGTAAATTTACAGTAACTCTGCAGTGAAAACTTTTCTAACTGTACTTCATGCTAAGCTGTAATTACATCAACATAAGTGATAATATCTCAAAAGGCTCCATTTCCACATGGTTGCAGACGAGAAATAGCCACTTCTTTCCACTGACCTCATCCACCGCAGCCTCTCTTTGTGATGAATTTGTACCTTCATGGCCACAAGCAGTCAATGGTCTGTATGATGGATACCTATGGCCATGGCCGCAGTGAGTCGATGAAAGTGACCCATGTGTACATCTCTGCTTCCGGGATGTGAAACCCAATTCCGGGTGGGATTGATCCATGTCTGGCCACTGCGGGGATAAGGCCAGAGGGAGAAGATAAGAGCAGACACTGAGCGGTCAATGATACGTTTGAACCATCAACCTCTGCTGCAAGCAGGATGCTGTAGTAACTTTTAAAGGTGTACAGACCACATGTCACTGGTGGCATGTATAAAAGAGCTTATCATTGTTATCTTTCGCTGAAAATCACTGTTGGAAGAGATATTAAGATCCTTTACTTAAGGGTAAGTATTAACACCACAAGTAATGCACTGAAAATGATCCCTCACAAAATACGCTCAGGTATAAAATCTCTTCACAATGCATTAAATGTAAGTGTTATACTAAATATATTGGATTTTTGTAAATGATGCATGACTTATTGTGTAAGTATCTTTTTTCTGTTGTAGTTGCCAAAGATGGATCTAGTTTAAGTTATTTTATAAAAGTCATATAAAGCTGAGTTTTCAAAATCGTATTTGTAAAATAACCAAAAAGTAGTATAAAGTGGTATGCAAAGGAAATGCTCAAGTACCACAGATATTTACGTGAATACAGTTCTTGAGTGAATGTATTTAGCTATTTTCCCACCAGCTGTGAGCTGTATTACTGATGGACTTAAAGGAATCAAGAAATAAAATAATGCAAAATCACCTTAAGAGCCCAAAGGTTGGATACGATCCTTTTAGTGCTGAAACAATCAGTCCAACCAATGAACTGCTCAAATCATAAAATGCAAAACAATTCCTTTTTCCTATCATAAATATTATAATAAATTTAATTTGCGAAATATTGATTATTTATGAGTTTCAGACCAACAATTGGACCAAATAATCAATTTAAATATGTTGCCCTGAATCCTGAGAAAATGACGGGAACCACACTTTCTCTAACAATCAATGGAATAAGCCATTAATCAAGAATAGGATTAAATAAACAAATTCCAAAGCTGTTCATCTTGGTTAAATTGACCGTAACAACTATTTTCTGTTAACCAGTACACTATAGAAGTACAAACTATCAGTCAATTAACTCCACTGAGTACCTTGGCTGCCTTGCATGAGCGCTGTCTGTGTGCTCTGCATGTGTACTGTATCATCTCCACCTGGTGTATTGTGCTGTGGCCTGTTGTTGCCCTAAGATGTGAGGTAAATAATTGAATGGATCCATTAATAAATAAAGTGCAGGGGGAGAGAGGAAGAGGGGGGAGAGGAGGGGGGAAGAGGGGAGGGATGGGAGAGACAGGTCACTCATCTTTACAATCACTGCGCAGGGAGTGGCATGACTGCTAACACACTTCCCTCCCTCTCTCTCTCTCTCTGCTCTTTTTCTCCCTAGGAGGTGTCTGGACATAATAAGCATTAGCTGTACTGAACTGTGACTCTAAGCTCGTAGCAGGATGTGGCATTTCAACACATTTCCTCTCTGATCCACCGGGACAGGGCTACTTCCTGTAAAACAGGTGGAGGGAGGTAACATGGAACTACCACCACAGCTCAGACCAAGTCTCTTTTTGGGCCAGACAAACTGTTTTCCAGTAGCCATTGGTAAAATCCAGCTGGCAGGTGTTATTCCTATATGCTATAGCCTGCTATTTAATATATAAAAAAAAAACCTGCCAAGGGAGTTGTAACTGGAAAGGCGAATATGAAGTTGTGGTTTTGGAGCATATAGAATTTTAAGGGGGTTCATTATCAGCTATTGAAAAGCTGCAGCAGTTTGATGTAAATGTATGTTTTCTGTTACAGCGGGTGCCTTTTTGGCCAATAATAACCTTACTCTAACTTTATCTTCCTCCCTCAGAACTTTGCTCCAGACTGCCTATATTTGTCTGTTGTTTGGGAAACAAATCAAAAGATGCAATTCGGTGGCGGATAGGGCTTGAATTAAAGTTCCACCGACAAATCCAAAAAAGCTGCCATCCGTGCTCTTACAAGTCCAGTAAGTGTTTTTCTTTCTGTCTCTACTAATTCTATACTAATGCCCACTCACTGCTTTCTTCTTTCTCTTTCACCCATTCACCCCATTCTCGCATTTGCTCGCTTGCTTTCCCCTTGTTTTCTCCTTCTCCGGGCCTTCTTTTTTATTTTACAGCCTGATCTCTATTTAGATTTCCTCGTTTGGAGTTGCCACAATGTTCCCCGCTGCCAACATCTGTAAGTGGTTTGCAGGCAAGAGACACTATGGAAAAACATCAAAAAATAAAAAGAGCAGAATGGCGCTCTACTACTTGGGGTTAGATAGAACAGAGGCTGTGAAAAGGATACAAACTGCACTGGGATCAGAGGCACACGCAGGCGGCAGGCCAGGCTCTGTCTGCCTGAGAGCATGAAGTTAGCAGTGGAGGGAGTCTGGATCAGGAAAAGGGAAACAAATCTTTCAGTTTGAGCCTCATAGCTGTGTAATACTGTGCACAGTGCAAGGCATAAATACAATACCTGCTCATAATGTACTGTAGCTTAGGGGGGCGGGACTTCATGGGACCCCACACTTTGGGGTTTACTGGGGATTGACCTCAATCACGTGTCAGGTTTTAGGCAGATTGGACTTAAGCTCCAGCACTTTTAAAGAGATTATGTTATTGTAAGTGATTAGGGGAAGTAGATACATTGAAGGGAGCTAATGAGGGGTTTCTCCCCTCCCCAGCTGCCAGCCTAATTCAGTGCTCACTGTCCTGTTGATAATACACACTACAATAGTATTACTGTGGCATTAGAGGCTTTACAGTGTTGTGGCACTGAGAGCTACTCTGTTGACAGTGTGGTAGCGGTGCAGTTGGCTGTGTATTGCATTGACTATACCATTCTGTGTGAGCATGTGGATGCTCTTTATACACATGTGTAAAGTGGAGGGGGGGAGAGTTTGTGTGTACAGTAGGGTCTCATTCAGTAATGAGGATGATTACGCTGCATTAGGTGGTGGAGAAGAGAGGCAACAGCCACAGGGTGGGAGGGGAGAAGGGAACATGTGTCTGTGATTTGCGGCATAAGCACATACCATTTAATTGACACAAGTTCTCTCCGTCTCCTGATTGGTGCAGAGCTGTCCTCTGCATGTCTGCTTGGCCCTCTCTGTCCTTGACTCGCAGGGCAGAGAGACAGATGTGGTGTGAAAGGGGTGGAGTAGGGGAATACAGGGAGTGTGGAAAGGTACTGAGCTGAGAGTCGGCTGTGGTTAGAGGTAGAGAGTGGAATATTGGACGTGTGTACGAGTGTTTTGTAGGTCAGTCCATTGCAACCATGAAAGGCAGAAGTAGAAAATGGAAAGGTTTTGTCTGGGAGTCCCTATGACAGAACATTATGTGGTGCTGTACTGTGAAAAAACTACCGGAGCATTATCCAACATAGAAGAGCATTTGGCTGGATGCGTGAAGACAGGCTTCCCTTTGCATGGAGCTGCCCTCGCTATTCCCCTTCTATAAGTAGGCAGGTATTTTTACCCCGGATAAAGTGCTGACCCAGTCTCAGGTAATTACACCCCTGTTGGGCTTTGGCACAGACATGTCAGGGCGGTGCTGAGTGCACCTTACACCCCAGCTACGGGTAAACCACACTTATCTCACTATTTACAAGCAAGTATAGAGCCTCACTCCACATGAGAGAGAGGGAGGAGGGCATACCTTGGCAAAGCCAGGAAACCTTTCTCCTGGCACAGGCCCACTGGTACCCCTTCCCCCACCAAACAGCACGAAAAAGGACACGTAAGCAATGAAACTATATTCCACATTTATGCCGAGGATGCAATCAAAGTAAGGAATAAGGCAACATGAACAGTGTCTAAGTGAGGAATTCCGGCAATACTGGCCCATGTGTGGTACATTTCCTGGCATGGATTCAATTCAATAATCCCTAAGAGGCTTAGGCATGTTCTAATCACTTCCAACATAATAATGTTGAATGATCATGAATGAAGCATATCTTTCTTGGAAGCAGTTTTCAAAGTAAACAGTGCTTCTAATAATAAGTCGAGCTGTGTTGATACCTCAAATTATTTCAGGAGAATAATACTGAATTTGTTTTTTGACAGAATTGTGAATAAAATACAGGTCTGCAGTCTGGCCCAAAGCCAACAGAACTTGAAGGTATTTGGGCCAAAGCCAGGCTCAATTTCAGGCCCTGAACTACAATTTAAATACTACTGTTAAAAAAGCAATGTTAATATTGAATATAGGTTTAAATAATGAAACTGCAGTGTAAGATTCAATACAGCACACACTGATATATTCTTGTCCTTGTTTTATGAAATGCACACCACAGCCGATGGCAAGTCAACAGGTTGCAACTTGCTCGCCTGCTAAGTTTGACTGTATTAGACAAATAGTTATAGAGAACTGAAAAAAATCAGACGGGTAAGACAGAACTTCTCAGAGTCCTGCAGCTGAGAACATTGTGCAACTTTCTCACATTAAAGCTGACATTAAAGTTGATTTTACTAAAGAGACATTCCTACATTTAAAATTGGCTTTGGGCTGAGAAAGGTTTGTTATTTGTTAGGCCTGGAACGATATAGTCTGAATCAGGGCTGGTCAGACTACAATGAAACTTTTAAGTCAGTGCATTCGTTTGATCTAAAATGGTGTCTGAGGTTAACCATTTTCAGAAGAATGCTGGGTTTAAAATATGAAAGCTATGATTTATTCCGTTCGTAAATCCTTATTCCTAGTTTAAGTGTCAGACCAAAACCTTGATAATACTCACCTGTCTTGCAACATAGTTACATTGGTGTTTTATTGATTATAACCATACACATCCCATGATATTAGTTTCATTCCAGCCTCCATTCCATGTATCCTCCTGTACGACATGCTTTTAAGAGAAAAGTCAGCATTAAAGCCACTGAACATGTGTTTTTCAAACTTAGTCTGTGAGCAGAGCAGGGAATCTTTAGACCAAGTTGTCTTTACAAGAGACTTTCTGCAGTATCTATATATCTTCTCTCCCATTAAATGCATGTTCTATGGAAACTATGTGCTGTGTGTTGCTAGGCAAAGCAAAGGCTAAGGGAAATGGCTGTGGTCAGACCATAGTCCTTGAAAGAGGAGGGGAGAGCAAAGCAAGGAGAAGGAGACAGAGAGGGAGAAAAGAAAAAATGGAAAAGTAACACACTTTCTGAATTTGAATCATTTACCTAAGAATGCATGCACATATATGTGCATGCACACACATAGAAAAGGATATGCACATGCACAAACACAGCTTTGCACTGTTCCAGCTGAGGTGCTGTGTGTAATAATACGCTGATGGGAATGTGCCACTGCACGTTAATTCTCCCTTCACGCTTGCGTTGAGGAACACAGAGCCTCTAATTGATGCTAAACAAACTGCTGACCCAGACTCAGGATGAAGGTCTGTCACTGATGCACACACAGAAACACACACTCCTACACAAACTATAAAGTGCACTATTTGTCCCCAAATTCGCAAAAAGTGAACATGCACAACTCCAATGGAACAAATCTAAGGCTTCCTAAACTGTCACACTTTTTTGCGTTGTATAAGAGGCTTATAGGTTCAGAGCTTGAAAGTCATCTGCTACATGAACAAGAATGAGATGCCTAGGTGGCAATCTGCAATGTCCTTGGATTTTTGAAGGCACATCTGGGAGTGTGTGTGCACGTCTGCATTAGGAGAAGCTTCTGGAGGGTGGGGGGGTCTGAGAAGGTAAACTCCTGCTCATCTTTGTCACACACAAACTCAGGCATACATGCACACATGATGGCCCCTAAAGGAAGCTCCACAGAGGCACAACGACGCCTTTGTGCGGGCCAGATTTCCCATGTCTCCCTGCTCCAGCACACAGATAGATCATCTCAGTATGGCCCTCTGTATGAAGGGCAAGTGCATGCACGCCGCAGAGAGTGAAAGAGGGAGGGAGAAAGACAGCGAAAGAGTGGGAAAGAAGTTACTACCCAAACCACTTCTTTCCTTTCTCTTTTCACACTTTCCCCTTGTCTCTTGTCTCCCATGTCTTTCCCCGTCTCTCCCCCTGTACCCTCCCCCCTTTTCTCTCCCTCTCTCCGCAGAGGAATCCAGTCTCTCCACTGGGATTGGAGCTCTTTGAAGGTGATCCAGAACTGTACTGCTTGCTGCCTCGGCTCTCCTCCCTCCCCGCCCTACCTCCTCCCCCCGGCTCCCACCCTCCACCCTCCGCTCCCACCCCTCAGCCCTCAGGGGGCCTGGATCCCGCTCAACCGAGAGCAGCCGTGCTCCAAATCCAGGCCCGGGCTTAGCACTCCTGCCGCAGGCCTTGCTGGCTGTCCCACTGCACCACAGAGAGACAGCGAGGTGGGAGAACTGGGAAGAGCAGGCCGGGGGTAGGGGTGGGGGCACAGGAAGAAACAAGGGGCGTGTGTTTGGTCACATTCACATTCGGCATCTTTGAGAAAGAGATTAAGAAGGAGATGCTGGTAAAAATCTTCTATACAGTAAATGCAACGCTCTCTCCTTCCCAAATCTCTTTTTTTCCTTCCTTCTCTCTCTCTCTCTCTCTCTCTCTCACACACACACATAACTATTTATTTTCCTTTTCATTTCATCCTCACACTCCCTCCCTTTTTCCATCCTACTTCCCCTCTTCCCTCCATCCCAAGGGCAAGCTCTTCACAGACTCGTCAAACTGGTTTCTTTGGCACACCGCGCACACACAAACACACACTGGGATGCCAACATACTCTCTTCACTTTAACAGAGGGTCCTTCACTCAATGCCTCAGAGTCAAGCAGGAAAAGACAGAGAATGACAAACAGAGGAAGAAGAAAAAAGGGAAAAAAAGAGAGAGGCAGATAAAGAGAGGGAGTGAACTGAAGGGATGTGCATTCCTTTGGCTTGCCTGGCTCGGGAGTGCAGGAGACGTGTTGCTGGCTGTTCGGTTTATTATCCCCAAGCCATATGGGTTGGCAAGCTTTTGGGGTGTGGTGGGATACATTTGTGTGTGTGTGTGTGTGTGTGTAACTTAGTGTGTGTGAGCAAGTGTGTGAGTGTGCAGGGTAAGGCAGTGAGTGTGATTATTCTTACATTATGTCTTTTATCACCTGCAGTACGGGTCTGTGTGTGTTCTAGGCCACAATAACCTGAGGAAACGCACTTCCAGATTACTGCTTTCAATAAAATATAAAGAGCTTCCAGTACATCTTAGCCTAAATAACAAAACATACCACAGGGTTATGCACACACAAGCAAATTTACACAAGCTGATTATTCCAGCTATTCGTGGCATAAATGGCTTAATTGCAACTTAAGTCCGATCACATGACTGTGTGGTATCATGCAGCGCTTTTTTAAACTGCTCCATTTGAGGTTATTGCAATTTGGACCTTTGTTTTCGCTGTTGTGGCCATCACTTGAATCAGTTATAATAACACAGCAAAGTCATTACTGGATTCTAGGAACAAGACAACATCACTACAACAAAGACCGCTGTGGAAAAGACACACAAACCAGACGATAAGAGACGAACCAAACTATGTTTTGCTCACGTTTGTTTAGCAGTAAGTCTTTTGCATTGTTATATCAATTTGTTTTCTGCACTGCATGCTGTGTGTGAGTATGTTGGGAGTATGTATGAACAATTCCAAGTATATGTTGACATACTTGGCCAATAAATTCGATTGTAATCACGATAAATACAAAGTTGAAGCTGGTCCGCAAACTGGGATGGATGCTTATAATGGGTGGTTTGGGTAATCATTTTACTGTCCAGTATGATCATCTGACTCTGCATGCTTATTGCCTCATTGGACTTCCTGTGCACTGGATGTAGCTGCATTACCACATTTCAGCACTTTGCAAAGCTGAAGCTTCGATCAGATTTACAAAGCTTCACAGCAAGCCTTAACCCATTTTTATGTTGTCTGGCCAGTTTTACTGTTCTGGTTCACTCTCACTGCTCTTTCCGACCGCTGCAGGCAGCTGTTACAAGCTCACTTTGTATAAATAAAGATGCTGGTCAGTAATGGCAGCAATGGCAATCTGATTTCATGCTGAATGTGGTGCAAAAACAACATGGAAGGAACAGTAAAGTTGAATACTTTTCTGAAGCTTTGGATTCATGAGGCCTGCAGCTCCTCTGTGGTTGCTCCTTTTTGTTCCATTATTTAGCATATTGATGTCTGTCAGTTGTAAGAAAATTGTTGTAAGAGACCATTGTCTGGATTTGTAGGTGATCATGATTAGTGCTGACTGCAATGACAAATACGCTGTGTTTCCTATGGCTCCCTCACAAGAAACCACCCAAAGCTGTTATCAACAAATAAAATTATGGTGAATTATATACTCTAATTGTGTCCTGTTAAACCTTGCGCATATGCAGAAATAGCAGACACCTTCCACTGATAATAATAATTACTATAAAGTGGGATAATAAGTGATTGTAATACAGTGAGTGGAAGGAAAAATGGTTTGACTTCATAAAAAGGAAAAAGGCGACTACAATGTTATTTTTCTCAACATGAATGATGGCCAAAGCTACACAAATAAGGCCCAACTTTCTACAAACCAGAGGTATCCTTAAAATTAAACAACCAATCAGCAGCTCCACAAGCATCTTCTCCTCTTTCTGCATTCCTCACTTATTCCCTCCATCCATTGAAATTCTTCTGACTCCGTTACTTTCATCTTAATCACCTTTTACTGGCTTTTTCCTGTTCTGCCCCTTCAACGTCATAAGGGTCAGGAGCAGTGTGTACGATGTGTGTGTGTGGGCCAGAGTGGGGCTACTGCTTAAGGTGTGTGTCTTTTGTACGTGTGTGTGAGAGAGAGAGGAAGGTGCAAGCTATCTATAGCCTGTGTATCCCTGGGGATTTGAGTCTTAAACTCCATATTCATGACACATCACTGTGGGGATTAGAAGGGCATCATCAGATAGAGGGGCTTACGTCAGCGGACACACACAAACACACACACGCCCTCACGCACAGAAAATAACAGAGAGACACTCTCAGCATCAGTCTCACCCTGGAAAGCACAGCATACACACTTTCCAGGAAGTTCTCTGCTTATTTCTGAAGGAGGTGTCTTTTCAAACCACGCATGCACATTAAGAAACCATTGAGGAGACTGAGTGGATTCTGCTCTGTATCTACAGCCGGTGGAGTTGTCGGGACAATTGCTTTGTCTCACTAACCTACATAGTTCAATACAACGATTATTTGCCTATTAGAAACTAAAAGCTTCCAGTGCTCAACTAGCACTGCCAATTGAAACACTCTGAGTTGGATTGCCCAAACCAAAATGTGTGAGATGGAGGTGGAGGTGGGGCGGCACAGGGAGTTGATTATGAGGCCAAACCACATGGATGCTGATCTGCAGGGGAGGTGGAGAGGGAGGGGGTGTTAGCGCAGGCAGCATGGATCTGTGTTGTGATTGTTTGTTCATGGCTGGGTGTGCATCCATGTGTGTGTTCTTATCTCCTCTGGTCCACAGCAGCAGGAGCATCAGAGGAAGCACGGCCTTTCCTTCCAGTGCCTTTCACACTGTCACAACACACATGAGCCATAAAACTCTGTGGCTCCGTCCAACATATAGGGAGAAAGAGAGAAAGACAGAGGGGGAGAGAGAGATGGGTTAGCGTTTGAGTGCAGAACATGTGTGTGTGATTTGTGGCGTGCAGCACATACCATTTAATTGACACAACCGCCTTCTTCTGTTTGGCGAAGACTTGTTTTCTACTGGGACAGAAACAGGGAGCAATTCAGGGCAAGATTCAAAAACAGCTGAGGTGAATGAGGGGGAAAAGTGGCCTTGCAGCAGCAGAGGGATGGTGGATGCTCTGTAAGGGCTGGTTCCCTCCACAGGGGAGCTGAAGAAGGACACCTCTCCAACCTATATTCTGCACCTGGCACTCGGCTCTGGCAGGCAGCCATTCACCCGCTTCCCTATTTCACCCCGTGTTGCTGCCCATCTACTCCTCAACAGCATCTAAGTCATCGCTCTCTGTCAGCTACAGAGTTGTCAATGGCACTATCACTCACTGACTGGAATAAAAAGACAAGCTGGGGAGCCCCACTGAAAAAAAATAAATGAGTGAGAGACACTGTTTGTGAGCGAAAATTTCTGGTATAAAGACCCATTAAAAAATGTAAAAATGATAATTTTCATAAAAATCTCCTCAGTTTAACCCAGTTTTATATATGTGTGTGTGTGTGTGTTTGTACATATATGTACACACACAAATAACGCAGCATTTACAATAGGAAGATTTTGACTGCCTTTCGATTACCAGAGGACAAAGTTGTGTATTGGGAGAATTACTGAGGTCATTTAAAAAACATTTAAACATGGTGTTAACTTTTTAGGATATTTACCCCATTTTTTCACTCAGAATTTTCAGGATTTGGCACTGCAGATTATATCAAACACAGCCTATTTGCCTCGCATTAATTAAATACTACTGACTCTGAAGTAAAGAGAAATTTAACCATTTTCAAAATACAACAGGGTAAAAGATCTAAACAACTTCACTAAATTGATAAAACCTCGTTACTACTGCCACCTTCTAAAATTAAACGCCTTTACGTTAATCCAATGGCAATTTAACATGTTGGTATCATGTCTGAACAAGCACCCTGTTATGTAAAAGTCACCGCAGAAATCTTACTAGATCAAACCTAGTAACATTTTAATACCACTTCCAACACAAATAAGTCTGAATGAATGCATTCACATTGAGAGAGAGAGAGAGAAGGACACAACATATGATGTTTTTACATATAGTGTGCTTACCAATCAGAACAGCCATGAACATAATGCTTGAAAAGCTGCATCCAAACCTCAGACACTGTTAAGATGCAACAGGATTGATATCAACAAAAGGTTCCTCTTAGTTTTCTACTGTCTTTTCAGGATCAAATACATACAAATGGGCTTGACAGATGGAACTTAAAGGTTTGTATGTTGGAGAACAGCAGCTGTAGTCAATTAGGATTCACACTTGTTACAATGGTAACCCTAAATCTGGGTACGAAAAATAAGAAAGTGTTGAAACTCGTCAAAGGAAACGTCTCAAACTGCCTCTTACAGCATATTGCATTAATTCATCATTGATGAATTCTGTATATTAATTTCTAGCTTTAACCATAAATGACCAAACTACTTTTGTCCAGTAAGCTCCTCAGAACAGCACCGTGTTGAGTAAGTACGTTGGCATAGTGGGCACCATTGGTTCCATTACTGACTGTCAAAGACTTTTCCACATATGCTATCATGAAAACACAGAAAACACACAAAAATAAAAACAGGAGGGTGTAAAATGCAAAGCAGAATGAAGAAAGTGCAAATCCTATTATCTAAATTTCTGATTAGGACCTGCAAAAACGATGAGCACAGTCTGAGCATCACAGAACCCAAGACACCCTTCTCTGTATTATTGCTGTTAAATGTAAACCATTAGGTTCAATGAAGATGAAAAAGTATCTGTATCATGTATTATTTCTGGCCATTAAAGGTTGAGCAGGGAAAACCTTATGTAAAGTGGAGGCTCTAAAATGCAGAAGCCTGAACAGTGTTTTCTGAGTATGCGCCCCTTGAGCAGCACTCAGAAATGAATGGGAGGCCATGTAAGAACACACAGTTGTCTTAACACATCTATTATGTGGAGGCGATGGTGTGACTGTGGAATATTAATACTGAATCCCATGACAGCAAAAGAAACACCGTCCTACTCTTTGATTAGGACAGTACTGAAACATATAAATTCAGTGTTTTTACTCTTTTATTAGAAATGCACATACACAGTATGAAAAACTGTGGGAAAAAGGGGCAAAATGAGTACACACAAAGTGTTGTGCGCACTCACACACACACACACACACACACAGATGTGTTCACACACAGAAACACTCTCTTTCCATAGAGTACTGATGTGGGAACGGTGCCAAACCAACACTTCATTTCAATTTCAAATCCGAGGCCTGACTTTGACCTTTCAGCACAAAACTAGTTATGGACTCACTCTCGGCTCCCTTCTCTCTCTTCCCGCCTGTTACGCTGCTTGTCAACACACACTGCTCACCTTCATCTTGCCCACAATTTTAATCTGTTTTTTTTTTCTTTCATTTTCCTTTCTGCATTCGATCTTTCACCACATCTTCTGACGAATTCCTGTGTCTCCTTATGAGTAACCGTAAGTGACTTGTGTGGCTCATCCTTGGTTACTTCCTCTTCCCTTTGGCCTTTGAGCAGTGCTTCCTGCCTCTTGTCTGTTAGTTCTGCGGAATGTCACCTTTTATCATTATGGGATATTGACACATCTGTCGCTGAAAGATGTGAGAGCATTTCTCTCTGCTGTTAAACTGTCAACAACGCTGATTGTGTGAAAGAAAATGAAGAATAGAGGTAGGAGGGAAAGTGAGAGAAGTGAGAAAAAAGGGTGTGGGTAGAGGAATGAGTGTGCAACCAGTGAGGACACGTTTTATAAATACGTGGAACCAAAATTAAATTTATCTTTTTGCGTCTTTTAAAAATGAACATGAGCACTAATGATGCCAAAAATCCTCACAGGTATATCTTCAGGAAATAATTAGGAACATTTTATTTGTTTTTGGGCGTGATAGTGACATAACCAGTGACATAATACCATCAATAGTATCACAGAATGAGATTTACAATCATTTCTCACTTCATCTTCCAAATGTTAGGTTTTCTGATCACCAAATGGCGGTTACACAACACTAGTTATGGGGAGGGAGAGTGTTGCTCTAAGCCAGAGGAAGGGCGTGAGTGTAAAATAACACTAAAAACGACACCAAAGGAAGAAACGAGATGGAGAAAAAGAGTGGGAGGAAAGTGGGAGATGGAGAGGGGGTACCCAGGCGGGTGTTCCAGAAACCTGTCAAGGTATTTCCTTCTGCAAACACAAAATTTGTGGGACTGCACAGAACAGGCATGCAGACGGACACACATGCATAAAAATCCAACATATTACGCTAAAAATACACAGCAGTGGTCAACAGCACAACTTTGATTTAACGCATTCTTTGATTGGGTAGGTCTCAGGCCAACTCCTGATTTCCTGTGCCGAACCGTATGCCGTCCGCAGCTGTATGAACACACACAGACACACACAAACCAACTTAATGAGCCATTCAATACCCCCACAAGCTCCAGACTTCGTGAGCCTCCTCGCCAGTGTCCAGGTCCCTTGGTATCACATGCCTTTAACACCCCCACTCCAAATACACTTTGGTCAATGTCTCGTCACTCCGAATTCTACCACACATATGCCTGCATGCGCTCACGTAAATATGTACACACCTACGCACTCACAGACACACACTATGTCCCACTGCTCTCCTTCTACGCCAGCTGTAGTCCGCCCAATGTGTTTACATAGCCTGCTGAACCAAGAAAAGGGAGAGAGAAACACTGAGAGAGAGAGAGAGAGAGAGAGAGAGAGAGAGAGTGTGTACTGGATGGACAGACCGTGGCTGTTTGTCTGAAGGGGCTTTCCTGTTCTCAAAGGAAATGGTAAAAAAAAATGAGAGGGGGAAACCAGGAGCAGGAGATGAAAATAAATGAGACAACAAAATAAATTATAGGAGAATGAGACCAGCAGAATGAGCAGAAGGAGACGGACAAACAGTAGCAAAGAAAAAGGTCACGGATGCTCGTGGAAACAACTGTCCCGCTGTTCAGATAATCCACAAGACAGTGAGCGCCGGACTGGAATCACGATCTCCTCTCCTCTGCCGCCTCTTCCACACACACACACCCCCCACTGTTGGTTGGATCACAGATTAGACTGTTATGCAAACCGGCACTGTATCATAACAGCATTGTTGCATTTTTAATTTTGACTTTGCCACCTGTGGCTGTTGACTCACAGCGTGCTAAACCTAAGTGTGGACTGTGGTCTCTTCATGGCTAATGTCTCAAACTTTTCCATCATTATTTTGAAATCAAATTAACGCACAGCTTCGAATGGATTTAAATTATTTACAGATAATGTGTGTGCTTTCCCCGTTACAGAGCTATGTCATATCGCCAGTGTGGTGAGGTTGAGTGGGTCTGTGGTGTAGAGCTCGTGCCCTCTGGTCATGGACGTAGGTTAACGCTGTGTCTGTCCTGACTGACTGGCTGGCTGTCTAGACCAGATGACTCCAGCATGTGTGTGTGTCCATGTATGTGTTTGATGATGGTGGAGGGAAGTAAACAACCATGAATCACTAAATTTTGATTTAAAGCTGTTAATTACTCCCTAGTATCCACTGGTAAAGACGACAAGAGTGGAAAAACTAGCTTTTCTAATATTTTCAAAACCTTGATTTTGTCATCAGTTCTAATCAAATTTCCCAGAGTGCAGCATCTGACAGTCTGGCATCTTATTTGTAGTTTATACAAGACAAATGACAAAAATTCAACCAGTTTTCTGTGTACATACAAGTTGATGAAGCTCCTGCACTAAAACACATGGGTAAAGGAAGTAGCCAGTGTTGCAGAGTTATTTTTGAAGATTTATTTCTTAAATTACTTGCTGGTAATGTGGCATTAACTCACACTTTCCACTCTTGCAACAGGCCCGGAGTTCTGCTGCATGTAGATGTAAGCTTTAATTGATGGATACAGGTAGAATTTATTTGATGCAAGAGGTGAAACACCCAAAGCTGAAACAAACACACCCTTTTACAAGCATTGTTTTATTTCTTAACAGTCCACAATTATGCTAATGATGTCTACAATTTTGATTACTGTGTGAACATCAGATTAGCCTAGTTTAGCTTTCTATAATTTTCGACTGAGCTCAGGTTGCCTATAGGTGTCAGTACGCTTTGCACAGAGCTCTTGTCAAATCCCTAAAACCCAAACATCCCACACCATTCTAACATTAACACTTGATTGTAGAGATTGGTAGGGAAGTGAGAAAATAAGGAGGAACTGAATTCCTTAATTTGATTTTATTTGTACGAATAAGCGCAGTTAATGAAAGCCTTTGATAAGACTGTCTGAAAGAGTGTGTTTTCATTTCGTATGACATCTCTATGATGGATGTGCTCAGAAGGGGTACACACACTTTTTTTTTCCTTTAGACAATGTTAGTCGACTACTTTATTTCAAGACATCCATTAACAGCTATGGGTCCAGTCTAAACAGAACAGGATGGATATGGATGTTTAGAGATACTGTAATTTGCAAGTAACACGTTGGTTTTGGTACTGAGCTGTGTACTTAAAGATCACTTACAAGTTTGCAGAACTAGACTCAAAAAGCAATCTTCAACCTTTCCACTTCTCTGTCTGTACCTCTCCCTGTTCTGTGCAGTCATTTCCTTTGTGGTGTTGTATAAGGGAGCTGTCCACCTCTTACTGGAAGGCACTCCTCCTCCTCCAGTCCATCCTCCCACCTCCAACAGTCACTGCTGCATTCCTTTATCTGTAACTATTCTATAATATATTTTTTTTCTACACTCTTTCCGTTTGCTTCAGCTCCTCCTCTCTGTCTGTAAAGCAAAGTGGAGGGCCTCTCAGCAGCTTGTTTGACCTGTGATAAGGATTTCAGGGGTGGGGGGGACAAATATTGTTGCTCAGTGAAGCCGAGCACACGCTGTTCTCCTCTGGACCGGCTGAGAGTAAAAAGCACAGATGAATACATGCGCAAGACACACATGAAAGAATCAGGGGGAAGTCAGTGAGAGTGAGAGACAGCAAGAGAGAGGGATGCGACATATAATTGTGCTCTAATGAAACATAAACAGTGCAGTCTAAGGGAGTGTGTCTGGGCAGGGCCCCCAGTTGGCCTAAAGGCTCTGCTCTCCTAGGCTCTTAATTATGACTGAGGAGGTCAGTCACGCCTCCTCTAACCTCTCACCTAATACTCTAAGTATTGTAAATATTGTGTGCTTGTTTATATGTTTGCCTGTCTCTTTGCAACTCTGTGTGTTTATGTGTGCTGTGTGCGTCAGAGAAAAATACAGAGAATGTCCACTTTGCGGGAAGCAACTGTTTTCCTGACTGCTTTCATTGCCCACTGTACAATGACAGACCTAATTGCAGATGCCCACCTGCTTCTTTAACACCCAGCGGTGGTCACATTCACTCGGAGCGCTTTCTCTTTTTATAACTATGTACTTTTTCTTCTTTTGAGTCCTTTTAGGGAAAGTGCAGCTGTCACATACCTCTGTCTCAGGGGTCGCACTTGTCTCAGGAAAATGGCATTGAAGAGTGACTGTCCTTTTGTTTTCTAGCATGTGTCTCATGTTCTCCGGACCCACTGGACCTCCCACTGTCGAACAAGAACTGTCTGATTATTCTAAGAAAGGATAACAACTTAGAAATGCAAGTTTCATTCTGTTTTGTAACATTTCTTCGTGGTTGTTTATTCGAAGCAGGTGTGTGTTCAACCACTGAGCAATGTGTGGGAACGTCACTTGTGGCCAAACTAGGTTTAACTAAAAGAAGGGTATTCCCAGCCAAACAGTCTGGCCACAAAACCCAGACTAACTAACCTCAGTGTCTGGGTGGCTGGTCTAAACCTCGCCGTCAAAGTTCTAATCAGCGAGCACATTACACACTATTATGGTTACAGCGAGGGAGGGAGAGAGCGAGATCAAAAGAGGAAAGACAGACATTTCAGATGCTGCACAGATATTTGTGTTTTTGGTTGTTTTTCTTGCTTTGTCATATGTCACGCTAATAAAATCCCTGCAAGCTGAAAACAACAGAGGGGGGAGAGAGAAAAAGATCATGAATTAGGACACCTGTTTGCTTTTGTGTCTTCACTTTCTCACAGTCTGTGTCTGTCCTCTATTTCTGTTGTTCCCTTTTCCCTGTGAACAGACAGGTGAGAGTAGAGGAGCTAACCAGGAGACCATGACCTCTTGACCTCTCACCTCTAATTTGGATCATCAGTTGGTCTGCTCCGGGTGGCCAAATCAGTTGACCTGACCTCAACCCTAACAGTGGCCCGGGGTCACTGCCAGTTGTTATCTGACTGCAACAGTACACAATGAGCCTGGGAAAAAGACAAGGACGACAAAAATACCAATGCATTAAAACACAAATTCCTAAGTAATTGTACAGTAGTATTACCAGCAAAAAGTATGGAGGTCTCAAAAGTAAAAGGACTCATGGACCCTGTGTGTGTTGTATAATTCTCTCTCTCTCTCTCTCTCTCTCTCTCTCTCTCTCTCTCTATATATATATATATATATATATATATATATATATATATAAACACACAGAGTATATATAGGTGGTGACATATTATATCAACAGATTTTTAAATGCCAATACATCTGTATAAGTATCATTTTACTCCTATGGGTAGGTGAACTGGAGCTAATTTTAACTGCTTCACATACATTGGAAATATTTCAGTATACCTTTCAAATGAGTCAGGTAGTTTCAAAGAGTAAAAAGATCAATCCGAGAGGACAGGAAGAAGAAAGAAAAACAAGATCTGACACAAAAGACTTCTCTAACCAGATTAGAAGCCAATCAGACATTGTTTAGGGTAGTGGACAACAAAATGCCAAATATGCTGAGCATGTTTTTTATGTAAAATATATTTTACATATATGTAAATTTGTGTAAAATTAATGCCCTGGAGTGATAAGTATATTTCCCTCTGAGGAATATGAGCATTCAGTAGTAAAAATGGAAAAACCAGTACTCGAGTAAATGTACTCTAATACTTTCCACCGCTGGAGGAGACGTAAACAAGGTTCCACGGTCCATGAGCTGGAAAAGTGTGCAAAAAGCCTCCTCTACATCTCTAATTGCATGTTTTCTCCCCACATACCTGTAATTACACTCTGCCTACCACTCATCTCTCTCTCTGAGGCAACACTCGTGCTAAACCATAATGAAGCCTGGCTCTAATGATTTACAACTGCTTAGCATTAACACATACAATAACAGCTACAGACGTTACCAGCGACAGCAAAATTACATCTTTATCAAACCAATTCAAATTATATGAGATTACGAAAAACATACACTCAACGAACGGAAAGTTGGGCAATACCTTTGTCTTCCACTTAAATGTGATGAGCTCAACAATTTTGGAATATATAAAGGGATCAACAGAATAGGGCAGCAGAGGTGTGTCGGCACAGGTAGAGCTGAAAAAGGCTCACGTTAAGTTCTCTTTATACTCACAGCGACAAATATGTAATGGGAAAGTGTTTGTCCTTTGATTTATTTACATTTGTCCTGACTGACTGACTGCATGTGCCTCCCAAGGACAGAACTTTCAGGAGAGAAAGTGTGCATATGTGGACTCATTTGCATAAGTAGGCCATTGGTTCCTAATGGAGGCGTTTTGTTCAGGCGTTAACAAGGTGTCTCGCTGGGGCTCTCGTTCATTCGTTCCTTCCTGTCGTCCGCTGACTCTGACGTCCAGGCAATCAGCGCTGCATTTGGGCTCTCTCTTTGTGTGATTTACGAGCTCCCAGATTCATTTAAAAGCCATTGTTCTCCTCTGACGGATACCATGGCCCCCTCCGCTTCCACACTCTCGCTTAGGGACCGCACACACACACACACACACACAGATTTTTACACAGCCGCCGCTTACTTTATCTCTCACTCACTCACCCACTTGCTCAATCACTCAACACATACACACACAGTGCCCATCTATCATGAAGCGATGCTGGAGGAGATTGTTATCCCGGTAACCGTATTAACCCACAGATCTCCAGCACTGGCTGATCCAGCAGTGTATTAAGACACAGGACTGAGGGAGAGGAAAGGAGATGGGTAGTGGAGGTGGTGGTGGAGGGTGATGAAGAAGAAGAAGAAGAGAAAATTAAGAAATAAAGTGAGAGAAGATACATTTATTCTCATTCATATTTTCATTCACATCTGTCATCCGCTACCTTTTCCCACAGAGTAAAGAAGATGGAGAGAAGGCGCAACATCTCCAGCCTCCTCTCCTCGGCTGTTGTGCAGCAGAAGATTGCCTGTCAGCGAGGCGTCTGTAAATGCATCAGGACACACCTGCGCTTGATTAAGTGTGTTTAGACTGCAGATGGAAGGAGGAGGAGGTGGGGGGGCAATTTAGAGCGCAGAGGTTTTATGAGAGTAATCATCTCCAATAAGGCCTGCTTGGGAATCTTAAAGCCCCCGCCCTGCACACACACTGTGCCTAATGTGCGCCACACACACAAACAAAAACCTTTTCACCTTCTAACCCTCTCACACCCTCTCGTGCAGAGATCCTTCATGGCTCTTTGCTCATTCGGAGGTTTAATAACAGCCAACTACATTTTAATCTCATTCCTCATAAGTGGACAACTTGTATTTAATTCTCCGAGATGAGGACAAGTCGGCCTCCCACAAAGCAGGCTGTATTGAGTTACAGCCTCTGCTCTGCGTTTGTGTGGGAGATTAACTTCTCTCTGAGTTCATATTTTCATCTGGGCCTGACTGTGGCCAAAGGGAGGGTGGTGAGGGGAAAAACTACAGAGAGGAGGAGGGAACTGGCTTGGAAAAGACATAATGTTGTTACATCACTTAATGACATTAACTTGTACGCACATGTGAATACGCATCCACTAGAAATAGACGGTATCATGACCTCTTAAAAACATTAAGTTACTTAATGTAGAAAGTTAAAGATGATACCAAACAGTTCCACGCACACACCTCCATCGTCACTGATGAAGAAGTGCGAAGATGAACAGATGGACGAAGGAAGAAAAATGTGGAGTCCAACTCCTTGTTTATATTTTTTTACATTGCCCTTGCAACATCATTAGACTGGTAGCATCTAATCTGGAAAAAAGTTAACCACAAGTCTGGAAGTAAAGCGTCTTGCAGCGTGCTTCAACTGTAGAATCTTTCCAAAGAGACAAAGTACCATTTGAAGGATCAGGAACTAAACCTGTGTTTCCTCTGCAGGAACCAGTGGCTAAATTTAGGCTTTATCTAAAAAGTTTGAGATGTATAAAAAGCCCTCACTTTAAGGGTAGCAGTCTGATGATTTAAAGAAAAAATTACATCGTCAGCTACCTGAACAGTAAAAAAAAGTAAAATATAAAGAGTTAGAACGCTAGCAAACACAGAAAATAAAGTTTTGGCCAATTTCTTACAGTTATATTCTAAAAAAATAAAAATAAATAACAGTAAACAACCTTCAGTGCTGGAGTGCTTGGTCTATTTTTCCACCCCTGCATGTCTACTTTAAATCAAGTGACAACAGCAAATATAAACAACAACAGGATGTCGCAGTGTTGCTGTTTCCTCGTGGGAGATTTGTGTTTCAAATACTGCGTTTGTTATCCAATCCATCACTCACTGAATTTTTCTGATCTTCACAGATTTTCAGATGCAGTGGAAACACAAAAAGTAATGCACAAATGTCCCCGTTTAGGTCCTTTGCTTTAGCTACGGGAATGTTCTGCTGTTACCATCAAGCAGGTGTGAGTGATGAGAACTTCCTCATACACACAAGACCATGCGGTAAAGTCTGTATCAAGAAATTCTGCTTACTCTCAAAGGCGGCAGTTCCACTGATCTAAATGAACTTTGATGAAAACAATGGTACATACTATGTTTTGTGCCGTAAGGAGATGGTTGCGTGTGACTCCAGTAGCTGTAACAGTGTGTGTCAGTTAAAGTGTGTCGGGAAGACAGGCTGCAAAGATCCCGTAAGCACAGGCCATGGAGGCACTGGTTTCAGAGTAAGTGGGATGTTGACAGCTTTTTGGACAGCTTGCACTCTGCTCTGACAGGCCAAGAGTTATTATCCAACCTGAGAAAGCCCAGTGGCACTGCTCAAACCCTCAAACATGCTCAGTTTCAAGTGTGTGTGTGTGTGTTTGTGTGTGTGTGTGTGTGTGTTTGAAGGCAGGCTGAGAAGGGCAGAGAGTCATCCAGTAGATTTACTGTGTCAGTAAGCAGCTGTGTTTGTCAGTGCTGGCCCGAGGCTTTTCAATGTCATCCAGTCTGTGTGATTATACTCTATACGCTCCTCTCCTCCCATTCTCTGCCCTGCTCGTCCACCCCTTCCTTTAAAGCCCACGGAAACCAAGGGTCGTCTTACCTGGGACACAGTGTCTCTGCGAGCACAAAAGCACAGAAAGTGTTCAAACAGAAAGAACAAAAACATATACACACATCTAGGCATTACTCTGTGAGCAGCTTTTCTTCAAAAGTGTGACCTTAAAGGGATCAATAACACACGCATTGACCAGAAATGATGCTCAGGTTTATAATTATCGAAAGAGATCATGACCGGACCTGAGTAAACATATAAACTGTGCTCTATCTGTGACGTACTTCTCGCTACAGTTCTCAGTGCAGGTGTGCAGACTTGGTTTGGTTTGAGAGGATTACAGGGTGGAGGAGCTCCGGTAAGTACAGTTTTCTCTTTGTGTCTGGCTGTCTGTGTGTGTGAGTGTGTGTCTGAAAGAATGTGAGGGGCAGCATTAGAAATATACAGTATGCATGCTTATGTTTAAAAGGTGATCCCACTTCATCTGTCAGCCCTCCTTTAATAATGTATTAAAGGTGAAGCATGTGATTCTAATCCAATACACTTTTTTTTTGTCAAATTTTGCAAATATTCCCTCATGTTCCACTAACTATCCAGTCTGTGTGCCCTGAAAAAACAATCCAGAGTTCTGGCTCTGTATATGGGAAGCAAACAACAATGATCTACACAACAGTAGTCCAGCATGTCCTGTGCAGGGTCATCTTCATGCATGGGACAGGGGGAAAGGGAAGAGAGATGTTGGAGGAGAGGGAGCAGAATTCATGGTACATCTGGCACATACTAACAAGTTAAATATGCTAAGTATCAACAATCTTTCTCCAGAATCGCAGACTCCATCTTTAAACTGAAAATCCACCTCTCTCTCCCCTGAATATGCTCCTACAGCAACTTCTCTCTTTATTTGTGAGCACCATGTAATGTTTTTAGAGCATTCACAGTAATATCTGGTACATCATCTGGGGGCGTTATGTCACTTCGACCCTTGAAATTTATCAGTTACAATATCAATCTGTTGTGTCTTTAAAACGCCCATATCTGTGCAGGGCAGCTGTGGTGTAGGTAGCTGTGTTGCTGAAGGCTTAAAATGTAAGTTTTCTCTATTGCAGCAATCAGTGTGAGTCACTCTATAACGAGGCCTTGGCTTCTGTAAATGCATATTAGCCAATATAACTGTTCATGCATATGAGACAGATCTTAAACATTTAGTGCAACACTGAGTACATTATTAGATCATAATATATGGTAAATAAATAACAATAAATTCATCTGAGACTGGTCATAATCAGTGTAAAAACAATGTGACAATGTGAAGGTGGACACTTGCAGGAAATCCTCAGCTCTGTGAGTGTCATTGTTTGGATGTCCGGCCTGTAACTTTGCTCACTCTCACTACTTTCAGAACACCATCTTCATGAGCAGTGGGCAGCTTTTTCATAAAAAAAAAGTCCTAAAATCCAACTGTAGACTCCCTGCTGAGGCCCAACAGCCGAGACACACAACTGGTGATCATCGTGAAGTACTGAGCAGCTGGAGAGCCAGATATCTCCTTCAGGTGTTGGTAGAGGGTTAAAACAGAGCTAAAAACTAGTAAGTATTGCACTTATTTTCCTTAGATGACAACAAACATGACTACAAATGCAGTTTACTGTTGGTCCATAATTGCTGGAAGTGTGAATAATAACTGGATGTGTAAGTAAAGCAAAAATGCTTTCACACTGTTTCTGTTGGCTACAAATGGTCAATATCTGTTGTTGCACTATTTCAATGGAACTGTGTAAATTAAAACACTTGCTAATGGAATTTAAAAACTCTCGCCAAAACATGTGGTGCTCATTTGTTTGTATGAAATTCCAGAAAAAGCAAAACTTCACTGGAAAACTGGATTTTGTTGTTCGTACTTGTTTCAGAAAAAAACACAAGTCCTTAGGTCCAAGAATGAAATTAAACCTTTCAAGACAAACAATGTAGACCGCATGCGTAAAATATGACTAAAAGCCGTGTGTTCCCCCTCTGCTCACCCAACTCCGGGTTCCCCTCCCCCAGGCTAATGGTTAAATAAACAGCCTGGTGTCTGCCCTGCTGTGGGAACAGTCAGAACAATCTGGGAGTATGTGTGCTGCTCCGCACACCTCTGCTCTAATGCTGGTCACAGTGTCACGGCCTGCAGGCTGCATGACTCCACTGTGGGCTGACAGATGCAGACAGACAGGGAGAGACAGACAGTAAAGGAGAGGGTGAGACAGATCATTTACTCACCATTGTGAAAGTCATTAACCGTTTCTTGCCCAGTTTCCCTTCTTGGCAGTTCTGTGGATGACCAAGGAACAATGACCCAAGAAACTGACAGTAATTCTTTATCTGTGCTTCCTCCTTCACTTTTGACCTGCACTGTTTTACTTTATTCTTTATTCTCTTTCACTTTCTACAGTTAATGCAAAATTTACATCTGACTGGGGCACCCTGATCACATTTTATTCTGAGCACCCACTGTCAGAGGCTGCCATGCAGGAAAGGTGCAAGATATTTTACATATGTCAACATGGAAAAAAAGTGTTGTTGACCAGCTGACAAAAAAGTGCAGGAAAAAAAACATGCTATATAGTGACCTCATAACTATATAGCAAGTAACAACAATAATATATAGCAAAATTAGCAATTAGACACTAAGGCTGTGTTCAAACAATTAAAAAATGCAATCCACTTACTAATCTGAAGCAGCAACATAAGACAAAAAGCATCTTTGCGAAGTGTGACAAATCGCAAAATAGAGAAGCTTCTGACTTTTACATGACAACAAGAACAAGAACTCCAAATCAAAAAGTTCTTAGCAGTACAAGAGATTCATTCCACGTTTGTGACTGAAAATACATGTGTAAAAAAATGTTTATTTAAATGCATGTGTGCAAATTAATCGTATCACAAAATTCAGCCAAAGCAGCAAAATGTTCATAACCACAAACAATGATGTGCTCATAGTGCTCACTGTACAGAACCAATAACACTGTTTTCATGCAAAGTGTTATTCAGTGACCTAAAGCATCTGTGGCATCACACACGTGCAGCTCCTGATCAGTGAGAGTTTTTATCCAGTGCACCAAATTTCTCTTGTTCACTAGGTTTATCAGTTTGGCCTTTTCTACTGCAATTAAAAAGCAGCACCATACATTCAGTAGCATTATGTGTCAGTAAAAGCTATCATATGTTACCGGAACAAAACGGGAAAGAACTAAACGAAGACGAAGGAACAACACAGCAGTTGAGACAAACTAAGAACATGCAGGCAGCAGGTAAGCAAACATTAAACTAACACTGCTAATATCACAGGTGACATGGATATAACACCAGAGCCAAAATAAAGACAGCAGAACATCCTTTTTGGCATATACAGTTGTGGTCAAAAGTTTACATACACTTGTAAAGAACATAATGTCATGGCTCTCTTGAGTTTCCAGTTATTTCTACAACTCTGATTTTTCTCTGATAGAGTGACTGGAACAAATACTTCTTTGTCACAAAAACACATTCATGACGTTTGGTTCTTTTATGACTTTATTATGGGTTTTGCAGAAAAAGTGACCAAATCTGCTGGCTCAAAAATATACATACAGCAACATGAATTAGCAATTTTGGTGACTTAGAAAGTTGTGTCAATGAAATGAGCTTCATAGCATGGCCTCTTAACTTCTTGTGAGTGATTATGAGCGACTACAGCTGGTGACTTCTCTGAGGCCATTTAAATAAGGCTCACTGGATACAAGCAACCACAAGCGGTGTTAACGCTGCAATGGGAAAGTCAAAAGAGCTCAGCAAAGAGAATCATTGATTTGAACAAGTCAGGAAAGTCACTTGGAGCCATTTCAAAGCAGCTGCAGGTCCCAAGAGCAACAGTGCAAACAATTGTTGTAAGTATAAAGTGCAAGGCACTGTTTTGTCACTGCCACCATCAGGAAGAAAATGCAAGCTATCACCTGCTGCTGAGAGAAAATTGGTCAGGAGGGTGACGAATCAACCGAGAACCACCAAAAAGCAGATCGGTCAAGAATTAGAAGCTGCTAGAAGACAGGTGTCAGTGTCCATAGTCAAGTGTGTTTTGCATCGCCATGGACTGAGAGGCTGCCATGCAAGAAGGAAGCCCTTGCTCCAAAAGTGGCACCTTAAGGCTCGACTGAAGTTTGCTGCTGATCACATGGACAAAGATAAGACCTTCTGGAGGAAAGTTCTGTGGTCAGACGAAACAAAAATCCAGCTGTTTAGCCACAATGCCCAGTAATATGTTTGGATGAGAAAAGGTAAGGCCTTTAACCCCAAGAACACCATGCCTACTGTCAAGCACGGTGGTGGTAGTATTATGCTGTGGGGCTGTTTTGCTGCCAATGGAACTGGTGCTTTACAGAGAGTAAATGGGATAATTAAGAAGGAGGATTACCTTCAAATTCTTTAAGATAACCTAAAATCATCAGCCCGAAGGTTGGGTCTTGGGCGCAGTTGGGTGTTCCAACAGGATAATGACCCTAAACACACATCAAAAGTGGTAATGGAATGGCTAAATCAGGCTAGAATTAAGGTTTTAGAATGGCCTTCCCAAAGTCCTGACTTACACCCCATTGAGAACATGTGGACAATGCTGAAGAAACAAGTCCATGTCAGAAAGCCAACAAATTGAACTGAACTGCACCAATTCTGTCAAGAGGAGTGGTCAAAGATTCAAACAGAAGCTTGCCAGAAGCTTGTGGATGGCTACCTAAAGCGCCTAATTAAAGTGAAAATGGTCAAGGGACATGTAACCAAATATTAGCATTGTTGTATGGATATTTTTGAGCCAACAGATTTGGTCACTTTTTCTGTTAACCCATAATAAAGTCATAAAAGAACCAAACTTCATGAATGTTTTTTGTGACAAAGAAGTATCTGTTCCAGTCACTCTATCAGACAAAAATCAGTTGTAGAAATAACTGGAAACTCAAGAGAGCCATGACATTATGTTCTTTACAAGTGTATGTAAACTTTTGACCACAACTGTAAAACTAAAAAGAGCCACTTCATTTAAGATGTGTTTAACTTCCATAGCATTTATACAGTTTAACCTGCTTAAAGTATAAATTATTTCAAAATTTGAAAAACTTACTGCATTTTTGTATTAAAATAAATGAATAATTTTTGCTTCTAAATGTGTCCTTGTATACTTTTAAAATGGAAAACACACTATTTAGTAAATATTCACTGTGCTCTAAAAGCTTCTGAATTTTTAAACTTAAGAGCACATCCTTGGGGAAAAAAGTTAAGTGTCAGTTCCCGCAGCAGCAACAAAAGTACGGAAAGTTGAACTCACTTAATAATGGTAATTTCTCTCTAATCTCCTGACCACATTAGTTCAGAGTAGTGACATAGCACAGTTGAGGGTGGAGACTGTGCCTCTTTGGCCTTGCTCCCACGCAGAACCATAATGCTGGAGGTCAGCGGGGCTATCCCCTGCTGTTGCTGTGCAGTGGAGATGCATATGATTATAGTGTGGCCCAGCTAAAGAGTGGTACACTGAGAAAGTGAAAAACGTTATGATAGTCTTTCTAGCTCCCAGCATTTAAATCTAATGAGTGTCTGCACTAATGAACACTGAAGACAAACTTATTCGTCAGTGATGTATTTCTGACAATGTTGGATATTAAGTTGATATTGCCTCTGTAAACTTTCCCTGCTTTCTTGGACACGTGAATAAGGTGTTTGCTGTTTAAGGCACAGATACACTAAATAACAGAGAGGGAGAAAGAGAGAGAGCCAGGGAGTGAAAGACAGAAAGAGAGCGAGACAGAGAGAAAGATAAGTAGGCCATGACTCTGAATGGTGGCAGTGTCATGTCTTTGATGTCAGTTTGTGTCCGTATCTCACACGCCTGATTGGACAGCTCCAAACAAACCGGCAGGAGCCCCGTCCAACACTTCGAGCACGCAATGATGGACAAAACCTCAGAGCCACAAGTCGATGCACTTCATAAATCAGCTGAGCAGATTTCGCTAACCCTAACCCTAACCCTGAAAGGATATACAGCAGCTCTGTTCTGAAATTGTTAACTCTTCAATCAAATTATTAAAAGTTATCAATAAACTCTCTTAGACCAGTTTAGCATTTTGCTCCAAACCCTTCATATCACAGGTCCCAGTGGGGTTTTAATTCCCTCTACTCTGCTGCATAAAAATCATATCCAACGTAATATTTTTGGTGCATTTGTTTATTCTCCAAACATTTAGCTCAGAGGCAGTCAAAAGACGCGCTGTTTCTCGCCAACACACGCACGTATGTTACTTGTATATGTTGTTAAAGAGATTAAAACAAACTGAGCAAAGTTACCTCTTGAGACTTCACGTTCAGCACAGATGTACACACACATGATGCAGGCTTCTCCAGGCATGTTTACAAATGTAGCTCCCCAGTGACTGGGCTTATAGGGGGTAAAAAGACCAAAACAAAACAGTAGTCTACAGGGAAATTCACAGAACACACATATGCGCACACACACACACGCGCGCATGGAAGGCACCATATGCCCGCATACAGTATATTTACCATCCAGTATTCAGTTTACAGCAGAGGTGTGTATGTATGGTCTCTTTAAGACACTCCAGTCCCATCGATTATGGCATCACAGGGAGTCAAACTCATTATGAAACAATGTTAAACAAGCATGCAGATTTGAAGAATACATGTTTGTCAGCTAATGCAAGAACGAGTGTCTGAGTATACACACTGTATATTGCACTATCAGAAAAAGTAAACCCAAAAGGTACATTTTTCCAAGACGGATTTTAAACCAAACTCCAGCAGAGTTCACATTTATAAAGATTAGATTTGAAGTTTAAACTAATAAGGAAGACAGAGTAGAAAAATCAAAAGACAGATGGAGGAGAGGGAGATGAAGAAACTCCAAAACCTGGCTTTCAGCCTATTCATTATGTTTTTATTTTTCACTGTTTTTCACTCTTAAGTAATGTTACCACTGGAATTTTGAAGGGGAGGACGATCAGTAGATGAGCAGGCGGCTCTGGTGTAAATCTGCCAGTATGATAGGGTTTGAACTTCTCCCCTAAGTCTGTTTTAATTCTTTACAGAGCTATTTCTGTGTAGAAGTTATTGCAATGTTTAAAAATGCCTTTCAGCAGAGACTGTCTGTTATCTCCATATGTGCATTACCATTGCATCAGTGTGCATTACCACACCTTTAAGTGTGGTTGTTAGGAAAAGTATAAACACTTTCCCCTTCTGACATGTGAGAACTATTCATTGTCAGCATAGTACGCTCATAAGGAGTATTAAGCATCTAACAATGATGGAATTCTGAAGTTTTTAGGCTTAAAGTAGAGCACTAATGCCGCTCTTGGTTATGAAAATGCTTGAATCATTGGTTCACTACATCAGCATATCATCACCACTTGGTATAAAACAGTTGAATCCAATGACACAGTAAACACGCAGTTTAACTCCTGGTTGCATGGATTGACATGGAGTTAATTAGACATGAATTAAATTATAAATACAGAGCACAAAAACACAAAAGTGTGAATTTCTCCTCTCTATCCTCTGACAATGGCTAAACGAGCCAGATTGCATCTACACACACATGGTTGTACACTCAAAATCAATACTTCATGCACGCTGAGTCTTTTTGTGCTGAGGCCAGAAGACAAGACGTATTAATGGCAGAGTTACCCCTGCAGTGCTGATTGAAATCAGTACCAGGGCAGATGTGTCTACACAGTACACGCATGTGCTTTTACATGGATGTCTGTGCAAGAGTGCATGCATGTAACTGACATACGAACACCGACAGGTACACGTGCCGAGCAGCGCACCAACTACATAAATGCTATTTAGGGAGAGTGCTTAGGCAGCACAGCGCAGCACATTCCCCGTGTCAGTCGTCGTGATGAAATAAGGTTTATGGAGGGGTGTGGTACAACAAGGTGAGGCCCAGAACAATGATTGTTTGTTTGTTGTTGTTTTATTGGCAGTGATAATTGCTCCCCCTCCTCTAAAGGATGCCTCCATGTACGCAACCGAGCATGCCGACACACACATGCACACACTTACATACCCACAGGAATGCATCCACACGCCTGCAGACACACACTAATGCAGGCACAAAAACTGTAAAAGACACGCGACAGAAGGAGCTATTCTTCAAAAGGATGCCTTTTGCAATTATGGAAGATCAAGACTGATGCTGCTCTTTTGTTTTGTTTTTATGTGCTAACATCATGCTGCGTAAACTGCACTACCATAATATAAGAAGACTCCAACATGCTCATTTTATTTTCATGGAAACTTTGACAGCAGTATTATTCTATACCGTATCCGATGACTGAATAAACATGAACTTTCTAAAATTTCATACAGCGCCACAGCAGATGAAACCATTTGTTGTGCAGGAGCCACTGCAATCAAGGAGCGTTCTGATTTAAGACGAAGCCTTAATGCACAAGAATTCTCCCGTGCTTTAAAACCGCATGATGATCTCTTCATTAATCCCTTCTCTCAGCACACAAACACTGACACACATACAGAGAGGCTAAGAGTGTTTTCCTATGAGGCGTAGGTAAAGACAGGCAGGCTCCAGAGCATAATTGAACATGTAGCTACACCACCACAGGGAGTTGGCAGCGCCTGGGGAGAAGACTTGGCTCCCCCAGAGAGGCCTGGAGTCTAACCAGACCAAGCTGTGCCAGGCACTGAAACAGACACACAGTGCCCCCTCTCCTTTCAAACCGCCACCCCCTTCTCTGCTAACCCACTCCTTCAAACAACACCCCTCTGCCGTTTTTCCCTCCTTTCACACATAACTTTTCAGATCTCGCTTGCTCTTCAAATCTTGGACTGTTTTTGTTCGAAATATATTCCAACTTTATCTTAAAGTGGAGTAAATGGTCAACACACGATGAAATTAACATTAAGGCGTGTTTTCAAAGTTCCCCAAGAAATTTCCTGCGGCCCTGTGCCAGATCCCAGTCAGTTAGTCAGGTGTGTGAGAACCATGTTCTGTCTTGTTTGATCAGCAGTGCTGTCAAACCTCCTCTTTCACTGCCACACACTGTTTGCTGTAATAAAACTCATACAAGTAAAAATTAAATAAAGACTCAGAAAAACATTTATCTTGCATCTAGCAATAAAGTTTACACTCGCCTGCATGTATATAAATACACTTATACATGTTCGCATATAAACCAGCGCATACACAGCAGCAGATACGAAAACATACATATACACAGGAAGCGCTAGGAGGCTTTTTCTGTCAACCCATGGTCAGTAGGGAAAAAAAAGAGGGTTAGTCTAATTCGGGATAAAGTGCCTAGCCATAACAGCAAGTCAAACAACATCATATCTACACCAGAACTCTCTGGGTTTCTAGGAATTTAAAGTTCATGACTGGGTTCTTGAGACGGAGACAGAATGTGGCCGTGTCTTTAACCATGAAAGTTTAGCCGCATTTCAAATGCCAGAGGTGTTTGTAAATTTGTCTGTATGTTAAAGTATGTAAAATATATATGTTTTTTGTAAGATTTTGTGCAACCCATATGTAATTGATGTATGGTGTAGAGTGTGTTATGCCAGCAACAGCCAGGTATTTACACTTCCCTTCCCTTGTACAGTGTGCTCTTTCATTGGTTCTCTTTGAAGAGTGTTACATAAACAGGCTATTCTGGCATGAACCCAACCTTAACCAACCCTGACCACACCAGAGGCCATGGGTCGAAAGGGAAAGTGTACGTATGTGAAGGTGACGTTTTTGGGATAATATTTCAATGTGTGATGAGATGAGCGGCAGCCAGTGGCACTGCTGCTTTATACTGGATAAAAGTAAGCAAGAAAATGAAAGAACAGTGAACGAAGGGATGCCAGCTTGAACCAATAACATTGCCAAGACAGGACAGGACATGGCATGCACCATGCTCTGCTGTGCCACCTGGACACTCCCCCAGCAGACAAGTTAAATCAACACCTGCCGTCTAAATGTTGTCCTTCCTTACATCTCCGCTTTCCCTCTTTGCTTTGATTGGTCTAGTATTTCTCCCTCTGTTCTGCAAGGCTGTGTAATGAGGCCCAGCCTGTAATTGGGCCAGTCGTGTTATTTTAGGGTTGGAGCACAAAGTAATTACCCACCCTCTGCTGTACTGTGCTCTCAGAAAGGGAGAGAGGAAGACAGATTTATTGAAAAGGAGAGGAGAGAGTACAAAATAGATCTTAATTCAGCATTATAATACCGCTGTATTTTTGAGAACGTAGTTGACTTTTGTGCAGCCTCCTTAAACGCTTTCCTCTCCAGCTGTCTTGCACTCAGATGGGAAATTGCCCAGCGCCTCTGAAGAGTTGTGAAACACCTCTTCTTCTTGACTTCTGCATCAGCTGCATCCTGTTGATGAACTTCCCAAAATCAACGTGACTATGACTTAGGTTTTCTTAAGCTCTAAATAACATTTAAAAAAGGGGAAAGCTGGAATTGCAACTCTGAATGTTAGCTTGATTCAGCACATCGAAAGCATTACACAGTGAAAAAGCTACTGTACACATAAACTCGATCAGATCGTGACTAAGCCAAAGTCTAGAATGCTTCAGTGCTGAAGCGCATCATGAAATCGCGTGAGTTGTTTTCATCCGGCTATAGTAGTACTTTAGTATCTTGAGCAGCTATATTGTCTGAAATACAACAAAAGAACAAAATCACACAGTTTTAATAAAAATGTGAGTCAAAAATCGCCCTCTTTCATCATGAGCAAATACATTTAGTAAAAATCGAGTTCTTTACTTTGTTAACATGTCCTTATGGCGGTACTATACGGAAGAAGGCATATTGCGAAACAAAATAAGAATTGAAATGAAACTTGAAATGTAGCACTGACAGTTTGACAAACATACAGTGCAAAAACATACAGTGAAAAAGTATTTGCCCCCTTCTCAAATTCTCAAATGGCCCACTCTTCTTTGTTTTATTTCAGCAATTCTGGAGGGTTTTCAAGCATGAACAGCCTTTTTAAGGTCATGCCACAGCATTTCAATCTGTGACTTTGACTAGGCCACTCCAAAACCTTCATTTTTTTTTAAACCATGCAGAATTTGAATTGCTGGTGTGCTTTGGATCATTGTCCTGCTGCAGAACCCAAGTGCGCTTCAGTCTGAGGTCACAAACTGATGGCCAAACATTCTCCTTCAGGATTTTCTGGTAGAGAGCAGAATTCATGGTTCAATCAATCACAGCAAGTTGGCCAGGTCCTGAAACAGCAAAGCAGCCCCAGACCACCACACTACCATCACCATGTTTGACTGTTGCTGTGATGTACTTTTTCAGAAATGCTGTGTTACTTCTGTGCCAAATGTAACAAGAAACACACCTTCCAAAAAGTTAAACTTTTGTCATGTCAGTCTATAGAACATTCTCCCAAAAGTCTTGGTGATCATTCAGGTGTTTGTTTACAAAAGTAAGATGAGCCTTTATGTTATTTTTGGTCAGCAGTGGTTCTTGAAACTCTGCCATGGATGCCATTTTGGCCCAGTCCCTTCCTCATTGTTCCAATCCCTTCCTTATTGCTGAGTCATAAACGATGACCCTAACTGAGGCAAGGGAGGCCTGCAGTTCTTTAGATGTTGTCCTGGGTTCCTTTGTGACCTCCTGGATGAGTCGTCACTGTACTCTTGGGGTAATTTTGGTTGGCCTGCCACTCCTGGGAAGGTTCACCACTGTTTCATGTTTTCTCCATTTGTGGACAATGGCTCTCACTGTGGTTTGCTGGAGTCCTAAAGCTTTAAAAATGGCTTTGTAACCCTTACCAGACTGTCAGATGTCAGTTGCTTTCTTTCTCATCTGTTCTTGAATTTCTTTGGATTGTGGCATTTTGTTACAGCTTTTTTGAGATCTTTTGGCCGACTTCATTTTTGTCAGACAGGTTCTATTTAAGTGATTTCGTGATTGAACAGGTCTGGAGGTAATCAGGCTTGGGTATGGTCAGTGAAATTGAACTTAGCTTTCCAAAAAATGTGATTAGCCACAGTTAATTCATGATTTAATAAGTGGGGCAATTACTTTTTCACACAGGGCCAGGTAGGTTTGGATAGATTTTTTCCCTTAAAACATTAAATCATCATTTAAAAACTGATTGATGGTCTTAAACATTAAACTAGGGAAAATATGCAAAAAAAAAAAGAATTTGAGAGAGGCCAATCCCGCCAACTACTTATCATTATTCTTCCTCAGATTTTCTTACCAATTAAAACATGTGTTGCCAAATCACTCCAATATTACAACTTGCCATTTTGTAGCGCAGAGTACTTTAACAGTGTCTGAGCAGAGTCATAGGTTAGCTGGTGTGCTTCAGCTGCAGTGAGTGGTGGGCAGTGTTTTTGGGGGGTTAAGTGACCAGAGGAACACTTTAAAGCTGCACATGGCATAGATATTTTTCACCTCAATACCAGGGCAGAGTAACAAGACCTGTAGCTGCAGCTCTTTATCTAGCACAGGGGTGGGCAATCCTGGTCCTCGAGGGCCGCTGTCCTGCATGTTTTAGATGTTTCCCTCTTCCAACACACCTGATTCAAATGATCAGCTCATCATCAAGCTCTGCAGAAGCCTGATAACGATCCTGATCATTTGAATCAGGTATGTTGGAAGAGGGAAACATCTAAAACATGCAGGACAGCGGCCCTCGAGGACCAGGATTGCCCACCCCTGATCTAGCATTTCACCATGACTGCTGCATGTTGTTCTGTTGCTCCCGGCAGTATTTTAAACTGATCCATGTTAAGTGCAGACAGCAATCAGGTATTGTTTCGCTAACCTCTATGACAAAAGATTAGTCTTGGTTTAAAGACAATTTCTTGAAAGTGTCAGAACTGACTGCATTTGACTGCATTTGCATTTTACGCTCTCGTCTCCATGTCACACAAAAAGACGGGTCAAGACCATAGCTGCAGGAATATCCCTAACTTGCCAGTGGATTGCCTGATTTATTTGTTGACATCGTTATTGTGACTGCGTGTAGAATTTCCTGCTTGAAATGCAACCAATAGTTTGACTCATTTCTAATTTAAAACTTTGGTCACTGTTGATGGCTGTCAGCCCTCCCTGCTCCCCTTCACACAGACCCTTTGAGAAAGTGAATGCAGGTGACAGGAGATCTTTTGACTCTTTAAAGAGAGATTTCTTGAATACTGGCTACCCATCTTATCTACATACTGTATGCGTATACTACATATTTCAGGGCACTTATTTCTGTGGTGCAATGCAATGGTTTATTCTGGTCTGGGTTTGGCCCTGACCTACTTTGGTCTTGGTTTAGGTGGTCTTGACAACAACAGTAACAAATGCATTGGATTTTCTGTCGCCGCCTCACAATACAACCCATGTGTGGGGCACATGTTTTGCTTTAAATTTTTTTTTTTATACGTGAACAGGCAGCATCAACAAATGTTTTGGCTTAAATTAGGCGTACTTAAAACATTACTTCACCAATCAGTATTGCAAGAAAAGGGTTAAAACAGAGAATAACCGGTTAATGTCTTTTTTAATTCCATGCATTCTTTTTCCTTCTCTAGTCTAGCTCCTACATTACCCACAATGCAACAAAACACTATATGAAGATGTAACTACAGAATGTACATGATATGACTATTCCTGAAAAAATGGAAGCCATAAATTTAATTTAAAGTGATACATTACTTTAAAGTGAGGATTTTGTAATTAAAAGTTGCACAAAATTTTTCAACTCGCCAGAAAATTCTTAAAATTGTATGTTTTTCTTTGCCAAAGATGTGGAGGCTCAGTCAGGCCCTCCTCCAGTCTGAGTGTGTTGTATAAACCTGGTAGCAGTTACTATGGATGATAAAGAGAGGTGGTGAGGTAATGTTTTAACATACCAAGATTTCTTGTCTCTCTGGCGCTGAGAGGTGACGTTATCACAGACATTAGTGCAGTATGCACTCAGACACTCACTCACAAGCTTTTTACAAGTAGCTGTATGAGCTGTGCTTTATGTGAGCGAGTGTCAAGGAGACTAATCCTCCATCTGATATGATTAAACTGTGCGAAACGTGCACAAACACAGATTAACTGCAAATGCATATGCACACTGACTAGGATAGAGGGTTTAAAATTGCTTCCTTTTGTCATATTTGAACCATTCATGCCCACAAAGACAGAAAACACTTGACAGCATGTGAAGTGGTGCTGCGGAAATTTATCAGTTTTATCAACGCCTTTGAGAAAAGCTGGTAAGAAAAGCATTTCAAAAAAAATTTAGAGTTTGTGGATGTAGTCCCAAATTAATCTACATTATACTTTTAACACTACAAGAAGTTACTGTTTGCCGTGGTAGTGACAATACTGCTTCTGAGCCTCATACTCGGGTACTTAGTAGATGGGAAGATGCCTTTCCATCTTCTAAGTTGCACAGCAATTGCAATACTTCACATCATGTTAAATTCCCATTTCCTTATAAATGTCTTCTTTGAGGTTTATTTTAATCCATTCTGTTCCAAATTCAAAGACTGTTTAACCTGTAGCCTGCAGCGTGACACACTCTAAATTATCGGAACTGAAAGAAGGGAGTCTGCTGCCTCAATTCATCTACTTTGTCACCCCTTCCTCATTCTGACCCTGAGTCACTTAGAGACCGAGGGACAGTTAACACATATTACAACATCGAAACTCGATGCTGGTGGCCCTCACATCATAGTTTCAGTGGAAAAATTTAGAGAGATTCACTCAGCAGTTTTGTTTCAGCCGGCTCTCACAGGACAGGACAGGGCGAGCAGTCACGTTGTCAGAATCAGAACAGGAAAAAAAGCGTGTGAACTCATGGAAAGAATGACCAAGCATTAATAGTATGATGAGTGAAGGAGCGAAGAGGAAAAGAGAGCTGGAGGAGAGGTCAGTAGATTGACCAGATTATAAATAAACAGCAGGAAGAGGATGGCTTGGCGCAATCTGGATCCAACCAGTTTTATTTTTTATTTTTTTTGCACTATTATGCCCACAGTAACTTGCTCTTTGTCGACATAAGCAGTGTATAGCCTACGTAAATCATTAGAGGGGATTTTGCTGATGCAAACTAAGCAGTGTAAAAATAAACAAATGGGGACACTTGCACATCAGCCAACCAATGAGAAGAAATATTACATGCAGATAAAACTGCTGTGGTATAACATCCTCCTTTGTACTTGCTGCTACTGTACCAATCACACCTAGATGTCTTTTTAGTCTAGTATAGGTGCATTCTCAGTTTTATATTCAAATAGAATAAAATAGAATAGAATATAGAAATTAGGAATGTACAATGACATCAAGATCATCATCTGCAGCAGCCACTAAAGGTGTTAAAATAAAACATGGGGCCATAATGAACACTGATGTGCAGATAATGTCTTTCAAAATGTTTATAGGTTGTATAGTTCTGAAAATGTTACCAGCAACTTTGCTTGTGAGCTGATGTAGTTTTCTTATTTTGCTCAGTGAATGTGAACATGTAAAAAGCACTGTAGGTCAGTGGGCCATCATGATAGGAGTACTTAAAATAATACATTAATTCCACTTCAGGAGAACCCTGATATTCTCTGTAATTAGTTATTAAGAATATTTGCATATATCAGCAATAGCAATGTCAATCGGCCAAAAAGAGTTGGAAAATATCGGCATATCAGACATCAGGAAACATGCATCGCTAAATTAAATATAAAGTAATACAAAGCTAGCAATACAGAACAAGCTAAAACAAAATATGTCGCAGGATTAAGACTTGAGCAACCAGTATTTCTAAAAATCATGAACATCTAAAAATAAAAATCTAAACTTGCCAATCAAAATTTAAAGAGTACTGATCTCAAACTCTATATGCAAACTAAAATGAAACAAACAACAACCTCTGAGGCCATCTGAAGCAAAAATAAATAAATAAATAAATAAAATAAATATCTCCAGATGCAACAAAAATTTAAAAAGGAAACCAACACATCTAGAACTCAATTTACTTTGCAACACTACAGGATAGAAATAAAAGGCTCAAAACTCCATTAAGTCATCTCAGATATGGGTATGAAAGCTGAACACTAAGTGTCGTCTTAACAAGTTTTCCAAATATGCATTTACTCTTATGACGGGACCCACATGCAAACACATTCACATGCATACAGGGTTCCTACCATGGCACGAAAGAAGAGGAGATGAGGAAGGCCTTCTTTCAGTTCCTTCAAATAAACAGGGTCTGTAGTGTGTGTGTATATGTGTGTGTGAGTGTGTGTGTACATGTGTGCATGTCTGCATGAGGGGCTATTAGGGTGGGGTGGGTAAATGGTGATGACTGTGGTTTTTAAAGGAATTTCTGACTGTGCCTGGCCGTAAGTAAATGTGCACATATCTCTGAGCGGGAGAGAGACAGATGAAAGGCAGACAGACAGACACAGAGACAGGGAGACAGAGGGAGATGTGCTGTGATTCACAGTTCCTCCTCCCAAACCGAAGCCTCAGCCGCAGCTGATGTTGCAAGCCCTTGTCACAGCCGTGTGAGGATGACAGAGGATGGAAGTGGCAACCAGCTCCAGATTCAACCAGACAGACCTGGTTCCAAACTGGGACCTCATGACTGCATGCAAAAGTCAAGTGAACAGACAAGTTGTTTTAGGGAGGCCTGATCCTCTAAATGGGCCATAATGAGGGGGTCAAAATGTTTTACTAGCAGGCTCCAGGCACGGATGCCTCAGAGGCTCCATAACCTTGAAGACCTCAGCTTACTCTGCTCCTCTCTTACTGTCATTCACTCGGCTCAATCCCTGCTGGCTTATAAATACCTTAATTACATCAGGCCCCATGATTTGGCCTCCCTGACCTCACAGCTGGAAAACATATAAACATACATGTACTGTAGCTGTTCTGAAGAAAATGCTTTGAATTATAGTCACTGTTCTGAAGAAGAAAGGAAATTAATAATCCTTTTCCGACGGATTTAGCAAATCCATTTTAAACTTTACCTTTTATTTGATTTGTAATGTATCAGCATGAGTTATAATACAACCAGTCTGTAAAACTCTGCAGCACTGGGGCCTAGTTCTTGTACAGTTGAGCGTAAAAGTAAATATTAACACAGCAGAGTTAGAGGCACACAGATGTATGAAATGTCTCTGTTGTGCAGTCACAATAACAGTATAACAGATGAGAGCAGACAGGGAGATGGGTGACAAGTGAAGGTGAGGAAAACCGTGAAAGAGAGGAATGATAGCTGGCGAACAGGAGTGATGTTTTTGGAAAGAAAAAAAAACAGATTACAATTGAGTCATAGCTCCCTTCAACCAGAATCTTTCTTTGCAGTAAATCGACAGTGCAGCCTTTTTTGTGAGCAAATAAAAAAAATGCACATAAAAAGGAAGGCAAAGTGACAATAGAGAGCGGAGAAATAGAACGGCAAAACGTGAAGGAGAGGGGTAGAGTGTGCACTTTTATGAAGGTACTCTGTAGCCCTGCAGCTTTGCCTGTGTGGGCGTGTGAGTGTGTGTGCATTTGTATGAGCATGTACACAAGGAGACACATTGAGTCTAGCAGTCTCTGCTTTAATCCCTGCAAGAGTCAAGTGGACACGGAGTGGAGAGCTGCTTGTGCCAAGTTCCCCAATGGAGGACTTCAGAGTTTAAGAGCACGGGAAGCAGAGATGATGCAGACAGGAAATGCACACAGACTGAGGGTATGCAAAGTGTGTTTAGAGGAGACAGGACCCTGTGTGGCAATAACAAAGTCAGGGGTCAGTGGCCAACTGATGAGAGGTCACACAGGATGTCTGTGATGAAGAGCAAAAAGGCAGAAATCCAAAAAGCTCTTGAATAGCTGATGCACATTAACACACATCTCGTGGCCAGTTTAGCAGTTAAGTAAGGGATAAATTAAAATACAATGCTAGGTGAATTTATGTTAAGGGGAGCGGCTGAGCATTGTTGAGGCAATAGTAGGCTCACATATGCTCTGAGAGTCCAGCAATCAGTTTTAAATGAAAACAGGGAAAACTCATTGCAAGAACATACTAATCTCATTACATTAAAAACCACAATGTCCCTGTTTCAGATCTATCAAGCGACCTTTGTTTCACCTCTTTCTCGCTGTCATCTCTCCACTATAGCTAATAAAGGCATAAACTAAACAAAACATGTGAAGGAAAAAGACAATATGCTAAACATTCAATGATGTCAGGTTATCAAATGCAAGAATTTCAGATGCTATATAGACACAAATGATTGATTAACCCACTGAAACCCAAAACTCACCTGTGAGTTTAAAAGGCATGCTATCTTTGAAAAATCACCATTCATCAGCGCAAGTAACCATAAAAAACAAAGAATTGGTAGATTTCAATTTTTCAACAGCCCTTGAACTAATCATCTTTGATGTGCTGTACGTCTAGAAAATTAACCAAATGTAAGCAAAAAATCATGATGCTTCATCAAAATACCGTTATCCCACAAGCCTCATTTTTAAAATTACTTTTTAATTTAAAAAATGATCCCCCCCCAAAAAAAATTGTTTGTATTAACCAGATTCTGTGAAAAACAAAGAATTCTGAGCTCCTCAATGCAACTGAGAAGCCATCAGTGACTTAGCTGCAACCAACAGTCATGTGACAAAAATTCTGTGTTTTTTTTTTTGCTGAACTGAGCCGAACTGCAGGCTGTGTCTGGACAGAGCAAATAGGAAACAAGTTCGAAAACAAATTTAATATAAAGGTAGCGGAATATGCATAGTATGTAGATTCACTGCTTATTCCAGTATTGGTAGCACCTGCCATGTCATTGTTGTGCTGTTTCTGTAGAAGTGAACTGTTTATATTGCAGTGAAAAATGAGTGAGTAAAAATGTCCTTAAAACTTCAGAGGGTAAAATGACAAAAATAATGACACATTAATAGATAACAAAAACAATCATCAATCGAAGCCCTATAGTGGTAGGTCAAGAGAGATGTATTGTTTTTTAATGCTTGTTCAAGACCTTGCACACGGCAGGTTATTTCTTAAAAATTCTGACTGTATTAGTATGGTCACGCTAGGCCAGTGTGTCGTGAGATTAGTGCATGTCTGAGGAGGCAGCGTGCGTGTGTGTGCGCGCGCATGTGTGTGTGTGTGTGCTATGTGTGGGTAAGCTTGGTCATCTCTGCACTGGCTGCCATTTAGTAGAACAGAATTAGGCGTGAGGACGTCTGTCCGGTACCAAAGAATGACATCAGCCAGTTGGCAGAGGAGGTGTCGGAGCAGGTGCTATATGGGAACGAGGGGGGGACGGAGACATGCGGGGAGGGGGTGGAATTGGGGAAGGACAGGGAGAGGATAGAGGGAGGATGGAGGTGTGGGACAGCAGAGCAGAGGGTGGTGCAGGAGGATGGGGCAAGAGCCAAGATGAGTGTCCAAGTGAAGCTATTTATAGCTCTCCATCATGGGCCATTCTACCAGGCCCTGATCACCACAAGTATTATCCCTTTATTTCCCCTCTGCTCATATTCAGCTCATATCCAGGAGGAGGCAGAAACACATTTACCACTAAATCATGTCATATCAGTCTATTCTTGGGCAGCAGCATTTAACATTTTCCATCACTTATGTCAAAAATATGACAGATAATACTTTTTTCAAGATGCTTTTCTTTCTGCTAGATGTCACACATTTGACATAATTGATCTGAGGCTATTTTCTCATACCCATTCAGGCCATTTGAACCAGTGTTAGAATGCAACTACAAGTACATCTACTTCAGTACCATACTCAAGTAGAAGGTAGTTTATGAGTATACCCATTTCAAGCTACCGGTACTTTACACTCTACCTGCTACTACAGTTCAGAGGGAAATATTCTACTTTTCATTTCACTGCATTAATCTGACAACTTCTGCTTGAAATGGAGAACTACTGCAGATATCTGAACTCTTTTGGACAGCTGTGTGAAACTCTACAGTTAAGAACCAAACAAAATGAAGGAACTGCCAAATCAACCCAAATGCACCTTTTAAAATGTAAACACATTTGACCTAAATCTGACAAAAGATGGCTACATCACTGTCTATTGCTCCAGCAAGGTTATCTTGGACATCAACCTTACCCAAACAAACTCAAGCTACTGTTTAGCAAAAGGTCCAGATTGAGGTCAGCCTGGTCCAACACACCAAACGGATTCAAACTTCTGTCTTAAGTACTAGAAAAGATAAATAGGAGATAGAATAGACAAACACCAGGAAAGAAAGATGTCTGTCACAAGCAAGTGGTTCATCTGGCTAAATGAGTAAGGTAAGTACTCTACATAAAACAGCACTCCATCTTCTTCCCTTTTTTCCGAACAAATGAGCCTCTTGCAATTTACGATAGGTCTAACCTCTGAGTGGTGACAGAAAAAATGAGAAACAAGTGGCCGAAATGGGTTTCCTTCATAGGGTGACTGGGCTCAGCCTTAGAAATAGGATGAGGAGCTTGTACATCCAGGGGGAGCTTGGAATGGAGATGCAATTCCTTTGCATCTAAAGAAGATAGCTAAGATGGCTCGGCCACCTGATTAGGAAATCTTCTTTTGGAGGTTTCCCAGGCAACTGGAAGAAGACTACTAGGTAGACATGGAACTTGCTGGAAGGATTACATACATCTCATCTGGTCTGGCAAAACCTTGGGATCACCCAGGAGGAATTGGAAAAGGTTGCTGGTGAGAGGGAGGTTAGGAATGAATGGATGGATGGATGGACGGATGGATAGATGGAGGGAAGGAGGGAGGGAGGGAAGGAAGGAGGGAGGGAGGGAGGGAGGGAGTGAGGGAGGGAGGGAGGGAGTGAGGGAGGGAGGGAGGGAGTGAGGGAGGGAGGGATGGACAGACATTATTCTTAGTTGTCAAACTTGATATCCATATTACCCACAATGCAACTCAACCTCCATCAGTTTGATCAGATTCAGGTATGTTACACTACTAGTGGCTAATGTAGCCCTGAGTTACTTTCCTCTGGTAGAAACATAGAACATGCTTCAGATATTTAGTAATCTCCACAACCCTAGCTTTTAAAAAAAACTGTTCCTACTTGTAGTTGTCACCCCCAGCTGATGTTAGCTCAAGTGACACTGCCTGAGGCAATTTATCAGATTTCACAGTCACAAAAGGCTTTATACCATTTTTTAAACATGCTTTCTGAGACTTGTAAAAAGACTTTAAAATGTAAAATCTGCAGCGTTCCCCTTTAACACAGCAAATTAAAATTCTGAGTTCACTGAAGGGCTCAAGGACAATATTATTCATGGCCATATCAAGATGTCCACATTCAGTGTTGACAATAGCACCCAAAAGTTGGTTTCCCAGCCACAGAAATACATTCACATCTCGAAAACTGTTCCCATAAATCTCACAGTGATGTCAGTGACAGATAAGCTGGAGTTAAATAAAATTACTGTACATAGATCTGCAAGTAGACCTTATCCAGGCTCTCTGCTACAACAGCCTGCAGCAGAAAGCCATTGTGATGAGTTGTAATGTCTCTGGGCCACGTGTTAGAGTATAATAGTGTCTTTGTCTTCCACTTATCTGGCTGCAGCTCAGGCTGTGGAGCAGAGTGTTTCAACAGCTACTGTCTAACTATCAGACCTAAAGACACAATCTAGCTCTCTGTGTGAAGGCTCATTGTCGACCACCGCATGGACAAAATAATCATCTGAGCCGAGACAGATAAGTAGATTTTTACACGCCTACAGAGACGCCTTTATAGGAGGCTGAAGCTGTCAGAGTTTAGGCACTTTTCTTCCTCTGCATGTATAAAAAATATAAAAAGCTTTCCCAAAAGCAGACTTGCAAACCTATAGGCTATATACAAAATACATACTGTGCAGACGAATGGGCATTATAGAGTATGTGCACATGCAAACACTGTTGCAATTTTTTTTTCTAACGCTAAATATGTACATATAAATGTCTTTGAATAAATGCACACATGCAGAACAAATGACTGGACCCTGTACTGAATGGTGTGAGCTCCAACTTAGGAAATGTCCTTGGCTTTTTGGTTGTTTTCACGGTGAATCCCAGAGTCCACCCACACAGGCAAGCCCTGCAGAGACCTTCTGTTCCTCAACACAGGACACAAACACGCACAGAAAACACACACACACATAGAGAGAGAGACAGTCACAGAGAAAAGGAAAACAACAACAGAGAATTGAGAGATTTTATTGTGACTGGGCTTCTCTCACTTGCAGAACAAAGCACTTTTATTTGTCATGGTTTGTTCAAAGTTTGACATTTATTATGGACTGGTTGACTAAATAATGTGCAGATGGTGACTGCTGGAAAGAGGAATGAAAGTTCAAAATAACAAGAAATCTCAAATGTGACTTCTACGTTCAAAAATAGAGTAAATTACACAAATCAAATTTAGCGTTAACATCTGCTGATCCCCTTTTCCCAACTTTGAACTTGATGTTTGGCTCAGATTTACACTGTATGGACAAGAATGAGTTAAATTAGATTTAACAGCACACATTGACACCAGCAAAAACAGTTGGGCCTTTGTGTTTTATGGAGCCAGCAGAGAGTGGAGTACATATGGACGCCTCACATTATGGCACATATCACTATAATGTGTGTGATAATGGCCGTGAAACCACATGTCACTGTGGATGGAAGAGAGAATCCAGAACAGAGGCGAGGCCCAGAGCCAGACCAGTGCTGCAATTCACCTTCAACCACTTTCTATCTCTGTTTTGCTCTGTCTGTTTATGTCATCTCTCTTTTTTCATCCTCATCTCTAGTTCTTACTTTCCGATTCCACTCTGTCTCTCACCACTTTTCAAATATCTCATGTTTCTTTCTTGTGCTCTCTGAGTGTCTTTCTCATTTTTCCAGACTTCTCTACTTTGACCTAAGGGTTACTGCCTCTGAAAGAATGTCCTGCACAAGCCAAGGCAATATTGTGGTTATTCTTTGAAAGAGTCTATTTCATGCCACTCTATAACATCAAATCAAGGTTAAACCAATGACAATCCCGGGAGCTAAACTCCTGCTTATATTTTTGACTGTATTATGCTTCAAATCAGTTTTGCTTCAGTGAAAAGACACTTTAAGAGTATGTGAAATGTTGTTTAATGGCATTCTTCATATGTCGCTCCTATATGTGTTGCAGACTGTGAGAGCACACTTCATTGACAGAACAACTTGACTCAGGTTCAGTCAACATGCTGGTTTTCAATATGAATAGCTGCAGACCATAAAGGTGATCAACTCTTATCACATCCTTTCACTCTCCCTTCTCCTGCTGCAGGGACACTGACAGGGCTGCCTGTACCTCACCTTTGACATTTTCAAAGGTGATACAGTGTGCCTGTTAGGCGAGGCAAGGGTGTTTCTCATAATGACTTCTGAGCATGCAGGCAGGGTTTTCTCTAATGTTTGTCCCCCCAGTTGAAGTAGGCTGGCAAAGTCCAAGGGAGGCTATTGACAGTGGACTTTGGAGGGTGGGGAAAGATGAAGGCACGCTGCGCCAACACACACAGAAACACGCACTTCCAAACTCACACTTGGATCATAGGCGGGTATTGCCTTTGGCTATTGCAGGGTAATAAAGTGATCCACAGAAAATGCAGGAGGAAATGACAGGGATATAACCATGTGTTTCTTACAGCTGTTGCTCTAATCAGATGTATGCTCTCACTGCATTTAACTTGGGTTCATGTTTGACTGAAATCTCTCTACTGCAACCACTGAAGGCAAGTTTAATGTATGCATGTGTTGTTGTACGACATTGGTTGGATGTATATATCAGTAGTTTGTGTTAAATGGGGTTGTTGTGGGTTATCAACCCGTGGGTGGGCTATTGCTGATTCTCCACCTTCTGCAACTGTGGTTTACCTCTCTGGAAACTCTGGCTGTGCTGCTGGCACAAAATGGCTACCAGATGCAAGACGCTGGCATAGGTGAAAGTTGGCCACAGAGAAACCTCTTTCTCAAAAGAAAGTTTCTCGAAAGCTCTTAGAAATCCATAAAAATCATCAATTAGCATCAATAAAGACTCCTTATTGTTTTTTGTGCCTTGGGAGTGATACCTTCAGATACAAATTCTTCACACCAGCTGAACTCACTGATCTTCCTGTAACCCAGGTTATGAGAGAACCTTGATGTGCCCACGTCAGCAGTCAAATCACGACCGCCTCAGTTATCATTCGACATTTACAAGCTTGTAATGCAAAATCACAAAAACACAAGAAGACTTATGCATAGAAACATATACAGGCAATACACATACCCACACACTACTTATCTAAAGATCATCTGTGGAGAGATGTTATTATAGGTCCCTCCCAGACATGATGTCAGTCAGCTCATAAGAGGTATCTTTAAACCTGACACACGCTGAGGCTTGTGACGTAGAACTTTTTCATTATCCACAAGAGCTGTCCTCCTATAAATTTATATGAAAGACTTTTGTTATTGAATTAGGTTCAGTGTCCGCTAGTGTCTGTTGATGTTAGACATCAGGCTGAGTGTGAGCCTATTTGTTTTTTTGTCTCGCAGTAAAATACATATTCCCAAGAAGTAGCAAGAGGCTCCTCATAGAGAGGCAATGGAGCTGGATAATTATGGGTTGTGTGTGTATGTGTGTGTGTGTGTGTGTGTGTGTGTGTGTGAGAGAGAGAGAGATAGAGTTAGAGAGAGAGAGAGAGAGAGAGAGAGAGAGAGAGAGAGAGAGAGAGAGAGAGAGAGAGAGTGTATGTGCGGTTTGGGGTAGAGGACTGGGGAAAAAAAGGGAAAAAAAAATGTTGTAATTTTTACAGTGAATTCCAGCTTGATAACCAGAACCAGCTGGCTTTTGTCTCTTAAACGCACGCATGCACGCACACACATGCACACACACGCACACACACATACAAACAGAACTACAAATCCTTAGCATAAACAGTGAAAATATAATACTGAGATGTGAATGAAAACCTGAATATTATCAGTGAGTGCAAATGAAAGCCCCGTCAATGCTATTTTGCTCAAATACACTTTATAATTTCTTAACAACAACACTAAATAATACACACAAGTGAAAAAAAAACATTCTAGCATGGCCATTTACAATAGCAGTCAATTGCACAATAATACATACGCTCACCTGGCATATTTACAAATCAGTGTCTAAAAGTACAAATTTATTTACGACTCATAGTCCATTTATTCGATGAGCTGAAACATGAATAAAAACATTAATATACCATAGTAACATACTGCCTGCAAATGCTGCAGTTCAAAAGGTGAGCAACCACGCAAAATAATTCTTTTTCTCTTGTCATTGGCCACTTCAGAAGTTGTACCACTCCCTCTTGTGTGTTAATCTGAATCATCCTGGTCATCCCAAAGGAGCAAAGTTACCAGACAACACATGCACAAACAAGTTATCAGTATCATTAGATAAAAAACACGAGTGTGACTCATGTGTTCACTCAATGTAAATGGAGGATAAACTACAGAGGTATCTCCTACATAGCTTTATCAGTATTACCATAGTTCTCAGCCCTCTGCACTTCAACCTCCAACATGCACAGAGACTGCTCGGCAGTTGACATCTCTACTAAGCTGCCTCCTTGACCCCAGTTGCCCCAGGCAACCCCTTGTTGTTGCAGTGTTTAAAAAGATGTGAGGTGCGTAGTCTCCCACCAGGATAACTCTGGGAGCGAACACAGATTAAAGTCTGCCAGTCTCCGAATGGGAGCCCTAAAGGCTACACACAGGAGAGCAATTGTACATGCGTGTGTGTGTGTGTGTGTGTGTGTGTGTGTGTGTATCAGCATGTGAGCTCCCAGGTTTGGTGATTTTTGTTTCTGTGCATGTGTGTGTTTGTAAGCAGATGCTGCACCTTCATCACGTGTGTTCACTCCTGCTTCAATCTTACATCTCCATCTCCAGCGTGTATTGCCTTTAATTTTGAATGGAGACAAATGCTGTGCAGGGCCATACTGAGGCAATGAAAAGAACCATTTCTCTCTACCTACAGATCAATGGGTTCCCATTCAATTAGAAAGTCTAAAACCATTAGCACCCAGCTAATGACTCCATTCTGGGGAGCTGGGGAGCTTTGGCCTGGGGGTAAGATGGTGGCGTGTGGGGGAGCCAGAAAAAGCATCCAGACTGGGTGGGGGATTTCTTTAACTGCATGCATTATGAGTGCATTACACTTCTTTAGTGTCTTATAGGGCAAGTAGTACACTTTCCAGATAGCATATTGCAGCAGGGTGTTGACTGCTTTGTCCCTCTGGTCTTGTTTCAGCAGATGCTAAAATTGTGTCCCTATTGTCACTTTAGAAATGCTTCCCTTTTCACACTTTGATTATTCACTTTTGGTTTCGTTTTTTAGACATTGATTGTTTCTAATGACACTTATTGCTCCATTTATCAACCCAACTTTCTGCAACACAACTCTGTGTAACTGTGAGTGAGGGGTTAACCTGCAGATCCTCCTACTATAGCTGTAATGATGACAGCTTTTCATTAGTGTATGATGGAAGCTGTGCTTTTGGGTGAATTGAGACACTCCTCCACACCCAGTTTTGCACTCCCATTTTCAGCCTTGTCCTGCTGCAATCACTCATTTGTCTCATCTTGTCAAATGCACATTCAAAAATACAGATCGTCAGTCTCAGTAATGGAATTTGCAGAGACAAATGTGCAGAGAAAGAAAGAAAGAAAGAAAGAAAGAAAGAAAGAAAGAAAGAAAGAAAGAAAGAAAGAAAGAAAGAAAGAAAGAAAGAAAGAAAGAAAGAAAGAAAGAAGCAGATAGTAGAAAGCAGAAAGTAGGCAAGCAGCCAGGCAGAAGGAAAAATGGGTGTATATAAGAGGGTTTACAGGTAGGAACCATGTGGCTACAGGCAAAGGTAGGACGCCATGGTCAGAGTCCATATCCTGTGTCTTAATGATGTGTGCTGCAGCCTCAGGGGAATGGCAGCTTTAATGGGGAGGCAGTCTGCCACTGGTAAACACATGCTGGAGCTCAGTGAAAACACTGCTGGCAAGGAATTAGGTCATTTGTGATAAGCATGAGAGCAGCATTGCCTTGAAATCATTTTTGGCTGCATGTGTGTGTTTGTGTGTTATGTGGAAACTCTCCCCCATTAAACATTTGTTTAGCTTGACATTAGTTTACCTCAACAGTCTGTTAACTTACACAAGTCTAAATCAAATCCTCTTTCTGTTTATTGCAGCGTAACTGAAAATCACTTCAGTTTCGGAACTAATTCACCACAAATAGCCTTTTAGATTCAATAGAGGAGGAAAAAAATCCTACTAAGACTAAGGCCCCCAGTTACTCATACTGCGGAGTTGGACCCTGAGTCCAATGTAAAGTCATCACGGTTATAATGATATTACATTTCGCAGTGGCATTTGTACGCATTGAATGAGCCATGACACTAGTCACATGAGGTAAGGAGTTGGCCTGGTACGGAGGTTGCTGAGGTTAAACGGAAAAGCAGGGGATGTGTCATTACCCTGAAAAAACATGTGTCACGATTCTGGTCACTCTGTAGTGAAGATCAAGTGTTAACATAATCACTTCTCCAGATTTGAGAGAGATCCGTCATTATTAGAAGGAGAGTGTTTGATGGACGGTACATATGTAAGTGAAGAGAAGAGAAGAGAAGAGAAGAGAAGAGAAGAGAGAAGAGAAGAGAAGAGAAGAGAAGAGAAGAGAAGAGAAGAGAAGAGAAGAGAAGAGAAGAGAAGAGAAGAGAAGAGAAGAGAAGAGAAGAGAAGAGAAGCATGCCGTCCTCCAATTGCTTTTCGTTTGATTGCTTTGGTCTGGCTTGGTCTTGTACAGGAAGAGCCGGGAAAAGTAATCGGGCCCATTCACATTCGACTAGCTGGGCCTGCTCCACCTTCCTCCTGGGACTGCCAGTGAGGTGGTGTGGTATGGGGAGATGGGTGAGAGACATTGGAGGGGTTCATAAGGGACAGTAAGAAGGGAGGGGGGCGGAGAGGTGAAGTGTGGAAGGATGCAATGGGGGATGGAGGGCAGGGTGCATGGTTCTCTCCCTAAGAAGTGCTAACTTGGACAGTGGGAGGAATTTTCTGTGGTTTATCCAACGAGAGCTGCTCCATCTGTATAAACTGAAGCCTGCCAAAATGTAGGCTCTCTCCCTCTCCATACACACACATGAATGCACGCTCAAAGTCACACACACACATGCGCGCGCACACACACACACACACACCAAAGGCTGCCAGAACGTCGACTCCCTCTGTCCAAAGAGGAGCAGAGAAACTTAACTCCCTCATTACTCGCTCAGATAAAAAAATAAAAATGTCTGCATTTACACAGCACATCACAATTTGCTCCTCTTAATCTGTAGCCGAACCATCAAGAGCAACTTCAGGGTTCAATGTCTTGCCCAAGGACGCTTTGACGCATAAAACACAACCCACTCTGCCTCCTGAGCAACATCCGCCATATGTTATAAGAAACACAAATGAGAGCACACACAGAGCAGAACGTGCACACATGCAGGTGTTTGCATGCAGACGAGCGCACGCACAATCCATTGAGAAGGTGAGTCCTGAGGTTCTCCTGGCTACAGAGTACTTAAAAGAATTGTTTTCGCCCGTTCTGCTGAGCTGCTCTAATGACAGTGGTGTGGAGACAGAGGTTATGTAAGTGTGAGCTGCAATCACACTCCACGCCACTTAGACGTGACTCAGCTGGCCCAATGCCTGTTTGCGTGAGTGTGTGTGTGTGTGTGTGTGTGTGTGTGCGTAAGAAAGACAGAGAGAAAGCGAGAGAGAGAGGACTGAGTGAGTGTGTACAAAAGAGAAAGACACTGGACAGAGAGTCTGTAAGATAGAGATAGAAAAGAAAAGAAGTTTCAGTGGAGGTTGATAGGCGTACATGCATTTTTTTGTTTTCGTCTGAGCATGTGGGGGCATGCTGGCGGTCAAGGTTATAAACACATTTGTTACTGACCATGCGCCATATGTCTTTTTATTTTTGTTGGCAACTAATATAGAAAAAGATGACAAGCTACCTGATACCTCTTTTTCAATGAACTTTTTTTGTATTGCTGTTTGGGTACATGTTGGCATGTGTGTGTGAGCGTGACACACAGTGGCCCCTTAGTTTCCCAGTAGGGCTTGTGGTAGAGGGCTGACATCTTTCCACAGGATATGAGAACTGTGTGATCATCCATCTGAGGTAAAACACACACTCTACAGCGCCTCCTTTCGTGCCACAATCTGTATTACCCACTCTCTCTCTTCCAAGATTGCTCGTGTCTCTTTAAAACTTTGCTCTTCTTTTGCCAAGGGGGCAGGGTTGCACTCTGTGAGTCACTGGGCTGTCCCTGGCACAGACAGACACATGCACATAAATGCACACACACACACTCGCACACACACACACACACACACTTGAACCTCTCCATGTTTATGAGTGGAGCTGGCCCTATGCCCAGCTTTAGGGCTGCACGGCCCCAGCACTGTACCGCTTAACCCTTCAGGAGCTCACACTGTTTCAATTTAACCCCGAAAAAAGGGACATCAGCTCAGTATGTCAACACCTGACAGCTCAGGTCAAGCCTCTTACAGTCTATTATCCAAATATCAGCAAGTAAATGCCACATACAATAATTCCCATAAAGGCCACAACTGACAAACTCCATTTCAAGCAAGCTGTTCCTTTAACAGTCTCCACAGTTGGCTGTTTAACTCTTAAGAATGTCTCCCCAAGCACTGCTACTGCAAAAAGAGAAATAGGTTTCTAAGACTGGTGACAGGATTTATGTGTCCAAAATCACAATCTGCTCTTCACACATAACTCCTAACAATGTGTCACTCCTTTAGTGTGTGGGAGGACATGCTCAGCCTTGAAAGTTCCCACTCACCCCAGCGACATTTGAACCTTGAACTTGGACTATTGTGTCTTCTGCACTGTGCTAATACATTAATATGACTTTATCTTTAATGTCTCTCTCTCTTTTTGTCTGTTTTCCACACATACATGTGTCCATGCAGGGACAGTCAATATTTAAACTCTGATGTCAGTGTGCGCGCCTGTAGCACGCTTCGAGCTGGTGACCAAATAGAAGAAACTTGCCATCTGAGCTTGTGTACACACAGAAACACACACATCAGCGAGTAAAGACCAAACAGTGAAATGGAACATGACACAGACGGCATGGATGAATATGGGATGTAAGGCCATTGAGAGGTGGTGGAAAGTGTCGTGTTAAGTATGATGGGTGTAGTGACAGATGACTTGACCTTATCTGCATCAGTTGTGGGATTCCACTGTGAAAGACATTGGACCCCCTCTCCTCTCTGATAGATCCCCACGGTGCCATAGCTGCTCCAATAACCATGTCAGCTTGGAGGCAGGGCTATTGGCCTCCCACCTTTACCAGAGGGTAACCTCTTGAGTAATCCCTGGAGGGCCTAGACTAATAATAGTATATGGATATGATCCTATGGAAATGATAGTCCAGCACAGAATTAAATGGCAGTCAAATGTATGCAATGGGATGGGACTGTCTGACACTGTTTTAACAAGAATGGTTGGCAACACCTGAACATACAGCGGCTGAGTCAAAAAAAACCCACACATACACAGAAGAAGGCATACACACACATAGTAGGTATGGTTGCTGAGGAGTGTTCTGTAATTCTAGTGTGTGTTAATGACTCTCCCAGGCACACTGGAGAGGACGTTAAAAACTCTGGCTGTGATTTACTGTGGAGCGATGCAAGCTGGGACACGACCCAGAGATTCACACTGTGGCACACATACACACAACTTAGCAGGGCACAACATAAAAGTGAAAGAAGGGAGGTGGTGCTAAAAAAAAACAACTGCTCAAATTTGTAAATAAAATATGTTTTCATGTGGGTAAAATAACAAAGCTGCATTTTATAAACTTAATAAATAATTCAACCAATTAAGTCTTCATTATCATTCCTTGCATTTGCATGTTCAGAGTCGTTTTATGACTGACTCTATTGTATTGTATTTAAATTGAACACTATAAAATATATGCCAGTCCTCTTTATACGGGCCATTGACTGGCATTACAGTCACACATCAATCATGGGCCAAGTCACTTAGCAGCCATTAAACTGTAACAATGTTTGTGTGTACAGCTCGGCTCTGACCAAAAACAAAAACATATGTCCTCATTTACCAACCGCAATCTCATTACGGTCATACAAACAAGTCATTTTTAATTCACCAATTACAGATGAGAAAAAGGAAGAAGAGATCGGCTAGATGATCCATCACGAGTTTGTGGCTGACAATTACTGTAAAGTGCATCACCGCAATGTCGCACTGGACAGCTTGTGGTCTCCCAAATGTCTTCTGATGAACTGAAAGTAAAACGAAGACCATGAAAGCCAACAGTTCTTTACCACGGCAAAACAATAAAAGAATAAGTTTTGTTTCTCTGCAGGCATTTGTATACTTCTGCTTTGTCCAGAGCTAGACACCTGCAAAACACCTGTAAACACAACCAAAATCTCCTATATTTATCTTGGATACACTCAACGTCTGCAGCAGCACGGCGGTGTGATTTGTATGATAGGATATACAGCTATGTGGATTGCGACATGAGTTAGGTAATATCGCCTCTGGTCAGGTTAAGAAAAGATTGGTAGAAGACTGATTAGGTTTGTTTTGGAGAAATCCACTCCCCCTCCCTCGGAAAGGTTTGTTAAGTCCTGTTCCCACCGAGTACAGCTCCATGCCCTACTTCTGTCCTCTACCAAGAATAACATGTACCTGGACAACACTGACCATTTAGACAGCTGCAGAGAGAGAGTGGGGAGAAAAGGTAGGGGCAGTAAAGGCTGAGGTGCAAAACAAGAGAAAAGGAGGACTGAAGGTAAGGTTGTGGCACGCAATGTGTGAAAGAAAGAGGGAGAAACAGAAATCAGGGAAGAGAGGAAAAAAAAGAGTGGGAGGATCCCGTAAAGTTACAGTGAATGAAAGAGACGGTGAGATATGCCCCGATCCTTTTAAAAGTTAGTTGAATCTCCGGAGGTTTAATTGAATTTGAAATGAGTTGGGAACCAGAAAGTTAGCAGAAGCTCTGGAAGGCTTAGCAATGGAGATGAAGAGCCGGTAAATGACAGGAGAGAAGACAGAGGAGGAGAGGACTCCATAACAGTCGCATACAGAGGAGTCCTGTGTGAGGAAAAAGATTCGGCCACGCACAGGTAAATTGATCTCATGGGAGAGTGAGTAATAGTGGAGTAAAAGCTACAAAAGGAGGTATGGATTGGAAACACTGAGGGAGGAACAGAAAAACTGAACAAAGCACCAAGACAAGGAGAAATAAGAGAAAAATAAGGAGTCATACAGGCAGCGGCAGAAAGAAAAGAGATGAGCAGCGGTATTGGAGAAAAGTGGACAGAGGCAAAGCTTCCAATGAAATAGAAAAAGAGGTTTAGGGTGGGCCTAGGCTGAGGGTTTGTGAGGGTGCAGGGCTCTCTCCAGAGCAAACAGAGGCAAACAGAGGGGCTGTTGTGTGGGTCAGGGTGGGCCAGAGGAGGGGACAAAAACACTGGGATGTGAAATGTGACAGATCTATTTTAGGGTGTCAGCACAGGAGCCCTTCTCTGCTCTGAGCCAGGTGTCAGGGGCAGGGGTCAAGGGCAGGACAGTAGAATCTAAAGCACTATTTGAAGTGGATTAGTTTGATGGGAGGAGGCCTTGTAATTTAATTTTTATGTGCTTTGTGCGATCCAGCCCTGATTTCACAAGATGACTTGACCAGAAAGGAGAGATTTCCTGCACATTATTGCTGGCAATCCGAATTGAAAATGTCATGGTGCAGAAAAAATGTAAATCTTTACGGAGATGTGAACTCAAAATGTGTCGCCTCTATCAAAAGTCCAAGAGGACATATACGAGTTAAAATTCAAATTTACACGTGCTCTCGTATTGCATTTTTACAGGAGCATTTTCTCCATATTCTCAGCAACTCCGCACAATCAGCTTCTCACTACCTAAAACGAAAGTGATCACCATCTCATTTCTCAATATTGCTCTATTTTACAGTTTTCAGTTGGTTCTTCCACAGAACAACACACAAATGTCCTTCCTCTTCCTCTAAACTGTCTTAAAACGCCCTAATGCGTGGGAAGTTATTACTAGTTCAAGAGTACATTAACTCCTGGTGGTAAATTTCCTAATGTCTGTGATTCTGATGGTGTGGTCAGAAAAATGTTCTCCAATTTGTAAATTTAAAATTCCTTCCTGGTTGGTCCTCTCTGCTATACATCCCTCATACTTGCCTACCCACACACCTTACGTTTCTCCGCTACCCTCATTTCTCATGTGCATCTTCGAGGCAAGCCCATTCTCCAATTGTGAAGCTACCCACCACCTGCCCCTGCCCCCTCCCCCCCCCACCTGCTCTGGGGTCTAGGCCAATCAGGATCCAGGCAGAGCGGCTGATTATGCAGGCAGCTGTCAGCCCTTTCAGGTGAGGCCCCCCAGGCGACAGTTCAACTGCTTCAGACTGAGGCTGTGCCACCGAGCCTGACAGTAGCACGAACAACACAGAGAAAAGAATGCTAATGGATCAAATCAGATGAGTGCTGAGATGAGAGGAGGGAGTGCAGAGGAGAGGAGGAGGGCGCTGGCAGGCACTCCTGATCAACTGTCATTCAGACGAGGCCTCGTGTGCGCAATAGCGTGTATTTGTTGTGCATGTTTGAGCGAGACGCACTGGCCGCCCAGGATTACGCCCCCAGTTACTGACATGTTTTCCCTCCACAGTGCCTTGAAGTTTGAGAGATGAAGGAAGGGTGTGAACAGAGGGAGGGAGGGGCTGGCAAAGGCGATAGATGGATGGATGTGGGAGGCTATATACAGTACACTGCTCTGCTCTCTTTATTCTTCCATCTAACATGCCTTTCCCATCTTCCATCTACCCAGCGTAACTCCACCTCTCTCTTTGACTGTTGTCTGCCTTGGAGCCATACCTTACTGCAGAAAAGGCAACATATCAAAACTTAACGGCATTTCCTTTTTCTGAATAATGCTGAGTTCAATATTATTTTGTTTTGAACTTCACTCATGCGCTTGCGTCTTCCTCCTCCAGGGCAACCCCTTCATGAGGAGAGACGAGATGCTTTAGCACCATCACTTACGGGCAGTCAAACAGCTCTCCTGTGTGGTGGGAGCTCCTGATTGAAACGTAGCATGCTCAAGACTTCAGTTCCCTTCCTTCCAATTCTCTAAACGTCTGATTCCATTCACCTCCGCAGGACTACAGACAGAAAGTTAAAGCCTACATGTGCATGTGTTCATGCCATGAATGAATAATGTAGTCTGACAACAGAGACAGATGGATATATGATCACCAGCTAAAGAGGATTGCTGTGACACTGAACCAGGAAGTGCTTGTCAAGTCATGTTACAACTACCAGCAGTGAACTCACTGTGGAGCTCTCTTAGTGTTGCCTGAATCGTCACCCACAATTAGAGTGCAGGAAAGTTTAAACTTTCAGCTAGGCGCAAAATTACCTAAAATAGCGAACCGACATCTTCCCGAACGTCAAGTCTAACGCCTTCAAACGCAAACAGCTTGACATGCCCCCACCTCTCTGCTCCGTCTCCCCTTACCCCCACCCTCACCTCATCCCTAGCAGATGGCTTTAATTAATATAGACATGATAACGAGATTCCCTGCGATTAATACACACAGCAGTTATGGATTTAAGTGCTAGGGATTCCAGATAATATGATTAACAGCAGTTGAAGTGGGGGCATCTGGCAAATGATTTGAAATGGAGGAGGGCATGAGCAATTGTAGCATAAGTGTGTGTGTGTGTGTGTGTGCATGTAATTCTGAGTGCGTATTTATGTGTGCGTCTGTCTATAGACTATAAGAATGCTGGGGGCCCAACGTCATGTGATCTTATTAGGGAATTTTTCATCCACTTGTTATTGTGTGGCCAGCTGTTCTTTGCGCAATAACATAGACTACATGTTTGGCTAAACGCACAACAGATAGAGCAACATGGAATTTCACCATATGTGTGCATCTGTGTTTGCAGACCTATCATTGTGTAAGGCTGCTATCCTGTCGTATTTATCTGGAAAGTGCTGCTGGAAACTTGTTGAAAATGAGACTTACAGATCTACAAAATCAGTTTGAGTGAGAAAATTCTTACTTTGCATGACTTTCTTTTAAAAGACAGAATATATATAAACGGAAAACGGCCTGAAAATAGTGTCTGGAGTAGGGAAGACATTTAGCTGCGCACAAATCATAAAAAAAACCAGACACATGCAAACAAGCACATCTGGGACACCTCCTAGGTCCTCTTTCTATAATAATCGCTGGAACTTTCTTTTCATTTTAAATCTCAGCTGTTGGCCAATTCCTGGAGACACAACTGAAAATACAAAGAAAAAAGTACAAGTTACACTGGATGACAGAGATTTAGAGAAGTTGAGTTTATTTCGATGGTTCCTCTTTGAAAAAAAGTCTTCCCTCCTCCCTATCTGCAGTTAATTTTGTTTTTGTCCACATTTAGTGCTTTAATTCTTGTATTTTTGATTATTTCAATTTTTTTTTACATATTTGTCTTGTATGAAGACAGTAAACTGGACAAACTAAAGCCTTACGGAGTCGTCTTTTGTCTGTGGTTTATTCCTATGGCTATGTGAGTGTTTGTGTTGGCATTTACAAATGTGTCATCACAAAGGAGCCCAGCTCAAACAAACACAACAGATTACACAACTGCTGTGTCTTTTGGGGGGTTAACGGTGAAGGGTTATCGTGTCAATCTCTGGCTTGTTCAAACTGTATGGAGTGTGTCTCCACCCATCAGTCACAGTCCAGATGACCTGTCCAGCACACACACACACACACACTCAGACAAAACAAGATGCACTATGCGGAAAAACTCAAAAGGACACAGTGGGGACAATTCTGTTTGGAAGATTATCTATGCACATTTATGTGTATACATCTGGGTGCATGTCAAGTTTCATTCTGAAAACATGTAAAAATGATACTGATGATCAAACACCACTCTAACAATGACAGTTTCTTTCTAAAATTAGGTTCCGATTGTGCCTTTCTGTTCATTGGAAGTGGGAAGCGAAAATAAGATCCCTCCTTGAACATACTGTACAAGACAACGAAATATATCAGGATTTAGGTCTTGCAATGTTTTGTATCTTTTTTTCTTTTTTTTGTGACACATGCCCTAAAGCTATCTCATCTTCTCCTACTTTAGTGATTCCTAACAATAACCTTTATTAAACTTCCACAGAAAGCACCTCCAATTTCAGATTTCAAGTTCAGCTGTAGGTTTGATAACAGAGTCTACAAGTGCAAGAAAGCTGGTATTTCTGGTAATGAAAGTTGTGCAAATTAGATATTTACAAAAGCTGTAGGAAATCATAACAAGCATTTTCATTATTTTCTGTAATTTTGCAAAAGAAGCAATTAATTGATTAATTAAAAAATATAATTATAGATAATAAACTTGAGATTAACTGATATTGAAAATAATCCTGAGCTGCAACATCATACTAAGAAAGTGGAAATAATTAAACACATAGAGACGCAAATGACTTGAGGGTTAACATGTCCTGACTATGGACTGTTTATGTACTAAGTCATGCTTGCTTTGTATGATTAAGCAAGCACAAGGCACTTAATTCTTTGTTAATGCTCCCTACCCGTTCAGATAACAGATTCACTTCAATGAATCAGAGCAATGGTTTATTTATTGAGGGAGATGTTTGAGCTGAAGCCCAGTTTCTAATAATAATAATTTAGCAAAATGCTCTTTGATAAAACTGGGCAGAATGTTAACTCACGTTTAAGCTACGCCGCTTAACTCACCCTTCAGTGAAGACTTGCTGACCTGCTGTGGCCTGCATGTGTCCACACCGAGAGTGCTGCTGCTGTGGAGCTGCTTCTACCTGCCATATCTTTCTACACTGAGTTTGTTTAAATAATCAATAATTAAATAATAGAACGCTTCATCTCATTTAATTATATTTCATTTGGTTTACCCTTGTCCAGAGACAGGGAGGAAAGAGAAAGCGCAGTAGAAAAATACTGCTCTTCACCTAATATTCTCATACTATAATTATAGTTTCTGCTATGAAAGAACTTGTCATGTAGCCTCTACTTTCTCCTTTAATAATATGCAGTAGCTAAAATAGTTTAAAAAATGTATACTTTTTCATGCCTGTCGCATATTCATATATAGACACTGTTACTATAGGGAAAGGTATCAGTTATGTATGTTGCTGGTATGATGTTAATATGACAACCAACAGATCCTTTTAGAAACACACACCTCACGTGTGAGAAATAAACTCAACACCGAGCCTCTGGATGAGACAGTGCAGCAGTGAGGCTCAAACCACACTTTAGACGTGCATCTCACTTAGACTGTGTGTCTTCAACCTGTTAACACGGCAATGATATAAAAAGCAAATGGTTTCATGACCGTCACATACAGATGAGGTAAACAATGCGACACGAGCTTCAGACTAAACAGCAAAATGTGACCTGTGGCAAACATAAACATCATTCGAAGGAAAAAATGATTTTTTTCTGAGCTTTTTTTCAGCTTATTCAGTCAAGCCTAATGTTAAACCCCAACTTAACACCAATCATCGCTGCATTTAGTTGCAGAAAGCCACAGAGGCTTGGAAAATCACATTTGCCATTTAGTCGCTAGTTAACATGATGTCTCCCTCCTTGCAATTTTCCCTCCCCTGCTTTCCTCTCCCCAGCCTCTCTTTTGCAGTCAAGCAGACACAGTAAAGAGAGTGAGGGAGAGTAATTTGACAAAGAAAGGGTAGAAGCTGGCACTGAAAGTGAATCAAGGGAGCAAAAGCAAACAGAGGAAGGAAGGAGTGGGAAGGGGGGAGAATATGGAGGAGGGAACTTGGCGGGGGAGGGAATGGGAGAGGAGATGAGGGGGTGAAACTGTAAGCAGAGTGCGGACAAACTCCAATGAAAACAGAGTGTCAGATGTAACACTTTTGTGCAGAACGGGGTTTGCTTATAATGACCCACTTCCACTTCTTGACTGGACACTCTGGTTCACGACCCGAGTCATGGTTGTACATATTGAAAACTTACTGAGGGACGCCTACAGTCTTCACAAAGAAAGCTGACCTACTATCACATACTGTATGTCCCTACATGCACACACACACACACACACACACACACAAACCCTGCATACGCAAACATTATCTCACACACCGCACACATGTACATCAATGCACATCCAGGGTCACGTTAACTGCAGCCGCTGGGACAGAAGTGCAAGACAACCATCTCTGCTTCCTGTTTTTCTGGAAATGAAACTATGTCAAAGGCAATAATGTTGGCAGTATGAAACACTAGCAGCCAGAAACTGATCCCTAAAGCTCGTACAAATCCAAATCCGTGCACACACATAAGGACACAGAGTCGACGCAAACTCGCACGGCACATTAAAAAGAAGGGTAGAACACAACAGGGGGCTCTGCTAGCCGTGCTCCAGCAGCCTGCATTCAATGTGAGATCTGATCACTGGCACTGAATACAAACAGGACATGCAAATAGTGATTTTATTTATTAGTTTTCCACTATTTCCAAACCTGCTACTGATCGCTACTGGAAACATTTAGCAAGAGCTTGCCTTCACCCCGTTTAGCGTCTTGTCAAGGCAGCAGTGGGGCTTCGAACAGAGAGTTTGCAAACTTTGACACGGACCTTAACTCACTGTAGATAGCACGTCAGAAGAGATACAACGTAGACGAGACAGAGGAAACATGGCAAGAAATGTGTTGAAAGAAAGGGCCTTTCGGAGAGAGCTTTAAAAAACTCAAGATGAGATGCTAAGTTCATTCTGCAAAGCAAACACACATACACACTACAGATGAAAGGATGGAATGACAGACAGAAATGAACTGACAACTATTATGATTAAGTCGTTCAGTTGCAAATATTTGATGATCGGATTAATGAATGCAGTTGAAGACATGACCCAGACTGTAAATTTGGATTAACATTTTTCAACCATTTTCTGACACTCACTTACCAAACGAGACTGCTCCGTTATGAAAATAATCATTAGCTGCAGCACCAGTGCATAAACAGATGAAGTATTGAACGTGACAGGCTCTTTCATCCTGGAGAAAAAGTGGAAAAACCCCTTTTGCATGGCTGGAGGTGGTAAGAAAACAAGGGTTTTCGTGTGTGTGTTGAGATGAGAGGGCTTTTTGAGTTGTTGCTGACCTCTAACCCAAAAATCTTACTCATGGCTCAGGTGCAGGCAGATGTGCACATGAAGAAGATGGGTTGCTATGGACATCTGTTTGTTTTCACACACTTCTTCTCTCCTGTGCTACACACACACACACACAGTCGCTGCCTGTGCAAACATGTACACTCCAACCCAAACTACCACCGACGTACACAATCACATAAACACTTACATGTAGAGTCGAAGCTGTTCTTGTAAGAATTTCAGCTAGCATACACATAACTTGACATGAAGCTAATTTCATGCCCTGTTGCTGCTATTCTGCCCTTTATATGCTGTTGTATGCACTGTTCTTGTCAGGAGGAAATATTAAGTTACATGTTATTTTCTAGCAATGCTTCCCGTAAGCGCTCACATGTACATCACCGGCTCCCATTCAATTCTAAGACCCCCATGGGGCTCACTCTGTTTTGGCCCCCAGTAGCCCTTTACTCATTGACCCCTACACGTATCTCTTGGCCCCTATAGGCGGTGAGGGATTGTACAGGAGACAGGGTCTGAGTGGGGAGACAGAGAGGGGGTCAGTAGCAATAGAGAGGAGCACTTATTCAGGAAAAGCATTAAAGAGGCAGGTATTGATTTGGGATTTTAAATGTTTTTCACAGTGATATATCCAATTAGCCTCTGAACCCTCTATGGGTGTAGAGCGGGCTCCCCTGAGGCTGACGAGAGGGCCACTATTACACTTTTCCTCAGGCTCCCTCAAATGATAAAGAAATAGATAGTACCTGTTAGAGTCCAGACTCATAATGACACATGCTGGAGGGAGAATTAAGGAATTAAATCCATATTCATATTAATCCACAGCGGGAACACTGTTGCTAAAATAAAGCCCTTTTCCATGCCAGTTCTTTTTGACTTGCATCTGTTTTTATCATGTACTCCTCTCTCTGCTGTGTGTAACACAGTGACTTGTTCAGACGGTGTGGACAGCTCCTGGATATTGGTAAGCTTTAATTCTCTCTGCACATCCATGTCTCCCTCCTCCTCCTCCTTCTCCTCCTCTTCTTCTTCTTCCTCCTCCACCTCCTCCATCCCCCGTTCAATCGATGGTAAGTTATTTAGCAGATAAAAGAGTTGGATCAATCCAGCAGCACATATCAGAGTGCCAGCAACTTGTGTATATTATCCGGCGCATGTGTGTGTGTGACAGAAAAAGAGAGGGAGAGAGGTTGTGCGGGTAAGTGTCGATGGCCTAAGCATATGTGTCTGTACCCAGATATCTGAGCATGTGTGTGCATATTTGGAGCCTAAAAAAAGATAAAAACAAACAACAGAGGCAGTCGATCCATGGGTGTGTGCGGTTTCGTATTTGTGCACAGCCGCATGTCACTGCCACTATGTCAGAACCATAGAGATACTGAGAGGAAGAAGAGAGAGTGTCCTTGGCTGTTGAACGACAGTCACCTTTTCTCTTTGTGCATGTACAGACTACTTGCTCGGGTGTTCTGCCTATTGTAAATATTTAATTTTATTCCATTTGTCATTACGTCCATGAATTGAGGCAGTTGAATTGAATAAATGAAAATGGCTCAGACCTGTGTAAGAATATGCCTCCCACTTACAGATAGGCAAAGAGCTGCTTATAATACAAGAAAAAAAAGAACGTGGGAGGAAGAGGAAGAGAAAGAGTAAGAGTTTGTGTAGAGAAAAGTGGGGAACTTAAACGTAGGCCAAACCGGGACAGAAAGATGGAATGATCCTGAAAAGGGGAAAGAGGGACAAGATGTTAATTTGAATGTTACGAAAGCACGACAGAAAATGCTGTTCCGTGCCAGAGCAGAAATTGCTTTGAATACTTTGATAACTCAAAGCAAATGTAGACACATGAGAGGAGGAGCAGAGGAGCTGCCCTGAATACAAAGAGGAGAAGAAAAAAGTCTTGTGGGTCTGGTGAGTGCAAGACAACATTAATAAGGTCAGAGGGTAACAACTGTAAATGTCAAAGGTCCCCACCAGACACACACAGGCCAGTGCAAACCCGCATAGCACTGCCACACACACGCACACACACACACAAAAAGTTACACTCCAGCACACAAAAGCCCAGGATGTGATCATTTATTTCAGATGGTTAGTTTGTTTCCAGGGCTAACAAAGCATTTATGAAAAATGAGAGTTGTTTAAAAGTTACCACATGTTTGTATGCGTGTCCTAATTGCCTAAAACAAAGCATCCCAAGACACAGAACACACACAAACAAGCACACACACACACACACTCAAAGCCTTTATGAACACAGCGCACAATATACCTGCATACAAATACAACTGTGATCGCACTTCTTGCACCAATGCACACTCACACTCAGAGACAGGCACACCACACACAGCCAAACGCACGCTTGAAATTATGAGTGAGTCATTGCGTTGCGCAGCAGGGCCTGGGGAGCTGGGGATTTCCACACAGAGAAAAACAGGTGACATCTGCCCAGCTCTCATACAAATCTGCGCAGCGTACACAGCTACATACAGCTGCTTTGTGTGCAGTAAAACCTGCAAATATAGGACAGGTAAAGACATCCTTCATTTTATGTATGCGAGAAAGAAACAGAGAGAAAGGGAAGGAAAAAGAAAAGTGGGGTGAAAGAAGTCAGAGGCCATTTAAGCAGTCAAAGGTGCTCACCACAAACTAAATCACCTCAACAGCTGAGACACACCTGCTTATGTGATCACACACACATACACAGAGCACCACAGTCCCCAACCCTGGAGATTCGGCCTTGTGCTTACCCATATACACAGTTGAGATGGCCATGCATGGCCTGTTTTCACCTTAAATAAAGTTCACAGAGACCGTACACAAATCAATAAACAACGTCCCAGCTTAGCACCAAACATAGCTTGGCCCTTCTTCCTGTATCCCTGCTTGGGTTTTAAACACACCACGCTTGGTTCTTCCTTTCAAGTGACATGCAGAGCTTTTGACACGTCCTACTGCCCTGTCTGCCTCTCAGCCTGTCTGTTTTCTAGTAAATCAGGAGTCAGATACTCTGGATGAATGTCAGAGTGCACCACACCATATTTGGCAATTCTCACAAGCCCCGCTGATGACTTAGAGAGGGAATCCCCCATCTGAGGCTTGGTCAGGTTTGATGGTAAGACTTCATTATTGCTTAGCGTGAGGCAAATTAATTACCCTGAACTAAAGCTGCACCAATGAAGTCAAACATGTCTGGAGATCCCAGGAGGCATCAAAATGAGGTTATGGTGAGGTGAATTAAAAGAAGGCGTATTTTAACGGACCGGTATCAACTAAAATAAATCCAGTTAAAGTCTTGATCCTTTCTTTACTGTACTCTACTGTGTTCTGTTCATATGTTCATGGAAATAAAAACAAATGTTGCCACTTTTCACATGATGGACAAACTTTTTTGGGCATTTCTAGTGGTCATGAGAATTCTGGGACCTTAAACAGGATAAAGGCCAGAATATCAATGATATAATTTAACGTCTGTGGCAAAACAAAAACTGGAATCTACTCAGTTATTAACATTACTTATTTTCAGACCACCAGCTATTCTTATAAAGAGTAGAGTCCATGTTTACCTCTTCTCCACTAACAGCTTCACACAAAATCTCTTTCTTCTGATTTTTTGTCGTACTTCAAAGCGTGTCCGTGTTTTAATAAACATTTTATAACACTTTTATGTTGACTCATGCAAGTTACTGTGAAATTGCAAGGCACGATTTCAGGGGCCAGGAGTCGCCTTTTCATCCAGCATGATTAAATTCATAAGCAAGTCACAAACTGACTGAGATGCACAGCATTTTCAAAAATGATGAGAAATGTAAAATTTGTTTGTTCGTCCTCGTCAATACGGCAATCTTTGTTTCACAGCTGTTTGATTACACACACGTCTGTCTATCTAGTGGTTTGCTTGCACAATTTTTCTCATCCATCCACCTGTGCACCTGTTTTTCTTTTAGTCCATTTGTCCATCCATCCACTTGTGGCCCAGCAGAGACACATAGACCGGGCATCGATTTGCGTGTCTGTGGTGGGCAGAAAGATGTGCAGTGTGGGAATGGCTATCGGGAAGTCTTTGACACAGACCGATATTATTCATCCCAGACAATATCCTAAAATGGCTAATTATACGGACCAATTAGCAGGCTAATTAGACAATTTTCTAAGCAGACAATTTATTGGCTGGGGAAAATCGATACGGGGAAGAGATAGCAGCAGAGATTGGGATTTACTTTTTATCACCTCTCTGGCTCACCTGCACTGCACAGGAGGCCAAGAGACTCAGTGGTTTATATGCTGATTCAAATACGTTAGCATCGTTTAGCCTATAGGCCAAAAATCAAAACCTTTTCTATTTAAAACATTTCGGAGATGCTGGGTTGTAATTTCAATGTTTCCTCTGGGCATGCGTGTGCAGTAGCCAGGAGAGAAGTGACAGCAGATTTGTAGGAAAGAGTCAGAGCTGCTGTTCCCACAGGACAGACAGAGTGAGTCAGGTCCCACTGCAGATCTTATCTGATCATCATGTCATCACTACAGACCTTCTCTCCTTTTAGTGCCCTCCTCCTCTCTCTGTTTATTCTCAGACTCTCGCTGCCTCTCTCTACAGCAGAATCGCACAAAGGGTTCATCTTTCTTCGTCGGTTGTGTCCCTTACACAAACCTACTGTTACACACACACACACTCACCCATGCACGCGCATGCACACACACGCACACACACATACAGATCGTCTTAGGTGTGCACAACACTGGCATCCAGTCAAAGTGGCGCTAAATTGTATTAAAATAGTGCAGTGCTCGTCGCAAATTTACATGGGAATTAGGGAGAGTAGAAGTAATTACTCCGGGCCAGTGCCGCTAATTGAATAAGGGTGCAGTCTTTTCTCTCCTCTCTCCTTCTTTCATTCTATATACTCAAGGCTCTGTGCTTCTCCTCAATGTCATTGTACCACTGCTTTGCTCTCTCCAAGGGCTCACATCATAGGCAAAATAAAAGCAGTGGAGGGTGCTTTGCATGCGTTTGTCCGTGTTTCTGTGTGCATTTATGGATGTTTGTTCCCACGTTGTTTTTGCACTGTGTAAAGCAATGATGTGAATATGATGGGCTGTTGTATGTCAGATCACCAGTGTGTATTTATATTTCTGAGCCATATGGGAAATTAGACAGATAAAATCTATGCACATTAAGATGTAGATGTGCCGTTTGGTGGGTAGTGTCACTCCTGTGGGAGACAAATCAGAGGCAGTGTGAAGAATACAAGCAGATAGGCAGACATGACCAGAGCACAAACAGACAGCCCGGGGCTGTGTTTGAAGTAGGCCGCGGAGAGAACACGTTGCCTTTGAGGTGTGGTGAATATGAGAGTAACTGTCACACTGACACACACACAGACTTTTCCCATTGGTGCATTTGCATGGCAAAGTGTCTGCTGGCTAATTCCCAGGTCTGTTTAATTCTGTAATGACAGTGACTGTTACAATAGAAAACCGCAAATGAATAAATAGATCCCTGCAATCACCTGCAATGCCTCAACAGCTCTTTGTGCATGCCTGTGGAAAAAAATATCAAAAAGATTTTTTTACAGATCTCAAAACATTCTACAAAGGGAGACATAAATCTTATTTCTTTCTGTAGGTCTGTGTGTCAGCCATGTGGTGTGAAGAGGAGAGGCTGGCTGCTCTCAGGAATATCAACCTGTGGCTGTCAGCCTTATCAGATCTAACCCACTCAGGGAGAACTAAACACACTCTCCCTCTCAGCCAGTCTCTTTCTCACACACTCACACACACAGACACTCAAAAAGCACACATGAAAACACACTTGCCATATACACAAATGCTTGTTCATATACAAACACTCACAACACCAGAATACTTGCATAAGACAAAATTCACAACAGACTTCCATTTGACTATTTGAGACTTCTTTTCTAAGCTTCTGGTGTCACTCACTTCAAAATAAATGCATGTTTTAATTGAGGCCAACTAACACCTGACTGTTTTAACCTGCTCCATTCACAAATCACTGTAGTTTTTTTATGTGTTCAGACCTAATGCAATATTATTTTCTTATATTTTGTAGCAATACTGATGTTGTTCTTATAAAAATGTTTCAGAATTAAAAGTAGCTGTTGTGGAGAAAGGGACTTACTCACCCTTTCTCCACAACAGATAATAAGTTTACTATCAGTGTCATACCAGTGTGTTAAATAAGAAGTTACAGCCAACCGGCACTTACATCAGTTTAGCACAAGGCCTTTCTTCTCTCAGCTAATAAATAGTCCAGCACAAACACCCCATGAAACTAAAATTAATTGTTTTTACACTTTGGTCTCCGTACAGATTAAACAAAAGAGATGTGAAGTATTAATAGGTGAGCTTTTGAGGTGCTGGTGGGTGGCTGTTATTACCTTAGGAGAGAACCAGACTGTCTGTTTCTCACTGCAACAGTCTTCAGCTCAACATTTAGCATACACACAAAAAAGTAAATTTTTCAAAATGTTCAACTATTCTTTGAACTTTTTATTGCAGTAAGAACTATCTGTTAAAGGCAGAAAACAACAGTTACATTAGACATTTATAAAAAGGTTGATCAATTTCCAAAATTAAAATAAAATCACACACATTATAATCGACTTTAACTTTGCACATATGATGAAACAATAACACCATATTTGAACGGAGAACATATAATCTGAACCAATTATTTGTTTTGATTTTATACATTTTTTAATTATTAATTTCTCTATTAGCTAAATCCTTGCTAGTTGCTAGGTCATGTTCATCTGTGTACACCACTGTGTGGGTGTGTGCTTCTTCCCTGGTGGCGATATTATGAGTGAAAATACCTGCTGACGCACAACAGCCAGACTCAGAGGTCAAACACTTCAGAGCTTGCTTTCATTGATTCATAGCCCCAGGTAGAGGACGCCATGTGTAGTAGTATTTGTGTGTGTGTGTGTGTGTGTGTGTGTGTGTGCGTGTGTACCATAGATACAGAGATACAGACAGAAAGTGTGTCTACATCCTAATGCGTCTGTGTGTTAGCGTGTCTGTCTGCACCCGGTGCTATTGCCTTAAACAGAGCTTCGGGCCAGCCGGTGTTTCCTGACTAGGGGCACAGTCACTGCAGTTCGAGTGTTAACAGGAGGGAGACGGAGCGAAAGAACAAAAGATGTGCCTGGGGCTAACGCTGAAATGCCTTTGAGAAACAGGGGAAAATCTCCATGGGGGTAAGGAGGGATGAGGGAATGTGAGAAAGCAACGGAGGGACGGAGGGAGTACGAAAGGCGATTTAACAAGGGACATGCAGCAATGCGAGACACCTTTAAAACAAGGACAGGTCTGTCTCTCATTTCTCTCTTTCACACACACATCAGAAAAAGGGAAAGATGTGTCATGCATGTGCTTTACAGTAAACACAGTCCTCAGAGCTCCCCTATCTAACTAATCCTCTCAAACAAACAAAAGAATGAGAGGGAGAGAGTGAGAGATAAAGAGATGAAAGGAGAAAAAACCAGAAGTGAACGACAGAGGGAACAGTTAAGGATACAGAGGTGATGAATTGTGTTTGAACTGTGTTCCAGCTTTCATGATTACAGCACCTGGTCGCGAGTCACTGACATGGGTCTGAGGGATTTGTGAGACACATGTGCGTGTTTATGTTTGTGGTTAAATGCCATCAAAACCTCTTTGTTTTGCAAGCACCTCCTTTGTCTGAATCTTTAGTCCAAGATAATACAGATAGCCAGAGGAAGCACAGAGCTGTTCTGTAGCAGACATACACTGTTGCAGCTAAGTCCTACTCAAACACAACAGAGCTATATTCATGACAGACAACACACTGAATCTTATTCGCTTGTGTAGTGATTGTAGATTATGTAGGGCGCTTGACCAGTCACACACGCACACAGCTGGTGTCCAAACATTTTAAAAGCAGTGATATTCGCACATATCCACATGGCCTTGAATAGAAGACCACAAACAAAAATATTAGTCTGGTAGGTACAAAATATTTACATTCTTTATTTCCTTTTCAGAGGCATATGAGATTCCTCCTTTGTTCATATGCCATCTATCTGTTTAGAATGAAGCCAGATATTTTTTGCTGAAATGTAAAAGTAAACACTGCTGTGGAAGTCCCTCCATTTCCTGCTGACTTCCTGTCATGGGGATTTATGCACATACAAACACACAGACACACACAAACACACACACACGCACACACACACACACACACGCTGTACAAGGAGGGGAGTGCTCTTTCTCCATTTCCCAGCAAAGCCTTGCCTGTCAGCACTAGTTTTTCTACACTGACCTGTCATAACCGCTACACAAACAGGTGGATCAGGGGTGAAGCTGGAGTCAAAAGAAAAAGGCAGAAATATTTAACTCTGAGAAAACTGCAACAGATAAACCAGAAAAGTCAGGAAGATTTCATTCAAAGCCATTGAGTTAAATTTGCTTTTAGCTATACTGTTAAACATGCTTACAGTTTCATTTAGCCTCTCATTTCCCATCAGTGTAGTCAGGCCAAGCCTCAAGTAGATTGCACATCTTTTACTCATTAAAAGAAATCCCCTCAAACTTTTGCCAGCTTTTAGATTAATCACAAGTCCTCACATAATTTGTAACAGTTACCATCTTGTGTATTATTACCATAAATCCAATAAATTCATAAAGCTTATTGAAAACAACTGCTAAATGTAAAACTAGCTGATTCTTGCACTGCTGCTAGAGAAAACAAAGTTAGCAAACACATGAGCAATGGCAAAAATGAATATTGGAAGTGTTTCAGTGTTAAACAAACTGACAGCAGCAACAATATGCAAAACTACCTGATGATCAACTTAGAGCAATTATCCATTCTTGACGATACTTCCTAATTTACAGTAATCACTGGAGAGCCTGCAAGATTGATAGGGAGAAGACTTCAATAAAGTGGTTCATGATGCACTTTTTTCCATTTTTTCCTCCGACTTCATCTATTTATACCGACTATACAGTGCCGGAAAAAACTATCAAACAGCAATGAACACAAAAGTATTTCTCATAACAACAGGAGAGTTAGCTGTGTGATATGCTTTGAATTATGATTGGATCAGAGTGGATATGAAATATTCATCTGTGGTCTCCTGCAGGGACGGCATGCCGTTAAAAAGGCATTGATTTGACAAGCCAAACAAACGCTGATGAGGCCTGATAATCAATGGCGGCATTGATGACAGTGTGTGGTGGCCCTGGGCTCTGAGCTATTGGATGGGCTCACTGTGAATAATGAATGAGGAGATTCCTGATTGATCAGTGAGGTTGTCTCTCTTGCAGACACTCAGCTGGCATTTCAATGGGGCCTGCAGCGCTGGAGACCACATGCCAACAACGCCCCGGCACCAACCGTCCTGCAGGTCTGGTCGCATCGCTGCTTCCCAACAAGATGAAGGACAAGATGAGAATCGATATGGTTCACTCATGGTGAAAAAAAGTGGTTGTTGAACACATGAATGGGGAGAGAATCGTGTCCAAATGTGGTCAGTAAATGTAGGAGACAGGAGGAACATGGGCTACAAGCAGAACTGGAAGAGTGAGAAAACCTTCAGGTCCTCAGTGAGTTTGTCCTTGAGTACAAAATGTCTGGACTGTTTGTCTGGTACCCAAGGGTGTGCACGTACACACACCCAAACATAGGCATAAAAAACACTCACACACAGGTGACAGCAGTGGTAGGGTGCGTTGCGTTTTGTCATTTGCCTGGCTTCCTCACACCAGTGCTGAATGTCAACTCTCTTATTCTTTTGTACTTGGAGGAGGTGGGGGAATGATGAGGGGAACAAAAACACCAAACAACAAAAAAGGTCCCCAACAATGCCGCTATCTTCGCAGCATCTACCGCCGCTGTCTCCTTCTCTTCACCCTCCTCTTCTTCTCTCTCTCCCTTTGTGCTCCCCCCCTCCACAATCACACTCCCTCATAGAATATCACTTAGCTCTGCCCTTGAATCCTCCTCCGTAAGTGCACACACTGAGGCGCACTCTGAAAAGACTTGAAGAAACAAAGTGGGTAGGATGTCGCTATAGTAATGGCGCTGACCGACTGTAGTTCATTGTTGTCTCAAGGTAACGGCACCAAGTTTCATGCCATTCTGCTACAAGCTTTTGTGTTACAGTTAGTGGGTGGTAATGAAGATACACTAATACTGCTGCACAGTTGAAAGTGCCAACTTGTCCCTTAATTATACTTTGCATAATTGTCAACTATTCCAGTGTTCCATTTCTCTCTGTGAACTCTGAGTTTCTCTCCCAGTGTGCGTATTTATTTCGATGATGAGAATGATTATGCAAATGAGAGGAAAGGGCATCAATCTGTCTAGCCAATAAGAAACACCTCCATGATTTGGCCTAAACTAATTATCCAATTCATCTGCTTTATCTTCAACATAAAGACAATGCATCAGCTGGCATTATTTCTCTTTCCTCTCTCTTTCCATCCTGTTTTCCAACATGTATGTATCTCTCTCACATCCTTCTTCTTTCTCTAATGTCAACTTCTTTTTTGTCACTTTTCTTTTAGTCAAGATATTGTTCATATGCTCCTCACCTGCTCATCCTTACTCCCCTCCCCATCTCTCTCCTCAGTGGCATCACTGCATATAAATGCAGGTATAGAGAGTTATTGATCCACAAAGGCAAAAGCGAGGAGAATGACTGAACTGCTGCTTGATGTCTAACCAGGTCCAGAGGACTGTTATTATTGTCTGCATCCGTGGTCACGTTTACTGTTACTGCAGATCCTTATAAATTTCCACATATGTTTCTGAGAACAAGTGCTGAAGTTTCTGTCCAGCTCTTACAATGTGCTGATTAAAAGTCCCAACTTTGCTGGGAGGACTCTGCCTCATGTCCCTCTCTGTCTGTACTCTAAAGGTTAATCTGCTTCTTTGCCTCCATATCTGTCTCAAAGAGTTAACATTGCTTTGGAAACACGCCAAACCACAGCTCACCATATGGGGATCTCATTGCAGACCAAGAGCCTAAAGACAAACCTATAGCCATGGTATACAGGTCAGGATCACCATAGCTATGTCACTGTGAGACAATGTGGGACAGTTTGTTGCCTTGGTTCATCATATGCCCAGCAGTTAACAGCCTTTGGCAAAATCCCAGTTTCCTCCTCTCTGCTCTGCCCAGGAACCAGCCTCGTCTCTGGCCTTCAGCCAACCAAATTCTCCCTGTGTGACTTCTGAAAAACTAAGCAGTCTATGCTGTAAGAAAGAGCACAAGAGAGCGATGGAGAGTGAGAATAGCTAATACCAATGTTTGTTCCTCTCAATTACAGTTTTAAATGGAAATCAATGTTGCAGAGGGAATGAGCAGAGCCCTTAACATTGGGGTGATAATCACATTAAGACAGGGCTTAAATCAACACCAGACCTTGGCCTCTGGAGGGGGAAGAACAGCACAGAGAGAGTGGAGACTATTCAATTTTCTCTCTCTCTCTCCCGTAATCTATCTATCACTCTCATACAACAGTCGTCTCCAGCTCCCAAACCGCTGTCTGGTTGCCAGGATACCACCCATAAGTTTCACCATGGTAACATCTGGAATAAAGGTGGGTGGGCAGACTGCCAGGATAGGCCTGGAGTTTCACTGTGGCCATAAAACTAACAAAAATAAATCTTTTTTTTTTCAACTGCTCTTCCCAGTACGACACAACACTACACACGCGCACACACACACAAACTCAGTCACGCAGATCTTAGCCCATTTAATCCAAGTTAACTGTTTCTCAGCTTCAATAATAGACATACAGTGAGGGGCTCCTGTTGCCTGCTCTTACTGTCATCTAAACAAAGCAATAAACGAAGAGATGAACTGGCATTTTTGGAAGGAGATTTTGTATAACAGCTGAAGTTACATCAGCAGGCTTCCAGCACTGTGTGGGCACCACTGAAGTGGCATTTCCTGGAGGTTTTGCACTGCAACATAGTGGGAGGAGAAGTGCAGTAGGGGGAGTGTCACTAACAGACCATTTAGGCACTGCTATTTTAGCAACATGATTCAGGGAAGCATTTGCCTGTTCGAACCCAATCCCACATATCTTGTTGGCCACAATTTTAGTACACACTTTCAACAAGTGGGGACGTCAAAATTACAGTTTCATTTTGATTATGGCAATAATACCAACAAACCACTGTTAACTTTAATTACTGATTCTTACTAGCTTGTTTAATCCACAACAGCTTGCATGTATGGATGTCTCCTCTTCATTAAGTCTTTGTACAGCCATCTAAAGTGGCAGATACAGTCTATGTTCCACCTGCTCTCTCATATAAGTGATGTATATTGTCAAATTATGACTAAACATCAAAAGCACTGATTACTTTGACTGAATGCTGCACATTTGCACATTACATAGTCTTCTGTATTTTTATGTTCATCAAATTGAATGAATGAATATTTAATTCAAGAAAAAAAAGGTATCTGGCATATATGATATCACCTCTCTCCATTCATTCAAGGCACTGTGCCTAAGGCTTATAACGGTAGGGAAAACGCTGCATTATATGGTGTCATACAAATAGAACAAATTTTTTATCAGATTAAAACTTAACAAATTGAACATTTAGCAAAGCTCAAAAACCCAAACAAACAGAAGATCTCGTTATCTGAAAGATAAATGTACTCTCATTTGCAGGCATCAAAAAGTCTGGGCTATGAGACATTTTCAGGAATATCTTTTTACTTAAAGATTATTGTAAAGATGAAAATGCAAAAACAACAACAAGTGATGCAAAAAAAAAAACAAAAGCCATAGCATCTGTCCATATGTAATGATAACTAATCTAACTACAGCAACTTATGGTACAAAGCGTGTTCATTGTTACTCAGCCACCTTTTGCGATATTTTGGTAGTTGCTTTAATGACAGGACATGTCGCATTCTGTAATGTACCCTGACAAAACAATAATGTCACTGCTGCAGATTTCCTGCTGTGAAACAGCAAAATTTTCCCAACAGATAAACTTGACATGACAGAAAAATATTTTGACTTTAGTAAACAAATCAGACTATGAAGTAAACTAAATAATTTCTAGCTGTGACGGAGCTGTAGGATTCAGCTGTGTAACTAATGATTCAACTGCAGCTGATAAACTATCACTCTGAGTGTAACAGCTCACCTGCCTGGTGAAGAAAAGTACACAGTGTACAGATCCTGATCAATCCTGTCTCCATGTAGGGGTTAATTTCTAATAAAATTAATTAAAGAAGTTACCACTGTGTTGCGTTTGGTTGTGTGTAAATGCGCACACCTCTCTCTCTTTGGGCACTCACATGGATCCTGCTGCTGACTGATAATGCAGATATTTATTTAACTCAGTGGAAAGAGTCTTACAAAAAGCTGGAATCAACAAATTAAACTTCAGCTCCTGTCAATGTTTTGACGTGCACCTCCGACTACTGGCTGCTGCCATATGCATAGCCATTACAGTCATCAATGCTATGTTAACTTGCACCTGGACACCGTAGTTGCATTCACTAAAAGTTGGACATCAGAGTTTCAGTTGACCTTGACCTATCATATCTGGGTAAGCCACAGGGCGCGCATTTCATTTCAAAACAGTTTAATAACTGTCATGCTGCTCTGGAACAGCAGAATGAAGTTTTACAGCCTGAAGACAACAGAGAACGTTAGCTATGAGTCTTCTCTGAATAACGGTTAGGTCTGTATAAAACTAAAGTGGCGTTCAGTCTCTTTCCTCTTATAATTCTCAATCTCACAGTGTGTTAAGCATATAATAATTTTCTTAGTCCTGATGAGGCAATTAATTTGTCCTGTTACCAATATATTTGTTCATGACAAATTAGTACATATCCATATAATCTTTGTACACATGTTCTTCCAGTGCAGGCTCAAGTAGCTTGTTTTATTATAGAGAACCAGGAGAGCTGCTAACCCTGAAAATCAGCTTTTAATACATGTTGCTAACACATACATTAACAGTGTTGAGTGAAATACTAAGAAGAGAAAAAAATGTGTGACCAGTTGTTGACAGGGTGTTGCTCCTGAATGTCAAAAGGCATTTGCACTAAGTTTAACCTTTCTCAACATACCCATTTTGTACCTCTTGGTGACTTTTGAGTGCCCACCACTCAGCGCCAAACACTGATATTTTCTTTTTCCACCTGCTCAAAGACTTCTGATCTCATTTTCCTCTTCTCTCTGTGTCTCTAATTAATGTCGTCACTATCCCTACTTCCCTTTGCCCGTCCAGTGTAGTAGAATACAATACCCTGATGCTGGAAGGCAGAAAACACACTCACACACACACACAAACACACAGGTCCCCCTCCTGTGCACATCCTCTATGCTTGGAGGGTGAAGATATGCAAAGCGTCACCATCATCAAAACAAAAACTGCAAGGGAATATAGGGCAATTGAGTGAATTAAAATGCATCCCTGGAGACATGTCTTTCTTTCTCTTCTCCTTGCTCTCTTCCCCTCATTTCCCCACTGTTCCCACTGTAGAAATAGGCTTCTCTTCGCAATTTAGCTCAAATTACACCGACTTGTTCTGACCACATGATGGTCCAAGTCATAGCAACATGGATAAGCATCTGTGAGTATTTAGGATTTGAAAATTCAAAACAGTGAAGGTTAACTGTTTTAGTAATTTGATTCAACTGTGGACACACAACACACAAACCATGCTTAAATACCAATAAAACTGACTAAGAAATTGCAATAAGAGGAGAGTAGAGGAGAGTCTTCAAGGCCAAGACCATGCTTCAGTTTCACCACTATGAAACCAAATTTGTCAAATGGTACATTTGGACAAAAAAATGAAAGCATTACAACACAATGAACAATAATATAAATCATAGGATGTGACATGCATGAGTTTTGTGCTGATCATAGCTGTACCAAATATCTTGGTGGTTCACATTCGAGGCTTCCTTTCTGTGCATAAATAACCATCTATAAATCATTACAATACAGACAAAAATGTTTTCTCCTTCTTCTCAGCCTGACACAGCATTTCATTCCTACAGCAGTATTATTACATGGTTGGGCAATATATTAAGTTAATTTGATTAATTTAGTTTATTTTCATTCTGAAAATCCCACTCAGCTCACAAATAAAGGTTATTTTTAGTTAAAAGAAAAGAAAAATGTAACACAGACGACAACTAACTACAGTAGCTGTCTAGACTTACAACTGTCCTGTAAACGGCGGCATGAATAGTTTCACTGTATGTGCACCTGCCGCAATACTGTTGTGACTCGAGGTGGTGAATTTAACAGTCGCACCTTTGAGATGAACAGATCAAAACAAAGACTCAGCACAATGATGTGAACTGTTTGCCAACAAGGTTATGACAGATAAAACCACAGAGTAATGAAACATTGTGTGGATTCTGCTTCAGTCTGTCCCAAACTTCTCTGTTGCTAATTATAGCTAGCCATCTCTGCAGATACAACTGACGTCAAGAAACACAAACAGCAAAAGCAGAATAATTATCTACACCTTCTTCACTGAAACTCACTTTTCCACCGAATGTCTGGACTCTACATACTTTGAGAATCTAGTATTGATGTTCCATAACCTTTGTGGGAACTTGTTTTGCTTGTTTGTTCTTTACTATGCCACTTTTTCTTACTCTTGTATTTTAACAGTACACATCAAGTTCTAATTAATATTATGTTTCAATAATGTTACTCGATCTACTTTTTGTAGGAGAAAGTAAAAGTGTAACGTATCACAAATGCCCTTTATTTTACTGCTTTGGTGCCACTCCTTTTCAACTAAGCAAACCATGATATTTTTCCTAACCCTAACCAATCATTCTGGTGCCGAACCATAGCCAGGCTTCCTATATGTGAAAGTGTCTTCCAAAGTATGATATTTTCCTAAACCTAACCACAACGCAAGTGAAAGCCTAAAGTGAGCAACAACAGCAAATAAAAACTTAAGTGTGAAACTGATGGTGTCTCGTCAAGACAAACCCTGGTTTTCTGCCTGGTTTATGTCTCCATTCTCCCTTCTGACTCTAAACCTGGATTTTGTGACTCTTTTAAAGCAGCCGGTGTCCCCCCACATCAGGGGTGACGAATTTCAAAACAACAATATGCATGCAATTTATTTGTATAGGAATAAATATTAAAACATGTTAAAGAATATACAAGTGACCACCACTGGCCAGTGATGGTGGCACAAAAAGATACACTGGCCATCAAATTTGAACCCCCCATCAGCCTCCTATTATATTTCTACTGTAGATGGACAGCTGACCGTCAGCCAAACAGCCACATAAACTGCAGTGTGATGGATATAACAAGAAATGGATGGAGAGGAAAAAAAGAGAAGATGAAGTGCTGGAGATGGTGGGGGGGAAAGGGGACAGTAAGAGGTGTGTGTCCAGCCAATGTCCAGACAGATGCTGGTCAATAAATCAATGAAGAGGTCACACAAGCAGGTGGTTAGAGAGTAGCTATTGAGAGCTACCCTTCATCTGATCAGTTAGATTAGCAGCCAGATGAAAGAACACCACTCTGCATGCTTTCGGCGTCACTTTGTCTTCCTTTCTGTTCCTTTACCTGTCACCAAACCACTAAATCAACTATGTCCTTTACACACAACCTTTGGTGAAAATGAGAGAACTATTGTAGAGTTGAATGTTCAAGAATACTTTCAGATATGTTTTACAGTACTTTAGTGTAAATGGAGATAGGATTCCCCAAAGACACTGGAGCTGTTTTGAAGTAAATCGCTACAGTAAATGTTTTTGTTTGAGCTATAATAGTGTCTTGATTCATCTTCACTTGGGAGAGAGAACAGCCAACCACCAGCATGTTCTGCTTTAATCCATAGTACTTAATCTTTGTGGAAAAGGCTGCGCTTATCGTGTCTCCCGCATGTAAGTCTGTTTTTATCTTCTCCTCTCTCAGACACACCCGCAGACGTGCACTTATGAAAACACTCACACGCGTGCATGAGCACAAAGACACACACACGGTGTGTAAAGCAAGCGCATGTAATTACCTCGGTACAACGGTGCTACAAAATGCCAGACAGTGTTTGCATCAGCGTGTATGTGTTTAGAGTTTTGTAATTAGCAGAATACATTTAAATACATTTGGCTGAAACACTCCTGGGAGAATTCCTGTTTGCTGCCTCCATCTCTTGCTCCCTTTATTCTCCCTGCTTGTATCTCACAACGCCTGCAGTACTCATTTTTCTTTCAAATTTACCGATCAAACTCTTCCCTTCGTGCGCTGCTGTTTTCTCCTCTCCTTTATGTTGTACCTCACCAGAAACTGGCCGATCAATGAGCCTAATGAGCCCGCTGTGTACTTTGCATAATGGTAGACCACTATGACTGAACATCAGCCACCACGTCTGGGCCCGCTCTCAGCCTACTACCTCAGGGTAACTTAACTGCCCTGATGACAACAAAATCAAATATCTGGACTGTCCTCAGTGCTATCGTATGGTCTGAAACACCACTTCTGTCTAGACTGCCTAGAAGTCCATTCACACTCTTCCAATGTTGTATTAAAAGTCAATCAATCGAAGCACAAAGTTATTTACTCGTGTCCAAATAGGACATTTTATATCACTGGACACATCCGTCAAGTAAAGAGTTATATTCAACCTTCCCCTCGAGCCCCTCCATGCTCATCAAACCAGTCTTAATTATTCAGCAGGCAGCATGGTGTCTTTCATCTCACTGTTAATTGCTGCGGTCGACTTCTCACTGGGACCACTATGCCCAATGAAAGCCTCCACTCGTACTGTATTGTACCACCGGAGGAGGCATGTGGGGCAAATTTGTTTGTGAATGTGTGTGTGTGTGTGTGTTGAGCAAAACTGAGGTGAAGGATGGAAAGGTTAAACTCAAAATATGAGCGATTAGAGATCACTGTTTACCTGCTTACTGTTGTATTCACAGGTACTGACTCTCACAATCATGTAGTTGCAGCTTTGGGATTTTATTTGGCAAAACTGGTTGAGAATGAATTCTATAGCTGATTATCCCATTAATTAGGCAAAATTTCCCCACCAAAAACATCATTGTTTTCAGCTTGTCTAATAAGAAGACGATTATTGTTATTATTAATTATTAATAAGTAACTAAAATTGTTAGTTACAGCCTTAGTGTACCCTACAGAAAGTAACATGCTGCTATTTCGGATACCCTTTTCTGCCCAAGGTTAACTGCGTGTCATTTAGTTTGAGATCCTATCAACATTTTCCAGTATGAACTGAGGTTAAAAAAAGATGTCTGGTTGGCTGGTGCAGTATTTCTTTGAGACGCTGTTTTGTTGAAGACCTCTGTGTCAAACTCAAAATTTTTATGGTTGAAGTCACGAAATAAATTTATGTTTAATTTGTTTATTAGTTGATGACACAATAATACTACAGAGAGAAAAAGTGTGGGCAAAGGTCAGCAAGGGTCCACAGCTCATTTCTGCCCGCAGGGTCAGTAAACAAATCTATTCATCCATGGTTTTGTATAATGGTTGCAAGGCTTTTGACCACACTGATGCGTGTTTTTATAGTTCATTTGAAGTATGTTTGCTTGCCCTAGTGTGTCTATTTTACAAAAATCAGCGATATTATTTTGACGACAGCCCAACAATCATATGCGACGGAAATAAAGAACAACAACAAAAAACCTTTGTACACAATTACAGCTAACTGTCATATCTTCATAACAAATTCAACAGAAAGGCATAAAAGAGGGGGGAAAAGAGTTAACTTTCTGTGGAGAAAAACATAGCTGGTATTGTAGTTAGCAGATAAATTGCAGTTAGCCAGACACTCAGCTCCATAATCAGTAGACAGACATACTGGCGCATGAGCACACAGAGCAGGAGTGGGAGTGATGAGGTGAAAAGTGATGGATAAAGAGGGAGAATGGTGGGGAGCCTTGGCCACTAGAACAGGGATGAATGGGTTATACCTTTGGTCTAAGATATACAGTTTGAAGGAAGACAGATATATGAAACATGACTGCCTTGGACGGCTGCCTGGGAGGAAGACATGCATAACAAAAAACAGGGAAACGGTAAGGACAGACGAAACCATGGGGTTGATTCGAGAAGGTCAGGAAGACAAGAGGAGAAAGCATGAAAGAGAAACTATAAAGAAAGCAAAACAAAAAGAAAAGTAGAAAGTAACTGCTGTAAAAGGGAACCATGACAGGAATCTATCATGTTTTCCCAGACAGCCCTGAGACAGTACACCCTGAGTGGTCCTTTGCAGTATCACACACTTGCACGTGTGCACACAAACACACACAGAATAACTGCAACATACATCAGTGCGCTGGAAACAGCACATGATAAATTCTGAACACAATACATTTTGTCGAAAAGATTTAACATCTAATTCAGGTCTGACAGCTCCCTCCATCTCAAAACCAGACCGGCTACATTGATCTCCACACCACGGAGAGACGGCCTTGGACTTCTCAGATAGTCTCACACACAAACTCACACACATACACACACTCGCAGTGAAAAGCGACTAGTGCACAAACCGAGCAGGTTCAGACATCCTTACAGATCCACACAGCTCTCTTAAGTATACATGCAATATGAAATAAGTCAGAAGAGGCATTCCAGGTATACACCAACATACCTGTGTGTGCGTGCTTGTGTGTAAAGCAGCCAAATTACTTGCTTACAATCTAAACTACAAGTTTATCCATTTGCATCGAGGACTTAATTTTCTCCACTCTGCTGTTTTCTTTCTTAACTACTTCAAGCCTTCCACCTGCTCCCTCGGGAGTCCTCAGGTCTCCTCTGCTGGGTAGACCATTTGGAAGAGATGCTACAAGTAATCAATGTAATGTGTGTGTGTTTGTATTGACATCTGCTGTTCTTAAAAGTGTTTGCGACGTTGTTGACAGGTCAATAAGGAAGCTTGCATGTGCAATGACTGACAAGAGGGACAACTTGCACAAAAAAGCTCCAAAACACACAAGCATGTGAAATAATAATATGCACATATGCATGCAAAAAAAACACATTTAGATTAACAGCTAAAGTAAAGCAGTTAAACATGGCTACAAGAGATGTGTGTTTATTATAGTGGTTCAGAGTCCTTGGTGTTATGAGCCATAAATGTGAACTTTGACTGCTGATTCTGACACAGAGACAGACTGAAGTGAGGATGAGGCAAACGGGGATGCAGCTGTCTCTCAGTTCCATATCCATGCAGAACCGGTTGTCACTGTGCTTTTTCAAGCTAATGGATTGCAATGTCTTAGATTATGAGTTGGCAGGATGCCCTGTTGCCAGTTCAGCTAGAGCTCTAGAAGGTATTAGAGGGAGGACACTGGAGTCTGAGATCCCAAGACTCCCAGCTCTGGGACTACAGCCCAGCGGTGCAGAGGCCAGGGCAAACACTGACATCATTAACTCACCACTGAGCGGCACAGGCAAGAGAAGTGTGTGAACGTGTATGTGAGGATGCATGTTTGCTGAGAAAAATCTAGTACACACTCAGAAAAAGGTGAATTTATAAAAATGATAACAATGCTGCAAGAGGTTTAGCTCAGATAAAAAAGTAGCAAAAAAAGCAGCAACAGTTTGTATTATTTAATTATTTTGTTTACTTATTCCTTGATCAGCAAGTTGTCAACAAAACAGTTTTAGACTATGCAATACTTCTGATTAAAGACCATCAATACTCTTAAGATAGCAACATATTAAGTAACAACTTTTAATGCAAAAAGGATCGGTCATATTACTGAACGCACAAAAAAATGATAATTCGATTCTGCAATTCCCCACAGCTTCAGAGGGCTTCATAGTGCATTTCAGCTTATTTTCCTTTCCCTAGTCCTGCAACTTTACTGCTTTGGTTCAATTTCACTGCTCTCATAACACCACATACCACTTTTATCAGTGGAGAAAAACACTATGCTGAGCCCACTGCATATTACCTGCTCAACAACAGAAGGCAGATAGACAAAGTTAGTGACTATCAAATGAACAACAGTGGACTATCTAAGAGCTAAAGACCCCATTTCCTTCAAAAAAAAAAACAAAAACACAGCTAAAAGAGAGTGAATATTAGACTGATATTCTACAGCAGGCCAGCAACACGACTCCAAATGAATGGTAAAGTTACGCCATCATTGCCGTTTGTGCTCTTAAGCAAGTATTTGCGAATAGGTTAGCCATAACAACTTAAATAAAAAATATTAGCGAGTGATGTGTGTTCACATTGTGTTTCTGCTTCTCCTAAGTCATCAAAAATGTTACTGTAGGTTTAACTACAGGATTTATTTTAAAAATGTATTGTTTTTTTAAGGTATTGGAAAAAACACCACTATTATCAAAACATGACATTATTCTTAGTGTTTTAATTGATCTTAAATAATAGAAAAGAGTAGACCTATGAATAACTCTCCCTGTTGATACTGATGTCTTTTTGGTGGCTTGTTGTTGGCAGTGTTAGTGTTTTGTAACTATAAGGGTTTGTCCAGATTTAGCACATTTTGGTTCAGATGTAGGCCAGAATAACTGTTAGCAAGTTCTTTTGGATCAGGCTTCTCTTTTTCAAAAATTATTGGATGCATGTCAGGTTAAGGTAGGTTTTCCATGAGTGTGTTTCTATTTGGTCAAAAATCTTAGGTCAGTGAAGACCTCTAGTATCAGGAATCATTAGTAGCAATAATATGCAAAGATCCCAAACCATAACCAGCCTTAGAGAGAGGTATGCAGTGAAGGCAAGCATGTGTGTACATGTCGACATACACAAACACACACACTACTCCTCAGGTCTTGGGGGACCATGTCAGAACATATTAGTGACAGCACCCCACACTCAACTCAAGCAAGGTAACACCAGCCCAATTTGTTTCCCTAATAGCTGGTATATTATTCACTCAGTCATTCATTCAGTCACCCACCCACACACACACATACACGCTAGGCTTATCATTATACAAGTATACCCTTGAACAGGCCTCAAGTTCATCCATTGGGGGTGCAGAGAGAGCCTGGCTGATATTAGGAGAGAGGTCACATTGTACTGTAAACACGCTTTGTCTGCTTATTCATTTATTTACTACGCTCTCCCATCACACCACTCAGCTTGTCAGCAGTAGGGGGCTGGAGGTGTGGTTGGTGGGGTGGACTGGTGTGGGCAATGTTTGTGTCGGCAGTTTGGAAACACTTTGGGTGATGGATGAACTCATGACCGACTCATTTTTCAGGGAAAAATATTCATTACGGGAGTCAATTATTTTGTTTGAATACCAGTTTGAATTTCAGATATCTGGATATCCCGCAAGTATATATATTTTTTTTTCCAATACACCCACCCATGCATAAAGCCACCATAGCGTCCCTGTGTTGACTGTAGCGGCCCTGTCCCTGGTATCGACCCCATGCTGTTTAATATTCATAAAGTCTATTTCAGCAGCTTCAGTCGCTGTAGTGCTGCGACGCACCCACTCTCTTGCTAAATCCATTCTCATTGATCACCATTGGCTTTCCCAAACACGCATCGATCCCGTTCAAGCTCACGCTCAAGGTCCCCTCAAAACACATTCGCTTCACAATTCACTTACAAATGAAGTCCTTCCCCCCCTCTGGCATTTCATCAAAGAGATTATTTTTGATCTTTTTACCATTGTGCAATTACGGTTCTCACTGAAACCAATAAAAGTTGATGTCTGCTATCGAGTTCAGACGCGATATGAGATGTGTCACTCTTAGATATTAGTTTTACCATCACAAGTCAGAGATGAAGTTGTTTGGGACGGTCAGGGGAGAGATCTATTGTTCACTTTATCGTGCCTTATCATACTCACATTTGGAGTCTTCATTTCAGAGCCATGTTTTAAGTAAGACTAACAGTATGCATTTTACTGATCTGCATTACTTATCTCTATTATCCCATGTCTGTGTTCTACATTATGGAGTTTGTGCATGGGGGTGCATAAGCCAGACAACACTGGTGTGTGTGTACCAGAGGTTATGACACTGAGCTGTCTAGAGGCAAGCGTAAACTGATTTAAAGCAGTGCATTAAAATGATCTGAAGACTGTAGAGTGATCCAGTCTAAGTACAGCAGCAGACGGTAGAAATAGAGAGAAATTATTTTTCCTTTTCAATTTTTGTCTCTTCATTCCCCCTCTATCTCTTTGGGGAGCCTGTGGCCACTGGTCTGCATGGCTAATCATACCATTGTGTTAATTATCCCTTCACAGCTAGCCTCAAGGAAAGACATACATAACATCATATATACACACACACACAGACACACACTCCTTCTCTCCCTTGCTCTCATGCGCTCACTGTATCCTCCTTGGCTGTTAACCAACCTCAGATTTATTTTGTCTGGGGGAGAAAGGATCCCTTTACTAAACTCGAACACACACTTTTGTCTTACCTTTGTGAGCAAACTGTGCACACCTGAACCCAACATTACAAAAACACAAACATACACACACTCACACAAACACACACACACTGAACACTGTCTGCATTATTCATTCCCCCAAATTGGGAACACCAGTTGTGTGCTCACACACAATAAACAGAGATGAATTCATCAGAAATCTCCCAAGTGCAAAAATATGAAAAATTTAATCATTCCACAGAATAAAAATTCATAAGGAAATGTACAAAATCAATATTTTATGCTACTTACTGTACCTATTCTTTATTACAAACCTATTCAGGAACAAGCATTAAAAATTAAAGCTGGCAGAAAAGACAGGAGGGAGGAGAAACGATGGATAGAGAGAGAGAGAGAGAAAGGTACTGCAAGGGACCTGTGAGTTCAAAAGCAATAGTGTTTCATTCATGTTTAAAGGCACTTTTTTGTTTCTCTAAGAGCCACTGAAGCAGTTTTGAAACAGGCAGAAATGCTTTGATAGATTGAGTGTTCTAAGCAGCCAAGGCGCTGTCAACATAAATAGCGATAAAAAAAGTGGGGGAAATGTTTTCAACTGGAGTTCTCAAGGTTATGGCCCATGGCGATGATTTGAAGGCGCCACTTGCTCCGCTGCACTACTGGTTATGCATGGACAGTTGCGTGTCTGTCCACAACACATTAATGAAAACAGTGGAGTGTGCGTGTTCATGCAGCGGTGCCGTATGTTTTGCAGAAAGCTTTGTTTCATGCATTAGCACTTAAAGTGAATCGTGCCAGGCACGCTCAAACCAGTATAGAACACATGCTGTATATGTTGTTGTGAGCTAATCTGCTCTGCACTTTTCTGCTTCATATCATTTATATTTGCCCTCCTTAACAGCACTTAATACTCACTCTCTGGACTCCAGCCTGCCTTTACTCTCACACTGCCATCAGCTCCAGCTGTAACCTGTTCGTCACTACAAGAGCAATAAGCTTTTGCATTTTTCTTCTTTCCTAAAACACATCTCGTCATTTTTTGGCTAAAGCACTTCAAGCTTAATAACAGTTAAGGAGAAAGGAGCAGATAACTCAAAATACTTGAGCAATGGAAGAAAGTAAATAGCCTGACAAGTGACTCTAAGCCTCCTTACAGCATCAACGGTTTTGTTTGGTTTGCTTTATTGTTTTTTTTTTTGATAAAGCCTAAAAATCTACTGTACTTTCAGTCCATGGTATCTGTGGATCACTGGCAAACTACCATAAGTATTGGATCTGTAGTAACCCCATTCTGTAGCAGAAATGTGGAGCAATATTAAAGGATCGGCTTTATAATATAATAATCTTTTTAAAAGAAAACTTAAAACATATCTTTTTACTTTGGCCTTTTAACTTACTCGTGCCTGCTCTCTGCTGCACTCTTAATACACTTCAAACAGTATTTTTAATGTATATTTTAATGTTTTAAGTAATAATAAAGTTATTATTATTATTACAATATGGTGTAAACACAGCTCCTTTATGATATTTTCACATTCCAAGTTGATAATGCCCTCAGACATATAACTAAACATGTTCAAGGAAGATAGTAAAGGGTTCTTAAACTAAAACTTTGCCAATCACCAAAGTAACCAAATCGTTTTTAAAGAAAGCATAGGGTGTGAGAGATTTTGACCATACCCTCAAAGAACTGTAAGTATCTCCTCATAAACGTGTTTTCTCTTCTCTCTATATGTCCCTTCTGTTAACTTGTCTTACACCTCATTTAATGACAATCAGCTATTATATTCCCATCAGACATACATATGTCTAAATGCAATTTTAACTGATTTTGGCTTAAGTTTAAGGAACTAAATATTGCTATTTCTGGATAAATCAAAGCTCCCAAACTCATTGCTTATAAATAAATAATTAATAGCATAATAATCAGTAAATCAAACAAGTGTGTGAATTGTATTAATAAACTAAAAATAAAAACATGATTCCACTCATCTTGTTGGCATAACCTTGGTACCGCCCTTAAAAAGTTGCGTAAGGATACAGATATATCTGTTAAATTTGCACACCTTTACCCTTGTACTCTTGCTTTTGTCATTCTCACATCATCTTACTTCTAGAATTTGATATCTTACTTGTTTAGGAGGGACTTTAGATGAGGACATAATCCAGACAAGGACCATACAAAAGTTTAAAAAAAAAAAAAAATGAGGTAAAGGCTGACTGATACCGGATTTTTGGGGCTGATACTAATCAATATATACATCAATATATTGGCGAATACTGTTTACATGTATTTTCGAGTTATACTGAAAAGTGAAAATGATAGATAATTGTTAATGAATTTCCCAACAATGTATTTCACAAACTAGTTAGTAAGTTACCATCAAGACAAATCTTGTCTTCACGACACCATCTGCTCAGCTGTGTACTCTGATACATGTGCTGCTGAGAGTGTTTCAGACAATGGAGTCAGAGCCGCAGTGCTGGACAAACTACATAAGGACACCATTTCAAAATTACACCAAGCATCTTTATCTGTATCGAGCTCCGTCAAAAAAAAAAATTATACTGGCGATATATCTGTGACAGGCCAATATTTCCAGATAATATCAACCTTCCAATATATCAGTTGGGATCTAATTTGAAGTAGTTATAAGAGCTCATTTCTTTTTTGTTGATTCTGCCTTACTGATCTGATTGTGACTTGGTTTGACTGTTCAACGTGATCGTGACTAGACACAGCAGAATCCCAGCGCATCAGCTGGTTGGGGCCACAATTTAAATGTGTATGTCTGGTGTGATTTTCAGGTATGGTTCAATGGCAAATGCAGGCAAGACACAATTCGCCAACAAAACTTTATACTTTTTTCTTCCTAATCTGTGTTTTGTTTGTAGCAGATAACTTTAGAAAACGCTGTAGAAGCATAAACAAGTGTGCAGTTTGTGGTTCTTGGGTGCCCTGTGCTGGTGTTTCCTTGTGGTAGACTTAGTGTTTTACATGAATGTTCACTGTGGGTTACATGGGCAACAACAACTTTAACAACACACACACGCGCACGCTCTGATATATACTTGTAAAAAAAAAAGAAAAGAGAGAGAGAGAGAGAGAAATGAATCCTGTCCCTCAGCAGACTTTAATGGAAGAAAGATGTTGTGTTCCACAGAGATCATCTCCAGACTGTTAACTCATAACCATGACTGCATCCAGCTCCGCGTTTCTGTGTAATCTCTCCCAGTGGACAAAGATCAGTCCAGATTCAAGATAGATATCAATTATCCATTAATGATGGGTCTAGAGAAACCAGAAGACAGACATTATCTGTTGGTCATCTTCTCCATTTCTGTCTTGTTGACAGATATGTACCTCACTTGGCTTTGGGACAATCTCCAGAGAAAATGCTTCAATTTCCACTTTGAAATAAGCATATAGATGTATATATATACTTTGATATTTCCAGTGTAGATATATGTTGTATTTTTCTTTCTTTTCTTCCTGCCCAGTCCTCCAGTCCCTTATGGCAAAGACACAAACACTCAGAACTGCACCCCTCCTCTTGTCCCTGTGGTAGCCTCATCTCTTCCTCCTCTCCTCCCCTCTTTTGTCTCCCTCTCTCCCAGTGGAAGTGTAGTGCCGGGCCCAGGGCCCCTACCTCTAATTGCTAGTGAATGGAGTGTTTTCATGGGGTGTTAGGCAGGGCCCTCCCCTGGATTAGCATGCTTACATACACACGCAGACACACACACAACATGTACTCAGATACACAAATGGATTAGTGTGTTCACTCATGGGGAGAGGAGGTTGATTTGAGCCGACAGCAGCAGCCCTTTGGAGAAAGCCTGGGCAAGCCTGGTGGATTTTCAAGCGCATACACACATGTGCACACACGTGTGCACACACACACAAACATAGAGAGAAAATAAGAGAGAAGACACATCAAAGTTGCACTCACTCATGTGAACACACACACATATGCACAATCCCAGCTCCCCAGTGGAGGCCTGGTGCTGTAGAAGACATATGGGGTGAATCATGTGTTAACAGGGAGTACTGATTAACACATCTGGAGGGAGCCGGTGGGGAGTGAGGGGCAAAGGAGGGGTGGAGGGTGAAAGGGGGGGGGGAATGAAATAAGAAGGAGTGGGAGAACCAGAAGAGAACGGAAGTAAGAGTAATCTTGATTCACTGAGCCTGATCAAGTCAAATGGAACAGAAAGACTCAAACCTGGAGACTATAAACACGGGAAGGAAAAAGAGACTCTCCACTCAACTCCCCAGGCGCCGTCCGATGTGTCATGTCAGAGGCAGTCAGCTGTGCCACAGCACCATGCTCCCCATATGTCCATCAGTCAGACTGTCTGCTCCAAACACAAAGCTCATATGAACAAAACACAGTTAAACACAACACATTGTGTGTAGCAATGAATTAGCAGAGTTTGATCTGTTTGGTGCATTTCTCCATGTCACATGATTCTGAATGAAACCAAACATAGATTTTGCCACAATATAGTTCACTGAAAAATATTTAGAATGCTAATTTACTCGTTTTAATTGCTTTGTTTAACAATTAGATATTGACTGCTGGGCTGCTAATCTTGAATCAACAATATCACTAATTTAAAAACAATGACGCTTTGTTACAGACAAGTGAATTAAGTCCACTGTTGTCAAACTAATATCTGTTCTGTTCTATTATTTACAGTCCATTTGAGAAATATGGACTGACATTGTCCAGGTAACAACATTTACCAAAAACTGACAAAGACTTGCTTTTTTTATATAAAAGTAATAAAATAATTATGTAAGAAACTCAATAAAAGTTAACTTAATTAATTGTAGTCTCACAGGTTCTATTACACACTGGAAAAAGGGAAGGTCTGCGACTTACTTCTCACCCTTGGCCTCTATGTCTAGGTTGTGAGAGTGACAGAGCTGAGGGCGTTGTCACCTTCTTTAGGGCTGGGTCAGACAGTTATATGCTGCTCCAAGCTGATTCCTATCTATTCATTTTCCATGGCTTTCTTTGAAAACACTGCCTTTACACAGAGAAACCTCAACGAACCAGGCACCCACATGGAATTCTGTTGCCTTTCTGTGTGACTGCAAGAGGGCAATCATCTAATGTCGGCCCTTATCTCTGCTTGTATCTTTATCCATCTGTGGTTTCACTACCATCCATACAGCATAGTTGTGTTTAAACCACTGTGACACGATATAAACACAGACATATCTGCGGTCATGGTCACTTTAGAACAAGAATCAAGCAATCACACTGGCACCAAGCCAAGTGCCCACATACAACTCTAACACTGCCAACTTACAGAAAAACACATGAAAAGTGAGCTTTATAGCACATGTTCAAGCAATATGTTTGCATTGTTGTGGGTGATACTGTTTTCATTTTACACATAATTAACTGAAGCTGCAGAAGGCAGGGTTAAGTGAAAAGGTGTGCAGAAACAGCTGTGACTATGTGCAAAAAAACTGAAAACTCACAAAGAGACACAGTGAGATTAAGAGTTGTTATTAAATATTATGTATGTTTAATTATGACTCTTTTAACAGCTGCAATCCACCTGTATTTGTACAGGTTTTGTTTAACTATTGCATGTGTGCGCAGGCTTAGTCTGCCTGTTAATCTTTCACATGAGCACACGCATGCTCCCACAAACACAAGCGAACATAAGAGAGGACAATATTTCTGAAGATGGTGTGAGGGCAGCCAGCATCTTCACTAAATCTAAACTAATGTACCTTGACAAGAAGAGACATCATTCAAAGAAGGGATGCACTGATATTAATTTTTTGTCAGACAAAGCACAAATACTTACATTTTTGTATTTATTAATAAGATTTAAAATCTAACAATGAGGTGTTGTATCATCTTCTGTGGCCTGACTAGCATGCAAACCCTAAAACTGCTTTGCATTTAGAGCAAATCTCTGCAGAGTAAACTCCACATCACTCCACTGCACAGCCAACTGATGAGGGACATGGGGCTGATGGTGCTCGTCCAAACATCAGTGGAGAAGCTGAAGGCCGAAATGTTTGTAACATGTGCCTTTTCATGAAGCCCAGCAGCTTTGGTAGTACGAGTTCTGTGATGTGGTGACAGCTGGGAATCTCATACGTGGGCTCCAGTACACAGAGAAAATGACAAAATCCATCTCATCTATAACTAACAATGAGTAGTCATGAAGAGCAAAGTACTGGGTCAGAACTTCTGTTATTTTTACACACTGTTCGTTGTCTCTTGATGTTTTCTCTTGCTTCCACAGAGTTTGCTACAAGGCTGGTTGTTGCTGTTTCCCATTACTAGTAATAGCATCATCGCTTATCATAAATTATTTCCAGTGTTATGACTTTTCTTCTTCTCTGCTTACTGACTTAACTAACTAGGGCTTAGCATTATGTTGTCAGAAAGTGGAATCAGGTGCTTTTGTATTGCGGTAGTATTACAAATTTGAGTACAAGCATATGGACACAGATCGATAAGCCATACTGAATTGGTATTGGTGCATCCGTAGTTGAAAATAAACAGATTTTTTTGCCGTGTGCTCAGAAACAACCTATCTTGTTAGCCAATAAAGGGCAATCACAAGAAAGAAGTTATCATACTATACGACCTGTCTGACAGCAGTAAAGTACCACTAAAGTAATGCAGGTGGACCATAAACTTAGCTAGACCAGAACTTTTTTGAACTAAAATTAATAGTAAAAAGGGCAGCCTTGAAATTTTAGGTTAAGTAAAGAAATATATAAATTACCACCACCAAATCATTAAATATTATCTGTTGCATAAATAAGTGACTGTATATAAGGATAAACAAACCCTCTGTGACGTCACACAGAAGTTTCCCAAAGAGTGGCTTTGAAGCTCAGTGTGGCTCTGTTAGACGCAATCTTGGCAAAATCAGCAAAGAGGTGGAGCATGAGAGGAGCTGAGGCGGGTCATGCAAATATTTCTGGGTCACGGACTCTTCTATGACTCTTCTATGACTCTTCTATGACCCACCTGTCACTAAAAGCAGCCACACACTTAATTATGTAAAATCATTAGCCTTAATACAATGTTGACAAGACAGTCATACAAAAAAATCACTCCCTGGACAGTTGTCATCAATGGGTGTTACGGCCACTGGTGTCAGTGGGCCGTATTTCTAATGTGGTGGACTTTTAAAAACTCCTGTCTGTGAGCCCTGCTGAAGCTGGCTTGGGAGACTGCTTCAGAGTCAGCCTCAAAGTTGGGTTTTTTAATATGGAGGTTTACTGCGACTAAATGGCGACTTGACAAACGTTCAGTGGCCATTTGAAAAACTGCAGATTTTGGCACCTTGGCTTTATTTTTCAGCCACAGAGGTTGCAGCTTTGTGTAAACAAATGTTTCACTTTGCCTGATTCAAGTTTTTTTATTTAATTAGACCAACTAAGGTAATTGTTTGAAATTAACCAACCGTTCCAACATGAGTAATGTGGTCTGTTGTATAAATTTAAACTTTCAAACACTGGATCCTGAGGAGTCTCCTAATTTGGTTGTTTTGTTTCTTTAAAAACTTAATTAGCATGAACTCTCAACAGCTCATCTTTTTAAGTTAGAATAACTCAATTCGGTCATCTGAAAATGAAAACTAACAGTTGGTTCAGCTGAAATTAAGACAACAATAATTTCGTATATCAAAATACATATTTCAAGAAAAAAGATTAATTAGTTTCACAAAACTTACAGCTTACCCATGCTTCCAAAATACTGGTGGTATTCCCTCATTGTGGCATTTGTTCACAGCAGTGTATGTTAAAAAGTCTGTTGACATGTTAACAGACACTAGTGGGTTATTGTTAATATGAAGCACGTACCTAACCCCGTGCAGTAAAGTGCAGCTACTTGCTGACAATGCAGGATGACAGGTCACCAAAACTCTCCAATTAATCAGTTAACCTATTTAGCAGTAATATTTTCTGTTAAATGTTGTGGTTCTTTTTTAATAAATCAGTGTGAATGCACATAAAAGACTAGACCTAAAAATGAATCATTTTCTCTTTTGATCGAGACCATGGGAAGAAAACTGCAATTCATAACCACAGCCTACTCAACCTGAAAACATTTTCCCCACATATCTGACAAAACTCATTTCTACAACTTCTATGTAGTCAACTACTTCCAGTTTCGTTGTAGACTTGCTCCAGTTATATCTTGCCTTATATTCTCTGCATGAAATCAGTTATACAGTGACAGCTAAGCAAAACAAATCAAGGTAATAGTGTTTCTGATCCAAGATCTTGGAAACACTTTGTAATATGAGTTTAAAGTACCATGTGCTTCTGTAGGATGACAGATATTCAGTGGTTAATATCACCCTCCCATCTGCCGTGGCACTGATTTAGACACAACCATCATCCCTCCCTCCCTCCCACCCAACCAAGCCAGTCAATACCTCTACATTATTCAAACTCCTCCCCACTTAATTAGATATTTAATTGACTACCTGTAGACAGATGACTGACCCGCCTGCTGGCATAAATTAATGCAAATGACATCCCACATGACCTCCCCTGAGGTAGATTTAATAGTACAGTCTGGTAAGGACAGAGTTCAACAAGAGGCTACGGAGGGTCAAGACTAGTCACTGATCACTGGGCTGTGACCTGAACAGAGGATCAGCTCTGAATGCAGCACTTGCCTTCTTACATTCAAAGCAAGGATGTGAATGAAAATGGGAAACGTTTTTCCAAGAGCTAGGATTACTTGGTTATTACCTGAATTATTTTTACACCAAGTCAGATTTTGCCTTCATGTGTGTGTATTAGTCTACATTATATTGAATAACAGCAGCGAGCCAGCAGGAGAAGGAAAGCCACTGGTTGATTCTACGCCTCAAATCTCATGACTCCCAGTTCTGCGCTCCAGGAAGAAAGCAATAAGACACCAGAAATCTCATCTTAGGTGTCTGAGCCCACTGTATGCTAATGGGAAGGATCAGATGTTCTTCTCACATAATGGGGTTTGACAAAGTGAAAATTAACACAACCCCACTCCTGCTGTTACTGTTAGAGGGGGTGGTTGATATGTCTTTGTCTTAGACTACGCTGCACACACACACACACACACACACAGTCGTACACCTTCCGACAGATACCACACCAGCCGTCGATCTCATTCTCACCCAGACATTTACGTTGTAAGCCCCCCTCCTCACTCCTTTCCTCCCACTCCCCCTCCTCCTTCACCACTACCCCTATCTAGGCGTTTGTGTCCTCGGCATAAACATCCCTCCATCCCGCCTCCTTCCCTCCTTTCTCTTCTTCTCCAGCGACTCTGTTTGCTTCAATGGACTTTCATGACAACTCATTCCGTAAGGGTCCTTTTTTCTCTCCGTCTCTCTCTCTTTCTCCTTCACTCTCCCCAGGTGAAATATTGATGGATTTTTTATGAATAGCTATGAAAAATTCATTCAAATTCCAAAATGAAAAAGCGTAAACATTCCGCATCTGCCTATGCCTCCCGCATTCATTATCCTTCACAACATCCTCAATCTCCCTCTCGCTCTCCCTCTTTTTCCCATTCGTACCCCTTCCCCTCCTCTTGCTCCTCACCCTCCTTCCCTCCTCTCCTTCCCCCCAGTCTACCTGAAAAAGACATGCTCTGTCTCTTTTTCCGCCACTTGGCCTAATTGCTTAATTTGACCTGCTCTCTCATCAATTAAAAGTCTGTCAGTGGTAGACAGATGGAGGATGGATCAGAGGGCCAGTCGATGGACAGATCAATGACAGAACAGCTCAATAAGTAAATGGAGATGGCCAGTGATGGAAAAAGGAAATGAGGGAGGGGAAGAAGTAGAAGAAGAAGAGAACAAATTGAACAGGCTGTCATGACAAAAAGGTGCAGCGCCAACGTGCCTCACTCGGATGCTCTGACTCTCTTCTCTCACTATTTCTCTCTGATGCTGCGACTCTCCCTCTGCCTTTCCCTATTTTTGCAACAAACCCAAAAGCCCAACTGCACTTTCTCTCTCTTTTTCTGTAATATGAATGTATCAATGTAACCAACAGATCATATAGACAAATCGAATGACGAATATGAACAAATAAATGTGGGGCACAGAAATCACAAATAGGAATTATTTTATATGAAATAAAAGTTGTTTAAGAAGAGAGTAAACGAGGAACAGACAGAATTGAGGTGAGGAGGAGGATAGGGTTGAGAGCTGAAACACTCAGGATTGACTTCGCGTATGATTGGATGCACAGAGTAAATGCGACTCCATAACAGGCAGATTTCAATCAATGTGTTATACAGCTGCAGTAAATCTGCTTTTCTAAACCCATCCACTCAGCCACATGCATTCACATGCATGTGTTACATTTATGGAAATACATTGCCTTTGTTCAGGAACAAATATAATCAGATGCAATCTTTTGTTTACAAACACATGATGAGTCAGTCACATGAAAACAGCAAGTCATGTTTTTGTAAACAAATACAACTTCAGTGAAACATGGCTTCACATGAATGTACACAGATACTGGCATGAGCGTGCTCACACTCACACACACACACACACACACAACTCTACACGCACACAACCACAATTATTTTGTTATTTTCCCCTTCAACACCTTGTTTTAATTAGCTTTCTCGTGAGACTGCGACTCAGACCAATTAGGAAAGATTATCAAAGAAGGCCTGGAGTAGGGTGCATGCCCACTATGACTCCTGTCCCCGGGGACTGGCCAGGATGAAAGAGACCTCAGCAATACACACATATGCATGTGGACCCAAACACAAGGACGCATTACTCTCTGAAGCAAAAAATATGAACCTCATGTAGGACCTTGCAAAGTAGAATCTTATTGTACCTTTAATGCATTTAGAAAGAGCCCTACACCGCACAGAAGCATGTATAAACTGCACATATATTGTCAATCATTCTGTATTGACCAGTTGCAGATGGATCACTGAGGAGATACAGAATGGTGTCCTTCCATTCTGTCCCTCAAGGCGAACTAAAAGCAGTCCCTTGATGCAATCACCAATGGAGACACTTCAGAACATTGAGAGAGATTACCGGTTTGGAATTAGGCTATAAAAACACACATTAGGTGTTTAGGATGAACGCAGGAATGAAGGGAATTATATCTGCCATGCCAACACTTGCGCTCTCTTGCTCTTATCTTATGACAAATCAATGGAAGCTGTTTTGGCGTTATCTTCTGCTGAGAGATCCTGATGTATGATCAGGATCTTACCCCCAAGGAAAGAGTACCTATGTAATTGCTAAGGTGTCATCATTTATCACTCTCATCCTCTGCTTTTGTTTCTCCTCCAAATCAGGACAAATATCTACCTCACTGCAGCTTTAATAGTGTGTTTATGTTTACCTCTGTGTGATGTGTCAATACAAGACAGTGTATGTGTTGTCACAAGCTAGTCCATAACCTGATGGTAAGTTAATGGCACTCAGTGGTATTATGTGTAACAATGATTAGATTGGGAGAGGCTGATGGCGCATATTGGTTTGGTCCCTTAGGGGCACCTAGAAGAGTCAGAGATCAGAGGTCAATCACCGTAGGATCAATGTCACTCAAAAGTGCCGTGATACGTTCAAAGACATGCTATATGGCATACATTGAGCTGATTTGGTGAATATGAGAGGTTGTAAAAGGCTAATGTTATAAAAATTTCCCCCCAAAAAATGAGTCCCAACTGTCACGCTGCCCCTCCTAGCTACAGAGCATCATCCCAGACAGCAGGATGTGCCAGGAAGTGCACAGTGAAGGTGTGGAGTGGAGAGACATCTAAAGGGAAAATGACTTCCTCAGGACTTCATTAAGCTAATCTGGCCCTCAATACTAACAAAGTTTAGAAGAAGAGGTGAGGAAAAAGCTCAGAAATGAGATGAACACTTATTAGATCAGACCCGGCCAATTGTCTTTAGTCACTCAGAATTCATTCTCAAACACACACACTCACCCACACGCAGTTAAACAAGCCGAGACAAAGACAGACACAAAGCATAGGATTGAAAAAAAGAATCATTTGCATAGTATATAGTCAAAACATGATTGCATACACACATGAAACACAAAAATAAACATATTTAAGCATATTTACATTAATGATCAGATTTAAATGACAATGGTAGAGAGACAGATTTGAAAAAGAGAACTAATAACTGTATGTGTAAAGATAACTAGCAATATCTTCCTGAGAGGCCAAATGTTATCTTTTGACCTCACATCACCACCAAGTGGTGATAACAGGGCTCAAGACTAACTCTTTTACTGGTAGCACTGGTGGTCGCACCAGTACAACGTCCCCAACTCTTTTTTAGTACAATGTGGTATTAATCAACCTTGCATGCACTGATGTAAAGATTGATAGTGACTTCAGATTTTATAATTTAATCAGAAAATATAGTAAGTTTGTCACCAGTCTTTTCCAGTAACTCTACAAATTATCAATAGTTCTTAAACGCCTCATGTGCAAGCTATGCTAAATGCTAGCTCGGGGGCTGCAGTGCATTCAGACAGGTGTGTGACCATAAATTAGTTGGAAAGGAGCTCAATAATATGTTTTAATGTCAGATTTACCCGAGCTGAAATTAAGTGATTTTATTTTCTATGTGCAGAGTTTCCTATGAGCAGAATGCATTTTAAATATCAGTACTACAGTGAAATTTGATCTTGCTTTCTCTCAAAAAACGGTTGCATATGTGACCATTTTGTTCACAGTCTGAAGCCCTGTTTAGATTGTATGTTTGTAAAATATTAACATTAACAGGACAACGGCAGAATCTATCCACTGTTTCCACCATCCATTAATATGCATATTATTGCCTCAACCTTATAATATTTATAAATATAAATATATAAAAGATTTGTTTTGCCCATAAAATGCCAGAAAATTGCATCATATATAGAGTGGAAAAGGAGTAACTGCTCAAATTTGGGAAGCTGGAACTTGTGATTCACAAATTGTCAGAAAAAATTCTGTTGATTAGCTCATATATTAATTAACTAAGTAAGTTTACCTGAAAAACGACAGACAGTGCCCTCTGATACTGTTTGACTGATAGCCTGAGGGCAAATAGTTTTTCCTCATGTCCACTAAGTTGGGAGTCAGTTTGCCACTGAAAAGGAGAGTGAGCCAGGATGTCATTTACACCCACAATATATAAGATACACCAGTGCTTAAGGTCAACAGAGTGGCAAATTCTGGTTGTTCTGTGTGAGGATCTCACCGTCCAGCAAAGCACAGGTGGTACTTCCACTCTTCCTCCACCTGACTACTAGGGCCATGTTTGACTCTGAAATATTTTCACACTCACATCATTTCTTGAGAGAGGATGTGAAGGAGAGGTACCACAGTCTGTATGGCAGTGGGAGGACTGCTAATAGTTGGTCACCTCTTGTGTCAGCCTTTCTCAGAAGCAGTCACCTCAGTCAGGCTTACAGTCAGAGAAGAAGCAGGAGGTTTTCTCCATGTTATTTGAAAGGGCCAGTAACCAGTAAATGTTAATTAGCCATTTAAAACAAATCGTCCTCAACATGTCTGCATGCTACTAAAGAGCAGGTCTAAAGGAAATAGGAGGAGGCACCCCATAGCTTCATTAATGATGACGATAGACCAGCTGCAAACAGAGGTAGTGAGGCGTTGAGTGCACTCTGTATCCTGGCTGGATGCAATGAGACCTTTACACCATGAGTTTCAGAAAGAGTCAACTTGCAACTTATCACAAATACTTTTATAATCAACATATTTTTTATTTAGTTTATTGTTTTGCTGGTGCTCCAATCAATCGTATATTAGATGGAGCGGGACTCATCACCCTAATAACCCAGAAAATGGAGAAGAAGCTTCAAACATGCAGCAAAAGAGTCACCCAAACCATGATATTTAAACTTATCCTAACCAAGTAATGTAGGTGCCTTAAGCTTCTAACATGTGGTTATTGCTGCAAAAGTGTCAACCAAAATGTAATATATTTCCTAACCCTGTCCACATATTGGTGGGGTCTAAATCTAAACCAGAAAACATAAAATAAACAATGAAAGAAAACAAACCTTACATCTGAGACTGATGGTTCCATGTCAAGTGCAAGTCCTGGTCTCCAGGTTTAGGGTCTGGTCGTTGGTTTATACGTCCATGCTCCTATCCTGCCTCCTTATGCAGACGTTGTGGCATCTTTCCTGCGAAAATACACGTGAGAAAATGGGTTTATTTCAAAACCAAATTACATTTCCCTTAAAACATACCTGAGAATGCAGTTTAGCTGTAGAGGAACATAATTTTGTGGAGACAAAGTTGAATTAATCTACTTCAATCAAGCTAGTTTTGGTTTTCTGGTCTCACAGACACACACAGATAACAGCTAATCTTTGCTTTTTAAAAATATGAGATTGTTGTCATCTTGAAGAGGTATGAGTCATGGGTTGCACAAGATCTGTTGCTAAACTCCTATTAACTGTCATCAGAGTGAAGTGAAAGGATCTGAAAAGATTGCTGGCCTTTAAAAGGATGCTGCTGACAAGCACTCTCCGACTGGTCCTGGATTCTAGCAGTGGTGTATTTAATACATAAACACTGTAAGTGTAGGTCAATTGCAACAACCACAGCAGGTCAATAAGAGCAGAAATTTGCACCGTCTTGTGACAAAGCATTATGATGCTTTGAGCAATCTAAGCTTGTGCCTGCTGAAGAGAATGGGATGTAATGGTCGTGCTACCTTTTAACAGAGGCAGCCCCCAGTGCATGAAATGGGCTTATCCTGATTGGCTGGATGTACATGCAAGTTTTTGTTGGGAACGCACAGAAAAAGTAAAGATGATCTGCAGAGTGTCATTAGAGGGCAAAGTCTGTGAGAAATACAACAGTATACTCACAGACGACAAGAGCAAAGAGGAATGAAGGAGGCAGAACAGGGTAGACGGAGAGGAACAGAGGGGAGACGAAGTAAGGCAGGGAGTGCCACGTCGTTCTTAATCTAGTTTGTCTGTCGTAATCGTGTCAATGTCACTCTCAATCAGGCAGCCACAACTAGGGCTATACAACTTCAGTTTGATTGGCCCAAACCTTGTCTTTAAAATGACCTCTACGGGGAAGGTGTGTGTATAGATAGAGACACAGAGAAAGAGGAAAAAAATAGAAAGATGAAGGGGAGGAGAGTGTTCTGGAGACAATATGAGAAAGAAGGAGAGAGGGAGCACAAATTAACTTTAAACCTGTTACTCCCCCACCTGTCTGTCAGTTTCACTTTGGTCTCATTCTTTGTTCTGATTTTTCAGTGTGACAGTATTGATTGCCCTCCCTTATTACACAAGAGGATACAGATATATCTGTGCGACCGAGTGGTGTGTAGGTGCTTGTGTAAACCTCAGTCGTATTCCTGCCAACGCTGAGGCCGGACTTGTGTTCATGGCATTGAAACACACGTTTGGTGCATTTTTATGTGAGAGAGCATGAACGTGAATAAACAAATGAATAAAAGGTACTGTGTCTGTGAGATCACATGCAAGCATATATTGTTGTGACATTCACTGCGGTTTAGCGACAACATTGCGGTTTTAAACAGGGCGGATTTTGTTAAATGTGCAAGTGTCAGCAGATACACTTCCCTAAAAGTGTGTTTAAGCAGCAAAAACAACTGTGATCATTAATTATAGCCACACTCAGTAAATATAGATACATATAAATTGCAAAAAAATATATATATATATGAAAATCTTTAAAATATATCGTTATTGTATTGGTGAAACAGTTTCATTGTGATCACATAGTCTTATTCTACTAATCACTGCAGGGTATGATCATATGAGAGATTATTCTGTCTGATGCCAAGTCAAACCTCTGCTTCTGCCATGATTTGAGAGATTAGTCTTCCGCCACAAAATACTCACTGAGACCCGCTAATACCACCGTGGCGTCAAGTTTGTTTTATTGTATTCGTCTCTGTGTTTGAGCATGTTGCATAAAGCCACAGGCAAATTAGCGGGAAAATGTTTGTATACTTGGTATTTGCTGCTGTCTCCTCTGTGCGCATTTGGCTCTTTGGATCTTTTGTATTGTAAATTCCACTTTAGAGTCCAAATGCCTCAGCGCTGGTTTTGATTATGTAAATTTTATTGGACTGGAATCAGTATTGCTGTCTCGAATTGACTCAGCCAGTTTTTGGTACATGGCAGTGCATGACAGCACATGGCAGGACATGAAATTTGAGTTTTCAAGGAATCTTTGAAAATAAATGGTAAGTTTATGTTTTCGTTGGTGGAGAAACTGGGATGTAATTTGAGCTGGACTGCGAGTGGAAAACCACCAGAATTAGTGGTTTCCTATGCTATCATCAGTATCATGCTTCATAAATATATAGAGGTGTATACCAGCTATACATGTTGTTACATTTAATATAAATCCACAATAACAATATGGATTGTTAGCATGATATCCCAATGCATTTTATGATAGTGGCATTTGCTTTTTGGGTCTAATGTCCAATATTTACTGCCCTTTTACTTAGTTTATGTCCTATTTTCTGATCCCGTGTTGGTCTTTCCTACAAATGCAAATTCAACACTTCCTCTACCTGTTTCACATTATCCCCCCATCATATATGAGTTCCATTAACTGAGAAAAGAAAAAGAATAACTTGGCAACAGAGGTTGTTTTGATGAAAAAATGCTGTAGGAATGTAGATTACACTGAATTTACTGTGTGAGGTAAGTGCAGAAGAAAAGCAATGTTGAAAATCGTCATGCCAGTGAGTTTCTCTCAGTTCATCTGCCCTGCCAAGGCCGTAATTGAACATGCTGAAGGGTTGTCAGGTACCTGCTTTACCAACGTACAGAGTAAATGGCACCAGCTGTTGTTGTGTGCTTCAAGTGTGCGATGCTGAAAAGTGTGATTATTGGTAATAACGTTCAAATTGTACATGTTTCACTCCAAATCACATAATAACCGAATGGATTACGTTCAACATTTCATTCCAGCAAGATTGTTGCAGCGAAGCAGCCAGTATTATTTTATTTCACATGAGGACTAGGGCTAAAGAAGCAACATCAGTGGGTGACTAAAGGGCAGACGAGTTTATCATTTGTTTAACAGCTTTTTGTTCTTTTGACTGCTTATTTTGCTCATTATATGTCTTCATGCACATAAAACACACCTTATGGACATGTTAACAAGATAAAAAACTTAATTTTCACCGGAGCGAGTCTTTAACTTTCATTGCCAGAATGAGAAAGGAGCAAATCAGAGCTGTAATGAGTGGTTGATTCTGTAATTTTGGAAATTAAATAATATTTTTTGTCATTTTTAAGCACTAATGACAATTTTTTGTTTTGTTTTTGATTTGAGGGTTCCAGATGGATATTGTATACAAGTCTCTCATGATGTCACTAGAGCCAGATTTGGTGGTACATCTTCTGCTTTGTGGCATAACACAAAAGAAAGAAAACATTTATGATGGAATTAAGAGTGACGGACCTACAGGGACCCCAACAAACCTAGTGTACTCCTTAATATTTCTGTTCATATTTGACTGACTATAAATGTACAAGAAATCTTTCTGAGAGAACCTGTGTTAAAATCTCATTTCAACACTTTTATCGTTTTAGCCTACGTCTGGTTTGTTGTATTTTGTCAAATGATTTCAAATGTTGGGTTTTAATTAATTCATACACAGAACGCCTGAGAGAGAGTAGTAGCCATTATTCCATTATGTGAAAACTGTAAGGTTGGAATCAGTAATTTTCTTGCAATGTGTTTGTTTGTTATTGAACAATAAATTCCTGGAAAGCAGTAGCATTTTTTCAAGCTGAAGTGAACATATGTCATTTCTTACTACATAATTTGTATGTAGTTTAATTCTAAAGATGCCGAGTTTATCATCACGCAAAACTACAAAACAAGCAATATTCACATTGGAGAGGTTGGTACCAGTACGTTTTTAGTTTTTGCCCCTTAGGAAAAATGTCTGGTCTTGACTAATACAAGATAAGGTGCAACATCCTGGTCATGTGGAGCACAGCGCAAAACTGAGATCACAGACAGATGGTCAAGGACAGAGACCGATGAAACTGCATAGTAAGGGGTTTATCGCTAGCCAGTTTTTCCTCTGGAGGGAGAAGTCTGATTTGAATTTAGTAAAAGGCTGTTTGAGGGATGTGGTATTCCATTTCAAATTTGGCAAATTATTAGGTGGATATGGATAGGTGGTTATGGATAGCAAAAGTTCAGAGCAAGAAGAGCTGATTTTTGGGCAATGCAAGAGGACCTGCTTGTTGTCAATGTGCAGTATTACATTTTTTTGTGCTTGAACTACATTGAGGTTCAATCATTTTATATAGAGCACCTCATTCTTATTGTATCACAGCCAAGCAACTCTGCCAACAATTCATGTCCAAACATGTATTTCTTTTGATATCGGCACCTTCTAATTCACCTGACTCACGTGTCTCTCCTGCATCATCTTGAGGCTATTCAGCTGTGGGTATAACCGTAAAGTAACACCCATTAGTACCATCACTGTTCATTATCAGATGTTACCAGAAGACTTGCAGTACCAGCTACTGGAATAGATGCACGTGTGAAAATGTTTCTTTGGCAAGGCTGCAGAGATAGTCGCCCAAAACTGCCTGCTTGCCTATGTCAACATCTCCAGCCACCATTTCTGAATGACATTAGCTGTGATTTCTTTCTTTAAACGACTGTTTATTTTGTAGTTGTACCAGAGCAACTTTGGGAAAAAAATATCTGTTGCAGTCTGGAGCCACTTGATGAAGCCAACTTGAAAAATCATCACCAGTACTTTTTTTCTGACATTATACAAACAAAACAGTAAAACAACTGATGGAGAAAATAATTTACAAAAATATTCGTTAAATTATAGCCATGGAGTAGATGACTAGGTAGGTCCTCTGATACACACCAGCTGCTTCTTTTTGACAAACACAAGAATAATACACAGAGATCATACTAAAATTGACAGAATGTGGCCAAACAAGACAACTAGTGGGTTACTTGACAATATAAATTGTCAGTTGTTGTGTAAGTGCACAGTAAACTGGCATCTCAGATAATTACAGTGGTCTCCCCAATACTCATTGACAGGATTGCACAGCAAAGCATATTATCAAAATATTTGTGAGTTAAAACTGCGTACAAATTTCCATTTCACATCATATTCTCGGAGTCCAATCATGGAGCTACATTAGAGCATGCCATTGTTCTTCAAGGAAAGCTTTGGATTGGCTAAAGTATAACACGGGGCTGAGTGAGTCAATAGCAGGGCAGAGCACAGCAGAGAGACAGAGATATAGGCTTAAGGCCAGTGAGAAGCAGTAAGGCAAAAACTTTTTTTTAGGCATGGACCCAATTTGGCAACTAACTAACCAGGCAACTGGTCCAAGTGAACCTCCAACTGGCCCTCAGCCACTGGGCAATCCTTATTGTTGAACTCCGCAACAGTGCTGTCTGTTGTGGCCTACTGCTGCATAACATATGGTCCCAGGCTTTTCATCTCTCCAGGGATGAAACACCCACACAAACACATGCACAAACCCATTCACACACTACAGAGAGAGAAACAGGGAGAGAGAGAGAGGGGGAAATGTAGACAGAAACATCAAAATAGCAACTAAACACACACATACACGCACATGCTGGTCTACAGAAGAAATATTAAACAAAGACCAAAACAAGCCACCCCTAGTGACAGGCCGGATGAATAAAACATGTTTTCAGGGCAACCCCTCTCTGGTGAGCCCCTCTCCTAAGAAATATTGTACACCAGGAAATATTCCCAGGGGGCAACAGCAACAGGGTGCACGTGAATGGTGACCGGCTGCAGTAGACTTGAGGTCTGTTTCTGAAGTGAAGCTGTATGGCAGAGGTTTGTCTTGATTGTTTAGGGTTGAAGAAGTAAGTATAGGAAATGTCATTATCCGCTGGTGTGAAATCTCTCCTGACTTCAACCTCATGCAGGATCTATTTAATGCAGTAACCATTAAAGTAAGCCAATGAAAAAAAAACACCATAAACAATGAAGCAAACCTCAAAATATGTGAATGGCACAAACGCATGACAGAACACACAAACTACAGACACACACAGAAACACTAGCACACACCCGCACAGAGTCATATCCACACTCAATTCCACTCTGCTCTAAATCAAGGCTCAGCCAGGCTAATGCACAGATCCATACTGCTCTGGGTGAATTAACGTTAGTAATAAGATATCATGGCTCTGATTGATCCTCTATTTCCATGTCCACACCATAAAATGACCCAAGCACAGCCACAGCACACCATCACTCTAACACTGCATCGATTCCACTCTGAACTTAGGCAACAGAAGAGGGTGTAAGCTGGAAGTGGGCAGGGGTCTGGAGGTGCTATAGGTGACTGTAAAGTCAGGCTGGAGTTAGGGCTGAGCTGTGATGCTACAACTATAGTGTGGTAATATAACAAGCAGAAAAAAACTTCTCTGAAACGCCAAGATAATTTTAAAGTTTGGTCAGCTTTAATTTAGCCAACACTGAGTCATTCAAAGACGCCCTTAACGGTCTGTCTGAATAAGTAGGAACATCTGTAGTTTTAAATAATGATACGAACTAACAGTAACCAGTTACTTAGTGGCAGTTTGTTCTTTCCCGGTAACGAGCAGTCAGGCAAATTGCCATGTCAATTACAGTAACGATTACCCACTACAAATAAAATACTCCTATTAAACTTTTCATTGCTATTATCACTTCCTCTAAATATTAAATCAAAGTCATGTAAAGATCGAACCTCAACCACATTCTGACTTGTTGTCTTCATGTCCTGTTATCAGACATTCACAAGACTCCATATATTTTCCTATTTTTATCGTTTGCATTCTTCACATTGTAATTTTGGACTATTTTTGTTGTTCTACTAGACTTTCATATAATGCGTTTAATGAAACTGTACTTGTTCCGCTTCTAAAGATACACTAAATGGGGAAAGAGAGCTAATTACAGAACTAAACCAGTACAGTTTAGTTTAAATTTGGATTTGTCAACAGCCCAGAATAAACTGCAAAATGCATTCAAAAGCTAGAATGTGAAAAGCAAAAAAAAATTAACGCTTGCAAGTCACAGTTTCTGCATTTCCATTTTCCTGAGTTTGTCATCATGGTAAATGGACATATGTTCTTTGTGGTGCTGCTCTGCTGCTCTTCCATTGGTTTAATAAACTGTCACTTAAAGAACTCTGGGAAATAAATTACCTCAGAGCTCTGATGTTATTAACAACTCCATATCCATATTAGTTTTCATCATTGATTTATGAAACCTCACTGCTAAGAGAGGGTAACCTTTTGAAAAGTAAAATGTGTCCAGTATTGTGAGCAAACGCCTCCTAGCTTGTAAGCTCATGTTTTAACCTGTTCACTACATCCATCCATCCATCATCTATGTACCGCTTAATCCTCTGCAGGGTGGCGGGGGGCTGGAGCCTATCCTAGCCGACTCAGGCAAAGGCAGGGGACACCCTGGACAGGTCGCCAGGCTATTGCAGGGCTACATATAGAGACAGACAACCAAGCACACTCTCATTCACACCTACAGACAATTAAATATAATCAATTATTCTAAAACAATTGATTTCAGGATCAATTATGTTGTAGAATCAATTATGTTTTTGGATTGTGGGAGGAAGCCAGAGTACCTGGTGAAAACCCATGCATGCACAGGGACAACATGCAAACTCCACACAGAATGATCCCAGGCGTCCTAACCGGGACACGAACCGGGGATCTTCTAGCTGTGAGGTGATGCTGCTAACCACTGAGCCAATGTTCAGCCCCTGTTCCCTACATTAAATGCTAAACCAGCAATTGTTGTTATAGTAAAATGGTTAAATCATCTCTTTCTCCTCTTTAGCTCAGAAAAAAATTAATAATTGGGTCAGTCAACGTACATTACTGACATTTTAGGCTCTTAAACTGAAGTAAGGATACTTTACACATGAATAGTTTCCTTTGTCAGTAAAAACTTTAATTAAACAAATTCAAGTAAACTCTAAAATGCAAACTATCAATAAAAAAGGTGGTTGGCAAGTAGGTGGCTACAAGTATCTTGGAGAAGTTGCCTCAGTTGCTCTGTGGATTTAGGTTGCTCTGCTTCTGTTTCGCATGAAATCCCAGATTGGCTCAATGGTGTTGAGATCAGGGCTTTGTGGGATCATACCATCTGTTGCAGGACTACATGCTCTTCTTCCCGCTTAAGAGATGCATTTATAACTGTGACTATATGTTTGGGGTCATTGTCAGAAAGAATTACACTTTCCTGCATTATGTTATAGATAAGAATATTTACCTTAAGTGTTTAAAAACGCGCGATACTGTTTACATTGAGCAGCGTCGCAGACAGTGGCAGCGGTTATTCATTTAGACCTCTCCCGCTCTGTATCACTTATAATGTTTATTAATGTACACAAACATCATCTGACTGCTCTCATTTAGTTACTTTTCTGTTTCTGTAGACGGATGACCAAAGGAGCATTCTTTCTGCAAGACTCAGGCTAATCCACCAAAACACTTTAGTCATCCTTTTGGCTTTGGGATTAGGAATTTATTAACTGCTACTTGGTCATGTACTACTGACTACGTTTAGTGTACTGTAGAGTAGAAGAGGACTGAATGGAGGTTTAGTCATCTGAGACTGTCTGCTGCTTCTCGACACATTTGCCTGTCATCAGCATGTGTTTTTGCCTTTTAAAGTTAAGGCAAACAAGACAGATTTAGATATGTTTACATACATGTTGATGCTTCATTGTGGTCAATGACTTAACAGCAAAACAGCATGAAAAATATAATGCTAATCAGTGTTTCCAGATTAATCTGAGTGCCATGCTCTGTAGCTAGGAGAGTTCCTTCCAGGATATGGCTGACAGTTTTTCAGACCAGTAGGAAAGCATGAAAAAAAATCGCACCCCAGATCATCTGGCCATCTAATAAAATTACTAAACTTGGAAAATTAAGAAGCAGAAATTGGCAGGTGCAAAAGGAAAACCATAAATTATTAACACAAACTGTAGCTCTTTCTCATATTTTGGAAATATAGTATACTTGGGTGGCAGCCAAAACATTAAAACAACACTGATTGTCTTAACAACGATGCACGTCAATCAGTGGGATCTATCAAATGGCAAGTAAACATTTGGTTCTCGTAGTCAAAATGTTGGAAGAAGGATATATGAGCAGTTGCTAAGACATGAGCAGCTATGACAAGAGCCAAACCATTACGTCCAGATGACTGGGTTGGAGCATCTCTGAAAAAGGAAGGCTTGTGGTTTGTCACAGTGGTGAGAATCTACTGACGATTTTGCTTATCAGTGTACATTGGTTTGTGATGACACATTCCTCTGTGAACAGACAGATTAACTCACATGTAAATCCTTTCTTTAGTTGGAGATTGCGCCACATTTCTAGATGTGGGAAATTTTTCTTAAAATAAAACAACACCATTTGGAAAGACAAGAGAGGAAACACACAGTAGAATGTGGTGCTGCCAACTACTGAGTGATGAGTTATGTAATGATGCTATCTTTGAAATAAGTGAATTACATACACATTAGGTTTCTTAGGAAACAAGCCAGAAAGTGGTTGTTATGAGCCTGGGCTTAAGGACAAGATACAGTAGTAACATAATAAGGCTGAGGTTGAGACTAGAGATTGGTACTGGTGCCCGATATTGGCGCTGGGTTCGAACAACAACCTACAACAAGGATCTATTCATCAACCACTAATGAGTCCCCTAAACTGCCAGTGTACACCAAATACAACAACACGGAGCCAAAATGAAAGATGAAGAGACTGAATGACCCATTTTATATTGTCCAAGCAGCCTTGGGCGGACGGATTCACCCAATACAGTCACACGCCAGCTTGCCTGATGACAGAGCAGAAGTCATTGAAACCATGTGAGGTTATTTAAGGGGAGAAGATTATTCCAGGAAACTGGTAGTCACAGTCAGAGTTTTGGTCTGAGTTTGAAGACCTGTGATTGATTTGCAAACCACCAGAGGGCCAGTCACAATCACGCCAGGCCTCGCTGGACGAGGACGCTCCTAAAATCGTCTGGATGCGGACCAGCTCCCAAATGCAAATATACACACACATTCACACACACACTAATACACACGCAGAATCATCCAAACACATTCCTGCCTGTCTGAATTACATGCTGGACAATATCCCACGGTCATTAAAACCAGACTGCTTTGAAGACACAGACACCACGCAAACACACATATGATCTCTCACACACACACACACACATTCAGACAGACACATGTGCACACGCACCTATTGCTTCAAGGCAAATTGTTTGTTTCCACTGTATAGTCTGTCTCTCTGTTCACATGGTACGCAGACTTATCATACAAGTCAGCTCACTGTTGTTAGTATACAGGGAAAACAAACCAATTGGCAGATGTGACAGACAGTGATACAGACAGACACAAACACAGACACATGGCAGCACACATGAAGTGAGTAATACAATATAATATCAAACAGGTGAAAGGCGGAATCACAACTGGTGGGAACAGTGCTGTATAAGCAACTCAATAGGCCAGACTGAAGCATAATACAAAACATACACACATACAAATGCATAAATACGGCAGTTCCTTTGAGACTAAACCAGGTGTAATCTGTCTCCCATCTCTCTCTCACACACACATATACACACACAAACACAAACACACACACACACACACACACACACACACACACACACACATACACAGAGACAGTTCTGCCTATAGTTACAGACAATAGCATGCAGAACAAAAGCCATCACCATGTTCACATTAGTGAGCCAACAGGACTATTTTTATATTTTACTGAGTCACAAAGAGTCTTCTCCCAGCAGCATGTCACTATTCTCATATCAAAGCTGCGTTTATAGCAGACAAAGCTTTGAAAGTGGGCCATGGCTCATAAAATGCCTTTATGTCCCTCGCTGGTACACTTAGAAAACCCTGAAACAATGCATTTTAAGTCTGCAATTGGACTAGTGTGTGTGTTACTGATCTTATTATCTGTGTGTTAAGAGTGTGTGTATCTACGTGTGTTCATGGACACTATGTCTTTGTGTATGGGGTGTCTAACTATTCACACACTTGCATCTGTGCATATGTGAGCGTGCGGGTACACCCCACTTCCCCCACAGTTGTGTGTTTCAACGTGTGTAGGTGTTGTTGATTTAATTCCCTCCACTGACATTGTTCTTTTCCGATCTTTTTTTTTTTATGGCTGACAGAATGTGCAGCCTTAACACTCAGCTAACAACCCTGGCTTCCTGAATCGCATGTAACCTAATCACTAACACCATCTGTTAATTATGTTAATACAAAAATGCCTTGGCTGCTATTCACATCCATTCTCTGAATTAGCACCCCACTTCCACAACGAGCACCCTCTCTCCATGCCTGCTCTTCTTTCTCTTGTCCAATCCTTTTCCATCATCTCAGGCTCCCATTTTTCTTTATTTCAAGTCTTGTCTTTCTTATCCTTTCTAATTCTATCTCCTCACTTCCCCTGTGTTTTTTATTATCCTTGTTAATCCTTCACATCCCTGCTTTCCTCCATCGTTCATTCCCTTATTCAGACCATCAACCTCCCTCCAAATGCCTCCATAGTCATCCCTTTTCCAACTCTCCTATGTACCACTCTGTCAAAAATCTCAAACTCTTAATTCCTCCTCCTCCTCCTCACAATCCTGTCTTTCTACACCCTTCAGCCTGCTACCCCCTGCGTAGCTGTTGTTGCTCTCTTCAGTAAGTCAAAGGCTAAGCTGGTTGAAAATCCCCAGAGAGGCTTTGTCTGAATCCAACTTATTTTGAGTGATATCGATCCACTCTTCCTCTTAATTGTTATTCACTATGCTAATCTGTATTTATAAATCTAAGTTTCTATTGATCCATAGCAAACATAATAAACGTTGTTTTGCACCCATGCACAGAATAAGCATTATTGTAATGCAGGGAAAACATCATTTAATAGTCGTAGAGCGCGTTGGTCATTATATTAACACAATCGAACGGCAGACCCAGCAACGCATAATCAGAGGTATAAGTAGGCCTGATGGTATTGTGACTATCCCGAGGGAGACCCCGTTCAAGCCTTAGGATGAAGTGGGCAGTTTGCCCAGGAGAAGCAATGCACACAGAGGCACAAAGCCCAGAGTTAACCATCTCTTTGACTCCAGAATCAAAAGAGCTAAATAAAGTGGTCACGGAATGTTCATATCATATTCATGTGTGACAAGGCACTAATAATTCAAAATCATCGGACAATGAGGGGTACAGCACTTCTCATGTGAATATCTACAGTTGGATAACTGCTTTCTGTTGCTGCATGGGGCGGCTGTGGCTCAGGTGGTAGAGCGGGTTGCCCACTGATCGCAAGGTTGGCGGTTAGATCCCCGGCCCCGCCACATGCCGAAGTGTCCTTGGGCAAGACACTGAACCCCAAGTTGCTCCCAATGGTAGATTAGCGCCTTGCATGGCAGCTCTGTCGCCATTGGTGTGTGAATGTGTGTGTGAATGGGTGAATGCGAAACACATTGTAAAGCGCTTTGGACACCTAAGGTAGAGAAAAGTGCTATATAAGTGCTGACCATTTACCATTTACCATTTAAAAAATCCCTAATTGCAGGACAGATAAAAGATCTAGAAGGTGGTTCCAAATCAAAGGCAACCTGGTCATCAAAATGCTATCATGTTGAGTCACTTGATGAGCAAATAACAAATACTGGCTTAAAAATCTGGCATAAACTACCCTGAATATGCACAAAAGTACAGTAGGAACTACTACTTTCATTATAGATGAATTGTAAATTTTCAATCGGCCAATTAATCCTTTGGTGCGTAAAATGGCGGAAACAAGTCTGAGGTGACATTTTCAAGTGTCTTGTTTTGCTTGACCAGCAGTCCAAAAAATTAACAGGTTCAGTTTGAAGTTATATACGAATGCTGATGAATACTCAGCCTAATGGAAAACGCCTCTCATCTCCTGAACACCACCCTGTTGTCACATCAGAGCACCTTCAGCCACAAAAGGAGTCCACCAAGGTGGAGTACAGGAGGTTTCTTCCACAAGTGGCTATCAACCTCTGTAACTCCTCCCTCTTGTGTAAGACTAACAGCTGAAACACTGGACACCCAAATTGGAACAATAATATTTTGCAATATTACATTTCCCAATAGTTTGTGCAATATCAGCTTCAGTATCCCGTGTAGTATTTCATGTTCATGAGCAATATTTTATTTTAATGTACAATTAGTAAATTTGCAATAGTTCATGGTCATGTGTAATATTACTTTGCCAGTATTACTTTTTTATTATAGTCTTATTAAAACTTATTTATTTTCACTCTTCATTAATGTATCAGACTTATTATATATTGCTTTTCAACCAGGCACTGCTTTTCTTATTTTATGTAATATTGTTTATCTGGGCAAAACAGTTTTCACTGGGTTTTATCTTATCTCATCTTATCTTATTAAGGTAAAAATGAAACACTGGAGAAGATGATACAGAAAAATGTTTGAATTTTTTCCTTAGAAAGTGACTTAAATAATTAATCACTTATCCAAACAGTCATCTAATTCAGCTACATCTACTCATCTAATTCAGCACAGCTTTTCACTAGTACACGGCAGCACTAAACAAAAAGTGTCATACATATACATAGTTTAACCATTTAACCTGAACTAAATACCCGGACAAACATTTTCCCTGATGTAAAGCTTCATCCTCTGGGGACCATAAATATCTTTCCATAACTGTGCGTCAGTCCAACTAATAGTTCAGTCTAGACCAGCTAACATACCGCTATTACTTTAGTAGGTGGCTATAACACACAACAACAACAAAAAAAATCAAGAAATGTATTTCAGTACGAACCAATCTTACCAGTACTTGTGTCAGTGTACTGGAAAGAGGGGGCAACCCACAGTAAATAAAACAGTCAATGTCAAGAGACTTCACACCAGCAACTTTACCACAATAAAACACATAAACATCATAACGGTCAGTCAGCCTCTTCAGTTCCCAGTCCCAAATCTAGCCACACGCACACGCAAACACATATACATAAAGAAACAATCATTCCATAGTGTTCACACACCCACACTTACAAGCAGCCACACCTCATACACACAAGCAACCACACATGCAAACACTCACCACCCCACACCCTGATGCCCTGGCCTCCCACAGCTGGTTGAGTGAGGCCACAGTTTGGGTGAAGCATAGAGTTTCTTACACTTGGAAGTGAACGTTATTTATTCTGTGAGTGCTGCGCAGTGAGAGGTTCATGATGTGAGGTCGGAGCAGGATCACTGAGCAGAACTATGGTACTGACATGGCAGAAAGTTATTTCCACTGTTTTAGGCTCCCATGCATTTACAGATGCAGTGTATTCATGCACACGCACATAGACTATGGACACACACTTTGTCCTCCGTGCCCTTTACCTTGAACATCTTAATGTTTCTCCTGTGCATGGGGAGCATGCCCTTTCCTGCAGCACTTTTTTAATGTATCCTGAAGACAAGTGAGTTGGTCACATTAGTGCAGTTCAACATGGGAGGCTGATCCCTGTGCTCCTCCCTCAGGTGTGAGGTGAGGAGAGGCCGGGTTAAGAAGGGGACACCTCCCAAAAAACAGCTGCCAGCCTGTTGGATGCCACAGTGCCCCTCTGGGCGGCATGAAGCAGGTAGGAGATTGGCAGAAAGGGGGCCAAGGTTGTGCCCACATGAGGAGACTCTCAAGGAGGCAGTGTCGCCTCCATCTGTCTGTCCCCCTCGATCTGACTCTCTTCATATATACTTACAAATTAATACACGCAGTAGGCAACAGCACATATAGAAATTCTCATCATCACATTTGCTGTGTCAATGAACAATTGTTGCCATTAACCACTCGCAACCCAAATAAACTAGAATTACCAGCATGTAGTTGAATGCCTTCACAAAGTCAGTCTTCAGTTTACATCCATTTCTCCTTGTGTTTCATAGTTATGCTGCTGCATAATGCGCAGAAAAGTGTTTCTGAAAAACATTATGATGTCAAAGTGAGGCTGACCTTTGACCTTCAGATATAACATGTCATCACTTTGTTTTTTCTTTCCTATTCGGTAGTTGTGTAAAATTTTGTCATACCTGGCAAATGAATTCTTGAGTTTCGTGTATTGAGAGTCTCAGTGACCTCTGAAACCTAATCGGTTCATCAGTGAGGTCAAGTCAAAGTTTGTGCCATATTTGAAGAAACTCTGTCCAAGTGTTTCTAAAATATCCTGTTCACAAGAATAGGATTGGCATGAGGTCACAGCAACCTTGACCCTTGATCATTAAAATCTAATCAATTCATCTTTAAGACTAAGTGCATGTTTGTGTCAAATCTAAAGAAATTCTGAAGGCATTTCTTAGATATCATGTTGAGGACTTGAGTTGTGGCCAAAACGGTGCTTTGTGAGATCACTGTCATATTGACTTTTGACTACCAAAATCCAGTCAGTTCATCCTTTAGTCAAAGTGTCCATTTGTTCTAAATTTGACAAAATCCCTAAAGAAACTCATGAGATATTATGTTAACAAAAATAAGATAACCAGTCAGACGGATGGTTTAATAACCCAGAATCATAACACCTCCAGCCACCGCTGATTCAAAGCAAACCAGCAAGCACCAGGGCTCAAAAATGAAGCCAATGCCAAAAACTGCAGTTTCTCAAATAGCCACTTGAGACTGGCTCCAAAAGTGAGATAGTTCACATAGATCCATGTGTTAAAAGGCCAAATTTTACACTCAAAATAAACATGTTTAATGTCTTGAAAAACAGTTTGGCCTTTATTGCTAATTTTCTCATTCATGACAACTGAACTTGTTGAACAATAGTATTGGGTCTTACAGTTAGACGTCATTAAGGAGTGTGGCTGGTTTGAGTGACAGGTGAGCAGTCAGTGACCCAGTGATGTTTGTAATCAGCTTCTGGATTAGCCAGGAGTTATGCAGGGTCGGGCACTGTCAAAATGAAAATGGCTGGTACCACAACACTGAGCTTCAAAACCACTATTCAGGAAACGTATAGGTGACATCACAGAGGGTTAATCTGTTTTTATAAACTGTCAATAGCAGAGTCATTAAAAAAACAATACTCCATCAATGAAGCACTGCTCTCCGAAAACATTGGTAAACTCACCATCAACTTTGCTTGTAAATGGCCACACAATTCCAACTTCCAACTACATTTTTGTTTTCCCGCTTTGCAAAGAAATCTCCACCAAACTTCAGCCTCATCTGAGAGTGACTAAAGCGACATCACTTGAGGCAGTTCTTCAGACGTCATGCAGCTCCCTCTGGAGCCACAAATACTTTATTCAAAATGTTCACATATGCAGTTGCACTGCCTCGGACATTTAAAGAGTCCTCGATGTGCAAAATCTGAAGAGTAGCTTTGTTGGTCAATTTTGAAAATATGAATATGTTCTGTGTTTCAGTGCTTTATCTGATTACAAATGAAAGATAATCAGGCTTCTGACCAGTGGTCTGATGTCTTTATACTATTTTCACCTCACTCAGATGATCTCCAGTTCTCCAATTGTGTGACATGTAGTGCCAATTTGCTGCATCAATATTGAATTAGATGAGTGACTTCAAAGAGGGTGAATACTTAGGCAATCACTTATTTTACATTTTATGTTTTTAATTCATTTGCATTATGTTGTAAAAATCTGTTTTCACTATGACATGAAAGTCTTTTCTGGTATATTCTTATCAAAAATGACCATAATTTAATGTTGAAAAGCAATCAAAAGAGAACATTTCCAATGGGAAATAATATGTTTTTATATGTATTCTAGCTATAGCAAGAGTCTACAGTCTGCTATCAGTACTCTAAAGTTGCAGTGAAACCTAAACTGTTGGACAGAAAAAATGCACAGGTCATCCCAAAATAAAGGCAACATGTACATCAGAATGGTTTATCGTCAAAATGTCATCATGTTGAATCATTTCGACTGGTGGTCTGGCAAAAAAAAAAAAATATCTGAAGATAATGTCTTGGGGTTAAAAAATGATAAAGTGATTTTTTTTATGAACAAGTCAATAATTTTAGAAAAAGCAATCAACATATTGATCCATATAAAAAAAATAAATGTTTTTCCATTTTAATTCCAAACAATTATGCTTGGAAGCACAACAGACTGGAGCCAAACTTTACTGCAACGCATGCAGGAAATGTGGGGTTTCTCCCTCACACAGAAATACTAAGAACAATATGGATATGGACTTTTCTATAATTTCTTTGCAACAGAAGGATATATGATATTTTGCGGCTCATGCAGTCTTGGAAATGGTAGTTACCCTCGTTAGAAGTGAGCATATGTTACAGGTGGTGTGGAAAGCAGTAGAGAGTTGGCAGGGAGAAGTGTGTGGAATCTGCTGCCAGGGTGAGAGCATTGGTGCCAAGGTGAAACCTGAGTGGGCCATACAGCTGAGCTCTTCAACTCAACACACACACAACACGCGCACATAGAGTATGACTGACAGGACACATGTGCACACACAGTGGAAAAAATTAGAAAGTATGAATGAGAAGCAAACAAAGTAAGACAGGTTCTGGCACGCACAAAATATGTGAGTCACTCACAATTACAGGATAGCCAGAACAACAACAACAAAAACTGTCACAGATTCACAAACAGTTTTTACTGTAAGTCTCCATCTCGTGAGAAAAAATATCTATTAGGCTATAAATACCCTTCAGTGTGTGTTCGCAGAGTGGGCTAATGTGGACCATACTTTTGTATGTGTGATGTGGTTGTACGGCAGCTGTATTCTCTGGTGTATGTGTGTGTTTGCGTGTGGATGTGTGTGTAGGTTTTCGTGCCTGTATGATAAATGGCAACCAGACACTGGGTTAAGAGGCAGCCTGGCCCAGATGGACTACTGTTTTTGCCCATTTTTTTGCCAACACATAGCCTTACAACAACGCAAACAATCTCACACACATACATATAGTGTACGTATATAAGCAACACATGCACCACACCACTTAATACCCTTTTCACTCAACAGCCAGCGGAAATCTATGGCACTGTGACATGTTTCTAGCAAACACAAACTAACCTGTAGAAATTACATGTCTGTCATTACAGCTGCTATTCCTATAATTTTTGGCTTTTTGGTATTTTCATGCACCCCGCCAATCCCCCACCACTTTTCTCCCTTCATTTTCATCCTGTTTCCCTCATCTGTTGTCCTGACTGAGTACCTTTTACTGGAAGGGTAATTTTCCTGCTCTCTTTACCTCTTAAGACTGATTGTGGAGTGAGGTAGTGTGTGGATGTGGGTGGTAGGGGGTGATGGAGACTTTAAAAGGGTGAGCTGAGGGGTGTCTTCTGTCTACCACATCCTCCTTCCTGATCCAGGAAAACATACACAATTCCAGGACTCCAGCCCCCCCCAAAGACTGCCAGCCCCATCCTCAGCCAGGGACTTTCCAGAACTGCCCTGCCCAGCTAAGGAGAGCACTAGTCAGTCATGGTCAGGCTTCTGTTCCTTGTGTGGGGCTTATAGCATCATAATGTAAAAAAGCGGCATGACTTAAGCACATATGGCCATGGAATTAGGTGATTTTTGCTCTTACTTGTGTCTATTAAAAAAGTTCAACTAAAAGCTGATTTTAGAGGAGTAAAAGAAGTTTAAAAATGACTTAATAATGTATGAGTAAACAAGTAATAATCCCACCACCCAGAAACATTTTACTGGATCAAATGTATTGGGTTACATTTTCAATTGGCGCTGTAATAAAAGTTCGTGAGAAGCTGGTGTGATTCATCAGGTGAGATTACAGATGTACACCGTCCGCTGCATATGAAGCAGATGGAACCTTCTTGATAAAATCCCATGATCAATAACACACTGAACCCTCTTTTCAACTCCTGCAAAAGGCAGTAGTTGTGTTTTCATTTTAAAATTATGCTAAAATCAACAATTTAAACTGAATTAGCTAATGTTTAAAAGTGCATATTTGCAGTAAAATAAAATGATCTAATCAATTTCTTATTGCTAAACTTAAGATTTGTCTGAGCTTGGGATGTTGTTCATACCAACTATCCTATCATTTGAAATGAGTTCATTTCAGGATAAGTAGTCTGAGTCATTATAACATGAACACAGCAGAGAGATTCCGGCCCAGAAAAATTGCACACTATAATTCTTTTACAATGTCCAGCAGTGATGTTGACTCAAAAGGAAGGTGTTACCACCTTTGAGACCACTACTGACTTTGATCATTCAGAACATAAAAACTTTAGGGACCTACCACACATTAACCGCCCTGTGATATATCACCTGATGCCAGAAAACAGCTACATGGGAAAGTACCTATTTCTTAAGGGAGCTGTGACTAAAATGAAGTTGGCCACAATGTAAACACATGTCAGAACGATGACTGACCATTTCCCATTATAACTCTCTGTCCACTCATCCTGGTAGTGCTAATTCTTGTCCTTACTACTCCCAGAAAGTAAGCGAGATTAGCTGGTCTGAATATAGCACCAAGAGCCCAAAAAAACCCCACAGACCATGGGCTTCCCGCTCAGGACCAGGTGAAGGGGGCAGCTCGCGCTTCCCAGCCCAGGAGTGGGGGCCTGAATCTAGAGAAGATATGTAGTCAGCCTCCCTTGCACTTCCGTGACCGAGCAGGGAACATGGGGAGGCTTTGTTTGCAGAACATTCAGCCCAGAGGCAGCACTGAGACACGACTCTTATCTGAGAAAATTTACAACACTGGCTAAAAAACACCTGACAGTAACACACACTAAATACACACACAATTAGAGCACAACAGGAACACTGAGTAACCATTATGGAAGAGAAAGATTTGTCCACTTTGATATGACATTCAGTACATGACACTAAACACAATGTTAGAAACGTCTGGGAGGGAGGACGGTCATGTAGAGAAGGACTGTGCTGCACTTTTGACGACAGCACTTCCAGTAGTATGTGACAGGACAGAGAGGAGGTCAGCATGATAGCAGCATCCTGGAAGAGCTCAACCAAAATACCACAATGAAGGACATAATCTGTAAACAACACACACCCACGTTGGTATATAAGCTTTCAGTGGGCTACTGTCAGTGACGTGCACACACGCATGCACACACTTTCTCTTAAGCATTTCGCCCCTTCGCTCCTTCACCGTCTCACACACATACACATACACACACACACGAGCCACATTATACAATTGACTATGAAAGGACATCAGGCTCATAACTCTGTTCCCCTGGGGCAGAAGAGACCCAGTCACTGTCAGGCGAAAAACAAAACAAAGAGATGGAAAAATAGAGCAAAATAAAGGCAGGAGAGTAGACAGCCGCTGTGTGATTAGAATAAACGGGGGAGAGATGAAGGGAAGCTGGGGAGGAGGCAACTACCTCTCCTTTAATATAGCTGGGAAATCTTCCCCCTCTCTTCCATGACTGAGGGGACGACAGGTTTGGGTGATTTTCTAATATCCAGAGGCCTGAGGTTATTGTGTTGCTGTGCTGTGTGTATGTTCTCATATGTGTTTGGTGTGTGTGTGTGCCTGTGTGTCATCTGGACAAAAAGTATACAGTCCCAGGTAATGAGATATTGTAAGGGGGAGATAGTAAGAGAAACAGATGGGGAGGTGCTGATCCACAATGAGATGATGGAGAGAGAAGACTGACAATGGAGTGACAGAAAAAGAGGACCTGTAATAGTATATCTACTTTGTCTGGACCTTTAGTGATTAATGTAACTGTGTAATAAGAATTATTACATCACCGTCCTGTGGAAAAAAGCTAGTTTTTAGCTTAACAACTAATTTAGTGTATAATTCCTCAATTATCAAAAAACATGAAGGATTACTTAACCTTGAAGTATATCTAAATTATGTTTAATCACCAAATATGGATATACACTGTTTTCAGTGGTAGTAGCAACCATAAAAAACAAGGTTGGGAAGAGAGACTTTGCTTTCTGGAAGTGTAAATCCACCACTGAACACTGACTAGATTTATTTGATATGTCAAATGTCTTATACAGAAAAATATCTTGGTCAAAACTCTTTGAAAATAACAACAAACTATTTTAACAAGCCATATGTCCAAAAATGTTTATGTTTCCCTGCCGTTATATCATGATACGTTATGTATTCAAACTCACAAATATAGGTATCCACATCAAAATCTCTATGAATTCTCTGGTTCTCTATGGTTATCTTATCCGGCGGCGCACAATTTGCTGGTATGGTTTGTGTCCACTTGTTCCCATAGAGGGAGTGGTAACTGCAAATTAATCCAAAGTTGTGATCACTTTTATCCCATGATGGAACATTTCTGTCTTGAAGAGAATAGTCTCTTCCAGGGTGGCAATGCTCCCATCCCTAAATGCTTAGACAAATTAAAATTGTGTGACTCATGTGCCATGGCCTTCACAGGCACCAGATCTCAACCCAAATGAACACCTGGGAGTTTCTGGACTGACGCAATTCAACCACCATCATCAAAACACCATCACACCAGTAGAGTTCCAGAGAGCACACTAAAGCTGTTGTAGCAGCACAAGGTGTCCCAACACCGTACTAACACACTTCACCTTACTAACACACTTCACCTTACTAACACACTTCACGTGGGTTTTTCCTTTCATTTGTGACCCATCCGTACATTAACAGCTCTATTTTGAATTTGAAGAGAAAGACTGGCTGGGATTTCAATTATCAGTATTCATTGCTATTTGTAGTGGCATGGAAAAAAGATGAAAGTATGTTCTTTAATGCTTGAAATATTAAAACTGATGGCCATAATATAAACCTATGCTACTACTGAATTAGTGAGACATTACCAACTTTTTATGTTGAGGAACAATGAGAATTTTCTTTTTTTAATTTTCATTTGGGAATTTACTGCTGCTAAAAAAAAACTTTCTAGACCAGCAGTGTCTTCAACTAGCAGAGCTGCCAGCTCTGTTACAGATTTTGGATGGCTCTCTGCATTCATAACATTACAATGAGGCTTTGACACAAACTAAAAAATCTCAAGTGTATTCATCTGGAGCCAGCAGGTCAAATCAAAGCTCCTGAGTGTGTTTGTGTTTGTGTGCACAAGCCCGTGTGTGTTCAGGTTTCTGACCAGGGAGAATGGGCAGCAGCTGACAAACCTCACGTTGTGAGGTGAAGCCCACATAACACAGCTGTAAACACACACACTCATATACACATCATATGTGTGTTTGTGTATATTATGGACATGCACCAGCAGGCCAATAAAAAGACCACAACAAAACGGGCACAAAGTCTGTGATCTCTGAAAATGAAATGGCTTGAGTAAGGAGTGTGTGTGATTCAGAGACTGAAGTCTGTATGAGAGTGAGCATGTGTGCCTCCATGCCGTTAATGCACTCTTGTGGATCTTTTCACGCAGCACACACTTACACAAACACACACAGGGACAAAAAAGTGAGGAACCATATGGTCAGATCATGAGCGTAATGAGAAACACTTCTGGGGGGGTCTACAAGACAGAAGGGGAAGAAATTAGTAAGTCTGGCTGGAAAGCAAAGATGTGTACTAGTCTGAAAGAGAAAGAAGTTCTTACTTAGACAACAAATGAGTGAACGTAACACGCCACACAGAGATCAGACTTCTCACCAACTCCTCTTACTCCACATGTGAAAAACATGAGCCTGCACTTGTTGTCAACTAAGCGTCATTTCAAAAGCTTGTTGTCACACATTTGCCAGAATCCGAATCAGCACATCAGAGTACAAAAACATTGTCACGAAGATGAGAAAACTCTCTGGAAAAACATTTACAAATGATGGGAAACAATTCTCCTGAAATTAAACGTACATTAGATCTAATCGAAACCAGATTTTACAGTTAAATAATCTTTCCTCTGAGTCATTTCTTGGGTCACTGTGTCATCAGACACATTTAACCATGGTTTCTTTCAGTTCTCATATAACATAAAATGCATGCATAACTACACTTGCCAATCATTAGTTCTTTTGTTTTATTCCTTATTTTACTATTTTCAAAATCAAATATGCCTGGTCGGTCAAATCAGTACATTATAAAATGCATTGCAGACAATGTATAATGTAATGTAAATATAAAATAATACTGAATTATTGGCCCTGTGTCTTTGACATGGCCAGGGGCTGTGTGGAATGTTACCGCAACTGTGGCAGATGTTTTGTCTGGGCACTGAAAAATAAAGTTTGTTTATGGAAACTGCCACGGCAGAGGGGAAATTTCGAGTGGTGTAACATGTTTTTGCTCACATTCAGTGGTAAGTGAAAAGACCCCCGTCAATACACACACATGCATGCACACACATACACACACACTCCTCCCTGTTTGTCCACCTTTTCAAATGCGTATTTTCTCTCTCTTGTACACACACTATCAGCAGTGTTTATGACACTGAGAATTACAACATAACTACCACAGCTTTTACACTCCTTTACTGGAATGTGGACTTGAAAAGACCACAAAAACAAAATAACAAATGCACATCAACAATTAGCTAAAGCTCCATCACTAACTTATAATAAGCTCTACACTGACACCATAAAAATTTAAGGGGATTTCAAAAACCAGTATAGTTTCTTTAACACAGTGAAAGTAAAAGCAAACTGTGTTTGTACTGGCCAAGCCCCTGCTCAGTGAAACACAGATGTGATGGCTTCAGTCATGGTCACATGGAACGGCTTCCCAGTCTGCCATGAACATAGAACGCCAACTCAGCTGGACGCTGTAGCACCTACCTGTTGACTCACGCTGATGACATCATCATGACTATTCTGGTCACATCAAATCAGGCACCAGAGCTCAGAGAAGGAGAAAGAGAGTGGGTGGAGGGTTGAGGGGCCTGAGGGGCAGAAAAACACAGGGAAAAGTGAGAGGGGAGGAGGAGAACGATGGTGATGGTGGCGTTGGGGGAATCAGATGACCATTAGGTCATTGTCTGCAGGTCCACTGGGAAGGGGCGGATAGCCGGGTCAGCAGATCCCACACCTGGGTGAGGGAGATATACTGCTGAGTAGGAGGACTGATGAATCCATCATGGTGTCTGAGAATTAACTTCTCTGGCATGGAGAACTGTGGCCGTTTTGGAGTATGAGCAACATCAAAGAAAAGAGAAAGAGGGAAAGGGAGCTGTGAGGAGGTTATTGCTGAGTGTGTTAAGCTGTGGTGTGTATTTTGTAGCAGTACACACACTGTGCTTGCATGAGTTGAGTGTGCATCTGCGTATGAGTAAGCCTGTACAGTACGCTATGTAATCAAGACAGAACAGTGTGTGTGTGTGTATGTGTGTGTGTGTGTGTATGTGTGTGTGTGTGTGTTATGTGAAGATCATAACCAGAACTAAGAGCTGCTGAGTCAGATATATGTGTTCATTTCCTCAGTAAGGTCTGTAAGCACCACTGATGTGGTCACAACAAGCTGGTAGAGACCAAAACCAAGCCCAACCATACCAAATCAGACCAGGAAAAACACACGGCTCTCCAGCTGCCTCCCGTCAACTCAGACCAGCATGCATGAGTCTGTAGGTCCAATCAAAGCTCCCACTTAGGGGAAGACAGCAGCTCTTCCAGGCAGAGCCACAGCCCAGTCCAGGAAAGAGCTTCCTGCACCTGGATTAAGATACTGGGGTTAACAAGGACGTATGGTTTCACTTATGACTGAATACAGAAGAGCAGGCAGTGAGTCTACAGACTAGTCTACAGATAACAGCCAACACACTCCCTCATGTCAAATCAGATTTTCTGATTTAATTTTGCATAACAATGGATGAGTCTGAGGCTGACAATGTAAACACACCATGAGTAAAAGGTGACTGGTCCCAATAGCACATATGACTGTTCCTAGTGAATCATACTCTGGTGCTGCAGCCTTTCATCAGACTGGTGATCCGTGTTTGTTTTAAGATGGGGAGTGAGCCACCACATTAGCTCATAGAAGCAAAGATGCATTCATATGCTTCTAATTTTGACATGAGTTTCATCCTACTGATCTCCTTAAACTTCACCCACACATGCTTTTCTTGTCCAAACACTTAACCCCCGCACTGACACACAGGCACACAAACATGAGCACATAGGAAGGTTAACTGCCTGATCCAACGTACTATACACTATGTTTACATTTGTGGTATTCTTATCACATTCAAAAATCAGCTGTCTGGGATACTCCCATATCCTCAGCAATCAGCTCTTTTGAGTTGGCATAATTTTGCCCCAAGTCACAGCTGTGACCCAACGTCAAACTTACTCTTTAACCTACCATTTAGCACCGTTAACCCCCTGTGCATCACACCAACCAAACACAACAGTGGGAAAATGAATGAAAGGTACCAAGCACTAGTTTTTGTTCATCTGTGTGTGGGTCTGTGTAGTTGTCCACACATGTCTATATACATGTACATATAAACAAATTTTGTAGAGATGTGCACACTAAACACAGCAAGAATAGGATGATGGGGAATTGTCCCACTCACAAACAGTTCTGATATATTTAAAAAGATTCAGTATATATTTAATATGACACTGACAAGCACAGGAACACAAAGCATCGAACTTTTTTTGTATTTGAATAGTACCTTACCACAAAGCACTTCTCACAGTCAACAATTATAAGCATAGAAAAGGAAGAAGTTACTGAGCGAAAATTGTCAAACATTGCTCAAAGGATTTGCTGCTTTTCTTTTGCTTCATATCAATGTGAATAGAATATCTTTGGGTTTTGGATTGTTATCAGACAAAACAAGCAATCTGAGAATGTCACACTGCACTGCATGAAGTTCTGCTGGGCATCTGTTCTATTTTCTAACAATTTCTCAACTGAGCAACATGTAATTTGATCAAAAAAACAATCAAAACTTAGATAATTAAAACAATTACTTGTTATAGCTTTCTTAATGCAGGTCGTTTTCATTTACAGTACCTATCTTCATATGCCTTTGAACTAAATGCAGTATCTCTGATTAAGAATAATGCAGATATTTGTGTGAATAATTTGGCCATGAAATATGAGACAAAGAGAGAAATCGATTCAGACACAAAAGGAGAAAGAGAGGAGGAAAGAGAAGAAGAGGGTGAAAGACGAATCCTGAGATGATATTCAGAGCTTGTGGTGTAAATGATGCATTTTCCATTTCTACACTTTGTGCTGCACAGCCTGCATGGAGAATGAGAGTTACAAACACAAGAGCACAAGAGCAGAAGCAGTATCGAGAGAAGGAGTAAGAAAGGCAGCAAGATGCACAAAAACAGTCTTTGATGCTGGTGTGTCTTTGTCCATATCTTCCTCCGGTGCATCCTGTCTCATGCTCTGTCCTTACCCATCCCCTTGTTCGTGATTAGGGAGTAAATCAAATATTTCTCATCCCTGTTGTCCCACCCTTCTTGCCATTTCTTCCTCCCCCCCTCTGCCCCCAACTCTCTATAATTGCCTCTTTTACCCTCTAGCTTGCCCCTGTCCCACAGAATGCTGGATACAGCAGCTCTCTGTAGACTGGTGGGGAATCCATGTGGACAGGATAAGAAAGCTCATCGTGTATCTGCCAAGGGTCCCCAATGCATTAAGGCCAACGTGCCACAGTTCCTCGATGACAGAATCTCCCTGGGACGTCAGACACCTCTGAAATGAGCATATTAATCCTGGAGGAACTGGGACACTGAACTGAGAAACTCACAGAGGAATTTACTTAGCACAGAATTGTTTTGCGATCAGTGTCTTTTATGTTGCAATACATTTCCTGCTGACAAGTTCAAGTGGCCTATTTGGAATTTAGGTGGTGATAGTGGCATCCAAGAAACCGAGACAGTAAAGAATGTCTTTCCTTGAACTGCAATGTCACTTTTTACAGACTTAACTGTAGAAATGTTCAATATCAAGTTGATGCCACAATTTTGAAAACATGATGGCACCTTCTTTCTGTGAAAGCAAAGGTACCTTTCTTGTAGAGGTAGTATAATACAGAATTAAAACAACAACATGTGGGATGGTAGAGGCAAGTGCAGATGCAGCAACAGGTCAACAACAGGTCAGACAACACCTCAAATTTATGTAAGCACTTTAAAGATTGACATTCTGCTCCAAATACAGAATTCACAGAGATCAGCTTTGAGTTGTCACTTTATAGAAACAGCATATTAAAACCCTGAAATGTTCCTGTTGTTTGTCAGTTGTGAAAGCTGCATATGTTGTGTCAGTGGCCCACTCACAAAGGTTAATATGACATTGTTTAGGCAGACACAGGGATATATATTACCTGCAATACTTCTGCAAGCAAGTTTCAAAATTTAAAAAAATATATTAATCATGATAAAAGGCCCAAAAAACTAGAACGAATAGCTGAAGTATACCAACAACACAGAACACTAAGGAACACTACAGGTGATGGTCAGTCACAGATGCCTAACAGCGCAGTCAACTGTCACTGTTGGTGTGTAGGCACCCACATTTTACTGCAGAAAACAGACAATAACCCAGCTACTTGAGTGCTTGTAAACGCACTAACTGTGAATAAAGACCGGTTAAATAAAGGAAGCTGAGAGCATCCATGCTTTATCTGTAACAGGTGCAAATAGAGTGAGAGAGCAGTTATGGAGTGTGTGATCTGCTTGTTGGGCAAAAACAGACCTGCTGTTTGCCCTTCCCTCAGGCCTCTTTCTGTGTGTCTCACCCTCTCCCTTTCTTTTCCTCACCTGCCTTCCTCCACTCTGCTGCAGCAGCAGCATTCCATGTGTTGTCTGTGCATTTCTGTATGCATTTGTTTGTGCATGTTTACTTCACAACAGCTGGATCTGATTTGTTTTCTTAAACCAGGCTATGGGACTCATCAGGGCTTAGAAGACACACACAGAGCAGAAGGGCAAAGTGTTGACACTGTTGTGTTTTGCAGTTATGAGACATAAGGACCATAAGGTTGACTAAAAACTCACATATGTTTATATCTTTCACATGATACGGGTATTGCTGTACCCACCAACGGCAGAAAAAAATTTGGATCTCCCAACTTAAAGTGAAATATAATAACAAAATGTGTTTGGAACAAAGTGCATGCAAGGAAATCGTTAGTGAAACTTAATCAGTTTTATTTATATGGCTCAGTATCACAAATCACAAATCTGCATCAAGGGGCTTTACAATCTGCACAGCATATGACCCCCTCTGTCTTTATATACTGAATTGGGAAAGCAACCCTTTCCAACAACAAGCAGAGCATCACTACCTTAGCGTTCTTCTTGTGTAACTGTATATGTGTGGCTCTGTCCATTTGTGTGTGAGTTTAATTGCAAATATGTGTGTGTGTGTGTGTGTGTGTGTGTGTGTGTGTGTGTGTGTGTGTGTGTGTGTGTGTGTGTGTGTGTGTTTGAGAGAGAGAGAGAGAAAGATAGGTAGAGATAGATAGAGAGAGAGACAGAGAGGGAGAGAGAGAGAGAGAGAAAGAGAGAGAAAGAGAGAGAGAGAACACACCACACTGTGATCCTTAATAAGTGCACTCAGTGTACGATGCAAATTCCTACAAGGTGGAGATAAATACGCCGTGGTCCCCGCCCTCCCTCCACATCCCTCATCCTTTCTTTCTCCTGTCCTCCTACACATCCTGGCTCTTTCATGTGCAAAGCAGATGGAGTCAATTGACATGCTAATGAGACAAGGGCTGCTTCACAGCAGTCCTGGAGCCACAATACCACACACACACACACGTGCATACACAGTGACTTGGATATCAAAATGCACACTGGAATGGGACCCCCACAAGAAGACACGCACCTACCCATCCATGTACTCGCACACAAACAAGCACCCATATGCATCATTTGAGTCAACCTGTATAGTACATTTGAATAAATTATGAGACAACAGAATTTGTTGGTGGGCTTGGACTTGGGACCCCTCTGAAGCAAGCACCTTAGTGTGTGGTAAAGTATACATCAGTCAGAGTTTCTCCTATGTCCAGAATTCTGAGTGCCGCTGGTGACATTTCACATGGTTCTTCAATACGAAACACAGACGAAACATTATCATACCAACATGAGTTTTCTAGACTGTATGAAAAGAAGGGGACCCTACTACACACCAACAAACATATACATATATATATAATGGAGGTTTGGCCACTGCACAAATTGGGCCCATGGCTGAGTAAAAAAAAAAAGAGACAGCAAGACTGAGAAAGATATACTGTAGCTGTGTGGTGGCCATCAGCCCAGTCCAGCTGTGGCCCACTGGTTTTGCGTGGCTGTCATCTCTTTCATCTGTCTACGTTTAGTTCAGCCTGGCAGCTCCACCCCCCTGTTTACCATTTATGTGTGTCATCTTTATCAAGGCAGCAAGCAGTGAAGTGCTGCTGACTTGCTTTACATGAATAACAAAGTGTTCAAAACGCAAAGACGTGGCTGAAAATCTCAGGAGAGAGTTCAAATAAAGAAAAATTCTAATGTTTCAGATAGTCATAACAACAGAGAGAAAGAGGCAGAACAGCAGGTGGCTTCAGGACCACAGCTCCCAGTGAGTCCAGTACAAACATCATGAAGTTTTTACAGTACAGGTTCAGTCTGTGGTGATGCTTGTTAGTGTTTGTAGGGCCATTTTTTAAGACTCTAGCTACTTTGCTGTTGTCGATCAGGACTGATGTGAAAAGATGTTTCTGGATAAATTTAAAGTAATAAAGTCATCATATCTGTATCTGTGTGAATAACAATTAACTCTAACATCCCTAAAATGTATTCCATGTGCTGTTTCTTTTCATCTGGAATGGTTCTACAATCACTATACTTAATTTAACCTCTTTAACAGATAATTCTGGGTGTGATGGTGCGTCTCCTTATAGGTTCTGGTGTGTCAGTTTGAGTCAAAAGTTTACATACAGATTAATGGGCCTATAATGATCCTTGACGGATGCCTTTACTAGCTTTGGTGGGACTTGATTTGAACCCAACGGCTGAAACAGTTTGATTCTATCACACAGACATGATGTGAACCAGTTGAACACACAAATATCAGTTTTTAATAGGCCAATTTTTACCTTCAAGTTCTGGTGGGACTACTAATTACTAATTTCCTCAATGCAGTTGACCAGATTTTGCTTTTCTAATAAACATGGTGATATGATTCCTCTGACTGGGAGACTTCTGCTGTCTGAAGTTCTCCCAGTCTGTATTTAAGCAAGAAGGTCTTGCCACACATCACAGTTTGTTTCAATCACATAATGTGCTCTTTTCTATTACATACTGTACATCCAGGCCCAGTTCAGTCACTATTTGTGCCAGAAGCTCTCGCAGTGCACCAGAGTTCATGTCTATTACATACTTTACGTCCCGAGTAAGTTAAGACACTGAGTTTGATACATATTTTATTCTAAATGGTATGTAAGATGCATGACAATCAGCAGCGTGGGTAAAAGGATTCAAAAGATAATGTAATGCTGAGTCTGTGTCTTGAATAGAACATACCGATGTTACCGGGTGAGTGCACTGAGCAGCACTTGAGGCCAGATTAACAGGTGACATTTACGAGGGTGTGAGCGTGTGTGCGAGACTGGCAGGGCCGGGAACTGAGTGATTTAGGGCTCCCTATCAGCAGACAGGAGTCAACTACTCCCACTACTCCCCACCCGAAAGGGCAGGCTTTATAGCTAGATCCTGATATATGCTCTTGCACATAGCAACTTTTATTTAGGAGCCCCCTGTTGAGCCCCCGTCTCCTCTGGCTCACTATTTATGAACTTATTAAAAGACTGATTTGGTGTTATTCACTGGTTAGTTACATTTTATTGGAAATGTAATGAACTAACTAAATTTGACCTGTTCCCTGCATTTGTCTTATTTTGTATGCTTTTTTTTGTTTTTAAACTTTTGTTTTGTCTTATTTTATTAATACTGGTAACTGAATTTAATATGAGATACTACTAATTGAACAGTTTCCTCTTTATGTCAAACTAATTTAGGTTATCCTAGCATGTACAAGAACACAGTACAATGTATGTGCTTAATAAAATCAGACATGGAGAGACAGGTAGTCTTTCAGTATCATCATATACATCTGTAGCTTCTAATTACTTTCATATCAATCAGTCTGACAGTTACTTTCTTAATTAATTGTGAAAATGTCAATAAATTGCTTTTATAAAAAATAAAACACAGAGACACAGAAAATTCTCACAGTTACAAAAGCTCTCACCAGCAAGTTTGGCATTTCTATTTGAAAAATGAGTCATAGATTATTCATCACAAGTGATCATCATAAAGATGGCAATTAATTTTCTCACAAGTAATTGGCAGATTATTTCAACTCCTCCATGATTATATAAACACATCGTGTTGTAGTTCAGAATTTTCGTATATATTTTCATATATACAAAATTGCCACAGCCTTTACAAACAAACAAACATCTTATTAGCTGAGATCAACACTGTATCATTAATTTCAGCAGTCATCAGTGCTGTCCCCCATGCTCTGAGGGGTGTTCATTAATGCAGGTTGGCAGGGCCTTCTTTGCATTGTGAGGATTGACAAAACCAATCATCCCAATCACATACTTACTTTGTTAACTCAGGTTTACTTAGGTTTGCTCTGTGCACACCCCTGCAAATGCAAAAACAAAAAAGAAATCAATCGCATGCCACCTACTTCAGTTAAGAGGAATGGGTATTTAAATTAAGAGATATGAAGGATATGGAAATCTATTTTAGTAGAAAGAGCTGCTACTGTAAACGATGCTAGAGAGGAAATGCTGGTTATTTTTCACTCAGTGCACTCCTATTGTTAGGCACTTGTTTCTAACATGATACTTAAGACGGGCATTTCGGTCATAAAAAAGGTTACATGGAAATATCTTTAGTTTTTGGCCAAATCAACGTGAAATTAATGTTATTGATTGAATATACTCTAAATACCAATAGACTAATCAATGTTCTGTGTTCTATTGGCTGTAATACTAGCAGTCTAAAATGGACTTGGATGCAAATCAGGGCCAAACGTGAAAATATGCTGATCTATTTTCACCAACTGAATGCATCTGGCACATACAGTTTGTGCTTCTGTAAATTCACACCTTCTTTCAGTCATTACTAACATACAGCTCGAATGTTTGCAGATATAATGAATCGATACTGCTCATAGAAAAGATGGTCAGGAAAATCATTTTTACAGCTGATTTAAATCCAAAACTCTGAACAGACCCTCCTCCAGAGCAGGTTAGCATTAAAAACCATGGCTTTAGGATCAACATACCTCGCTAACCCGCTAACCTCTCTTTGTAGAACACCCCTTTAGCCTGATCTGAATGTATTGTATTGGACACTTTGTGCACTTGCATCAAGGACAGTTAGGTTTTACTTCAGTCTTCTTTTCCTTCTGTTCTTTTCCTGTAGCTTAAAGCTGCAGTAGTTACCATCATCATCTTTAATACCAGCATCACACCTGTTTTCTATTGCATACACTCACAGGTCTCTCTTTGAACCAATTCATTACATACACTTTCCCTGCTAAGTCAAAAAGATCATAGAATGACTGAAGCTGAATGAGTCACAAAGCGAGTCAAAAACTAGTGTAGTGAGTGAGTGAGTGTGTGTGTGTGTGTGTGAGGGTGTGTGTGTGTGTGTGAGTGTGTGCATGCATGTGTGCAGTCTAGTGATTGGATGAGCCAGATGACAATACAGTGAGGCGTAGGTGGAGGGCAGAGGAGTGTTAATTTATGACTAACACTTAGACACAGGATCAATTGCCAGTAAATGTCTATAGGCTCAGAGTGGAGAACACTTTAAAGCAGGGAATGCTTCAGACATAAATGGCTTAGAGATCCTTCGAATAATCCCATCCTCTGCCATCATACACAATGCATTTTTATTTTTCATTTGGGTTTTCATTTCCCTTTTATGTTACTGCATCTTAGTTTACAGTTTACGACATCACCCAAAATAAATGTGCTGTTTGTTTCTAATAGAAAGCATTAAAATGATTGCAATGTGAAATGGGGTTTGGACAAACTTCAATTAAAAACAATGCACAAAAAGATATTTTGTATCTATCTGACTCATTCTCACCGATGTTCTTAAAAAACTGAGTGGATACCAGTTTTACAACCTCAGGCTGCAGTTCGGTTTTTTTGACTGGGTGGACAGTCTTCCTCTTCTTGCTGTGATTAAACAAACCTCAGTGTGGAGATTGTTGATTCTCAATAAAACCTTTGGGAATGTGAATTGGAAACATTATCCAGCACAGGAGCAGGCAATGAGCGCCTCATCAAGACTTTCTATCAGCCCTCATTAGCTTCATCATCAATTCAATCCATGCCTGGGACACTTCATAGCAGTTTCATATGCACAAAACAAAAACACTCACACAATGGGGCAGGAAAAAATATTCACAAAATAAGCTATAATAGGAACAATATAAAAAAAATAGCTGCATATCATTGCCCCAGCATGCTGTGCTTCTCCCCAACTCCCCATCTGTGAATAAATAAAAATTTCCCCTTGTCACTGACTCACATGCACACACAGAAGTACTGCCATTATACTTAACAAACGGGCTACTTTAACTATTTGCAGCAGTGTGCAGGGATAGCAATCGCATTACATGTACTTACAGCTGTGAAAAATGGTAATAATATTGTATTGTATGGTAATACTCACTGTAACAATAGTTAATCCTTTAAGTCTACCACAGCAGTCCAGATAATTCAAAGCACAGGGAGCATAGTAGAGTACTGGATGAACTGATCACCAGCATTTCATTATTTAGACTTCTGAAACAACTAAAAAACACTTATAAATGGCACTGAGCAGTTTTCCCTAAACCCCCCTGAACTAACGGAAATGCTATTTTTTGCTAGATGCACTTGAACTTTGGCACAGTGGATTAGTAACTTAGCTTATTCTCTCATATTGTTTTGACGATAAAGGCGTCTTCTGTGGCTGACAAATGTAGCTGACTGACATTCAACCTAATATGACCATAATTTGTCACCACTGTGTTTGTAATGATGGTACTTGGGGTGTTTAACGTTTAAGTTTAAACAAAAAAGAACATTGTAGTCCACATCATGCATTTATAATGGCCTCAATGTGGTTAACTTTACTGTCATGGTTCAACTAACTATGACGTTTCCTTTGGAGATCTGACTGCTCAGCAACTCATATAAAAACTTGGACATTTCTGTGAGGCATTAAAGAGATATTGGCAAGCACAGTCTTTCCTCTTGTACTTGTGCTCTGTTGAATTGGCTGAATACAGTAGAGTGCAGGACATTACAAAGTGTTAAAAAAAGACACACTTATTCATTGCAGTGCCACAGTACCCTTATCAGTAAATGAGCCAATCTCAAGACCATAAAGTAGTTGTCAGTTTTAGGGTATTCGTCACATTTTGCATCACACTTAACCTTTTGGACTGGGTTTCCGTTAGAACTCACGTGATGGTCACCTGTGCAATAACACAGTTTCTCTTATCCCAGAAACAGTGGCACAACTTATCTCAGTCCGCAAAATTTCCCTGAGCTGAATAAGTGCTGCGTTTGCCTGGGAAAGTCTTTTTTCCTCTCCCCTGGGCTCTGTGAGAACTCAGGGCCATTCCAAACCATACAAACTGGAGATTGTAAGCGTATGCAGGCATGAAAGTGTGTGTATGAATGTATGTCTGAGTGTTTATATGCCTCCCAGAGGGGCGGAGGTCTGTGTTTTGACAGTATTAGGTGTACAGGCTTTAATCCCCCCCACCCCCTTCAACTCTCTCTCCAAGTTATGCATTCATATGAAAATGGAGCAGGGAGACAAAGAGAGATAATAAAGGACAACCTGTCTGTTTCCAAAACTTAAGAACCCTTCCCTTAACATAAATAATTTCTGTTAGATATGTGTGTCATATCTGACTAATGCATGCTATTGTAAACAATCACACAGCGAGCCACAGTTGGCTCAGAGAACAGCGAGCACTGGGCAGAGGAAGCACAGACTGAGAAAATGCATCTGAGTCAGTGTTAACTTTGGTACTGAACTTTTACTTAGTTTTAGTCTTAGACCTGCGATGAAAATGCATGTCAGTGTAAGCCACAATTTAGTCATTTGCTTTTTGTTAGTTTTAGTCATCAAAATGTTGGCAACTTATCATCAGTTAAATTTTAGCACCATTTTTGTCATGCATATTTCTGTCTGGATTTTGAGGCACTAGCTCTCACCATCTTTGTTGTCCACAGTTACCATAGTTACAGGGGCTGTTTTCATTTATCACAAGGTTAATGGAAACCTTGTGATAATCCTGTTTACTTCTCACATGCAGCATCCATGTCTGTCTGCAGTGATCAACAGACTGTTTCTCCTCAACAAATCCAGCTATTATTTTCAAACTCTGTCTGAACAGAACTGCTTTATCTCAGTTGTTTCTGGTAACCGGGCACAAACATAACTACTTGTGTTCTTGTCTGCTCAATCAGAAGTTGATACCCTCACTTAAACACTAAAATACTCTTTGCTGTTTGGGTTTAGCTTAAGAAGAGAATCTTTAAAGGTGAAACAATGAAATTTTATTTCTTTAGAGAAGATCTAGAAGAAGATTTAGGTGGTTTAAGACTGATAGTAATTCTGGATTTCACTCATTTCTTTTGATAACAAAAAGGAGACATACAATGACAGACTTTTACAAATGAGGACTTTGACTTTGAATTAAGGTTTTTTTTTATTAATCTATTTTACACATAATTAGTTTTTTTATTCATTGACTGAAAATAAGATGCATTTTTACTTTGAAAACAGGTTGCCTACAAATATTTCTGTAAAAGACATTTGAAAAATTGATTTACACAAAAATTGTGATCAGTACCAATAATGATTCTAAATCTATTTACAAATACCAAAAAAAAGTTCATTTGTAATAACAAAACGTTATTAACTCGAAGCAAACTCAACCCATGTGCACAGTGCAGCAGCCAGGCGGTCTACAGCAGACACATGCTGGAATAATCTTAAAAGAAGCCTCACATTTGGGTGTATTTTGGATGGGACAATTTAGTCATTTGCTGTGCCAGATTAAAAAAAAGTGTACAAAAACCCAATTGACTAGATACCTACAGTAGTGATCCAGCATGATCACTGACCACCACATACAGCAGCACTTTGAAAAACTTCATTTAACTCTGATGGGGAGAAGAAAAAAACTCAATACAGTGTCTTCTACTATAAAAGCCCTGTGCCTGTACAATGTTTTGGGTGGCGTCAGTTGTCTGTTCTACCAAAAAACTAGTGATGTTAATCAGTAAATGACATTTTCATTTCAGAATTTGCATACACAATGAATAAGATGTCTCCAGGTTATTAAAAAAAACACTTTTATAAAGCTGCAAACTGTCACACACCTTTCCCTTCTTGTTCTCTTATTTGGACAATGACCCTAATTAAAACCAGTTAGCTTAACTATCAGTCATGTTTCCTTTACAGCTCAGCAGGCAAAGAAGAGGAGTGAGTGATTTGGCACAAATAAGAACCAAATTCCAGTGCCCCTTTTCACTGAATCACAAACCGTTTTAAACTGAAAATCGACTCTAAATCAAACTGTGACACCAAGAATCAGAATCAAATCATGAGACTGCTATAATATTTCTATCCCTGATTTTCATTACAGTTTTCATTTGGGGGAATTCTTGTGAGTACATCATGGAACCTCAGACAGTAAGCTCTGAACAGGGTCAGTGCTGTATGGTTGGGTGCAGGAAGGTGGGGGACTGAAAACATCAAACAGTCAGCCTTGCCCTCCAGGCCACCTCTGACCTGGGCCCTTTAGGGGTCAGGAGTCTTAGTAGATACTTAAACCTTTCTGCAGAATTTTGACCTGTCCTTTCCTTCTGGCCTGCCATTCCCCTGCCTCGCCTCACCCTCCCCATCCCGCTATGCAGCCCACCAATAATCCTCAGCCAATCAATAGTAACTGTTCTCTCGATAATTCATAACATTAACATACACTCAATGGCCTAGCGGATGGATGGGGAAGACATAGGAGGGCCATCATTCCAGTATCGATCCCCCTTAGAGGGAGTCGATAGGCGGGGAGGTGATGGAGTTATAGCCTCCTTCCTCTTGGAGGTAGAGCCACAGCAGAGCCATAGCCTCAAATAAACAGACAACACACAGCGACTGCTATCTTCACATGCACACAGACATACAGGCAGATACTGACACAAGCTTTCAGTGAGTAGGATGTAAACATGTATGTGTGTCCTTTGTACATTGGGTGGTGTGCCAGAGTGTCACTAACAGAGATAAGAAGAAACCCATTTAATTACCCCCCAGAGCAGGGACCTGCTTTTTTATCACCACTATGTCTCTGCTATTGCACTTATCTGACTCTCTCCTTCCACTGTCTCCACGTCTTTCCATCTTTTTTTCCTGCATTCACTTTATTCCTCTCTGCTGCTCCACAGGGCCCCCTGTCCCCTTAGATTTCTTAACAGCCACTTTCCCCTTTTGATTTCATGTCCCCATTGCTCCATGCCTCCCCAGATCACGTATACTGTACATCCCCCCCCCATGCCTGTTTTTACCTTTCCTCCTCTTGGAGAACCAGCTAGCAGCAAATCCTCGAATCATTTTTTCCTTAGATGTGGCAAAGTAATTTCAAAGTAACTCAGAGTACTCAGAATACATGAATAAAAGATGTAAGTGATCTCTTGGAATATGCTGCTGACAAGACGTAGGTGAGTGTTCCCAATATCAAATATACTTTGATGACGAAATGGCAAACATAAGAAAAATGACATAAAAATATCCTATGTTAAATGGGATGGACTGTATTCTATTGTGTATTATGTCATACAAACGTTTTCAGTGAGTGTTCATTTGCTCACAAACAGATGGAAAAAATTTTGTTTTAAGCTTTTACCTACAATTTGCTTGGGATCATAAAGTTTGATGGCAGAAATTTGTAGGATGGTAACAGAAAAATAAGGGCAATGTTGACCCTGAATAATTGCTACAATTAAAAAAATGAATGTATAGATATATTGTAAATCTGAGTTAACTGCAGTCAGGCACAAAAGAACTGTGTCAAGCCCACAATCCTCCTCCTATCATAGAGCGTTTGACCCAAAGTGGCTGTGCCAGCTCTTTCATTCCACACAGACAAATAATAGAGCCAGTAGACTTGCCACTCTTCACTCCTCGGTTCCCCCTCTCCCTTGTGAGATATAAAGCACCCTTCACCCATTTCTTGCAGCTTCTCATCCTCACTTCCACACCTTTCCCAAAGCCCCACAAGGACTCTACACACTGTACCCTGAAATATAGACTGGCGTAATGGCCCACTAAATTAACTCCTTGTAAGCGTGGTCTAAGAATGGCTGTAATTAGCATATAATAGGTGTGGGAGAGGAGGTAAAGGGCCAGGCCTGCCCTGGGGGCCCCAAGGCTGGGGCTACGGCCCTCTCCCGTCTCCTGCTCTAATAGCACCGCAAAGTTCAGCCTTATAAACATGTCAGTGAGATGCGTGATTAAGCGGCACGGTCATTAGATAATGGATCCTGTACCTGTGGGCTGCCTGTCACTCCCCCATCAGGCCAGCTCAGCGCTACCTTGGCTCAGTCTGTCACACACAAACACACACACACACACAAGCACACACGTGACTTCACTGAATCTTCTCTTATTCGGCTACCTACCCGCCAAAAAATCCAAACGCAAGGGAGAATAAGTAAGAGTGAGCAGAGAGAGAGAGAGAGAGAGGGAGAGACGGAGAGAACAGCCCCAGTGCAGAGCAGCACACTGACTGATGTAGTTCCAATAATTGCAAGGCCCTGCTTCCTCATCCAAGTGCCTTTTACTTATTTAAACTGTTTGCTTTAAGCGCCACTGAAGCCAATTAGGGGAGGCATAATTCAATGGGGCAGGGAATGAAGTGAGTAGGAGAGCTAGGGGGGGAAAGAGGAGGGGAGAGAGGAGAAGACAGGACGCTGCATTTCAGCAGGACCTTCATTATTTTCCTGCCCTGTCCTCTCTCTTGCTCCTCCACCCAGACAACCTTATAAACAAAGCTTTTTGCATCTTGATTATGATTATTCTGTGGTTGAAGTCATCCGTCCTATTTACAAAACAAGTGTAAGAACTTGACACATAGTTTGCTGTCGACTTTGGTGTCAGCAGTGAGGTGCGTACATGTATTTGGTGGAAAACTGTGCAAAGATCAGAAGGAGTGATAAAGTGTGGTAAACATTGAACATGCAGATTGCATGAATCTTAGCATCAGATTTTGAGGTAGGGCAAGCAAGCGTAGAAATCTTTAAAAGAAGTTACTAATAATGCAGGTATATCAGACATAGTAAGAAGATAAACTTGACCAAGAATAAACTCACCCAATAACAATCTAATAAATGCCTGATTATGAAAATTGAGCTAACTTCTTCATCATTTTCATTTTTCATTTCATGCACAAACAGCTAAGCTTTACAAATGCCATTAAAAATAATGGTGTTGTTTACATCATCAGCTATGTAATTTATATGCTTATGAAGTGAACTTTGGTCACAGCGCTAAAGTTATAATGCAACATTGTCTTTCATACTGCCAGCGTGCAGGCAGCAACGCAAACAGTAGTGAGTGAATATATGCATTCACATGGAACCGGCAGTTGTCTAGTTCAAACTTTGCACAATCCTGCCTACTCACTGGCCCCTGCTTGTGAGGTGAGCCCTTACTAATGAGCTGCTGTCTCTCAGTCCACCAGGTCTATGTAGTTTCTAAAACTGCTTCTGGAACAGTCATCATGCAGCCTCAGCATCTAAGAAACTGAAGATCTAGTGGATTACTTATATTAATGATGGCAATGTCACCACCACAATTGGAAAATCCTTAGTGTTCCTTAGTGCATGTGGCCAATGTGGCAAACATCATCTTAGCTTTGATTGTATTCAAGGTCAGAGCTCTGTGGATTTTGTAATGCTGAGGGACATTCAGAGATGATGTCTGATTTGAGAATCATAAACAAAGGACTGGCCTGGTTACTTTGATTTCACGGTGCCTGTTGTGTTTCAGTGCAACCTAAACTCAGTTTGTGTTTACATCTGTTTGCATCTGACCAGCAGTCACTTTCTGAGCCACTTCCAAACTAAACTGCTAATTTCATAATCACAACATTATCTAACAAACCCACCATACGCACGTGGAAAAAACAACAGTTGTGCTATGTATTTGGCAATATTTCCACGTAAAATGATGGCTCAGAGAGAACGTTAGAAATAACAGAAAGTTTCAACAACCCATTTACCTGTGTTAGCTGCCATAGATGCAGAGAGAGTCTTCTTCGTGCAGGGGGCGTGAACAACAGCAGCTCAGCGGCATTTAAAGCTACAGACACTGAAACATCCTTTTTACAGCAGGGCTATAACCAGGAGTTATAAAATAAAAGATAAAAAATAAAAGATATATGCTGGGAACATGTAAGACTTAGATTAATTAGCTGAAAAAGGGGCTCAATATGGGACTTTCAAGAACAAAAGTTATTGATGAAATGTAAAGACTATGTAAATGCAGAGAGAGAGAGAAACTCCAGAAAGCGCTGTTATAGTTCCCCCTGTTTGCAAACTTAAGGATGAACTGCTGGTTACAATGTAGTACTTAAGGTCTAGGCAGGACAGAGACTGAGAAACCAACTCCAATCATTCCATGCCATGCTTCTTCATATCTATCCACTTTAGACATTTATCCATTCTTTGGTAGCTTTCAGATTAATAAGACCTGAAGCTGGTGGAGAAACGTGGGCTGGCCCGGACCTTCACTCATTCTAACAGCCGTTTAATAAATGTGATTGCAAATGGAACTTGTCACTTGCACTGGGGAGAGCTGGCCAGTCAATACCGTAGCTGGCAGGTGCCTGGGGTCACATATAAGTCAGCAAGTGATGGATATGTATCCAATAATTGATGTAGGGCAGCAGTTATTGTCAGTTTGGCTCCTGCCTCTATTGCTTATTAAAAGCTGTTGGCCTTAAGTACCAGCCAGCCAATTACTGAGGAAGCGAGGTGACTGTTTAGGAGCCTAGACCCCTAGGCTCTCTGTAGAGAAAAGAAATGAAGTACCCTATTGTTTTAGTGCATGTGTGCTTGTCTGTATGTGTGCATATGTGTGTGCTTCATCTGAAATCGTCAGCGTTTATTTTTTCAGCGAACTTCCTCCATTTTTTGTGAGGCTCTGTTTCATTGTTCTACCAAAGTGGTTTCCTCAAATGTACACTTACTGTAATACAGTGCACATTAATCTGATGCATGAACTCCTGCCTCTCATCAGGTCAAAATAGAGCCAATCTCCCTCTCTATTGTTGTCGTTGACCTTGCAGGTTATGTCCAAACCTGAGAACAGTAGAATGTAACAAACAGGACTACTTCACGTTGACCTGCTGACCTTGACTTGCCCTGCTCAGTTATTAATGAACTCGCAGGTTTTCACCACTTCCTCGGTCTTGGTTCAAGGTTAACTCATCCAAAGATAAACTTGTTTATACTGTTGTATATATGTCAAAACTGAGCTGGAGTCTCTACAATTACACACTGCAGGAGGCCTGCGTGGGCGACACTTAGTATGACACATGGGTCCAAGCTCTTAATACAGTAGCACCAATACTACAGCAGCCAGCTTACCACAGCAGCGTATCTCCTTAACACAATCACTCCATTGAATGCTCAAGAGGGAGAAAGCAGAATGAGCTGTAATAACGCTCAGTGCTGCAGGCTATAACCCTAAGACTGTGGGGAGAGAGGAAGGGGAAACTTTGGATGTGACCGTGGCGTGTAGTAATTGTAAAACTCAGAAAGAGCTGCTGAAGCAGAATTCTGACATGTAGCGCTGCTTTTCAGTTCTGATCAAAGGGTCCACCAGAGCAGCAGCTGATAACCCAATCAATTCACTTCTTTTGTTTTTCGCTGAATGATGCACGTTTAGCGCTAACCTCCAGGCAAAGAATGAAGGAAAGAAAAGGAGGTGAGGGGGGAAAAACGGAGGAAAAATGGTGGTGAGGAAAGTAGGTAAGAAGGGGGTATACGAGAAGAGACTGAGGTAAGAGGAAGAGGATGTAAATCTGCATTTGAATTCTAGAAAAAGTAAAAAAAAAAAAAAGAAGAAGGGGGAATTAAATAATAGTAGATTGTTGGTGAGTTTGATGGATCTATAGAAAGGTATTAAGAGGTGCTGCGGGGGATGTGACGCACATAGGAGCCGATTAGAATATGAAATGTTTTAGCAGTGAATGGAGTAAAAAGGCAAGGAGATTGAGGGGAGATTAAAAGATTACCTGTCTACTGCTCTCTTCCTTCAGGAGCCAAGAGACTGTGTGGCAGACTGAGAGCCCTAGAAGACAATCAGTAAGAGACAGAGGATGGTAAAAGTATGTGTCTGTGGAGGTAAGAGAGGGACAGAGAAATACAAGTAGAGAAATATGGATGACATTATAAAGGTCGGTGGTCCAATAATTGATATGAAAGAATGAGAGCAGCTAATCATTACAGTTTGCAATGAAAAAGAAGCTTCTTAGACACCAATCAATCAGCTAGTCAGACAATCAATCAATCTCTATTTAGTAACTATCATGTCCTGAAGACAGTCTGGCAGAGAAATGGAGGAGACATAGGGAGAGGTGGAAGGCAGACACCCAGATCCCCCCAAATAGTCTTACTGGGTGTTGGAAGATAACAAAGCCCACAAAACAAGGGTGTAGACTGGTGCCAAATTTTGGACCTACCAATCTTTGATAAACTTTTTTTCTTAACTGTTCTCCAGCCTACTTTGGCCCAGCTTCTGTGATGTAAAGACTTGCCTAGACTATACTGAGCATCATAAGCAACAACCACTGAACATTTACCTCAAGCATGAGGGGAAAAAAAACAACACTGGAGGTCATTTTGACACACATTAATAGTTACATTACATTATTAGTGGATCAAATTACCATCTATATTGTAAAAGAAGTTGCTCATAGAGATGGATCCAGAGAACTGTCACTGAACTGTATTTCCTCTTAGCTCTATAAATGACCAAATTCAAATTCATTTGGCAGTTGGGTTCAATTTCACCAGCCACACCCAAGTATGACTACTGTCAGGCTTGCTGATTGTAAACATCACCTAAATAGAACCTGTCTGGTATTGTGAAGTAGCTAAATAGTCTCAAAAAGCAGCACATGATGCCAAGTTCTAAAGAGATTTAAGAACAGATGCGCTAAATGATCACTGACATTTATCAGTCTGAAAAGGGTTACAAAGCCATTGCTAAGGCTCTGGGGCTCCAGAGAACCACAGTGAGAGCTATTATCCACAAATGGAGAAAACATGGAACAGTGGAGAACCTTCCCAGGAGTGGCCGGCTCACCACCATTTCTCCAAGAGTACATCAACATCTCATCCAGGAAGTCAAAAAAGAACCCAGATGAACATTAAAAGAACTATAGGCCTCACTGGCCTCAGTTAAGGTCTGTCTACATGATTCAACTATTAACAAGACACTGGGCAAAAATGGCATCCATGGGAGAGCTGCACGGTGCAAACCACTACTGACCAAAAAGAACATAAAGGTTTGTCCGGCATTTGTAAAAACATATTTGAATAAGCCCCAAGCCTTTTGGGATAACTTCCTGTGGACTGACGAGCCAAAGGTGGATCTTTTTGGAAGACATGGGTCCTGTTACATCTGGTGTAAAGCTAATACTGCATTCCACAAGAAGAACATCATACCAACAGTGAAACATGGTGGTGGTAGTGTGATGGTTTGGGGCTGCTTTGCTTCCACAGAACCTAGACGACTTGTCATAATTGATGGAGCCATGAATTCTGCTCTCGATCAGAAAATGGAGAGAACATCTGCCCATCAGTTCATGACCTAAAACTCAAGCACAACAGCATGAGAAAGGCCTTAAACGGGCAGTTCATGCTCGTAAACCACCTAATGTGACTAAATTAAAACTATTTTGCAGAGAAGAATGGGCCAAAATTCCTCCATGGAGATGCAAAGGACTGATTGCAAGCTATCACAAGCATTTAACTGCAGTTGTTGCTGTCAAGAGGTGCCCAAACAGTTATTTGGTTTAGAGGGGGCAATTACATTTTCACAGGGCTAATCTAGGTTTTCAATAAATCTTCAATAAATCATCATTTAAAAGTGCATTTTGTGTTTTGTGGGTTATCTCTGTCTAATATTCAGTAAATACTAGTTTGATGATCTGGAACATGAAGTGTAAGAAATATGCAAAAGTAGAAGATTCTTTTAGGGGGCCAAATACTTGTTTTCATGGCACTGTATGCTTTGCTTAGCTCCTTGATATGGTGTGACAACTAAAAGATTGTTTTTCCTCTCTCCCATGCAATATCAAAATAAAACAGTACAAGTATAATCAGACCTCTCGCATCATGTGATACTGATAAATATGGCACACCCTTAAGTTAAACTCCTTAAAAGGAGTTCAGTTGGAGCCTTCTTCAAAGTTACACCATAATTAACTACTCAGTAAAGAATATTAACAAACAGGATATGAGAATTTATTAGAATCGTCATAGTGTACTCTGTAGGGGTGTAGTCAAGCAAAGCACATTTTGGTCGATTGAAATTGTACCTATTCTTCAACCAATCGATTGCTCAAAAGGGGAAAAACATCAGCATGTTATCTTTAGATCAACCAAATCATCCAGAGTGCACTGAATGCACTCTATGTGAGAACCTTTTAGCCAAAAATGAGTAGGATACAAACAGAAAGAGCTGGTACTTGTACTAAACTAAACCATTTTAACCTTGTAATTTTAAACTGAAATAAAAACTAAAGACTAGCAAACCAGCACAAGAACTAATAATTTAACTAATCCAACACAAGTTAGGCGACTGTTTTTAGACATGTTGGTTATCCAAACAGCTGTTTGCAAAGTGCTGACTTGACATTTAAGTCTCTATTTTAACGAAATGCGGCCATACAACTTCTTTTAAATGGCGTCAGTTAGTTTGGAGCCGAGTATGACTTAACATTCAGCAAATGGAAAAGTTAGACCTGGCAGTCTCCATCAGAGTGGGCGAGTTTAAAGTTGTGAAAAAAAAATAATATTTGAATTGTTACTCATTTCACAAGCTATGACTGAAAAGAGCTTTGCAGCATACCACTATTCTATTATTCACTTCTAATTTACTAATGTTGTGCAGCTCATTCAAATACACCTCATGATTCCACAAGAATCTGCTAATCTTTGCCGTAGTTGATATGTAATTTCAGACACTTTTTGGAACTGTAGAATGTGAAAACATGCATCAGGTAACAGATGTCAGCTGTAATGGTGAATTTGTGGGGTTGCCTTGGTGGTTCAATGGAAATAAGATGCCAACCATGAATCATGAGATCCACAATTTTAATCCAATCAGTTGTTGGACACTAATGAAATAAAAGTGCAATTTGTGAGTTGAATGAGGCTTGTGTTTATATCTATGTATGTATGTATTTGACTGGAGAGTGTTAGAAGCATAGTTGGAGGTGACACAGAAGCACAAAGAGGAAGTGTGTATCAACGACACTCCACTCTCCAGAAAAGCCTTCGTCCATGTATTCCGGTACCCTCCTGTGTGGTGCTGGCCTGGCCTGACGGATGGGGATTAAAAGACGCTAATGTGCATGTGGGGGCGACTGACCTTCCATAGAGATTGACTTTACACCAGTGGAAATGGAAGCCAGTAAATCAGCAGGCTGCTGTGGCGCTCATCCCAACACATCACTCCCTCTGACACTGTCAGCCCAGACAGGAGCACATTAATCACAAACATAGGCCCCAACACTATGCTGTAGGTACAGCAGTGTCCCATCCATTTATCCATTTAGCACTGACGTTAACACAGACAACATATACACAAATGATAAAATGGACGTAAAAGGACAAGCATTTGAGGATGCCCAAATTTCCAAGACTGACAACCTCACACATGCATGTGAAATGACAAATATCCTGCAAACCAGATGTCATTAGCAATAAGATGACGTTTAAAAAATGTTCGCCTTACTGTTACTTTTACTGCATTCACTACATTTATGTTGCTCACATTTCAATCTAAATGTCTTGCTTTAGGTGTTTTATCTTTGCAAACAGAAGACAGCAATCTGTTTGTTTCTGCTTTTTGCTTTTTATCTCTGTGCAGAGACAAGTCTTTTGTTTGTAGTCTCTGGCAGCCAGGCCTGGTTAGGGAAGAGGAACATCTGTGATAAATTTCACCTCAAACCAAATGAGCTCTGGCACAGCAGAGGGCCCATGACAAACTTCCTGCATGTGCTAATATGAGGATAGATTTCCAAGCCAGTCAATCGCAAGCTGGCACACACATATTTAGACACCCAAACGCACATGGGTACATACACATCGCCAAACATCTGAGATCATGAGTTTACCGTTATCAAGAGAGACAACTCTTGTGATGGGCATGTATCAAAGGAATAAGAGAAAATAGATTAATTGTTGTAGTGTAAAAACAGAGAGAGAGGGAGAATAAAGCAGCATTTATCCTTAAAAAACAACTATCCATACTTGCAAAAGTAAACACAGAAAAAGTAATGTGTATTCTGTGTACTGTTCTCTAGGCAGTGTTATGGATACTATCAGCAGTGGCGTGGTTTCATGGTGGTAGCTGATAGAACTCATTCAGTCTTATTGACCAGTAAAGGGCCCCACAGAGACTGGAGTCCCTTTATGGACTGACCCTCAGCATTTCAACATACACAGGCCAGAGGCTAGTGAGGGCCAAGGGGGCATTAACCCTCCCACAGGTCAGGGCTCTGACCCACTATAGCCTGCCAAAGCCCACTTCCAAGCCCAAGTGTGGCCCACTCCACTCAATACCCTTTTAATTGCATTGGGATGGTTTGCGACCTATCGATTAATACGTGTATTTATGTCGTCCCAGGCCCGGAGGCTACATTGTATTTCTATGTGGCATATTCATTTATTTACCTATCTGTCCCGCCCCTCATGCATCATCCATATATCTATCCATCTCTCCTCCGAGAGCACTTCAATTCAAGGGCTCCCATAATTACTGCAGCCCTATAATTGAGTGCTTTGATTTAGGATTTTTCTGTTCCCTCTCCCCTGCCATTGCCATCACTCGCTCCACGCCTCTCCCAATGAAAAGACAGAGGGATGAGATATGGAAATAGAAAAATGGGAGATAGAGAGTAGAAGATACCCCCACCCCTACACACACACACTCTCTCTCACACACACTCTGTCTTATCAGAATCTACTGTTTCTGTCATCCATGAGGGGAGGGGTAAGTTGATAATTACTGAGGGAGATTCATGCAAATCGATGCCAAATTAAAGCATTATAAAGGCTTTTTATCAGCTTTTCTTTTCCAAATTGAAGACGATAAAAACCCATTTGAGAGGCGGGAGAAATGGCCCCAGTCCCTTCATTTAAAAAAGAGAGAATTGTAATTATGTTAACACCAATAGAATCCAAAACCCCTTTTCTTAACTCACTTACTCATTCATAATTAATTAATTTCTCACAAAACTGGGCAAGAAGAACAATGCGGTCCAGCGTCTCCTCTCCTCTCCCCTCTCTCTGTTTTCTGGAGAATAAGAGGGGAGTGCAGGAGATATTGTTGAGTATTGTGACAGAGGGCTCATTTCCATACCTAGCCTTACACTAGGATTCTCTGTTTCCTTAGCTTAGCTCTATCTGCCTCGGGGCAGCAATAAAAGTGGCTCTGTTTTAGAAACAAAGGTGGGTGGACAAGGACGGGATGGTGCTGCTGGAGCTATGCAAGGCCTACAGAGACAAAGAGAGCAAGACAGACAGAAAGGACAACAGAGAAATGGAGACAGACAAAATTAGTCAAAATGCCCTTGAACAGAACATAAAAGAAAGAATTATTTTATTTTTCCACTCACACAGCCAGCAGACCTTAACTCGTCACTTGTTAGGAAACAAGGAGTTCCCTGCATGTACGTCATGGCCAGTTTGTCCACTACATCTGTCATTCAAGGTTGTGGGTTTAAGAAGAAAGAGCTCTTGTGAGTTAGAGGAACAGATAGCAACGAGGCGCAGACACAACAGAGAGCCCGATTGAGAGAACGACTGCCTGACAGACAGTGACCTCAGGGCTGTCTCGTCTGATCTATTAGACATTCAACACTTCTGTTACAGTACGCTCAACGGCAACTGCTCCTGCCGCCCACCTCCCCCACCTGAACGCTCTGACGGGACAGACCAAACACACGTGTGGAGGTGTTGACTGGATGAGGGGGGGAGGTGAGGGTTGGGGTGTTGCGCAGAGAGATAACCTGTCACTCCACAGGGTCTTTACACATAACACATGGTTGGCACATGTACATACATCAACCTTTGCACTGTAGCCAGCCTGATGTGTGTGATGTGTCTGAGATCTTAACTGTCACACCCTGTCACACACACACACACGCGCGCGCAATTCTCAGACTATTGGCAGGTAATGATAAAATACTTACTCCACAGAAAAAGACAAAGTATATTTTGTAAATTTTTTTTCTCCATTTGTCTATTTTTAGGTAAGAATACTGCTATTCACTCACATATGCACAGCTGCAGGGTTTGGCTGAGTCACTGTTGTCTGTGTTTTCTGCCGTTTATGACCTTATTTGGCCTGTGCTTGGAGGGGTCAAAAGCATCAGCCAGAAGTCACTACGCTGCTAATCCAGGCTAATTTGCTGTTGACAACAGACCAATTACACAGAACTCCTGCTGAGAGTACAGAGAGGAGGAGAAGGAGGGGTTGAGGACAGAGGGTGGGAGCGAGGGGCGAGGAAAATGTGCCAGAAGAGCGAATGAGACAAAAGGAAAAAGAAATACAATAAACATTTAAAATGGAAGTAAAGGGGAGATTGTGCATGTGTGTGTACATCAGTGCAAGTGTGGTTTCGTGGCAAGGCAAGGTGCTGTGCAAACACAAGCCTGCTGGGTGGAGAGGCAGAAGAAGACTTGGTGAGGCAGTGTGGAACAGTAGGGAGCCTCATTACACTCAGCAGGAGCCTCACACTGCCTCATCACTTCTGGCTGTATTGGGAACAACCACTGCTTACTACTATACACACACACCACAGCACCAGATGCTATAAGCAAAGGCAAGCTGACCATCTCCCAGTTGAGCATCACTTATCCAAACTGCTTTGTGACAGACAAAGACATAGTCATAAATTACAACTCAGGCTTATCTGGATAAATCATCATTACTGATTACTTTAAACATATGAAATGTACAGAAACCCATCTTCCATGCCTTTTTTTGTATGATGCTAAACTGTGGACAGAATACAAATGCCTGCTAAGAGTGATAAGAGAAGATCAACACCATTTCAACATTAAACTGTTAAAGATGAAGCTGAAGTCAGCAACCTTCACTTAGCTAAAATGCAGATAAAGGGGAAACAGCTAGTCTGGCTCTATCCAGAGGCAAAGAAAAAATCCACGACTGCTGTCTCATGTTGCAGGTATTTAATAAACGCAGAGTAAAGACTCCTGATCTTGGCCTTCATTGATCCTGTCTCCATATTGGAGGATAATTTATAATTACAAGTAATTAATGAAGTTAATGGTACTGCTGTTTCACATGTGCAAATATGGGCAGCTCTCTTGCTTGAGAGATGTTTATGTGGATTCTGCTGCTGTCTGATGCTGTAGGTATCTAATACACTTAGAGAAAAGACTCTTTCTGGGATGTTTTTGGATCAGTATCGGGGCTGAAATGTGGAAAAGGCCTGCCCTTAATCACAACAAAAACTACCATTGTTTGTGCCAACCTAAGACTGTCGTCGTGACAGAAAGGAGCGCATGTCTGAACTTGACAAAAGACACTTGGTGGTCTTAATTTGTAAAGGATATGTTTTTGTAATGGTCCTGTAGCAGGTTACCATACACTGACTAAATGTGAGGCTCCAAAGCCACCTATAATCTGTCCAATGATATCTGCACATATTAATGACGCTCCTGAATCAAATCAACCACACATGCAACTCTCCTTAATAAATTGAGAGGTATTAAGTAATTGCCAAGACGATACATGAAACATAACATATTTTACCAAACTAACACACATGACTGCAAGCACATAGGCATACACACAAAGTCAAAACAAAGCTCATCAGCCCACCAACAACAACTCTCCTCAGGGCCACAAATCCAGGAACATAAATCAGGACTGGCAGGAAAATGAGGCTTGAGGAAATGGAGAGAATGAAAGGCAGAGGCTAGAGAACGGGAAAGAGGGGAGGACAGCGTAAAAAAGAGAGATAGCAGGGAGAAAACAGGCCGGAATTACAAAGAGGAAGTCGGAAAAGCATCAGGAAGGAGGTGAAGGGACGGAGCAGTGAAACTGAGGTAAGGGCAAGGAGGAGCAAGTGAGCATCTGAGCGAGAGAAAGAATTAAATAAAAATGCAATAAAGCAGCCGGTGTGAAATCAATCTGCTTAGAGTTTTGTTTAATAAAAATTCATGAAGGGCTGGTGGCCGAGAGCTCATGAGAAATATTGGTGGCAATGTGGGGGACGCCAGTCTTTGAGGAGGCGGAGGGGAAAGAAAGAGAGGGGTGGGTTGCTCATGTCTCTGTTGATCGTTTGGGTGAGTGTGTTTGTGTGTTTGCTTTTGGCTGTTTATCAGTGTGTTTGTTTTGACATCAGTGTGAGTTACAGGGCTGCAGTGAATCCGTGAAAGAGGGAACAAAGAAAGAAAAGGATTGAAGGTCTTCATAACAACAGCATCTCTATAGTGGAGAGAAGGAAAGGAACTAGGCTGTAAGTCATGGTGTCTGCCTCCATGTCGGTACGTGTTTGTGTATCAGCCCACATCTTGGTCTCGCTCTCTCTCTCCTACTTTCTCATCAAGGCCTCAGACTGTGAGGTATGACGGGGTTATACTAACGTGGTGTAAATCTCCGTCTTTCACAGCAGACAAGTCCAGGTTGGACAGTAGTTTATGTGCTGAAACCAGATAAATGCCACCAGCACGCATGGTCAGTGTCCATCTAGACTCCCACATACACACCAATACCAGTAGAGCACACAGAAAGAAATTCAAACCACTTCACTTACTTATAATACATTCATGCAACACTAATAATCATTTCAAAGTGAAAATGTAGGGATGCAATAAAATTATAACTATAAAATGCTAGTGATTTTTACTCTCAATTATTCTAATGACTCTTTTCTCAATAAATCATTTGATTATTAATCTACAAAACATCCAAATATAATAAGAATGTCTATCATAAATTTCCATTGCTTGTTTTGTCCGACCAAGATGCCAAACTCAAACATGAGTACGAGTAGGCATATCATGACAAACAAAAGAAGAAAATCCTAACACTTTAGAGGCTGGATCCATTTAATGTTTAGTATTTTGTCTTTGTTTATCAACTAATGATAAGCTGACTACTTGTTTGAGCTGTACTATGTTTGCATTAGAATGGAACCACCCTTTACTGTACTTAAAGGCAGAGCTTGGTATTTTGGAAAATATGCCTATCTTAAAGTGTGAGATAACATTGTGATACCTTGCTCACATGAGTCCAGTAAATAAACAGCTGATAGGTCGGTTCTGTCACCTTTAGATTTGGGCTGCAACTAACAATACCAATATCTTTATTACTGAATACTCAGATTACTTTCTGGATTGATGGAAAATGGATGGAAAAGAGAGAAATAATTGATTATCACAATCTTTTGTTTATAAATTATGAGTTTATTGTTTTAGAGCCAGGTTAGCAGTGCTTCCTATTTCAAGTATTTATGCTATTGCTAGTAGTCTTCTTGCTTTAGCCATATATGCATTATGCAGAGTAGTCCATCCATACATTATCTATACACTGCTTAATCCTCTACAGAGTCGCGAGGGGGGGCTGGAGTCTATCCCAGCTGACTAGGCGAAGACAGGAGACACCCACGACAGGGCGCGAGTCTATAGAGACATGCATCCAAATAAATGTTACTGTTCATAAATCTTTTTCTTTGATTTAGGCATATTTGTCTAGCAGAGAACCTAAATAAGCAAATTGTAAAATAACTTGACAGAGGAGAAAAATGTGCCAAAGGTCGCAAAGGGAGAATATCTCTGCAAAGCACTACAGACAGGATCCAGCTGCAGGGAAGCTCTTGATGGCTCCGTCCTCTAAAGGCCCTTAAAGATGAAATAAACACACACTCACACAGAGTTCATGCAGTGTTTCATAATCTCTTGCACCACTTTATGACCTACCATTATAAGAAATTACACACAATTGTTGATTTTTACTGTGAGCATACACTGTAGCCTAATTTGCTTTGAATGAGCAGAAATCCCTGCAGTCTAATCTAATGTAACACATTCTGCAGAACTTCCAGCACTGTTTACTAGCAGAGGCTGATTCTGACTGCCAGGTCAGAGGTCAGGATACAGTTTTGATTGAGTATCTACAGTCATAAGACATGAGGGTCAGGGCCAAGACAATTTAGATAAGAACTCTTTATCTGCGTCCCCTTCCTTCCTTACTTTCCCCCCCTCTTTTTCTCTTTTCAGGCACGGAAGGTAAAGCCAGAGGTTGCAAAGTAAAAGCCCTTTCTTGAACTTCCTGATCTTAACCACTGCTTTTGGGCAAGGCTTCCCAAGAACTGTGCTTTTAAAACAGAAGTTCAATAAAACATTATGCTAACTTGTAGTTTTCTTTGTGTTCATATTACAGCAAGGCAGATTCCCGGTTGTCTCTGGAAGCACAAGCTGCTTGTCCTCGTCAAGGCCAGACTGCGCTGTTGAGACTCTTACTCTGTTACCGTGAGTCATATTACAGTAAGACATGATAGATATCAGACACTTGAGAACGCCTCCAACTGTCTCAGAAGAGAAAGTAAAAGCTTTGTAGTGTATATTGAAATCAAGCTAAATGTCCCACCCATGGTCTTGGAGAAAAGCTCAAGGTCAAACCAGGAGCTGACTACTGAGATTTCAATTCTGGAAACAACACCAGAGCTCTGGAAAACATTATCTCTGTTTTTATTCAAAATGCAACACATTACCAAAGAAAGAGAAAAACTTTCTCAAAAACTTTCAGTGTCTACTGACAAACATTTTGTATTTTCTGGTTGTGCAACATGTTAGACTAAGCTTCTCCCTAAAACTTACTACAAATAAATTTGTTTGTCATGTATCAGTAAATATTTACACTTAGAAATTTCTATGTAGTTAACATTTAGAAAATTAACGACTTAAATTGCTTTTTTTAGGGGAAAAAAACTGCCTAAGTTGGGACCTGATGCAAGGTCGTAGGAGTTGAAGTCAGATACTTCCATCCACCTCTCCACTTCCATGTCACAATTTTCCACTGCACTATTTCAGTGTTAAGGCAGAGCTGTGTGTGTTTCTCATCATGCCGCTGTACAATTTTTTCAGGGTAGGAAAACTTCTTTTTTTCTTTACACTTTTGGTGCAGAGCCATTGTTTTGCATATAAAGTTGTGTTGAAAGGTCTCAGTCACTACACACCATGTGCTTTAAGTGACTGTTTGCCTCTGAGCATGCATGTTTGCATGTGGCAAGTTTGTGTTTGTTGGCTGCTGTGCAAGTTATAACACACACTTTCCACAGCACGCACACCCAGTATTTTGGAAGTGTTATTAGCCGAGGTGCTCCTCTTCCTCTTCTCTCATTACATACCCACTGTCCCACACGCATCTCACATGCAACTCTGTCCTGTCTCTCGTTACTGCTTGGCTCGTTCCTGCAGCCTGCACACTCCTTCCTTCCTGTCCTATTGTCAGAAAAGGCCGGGGGAATCCCTGCACTCGGATATGAAGCCCTTTGAATCCCCGTGATCTCTAATGTCCTCACCCCTACTCACCCTTTCCAGCATTCATACGGCTAAGAAGGCTCCAGGTGAAGGATAGGACACGCTTTCCTGCCCCTGTCAGACACAAAATTCACTGGTGCATGCACACATGCATATGTGGAATCACACACAGACATTAAATAAATATGAACCTGTGAATATAGGAGAAAGGAAGACAGAGAAAAATTAGAGTTCAGAGAAAAGACAGGGTAGGAAGAGCAAACCAAAGAATTCAAGATGATTTTTTTGGAAAATGTATTTTAAAGGACAAAAAGATACAGAAAAAAGTGAGGTGCAGGGAAAAAGAAATAAATGTAGAAGGTAGGTATGGACCGATTACAGACCTGGCCAATTATCATGACCAATTTTTGGCACTGGTGACTGTGCCTTCGCTATCCTGGCTCCAACCCTCTGGAATAAAACCCCCCCATTCCATCAGATCATCAGATTCTATAGACAGCTTCAAGCGGCTTATAAAAACTCACTTATACAGACATGCCTTTAGCCAAACCAGGAATGTGTAGTGTGTGTACGGTGGTCTGTTTATGTCTATATTGTGTATGAAGTATTGGTTATATGTCTGTCTAAGGGGTTGTTGCGATATATGTGTGTTGTGTGTGTGCCACTTGTGTCAGAAAGTTATTTCTTTATTAGTAAAGAAAACTACTTTTGAATGACAGGTTCTCTGCTATCACATGCTGTTAAAACATTACATGTAATGCATATTGGTCCAGAAAAATAAAATATCGGTTATCGGTCTTTCCTGAGTAACAATAATCGGCACCGGTATTAGCCCTGGAAAACCCACATCAGTCGATCCCTAGTAGAAAGCATCAAAGGTAGGAGCTTGCTTCTTGTAATGATTAACACTCAGTATATTAACTGGTGCAATCGGCTACATGAGAAGGGAGCTGAGCATCACAGTCACTTTTAACTTTACACATTGCTGCACTTTACTTCACCTTTTTCCCCCGCTGCATCCTTTATTTGCTGCTCTCTCTCTCTCTCTCTCTCTCTGCAGCAGACATATCTGTCAGTGTGCCATTTTGTTTCCCTCTTCTTGTTTTACTCCCAACCAACCCAAAACTCTCACTTTCCCTGTCATTAACCAACTCACTGCATCCATCTCCATCTCAATTTCTCTGCCTCCACCAGCTGTTCAGGATAGTGTGCAGACCTTTGGTAGCAATGCACAAATAGCAGGAGGGTAATTGTCTCAGACCGTAAAGCGTTGTGGTTTAACATCGAACAGGACCGCTCAGCTTCCCCTGTTGTTTCTCAACTCCACCTGAGACAGGCGATCAAAGTCCCTTCACATATTCTTATAATTATTCTTTCAAAAAGGAAGATGGATAGAGGAAAAGAGAGTACAAATGAATTTAGCTTTAACTGTTCACTACCGAGATGCAGTAATTTCTTTGAAAACCCATCTCGAAAACACAGCTCTGCATTCAACTAATTTTGGCAGGTCTAACTTTAAGAGCATAAGGAAAAGGAAAAAGACCCCCTCCTTCCACCTGGCCAATTAAAGTGGGAGCCAATTAAAATGAGTGTAATAGTCGCTGCCGGGTGAGTTGTTAAACAAGATGGGGGTTATTGTCCTTGGAGGAAATGGCGCAGAACTCAAGACATCTTTGCTCCTCGGTTGGATACACCTGCCCCTCCTGCTCCGCGCTCCTCCTGTGCAAACTTTGCTGCTGCACGAAGATGAGGCTCTTTTTTATTTAAACAACAAAAACGCATGTGTTTTTGAATCCTTCTAGGGGGAAAAGAAAGGGAAATGGAAAAAAAGGCCAAGTTTAGGCAGAAAAATAAAAAATGAACGACCGAAGAAGAAGAAGTCTGCTCTGGTTGAATTAATAAGAGGGATGAATTCCCACCTCGAAACACAGGCCAGATTAACTCATGTGTGTACAGAAGTGCACATGGAGATTACAGGAAGGGCCCAACCCCAACTTCCTCTTCTGCCCAGCTGCAAGTGCTCCAACCAACTTCTACTTAATGACCCTTATGTAAGCAGGAACTGTGGAAAGCACATCTGCAGAGCAAGACCTGGTTTACTGTACAGGTCTGAAGGTGACAAAAAACAGAAGGAGGATTTAACACTAATAAGCAATAAATAACAACAACCCCTTCATCATACATAGCAAGTGCATATGGGCTGTTTTGCAACAAGCATGGCACCGCTGTAGCAGATGATTCCTCCCTGGCAAGGTGTGACTCTGTGCGAGCATGTGTGAATACATCACTTCCATGCTTTAATGTCTCAATCTCAGGAGATTAAGGGCCTAATCAAGCCAGCGTCTGCCCTAATGGGGGGAAATTGAAAGATAGATATGGTACTTTACACAGCTGATTAACCAGGAGACTTTGTGTGTGTGTGTGTGTGTGTGTGTGTGTGTGTGTAGGACATTGTAAGAGTCTTTCACTATAAGCTTATTAAGCTAGCCATGATTGTATTTCTGCCATGCACACAACAACATAATAACATTTTATTTGTTTATGCACATGTGTTAACTAGCAAATACAGATTTGTATTGTAGCACCTTTACTCTAATACCATGCTCACTTTATTGCCAGGGTTAATTCAGAGTCTGACCAAGTTGTACAGTTGCGACCCAGCTGTATTTACATCCAGCTGTTTCAATAAACCAGCTTCTAATATTTGTTAGTGGTGGATGGAAGCTCGTATCACTTTGCATTTTATTTTGCAGATTTTCTGAATATTCTGTAAAATTTACAATACATTTGCATGGAAAACCGAGCTAGTTTACTGGGATCTATTAGTTCACAGGAACCAGTGCCACTGTGTAAAAATGTTACAGAATGTCAAAGATACACTTTAACATGCGTTGTACAAAAAAAGTTGTACACTGCATACAACAGTTTGTCTGAGAGCGCACTTAAAAGTTTAAAAGCACAGACTACAATACTAGGTAAAAATTAAGCAATCGAAAATTCACTTTATTCTCATCAGAGTTTTAAAACTAAAAATAATTCTGACATTGTTTTTAAATCAACAAAAAAAACAATGTTGGCATTTACATTCATTTCTACAGGCTGATATATACGCAGATATGCAGATTTTTACTCCTTGTCAATTTGTTGGTCTTAATTAACTTCATTTATTATTACTGGATTTACTCTCACTGAGTATGAGTTGGGATCTAGATGCTTCATTCCCTTTAGGTGTTACGGAAAGCACCGTTTGTGTTTCTATAGAGCCACTAACAACTGTCAAAGTCCCACTGAAAAGCAGCTAAACATAAATTTTGATGTTTGACATGTTTTCCTGAAAATGAAATTTCACTGTGCACATACCAGTGAAAAACATGCATACTTTGTTTAATTTCATCTGCATATACAGGTTTTATCCATATTTAGTTTCCTAGCTTAGAGAAAGGGATAATGGCATTAAATCAAATAAATATGGCACAGTAATACTCATTTTAATTTAGCACACCTGAGAGAAAATACTTTGCCAAAATTACAAAGCTTTCCCAGTGAGAATGCTGAATAACTTTCTTCAGAGCAGATTGTAAACAATCAGTCCTATAAGTTCTCTTGCAATATCTGAATTATGCACTGAATGTTTGACTGATGGGAGTGGGCTCCAAAATTGTATCTTGATTGAGCGATAACTGCTGTGTCAATAACAAGTGTTTGATAGATTGCTAATAAGTGCTACTGAGCCTGTAACAAGTGAGCAGTGGCTGTGTACGTCTCCGCGGGGACCTGTCAACCCATCAGCCTTATCAGCTGGGTGAGAGGTCTGCATGGCATCGCTGAATATCTCTTCACCTCACTCGCAAACACGGCAGCGTCACAGAGTATCTGCTCACCAGGGAATCGCGGAGGGGCTAAAGAGGGGGCTGCGCACTTTATGAGGCGAAATAAAGAAGCATATGGAAAGGGGACAGGCGAGGAAAGTGCGTAAGTGTACGTATGTGAGGGTGTGAGAGTGGCAGGGTGAGTGAGAAAGATGCAGATTGTGCATATAGGTGTGGGATGGTGCAAAAAGAAAGTGTTTATGTCAATAGGTGCTGAAAATGTGGTGAACAGAGCAGGATAGCAAGGGTACAAGTGAAAGAAATAAAAAGCTTGTGTGTGTGTGTGTGTGTGTGTGTGAGACAGTGTTTGTGTCGATGTGACTGTGTGCAGGAGACACACAGAGAGCAGCGGCCTATGCAGTGTGGTGGAACTTCTCTCATCTCAGCGCATTTGGTTTGCTCCCATTCTTCATTAACTCCATTAACAGATGAGCCGCGGCGATTAGCGGAGCTACCCGCTGATTCAGCTCTCACACCCCCAGCCTGCACTCCCCCCCTCCCTCCCTCTTTTCTAGCCCCTCTGTCGTTCTGTCGCTACCTTGTTCCAACACTTTCCTCTTCCTCCTCCTCCTCTACCTCATGTCTGGGGGGCTGTTAAGACCATTCAGACCAAAGTCACAAGCCGACATACTTTGCACACATGCACACGCAAATGTACACATTTGACAAAAATATTATGCAAAAAAATTGCATTCTAGGTTTTTAATCGCAAGACATTTAATAATTTGCTACTTAAGCCACAAAAAGTTAAACACCCTGGTGCGCACAGAGGGCCATAAAGCCGCTCTATCCCTCCCTGCAGTGGCTCTTTATTCAGCTAACAATTTTTACTGCTCTGTGCCATCTTAAAGCCCTCTGCTCCTCCAGTGGGCAGTGCCAAGGGGGCAGTCTGCCTGCCGCACACTGTGCCATTAGCCACGGCTGGCTCTTTAGCCAAGAGGAAAAAGGAAAACAGCCAGTGATTGCCAAAAGGTACTTTAGACAAGGGAGAGGGGACAGTAGAAATAAACAAAGAGACAGACAGGCGAAGGAGATTTTCCTTTAATTCCCCAGCATCTGTTCTATAATAGCCCCAATTAACAGATTAATTAGACTCACATTCCTCTGTTATCCCTCCTCTTTGCCTCCTTTCCTCCCTCATTGTACCTTTACTCACAAGGAACTAAAAAAAATACAGTGTATCGTGTTATTATTGATTTACCACTCTGGCTCAGCGGCAATTTGGATCTTCCTAATGACATTTTCAGGTGCCCAGACATACAGATGTGTCGCACTTCAGATGTCAAGTCTCTCTGACACAAAAAATGACAGCATTTGTCCACCTGAGATTCACAGACAACCAAGGCCTCAGTTGTGACTTTTGATAGGTAATAAATCATACAACAAAGAAGCTGCCACTCAGAAAACTCTCTTCCTCTTCCATCTGAGATCTGAGAGGTCGTTGCAATGGTTTTAGCGCTTTAAAAGATACAACAATAACAACCACAACAACAAAGAAGACTCCAGAAGGCATAAAAACAGGTTTCTTAAGGGGCTTGGTGGGTGCTTCTTAGATGGATCAGGACACACACGGTTACACACCACACTATTTTTTTCCCTCCATCTTCATCTCTAGTGTTCTGGTTTTGCATCATGAAATTAATGACCTGCCAGTTGACTGAAGAGATGCCGTTTTTGTTGTTGTTGTGCATTTTTGTGGCTTTGTGTCTGTGTAGCTTTCACAAGGGTGAGTATCTGTGTGTGCATGTGCAAAAGCTCATTTACATATGCCTTTAGTTGTCTGCATCTGCATGTGCGTGCGTGTGTGTGTGTGTGTACAGAGTGTGCATTTTTGTGTTAACGAGAGCCTGAGCTATAAGCATTGCAGTGGCCTTAGGATCCCAGGATAGAGCTCTTTTTGCCCTTCTGACACAAGGCACTTCCTATAAATTATTGACACTCCCCCATCTTCTCATTTCCCTCCTATCTATCTCTCTCTGCCCCCCGCACTCAACCCCTCCGCCACCACAACACACAAACACTTAAAAGGGGGAAATCAACCTGTGTTTCCCTCCACACAGCCATGTGTGAGGCAGAAAAAACAGTAGAGAAGAGGCCTGCTGATTGAAGTCTTGCACATTCCTCGTGTCTTGTTACTCTCCCCGCACATCAGAGCTCTGACTCTGAGCACCTAACACAGAAAGCTCACAACATGCAAAGCCCCGACAAATTAATTTTACCTCTCTCCAAGACTCCGTCTCTATCAGCCTCTCCCTGTTTCACCCCCTCTCTCCATCACTCTTCACACTGAAGACAAGAGGAGCCTTGCCATCTGGCTGTGTGTCAAAATAATATCATTTAATTTGTTACATGATTAAATGGCTTCTTTTCACGTGGAAGCTCTGACTCCTAAAATGTACTTCCAGACTCTGTGTATCATCTCTGTGTTTAACTGTATCTCGCTCTCACTGTGTTTTCTACACTGCACTGTGAGTTTTCTTTCTCCCGTTGTACATGACAAAGCAATCGCTCTTTGTCTTCGTCTTCTTTGTCTTGTTCTGACTGTCTTGTCTCAGGCCGTTTCCAGACACAGGCAGTCTAACCTTCTCTTTTCACACAAGTTCACATTATTAGGGTCCTAAATACAACAAAAGGCCCATACAATGGTGGGAGAGATGCATTGGACAGTGTAAGAAAATGGAGCAGGCTTCCATTCTTCCAGTGACTCTTGCCTGTCTCCTACATGAATAAGAGGCATGGCTAAACGTGCTGCATAATTTGTACTTTTAATGGCAGAGCCTTCCATTCCTGTGACATGACTTAATCAATAACCAGGCCTGTCGCACTCTCAGCCCAGACTCGGCTGGCGTTTTATTAATTTTGAACAGGCACACTAACTAGGCGTCTGCTAGCAAGAGGCATTTCACACGGGATAATAGGCACCCTGGATTGATAGGTTCATTCCATGTACGCTCAAACCCTCATCCCTCTCTTTTCCCCCTCTCTATCTCTCTACCCCCTTTATCTCTCCCTCCATCTCCCCTTTCTTTCCCTCTTTCTGTCAAAGAGTGATTTAGGGAGGACTCAGCACGTCGGCGTGTGTGTCAGCTGAGGAAGGAAGGGAGAGATGGATAAATAAGAAGGAAAGAAGGGATAAATAAAGAAGCGGAAAGAAAGAGGGGTTGTGACAGAGAGTCTGCGTGTAGATAATAGAGAGTCATGACCTAGGGGTGTCCACGGTATCACTACATCTGTCTCCCGTGTTTGACCAGAAACATATACAAATTTCTCAGGGGTCATGCCTTTCTATGATGGTATCCACAGTTAAAAAGAAGATGGAATAAAATGTGCTACCCATGCAGACACACACACACAACCTCGCATACAGGTGAAATATGCACGGAGAATACATTAGCAGCCAGACACCCTGATCTGTCACCCTCTGACGCCAATCAATTCAACAGTGTGCACACCCAGAATGACATCACTTGAAAGAGCAAAGCAGAGAAAGGAAGAAGTGCCAAACAGCCAAATGTGTAACTACTGGGAATTTAGAAAGAAAAAAAACAACAACAGGGAGAGCAAGCTTTAGAGACTTATAATAATAAATAGTGTGAGTAGATAATCTCCAGTCAAATACTTTGGTGTTGTGAAATATAGTTTTAAGTTCCAGACTCTGTTTCATTCTCAGATGGTCTCATTATGTGTGTGTGTTTGTTTATGTGTGCGTGCGTTTGTGGGCTGGAGATAGATTAGAGGCACAAAGCCTCAACACTCCACCATCTGAAGAAACCAACTAGAGACCATCTTGAGAAGGGATCACATCAGCTGCAACGCCTGCCAATATGCTGATGTTCTGACCCATCAGTGCTTAGCAGATATTATAATATTATCACATGAGCGCTTTGTGCTCATAAGTTGGACCAAACCCATCCTGAAATTCTGTCTTCAGTTTGATCTGAATGACACATCCATAAAGTTTCACTGTTGTGACGCTGTAGTGTTGTTAAAATCTGTCCACAGACAACCAGATAAACACTTGCCATAGTACTCAAAACTGCCTTTGTGGTGATTCTCGCTACAGTAGGTGTCTCCAGGGTCACATTTTGCCTTGATGACACACACACACACACACACACACACAGACTCACAAGGTGAAAACAACACCAGCCGCACTATCGCAGCTGTTAATAATGATGAATGTGTACGATAACGGAAACCGAAGTAGTTTTCCAGTAAGTCTTCTCACTCACAAGACAGAATTTTTTCATGGGATAAAAATGTGACCTAATTCAGCGCTAAAACTCACACTGGTCTGGACACCGTCTCTCAAAATGAGTAATAACTGGAGCGGTGTACCAATTTGTTACTCGTAATATTGATTTTGAAATAAGCCCAAATGTGCTTGCAATAACTGTTTTGTTGGCCGCTTGGGGACAGCAGAAACAAGTTACAAACACAAGATTAACATATCATTCTTTCATGTTGATATGGTAATTTTTTATGAAAGGTTGTTGCTGAAACATCCAGCTGTTACAAAGCAATATTATCGTTCATTTGGAGTTGTGTTTATGGCAACCAGGTGAATCCAAGCCCAATATCCTCTCTGTGGGTTTATTTAAGATCCACACTTGCTCCAGAGGGAAATATCCAACTCTTTAGCTGCTAAATGCTCTACTGTGTCAACCAGTCACCAGTCTGCTTGCCATTTGGTGCAGCGTTGTTCGTGTATAGTAGGGCTTAAGTTGTTTTTTGCTGAAAACAGTCAAATGCTGAGAGCAGTGATAGTAAACACAGGCAACTGGCTGCAACTTTGCAAACAGGAGCTGCAAATTTAGGTGCTAATTTACCAAGACTTCCACATTATAGTTACTTTAAGCATTTTAAATTACATATTTATTGTGTCCATAGATAAAAGCTTGTTAAAGCAACAAAGCAATGGCAAGAGGATTTTAATCATCAAAGCTGCTGTTTTTTTTTAAGAATCACTTAGGCAAAGTAATCTTTGAAATCGACAAGCACGTGGTCGACAGATAACTCCATGCCTGTTTCCTGCTAAACGTCACTTCATCGCTCTTATCTCTTCATGTGGCCTTGAGGATCATCACATTCACAATAAGCACAAACTGTCTCCCCTGCCTTGTTGACACCATGTTTATCTCTGACCAAATACAGCATTGGACTGCTCACGATGAGGGTGGAAAGTTCCAGCATCATCATGTTTGGCCAGTTTGGATCGCTTTTTGCTGTGTTTTTGTGCTTGGAGAGCTAAAAGCAAAGGACCAAACATTTAGCCCCTGACACAGGCAGTCCTGTGACTCATCTTGTTGATAGGGACAGAGGGAAAGACAGATGGATGGAAAACAGTAAACCGGGTGGAAAGGGAGTGGGGCGGGGGGGTGCGATAGATACTGTAGGTTTTGGTGGGAGGGACAAAGAGAAAACAAGGATCATGTGTTTACCAGAGAGGCAAGAGAAAGAAGGAATGTATCTCTCAAGATGAGTCACTATTGTTGACAGCCTGCTCATTCTCCTCTTTCCATCATGACCAAACAATGGGCAATAGAAAGCTTACTATACTGGCACTTCACAATAACACACAATCACCAATAAATGCAATTAGTAAAGCGCCTTTTACTTTGACGCACAGATCATTGGAGGCAATGTTTTGCAGGTTTCTCCACAATACAATTTGCACTCTGCTGCTCTGTTATGTTTGGGTTAAGTTATAGCTGAGGAAAAGTTGCGCAAAGATTGCCATTACGAAAGTGCATTTGTGCACTGTCCAAGAATTCCTATCATTCCTCTGCCCCTATTGGATGCTTTGTGACCTTTCTGTTCTGGTATGTACCACGCAAACACCCACAAATTTGCCAATACACACAAATGCACACACAATGGACATGACTCTGGTTGTTTTGTGCCATTATGAATCCCATCCAGCTTCGTTCTCTCTGTGGAATAAAATGTCTTGAGCCGGACTGTCACAGCCCGATTTTAGCAAGTCAAGATTTGTGTTGCTCAAACAGAACAGTCTTTTCTTGCTGACACTGGTGGTTTGCAACAGTAATCTATCTAATTACAATGTATACTGAAGGAGTTAGTTCTCCTTAATGACAAGTTTGTCTTTGGTGATCTCTGTCCATGCAGGAAGGTGCAGTTTTCCTTCTGCCTCCATCCCAATTCAATAGAGTATGGCTGAGCAAAACGGTCACAAATATTATCACATTTCTTTTCACACATTAGTGGACAATTCTAAATATCACAATATGCTTTTCATATCATTTATGATGCAGGAAACACAGTCAACCAGTTTGTTGTTAGACCTCAAGGACACATATAGTTTTTCAGCAGGTAACTGAGAATGTATGTTTGTTTCTTTACAAAGAACACAAAAGATGTTGTACCTCACATGTTGGCTATTATACAATGGTACTAGCAGCTGTATATACTTTTTTCCACCACATATAAACAAATAAAAACCACGCTACCTTGGGCTCTGGGAAAATGACTTTAAATGTCTCTTTGTCATTTGGACAGAAAACCTTTTCAGGTAATGAGTAAAATGTTTAGAGAGCAGGATTCAAGCATCACTGACATGGTGATATTCTTTTATTCTGAGGTATGTTTCACTTTTCCTGCAACCTATGGCTTGCATTTCTGTGGCTGTGTTAATTATATCAGTTATATCAGCATGACATAGCTGAACTCTCTCCTTTAAAGAGAGAGTTCAGCTATATTAGCATGATATAACTAAACTCTCTCCTGAGACTATTTCAGGCTGTTTTCCACTGAAGCCGTTTTTGTGCATAATCCAACCACAAGAACTGCCCCTGTAGAACTTCTTACAGGGGAGAAAACGTACCTACTTCAAGACAGAAAAACACCTGTGCAGGCCTCAACAAGAAGAAAAATGCTGGTTGGTTAAACTCTGACAAGACAACAAACGCAATTTCTCTGTCCTTTTGATGTCCTCTCAAACACTTCTATCAACCATATGGGTCAACATAGCCAATCCTCCAATCGCCTATTTCTTACATACTCACAGAGCTGGAGTTACATCCACTAACTACTATTTGTCGTTGTTTTGGCACGCCCGGAGTTGACATCGCAGTCGAAGCTGTCAGATGCTACACCTCAATGGAAACAGAAAGACTGAAAATGCTGATTACAGGGGGTTCCTGTAAATGTTTGCAGCACCTCAAGCCTGCTTTGAGTTCTTGCGATGCAAAGCCGCCTTTTGTCTTTATTTAAGTTCCACTTGGCCTCCGTTCCAAAGCCACAACCCTCCTGTTCACACTTGGCTCTTCCTTCCTTCACAAGCAAAACCTTTTGATCTGTCCTTAACCAAAACTTTCACTCTCCATCTCCCTCTCTCCCGCCATCAATATTTCATAAACGTACAGTGACAAATTTATTTGAATGCCGTCTCCGGCGCGGACGCAGAGATGGATGGGCCCATCGGGGTGGTGGTGGGCTTGTGAGCGGCATGGTAGCAAGCAGCTTTACCGCATACATTAGTCACACGCTCGCAGACTGCTGGTGGAGGAGAAGGGGGCCTAGGAGAGGTAGTATATGGGGGTTTGGAGAGGGTGGGGGGCATTGTGTGTGAAATGCATGCATGTCTATCAGAATGTGTTAGCGAGAGAGAGAAAGAAAGAGGAGGGGGCTACTCGGAGAATTGAAGGAGTAAATTTATCATAGTTATGGCTTTCTCAGGCATCCATTTTCCTATGGTCTGTTGACAGCTAGTAGTATCTGCATACCAGCCCCCCTCCTCTTTCTCCACCACCCTGTGTGACTGACAGCACTGGGTTTCAGCTTAACAGGCCTGGTTACACACTTTAGCACTGGACATATAATCGCATGTGTACACATGAACACCGAGCATGAGATTTCTACTTACTCCCATTGTTTTCAGATCAAATCTAGTGTGTGGGTCATTCCTCTTGTTCCTCTGAGGCTAACACTGAGTCAAGGATACAGCTTTTCTCAGGAAAACTTTAACTGACTTTAACTGGTAATGAAAAAATGTATTCATCATAATGATCTTGAACGTTAACAAGACAAACATTTTAATTAGTTCTCATCTTTACAGTCTTTTCGCTTGTAGAACTTGAAAGTACAACTAGTTCAAAACCCTTCTGATAAACTATTTATATCATCTTAAATCTCTTGTCTGAATAAGTTTAGAGGGCAGTGCACTCTACACCTCATTCTGGTACATCAACTCAGAATTTCACTCATTACTGCCTCTTGAGGCCAGAGGGTGGAAACACCCCGTCCGCAAAGGGAAAAAATAAGCCAACATCACACTCATCACACTCAGAAATGTTTCCAAACAGCGTTTTTCAGTTGTCCTTGAGTACTAATTACTCATAATAGCAGTCGACTCTTACAACAATAATAACACATTTCTATACAACTTAGTGTTGCCGAGTTGATGTCTAAAAGGATGAGTGAATGCTTAAAGAAACATGTGGTTTTGTGATTTGTCTAGTTTATATATTGATTCATTTTTCAAACACCTCATAAATTGCAATGTTTGTCAAGTAAGACAAAATCTGTGTATGCAAGAAGCTCTGTGAGGCTGCAAGTTTCATTGCAAAGAAAATCCAATGGTTAGACAAATCAGTGTGTGAGTCCACAGACACAGGATCACCAGAATAAGCAGGTTTCATCCTCGGCACTACAAACTGTCATTTTGCCATCAACTCTCCAAAAATTTCCATATTTTCAATCAGTGTCGACTGTCCAAGTGCTTAGCCATACAGCATGAAGTGCATTTCCACAGTGGAGCCCGCCCCCCTCAACTACACCATCTCCAATGTCAGACTACCCTGAATTCTTGTGCGTATATAAATATAGTGTTTGTTAACTCTAATTTTAAAGGAGTAGTTCAACATTTTGGAAAATAAGTGTAGCTGCTTTTCGGAAGACAATGAGATGACAAGACCTTTGCCTTTCTCATGTGAGTATGTTAACCATACAGTTACAACTCATTAATCAGCAAGTTGTAGCTTGTTTGTTTCAGCATCTTCCAGGGGTTTACGTGCCAGACTATGTTCTGAGTGTGATGGGATGAGATGTTGAATAGAAACACCTGGATGCGGAGTGAACAGGGTAGAACCAGTGAAGTCCAGGAGTCAGTCGGACAGCTCACTGTGACAGGGAGAGAAGGAAGCTAATTGATGTAATAATTATCATGACTACGGGGAGACGAGAGAGGAGAGAAGCTGATTATACCCAAAGAGAGAGTGAAAGAAAGAGGAGTGAGATTATCTGTCTGTGAGTAGACAGTTACTAACCTCACTTTCCCTCCTTCACATACTCTCCATCTTGTCCAGTGGAGTACCAATCTATAGCCCATTGTTCCCCTCATCCCTCCTGGACCACACTAATTGAAGGCAATCTGAACATGCTTCTAGCCAACTCTTATCTCATCTTTCCCTCATCCTGAATATGTACCCACACAGACACGCCAGTACTCTAACACACTGCAGGCAACACTTTAAGCATCACTGTTTAAAAATATGTCACACACATCAAGTTAAAATCCCCTCACAAATAGGCACAATATAAAACAACGGTGTTGCCCCACTCCAGAGCTAAAGACATGCATTTTAAGATAGATCAGTTAACAATATTTAATATAAACACCAGTGTCTGGGGTCCCATAAGGGTTAAATAATACATTGGCATAAAGGCATAATAGAGGCGTGGTGTGCTCACAATAGGGGTGATGTTATTAAAGTTTAAGAATGACTACTGATGTCTGTCTGTGCAGAAAAACCTGCTTTGCATATACAACTGTGTGATTCAGAGTCATGATGAGTGAGGTCTGGTGAACTGTTAGAACACTTATGTTGTGTCACACACAGTTCCCTGAGCCTAACTCTTTTAGAGGACTGTGCACACAACTGCCCTAATACAACGAGTATAACCTGGTTCTGTAGAATCTGGATATGTATAAACATTACATGTGGCAGACATAGCCACAAACACAGACTTTTTTTTATCATCAGTGTTTCACAAAGAAATGCATACAATGGAAAATAATATGACGAGAGTTGGATGGTGAAGGAGATATCAATAAAAAGCTAAAAACCCAATATGTATAACATTCACTTTAAATAACTATAATATGGTTGCAACAGGTTTAAAATAAAAACAAGCTAAACATAAAGGAGACTTTACAGATTTTTATTCGTCAAAGTCTGTTTGCAGGCCACAGACAGGACTAATGCATAGGTGAAAAAAGTTGTATAAAGCCTTTTGTGGGTCCAGAAGGAGCTGTGAAAAGTCTGATGAAAAGCTTCAAGTGAAGTCAGTGCAAGTTGGGGAGGAAAAAAATATGAGAGATTACAAGTCACACACTAGCATAACACACAGCGATTGCCGACTAAACTGTCAGCAATCAGGCTGCGTTGCGGGTAGAACTGGTCTAATCTCAACAAAACATTTCAACTGGTGTACTTGTTATAGTAATACTACAATGAGAAGCAAAACATGTGCACAAGTCTATTTTCAACTTAATAGTCACAGCAAGCATCACCTTATGTTTTCTGACAAGTGGCTCACATTTCAGCCTTGCATTCATGCATATGCTCTGCACACATTTTATTATAAATAAAAGCAATGTTTATTAGCACACGGCTTAAGATACCACACATGGAACGCTTTTTTCAGTTCATCAAATACTGTGATTTTACTAACTGATAACAAAATGAAAACTCAGTCAAAAAACATCAAAGCTCTGAAACAGAATAATTAAAGGACTTGCTTCCTTTTCCTGTCTACTAAATTTTCCAGCAGTTGTTACAATACAGATGCAAATGCAAGGTAATTGTATAAAGTATCATTTATTATATACAGGGTAAATTTACAGTACTTAAGCAGGCTGTGAAAGGAAGGGCTACACTTATATATTATACAAAAGCCAGAATCAACTAATCACTCCAGTCTTTTAAATATACACTTTAGAGAGAGAGAGAGAGAGAGAGAGAGAGAGAGAGAGAGAGAGAGTGTGAGATACAGAGGAAGAAAGAGAACAGTAAGAAACAGACAAAGAAAAGGGCATCATGTGTGCCTCAGTGTAATTAGAGCACAAGAAAACAACCACTGTGCTGGGAAGTGAACGAAATGCACAGAAACAAACACACACACACACACTTACACGCACACACACACACACACACACACACACACATCAGCTGTACCACTGAGGGAAGATCGCCCTCTACTGACGGACCAGAAAAGGTCAGCAGCATGTCTGCCCAGACAAAACTTTTCTAGACCCCAAACGTCACACAGTATGAGGCTTTCGATAACATCATTTTCCGAAATTACACTGAAAATTTAACCACAGTCACAAAATGCCTTAAATCTCATTCTCTTTATTTTCTGGTAACTGATTCTCTGCTATAGACAACAGATGAATGGAAATCCTCTTGGCTTAAATTGTGAAGCTGATCTTCAAAAGTCATTTCATTGGATTTGATTTTATTCCTCAGGCCAAACTGTTTCTTAGCTTTACTTAAGATCTAAATGTGTCATTGATTCTACAACTGTTGTGGCAAAACTTGAAAAGTTGAGATGTGGTTTGGGATTATTGAATAGCAAAATATTCAAGCAAACTTTCAATACATCACTGTTTTAAGTTCCTACTTGTCAGGCATAGAATGGCTCATTCTTGTTTTTTATTGTTAAAAAACCTCACTGTGGGAAACAACAGGGACAGCCAAGATAGCACAGGCTGTTAACTGTGACTATGAGATTGAGAGGATGGATGTAAGTGTTCTTCCTGGACATACTGCTGCATCCCTTCACACCTCTTGTTTGTGACGGTGAGGAAATAGTGTGACTGCTCTGATGCCAGAAGATACAGAGAACTGTGAGTGGAATGTTGTGTGGTGGCGGAACTGGCTGCTTTAAAATGGGATGGGGGTCTCAAAAGGAAAACCATATTGAGAGACTCAAGGGCACAATGTGTGGGTAAGAAACAGACCTCATGTAAAGCGCTAATACTGCCACATGGGCCTTTAGCATGAAGACATATGTGATTGTGTGTGAGAGCACTTCAAGCCACACATTTTGGTTTTGTTTACACTCTTTGCCCTTCTGTGGATCGTGCCATCACTTGTAAATGCACAGATTCAATACCAGAACCCTGGTGAGTATGTGTGCAAGTGTATGCGCAGACATGCATGTGTCATGTTTAAGTGTGTTGGCGTGTGCACATCGGTATGAGGCGTCATCGCGGGTTCTCTGCTCATCTGAGAAAATCACACTTCGTGTTCGCTTCCAACCCCCTGCCAGGGACAGGACCCGCTGACAGCACCGCATTGTTATTTCATCATGTTTGTCAAATGTGGCATCTCAATCCACATGCACGCATACACACAGATGTTGTCAGCAGTTCCCATCTTTTCAGACACCTCTCACTCCCAAGTGAGACAGAGTTTGTCAACTCGTTGCACACAACCCCCCTGGAATCTGCACACTCTGTTTCACAGTCCCATCTCAAAACCATCAACTTTCTTTCCAATTAATTACCAAAGACGGCTCTTTGCTCTAACTTTTTTTTGGTTTAAGAGTTAGGGTCTCCAGCCAGCAATGGAAAAATCTCAAAGTTAAAAACCTTAATATGAGAAGTGCTTTGGATCACAACAGGAGCTCTTTTAGCACAAAAGCTTCACAGGCGCACACTTCAAAGAAAACACACATATGCACACTCACAGGGTGGAGGAGTATTGTCAGTCCACCTGCTTTCAGACAGACTACCTCCTGTTCCTCCTGCCTGCAGCAGGCTGGCCCACCGCTTGTGTCTCCGTCTGCAAGCAGCCCCCTTTTCCAGCTCAGCAGCTGAGAAAGTGCCAATCCCACAGTTTAAAGGCCCCACTGGCCCTGCCAGCATGATAGATAGTTTAGAAATGAGGACGCGTGTTTAAAAGAGAGGAGAAGAGGGGGAAGAGAGGGAGGGAGAGAGAAAAAAGGCACGCAGCAGCAGCTGTCAGACAACACAGAACCCAAGCTTCCATGACCAGGCTCTTAACAGAGAGAAACGGAGAAAAAAAATCAAACAAAGGGTCTTCTGAGAGGTGAAGCCTAAGCTGACAGGTATGGAGTACGACAGGACTCAAACAGATAAGAAGGTAAAGACATGCAAATACAAACTGCTAGACAGACGAAAAGATTAGATTACAGGGAGTACATGACAGAGAAGGGGCCTCATCAGCTCTCTACAACCAGTACACTTACATGCACACAGCACCCTGAATACTGTAGTTTAAAGTAGATTTAGATAAAGCAGAAGCAGTTCCCAAATCCCTTTTGGGAACTGCAAGACATTACTTGAAATACTAGAAGTAACATCAAATCCACCATCACCACCCCTCCAATATCATTTTGCATTTATGTAAATGTGTCACCTTTGTTTAAAAAATACAGGGTTAAACAAAGTGATGCATAGTCCAGGTTTAGTCTTTGAAATTATGCATACTGTAAGTTATTTTCATAACAGAAAAGACATCTGTAAACAGAGTACTGCATTAATGCAGTTAGAATAAAATCTGATTTCACTGAGAAAGTGTTAATTCCACGTGGAATTATAGTAAGTGGATATTAGCAGGTTGTTTGAGGTGTCACCTCAGTCTTGATGATCTTGACAGACTGTTGAGTTGATAATAATGTTTTTATCTAATGTTCACATCTCTGACACTTTCAACCCGGCTGCATCACGCAAGCACATGTGCACAGATTCAACAGGTGTAAACTCGCTAAAGTCTTTGACGCGGTAATGTCAATGTTAGCTGACACACTGATAAGATGAAAACGTACGGTTAATAGGGCTGCAGCTGATCATTATGATCACTATTGATTACTCTACCAATTATTGTTTTGATTGATGTTTTGGTGAGTGAAATGTTAAAATGAAAGAAATGCCACACATAGCAACTATGCAGAATCCAAGGCGATGTCTTCAACAGTTTTGTCTGCTCTCAGAAAATGTCCAAAATGCAAAGAAAACAAGATTTGCGGTTACACATGACAACAATATGAAGAAAATCCTGCTTTCTGAGAGGCTGGAATCCAAGAATGTGCAGAATTTTTCACAGTTTTAACATAATGATTGAAATTTTATCAAAATCGTTTTTCTGTCAGTCGTGTTACAACTTATGCAAAACAAAATAAATTTACAACTATTTCACTGGCCGATCTCTGTGTTATTTCTTGTGGTGATCATTGCAAACGCAGTCAAATGGGCCAGCCCCAGTCAGTGGGCTCAATTTTCATCAATGTATATAAGCCTTCTTTTTCCCCAATGCTCTCACTGGAGTCCTGCCTAACACTTATTAAACAGATCTTAAGAACATCTCCATTCATCATTGCCATCTCACTTATGCATCAATGCCTCTGCAAGTGTGTGTGTGTGCGTACATATAAATGTGTGGTGGGTCCGTGAGTGTGTGTGCAGTCTCAAGAGGTTTACTGTCGGTTCAGAGAGGGGATGATGTAGGAAGATTAATATTGGTGTGACGGCAGAACCATGCCAGGGAGGAAGGGTCACTCATTACCCATCTGACCAGCCATCTCCAACCCAAACACATAAAAGAAAAGGCACACACACACACTCACAGATGGCAGCGGCAAAAAGAAGCTCCTCAAAACTCTTCTCCGTCTTAATTTGCTGTCCCCTTTTCCTCTCCACCTTTTCCTGCTTGTCTCTCATCTGCCTCTCAGATTTTATCAGGTCCCGATGAAATATATCACATTGGTCTAGTTAAGTTTAGGGGAAAATGCCTGGTGTGTAAAATGAATTGACTGCCTCAGACTCATCTTTATGGTCAGAGTGTGGAGGATGTATGGACAGTGAGGAGATGGGATGTGGTGGAGACAGGAGAGGGGTCAAATACTGCAATTACCACCCAATTGATTTCCATTGGTGTGACGGAGAGAATAAGTGTTACTCCGTCAATGTTCACTCAACCTGGCAGTGAATCCTCCTCCAAGGAAGAGAGGAAGAGAGAATCCTTTCAGCGCATTCATTCATTCCGTTATTAATTAGCGTGTTCATTTTATTTTCTGCAAATGTTTATTTATTCACTGAAGCAGTTGATGATCTGTAACCGACTGTTTCAAAGCATCTTTAAAAATGATAATTCTTCATGATTTTAAACCACTGCTCACATCAGATGGACATTTTTTTAAACTTAAAACTACAGAAAAAATATCTCTCCCACCATATCATTTGGTCTCATTTAAGAATTATCTTAAATCCATAAATTGGTTGAGATAACTATACTTGTATCCTGTGCTATTTCCCACATTCAAGTATTTTTTTTTAAAGGAATGAACATAAATATCTTGACAGAATAAGGGATGCATTGTACTGGTAAGGAAATTACACTTGTGTTAGAAATGGGACAAAATGATCTCATCCCATTAGCAGTGGCCAAATGATGATTTTAGGGCACAAAAAATGGCTTGTTAGGGAAAAGGGTTTTTTCGCAGTGGGAAGACAAGGGGAATCTTTGGAAGAAGGGGACAGGGAATGTGCTATTAACCTTGGCTTATGTTTTACACAAAGTAGTCAAACCAACTATTATAATGTGAGTGAGTATGTCCCACATACACATCGTGGCCAAGGCTTCCCGTTCAAAAAAATAAGGGAGAATCTTTAAAAAACTACTCACACAGGAGACTTCCAGATTTACAGTCTCTGCTCCTCCTTGCTCCTCCGTTTTCTTTTCTTTGCTTATTTTCTGATCATATCTTCTCTCCTCCTCTTCCCTCTGCTGTTTTTTTTATATTGTCTTTTATTCCTCATTCTGTCTCCCTCTCCTCTCTTCTTCCCTCCCTCCAGTCTCCTCTCTTTTGGGCCAGTCTGCGGTCTGTCGATAGAATCAGTGGAAAACTGTTTGGAAACCCAAACCTCAGTGAAATTATTTGATTACAACCTCCCATTACTTGCTGGTTTGGAGGCATTAAAAAACTTGCTGAGAAGTAATGATTTCCATTTTGTGTTTGAGCTGTAATACAATATTTGCTGCGGTTTCTTTCCAAGGACAGTTGCTTGATTTTTCAGTTGTTTGGACATTTTTAAATTGACATTATCGACATGGAAATGCAGACAGATTTGAATCGGTGAAAGAAAAAAAAAACACAGGTTGAGGCACTGTTAAACAAAAATGGAAAACTTGTGTAATTTAGTAAACTGCCTACATTCTCCCACTCAACCAAACTGAGCATATTCCTCATCCTATGGGGAAAGTGTGAGTTAGTCTGAAGTAGTTGACTAATTAGCCATAAGTCACAGAAAAATGACCCCGCAGTACAACAGGAGATAGACGAGGACTAATTAAGGCTACCTTGTCTCTCACCAGCAATTAAAAAACAACAAAGCTCTGCAAATTTTCACCCCAAATCTCTCCGTCTCTTTGTCTTTTCTTCACAGACTATCTCGACCTAATTTATCCTTTTCATTTATCTCCAGAAAAAAAAAATCACAGTGCCATGGCAGAGGAGTCCAGAATGTGAAAGCGTCAAATAAAAGGACTGAGGATAAGCAAAGAGGGTAAAGGAGGAGAGGATGAGGGGAGTTTGGTGACGTAGTTCATCTGGTAGCAAGGAGATATGTACAGGAGGTTGTGTTCGTACACATGCATATACAGTGCCATTTGTGCACAGATATAAACACATTTGTATATGTGTGTGTGTTTGCGCGTGTGTGTACGTGCAAGTAAGTGTACATATGAGTGTGTGTGATTGGGTTGTTTGGCAGGTAGAAGGCTGTGAGTGCAGCCTGTCACAGCCCAGCCCTGATTACTCTGCACCATTCATCAAAGTGTCACCTCCCTGACAGCCGCTAATAAATATACTGCCACAGACCCCCACTCGCACCTGGCAGCGCACCACATTCACACACACGTACATACACACCATATCCCCCCTTCACCCCCATGCACACACTCATTCTGCCACCCCCAACCGCCCAATGCAGCACCAAACACAGCTCGAACAGCAACACATCCTAGAGCTCATTTGCTAATTGCTGCATTTCCCATCAATTCTGTTTCTGTCTTGTTCAATGTCAACAGGAGCGAGAAGATTTGAATAAATTAATGAATTAGATAAATAACCAATGGGGAAACAAGTTACATTACTTCCTTGCGCATCTTTCTGCCCTGTACTTTTTACTATCATGCTATGACATTATACTATTTTTAATTGTGAGCACAGTTTTGAATACAAAGAAATCTAACAATAGCACACATAAACTTCTTTTATTCTAGCCAAATTCTAGGAACCAACATTAAATGCATTGTATTCCAGCTGTTCCATGTTTTGCTTGAAAACTTCTTCCATCTATCTACACTCACTGACATTGTAAAATATAAGTAAACTGTTTTTGCTCTTATATTTCCCTATCAATATATCTTAATGTTAGCCACCAAAATTATTGCAGTGCAAACATCTGAAACAATTTAACAGCATATGGTAATGTAATGTTTCAAGAGGCTGCAAAAAAAGCAAAGACTGCTCCCTCAAAAATGTGCATTTGCATGTAATTGCTGGTTTTCTTTCCTTTATTTTACTTCATTTGTAGTCAGTGTGGAACACACACCCATGTGGTCATCTTTCTTCTGTTTGTCTATGATTAGGCACTATGTGACTGCTGCAAGGATTTGCTCTCTTACTGTAAGAGCAGCCTCTTCGACTCCCGTCTTGGCTCCGGCAGATGCTCCCCGGCTCCCCCTGTTGGGAGACAGATGAAGCGTGTGACTCAACAGGGCTGTGTGAATGAGTGTGTGTGTGTGCGTTACACAATGTGTGGGACTATGGTTATCTGGTGGCGGAAGCTTGGATATTGGTGTATCCTGCGCTGGAAGGTGTCCTTGCCAAGCTGTGCGTGTGTTCATGTGAGTCTGTGGGCGAGTGTGTGTGGACACGAGGCTGTGGGCATGCTGCGCTGGCAGATGGCATTACTGCATTGCCGGGCCACCCTGGCTAACAGGGGGAGGACAGGGAGAAGGTGGGAAAGGAGGAGGAAATAGGATGTGAGTCAAAGAAAGGGTGGGTGAGGATGATTGTAAAAATGAAAACGGCAAAGGGGGAGTAAGCAGTAGGTGAGGAAAAAGTTAAACAGATGAGTTATTTTAGGGAAGATGAGGCTTGATGAGGTGATGAATGAATCTATGATGAGGGTGGGCGGGGGATAAGGGTGGAGGCAGTCCTGCCAAGCAATGCCAACTCTTGCTTCAGATTTTAACAGGACATTAAAAACAAAACTTTGATACTATATCCTACTACTTCATTCTTATTAGATTATATATTGTATAACAGTTTTGTTCCTCCAAGTTCAGTTCTGCGTTGGTCAGTTGCTAGCTGCGCTCCAGTTTGTACTGTGTGCATATATGCGTGTAAGTGTTGGCGTGCACTGCATGCCTGCTGGGCAGCAGGGCTGGGCCAGGTGTGGAGTGGGAGCAGTGGGAAGACTGGGAACAGTGGGCCTGTTAATTAGAGAAGGGTGATTAATGGGACAGCAGAGAAGGAGCACTGTGTTAGGGAGGAGAGATAAAGGAAGGTGGGAAGGTTGAGGGGAGAAGCCAGGTGGGGGTGTGGAGGGAGGAGGTTAACTGTTTGGGAGAAGGGGAATACGCGATCATGTAAAAATTAAGAATGTTGAAAGAAAAGAAGTACCTATAAAGCCCCAGTTAGGGCTCTAAAGACAATGTGAGTGTGAAAGCCGTCCAGCATGTCATACTGTAAGTTGCATGAGACTTTGTCAGTGCCTATGCTTATGAGTTTGCCAGCATCTTTGGTGACGTCTGCTTTGGTATTGTGTGTGTTATTGAGATGTAAGAAGTGGCGTTGTGACAAACACTCCTCGGGGGATGTGGCGTGTAAACACCAATCATTTGGCAGATGCGCTGTGAGCAAATTGGCAGTGTATTCCCCGCGGCCAAGCCACACACCATTATCAGGATTGAGACTAATCGTGTGCCGTCTCCCATATGAGGAGCAATTAATTCACATGGTATCAAACTGCAAGAGAACAGAGCGCAGAGTCAGAAAAGTAGAGGAGACTGAGCAATGGAGAAGAAAAGTGAGGAGGTTTGTGAAGAAGAAGGTAAAGCGAAGCTGAAGGAAGTGATTGAGGAGAAGTCTGACCCTGGCTTGATACATTTTTTTCTGGCTCAAAACTCACTGAAAAATAAAAGCTGCTTTTAGTTTTGCTTTAACAGTGAGTCGAAGAATTCAATCTTGTTTTTAACTGGGATAAACTTTCTACAAAGGCCCACAGAAAGGAGACTAAATGACAAATGAGGAAGGCATGATGTGAAAGTGGAGTGAGAAAGCAAGAGAAAATTGACTTGAAAGAGTGTTCTGTGAAGCAGCCCTACATTTATAAATGTATTTCCACAAAGATGTGACACCATGATAGTTTTACACACTCTGTATTTCTACAAAGATGACACTTACAAGGAATCATTAATATGAGGTTTCCCCATCCTCACCTCAATCCAGTCTTGAGGCATTGTAGTAGAGAGCCCGCACAGCCAGACGCCAAGCCATTATTTCCTGTCTGATTGCTCTGCGGCCAGCACGATTAAGGAGAAGACTAAAAGGTAATTTTTCACTATGATGGACAGAAGGAGAAAGAAAAGTAGAGCTGCTCCCGGTTTAATCTCCTGCACATGGAGGGAGTGAGGGAGGGACAGCAGCAAGAGGAGGGAAGCCATCGTTTCAAGGGATACAGTACCCAAATTAATCGTCCAGCCTGATGGCCTTTAGGATAAGATAAGTAGCATTATAATAAGGAAGACCATATAAAAGACCAGACACAGCTGACAAGCCAAGGGAAACTATTCAAACACACACACACTCTCTTTCACACACACATAAAGACTGGTCATTTAATGTGCTTTATTATTGCATTGGAAATAATTGACAAATGCGAGAGGAGACACAGAGGAGAGAATTATAGGTACAGAACAACAAAGGGAGGCTTCTTGGAGCCAGAGAGACAGGAAAGAGTCAGAGCAAAAGATGTTTTTTAAGCTCTTGTAATTCATCACTTTGTCACAGGAGAGCCAGGTTGTGTACGTAATTCTAAGTGGTGATCACAGCTTCACAGAGGAGGTGTAGAGGCAGGCAAAGTAACACTTCACACTGCGCAAGAACTGTGTGTTTGTCAACTTTGTGGAAAGATTTATTTCACATACCATAAACTGCCAGAGAGGATCTGCTCAGATTAAAAGAAAAATGACAAGCGACTGTCAACATAAAACAGAAATACCCAAAAGCTGCTGCCATATACCAGCAGGTATTTACACTCCTGATGGTGTTTACAGACCACACAGGAAACACTTTTGCGATGTGTAAAACACTTAATGCACAGATGGTACATAAAGAACAGCATCTATAATTGCGTTCATTAAGTATCAGAAAAACATGAAAAACACCCAAAACAATTTCCAAGTCTTCAAAATTAATTGTTGGGTAGATCAACGTCACTGAAAATAACACATTCTCTTCGCAGTAGGGTTGTACAATTAACGAAATGTTAATCACAATCAAAATTTTGGATTCTCATAATTAAAAGAACATGATGGACAGCGATGCTAACGGTTTAAAAAATGTGCTCCGCTCTTGTATGTAGATAAAATCACTTGGTTTCAACAACTATAACATTAAAGCACTTTATTTCACTCTTTTCAAAGTCATTTTTGGTCATACACCTGTCTGAGTTGGTAGCACTGTAGCAACAGATTTGGGAGACTAAAGGCTTCTCTGTGCACAGCCATCTAGCTAGTATCTACTGTAGCTTGCATGTGAGGCGTTTAAGCAACATTGGTTAATTATAGTATCTATCCATGAGCAGATGTTCATCAAATGAGGCGTTTAAGGAACAGTGTAATTTATAATTTGCTTCTTGGAGATGCACTAAATTAAGATATAGAAGAACAGTATTTAGGTCTTGCGCTGACGCAAGGATTTGTATATTAAATCAATGGAAAATAGTGGTAAATAATTGTAATCTCAATATTATTCAGAATAATCTTGATGATCATTTTGACCACAATCGTGCAACCCTAATGTACAGCTAAAAAGAAATCATAAGCAACATGGCCTGTCATTTGAAATGTTGGAACCAGCATGTTTTTGACAGTTTTCATTTAATGAACTGGCTAGCTGACCAATTAATGAAAATGGAATAATAATTTCTGTAGTATATAGTAGTAGCAGTGTATTGCACACATCCATGTAGGTATCGGACAAAATATTTAAATTCTAAACAACTCTTACTTATTAGTGGGTTTAAAGTGATCAACTTAATACTGGACTAAGATAAATGAGTTGAGTATGTTGTTTTTCAGGTGATTGATTACAAGCCTTAGCATCACTATGTGCTCTGCTCAGCAATCTCATTATATGCTCGAAATCAACTATATTTTGTTAATACATTAATATCTTTCATCACCAACAGATACCAGCACCTTTCCTCTCAGTGCTGTCCTGGCAACTTAACTGGAGAAAGAGATTCATCAGCTTGTTATGTCAATCTCTCTACCCCCTGCTTTGAAGTTTTTAGCCTGTGTGTGTTTGTTTGAGCACTTGTGCACATCAGCATACTCTTGAATAGAGTCTGTCGGCTCTCTCGCAGTCCCAGTTTCGCCCCCATTGAGTGATTGTGAGTGTGTGTTTCCCGCAGAGCAAACATGTTAGTTCGTCTGTTCTCACAGTGGGCAAACAGTGAAGGGGGCTCATGAGCGGTGTTAATGGAGAGATGAAGGCGAGGGGTAACGGGTAGATTGTGGCGGTAGAACAGGAGATGAGAGAGGGGGTTATAATTTAATGTGGAGCAAGACTTGCGTCGGTACTTAACGCAAGTGGTTGCTGTGTGTCAAATATAAGCAGTGTGTCGGTGCATGTGTGTTTGTGTTTGTGTAAGGGCCACAGGGCAACCTTGGAGAAACTCCACTAATTGCGACCACTGGGTTTTACCTGAGGGTCTTCTCTGGCTAATATCATTAGCTAATCTGCTGTGTGTTGTCCCCCTTGCCCTCTCCATCAGAGTGCCCCACTCTAGTAACACAACCAGCGGCATCCACCACCACCGCCCCCGCCCCCCTTTAAAAGCCCCCACTTATACCCCTTGCCTGCTTCCCAGGGCCCAGTGCAGACTGCTGAGTCTGAGCTTGTGCTTCTGGAAGGGCCCTGCATCTGGGTTCCACTGACAAAGAAGATTAATACCTCATACACACACACACACACAAGCATGGGCATACTCGCACACATTTTTGCACCCACGCAGCAAGGTACCCTTGTGGATCCTCTTCAAGTGCACACAAACACGCATATTCCAACCTCAATCAAAACTAAAAACAGAGGGGATCTGCGCATCCTACCTTCACACCACCCATACTCCCTCCTTCATCCTGCCTACATTTCTCCAGGCTGTGGACCACTCCAAGTCTACCTCCAAATTTCCCCCTCCTTTTGCCCCCCACCCCCACTTTAAATAGAATCTCCAGGCCACAGAAAAACAACTTTTTGCTGATGCGACTACTCCTTCATCCTTCCCATCTCTCCCTTCGTCCTCCCACTCCCATCACACACCTATGGAGAACAGGCCGGCTGAATATGAGCCCTGAGCTCTGTTGCAACCGTTATATCTGAGTTAGTTACCAGCATGCTACTGATGCCCCCTGTGGGGAAAAAAGCCCACAAGGCAAACATGCTATTACAGGTCTGTTTTCATTCAAAAACCAACAGCATCCAGCTTGACCACTGGTTGAAAGAAATAACACAATTACTGAACATAAAAGTATCAAGAAAGTTTACACTATATTTAGCAATATGCCACAATATGACAACTACTCAGGCAAGAATAAAAGAATAAAGAATAAAATAAAGACTGGTAAATGGAAATAAAAAATAATTTGTTTAATTTCTTTTTTCATATTCTTAACTGAAAGTTTCCATAACTGGCTGACACTGATGTCATAGACTACCTATCCATTTTCAGGACTAGTAAAAGGTAAACTGCTAAGATGATGCCACCCAACATAGCTCCTTTGGGAAAAATGAAAAGACAAAGGGTAAACAAAGAAAAAATCTCGAGGAAACAGAGAGGAGGGTTATTTCCAGATGTGAATTATTTCTATACCTCACCTCTGCGTGTTCAAAGTGGAAACTCCCTGGCATTCCCCTGTGGGCTGCCAAATGTGCGGTTCGGCCGACAAGAGAGTAGAGCGAGGGGTGTCAAAAGGGCTAGAGGTGTTGACATAACCTCCTTCTCCCAATATACACCTGCTATGGCCTGCATGACTCAAGCACTACACCTGAGACTGGAGGCCAGGTGTTTGCGTGGATGTGTACGATTTGGAGTCGAAAGAAAAAATTGTGCAACAGAAGAAAAAGGATGAGGAGGAAAGAAAATGAGCAAGAGAGAGAAAGGGGAAAAGAGAGGCAACTAAATGGAAAAAAAAATTGACCGTAGTTTCAGAGCAAAGGATCAGATAAAAGAGTAATCACTTAGACAGGGACGACTCCGGCACATCTCTGCCGAACGCCAAAACGCTTCCCCGGTGTCAGCACATTGGCTGCTTGTCAAAGAACAGAAAGAGAGCGACAGAGAGACTGAGACAGAGAGACCAACCAATAGGAGGGAACCTACAGCTGTGCCACAACCAGAAGTGTTCAGAAAAAGATGTAAAGGAAGAGGGAGAAGTGGCTGCCCTGGAGAAAGTGACGGTAACTGTTCAACCACAGAAGATGGTAAATTCAGGTGAGTGAAATTTAGCTTACAGCAACCAGCAGACGCTTCCATAGGAAATTTCAGAGAGGAAAAACAAAAAGACTGGGCATTACATCAATTAAAGACGAGGAGAATCCAGAGAAATCCAGACAGAGAGGGAGACCTGGACAAAGAGTGTGTGAGGTGCTAAAAACCATGCATATTCACAAAGATTAACAATTCACATCATGGACAAGGTGTCACAAAAAATATCAATGCAATTTTCAAGTAAATATTGCTTGTAATGTATTTTTTCCGTTTGGTTCTTTATGCCACCAGAAGAAAACTGTTTCCTGTTCTAACATTATAAAACAGAGAAATTGTTGTCTTTGTGTCACATTGTTTAAAATAGTAATAATACATAATCACAAGTCTACTCATAAATTTATTTGCTTAAAGAAATCATTTTGGTTTTCTGTAGGAAACAAAATCTTAAAATGACATAATTACTAGGCTGATTTAGCTCCAGTTATCAACTGGATTCAATCTTCTTAATTCATGTGTGTTTTTGTAATCTACATTTAATGATTCGTGCACCACAGAGAGGTGACACAGAAATAGCAACAAAAGTGGTTTAACTGATTTGATATCAGGCTTTATAGCTTCCCTGAAAATATATCAAACTGCCTTTTAGTCTGTGCGTGCGTGTGTGTGTGTCTGTGTGTGTGTGTGGGGGGGAAGGCAGCGGAGAAAAAAAAGGTAATATTATTTAAGCAAAAATAATAAAACACTTTTACCACGTAATTTTACCATGAGTCATATTTCAATATCAGAACATAAAGGGGAACATTTGTGAACATTATAAAAATGAATAACTACAGTAGGAAGTGTCATGATCAAACTTGTAATGTTGTTTGCGGTATATTGTAGGTGTATTCTTCCACTCGCTGCGCCCTATCGGACCGGCATTCCATGTCCTTATAAATAATTCATTTTTTAATCTGATTTCCCAGAGCGATTCTCAGTGTGTTAGTCACATATTCAATAACGGTGTGCCGTGAATAATCTGGCTGTGTGTTTCTGTGATTTCCCCCCCATTTTCGTGCGGAGGGGTGGGCAGGTCGGAGTCAGAAAGCGAGGAGAGGAGAGGAGAGGAGAGGAGAGGAGAGGAGAGGAGAGGAGAGGAGAGGAGAGGAGAGGAGAGGAGACAGGTGCATCATCAGTCAACATCCCTACAAGATGACAATGAACAGATGTATGCAGTTCTGCTACACATCCATGTTTAGGATTACTTGTCTCTCTCATCCTGAGCCTGAATATCAGCGCTGTCTCTCTTAGTGCTTTCTCACATTCACACATCTGGAGGGCAGGAGACGACTTGTTCAATGATTAAACAATTTCTCAAATGACAGTAAGGTGTGGGACATCATAAAAAATGCAAAATACAACACAGAATCGTTTAAATATGTGCACTACTACATTGTTTAAAAAAAAATGTTTGCATGAATATAGTGTATTTTTTCCTATTCCTTTTTCATGAATACATTAACATCAAAAATCTAAATAAAAAACAGACATAAGACATCTCACTTTCCATTGTTCAGATTTCTGGTTCTGGGATTATTTCCAGCGTTCCCTCACAAAACCAGAAATGTGGAAAGCAAGACATATGATTTATAGTGGAGTAAGATTTATGGAAGAATTTGTCTTTAATAATGTAGGGCTAAATATTTCTGGCAAAAAAACAAGCTAAATATACTGTGGATTCTTTTTTTTCCTTAGAGCACCACAAACTTTAGCGTATGACACAAATATTTAGAGCGGTGGAGGGGTGGAACTGCCTCACCATAGCAATGCCACTGTCCTTTCCACCATAGTGCCCTGGGTGCCGTTTCTATCCAGCCACACTGTCTGGCCACAAACGCAGGCAAACATGCAACTGTAGTTCGCCAAGACCTCATAACACAACAGACACCAATTTCAATGTGCTGCCATTGGTAGCCCTTTCTTTCAAAAATACCTATCTAATTTACAATCTCGATAATATGATATTTTCCCAGCCGCAGGCAAGCCAATCCCACAACAAAAGAGCTGGAGGTCAATGAAAGGGTTCGTACTTTGTCAGTATGAATAAAAGAGCATGAATCAGATGAAACACAAAGACGGAAAATTCCACAACAAGAAACTGCGTCTCAACAGTGTGCAACAGTGGAGAGGCGTGCACGGGAATGTTGTGCTTCTAAGAGGACGGCTAAATCACAGCACATTTCCGCTAAAGACTGCACGACTAAGTGACTGACTGTGCCCTGATATTAGTGATGAAGCACAGAGAGTTAATAGTTTGTATTTTTACACAGTGCTCCGTTGAAACAGACACAACTCAAACTTAATGAATTAGTGTGTGGGTGCGCACAAAGTAGACAGGGCAAAGGGATCACGAATAAAGACAGAATTAGTGCATCTTGACAATTCAGAAACAGCCTAAACAAGACTAAAATTATATCTTTCAAACAACCAATTAGCGTGTTCACTTCTGTCCACTCAGCAGGTTTGTTTATATTCAATGGTATTAAGTAACTAAATATGAAGTGATGGACCTGACTCCTGAAAAACCTTCATCTATTAACTCTATTATCACGCAATACTTTGTAACCGAGAAACTTCACCTCTGACCATCCGGTGTCATAAACAGAGACACAAAGTTAATGATAAAGATGTCTTGTGGCAGGATGTGGTGTGATTGCAACAACAGAAAAGGAAGACTGACTGACAGGATTGCTCTCTGGACAGCAAGTGGACAGAGTGCACAGCATGTTTTACATGTGCACGCACACAATAACACATATACACCTGGAGTTGTGAGCTGTAGGAAACCTCAACAGTTGGCTGGACAAACCTAGAGCACCCCCTAGTGACACTTTTCCATAATCCACAAGGCCATAATGTCGAACAGAGGAAAATATGTTTTTGATGATGCACATATGCTTACCGGTCAAAATGCTGTGGGTCAAAGTCCAGCAACATAAAAACAGTACTACGCACTAGATTAATCATTTAAGAGAGCAACTTTTTAAAACAGAGAAACTAGATCGCTGCATGTTTCCCTTTTAAAGAATGGGAGCTCCAACTCCTCTAAATAAATAAACAAAAAACAGCTTTGTAGACTGTTACAAACATAAAAGTTGCATGTTTTTTAAGCAACTTCACAGGCCATCACTCTTTTTTTCCCACTTTGTTTAATCCTGAGAGGTCAACACAGCACAACTTGTTTTTTGGGCACAACATTTCTTTAAAACAGTAGATTACAACACCCCAGACGAAGGCTGACCTGAGGTCTTTCTCTCAGGCTAACAGGCATAGATCCCAGAGTCATTTTGGAGGGTTGAATGTGATCTGAGGCCTTGCCCAGCATCCAAAGCAAATCCTTGGCTAAAGCCTAATGTGTGTTTCCATCCAGGCTCATGTAAGTGTTTGTGATTAAAAAGGGAGATTCGAGAGCTGAGGCGTTTCTGCAATCTTGCACATCCTAATTTGGTACTAGGGGAGTTAACACACCTGCCAGCTTCCTGCTGACGAGGGTGATTTCTCAACTGTTGTTGTTTGTGCGTCAGTTTAAGGAAAGGTGAAGACAGTGAAAAAGGGAGAGATGTCCGGGTAGAGCAAGACAGAGCAAACACACACACATCAGCCACAGATATCCGACTGCTGCCAATAAGAGGCAATCCTAACATGTGAAAATGTTGACTGCTTGATGATTGATGGTGGTTATTTGTGGCTTTATAACCCTCCTCCTTTGCCTCCACTCCCCCTTCTTCCTCCTCTTTTTTTTGCCTTCCTCCTCCCCCTGTTCTCCCTATCATCGCTGTGCCGTTGCCCCCCTAGACAATGTGAAGATGATTAATAATGTGTAATGTTGTGTAAGCAGCCTGCTGCCCATCTTTCCCACCTCATCGGACATTCTTCAAAACCTGAACTCGGACGACATGCATTTGCCCTCTGAACCCTGAGCTCCAGGTAACATGTCGAACTCTGGACACGAACCACAAATTTTAATTACCAGAATTCCAATTAGACTTGTACCAAATACATATGACATATCTGCAGATACTTACAATTTAAATAATTTTCTTCTTGTGTGCACCTTCATACACACTATATTTCAGACAAAAATCAAAAGTGTGCAAGACTTTGTAGGAAAAACTTAATTTTTCATTATGTGCATCTGTATTTCTATATTTAGATGTTGGTATGGGGACAGACATAAATAAAGATGTGAATACAGAGACGAATGAATAAGTGGCAGTGTTGCTGTCAGTGTGTGCTATTACTGCCACACTGCCATCTCCCCATCCATCACTCGCTAACACTATGCATCTGAGTGTGTGTGTGTGTGTGTGTGTGCGTGCGTGCGTGCGTGCGTGCGTGCGTGCGTTTGGAGGAGGAAGAGGAGGAGGATAAGGAGAGAGGAAGAGGAGAGGACATCAGAGGCCACAGTGCAAGTTCCTCATCCATCATTCTGTAAGACCAAACTTTAGAAGCAAAGGAAAGGGAGAGGGGAAAGGCAGAGAGGAGATGTTTTCTCAGAATGATTCCTTGCTTCCTTCCACTTTTCCTGAAGTAATCAATGAGGCAAATCCATGCCCTCGATGTTTCGACAGCACGGCCAGGAATTCCTCTGTTTTTTTTGACTCACCCTCTTAGGCCAGCAATCGTCCTCTTTTCTGCCGGACCCTCTTCTTGGTTCTTCCTCTGGCTGGTCTACAGACAGACATGGGGGAGGGTCACAGAGAGAGAGAGAGGGAGGGATGCGGGGGGGGGGACAAGACAGGACAGGGCCTTTAGTCGAAAGATCATTACCTTTACATTATTAATGTATGTCCAAACCACAAAGGACATTCACAGACAATGAGGAAAAGAGTGAGTGCTTCTCCGTTCCCTGTAGCAAAACTTACAGAGAAGGTAGATTTCTGGATTAAAATAAATGGTGTGTGTGTCCTAAATTCAAAAGTTCACTGCAGAGCAAGGTATTCAATTAAATATTTTAAATGATACCTTTACAATTGCATTATTAGGGCTATGTATTTAACTTCTTTTGGTCAGAAATGTGTCCGTAAAAACTGTCATGTTTGAAGAGCAGAAAATGGATGTTTGACCAGAATTGTAAATTTATTCTTCAGTTGGAAAGTCCTAATTCAAAATTTTGCAATTTAGTTTGTTTCCTTCTGACTGTGTTAAGATCAAATGTAACATAAGAAGTTTGGCTTCTTTTGTTAAGTAAAAAAAAATTATAGTATTAGTAAAGGTATAGTAAGTGTTATTGTTATTTTTAATATTACTAATACTGCATATTTGTTGAACATAAAAGTAGATAAAAGTTACAAAGAAATTATGGAGATATATTTAATTTATTCATGAAAAGATAATTACATTCTCAACAAAAATGTTTGAAAAATGCATTAAATAAAACAACCTAAAAGTCAAGGAAAATTTTAAAACAAATGTAAACAAGCGTGTCAGCATGTGTCTGTATATGTATATGCAAAGCATAAAGCAGGTTTGGCAGACACTTTGGTGAAGCTGTGAGCATAATTAAGGAGTGTGCTGTGTGTTTCATTAAATGCTCAATATATCTTGTGTTTTCTGGATCATTTAAGCCCCATTACAGAACAGTGGCACTGCTTTAATTTCTAAAGTGCCTTTCAAAGGCATCACCTCAGGCGCTTATTTCTGCTCTCTCTCACACACACTCTCTCTCACACACACACACACACACGTATGCATACACATACATCTCCATGTACACATTGTGTGCGTCATGTACACATTTGCACACATTTGTGCCAACATGCAAGAAATGCGGGTGCCCTCACACCTGCATTTGTACTTACAAAAAAATCTATTTAAAATAAAAATAGACTGTGTATTCCTATATTTAATGCTATTTCTCTCATTCTCTGCATTGTGCCTGCTTTTGTCCCTCTGTGTATCTTTGTCTGTAACAGATGACAGCAGCCTTGTGGCGGCTGGGGTTGCTGTCTTGGCTGCCAGAACCATTTGACTTGCCAGCTTGGCCGAAGGATGAACCCCAGGACTAACTGGTGCCAAGGTCAGATTCTCTCTGAGTGTGTGTTTGTGTGTACACAGGAATGCATTTGTCCATTTAGTTCAAGGTGTTAGAGCTGATGAAGTCTGCTTGGTTACAGTATATTCACCGTACTAAACGTTACAGGAAAAATCCTCCTGTGCATTTGCAAATTTGATCTTTAGTGCTTGCATGTGAAGGTATGTGAGAAGCGTCTGCTGAGCCAGCTGCAGATGGAAGGGAGGTGGAGGTAAGGGGAGTGTTGTTCAGAGCAATTGATACATTGCGAATAGAGTGGGCTTCCTGTCCGGGTTTTGTGGCTAAGGTGCTAAACGCTTCAGGAAACCAGATACACTTGCACATCCTCTAAAGAGATAGAGGGACAGGGTGGAAAGGTGGGGGAACATGAGGACTGAAAGGGGTAAGAGAAAGGTAGAGAAAGATACAGTCACTCTGAGGTATGACTGCAGTGCTCCTATACCTCCAAATAATCTGAGATTATTCAAACTTGGCATGACAGCAGCAGTGATGGCGGTTTGAAGTCAAAGAAGGGTTCATTTCTCGGAGACTGCCTCTGTCGTTTGTTCTCCTTCTCCTCTCTAATGAGATGGAATGTGGCTAAATTAGCAGCTGAGAGGCAAAGCTTCATTTACAAGACAATCAAATGATCCTTTACAAAACACACTCAATATGCATTAGATGTCGGCTTTGTGAATATAGGATGGCCTCCTTATGCACTCAAATGAGGAAGGGGGAGTATTTGGATGTTGCGCGGCGGTGAAAAATGCCGAACTGAAATCATCCATCACAATGCAATAAAAAGGCCTGCAGCGCTCTGAGTGGGTGAGAGGAGTGAGATGTTTGTATTGGCCCACTGGGTTTCCCTCTGTGAAGGAGGGAATGTGTAAATGAATGTGTAACTGTTAAAAAATGTTCTTTTTATTAGACGAATTGCATCATTAAATCACATTATAAAAACAAAAAATGCACCATTAATTTCCTCCCCAAACAGCCATAAGTACATGTCTCTCTGTCCCTGTGCCTATCTCTGTGTACCCCCATGGGGCGTCAAAAGCTATTCCATTCCATTATACAGATCAGTCTGGTTGGGGAGATCTATGAACACATGTTTGGGAATGGATGAGTCAGAAGGCAAAAAATTTCCTAATTGTGTGTAGGCTTGTTTCTCTGGCTACTAGTCAAACAGACATGCCAGCAAACAGGTAGTGTCTCCTTTCCACTTTTTGCCCTTCCTCCATCAGGACATGAAAGGTAGCATGAATAATAGATGAGGGAGGTGATGAGATCAATCAGAGGCTATCAGTCTGGCAGATAGGAGTGGACAGAGTAGGATGCAGATCTGCACTGGACTAGAACAGCAGGCCTGCTGTCAGAGATAGCAGGAAGAGGTGGAGATAAGCGCTGATCTATAGAACAAGAGAATGACTTGACTTGATGACTGGAGAGTCCAAATATATGTACAGAGCAGGAATGAGAAACATCGCATCGTAAGCCTGCATGCATTGACCTCCTGCACCTCTACATCTCACATCTGTGACAATGCCACCGCAGCATGACAAATGCAAACAAAAGGTTCACCTATTCATCACTGTACAGGCGAGGGTGGGGCTAATTACACAACTGTGAAAATTATGACATTCTGTTGTTTTGTTTGTCCTCTAAGAGATTACAATGCTGAGGATGAAGGTGTAGCGGCGAAAAAATATCTCTACAGCGTTTTTTTGTGAAGGGGCACGCGAAGGCAGGGAGACACACAAAAAAGCAAATTCACAAACACACATGCACAAACAAATATGTCCCTACCACCTATACCTCATCTCTGCTTCCAGGCATGATTAATCCAGTGCAGAGCAGGACGATTTTGACCCTAAACAGAAAAGTCCTGTTGAGGCTGCAAGAGGCACTGATTTATGTAGGTACCACTTCATCCACATTAATTATCCCCATGCAGGTGCAGGCCCAAATTTCTCATCCCCCCAGCTGTAGCCGTGTGCTGTGATACACTCAAATACACACACACATGCACGCACAAATAAATAAATAAGGCAAGCACATGCAGCCTGCCCCCATTGTCTTGCCAGGCTGTACTTATGGTGTCTGGGTGGCACAGAGAACACTGGCCGTCAAAGCAGTGAGGGATTGTGCACCCAGATTTAGCACAAACGCAAATAACAAACCAACTGCAAACACAAATAGAGGCATGCAGACAGAGTTTGTCCTGAAACGCCGTCTCTCGCAGCACGTTTTCCAGCTTCCACTTCTTCACCTTCCCTTCCTCACACCATACCAGTGAATCTTATACTTTAGCAGCCATACCACAGAGGAAGAATGCTCCATCAGAAGAAATAATTTTATGTTTATGTTTGATTAAACAAATTTTAGAGTTTTTACTTCCCCTTAGGGACCACAAGTATAAATCCTTTTTCGGAAGGTCAACTTAAATTATCAATTTTGAAGAATCTAATGTATGATAATTATAATAATGTCGTAGATGGTCAAGGTTGGTGCTACATCTTACTACTTAAAAAAATTAACTACAGCAATCTGTTATAATTTGGTATCTTGTGTTTTCCGTGTGAAATCTTGATATGAAACACAAGGAGCAACTACAGCTTGTAAATAATTGTTATGGAGGCAACAGCAACAGCTGTTGACTATGAAATATTCTGGAGTAAAATTATGCAATACACAGTGCAGCATTGGGATCTTAGCAACTCCCTTCGCTTCCCACAAACCTCATCCACAAAAACTTGTGTTCCACGTTCTGCTCCTCTATTTCTTTCCTCCTTGCTGGTTTTGTTGAAGTTACTGTCCCCAGGTGACACCAGGCTCGGAATTACACCTGTGTTTGTGTCTGTGTGGGACAATCGGCTCTACCACTGTGCTTCCCCTAACAGAGCTAGCGGTGTGTGATGTGTCACTGAGAGCTCCTCTCATTATGGCCTACATTAGCACCCTACCTCGTCCTGATTACTCCCCCGCTGAGCTGAACTCCACAGTGCAAGTGTGTTTCCGTGTGTGTGTGAGAGAGAGAGTCAGAAAGGGAGTGAAAATGAAAGAGAGACCTTTCTCCTCTTTAGGGTGAACAGTGTCTCTTCATCCCACTGACAGCTTCCTCATTTCTCTAATACAAATGGTTGCCAGTGCAGGTCGGCATGCATCAGGAGCCTGGGAGTGGGCCCCATCACTGCTCCTCTGTCGATCTCATTTATTACCCAGTTTGTTTGCACTCTTATCCGCGGCCTTGCCCTGCCAGCCCATCCATCAACACACAGACACACTCAGGCGCACACATACACATCTGCCCCTCGACTGACAGCACTTTGTATTCCCTGCATGAGACACACGGACACATACATGCTGCTTTCACATTTGCATGAGCCCTCTCACACTTAACTCTACAGCCGTGTTTGCTGGCCTAACAACACACTGACATGTGTAGTTCAAATGGTGAATTCTCCCACACTTCTTTTTCCTGTCACACCACTTCATCATTGTCATCTGTTCTTGAGCTCTATTTCTTTCTCTGCTCTCATTTTCATTCTATAAACACTTTCCCCTAGTCACAAATCCCCAGGAGGACAACTGTGGATAAAAGCATGGCAATAGTCAAATCCTCACTCATCAATATCCATCAATATGCGTAAACTTATAGATTTATCAATCAATACCTTCAAGAATGCCTGGGCACAGGCCATGCTATCCCTTGGGAGGGGATAGCACACACAGTGTAAACACACTGGCATTGCACAGAGGGAAAGTAGAGTGAGGGTAAAACAAGCTGATCAAACCAGAAACATGTTTATTTGAAAAATTATGACTATAAGAGGTGCAGTGGCTGTCTTCATAGAGAGTCAAAGTTTTGAAGGTGACACATCTCATGCACAGTGACTACAGGACGTTGCTTTTTAAATATCTGAACCTAAATCTAAAGAGTCTGGAAGTTTTAAAACAATATAAATCTTTTGTAACCAAAAACTGACAGCAGTGTTCTTGTGGCAAGCTTTATTGAAATTTTTAAAGAGCTTTGTATGGAACTGCAAAGTGATGCAACTTAAATAAATATACCTAATTCTAGCGTATAAATAAACAAACGCATATATAAAAATTAAAAATTTAAATAACCACACACACACTTCTCATTATTATAAAATATTATTTCATCTTGCTTATTTTTGAGATTTTTTGTGAAAATGGACAGAATTGAAAATTGGCATTATGAAATAAAACAGCTATATCAAATGAATAAAAAAATTAGATGTTCTTTCAGTCTGCTCCGTTCACAAACACCTGACTTCACACAGTGGAAATTTCTAAAATCGCTTTTTTATTGTATCATTTCATCCTATCAAAATTTAGTATTGAATTCAATGCAAATTCTTTCAACCTTCTTACTGAATCGTCTATTCACTGTTCAACTTTTGAAAGTTACCAAAAATAGAAGTAACTAAAACACAAAAGATCTAGTTAAAATCTGTGCATAAAGGACACAGACACAAGTTGGAGTGGCAGCCTATATATATATATATATATAGTAGATAGACAGACAGATGGATAGATAGACCGATAGACCGATAGACCGATAGACCGATAGATAGACAGATAGATAGACAGATAGAAGATATATATATATATATATATATATAGACAGATAGATTGTAGATAGACAGACAGACAGACAGATAGATAGACAGGTAGATAGAGCAAAACTAAATATATGCACAGCATTTAAAGTTACTTAAAGTTACTTAAATAGGTGTTCATATATTAACAAAACAGTATTGACTTTGACACACTTTAGTTTCCAATAGCTTACTTCCAAATACTGAAGGTCCTGTTACTAATCAGCTGATAGTTTTACAAGACATGATTTCTCACTTTGTTAACGTTGTTGGAACAGCAGAATCACTGTGGTTCTACAGGTTTGTTACAAAGCGATGGTTCTATTACCCCATAAACAAAAGTGAGTACAAACAGCGGTGTTATGTCAAAGCCTGTTTCCCTAGTGGCTGGCACAGAGACACAAGCCTAATATAAAAAATTATTTTAGCATGTCATCAAATACAGTCATGAAATTAATGTTGGTAATATTAAGCTGATCTGACCTGCTGTTTGTCATGTTAAACAACAGCATTAATGAGGGAAGCTGCCGCCTTAATATTTTCTACACTGACCTTTGCTAATAAGAGTGTCACAACTCCAGTCAAACCCACTGGTGTGCATAAATAATTTATTACATTTATACACTATTAGTTGCTTGTAATGTTTGCACTGTAGAGCCTGGCTGTATTTCATAGGCTGCAGACGGAAATAATAATCAGCAGATTAATGGGAAATGAAAACACTTATCATTTGCAACTCTAATTTGAAAGGTCCTTTAAGAAGGAGGACTAGGCAGATTGGATTGTTGATACAGTAATTAAAAAATATCAGACCATTACTGATCAGACAAAACTAACGCCAAAATCAGCACTATAACTGTGGAACCTTGGGTGATGACAGTATGTCATATGCACATGCTCAGTGCATCTCCTGCATCGGACAGCACTAAAGCTGCAGAATAGGTCTCTCACTGTCTCAAGGTCTCATCGATGAAAAAAACCCACCACCTTCCTGTAAAATGCTACTTCACTAAAACCATATTTTTCATTTCCCTGGATAGATCAGCCAGAGATAATCAATACTGGCAATTATGTTTACTGGAGGTCTTGGTTTAACTGGCAGTTAAAGTGGGAAATGTTTTAAAAATAGATGTTAATATGTTTGAGTAAAACAATTCCCAGTACTAAAAACTCTGTGGCACCTTGTATCCGTTTAGAAAAGTATTCTTTTTAATATTATTTTATGCAAATTGAATACACAGAGACATGTAGATCAAAAATACTGATCTGCTTTATTATGCAATAAGATATGTTCGCATTCAAACCACACACACACACACACACACACACACACACACACACACACACACACACAGAGCATGTTTTGGGGGCCAGCTGCCAGCAAATGAAGGATCTCCTTCCCAATTCACTTGTTATTGTGCTGTCTGGGTGACAAGTATACCTATAGAGTGAGTATTTATTTCCGGAATGTTTTGTTCCGTTTTCCTGCAATGATGAATGTTTCTTTTATAAATCCATCGCCAGGCCTTTTAAACCATAAACAATATTTCTCCAGCCCAGATTCCTTGTGCAGCAGTCTTGGGGAACCTTGAGATTTCCAGGCTCTGATTTAATGGCTCGTAATTCTTGAAAGGCAATCCTTCTTCACCCTCCGACGCTCAGATGCACCATCGTTCGGGCAGCCCACCACGCTCGGCCTCTGCTCCCCTTTTAGATCCCCAGGCCAGTCCAACGCCAGTTAAAACTATCCAGCTGGAAACAGCATCGTGCCCCTTCTGCCACTGGCACTTGATTATCTGCTATGTGCTGACAGGACAGGGCTTCCCGTTCAAGTTTTTGTAGATGTGTGAGTAACGCTACTGAGACTGCGAAAGGTTTGCTCTGAGGTGCGTTTTCAGGATCAGTGGCAGCAGGAAGATGTCATCATATCACATCATGTTCTAAGTAGGCTATATCTCATATTCTCTTCTGTTTGTAATACTGATGAAATGATGTTACTCAACAGCCTACATTGAGTATGGCATCTGGCCAGTTTAATGGTTACAAGAGAGACACCGCAGCTCTTAGGAAATTAAGTTGTCCTTTATGACTCTGATGGACTTTGTTTCTTGTGTGCTTATGAGGACTGAAAGAACACAATAAAGGTTCTAATCTTAAACATCCAGGTGCAGATACTGTCCAAAAAAACAAATTTTGGGCCTGCACACAGACCATAGTGAGCATTTGCAATGACGCAAGTATTTTTTTCGTGACTCACAAGCTCATGTTGATAAAGAAACAGAAAGTCAGACTTCAGTTTGTAAGTGCGACCATCAGTTAAATGTAGTAGATGCAATAATGTAGCGAGTGTGCAATTAAATTGAAATACAAATTGCTTTCAAACCTTGACCCATGGTTACGAGCACTGCATAGTAACCAAAAGAGAAGAGTCTGGATAAGATTTGCAGGGTGGTTGGGTGTCCAGAGGGTATAAAAAGGTAAAAGGCACTGAAACATTACATTTATATTTTTGCATCTGGGTATGAGATGAGCCATTTAAAGTGCTTTATGTCCCTGCACTATTATCTTGATGCTTGCTGTTTAAGATATAATAGGCATTACTAACTAAGCAAGACCTAAAAATGTCTTAAGATACGCAGCTCAACTTGTTAACACAACTTTGTACAGTATCTCAAAAATTAATCATTTTGTGGTTTGTAATAATATACACTGAAAGAATACAAGTCAAATATATTTAAAACTCCACTTAAGCTTTAGCTTCTTTCTACGTGTCCTTTATTTTGGTGGTACACAATGAAGGAGGTAGAGCGGATTTTAAACTGTGCCATAAATGTACCTCTGCAAGTCAACTAAGTACAAGGGAAGAACAACAGCAAGTTAAAAAAGCAATCATTAAGCTGGTATCTCTAATTGTGTTCCTTCCTCTCCTCATGTATAATCCCTGGTTCCTCGCTTTGCCTTCATTAACAATGGATGAATTAATTAGAAACCTTCACAGGATTTCTGCACAGTGAACCCAGGAGATAAAACACATCCTATTCCTCAGACCTGCTCCTTTCCTTCTGTTTTCTTTTTTCCGCTCTCTCCTCCCTCTGCTCTTAATTGTATTGTTTGCTTGTTGTGTCGATAGCAGGATTAATTTCACTATAGATCAGGATTATTGACCTTCTCGTCAATGTTATTTCATTTCTGTAAGGTGCTAATTATAGGGAACAGGGGAAAGCAAATTGCACTGTAACTTGCCTCACTTGCTTTCCAATAAAACAGAGTGAAAACAACATTAATTTCTTCTTAGCTGCTATCCTCGGAAAGGTAAATTCAAACACTATCTCACTATCTCTCTATGACATCTAGTGGGACATTGTTAGTGACTGTTGTACTTGATTGGTTAACTTTATGTTTAAAGCACTGTTGACTACTCTGACCCATTCCTCTCAACTAAATGCCAATCTTGTCACACTCACTGCTCTTTTCTTGATTCTCTCACTTCATTTCAGAGAGGGGGAGGGCACAGTTCATAAACAATTAACCGGCTGGATAAGTGATACACTCAAGCGCTAACAGACCTGAAAAACATTGTGTTATAAATTCTGGTAATTGACTGGAGGGAGGTGAGCATCAGGCCACTGAGACTGAGCAGGCAGCTTCGAATAAGAGGCAGTTGGCACTTTCATACCATTAACGTCTTATAAAAGGTGAAACAGGGCACAGTTTTTTGAAAGGAAAGGATGTAGGCAACAGTATAAATGTCTTTGAATAGACAATTACAGCCGACAAATCAAAAAAGGTCTACAAGTCCAGTAATTTGCCACCATTATGTCCGTTTTGTGATTGCATCTACTTCCAAAGGTCTACCCAAGTACAGGGAGCCCTAAGACCCTCTTATCCACCCTTTTCTCCCTCTCTCCACCCCTCCCTTCTTCCACAGTCCTCTAATGAACTGAAAGGTCAGAGCACTAATAAAACTATTAGCAGAAATGAATCTCTCAGATGTGTTAATGCACTTTTAATTCCTGTTAGCAAATTTCATCCCCCAGCAGTTTGCTGCCCGCTAATGAGAAATAAAACGCCCCGCTCTAGGGAAGGGGGATGGGGGAATGGGTCGATGCTCCGGCTACTCCATAGCAGACTCCATACGCACACACACAAGTCATATACACTAACATTGTACCTTACACACACCCTGGATGAGCTGGATGTTATTCACGGACCGAGGCCTGTTTTCAGCCCTGTGATTCTGCAGGGTTAATTAAAGAGCACATCTCCATCTGTTCTCATTCAGCCTAAGCTCAGTCTCTCCCCATCAAGCACACAAGACAGTCACACACACACACACACATTGATTCGCACCTACTTTCACTCCTCTGTCGCTCTTTGTCATCAAACAAGAAACTTGACAGTACAATGTTCACAGGGACACAGATAAACATGCTCTGACTTAAAGACATGATCTGGCCTCTCACCCAGCTTGTCTCCTGACCTGACTAATGAGCTACAGACGGAGCTTGACCCCGATGTCCCGAAACCACTAGAGAATATCAAGCCATTGTAGGCAAGATGTTCAGCGGGTTTGTGTAAATGTGTTTGTCAGCCTGCTGTCACATGTGACCCTTCAAGGAAGTCAAGGTTCAAAGTGTTTTGTAAGCAAACTTTTCCCACTTTCAAGGTGCAAATGCCAGTGGAAAATGAAAATTACAGCAACCCAGGCCATTAGTGGATAACTGATGTATTACTGCTCTTACAACTGCAAGTAGATAGAATATGTAGTGCAGCAGTATCAGTCCAGATTTCTGATGTACAGAATCAATCAAATGAAATGTTAAATATAAAATTTTTTAAATAGTACTTTTTACAAAACAGACTTAAACCAGATAAAGAAATAATATATAGAACTACTCTTGTTCCTTATTGTGAAAAAAAACTTTCCCAGAACAGAAAAGACAGAAATTTCATGGAAAAATAAATAGAAAATCCATAAAGTAATAACTATGCTTTAAAAGCAGTTGGAATACAGAGCTTCCAGTTTTACCAGTTGAAAACTCAATGTCACTTTTGAATTGCTGTCCCATTTTGTTAAAATACTCATGGTAAAACATTCATTTTCTTTTATAAATAAACATAGAGAGGGAACTGAAAAAAACAGAACGCACAAGAAAGAAAAGAAAGGCCCAGAGGGGAGGGGCAGAGACATTCTATTACCAAACTAAGCCTTTTAATCAATAAAGAGATAAAAGATATTTTAATCAAAGACATATTTCCTTGTTTGTCTAATGCTTCTGCCGCCACCGTGCACATAATCTTTAAATGCTGAAAAGGATGCATAATGCTCTCCCAGAGAGCCACTCATCCATATAAACACAAAACAGGAGCAGTCAGCAGAAACACACACCAGCCCAGCCCAGCTCACAGACACTCCATAGACGCCAAATTACATTAGGATGGGCATATTAAGGGGAATTGCATCCTGTAAACTAGAATATTATTTCTGCACACAAATACATTGCTTATGCACACACACACACACAAATCATTTTTCAACATCATACTCCCCAGCCTTGTGCTCACTATTCAGTAACAGATCCATATTGTTTTGTGCATGCACATGAACAAACACACACGCAAACCATAAACACAAGGCATGGTGCTATTAGTGTGAGGGCTGTTTGTCGGACATGCAGGCATCCGCTAGCCGTGGCTAAAGCGTTCCAATGAGATTAGAATGGTAACCGGAACCCTTGCAGGCCCACTGAACTGAGCTCACACTGGGATAACAAGTCCAGAGGTGGTGGGCAGGCTGGATCAGGTTCCAGGAGCTAATGGGTCAAATACCAAATGACACTTAATTGAGTGATAAAGTATGCACATTTAGGTGTGTGTGAGGTGTGTGTGGGGTGTGGGTGGGTGGGTGGGTAAATAAGTATGCAGCTGATTTACCATTGCGTTCCTGTAAATGAAGACTTTTTTGATATGAAGCAACAAGATGTGTGTGTGTGTGTGTGTGTGTGTGTGTGTGTGTGTGTGTGTTCCAGAGTGGGATACTACTTACAGTGTATCAGAGTTTTCACATGTCTGAGCACCAGGGAGCAAACAGCAGCTCCAGTAATAGTGATTCATGCTTTCCGTCAGTCCCCCGGACAGGCTGGGTTCGATCCCCTGCTCAGCGCGCTGTAGCGGCAGTAACAGCAGCCGAGGCAGGCGCACGACCACGGACATCATCATAACTGCTGAGGGAGTGCTGGGCTGCTGACATATTGATCGACCCTCAGTTAGAAGATTTGATAGATTGACCTCAGACTCCTGACTTTAAACAGTAAAACGAGGAGGGCAAATCGGAAAGTCAAAGAAAACAATAGAGATGAAAAAGCGACGCCGGTGACTGAGATGGTAATTCACTTCATTCATTAGGAACTAAAGATTTTTTATGTGGATTGATCTGCCTGTTATTTTTACAATTAACAAATGCAACCTTCAGTCTAAAAATAATCATAAACTGCATCAATTTTCAAGGGTGACATTTAAACTTTTGTGTACCACTTTTCCAACAACCAAAGATTTTAAAGTTAGAATAGCATAAGCTAAGCTGCAAAGCTCATATTTTGAGAAATTGTGAGCAGCAAATGCATTTTTTTCTTCCCTCAATTAATTATGCTCTAAATTAAGTACTTTTTGTGAAGCTGTTAATTTTCTATTCATCAAATAATAATTGTTTCTGCTGTCACTGGCATTCCTTAATCATCAACCTTCAGGTTATGTATAACTTTATGTATAACTTTATCTTCTCATACAAACAGCCCACTACTTTCTCAGCTAATGACCAGAATAAATTTTTTGCATATAGAAAAAGCAAAAAGACACAATATAATATCCATGAGGTAACATCCCCTTGCCCCTGCCCCCACATCCACAGTCCGCAAGCCCAGCAACTCATCAGACGGTCAGGCTAAGCCTTATCCCCAGCCTCCTTTGGGCCCTGTGGGGCTCAGGGGCCAGGAAGGACCAGAGAGGGTACGATCTCACACTAACGATGGAGGAAACCATGTCCAGTTGGCTGGAGCCTGAGATGGAACAGAAGACCCTGCACCATTGTTCTGCCAACACGTTGACAGCCAGTGATTTAGGACCAGGGCTGCCCAGGAGCGTTAGGGGAGGGACAGGAGCAAGGGAGGTCAGAGAGAGGCTCCACAGGCACCCTTCAACAATCCTACCCAAATCCCTCCATCCATGAGATGGCAGAATGAATCATGGCTGACCCAGTGCGAGGCCTGGCCTGGGCCTGGCCTCTCTCCACCACCCCCTATCCCCTCCATCGACCCCCTCCTCTCTCTGGACAAACATGACAAATCTGGTGTTTATTTACTTAAAAAGACCTGGAGAAAGAGCAAAGGGGGCAGATAAAAAACTGTGTAAAATCAATACAGCGTTACGTAGTAGTCCTTGCCCTACTGCTGCTCTTTCTTGTCTGAGCGTCGGAAGAAACCCAAAGTCGAACTTAATAAGGATCCCAGGTGAAAAACGGACGCAGGTGGCTTCAGTTACCTGCACACAACTGGAGGGAAATGCGGAAAAAAGGCCAGTAGAGAATGAGAAGCTGGTACAAAATGTACCTACAGTGTCCTTTACTACATGTAATAAATTACTACAAAATAGGTATTTTACTGGCACTATTTATTTTTATTGACTATCTATGATAATTTAGATAAGTTAGACATGCTGAACATTAAACGGTGACATAAAACTCAAAACACAACAGCCAAAGTCTAAGCTGTGGGTGATGTATGTGCATTGAAGGAGACATGTGAGATAAAATTGGTCTCCAAGTTTGAGTCCAGACAGCGGAGCATTGAATCTACAGAGCCTCTGCTCTCGCCACATGACAGGGAGAAAACAGATAAGGCTTGCTCTCAGGGAAGAGAGGGTGGCCATCAAGCCAACCCCCTAAAAAGAAATAGCAGCGGTGAGCTGTCAAGGTTTCTGTCATATCCTACATCACGTCAGCCGCCCATTCCATCCCATCTCTGGCAAACCATGCAGACTGCTACGGCCAAGGATGAAAGTGCTGGAAAATGGGAGTCATTGTAAACCATTTTCTGCCCTGGAGCCCCCACCACCGCCGCCATCCCCTCCATCTCCACTCCTCTTCTTCCCGACTGCTCTTGAAGACAAATGGGTCCAGGGCAATGACAGAGTGCCTGGTCCACAAATCACCAGCGGCTGGTCTGCTCGTCCACTGCTTCCTCTTCCACCGCTACCTCCCCCCTGCACCCAACCTCGCCCCTCCCCGCTCCCGGCCCCTCCATTAGTCATGTGCACGCGGGCAGCAGCCAGCAGCCGTAATTAGACAAGGACAAATCGCCAGCCACGGACATGGACGAGTCCGGCCGCTAAATAAGGGCCTGTTTCCATACTGAAGGGTGGGCGGCAAGTAGGGCCAAGGAGAGGACTGGGGTGTCAGAGAGAGAAGCAGGGAGGGGTTGGTACTGTCCAATACACCCTACAATCTTCTTGGCCTGGTCTGGCCTGGCCTGGCCTGGCAACTCATTTGTTATCCAACAAACCCATGACTTGAACCCACCTCTCACCCACATACCCCTAAACTAAACCCCAACATCACTGTATGCTTCAACCCCATCTCCAGTTCAGACCTGGTTGAATTCATGTTAACACTGGTCTTAGTCTCTCTTTTTCCTCACACAATGGTTTGAAATAAAAAGACTTATGATATTATTTTGGTGTAGTTGAGTTTGGAAGGCAATCAAAAGGACAGATATTAATTTCATGACTATTAAACTGTTTTGCTCACTTTTGTCAAAGTGCTGAAAGTGTAAAATTCAAGATCGCATGGTTTTCTATACAAAATCTGAACGGAGCCATTCATCTTTCAAGACAAGGGCGAGACAGAAACCTCATACAATCCTCCATCACATTCCTGTCAATGTACCACCACTACGTCACTTGTTTTTGTGGTGGCCAAACCAAGCCTAAATAAATAAATTAAGTAAGTAAAGCAAAGCTGGAGCAATAAAGTGCAATAAAGAGGTTTCAGGGTACATTAGGTGTAACATTAGAAGGATGGAATTAGCAAAAATGAGAACTCATAGAATCAGATTACACACGGACGAAGAAACCAGCAGTCAACAAAATATAAATTACAGCCATATGAGGGTAGAGCAGGCTGAATCCACAGAGGAGTATCAGTAACAATTGCTTTGGCCGGGTCAGAGCTGCTACACACTCCCTGGGCAGAAGGGGGTCGACAAGAAACTGACCGCCACACACATACACACACATACTCGTATACACACACACACACACACACACACACACACACACAAACAGCATGCTCCACCAGAGCAAACCTTATTGATCCACCTCCTAATTTCCTAATTAGTTTTTATTGGATTTCATAATCGTCATCAGGACACATCAAAAGAAACTCAAAACCCCAGCAAGATTTTCTGCCCTCCTCAACATAATTTTTTTAAACTGTGAAAATGAAGCTATGTATTCAATTCCAAGTCCCCAGCTGTGAGAGCGACCCTGTTTTCTTTTTTTTTTTTTTACTTCCCCACCAGAACTCCTTGGACAGCAAACACTGCACAAACGCACCATTTCTCCCATGTGCAGTAACTGATGTTTAGCATTGCACATTTTCTGCATGATCTGCTGCTATTTGTCACACTGCTCTCTCCTCAGTCGCCTCTCACTTGTAGCACTTGTTAAACATACTGCTGTACGAGGCATAGAAAAATGTCGAGATAGAAGAAAAAACAGTCCCTTTACCGATACTGATTCTGCTCATTGGTTGTTTTGCATTTCCACTTCCTAAGTCTTTCACAGCGCATGTAACCTCACTGCTCTGAACAAAACTTTTGTCATGCCCTCTGCTGTTCAATGACACTCCCTCTGAACTGTACTAGCCAGTTGCCGTTTATGCTCAACACAGGAAATTTCTTTCTAAATTCTGTGAATAGCACAGCTGCTTTCGCATCAACATGCTGAGAGATTGAATGTCCACCAGCAACCAGAACTTTCCAAGAACTACAGCAGCCGGCCAGAGGTTACTACACGTTTGAATGTTTTTGTGGTTTTATGTATGAGACGACGAAAGACATACGGAATACAGAAAGCAGAGACGGTCTACATGGGGTTCAAAGACAAAGAACATCCAATGTCCTCACTCCCATTTGGGAACAGTTAGGCCCACTGACATCTGTTTATGAAGAACTAAACGCACACAAAGAAAAACAGACAAGATTTCCAAATTACTGGAATCAGTGTCCCTTCGGACCACAGGCTTCCACTTCACTACTAGCACCTTTACTATCATATCTGTTCCAGACAATCCTTGTTGCACCATCTGGTGTGCAATAAATGAAAAGAGAACAGAGGAAGAACTTGGAGGGAATTGGAAAACTGTGGTTTGTACAGAGATACTGTGTCTATTTACACAACTGTTCTAATGCTAAAACACAAGTAAGGAACTGGAATAATACTAAAAAAACTCCTTTTCTAGGCTTTGCTACAGTCATTAAATGCTCACTGCCAGATGTTTAACAGCCACAACAATTGATTTTCCGGCTTTTTTCTCTGTTATAGCCCATTTTGAGACAAAACCTCTGGCATGATGACACAAACACAGCAGCTTTTAAATGAGGGTGGATGAAGATAAAGAGGGAAAGACAATGAGAGATGTTGCAGGATCTTCATTGTTATTGACAGCAGAGCACCAATAACAGTTGATGAGCCAGAAATCTTTGTGAAGTATCTCAACCCGGTGTTTGGTGTTTTTGTTGTGTCATATCTAATTCAAAATTTTGTTCAAAACAAGTTTGGCAATATACAGTTATCGCATATGAAAAACAGAAGAGAGTTTGTACTATGCTGACTACTTTTTCTTTAAGTTAAACAGACAAAGAAATGTTAAGTATGCATATAGCTAAGCTTAAATACATCATTTTTTTATCATTCTTGATATGTTGATATCACTTTTAGGAAATTAAACTGGTATCATTTTGAAAGCCACACACCTGTCTATATGTTACAGAGTCTATGGTGCACAACAGAGTTCAAACCAAGTCGAAAACCCAACAACTCTGAGTGGATCTTCAAAATAAAACTGTGCTGAGAAATAGTACCTGAGAAGGTCATAAACACTGACAGCAAAGCATCGTAGTGGGTCCCGACAGAAGTTGGAACATTAGAAAAACTCTGATTCTAGACTACACTTGACTCTCTCTCTTTTCAGTCATTCTCATGGGGTACCTCTTACATAGCTGGCAGTTACCAACTCACCTGAAGAGAAATCTGTCTAAAATTACTCCAAGAGCAACTCTAAGATATGCATCAGTTGGTTGATACAGTATTTCCACGCCATAAAGATACTGTATGGTAATGATTGATTTCTATGCTGCCAGCTGAGCTCAGTTTGGGTTTCAATATAGCTCTACAAACAATTTAGTTGCACTCATTAGCAACTGCTGCTCCACTGAAACGGTCACTTCAGTCACCACAAGTATAGAGACAATTAACATTTGACATAATTACAGTTTAACATTCTTTTTAGAAAGCTGTAGCTTTAAGACATTACCAGAAATACCTTACACAGGGAAAAAACAACATGTTTTCAAAGACCAACTTCAAGATTTGGATGCAATTTAGCATCCTGTCTTTTCTGGATATTGGCTATACTCGGTCTCACAACTTAAATAAAGTTAAACATACAGCAACTTAAGTTGTTGACAGCCAACAACACAACCTCCATCAAGTCAAAGACTGGAACCACACAAAACAGAATTTGAAATACACCACTTGCCACAGAAAACCTGGGATTTATAAAGACACAGTTGAATGAGACTCTCAAAAGAATGTAATTCCACAAAGCTATGCATTCAAACTTGTAGAAAACTACTGTATAAAAATCTAGGTGTCTAATGGCAGTACAGCTACATCAAATAAAGACCTCAATGCCACTTTAAATAAGACATGATGCCACCATGCCAGACTGAAAAACAATTACACTAAAGATCAAAAAGGAACAGACATATAATATAAATTAAAGCATGTGAAAGATCAAGAGAAATTTTTTCCCTCTCATTTTTTCCCTAGCTTCCCTCAAAGGATTCACATTTTTACCCCACTTTCTGCCACAAATCCTCATCGAACAGGTAAGTCCAGGCTGCAGGGCCTCTAAGTGACCCCACCACTTCCATCACGCCAAACTTTGCTCACAATGAGGTGGGTAACGGGGGCATGGCAGAGCAGAACAAGCTTAAATCCCAGTGAAGATGTTTTTGGCCTTGATCACCGTGCCATCGATCCCTGGCTGATTCCCACTCAGATACGTCTTATTTTATTAGTGGCTTCGGCCTTCTGCCGCCCCATTCCGCTGTGATCAATACCAGCATGGGGATGGCCCTTATTTTTCACTTTTAGTGCCTTAACGCTGTTTAACCGTGTCACCTGATAAACGACAGGCCCTCCCCAAACACTGATTTCCTATTGATTTCTCCCTCATTCAGCCATCCCTTCCTTCGTCACTCTCCCATTGTTTTTATCTCCAGTTATCTCCTCTCTCCTACCTCTCTACCATCACCCCCCCTCACCTTAAGTAGAAGGTGGCCTGCTACCTTTAAACTATTTCAACCACAGAAACCCATTTTATTACAAGTGAGCATAGGCTGGAGGGGCCTGGATCATCTCTTTCAATGAAAGTAAAATACATCCAGAAAAAAGTACCAGTTAGCCTCATTACCTACAATAATACAGATAGCAGCTAACCTGGGATGTTTGTGCTGAAAGGTAGGTTTGCGTTTCTCATTTTACAAATCCGCAGTAAATGGCCCACACACAAACAACAGTGGAGATCTATATGTGTGTATGCAAGTACCGACTGAGCAGGATACAGCGAGCGCCATGCAACAGATGCTATGACAACCTGGAGGGAGACAGCTCCATCCATCATCCACTGAAGTCCTGATGATCGAAGCAGGGTTTGGACTGTGGAGGAGAACGCTCTGGCGAGTTCCAGCAGGGCAACGTACAATCCACTTACAGGGCTTCTATTGGGCTATAACTATATAAACACATCTGATATGTGTACATTAGATGGTGAAATTAATGTGGAAACAGATGAACAAAACAAGATTATGACCGAAACAAAATGGGGCAAAAATACGTTGTCGACATTTAAGATAAAGTGAAATAAACTGCATCGTAACTTTGGAGAAGAAAAATTATATAAAAAGGGGGGGACTCACTTGCTATCTGGCTGCACTACCTCGATCTCACTCTCTCTTCTCAGAACGGTACATTATTTATGCAAAATTAAACCTGCTCCTATTCCTGCTTAGTCTGGCTCATCCACTCAGTTACCTCCTTATTGATCTCTCATCTAAGGCACTTCTGTAAATCCAGTCCGCTCCTTCCAGCCTTACTGCCATTAATGCCATTAAATATGGGTCCCTTATCACCAGATACTTTGAAGATGCTTTGCTGGCTGCACCTCAGTTATGATACTGGTCTCATTTTTTTATTCATAAGATGATACAATTATCTCATCACTGTCAAAGTCCTCTATTTATTATCAGTTTCTGTCCTTTAAAACATACATTATTGTTATTCTCTGTGTTGTTTAGTACCTGAATTTTACACATTTATTCATTGTTCCTCTTACATAATCACTTACTGACAATCAAATACAGAGCAGAGCATTTGGTGAAACAAAATTTGCGTGACATCAAAAATCTCTGTGTTTACAGCTTCATTTGGGTTTCAATATTGTTAGTAATAAAAACAGGATCACAGGTCTCTCCCCGTAATGTGATTTAGGCGAGATCAAATGCACCTGCCCTTATTGGTTTTTTTTGTTTGTTTGTTTTTTGTTTTTGTTTTGTTTTGTTTTGTTTGTTTGTTGTTGTTTTTTTTTGGGGGGGGGGTGACTTGTTGAGTCCGTGGACCTCTTTTTCTGTGGTGACGCAACGATCATCTCCAAAGAGAGTTGTTGGCATTTTGCTGCAAATGTGCACTGAGAATATACATCGCAGAAAAACATCTGCTTCTCACGCAAAGTTAATCTGCTGCCACTTTGGTGACTTTATCAGCAGGGCACTCTCTGATCTGCCAACGCCAGATCACAGTGCCTTTACGCTCTACTTTGTTTTTCTTTTATTGAATCAAGTGACAAATGCCACACAAATCAGATCTGGGAGATGCTGAATTGCAGCAGAGTAGTCCTATGTGTAACTGCTGCCTTTCCAACTGTCCTTGAAGTAAAAGTAGCACATTATATTTTATTCTTGCAGTGTATTACAGCACTGCATATTTATCAAGATTTTTAAATATTTATTTCGATCACCATTATATATGTTAAATTAAAACTACATCACCTGCCACTGGCTGCAGATTTGAGGTGTTGTTATTCATGTTGTCCTGCTCTGACACATTCAGACAATAATATAACTTCTAGGAGAATCTTCTTTCTATTTGTTGTACGGTTGCCATCCTGCATCACTGTAATTGGCTCAGCTATTTCAAAGCAATGAGCACAATGATCTGACTTGCTAAGAGTGAATTCATTACCCAGCAAACCCGATGGTTTTTATTAAATTTCAGCCAGCCTTTCAGTGCTTTGTGGTGCTTCACATGCATGGAACAACACAGCCAGTGTGCCCAACTGCTTTGTATTTGTTGTGGTGTTTGCAGCGTTAAAATAAGGGCCCATGCGTGCTTCACAATTGTACATGCATGACACAACAAATAATACAACTTATTACTTAACATTTTTAACCAGCTGTAAAAGAAGAATGAAAAAACAAGAAAAATGGCCCACTTTGTGAAACGTAGTGTCATTTCACATCCATGCATGTAGTCTGAATAAGTAAACCGACACCATCTGTTAAGTAATCCGTGAACATGACCTGTCATCTTTTATTAGGCCTTCCACCCCTTAAGAGTGGGTTAAGTGATAAATTGACATTTACAGCATGTCCTGCCAAGTAACACTGGGTACCGAGCACACTGAGAAACTGAACGTGAAGTAATAACGAGCGAGTGGGCAAGAGATTTTCTATTAACACAAGGGGAGAGGAGTGAAAGGGGTTGTGGGCTATGTGAAGACCAGTTTCTTGAACAAAACTGCCCCGATTTAACACCACCCCTCTACTGAACCCCTGTGCAACGTTATAAAGCTACAGCCATGGAGGAGCTTGAGCGCCAGCTAGTGGTAGTGGAGTTTCACTGCCAAGATAGTCCTCACCAAACACATTAATCATGACCAGGGGAGTGTAAAATTCAATCGGCTCCTTCCATCCATTTCATGTGAAGCAGACTGAAGGCCGGCCTTGTAGTGCCTGAGAAAGGAAGGATGAAAAAAGGGGGAAAAAAGAAAAAGGAGCTCCCTACACTTCATCAGAACCCCTACTTCATAACAAATGGAGTGTCTCTCTGGCGGAGGAGTGCCATCAGAAACACGCGTTCTCTCTATCCATTTAATTCCGGCAGTGGAGGAAGGGTCAGGGAGGGAGCAGTGGGCGCGTGTTCTGCTCTCCGCTCGCCGCTTCCCCAGTCACACAGTAAACTACCTTTTAGGAATTGTTTCTCAATAAGAAATGATCAGTCCATTTATCTGCACCAGGCGGGCCTGTCTCCTCACCCAGACCTCCAATATTTTTCGTTTGACCTGATCAGGGCTATAAACTAGACCGAGACACTTTCAATTTGTCACCCGAGGAGGCCTCTGCAAGTCCCAAGCTACTGATTGCATCCTCCCTCCCAAATGTAAAAATTCCTCCCATGCTTGAAACCTCTTAGATTTTTTTTTTTGTCATGCATACAGATGCTGTGAAAAAAAAGCCTTATTCATGCTATTAATAATATTCTAAGAGATCATCCCATTTAAACATCAGGTCATAAACATAACGTCTATTTCTGTTAATGTATATAGTCAGATAAAATGGGTGATTATTATTTAGTAATGTATAATGTACACACAAGTTACACGTTTATATCTTATCTATTATAATAGCGTGCCTGCGTGTTGTTTTTTTTTAAATATGCTTATTGTTGTCACTTTGCCAGTTGACTCCTATTGCCATGTCAATGTCAATGCTAAGCATAAATCTCAAAACTCATGCGATACTCATATCACAATTACACTCATGGATAGAAAGTGTTCAGTTGTTCAGGAAAATTAACTGAGGAAATGTTAACAAATAAAACAACCAAACCAGAATGTCCTTGTCTGGCCCCTCCAGAATATTAAATATCTAAAAAACTTCAAGACGTTTCTGTAACAGATCTAATGTTTGAACACTGTGCACCCCTTGTACAAGCAAAACCATCCAAAAACAGGGGAAAAAAACTCTCATTACTGATCATTCATTGAGTAGAGAAATATTAACCACTTTGTTTTCTTTCAAAACATGTATAAACTTTGAACAGGGGGTAATTACAATTCACACATGACTTGCTTTCCCATCAAGTCCTTTAAAACAGTTAAACATTCTTTGAATTGGATGGAACATGTCAATGATTTTTTGACAGCACTGAAATATGGTGAGGAACACTCAACCACATACGCACAACCTGTTCAAACTGCTGCCTCGTCCGAGTCACATGCATGCAATTAATCACTGATACCTCCGGCTGTCACCTCACATGTATGTGGTTATACAACACTAATGGGCAACTGAGTGGAACCGAATAACACATGTACAAATGTAGCCTTTCTTCACTTACTTGTTTTTGTCCTCCTTGTAGACATGAGAGAACGAAAGTCATCGTTCCAATTAGCCGACAGCGGGACAGACGTACCATGATTTACTGCACTTCCAAATATACCTAAAATAAAGGACATACAAGATACATAAGACATGAGACAAATCCTACTCCAACACTGTGATTAACTAACTATACTACAGGTGCATTACATATTTAATGTCTTTTTTTAATAAAAAGCTTTTCAGTGTTTGTCAAGAGGCTCAACATTTCAGGTAACTTAGACTGGGTCATATTTATTATAAATGGTGAACTGCATAACTAAGCAGGGCCAACAGAAACATGTAAAGCTATTGGTTGCAAAGCTTGGTAGTTATGTTTAGTTTATATTTGCAGTGCCTGAGCAACTGTATCCCAGGGGCTTAATCAGCTCTACAAAAATGAAAAACAAAATTACTGATAAAATGGAGGTACAAAGAGGGAACGCATTCAATAATGTTCTGTTTTAGCTGCTCTCTACTATTCATTCAGTTTTTTTACTGACACAGGTGCTGTCACACAGAGTTTGCATTACACTCTACTCTTCCATCCATTTAAATTTAGGTGAAGTTTCTATTTCTCATTTAATCAAGTTCAACTGTGCAAGAAAGAGTAATTTCACTTTGTTGGTCATTTTGTAAGAGAACAGTTGATATAATTATTGATCCCTGAGAGAAAAGTCACGTAACTGCAGCACAGGGATAAGGAAACAAATATTAAATTATTTTAGCAAAATTAGTTCATTATATTAATTTAATGTGAATTAATCAAAAATAAGAAATTACAGAAGTGACATCAAAAAAACTATAAATAATATATACATTGCTTAGACTAAGGGAATTGTGCAAATATTTGTTTAAAATAATTCCAGTTGCGCTACTCATCTTTTGCTACACTCTGGGTTTGTCTTCTCTGCTGTTGGACACTGCATCCACTTTTCAACAACAAAACACAATCAGGAAATCTGTCACATACTTACCATGAAAAGACACAATTTCCATTTATAGGCTGAGAGCAGATATTCACTTGTGTATTCACACACAATAGCAGAAAACAAACTGCGAAGCATTAAACAGTTTCATTAGTGTGACCACATCTTTCAGCATATACCAGTATAAGCTCGGTCCATGAACCAGTTTTAAAAAAACTGCAACGACCATTATTTTTTTCTTTTTCATTTTCTGAAAGCTTCTAGCTATCTATGTGGGCTGTCTTTGGGTTAAATGTGTAGGTTAGCGGAGTGAAAAAAAGCATTCCACTAACACTACACTACACTACACAAAAGAAAGGTAGTAAAACGTGCCAATAGGTGAGCAAATGGGAACTGGGAAAGCAGAGACACACATTTCCTGAAATGCCCTCTTATTTCAGCACATACATTACTTAGAAGTCACATTTACCTATAGCGTATTTGTCGGCTTTTGGCATAGGACCAGGGAGAGACAGTCCCTCTGTTGCCCTCCACTGGCTGACTGGCCTTCCTCAAAAATGCTTACTGCAAGTACAGTCAATAAAATCTTACAGTCAACAACTCAGTGGATAATTATTATTGCTTCTGTCACTCTCCTCATTGTGACACTTTGAAGTGATAACGGCTTGTCAGCAAGATATCTATGCAAATTTTCTAATGCATGTAAAAGGATGTGTCTGCATAGCCCAGCTCCTCTGACTGACTATAGCCAAAGCAGACTGCTAATGCATGTAAAGAGACAATTACTTCATTGCTCCTACCATGCCTAATAAAGTAACTGTCACATCTTGTCATCAAGTTTGTTATCCAACAAGATCCAGCTGCATAGGCCAGTAACAAAAAATGAAAGAGAGAGGAAGGGTTAGAAAAAAAAAATCTAAATTTGACACATGCACCAGGAGTGAGTCTGCAGAAACAGCGAGCCCAAAAACCAGCTGACACAAACAAACAGGACAAAGCATCACAAGCTAAAACAAGCTGGCAAAGAGCCTTGGCGCTGTATCTGATAGTAAGGCCATAAATGCAATCTTAAAAATATTTTAATATTTTTTACACATCAAAACAACAAATCAGCACATACATATTAGGTGAACACCCAATTTTCTTACCAAGTGTCAACATCTGCGGAGTATACTACTTATCAAAGTGACTTTTCCTCATTGCACCTGTAACTATGGGAACCTTTATGTGGTAGAGTAAAACTTAAATAAAAAATCTACACTTTTCCTCATCCAACATGTCCCAGTGCTGCACAGTTAAATGGTAATTATTGTAGTTTGTTGTGCAAGGCAATAGTTTTCTCTTAATTCTTATATTTATGTTATATTCAGACAGTAAAAGGCAAAATGTCTACCCCTGTCTTGTTACACCAAGTTAAACAAACAAACAAATCGTACAGACATTTAAATAGATCAGACATTTAGCATATAAACAAACAGCATTTTAGCTAAGCATCAAAGTTATTGGCAGTTAAGCTAACTGTTAAGCTAACTGCTAGTACGTTTAGCTAAGCACGCTGCTGTAGCTAGCTACATAAACATGCCGCACTTCAAGACAAAATGTTTGTTAAATAACCTTTAAAGTTTACATACCGTAAGAAAACATCCCATGAATTATTTGTGTTTAGACTCTTGCAGAGGTAGCACCCAGTTCAGCCGTTCAGTGGGTAGTATGCTAACTAATGAAGAGATAAATCCATGAGTGGTAGTTGAACGACAAAACACGACACTCACGCAGGTAAAGCTTGGCGCTTTTTCCTCATCACGTGACTTGCGTCCACACTGAGGTGCACCTGTCCTGGTCTGGACTGTTCACCTGCCCTTCAGTGGGGTGTGCTGGGGCTACCTGCGTCCAGATTTGATGCAACACGTTTTTTATGCAGCATATAAGCACAAAACTCAAATATGTTTAATTTTTAAACTGCCTTATGGCACAGGAGGGGCTTTGTGATTAGGTTACAAACCCACTTTAGGTCCTATTCTGCTTAAAGTGCCCCACCAGTCATTGATAAACTCCTAAAAATGCCTCTTTGTGTATCAAACATTTTTCTTCTTCATGAAAATCATTCTTTTTCTGTCCTAAAATGGCCTAAGTGTGACCCCACCCAGTTGCATCCTGCACAATATGCAGATCTATTTAAGTCCCCGCCTCTGTTTCCAACCACCACTCTGCAACTGAAGCACACCAGCTCACCTACAGCTCTGCTCACACACTGTGAAATGACTCTGCGCTACTCTGCCTGGTTTTAATATAATGCAGTAATGGCATTTTTAAAACCAGAAACTTATTTTAAAGAAGAATTAAGATACAGGAAGCCCCACGCTGCAACATGACAGACTTAGTTTCTCTGGAACCCAGTGTTTTTGAGTTGGACATCAGCATGCTGCAGGTTAAGGTGAAAATACTCAGCACATAGACAACAACCATAGGGAAAACGTGGGTATTAAAATGGATTTTTATTCCTTAAAAACAAAAAAAAGATTGCATTCAACATTATAAAAGTTACTTTTTGCAAAATTTGGTGAGAAAAGGCATCTTAAAAGAACATTTTCTATGTCAGACTTCTTATTTCTTATGTTTTCCAGTGTATATATAAAAATACATCATATATGTGTACCATATGTTAACAAGGTAAAAAAAAAAAAAAGTTTTTTTTTGCAGATGAATTTTCTTTAACTGTTTCCAAACTTAATAATTCACATAGAAAGTCTGTGCCTTTTAGAGATGCTAGGGAACTAGAGCCCCCAAAGTTCATTATTGCTGTTTTTTTGTTTTGGTACTTTGCTTGTTTAGTTCTTTAGTTTAGTTACGTTCTGTTTTGTTATATTTTATTTCCACCAAATAAATGTCTATAATAGCCATCCTGGATTAATGCATTAATGCATAATAGATGGTCTTGCATCACAGCAAGCAAACAAAGTAAGTAATTAAGTAAGCAGCAATAAATACATAAAAACACAGATGTTCTAGGACAAATAAGCTGAACCTGTTGTCCACATGTTTCTATATTTGCACCAGATGTTCGTAAACACACTCATGCAGTGTTTATTTTTCTAACTCTATATTTACAGATTACTGCAGCTCATTATAATGTACCTCTGAATTGTTATATTTTTTTTTCCTGCCCATATGTCAACTGTGAAAACAGTCACTCAGAGGATACACACTTACCGCAACAACAAATACATACAGACACTGATGAATGCCCTCACACACACACTGATGATCTTCTAAGTGGAGCTCAGCGCTGTTTGTGGTGCAAGGGTGACACCCCCTGGCAAACACGTACACTGCATAAACAGTACAGTAACAGCAGTGGGACCAACAAAGCAAACAAAAGCTAGCACTTTGTGTATGACAATAAGGCTTTATTTGATGAGTGAGGAAGAAGTGGCAGGTGACAGTTTTTACCTTGGAGGTTACACAGGTCTACAGATTACTGCTTTGGCTGCATACATACTCAGTATCTGCACAAATGAGAGTAAACAAGTAACCTTGCAAATACTTTTTTTAAAATCTGCAATAAGTCTACGGCGTGATTTTAAGTGTAAAGGTCTACATCAGAGTACCATTTCACATGCAAAGGTACTTCATTTGTATATCCATCTAATTTGAGGTGGTTTAGCTATCTACTGCATGGTGTGTGTTCCGTGGTTTGTTTAGTTTCACTGAATCTACAGCTCTAACCTCAAGAACGAGTACTACAAAACAAAATAAAACATGCAGACAGACGTAAAATCTGGTGACAGTAACCTTTCTGGTCTGAAAGTACATCCCAGCACAGTGAATTGACAAATCATTAATATACTGCTGACTGAAACTTTCAGGGCCAAATACCTCTGAAGGAAAACAAAACCATAAGGACAAACAAAGACAAAAGCATAAATGTACAACACAACATGGAATGTAGATCATGAGTACTATAAATGGACATTAAACACCTGGTAGATAATGCTGATGGAACAAAAAGCCCAACGCAGCCTTGGTAAAACTGAGAAACCATGAGATGAGAGGCATTTACAATGGCTACTGATGGCTTAAATCAGATAAACGCTACCGTTTTGTCAAGGCTTTGGATGCATGTCTGGATGCACTTTATGTCATCTCAGGAACAAATGGCACTTTAATTTTTAGTTTTAATTTCACAGCTTTTCATTTACAATATTTGGGTGTATTTACACATTCCACTTGAAAATGAAATGTGAAGGAGGCTGATACAAAAAACAAAACTGGCACAGAGTGGTGACAAGGCCACTATGTCTGAGCTGTACCATTGTCAAGTGGCAATACAGTGTAAAATAAGCATCCAAAAGTAATGAAATCCCTTCACAGTATCAATATTAGAGGATCTGAGGTTAACTGAAAAAATAAAGTAATGTATTTCCTTCTTCAGCACATTTCTGAAAATATATACCACTACATTCTGTATGAAGGTACAGAAAGGTTAAGACTTTAAAAATAAATTTAAGTAAACCAATTAAAACATAAAGGCACCCAGGCTATGAGGGGAAGCAAATTAACTAAAAACATGAAAGTGTTAGTCTCTCGAAGGGAAACATCCTCACAGTCCATTGTCTTCCATTATTCATCTGCAACTGGAAAAAATACAGCACTTAAAAAAATAATGAAGCCTAGAACCAGGTGTGGACGGGCCTGTGGCACAGGAGCCGCCCCCTGGACCTGAGCCTGCTCTGACTATATACACTAATGAATGAACTACATGACCATGCTTGAATGGACACCTGTCAGGCACAGCCTGGACTCATCTCACATTCATCACTCTCACAGATCACATATAAACTACATCACAGCCAGAAAGAAAGACAGACGCTTTCAAATGTGTGTTAACATCAACACTAAAAATACACTTAATCCCATTGTAGCATGGCCACATAGTGTAGAGGGGGCTGTGCAGGTGGATGCGGACAATAAATATATATTACATCTTTATATACAATGAAATGGAGAGGGGCACAGTGACGAATTATTCTTCCTGTCTTAGTGTGGTGAGATGATTTAGGTTTAGAGGACCCTGGATCTCTTGCTGGCCAGTGAACCATGCTAAAGGATGAAAGAGACAGAAAACAGTTAGCGGACTGTTGGTGCCGGATGCTAACAGTATTAGGAACTAAACACAGACAGAAGTTGGAGTATATGACTTGTATCTTTGGGCTACCTTAGCTTGCTTGTAAAAGTGAGGGGCCAACTCAACCAGCCAGGACGACTCCACAGCAGTCACATCGCGCATGTAGTACTTTGATGTCTGCACCACCTCATTGAAGACAACCCTGAAAAGAACACAGGCACATTTACAGCGCCGTTCTAGCAAACAATTTCAAATATGGCATGCCTAAATATTGAATGTACAAGGATGTGAAATGTTGTGGAGACTTTATCGTAGCTTAACATACAAGAAATATGTACTGACCACTTTGGAGGTTTCTCTCCAAACAGCACAGAGTTGGGGTGGATGTGAAGCTCACGATCGTCTCGTAAAGTCCTGGCAAGAAATAAGAATAACAGAGTGTGACATAGTTTTAAAAATGTATAAAAAGAAAAGTAATTCTCTGCTACAAAAAGAAGAATAGTACAACCACCGAGTGCACTCTCACCGGTAGGAACCAGAATGGTGAATGCGGGCTGCATTAGCAAAAAATCCAGACACAATGCACTTCAATATCACATCTGGGTCACCTGTGAAAACACATTTTTGACAAGATTCAAATCAAACAACTGAAAACAAGAAGTGGTTATTAATTTCTGTGCCTACCTGGCTGGAACTTGTCTCAGTCTGTTGGTCTGATACAAGCCTACACATTACATAACACACACATGATACACACACCTTCACTGGAAGTCCGTGGCACTTTAAACTTGTTCATGAGACGCCTGAGCTGCTCTCGTACAGTCACAGCCCGCAGTAGACCCTTGTAATTGAGAAAATGTTCCTGACACCACTGGGAGCTCTTCTGGTGCTGCAGGAAATAAAGAAAAAAAAAGTCACACAGCCTTGATTAGAGTCAACTTTATCCCTGACTTGTGCTAAGTGCACCACAGCCCCAAGTGTTCCCTGCCACTGACTGAGCTTTATGCATGTGCACACGCGTACTATACCTTAATGAACGCTTCATATACATTCAGCATCGTGAGGTGGTCTCCCTCAGCAACTGCAAATTTCCTGTGCTCACGGGCCTGCAGGGTGAGATAGCAAAAAATGGGATAATTGTTATGCTGACAGAGCACTTCTGCCAAAAATACAACATGCTCCTTCTAGAAGCCTGTTTTCACTTACGGCAGCTTTCTTCTGATTGGGTGGCACAACAAATATATTCTGAATCTGCATCATTGCTGCAATGGTGACAATCTCTTTAGAGCAGCCAAAGTTTCCCGACTCAAGGAGCATCTTAGCAAACATGGGGCTGAGAGGAAACTCTGCCATCCGCACGCCCATGGGATCAGTCAAACGGCCGTAATGGTCCAGACCTGCCAAGAGACACACAAAGTAAAGATGCTGCATCTTGTGCACAAACACTTTGGCTTGTAGATTCTTGGCGGCACAGAATTTTGACCATTAGTCTTGTAGCTGAAGGACAGGCTTCCTTTTATCATCATGCTGACCACCTTGTTTCTTACCTCCCAGAGCGTAGAGGAGTTCCAGAGCCTGAACCATAGTCTGAGCTGGAGGAGGCTGTGAAATTATAATAAAGGGAAATGCATCTTAAGTACTAAGTTTACTCTAAAAGACAGAATGAAGTGAGAACCTGGTGCACTCGGGGAGTCATTACTTGTCTTTACACCTTTGAAAGTACAAACAGACACTGATTGCATTAATTTTATGGTTTCTGTGCATCTTTTCTCAGAGGCCAGGGGCCATTCTTGCTAATTAAAATGGAAAGTACAATTCCTTTCACAGTGGGTGAACACATCACAGCCACCCTGTGGATGCAAAGTGAGCTACTCACAGAAAGGAAGCTGAACCGCAGCACATTGTCGATGCCTAATGCTTTGAGCTGCAAGATGACAGGGGCCAAATTGGTGCGCTGCATCTCTGGCACAGTGGAGGCAGGCAGTTTCTCAAAGTCCTCCTCTGACAAAAGGAACAGAAGCAATAACAAGCACAGCTAGAGGAGGGTGGAGTGACGAGAAAATAGATGGAGGAGGATGATAAAATACAACACATATTAACAAAGCTCGACTCCTCTCTCAGATGCTGTTCTACAACACTTCTCATCTTTCCCTGCTAACTCACACGTACCTGTGTATAGTCTAAAGCATTTCCCAGGTCGGTTCCGTCCGGCTCTCCCGGCCCTCTGGCTGGCTGAAGCCTTGGAGATGGGAGTGACCACAAGCGATTCAATGGCAGTGCGAGGATTATAGGCTCGCAGCTTCACAAATGCACAGTCGATGACGAACACAACTCCATTTATTGTGATTGAAGTCTCAGCTATGTTAGTGGCCACCACAACCTGGAAGAAACATAAGACAGGAATATATATTTATAACAGGCACCATTTCATTAGCTTCCGTTGCCTTGTGTGTCAGCATTTGCACCATTTTTACCATCACGGAAGCAGATTTGTAGCAGCAAAAGTAATGCTTTTTCAGATTTGACTGTCATAAATGGAAATCTACGACAACCCACTTTTGTTTTCCATGAATTAAAAGTGTAAGACCTTGAATTTGCCGCTTATATCTCCAGATTGTTAGAGTGGAAGAAGTCAGGCTATCTGGCTACTTGTTGGTATTGCACAAAATAATAGCAATTCAAACTTGAAAGACTATAAAATGCCATCAGCTTTCTCACTGGTATAAATAAATAAAAAGAAAGGCAGTACATTTACCTTGCGAACAGACGAAGGCGCCCGCTCAAAGACTTTCATCTGCTCAGCATAAGGTAGACCAGAATACATGGGCAGAATTCTCAGGTGCTTCTTCATGCCATATCGTGACAGAGACCTGGCCTGATCCTGCAGAAGGGACACCACCTTCTCCACCTCCTCCTAAAGGGACAAAATATATGTTAAAAAAAATTACCACATTTGCCTCTAAAGAGAAAGCCAGCGCACGGGATGCTGTTGTATTTAGTTACCTTGCTGTCAAATGGAAGCTAAGCTAATAAATGATATGGCCACGAACCTGCCCGGTGAGAAAAGCCAGGACATCCCCATCGTCCTCCGTTTCATGGATCTTGAGTACCGTCTCCACTGTGGCCTTCACATAATCTGGTACGGGACTGAGAACAGAGCAGAGACACTTTAGAATGAAAAAGTAATATGCAGAGTATCCACAGTCTGGGCTCTGAGTGTGTGTGTGTGTGTGTGTGTGTGTGTGTGTGTGTGTGTGTGTGTGTGTGTGTGTGTGTGTGTGTGTGTGTGTGTGTGTGTGTGTGTGTGTGTGTGTGTGTGTGTGTGTGTGTGTGGACTACCTGACAGTGTAGAAGACATCAACGGGAAATGTGCGTCCTTCTACTGTCAGAATTCCACACGTATCCTTGTTTGGATCCCCAGACTCATTCAGGTTGAAAAAGTCATGGAATTTCTTTATGAAACAGTGACATCACAGTTAGTAAAAGAAACATTAGAGAGGCATTTCTTCTCATAACTTTTTTACATTCAAACTGAGCAATGACAGTTGCATTAACTATAATAAAAAAGGTCACACAGATTTCAAAGTTAACTGTGAATTCAGGAAAGTGATATTTACAAATTAGTACATTAAGCTTCTAAAGTTCTTTTACCATCTTCTTCTCTAGCAATTTCCAAATCATCCTGCAGCAAAGAAATACTCTTGTTGCCCTCAATCTGACATTTGAGAAAGTATTGCATTCAACTTACCGATGCGGTGTAACTGACATAATTTAGATGTGCAGATAAAAGCCTTTTTAAACAGAGAGATGTCTGATATGGCATTTCAGCTGACTTGTTTAATGCTGAGCACAGTCGTGGCCTGATTGTGTCTTTCTATCATCGGGGTATCACACATTTCAGTACAATGTGATCTGACCTGACATCAACTTTTCCCCCGTGTCTGTCTTTGTTTGTCTGTTCTTGCTAATCAAGCATATCTGTTCATCTTAATGATGCAGTCACCTTGGCATCGAGAGTGGCAGAGGCCACAATCAGCCTCAGGTCTCGTCGCTTCTTCTGAATCTATTGAAGAATCGGAGAAAAAAGCAACAGTGGGAAAAGAGGGTTTAAAATGCAAAAGAGGTCACAACTTTCTAGGAGTATTTTCATGGCTAATGAATAACCGATTGATGTTTAAAGCTGAGGTAGCAGAAAATTTTTTGGCATCTTTGGGCAAAAATTCCATACTAACATTTCAGCATGCTGTAATTCAAGTGGTCTGAAAGGAAACTAGATTTCAGCTTCTCTTGCTCTCACGTGGCCTGGAGATTTTAGCTTTTTAGCCAAGCACAGGGCTTTCAACCCGGGTGGTGAGACAGTATAAAGAGCAGCAAAGTCCACAGTGACCCAGAGGCTGCACTGCATCTGTAATTTACAGGGAATGGATGCCGCAACACTTCCCTTCCTTTGTAATCAGGAAAACGGTGACATCAGGCATGTCAGCGGCAGCTAAGTAGTGCGTATGCTCCATGGAGATCTGTGCTGGAAATGTAACGAATAGATCAGTCTTTTATACATATATATATATATATATATATGTATGTATGTATGTATACACGCACACGCACACGCACACACACACACACACACACATATATATATATATATACATACACCGATCAGCCACAACATTATAACCACTGACAAGTGAAGTGAATAACATTGATCATATTGCTACTATGTGCTGTTCTGCTGGAAAACCCTGGATTTTGGCGTCCATGTTGATGACACTTGGACACCCAAATAAACATTGTCCCACAACAGGCACACTCCATCATGCAAATGGAAAACTTCACTGGCGTACCAGGATGTTGATTTGACCTCCAAACTTCCTACACCCCATTCTGATCAAGCATCAGCAGGATGCAGTGGAACAAGTTTGATTGACAGAGGCCCCACTGCACAAGCCAGAGTACCCAAAGGATCCACTGCCAACGTCCTGGTGCCAGACCCCACTGAGAGGTCCTCTTGTCCATGCCCAATGGTTCAGAGCATTTTTGAGGACATAAGGGGGATCACAATATTAGACAAGTGGTCATAATGTTATGCCTGATCGGTCTATGTATTTATTTATGTACATGTCAGGGTGTTCACGTCTCTTTTACAGAGAAATGCATCATAAAGTTTCGATATTGTTTTAATTAAACTACTGGTATCTAACAGAGCTGCACTTCAGAGTTATGACCACTCCGTCTATATTTATTTGCCAGTACCATCTGATGGTGGCTTAGAAAGTTTACAGAGTCTGCTGTAGTCTATATCAACATTCCCATATTTCACAAACTTAAAACTATCACAGCGCTGTGCAGGGACAGAAACTGAAGACACTATAATCCCAAAATGAAAGCTTATCGTCTTTATTCCCCGCGACCGTGCAGGTGCAGGTGCAGCTACTAAAAAGGTACATTCCTCAGCAAACTCGCTGCCATGAACAGTCCATATGTGACCCGTTCTTTGTAGGCCTGGTGTGAGTGTAGGATGTGGTGGAGCAACGGATTAGACGGATGACTGTCACCCAGAAGAGAAGGATTTGAATCCTGGGTGAAGCCACAAACTGTCTTTGCACATGGGATGCACATGCTCATCTGGTGGGAGGGGCTTAAAACAGAGAGAAAAGAGCCACAAAGGGAGGGCTGTAACTTTGTAATCTATTTTTGTTGTTGTTGTTTTTGCCCTTTCCAGAGTTCTGCCTACTGCAGCTTTAAGGTAAAGCTTAAACTATCAGCTGTCATTACCTTCTTTAGTAGACCAATGGCTATGTCCGTGTACAGGGTTCTCTCATGTGCTTCATCCAGCATCAACACACTGAGGATGATAGAGAAATAGAAAACAACAGTTGCCAAAAGTGAACCAATCATCCTTTTTCCACATAAGACACCTGACATGGCACAGTAAAAAAGAAATGACAGGTACAGATAATTAACTGACTGAAAATACAAGCACTGAAAAGGAAATGTCAGAGTAGATCGATGTGTTTTTAGGCCTGATATGATTATTAGTATCCAAAGAGACCAGTAATCAATACTTGGAACCAATATATATGTACTTTTGCAGTAAAAATGAAAGCCTTGGTGTCAAAATTTAAAATAACAGGCAGTCCAAAATGAAACTGTGAACAATGTTGATATGTTTTACAAATGTGTAACTAAAAGAGACATTTAACAGTCATTGTTCATAGGCTATTAATTCTGATATGCAACTAATCAGATCAATGTTGTAGGTGACTACAGACAGAGATTCAGCTGTATCAGAGCCAGAGTGGTACATTTTTATCTTCACCCATTTTATCGAAAGCAGGGGAATAAAATGCTGATGGCAAATAATTTTTAAAAATGCTGATGGTTGGACAAAGGGACAATCAGTCAACCCCAAAGTGAATGCTTATTTACAATCATGTACCTGTATTTTTTCAACAGAGGATCAGCCATCATCTCTCGCACCAGCATGCCATCTGTCAGAAACTGAAGCACATAGTTAAATACTGAATGAAACCAAACACAGGGAAAAGCCTGTCACGAAGCCTGCAGACACATGGCGACATCTACCTTGATCCGTGTGGCGTGGGGGTCGGAGCAGTCATCGAATCGGATGGTGTAGCCCACCTCATGTCCCAGCAGGGCCCCTCGCTCCTCTGCGACACGATTGGCCACCTATCAGCAGGAAGAATAGGGAGGAAAGCATCGAGTTTAAGTTGGGCACGTGCGTCTGAGCGTGAACGACAGTGAAGTGACATTGGCAAACAGCGAGGGAGCCGAGTAATGAGAGGACATCAGTGGAGCTCTTACAGAGATAGCGGCCACTCGTCGAGGCTGTGTCACTCCAATCACCTTCCCCTCCGCCGCCCAGCCGGCCTCCAGCAGGTACTGAAGGAAGGCAGATGAAAAGGAAAGGTAGATACACACAAAAAGGAAAAAAATCATGAAAAGCAAGCTCGGCATAAATTAAAGTCTAGCTGATGTAGTTAAAAAAAGAAAGAAAGAGGCTACGAAGCTTTAAGACAAGGTCGTGTTAATCCACTGTGGGAGTTAATCCATATGAAAGGTGTAAAGCCACTGCAGCATTGTTCTGCCTTTCAGCAGCTGACTTTGAACATATTTTACCCTTTGCAGATTAGACACCGCTCTTTTTTGAACAGTTTTCCGTGACTGCATCACACTGACCTGAGGTATCTGTGTTGTCTTCCCGCATCCGGTCTCACCAACTATGATTACAGTCTGGAAGCTTTCAACCAAGTATAGGATGTTGTTTCTGTGCTGGATGGGGAAACAATCAAAACATCAGGAGAGAGAATCATCAACCCCCCCTAACTGTGCAAAGAAACAAGAAAAAAAAACACCCTGATGTTCCACAAAAGAGGTGTGCAACCTTAAAAACGGGGAGTTTCTGTCGCTGCTTCTCTATAGAGAGGGCGGTGTGGGGGTTGAAGATGATGGGGGAGCCGGTGGTCTCCGTGTTGAGCTCCCGTTCCTCGGAGATCCCCGGTGCCTCAGTGCCTGGAAGCAGAACAGATGGTTGGAGATGAGATGTTTTATTTAAACGTGAGCAGGCTGAGAGGGATTTAAGAGGCTGCGTTTGGTTTGGTGCAATGCAAATGCGATCCATGGCGAGAAAAACACCCGTGAAAGAAACATTCCAGCAGATTTCAATCACCTGTGTTGCAGCTTTCTGCCTCATAAGTCTGTGTATTTTCTTTTTTGCCAGGCTCTACTTTTTGATTTCCGCACAGCTAACCCGAGCTGAACTGCACCGGCTGCAGACACCACGCAGCTCCGGTGTCCGCCGCCGCAGCCGCACCGAGACCCGCCGAGTCACGTTAGCAGCCCGACGTTGGTAAAGACCAACCGGGAAAAAACACGACGAAAGCGCGATTTATTGAGTTTTGTCAGACTTACCCGGCTTCCAAAATTTCATCGTGGAGAGGGGAGCCGCCATCTTGGCTTCTACGTCACATATTTTTTTCTGCTCCTGTGCATGACGTCATGATCTCGGTTTCCTAGAGAAATTTATGAATGATGTCAGAACAAGGTTTGAAGTTTAAGTTCAATTTGGCTTTTCTAAATAATTAATATATTAATAAGTAATTTACAATCATTAATATCTGGCATTTTTATTTTAAAAACTTTAATAAATACAAGGACTGCATGCAAATGAATTGGTTGTTGTGTAAAATGACCTCATTTTCTGACTTAGAGAAATGGTTACAAATCTAATTACCTCTGCCAAGGAGGTTATGTGATGGCTGGCGTTTGTTTGTTTGTTTGTTTGTGTTCAAAAGAACTCAAAAAGTTATGGACGGATTTGGATGAAATTTTCAGGAAATGTGTGAAATGGGACAAGGAACAAATGAGTCAGTTTTGGGAGTGATCTAGAACAACGTCTGGATCCAGGATTTTTTTTTTCAATGCAAGTGTAACCAGGTGGACAATTAAATGCACTTTACTCTAAAAGCCACCAGATGGCACTTTTGTTTTTGGGGTAACCCCCTGTGACCACATGAGATTTTGGGGCTCCACACGACAGACAGACAGCGACAATGATGGACTTCTCTTTCCTTCCTGAGCGAGATAGGCATGGTTGGGCCGGCATTCTTATCTCCGGTTGTCTAAGAAGCTGGGAGGCTGTTAGGAGCTGCCGCGCTACCTGTTCATTAGGTTGGATGGGGCGGACGCTGCATTGTCAGCAAGACATTTGAACTGTATGTAATTACATTTCTACTGTAAAGTTCCATACAAAATATGTGAATTGGGAGATTGTGTTTGGGGTGGACTGCAGGTCCTTGGAGGAGGTATGCGCTCTGAGTGCTTTTCTAGTTTCTGTTGTTATGGTTAGGAAGCATCATTTTATTATGAATAAAATCTGTTTCAGTGAAGTCATGCACCTTCCAACTCTACATTGACACACAATTTAGCCAAATGTGCACAAAAACTTTTGAGCTGTTCAGCTGGTGACAAATTCAAATTCTGGGCAGGCTTTTTAAAAGAAGCAACGAAGCATCAAGACAAGGCCAACTGAGGGAATTAATCTATATGAAAGGTGTCAAGGCAAATTCTGGTCAGGTGTGGCTTGAAAGAACAATGACTGGATATCATGGCCAGTAAACACACACTCCTTTGGCCAGCGACTATAAAAGACCAGTTTAAAATACACCTTTATTCAAGTGGTACAATGCAATCGCATGACCACAACACTAATATTTGTCATTTAAGAGATCATTTCAGAAAGCACGACCACAGACCATATGTCACCATCCAACTAGTCCAGTTGCAAAATTTTGCAAAATCCAATGCCATCACTTGATGTTTCCACAAGATATGTGCATCCTCATGTCTTTAGAATGTTCCCATTCACTGGCCTGTGTACTCTCCAGAAATGTCCCCTATCGAAACATCCATGGGCCACTCTGATTGGACGTGTCAGATACGTGATCTTGTCCTCCAAAATGTCTGCCAACTTCATCAAGTCCTTCAGAAAGATGGGACAACATTCCAGCCAGCATCAGCAACCTCCTTAGTCTATGCTTTCCAGATGTGTGGCACGACATGATGCAAATGATGGATACACTTGTTACTGAATTTTGATTTCTGGTCCATGACCCCACCTTCATCTGTTGTAGAGATGTTCTGTGCTGGAACAAGGGTACTTATACTTATTGCCCTATGTTAAGAAGAATGGATGTGATTTAATAAATATTACATGCTGCATTTATATTTTTCTTTGGTATACATTCTTCAGTAACAAAACAAGGTCAAAAACTTTTGAGAAGAGTTATAGGTGAGCTGGTGTGTTTGAGCTACAGCAAGTGGGGAGTGATGGGTGATGAAAGGGTCAAGTCACTGTTATTTAAAACCTTGGATTTTGACATCCGTGTTGATGAGACTTAGACACCCAAATAAACATTGTCGCACAACAAACACACTCCCTCATACAAATGGAAATCAAAAATGTCACTGGCCTACCCCCGCAGGAAAATGCACCCCACCACATGGAAAAAATATCAAATAATGAGAAACATGTTGAGGAACATGACAGTGGCCCAACATGTTGATTTGACCTCCAAACTTCCTACAACCCATTCTGATCAGCCATCAACAGGATGCAGTGGAACAAGTTTGATGGACAGAGGCCCCACTGAACAAGCCAGAGTACCCAAAGGATCCAGTGCCAACGTCCTGGTTCCAGACCCCATAGGACACCCTGAGAGGTCCTCTTGTCCATTCCCAATGGTTCCAAGCATCTTTGAGCACATAAGGGGACCAACGCAATATTAGGCAGGTGGTCATAATGTTATGCCTGATTCTACTTAATATTATAAATGTTCTACTCAACATTTCTGGGAGAAATATTGTACTTGATCAGGGTTTTATTTACAAAATATGATGGAAACCACTGCAAATAATGATGATGATGATGACCCTTTCATATAACCCTTTACAATGAGATTCCAGCTAGTATTTTGATAAGTAAATGTAATGATAGATTTTTTCTGTACCTCTATTTGAGTAAAATTGCAAATAGTGTGTTTCAATTTCTTTTTACATTCTGATCATTGAAACTGTTAAATTCTGATCTGGTTTCTTCTTCTACCACTGTTTAAAATGTGATAAACAAATCAGGCTTCTTCCCTCTTAAATCACTCTGAAAAGTAAAGTTCTTCCTGTTTTCGTTAAAGATTTAGAGACTGCAGTAAATGCTTTTATTTTTCTCTTGCCTCTCTAGGAATGATTCAGTCGGCCCTATCTCGCCTGCAGCTACTTCAGAATACTGCAATGAGTCTCCTGGCTGGCACCGGGAGGAGAGACCACATCTCCCCCTGTCCTGCCCACTATTCGCTGCCTAACAGACAAGTGCAGCATTGATTTTAAGATTCTTTCATTTCCAAACACTGCATGAACCGACGCCAGATTACACATCTCGCCCTTCTCTTACTCCACCTCCAGACCCCTCAGTTCTGCTGACCAATCATTGCTCTCCGTCCCACACACCTACTTAACAAACCAAAGGTGATTGAGCGTCCTCAGCTGTCAGCCCTAATTGACAAACACATCTTAACTCTCCCTTTATACTTTTAAAACTCATCCAAAAGCCAATCTTTTTTCCCTTTAGCCTCCCAAATGTCATCACTGAGAAGAAATGCCACATTTTAGGTTTTTCTTGCTTGTCTTTCATTTATTTGAGAAATTTCTGTATACGTTATGCTTTCATCTAGATAGTCTATGCTTTTATTCACTAACTTATATCTTCTCTTCCATGTCTGTCTGTCTTTGTTGGTCAAGGGGGAAAGGGGGGATCAGGATTTTCCACTAATGACCAGCAGATTAACTGATACATGGATATAATCACTTAATTGCATTATACAAGTCCAGTGCAAAGAGAAATGCCCAAGTCATCTGACCAAACCTAACACTAAATGTTTTTTTTAACAGCTGAATAAAGAACAGATTGCATCTCTTTGAAAATGGAGGCCAAATAAAGCCCATGTTTAATGATTCCCAAAAGATTTGATCAGAAAATACAATCCTTTCAAACACCAGCTGCATATCTAATATAACAGTATTGTTGCAATAATTGGTTTTAAAAGTTCTTCACTATAAAATACTGAGAAACGTGTTACATCGAACAAGATATAACATAAATACAAATAAATCTGTGTAATACATGATGGATTGGACAAAAGATGACATTGTACAGAATTTACAGACAAGTTTAAATTAATTTTCAAACAACGGATAAGACTTTGATCTGGAAGCTACGTGTGAGGAAAATATTAATTTTTAAATTATCTTTACCTTCTCAGCTAATGCCATCAATACATGACATCTAGATATACTAAAAGCAAATCATGTCAGTGCACAGATCAGGTTTCACGTCAATCTGTGAACATTTGCATATAAACAAAACATGGATGTTTCCAACCTCTTTGCCTTGAGGAACAAATTTGTAAGGAGAAACAGCTTTGATAATTATTAGTTCCTGCCTGAAGTGACAGCGCAGCGATGCTACTGGCATCGGGACCGGATACTAGTCAATATGCGTATCTTACAACCAGCATTTGTTTTGATGTTAAAAGTTAGATTTCAGCTGCAGTTAGCTACAATTTTGTTAGACACCAGGCTTTTTAGAAATAAAAACAACTGACAGATTTGCTTTTTTTAAAAAATGCTATTTTTATATCCATCTGCAGACTACAACAGATGTGAATTTACCCCTGTGCAATGAATAAATGTCCAATGATTTAAAACTGTCAACAACTTTGAGTAACTGCATTTCTTCTAAGCTGACAAGTAGAGTTCTTCTCATCACTGACAGCTCAAACTGTGTGACGGACATTGCATTGCTGGCTCTTCAACACACAACTTCAACATTAAACTTCGTGAAAGAAAGTGAAAAGAAGTCATTCTTTAGTCAAATGAGACCAAGACATATTTTTCTGGTTTCAACAGGGCACAGCATGTTGGGATAAACTACGAGTTGGCCATGTGTGTTGCTTGGCTGGAATCCAACAGAGTAACTTTGGGGGGATTTTTAAAGTAAAACGAATGGCAACATAAGACCTCCAGCAAAGACCAGCTGATTTAAAAAAAGCCCGAAGAATGGCAAAACATCTCTCCCGAAAATTCCGCTAAACTGGTTTCCTCTGTGCTGAGAAGAGTTGAGTCTGAAAAATACTGGTGGACACACAAGGTACTGAATTGCACTGAGTTTCCACTGTGGGGCTTGAATTTTTTATAGAGTAGTTCTAAACTGTTAGTTGTTTTTACATAAGAGCAAATACCTTACTGTTCAACTTGAAGATAATGCAATTACCTCAGGGTGACATAATTTTGAATCCGTTGATATTTAGGTGATTCTGCACTGAGGTATAATCACTTCTGTTGTATGGTGTATATCTTGGCAACAAAAACAGCAAAAATAAAAAATTAAAATGAAGCTCTAAATCCCATTTTAATATTCCATGAAGACAGGCAACGTTAAAACCTTAGGCGCACACATACTGTAACCTACATATTTCTCTTATTTATCAAAAAATGTAATTTAGCAGTGAAAAGTTGATCTAACAGTGAAACCACAGAACTAGTCCCTTACCGGTAGTTCTGTACATCCTTAATGGCGCATTTTGTCATGAAATTAAAGGTGGCATTTCACATTCGTGGACTGATTGAACCCTAATGACCAGACAACGACACGGTTTTTATTGCCCTGTTTCTGTAACTTGCGTGACGACCAGCTCATAAGCAAAAAAACTGGGATGACTGTCCATACTGCTTGTTGTTCTTTATTATCTAAAATCTGTCTGTCACTCTTCTAAAACGGAAGAAAGTAAGCTGACCAAGAGACAGAACCCTTCTTCTGTTTTACATGAAGTTACTGTTCTAATATCAACAGAACTGCAACTGGTTTCAGCCAAACTATTCGCTTTTTTGCATTTTTTAGTGTTTTGTCAGAAATGATGAATATGAAGTGAGGAAGAAGATATAACAAATGGGAAGTGTAATGGAAGGTGCCTTAAAAAAGGAATCCTCAAATTAGACAGATGTTCAATATTTGAGCATCACCACTGTGTTCTTGCTGAATCTTGCTTTTCGAACTAGGATTCCCATGATGCACTGCACACTGAGAAGTCATACTTTATGTAGGAGCACTGACACCCCCCCAAAATCATGGAGTTCTTGTGTCTTGACAATTTACTTCAACAGAAATGTTCGTATTTAGTGTCCAGTGGAGTCCTCTCAGTCAAAATGTAGAGCTGTGTAAAAGATTATCCACACCACCTGGTTAAGAGAAAAAAAAGACTGATTAGACATTAATGGACAAAACTGTATTCATCACAAACAGTTTTTTTGGATTGAGTCATTTCAAACTCAAGGATAACTTGCAAGCATGATTAATTTTTACCTAAGTTGTGTGTTTAATAAAACCTTTGCCACATTATGTGTCAGATTGTACAATATCACATCAGATTTGGCAAGCTGTTTAAACATTTCATAGCTGGATATGTATAACAGATGTCTGCAATTTAATTCTTTCATGTCAAAATGAGCATTTCCAAATATTTACATCACTATTGTTCCTCTGATAAATAACACCATTTTCCTATTCATGTGTATGAGGTAATTTTTTTTAAAATAGTTAAAACTTGAATTAGTCAAAATGATGTTGTAGATACCCTGACCTGCAATTCTGAATAGTCAAAAAATATTTATGGATATCTTGAAAACAAGATGCCATTGCAGATATCTAAAGTGATGTAAAAAGCTAAGCAAGTGGGAGGCAGTGGCCTTTTTAAACCTACTATATCACTGTAATAGTTCCCGCATATAAAGCCAAAAGCTGCCGGAGGTAAAGGTTTTAGCAAATTTTGACCACACATCTCTAATGAACAAATCACTCATTCTGCACAGTCTCCTTGCTAATAAAGACTTCCTATTTCATGGCATTTTGTAATAATCTCATCCACCACAGCAACTGCTATTACTTCAGCAAACACTGTTCAAATGCTTTGGGGGACTAATATTCGATGTGAAGCCTTTTGACTATTTGAAATGAGAATGTAGATATCTTAAATAAAAATTCTGACTCGTCAGTGTAAGTATGACGACTCAAAATTACATTGTCGATATCTGTAAGTTTATATCTGAATGGTCAAACTCGGCTATTAAATGTTAAAATGGCTTGCCACAGTTTATATGCTTGTCTGACAGTAAAATGAAAGCCTGGTCAATTGTACTGCAAAGAGAAAACAGATAAATAAATCAGATTAGGTCTTTCATCTGCGCCACTGGAACTTCTGTAGATCACCAAATCTCATAAGAGTTGCGTGTGGAATAACTGAGGGAGGAATCAACATGGAATGCCACTTTGGCAAAGTGAGTCTGAGGTAAATATTTTATGTACTTAGGTAGTAGCATCATTCCAGCTGGTCAGGGTACGCTGGACATCATCACGTTGAATTCAAATTTAGTTCCAAAAGCTCTGAATCAGCAACAAGACTTTGCCATATTTTACTCATAACTGTCATATTTCATCTAATTATTGCACTAAAGGGGCTTTAGAGGTGTGGTTTTACTGTCTATTCTCAGTAAGCGCTCACACATGAGGTACGTCTCTACATGCATCAAATATCAGTAAATTTAGTTTTCAGTTTCATATGTAACAAGTTTAAAAGTACAAAAGCGCAGTTAAGCTAAGGATCTTTAATTCATAATTAAAGATCCTTAAAATTTCCAATCTTGCACAACACCTTAGCATTTAGTAATGTCAGACCAGACCACCTGTGATTTCAATTTACAATCAATATTTAAAGATAAGATTCCCTGCTTCAAGAATTAATTAATTTCCAAGACAATATTATGAACACAAAAAAGTTTGACCAAAAGTCTAAGCTTTAAGATGTTTTTGACACTTAACTCGGAGTGAAACCATCAAAATCCTGGTCAGAGAGACAATGTATAGTCTATACTCTAGATATTGATCATACAGACAAATAAATAGGCCATATTTTAAACCTTTATCTCTACTAAGTTTCCTATACATAAAATAAAAATGATATGTTTCCAAAAATATTAGCATCCCCACCAGAAACAGGGCGAAAGATGTCATGAAGCCTTCTTTGGTGAGTTCCCACGTGCCTCCATACTCTTCCTCGTCGATCTGCTGAAAGCTGCTGAAGTATACATACAGGACGCCAGCATTGATGATGCAGAATCTGGCGGAGCAAAAACATGAAAATGTTAACTTTCAAGAGTTTTCTTTACAACAATGGCTCAGTGAAAGAGGTATGGTTTAGACTGACAGTACAGAATACTTACATGGCTATTCCCAGAAATCCTTTCAGCGGTGCAACACCCCATATCACACCAAGGATAACGGCAATAATTTGTCGAAGCCAGTAAATCACATCTAAAAATTCATCCTGTGTAAGAAAATATGGAAACTTGATTCAAAGAATGACTTGATTAAAATGGGTATAACGGTCAATAATGACATTATCATAACTATTTGATTTTACCTCTTTTTCTTTTCATGGTAAATGGTCTGCACTTATATAGCGCTTTTTTCTACCTTAGTGGTATTCAAAGCGCTTTACAATGCGTTTCTCATTCACCCATTCACACACATTCACACACCAATGGTGACAGAGCTGCCATGCAAGGCGCTAATCTGCCATTGGGAGATGGCAGTCTTGCCCAAGGACACTTCGGCATGCGGATCGAACCGCCAACCTTGCGATCAGTGGACAGCCCGCTCTACCACCTGAGTCACAGCCACCCTTTTTATGCCATCTTTCCATTTCAATCTGATATATCTTAAGTAGGGAGTGTATTTTAGTTGTGTGTGTGTGTGTGTGTGTGTGTGTGTGTGTGTGTGTGTGATACAGAGAGAGAGAAAAGACTGGCAACACCTGGCTCTGAGGCAGGTGATCACAATCAGATCTACTTCTTTCACTAGAAAAACACATTAGACTGGTTGTCCATTATCTTCAAAAGGCAAATCTTGTCCTGACTTCTGTGATTGAGATTAATTTGCCCTAACATGGATTATAATTAGGTATTACAATTAAATGACTAAAAGTGTTAAGGTTCTTGCAATGGTAGGGAGAACACAAACCGTTGACTGATGGCTTAATTTTACTGGATCTACCCTACAGCATCACAAATGAGACTAATTGTTGCTTTTCTCTATTTTGCAGAACTACAGACTACAAATGTTTGTGGTTTGGACTGTTTGCTGAACTACACTATGGCTTCATTCCTTCGATTCAGTGAGTAGGGAAGCCTGAGAAATATTAAAAGCGTCCTTGTAGTTTTGAGCAAAGGTCAAATCACCAACTATAGCTGTTCCTTCCTATTTGACAGCTAGCTAACCCAACCAGACCAGATTAATCCTTAGCATGGCAGCTAGCTCCTGATAGGCGTCTTCATGAAGAGGTTTCAAATTATTACGTGCATCCAGAGCTTTGGGGAAACAAATATCAACTGCAAACTACACCTGCTGTGCTGAAAAAGGGCAACTGACTGACCTTCTCTTCCCAAACAGCATTACTGCTGAGGGCTTTGCTCCATGTGGACTGTTTTACACCCCCATTCAGCAGATGACTTTCTTCTTTCCGCTTTGAACTGCTCGTCATTCTTTGCTGTTTCCTTCGGCTACAGACGTGGAAAAGTTAGAATCCAAATCTGACGACACCCGGGACTAGACTTAAATCTCCAGCGCGGACGAGAGGGAGGAAATATAGAGAAATATTTGAAGGTATTAAAGGAATCTACGCTCCGCTGAGCTGACAGATTTCAGTCGCTAACCGTAAAAGGGCATCTGAGCATGCGCAATATTGTTTGACCCCAGTCAGCAACAGCCAATCAGAGAGTGCGACGTTTCTGCGCCGCTATTGCCAGAAAGCCATTAAAGGCCACAGCGACCTCCGATGGTGAATATCTACAACTACAACTACACCGTGTTACAAAAGCAGCAGAAGAGTTTACCAAAAGTGTAATAATTAGATGTTAAAAAAAAGACAACAAATAATCTTCACTTTATAAAATAGCATTCTATAAATTGAAGGCAAACAAAAAACTGTGCGGTTGTTCTTCTTTGCTTATTTGTTCATTTGGTATAATCACCCATCTCCACCTCTCTGGCTCTGCTAACATTAACATTGTTGCTGATTATTTTTTCCTCAGTGAATTAAACAATTAACTGACTAATTTTTGCAGTTCTACTGCATATTTCAAAGGATGACATTAAACAACAGGTGCCAGCTTACTGACAACAACAATATGAATAATCAAGGGATAGTCATCAGCAATTAATAAAAAATGAAACAATATGACCCAGTGGGCCCACCAGCTGCAGGCATGGGTGTTGGGGTCAGGTTAGTCCCCCTTTGCCAGCCTATTCTGTAGAACACAATGGTCTGGCTGCATTTCATTATCATTCTGCAAAAATGCTCTGGTTTGTTTGTGTTTCTATAAATCAATTACAATTCTATCGGGTAAGCAGAGGATGCGGCTTCACTGTTCCTTTGAAACAGTGACAGGGGAAATGTTTTGGTGGAGCATTTGCATGCATGGAGGCACGATCTGTGGCTGGGCAGGGGTGCCTTACTGCACTGCATGTGATAATTTGCTAGCCTGGAGGTTGTTTCCTATACTGAAGTGGATTTTGAAAATGGTAATAAAAAATTGACAGCAGATGGGAAGGAGAAAGCCTCATGAAATGTGCAGCCATTGGTGGGCTTATACATCCAGTGAGTAAGACTAGGATCAGATGCACTGCAACCCAGGCAAAAATGGGTACTTAGGTGTGCTACCCCTGGAATTGCAGAGTTCTAAGGCTTACCTCCATGCATAGCAAAGCTTTGTATGTCTGGGACACTTGGGTAAAGAAAGGGATCAGAACTGCCAACTGATCCTCACCTGATGGTGAGCTGGAAAAGTTACCAGAAAGACCATGTAATGAGGGTGGATAGAGAATATCTAGTGGAAGGCCATGTCTGTGAGGTCTTCAGTCCTACCTTTGGAAGAATTTCTCAAGGATCCCAGGGTAAGCTTCCTCACACAGTCCAAAGACTTGGTCAGGTTAATCGGTGATTTTAAATTGTCCGTAGATGTGAATGCAAGTGTGTATGGTTGTTCTCTATGTGTTAATGTGATAGATTGGTGGCCTGTCCAGGGTGTATCCTTTGCTCTAAGTCAGCTGGGATAGGCTCGAGCACCCACTTTACCCTACAGAGAATAAATGGATTAATGGATGGATGGATGGATGGATGGATGGATGGATGGATGGATGGATGGATGGATCCCAAGGGAAGTTGGGGACATGGTATCCAAATGAGCCTTGATCAAAGTCTCATTTACAGAGGCATCTGTTAGGAGCTGTGACCAGAAGGTCATCAGTATCTGTTGTAGTGGCAACCAAAGAACTTGCTGGCCGTCAAGCTGAAGAAGGAGGGCTTTTGAGTTGGGTAGACTAAGAGTTTTTCCAAGGCAGCAAACACATACCAAGCCTGCAGCTGTGGCAGTCATGTTAGCTAAAACTCAGGGTGTGGGAAGGCTATGGAGGGGTGGCTTTCGGCTGACCTTGGAGAAACCATTCAGTGACTCAGGAAGGAAACCAGGGTTTGGCCCAGGCAGGGCTCAGTCAGTCGGGAGAACAACTAACCAGGACTAGGACATTGTCGGGCCAACCAACAGCCAACGCATTTTTTGTGGAGAAGGCAGAGCCTGATGACTCAGAAGAAGCTGTTCAGTGGCAAAGCGCCAGGTGTTGATGAGATTTGCCTTGAGATGCTGAAGGCTCTAAACACTGTTGAGCTGTCTTTACTCATACATCTCTTCAGTGTCTGTGGAGTGGCAGACCAGGGTAGTGGTTCCAATTTTCAAAAAAAGAGAGAGTGTGCTCCAATTATCAGAGTATCACACTGTTGAGCCTTCACATGAGAGCTTAATCCTGGGTGCCATCCAGTCCGTGTACAACTAAATAGGATGTTGTGTTCCTGGCACAAAGTCAAGCATGATGGGAAATGGATCACACATCAGCATTGCAAATCGACAGACAGACTGGTGCAGCTTCAGCAGTAATGCAGCCATTGTACTGGTAGTGTACTGGTGAAGAGTGAACTGCACTGGTAGGCAAAACTTTCAATTTGGAAAGCTGATACATATTGGTAAATAAAAGAAAATGGACAGATGTGTGAAGCAATATAATTAACTGTATAACAAAAGAAAAAGAAGAAAACAAATGGAGGAAAATGTAGATGCAGGAATAATAAAGAAGAGTAGATAGATAGATAGATAGATAGATAGATAGATAGATAGATAGATAGATAGATAGATAGATAGATAGATAGATAGATAGATAGATAGATAGATAGATAGATAGATAGCACACCAGGAAGACAACTGTACATGTATTGAAAATTGCACAGGCCCAGGAAGAGATTAGTAGTGTTAATGCTAAATGCTCATCCTCCCCATTCCCTCCCTTCCCTACACCTCTCCCCCTCCCACCGAGTGCAGAGTTGTACAGTTTGCTTCTGGGGAGAAGCAGCCTGTCACTGACCACTGATCAGGCTGTCAAAAAATAAACATGTGATGTTTATTTGTATTCTTAGTTTCAAATATAGAACCAGTTGTAAATAACGACTAAGAATTAAAAACAATGAGGAAATTAAAAAGGAGTCAGGTCTTAAAAACTCAAAAATGTGGTCATGTGATGCTCACTGGTTTTCCTTAGTTTTCAATTTCAGTGTCGTTCAAGAAAGTTTTGAATTTAATTTTTTTAGGTAAATTTTCTTGCTCATTTTCTGTCTGCTTCTTTAACAGTTATCACCAAGAGGCTCATTCTGAACAGGTTTTATATTTGACACGTATTGCTGTCAGTGGATTAATCAAATCTGTCATTTATGTTATGATACTGGTATTAGATTAATATACAACGATCAGGCATAACACTATGACCACCTGCCTAATATTGTGTTGGTTCCCCTTTATGTCCTAAAAAATGCTCGGAACCATTGGACATGGACAAGAGGACCTCTCAGGGTGTCCTATGGGGTCTGGAACCAGGAGGTTGCCCCTGGAACCTTTGGGTACTCTGGCTTGTGCAGTGGGGCCTCTGTCAGTCAAACTTGTTCCACTGCATCCTGTTGATGCTTGATCACAGTGGGGTGTAGGAAGTTTGGAGGTCAAATCAACATGTTGGGCCATTGTCATGTTCCTCAACATGGTACTGATTGTTTGATGTTTTTTTCCATGTGGTGGGGTGCATTTTCCTGTAGGAGTAGGCCAGTGACATTTGGGATTTCCATTTGCATGAGGGAGTGTGCTTGTTGTGGGACAATGTTTCTTTGGGTGTCTAAGTCTCATCAACATGGACGCCAAAATCCAAGGTTTTCCAGCAGAACAGCACATAGTACCAATATGATCAATGTTATTCACTTCACCTGTCAGTCATAATGTTGTGGTTAATCAGTGTAAATAAAGCCTTTCATTTCACTGCTGAAATGCTTACTTAAAGCACTTTTATAGTGTCAAAACACACACAACCGGACAGTGGAACGGAATGTTTCCAACTTCTTGCTAATTTAAGGTGAAATACTAAATTTTTATAAAAAACTTTTTTGGAAATCGTTTCTGAGATTAAACAAAGCCTCATAATAAGGAGTGATCTCATTAAACGGCTGAGAACATAAAGGCTACAAATATGCATACAAATATATAGTGACATCCAGTTTTCTTGAAATAGTCATATTTATAATGAGATTGTTTGACATTTTGTTTTAATTGACTAAACAAATCAAACTGCAGGCTTTTAATTCTATAAAATATTAAATAATTACTCCAAATAATATGGCTATTTGTATTACTGACCCTTCATGGATGCTCACTTACTTTGTGCATAATTGCAATAAGACTTCAACCTCTCTCGGACTAATTTTCTGTCATCCTCACTCTTGTCCAGCAGAGGGCTTCATTTAGGAGCTGCTCAGCATTTACTCAGTCATATTTAGTGTCATTCTCCACTGACACACACTCTGATTTGAGATAAACATGATTGTTTAACCTTAGCTGACTTGCCTAATTACCTAATTAACCAGTGTAAAAGGGGTAATTGGGCAAATAACTGATTCAAATGAGTCACGAGTGGCTCCAGTACAGCCTCAGACTAAAACTCCTTAATAATGATTGACAGGATGATTGACATCACAATAATCAGATGTGATAAGGAAGAGAACACCTTGAAGATTATTCTGTGGTTAGAATGTTCAAAGAAGGTTGCTCACATACAAGCATGCAACATCCTCAAACACCTGGAAATGCAAATAATATTAAATCAAATTAAATTATGTTGGACAAAGTATGTTCTGTTTATTGTTATAAAAAAGAATAACCCTCATGAGGAAAACAGAGGGTATCTGACCTGAGAATAAAATGCAGATTTTTCTTCATATATTTCTCCCTTTCTGTCCATATTTATTTACTTGTATTATAAGGTCAAATATGCCGTGAAATCAGTTTTAAATAAATTTGCTTTAGACCCTGAAGGCATGTGAGACAGTCAGGGAATTTCAGTCTCAAAGCTGACCCACCGAGCAGTGACTCACTCAGAAAGATGTGGATGATGTGTCATCATCTTTCATTTGAGTCTAATTGCACACAAGCATAACAAACACAGCTTAATGGAAAATCAATACAAGCCTTAGAATAGCCTTAAATGAGGTGTTTGCAGTACACAGCTGTAAGTTACAGTGACCCTGTTGTCATGTGGAGAGCTTTATCTGCTGTGACCATCCTAGAATAATCAGAAGGGGTGAAACAGGAACCACGTGTGCTCTTTCTGCTTGTTGCCAAGTTAAACTCGAGTGGTTTTTAGGGTATTGTTACTACTGGCAATGTAATTTCTGGTGCAGCTTCACCTGGGATAACAAAAACTGCACCCTCAGGTTGTATTTTAGGTTCAACTGGCAATATGCAATGTACTCCAACACTACAGCCTGTAATGCTAAATCGTAATGTGCAGTGGCGTTGGCTCGGCCCTGTGATCATTTTGAAGGATGTATGCTGAATTGTAACGCAGTATAGTGCAGATTTTCATTTTGTTCACCACAAGTTAACTCTTAGAAGTTACCCTGCTGTACTTAATAAACTGGCAGCTGAGTGTGTGTTTAAATGGATATAGTGAGAATGCCATGTTGCCCCTTTCCCAATAAACATGCATGATAAAACCAGTTTTATTGTAAACTAAAGGGTAAATGTCGCACTTTCCTCAGTAAATGTGTGTTTTATCAATTACCAGCTTCAGTAGTTATTTTCTGTACCTCTGCAAAATAAAAGGCATATATAAAGCATAGAATACGATGGTGCACTTGATGAATAAGATGAATTCGGAGGAAACAAGGGCCAGACAGTACCTGTTTTCCCTGAGACTGAAACAAAGGAAGGAAGGTTTTTTTTTAACCTATAAAACTAAATTAACTCCTTTCCCTTCCCTTAAATTACCTGGTTGGAAACTCTCAAAACAACACTCATGCTAAAAATATAGACTCTGTGAAAATAACAACTATTTTTAATTTCAAAGATTTGACTACCAGATACAAAAGTGAAGGTTGATCTCAATGTATGTATAAAAATTATAAGATTTCACAGTTTGCAGGTAAAACGTCCTGCATATAAGATTTGTGTGTAATGTAAGTAAATTACCTGAAGCAGATGAATATTTTTCTATGTTGCTGTGCAATACACACTAAAAAGTAAAAAGTAATTCAGGGCACCTGAAGTTATCACCACTTAATTAAATGCATGGTTGCAAGATTTTTTAAAAATCACTGTATGAATTTAGATAAACCTCTGAAGTTGCAAGCATTGTGTTGATGAGTTTAGTTCACATTATAATATTGGTAATTACACCAACCTAATATTACGTAATTTAACCCAAAATGTCTGTGTTAACCGATTTAAAAATAAATGAAAGTAGTTTAAAGTCAAATAAATTGGCTTGAATTGCACCTGATTATGAAATATTGCACATTAAATATGAAATATTGTACATGATAATGACATATTGCACCTAAATATGATATATTGCTCATGGAATTCAAACACTGCCCATTCAAGTGCAATATTGCTCCTTAATATGACATAAAGCTCATGAAAGTGAAATAATACGTATGATAATGGCATAAGAATTCTAAATAGTACGCATTATAATAAAGCATTGCACATGTAATTAAAATTATGCACATGTAACTGAAATATTGCACCTGAATGTAAAATGGACACAATACACAGAAATATTACACATGATATTAAAATATTGCATATGAAACTGAAATATAGCACCTGGACATGAAATTGGCACTATAAATTAAAATATTGCACATGAAAATGACACAATTACACCTAAATATAAAAAGCTGCACCTTGAATTTTAAACATTGCATGAGAATGGAATATTGCACATTAAATATGAAACATTGCATTTAAAAACATGAAATATTGCATATGAAAATGAAAAATTGCTCCCGAATTTGAAAAGTTATGCATGATAATAAAATACTTCACATCTAATCGAAATATTGCACATGTAAATAAAATATTGCACCTGATACGGATATTGCATATGAAACTGAAATATAGCACCTGAATTTGAAGTTAGCACTAGAAATTGAAATATTGCACATCTTGACTACACAGTTACACCTAAATGTACCTTGAATTTAAAGCCTGCACCTGAAAATGAAATATTGCACATGAAATATTGACACATTGCACCTAAAAGAGGAAATATTGCACATGAAATTGAAACATTGCACATTTAAATACAATATTGCACATACATGTGAGATGTTACACAAGAAAATATTATAGGAATATTTCCTCTGATATTAAAATATTGCACAGGTAATTAAAATATTACACATGATAGCAAAATATTGCATACAAAACTGAAATATAGCACCTGAAAGCAACACTGCACAAAAAATTGGAATACTGCACATGATTATAACACAATTACACCTAAATATAAAATTCTATACCTTAAATTCAGACATTGCACCTGAGAATGAAATATTGCACGTGCTAATGGCATATTGCACCTAAATATGAGATATTGCACATCAAATTGAAACACTGCACATCCAAATTCAATATTGTACATAAAAATGAAATATTACACATGAAAATAACAATTGCCCATGATAATGAAATATTGCACCTAGATATTAAACACTGCACTTGAAATTGAAATATTGCACCTGAATATATAACATTGCACATTACATGTGAAATATAGCACATTATAATGGCATATAGCACATGAAATAGAAATTTCGCACCTGAAACTGCAATATTGCACATGAAACTAAAATGTTGCCATATAAATCTGATATTGCACAGACTAGTTGGAAGTTGCAATTACTCAGAAAGACTGATGCAAACTGTTGCATTGATTTACTTTCTTGTTGAGCCTAAAGCCTTGTTGTTACAGTTTGGGGGGGTTGGGTGCTCCCCCTCCGTGTCCTGCAGTAGTTGTTGTGTGAACGTGCGGGCTGCTTGTACTATCTCTTTAAGAGAGGTTACCTGGGGAGGGGGACAGGTGTGAGCTGTCCCGACATCACGCTTAACGGGGACTGTGGACGTTCTTGTCACGTTCCTAAACTTGAGCAGGACCCTCCCGGTGCTGCCGGGTCATTGTGGGTCGGGATGTCTGACTCACTGCTGCTCTCTGCGCGGCTGAGCTCGAGCTCTCACGCCAACTCCACCGTCAGTGACGTCTGCGTCACGTGTCCGTCTCTTCCCTCGGTACGTCGGTCGTATTTTCCTCCCCTCCGCTGCCTGCTTTAACACTGAGAGACACTCGAAATAAACAAGCGCAAAAGAGGGGCCGCTGCAGGGACCGGTTCGGCTCCAGTGTCACGTATATCAGCGGCCGATGGACGGAGGGGTCGTACACCTATAAGTTACCATCAGTGCAGCCCGAACCTCCGGTCCGTTTCTGGCTCCACTGAGCCCGTATCAATGTAAACTTTGTCATACCTGCGCCGCAAACCCTGAGCTCCGACCAGGCGAGGTGAGTGTAGTTTTTTGATTCACATTTGTACAAGTGCTTCACCTTTCCCAAACTTGTGCGAGCTATTGTGAAGCCTTACCTTTGCGGGCTGCGCTTTGGCTCAGCGGTGCTGGCCAGCTGCATGTCGCCTGCTTAAAATGGCGACAGCCGACGGGGGGGTGAGAGAGAGAGGGAGAGAGAGAGAGAGGGAGAGAGGGTGAGTAGTTTTTTGGGCTGGGGGCTAGCCTTTACCTCCCCTCTGAATTGGTTACAGTGTTCCAAACCTATAATGCCGACGAGCCCATTAAGTTGGGGCTCACTCCGCCTAAGTTGAGCGGAAGATAACCACGCATCATTTTCGGAAATGTTTGACGCTGCTGCGCTCTGAGACCAACGATACAGTGCAGCCATCTGTGTCTGCGCTGTTTCACTAAATACCGCTAATTGCTCACATTTCCAAACACTGTTATTTCATATCAGCAGCAATCAGGTGTCACAGGTCTGGCTGTGACATTTCCACCTAAACAGTCGCCAGAATTTCCCGATCTCTTCAGTCTGTGCTTGAATGAAGAAGTTAGAAATCACTTTGATCCTTCCAAGCACTAATAACTAATCATGCTTTTTCACAGATGCCCTTTGAATTGAAAATTGTACAACAGCCTGTATTACATTTGGATTTCTGTCAGGTGTCAACCGTTCAAATGTTAGTTTACGCACTTCTTATAAGAAGAGTTTATGTGTTACTGTATGTTCCCTATCAGCCAGTTATGAGTTTGCAAGCTGTTGCCTTAGTTATTTATCATGTCAGTGTTGTCATGAGTGTGTGTGACTCTGGGGATTAGAGCAAAGCTTTCCCAGACAGCTAATTTGTGTCTGATGTCCACGTGAGTCCCAGGCATAGACACACAGCTTAATCCAGCTGTCTGTTTGTCAGCCACAGTGCAACTTTTCCTCATACAACAGGCCACTTTCCACGCTGCTACTACTACAGATGATCACACGCGGAGTAACAACACAGTGTAGCTAGAGCAGAGATCTTCCAATCGCACATGAAAAGATGTACAAAATCATTGTTATTATTATTGCTGTTGGGATGCCTCGTCTCCCTGTGTTTCATTGTGTTTCTGTGGCTGCACATCTCACTGAATAGTCCCCCTCCTCCCTCCTCTCTCTCCCCCCATCTCCTCCTCCCAGTCCTCTTTTCTCCTTCTTTTCTGTCCCTCTGTTTTAGGTTTGCAGCTGACACAGGTTGAGCTGCTTTGTATGAGAGGGTTAATCAGCAATCACTTACTAAAATCATTTTATTTTGGCCTTGCACTTTTGCTCATGTCCCCACTTAAGAACCACTGTGTTTTGTTTCAATCGCTTCCATTTTAAGCTCATGTGTTGACCTGCTGATGACTTAATAAATCAGAGCAGCTCTTTGCAGTCTCTCAGTAATGACTTTTCATCTGTGAGTTTTCTCGCCTCTCTGTACTGACCCATGAAAATGACAATTTACTTGCAGATCCCCACCAAGTATGACCACAAAAACAGAGTCGGCTGCTGCTAAAGAGCCTTTTCACAATCTTGGGGGAAGAGCAGCGCGATCCACTCGCACGTCCACAGCGAGCAGGTTTGGGTCAGCAGCGGTAGCAGCCTCTTGCTCTGCTTGGCTGGTTAACAGCTTGTGATGTCAGCCATTTTAGGTTGGACAGCACAAAGCATGGTGCTCCGCCATTTTTCTCTCCCTCCCCTCTCTCAGCAACCCAGTTTTAACGCATGCACTGGCAGTGGCCACAGCAATGCAGCCGTTTGCAGCCCACGCAGCCATCCGTTCCCTGACCTGAGAGCAGCCCAAATGGGACTCAAGATGAGGTGGAACGACACTATAGGAGCACTGTCACTGAGGTTTTCCTTTTGTTGCCAGCATTGTGTAAAAACTGAAACAGCAGTAGAAGGACGCTCAGATAAACGGAACGTGTAAGCGTTTCTACTTGTGGTAGAGAGTAAAACCCTGGAGGTGACTGACTGGTTCGCCGGAACTATGTCTGTTTAATGTGGGACTGGGCAACTAGCAAGGCACTTTTGTTTTGAAAATATGGCGAAGGATTTGTGTTAAGGTGTGCGGACGCTCATAGACAGGAAAGGGTTTGAGCTGAGAGGGTGCAGACTGGACAGTTAGCTTGAGTACACGTGGGGTTAGAGATTGTTTTGAAGTCCTCTCTGATATATCTGGCCTGTTTATGTATCCATGCCTGCTTTACCTACAGTGAATACAGGAGCCCTGCATGACTTAGGACCCTGCAGGCCAAACACAAGAGCCAGAGAGGGTGTGGGTGGGTGGGGTGGGGTGGGGGGGTAACAGGGCAGTCACCCAGGCAGATGTCTGGACGGACACTCAGCACTGAGTTAACAGGAAGAGAAGACATCAGCCCTGGCCAATAGCGGGGCTTGGCGACGGCGACCACACCTAACAGAGAGACATCAACACCGCGTGAGGGAGGCACTAGGCACTGAGGGAGGGAGGCACTGAAATAGGAGCAGGGCAGGGACTCTCCAAATACCACTCACAGGAGTGTGTGGAACAAACAAGCCCTGCTAGAGCCAAGGACTGGGTGGCATAGGAGATGTGTACGAGTGTGTAGGTCTGAGTAACCATGTGAGTGCATGTTTACCCACATACGTGTGCTTGAGAGAAATGAGTTGGTGGGAGAGAGAGAAAGAGGGGGTAGGAGGTGGTTGCCATGGGGACAGTAACACACCAGTGGCGCTGCCGACCTGTCTCCCTGGGCCAAACTTGTTCCGAGAGGGAGGAATGGTGGGAAGGAGGGAGGGAGGGGAAGCAAAGAGTGCAGAGACGGCTGGAGAGGGAGGGGGAGTGAGGGTGAAGAGAAAGAAGAGGGAGAGAAAGAAGACGAGTGGGGAGGCAAAAAAAATAAAAGGAATGGGCTGCCGGTGTTGTACACCTATTCTGAATATTTGTTTCACACACTAATATGAACGTTACACCTGTATTCTCAGCTAGGTGATGGGATGAGTAGTTTAGCTATAGCATGCAGCTTTACTAAGAAGCTGCAAGCTTTGTTGTGTATGTGTGTGTGTGAGGGAGAGAGAGAGCGCTATTATTGGTCTGTACTCAGAGGATATAGCCCAGGCCCAGACGAGAGTCAGGCCAGAGGATGAAAGGAGGTCATGCAGTGCTGAACCATTGATGAGGCGTAGATAATATAGGTTATGAACCAAGAGGTCAGCAACATTGTCTTTGTGTGTCATGGTGAGATCCCTGACTCTCACGCACAGGAAAAATGGCAGCCCAACTACCTCAGTAAACAAGCCTCACACACACAAGCATGCAGGCAGCCACCCCCGCACGCCACACACACACTAACGCGAGCACACATGCGCCCCCGCCCACCCCACCCCACCTCCCTCGTCTCCACTCTCAAGCTCACAGGAAACCCACACATGCAAATGCTGACACGCATAACAGACACAAACCCACCATCGCCTCATGGTCAGTCGATGTATGTGCAGCATTCAAATTAAAGTTGCCAGCCGATGCACTCACGGCAGTGAGTCAACAGAACTCGTCTGAGTCGGGCATTGCTAAGACATGAGCTGCACATTTCGACTCGCTGGTAATAGCTCTGCTTGTATTGTTGCAGTCTTCACCTGTGTGAGGCCTCTGCTGGTTGCTCCTGACTTGCTGATGTTTTTCTGCTGATGCGTTCACAGTTATTGTTTTTGAGTTTATTAAATGCCAGCAGTGGGATATGCAAAGTTAGTAAAGCACTGTCAGTCAGTCTTAACAGTTTAATATGTGCAAATAGGATTTTATACTTATTGAGGCATTGTGTACTTATAGTTTTAGGAATTACTGTTCACCAGCCACTCCAATGCATGTGTGTGCACAGACAGACACTGAAGCTGAACTCCAGGTTGTGTCCACTGGCTGAACATTCCAGGCTTTGCAGTGCAGTGAGGAGGAGGAGGAGGGAGGAAGAGAGGGATGGAGGGAGGGAGGGAAGGAAGGTCTATGTGATTGTAGTTTAGAGCAAGAAAGAGGCTTCGAAACACGGGGGTAGGCAGGGTTGGATAGGCTAGTTGGAGGGGGGTATCAGGGAGGAAAATTCCTCCCTGAAACACCTCAGTGCTTCCTCCGCGATAGTTAACACCCCTCCTTCCCTTGCCTCCTCACCCCAAACCGGCTGCCCATCCCCCACTATCCTATCCCATTCGCTCTCCCTCTCCTCTCGCCTGCCACCCACACCCAACACAACCACGTGATGGATGGCTGAGACTGCCCACCCATAAGCCTTTGTGTTGGTCATGTGACCAGCCTGCCTTGGCAGAGTGGTGCCCCCTGATGCAGAACTGAATGGCAGGGGAGTAGGAGGGGTGCACAACAACCCAAGCCAAGGGCAGTTACTCTCTCTGGGAGGGTGCAAGGGGGAATAAGGGGCATCACGTTCCCTCCACAGTAGCAAACTTCATTTGCCTGTTAACCCCTCACACTCAGACCCATACAGAGGGTTACACTTCTCTTCTTCTATTTTGTGGATCCAAACTGGGACTGATGTCAGCTTCCAAATGCAGGAAGGTGAAGTCTTTATGCCTTTGCTCAGTTAGTGTGTGAAAGGGCATCTGTCAAACCCCAGTCCTGTGAGGGTTAACTGGGCTTTGAGCTAATGTACCATGACCTTTGTGTAAGATATGTGTGTGTTTGTGGGCACAAGAGAAAGAAAGCATTTGCCATTGAACAAGTTGTATTTGATTAGAGAAAGGTAGATTTGTTGCATACTCTGAGTTGGCTGCTCACCTTAGAGGCATGATGGCTGCTGCAACAGCCTTGTGCACAAAGAAGGTATGCGTAGACTGAAACTACTCCCATATCCCATATGAGCTTACTGGAGCTGCTCTGTTTGTACATAGGAAGGGTACAATTTATCAAAAACATCTACCAGAAAAGCTGGATTTGTTTGTAAAGTGTCTTTGCATAGGGATGTGCTGAACTTGGTGAGATTTTAGGGTGTTCCTGTTGCACCTTGTTCACCCGTTGAACTTTGGTGAGCTTTTGCTGGTCTGTGCGTGAGGTGTCATGTCGAGGCAGAGTGACTGGGAGAGTAATTGCCCTAGAGCTGTCCTCCAACACTGCATCACCACTTCTGTGTTCGAGGAAAGGAGGGAGGGGAAAGCTCCTCCACAGGAAGCTTCGCCATTTTGTGTGGAGGCAAGAAATCTGCAAGTGTAGTGAAAATTTTAAAATCCGCATTCTCGTACAGGTGTGTTTCGATCTGTACTGTCTGTGCCGTCTTTCCATCTTTACCATGGAACATCTGTTGAGCCACCCACTTGCCCAATTATCAAGTACACTCTGTCTTAAGCAATACATTCTCAAGTGAGTATTTGAAGCTAGAGAGGCAGTGGATTAAAGAAATACAGAATGTGCTCTCTCTGTGGGGGTGTGTCTGAAAGAGGGGAAGTGAGACAGAGTTGTGTGGGGGAGGGGAAAGAAGGGGATAGGACAGGAGCGCTCCCAAAAAGCCACAGTGAAGAAGCAGACTGAGCTTGTTTGAATGCCCTCATGAAAGAGATAGCCTTGAGTTTCATGGGGCAGGGGAGATGAGGAGAGGACTTGATTTTTTTTTTTTCAATTCAATATTTACAAGCACCTCTGGACTTTAGGGGCTTCAGCTGAGTTTTTTTCACAAGGCCTCATCACTACCTATGCTGTTGATACTTTACCTGGAAATATCCATGAGTGCTTGATTTTTTTTTTCCAGCTGAGAGAAAACTGGCTTGTACTGCGTTTAGTAAGACATCCGATCTCCTCCCTCATTTTTACTTAAAGTTTAAAATTGTATGCCACTAAATGAATGTTTATTAAATTACAGGTGTATCCCATTAGATGATTGTTGATGAATTAACACATTTTACTCTTTTATTTCCAGGATTTCCCCAAATACTGCAGTGAGAACCACACGAGGACCTATGGACAAGTCCCGCCATCGTCCATCCCCCATGCCTGGCCTATAGTCAACGAGAAACCCATATTCTCTCTGACACCCTGCTCTGAGCCATTTGACCGACCCTCCCCACCCTGTGGTCACACCATGGCCAGCAAGAGGAAGTCTACTACTCCTTGTATGATCCCCAGCAAGATTTTCCGCCCCCCTGAAGAGGTTGAACAGGACTCTCCGGTTCTTCTCCATCAATCCAGGATCTCTGGAGGGGACAGACAAAGCCCCCTGGATCCTGGGGAGTCGTCTAAACCAGAGGACGCTGTCAGAGACGGCGCTGGCACTTACACCTGTAAGCCTTGTAACTTTGAAACCCATGACCTTAACTTGTTTTTGGATCATGTGTACACCGGGCACCCAGACTTTCGTGCGGACCCCAGCTTCTTTTGCGTGAGCTGTGGGGTCTCAGCAGCAAAGTTTGAAGGGCTGGCCCTGCACAATGCCAGAGTTCACCCTAGCACATTGAACACCACTCTGCAGCTGAGGAAGAGGGACAGGAGATTGGTGGTAGAGCAGCATCTGGTGACGGGGGCAGAGACGGGGAAGGATAGTGAGATTTCCATCACCAAAACGCCTATCATGAGGATGCTGAAGGGCAAATCTGAACCTAAAAGAATTGTGGTGTCTCACCCGGTCTCTGATGAGCCTTCCTCGGACCCAAACTCCAGCTCTGCATCCAGAGAGAATGAAAGAAAAGAGACTGCTGCAGTGACAGTCACTCATGTCCCTACAATTGTCCATAATGGAACGACCAAGGTCACGCTGCCTTCAGCGATCCAGATAGTCAATGGCTCAGGTGCAATACCGATGCTGAAGACGCCCATCACACAGGTAAAATGTTAGTTTTTTGTGTAGCTGTCTTAAATAGTCTGTTTTAATTTAAATCACATTAATTTACATTCTGCAATGTGTTTTTTAAATTTCTTTTAGGTTGTTTCAGTTGTTCAAAACAGGAGCCTTCACCATTCTGCACCAATCACAGCCTCTTCAAATGTTTCTTCATCTTCCTCAAATTCATCCTCAAAAAATCTCCCCAAGGTATTTGTTGTTTTTCAGTCTCCCAGTGTTGTGAAAGTTACATGTGGATACGAAGTAATGTAATGAGCTTCACTGATTTTCAAATTTTCCCCTGCAGGTAATGATACCTTTAAGCAGCATCCCTACCTACAGTGCCTCCATGGACTCCTCTTCCTTCCTGAAAACCTCCTTCAGTAAGTTCCCGTACCCTACAAAGGCTGAGCTCTGCTACCTGACCGTGGTCACAAAGTTCCCCGAAGAGCAGATCAAGATCTGGTTCACAGCTCAGAGACTGAAGCAGGGCATCAGCTGGTCTCCTGAAGAGATCGAGGAAGCCAGGAGGAAGATGTTCAACACCATCATTCAGACAGCGCCCGCCAGCTCTCAGAACCAGACCCACAGTCACCACAGCCCGGCCCAACACACAATCACAGTCCTGCCTGCCTCACTGGGGGCCACAGGAATCCCTCACATTCTGCAGGGATCTCTTGTCAGCCAAGGAGGGGTAATCGTAACACAGCCTGTAATGGCAAATGGTATCCAGGTTAGCAGTGCTCCTGTGGCCCTGGCTGTCACACCTAAACCCCAGGCAGCAGCCCGCCCCATGATGCAGGCCCGACCTGCTGCTGCCCTGGTGGCAGACAAAGGCGTCAGCATGGTGGTAGGGACAGTGGGCAGCAGCAGTACAGGTAGTAACATCATTAGCAGCAGTAGCAGCAGTAGGAGTGGGGGCGGGGGCGGGAGCACGAGCAGTATTATTAGTAGCAATCAAGCTAGTGTCATCAACCTTAGTCTAGGAAACAGTAATCATAGTAATACTAAGGTGAGCAGTGTCAATGGCAAACACAGCAGCACGAATGCCGACTCTGACAAGAGCAGTGGTAATGTTACCAGCCATGTCAAAGCTAAGAACACTGATATCAGCAAAGCCAACAACACCAGCATTGTACAGAGTGACAAAAAAGCCACAGACAGCAAAGCTATTACAAGCAACAGCAAAACGGGCAACGATGGACAGAAGAGCAAAGATACTAACGGTAGCAGCACCAAAAATACCACAACTAGCACAAGTACTGATGACGTTGATGCTTCTGCCATTGACTCTCCACCTCTCAAAATGGAGGAGGCTTCTTCGCCTGCCTCCAAATCTTCTTCGCCTTCTCCTGCAGCTCCTCAAAGCAGCACACCTGGCTCCAAGACACCTGTCAACGCGCTCCTGGACCCCAGCTTTTACAAGAGCAAGAAGTCTCAGGAGCAGCTCAGTGCCCTGAAAGACAGTTTTCAGATGAACCAGTTTCCTGACCAGGAGGAGGTGGACCGCCTCATTGCTCTGACAGGGCTCACAGTGCGAGAAGTTCGCAAATGGTTCAGCGACCGGCGCTACCACTTTCGTAACCTCAAAGGTGGCCGCTACAGCACAGGGGGACAGACTAAACCTGTCACTGCATCTGGAACAGGGAGCACTTCAAGTACAGCAGGAAACGGTGCCACCGGTAGTGCCAACCCTGTCGATTTGTCAGAAGGGAACAGCAACTCGGGTGCAAAAACACCCCAGCACAGCTCTCCTCCCCTGAGCCCAAGTGCTGCACAGACCCCCACTTCTCCCACCACACCTTCCCGTCGACTCCCCAGACTACCATCTCCTGACTTCACAGCCATCCGCTACAAGGAGAGAGAACCCCACCAGGTGAGACTCAACCTTTTTTGTGTTATAAGCTGTGGGAATGAAATGCTGAATACGTATTTAGGTTGGTAAGAGTTTTCATGTGATCACCTAATGCTAAGGCTTTTGATTTACACATCGAAGTCTGTTTACCCCTGTTGAGGAGCACTGCTTCATATATGTAAGAAGCTGCATAAAGGATTTTGTGGTTCTTGAGGGAGCCGTAAAGTTTGTGTCTGTTTGGGTTATGTCAATTCTGCTAAACTAGTTGTTAACACACCTGAATGTCTGGGTGACCTGCGGTCAAGTTTCACTAAAAAAGATAATATCACCGGTTCTGCTGCAATTATTTTGGTCCTGTTTTCCACTTGCAATGTAAGAGGAATGAATTGTGGTCTTTACAAAAAAGTTCTCTGTTTTGTCTATAAAAGACATGAAAATTATGAAAAGAAATCATCACAGTTTTGTAGATGCAACGATGATGTCTTCTAATATCTTGGTTTGGCTGACAAACAGTGTGAAGTCCTGCCATGTGTATTAAGAGTGATTTTTGTTTGATAGTTGAATATACATATATATATATGTGTGTGTGTGTGTGTGTATGTATATACATTTTAGATTGAGACTCAGTAAATTTTAATTTATTGAATAATCAAGTAATCTTTTTAGTTCTACTGAATTTGTTCAGGATATTGACCTTGTCCATACATCTGTTGTTTTCAGGTTAAGGCACTAGAGACCAGCTTTGCCCAGAATCCCGACCCGGCAGGAGAGGAAGTGGACAGGCTGCGATCTGAGACCAAGATGACCAGAAGAGAGATCCATGGCTGGTTTGCTGAGAGGAGGAAGAGATTGGCAGCTGAGAAAAAGAAAGAGGATGCAGAGCGGGCATTGAGAGAGGAGGAGGAGATGGAGGTCGATGGGGAAGAGAGACAGAGGGATGATGGTTCAGGAGAACTGAAAGTCAACCCTATTAAAATTAATCTGAAGATGCTGAAGGTGACAGAGGCCAACGGCAAAGCGGAGGGTGAAGGGTCGGATAGCACGACTGTTCTGCCTCAGTCCGGCAACACTCCTGCATCGTCTCCAAGCTCCACTTCATCCTCCACATCCAAACCATCCCAGTCCTCCACTCCAGCACCCAAACCGTCCCACTCCCCCAAACCCACAGCCATCCGAGGTAAGAAGACAGCGGACCAGCTACACCTCCTCAAACAAGTCTACGCCAGAACTCAGTGGCCCAGCGCTACTCAGTACGATGAACTGATTTCAGCTACCGGGCTGCCCAGACCTGAAGTGGTGCGATGGTTTGGGGACTGTCGTTATGTGCAGAAGAATGGCCAGCTGAAGTGGCTGGAGGCGTACCAGAACACAGCTCTGGAGGAAGACCTGCAGGAGGAGAGCATGAAAATCCTCCAGGCTCACCTCAACCTCCACGGCAAGTTGGAAGAGACACAGGTACTGATGACAACAGACAAACACATTTTTTCAGTAGGTTAGTGGCTCTGGACAACTGAAACCTGAGAAGCAATTGATTAATCTGCACGGATATGAAAGTACATGTTCATGCATATTTGTAGGAGAAAATATACTCGGAAAGTGTCATCAAACTGACAGAGGCACATTCTTAACTGCTTCAAAACCACTTGAGTTGCTGCTGTTGCAGAAGATATTTTTGTGACTCATGCAAATGACTAAAGCCACAATATCGATAGAGATACAAAAACATAGAATTTCACTTCTTAAGTGCATTTTAGTACAATCAGGGACAGCAGCGAGCTCAGTAAATCTCCTTTACCAGAGTGACTGTGCTTTCCTGGTGATTTGAATTTTATTTATAAATCAATTCTTTTAGTGTTAACCTGCAAAGACAAAAGTCTACTATCATGTCAAATCATATCTTTTATTGCGCACAATTCAAAGAAAATATTCCATTCACTTAGTGCAAGACTTAAGCTCAATACAGCTTTTGTATACTTTTCTAATTGGATGGAGGATTGTGTGCTAGGTCATGTCACCAGGAAGCTTTGGAGCTATTTAAGCCGACACAAGTCTTTGTCAGAATTTGTTTGTCAGAACTCAGGCCTTGGATTTCCTGGACTTGGAGGGTGCCCTTTGTTGGCTGAATATTACTTTGATACTAATTGATTTCTCACCGGAAAACTGAAGCATCACGACAGCAAAGAAGAAATGCAGAGTAGATGTGTGGTATAAATCGGTGAACTGAAACTAATACTGCAAATATACAGCATGAACATTTACTGTCCAGTGTTTAATATCAAACGGAGAGAGGTGCACGACTTTGTTAACAAAGTAGTGCACTGACTATAAATTAATTATTTCTAATTGTATCTACTAGGATGTGGTGATTAAATATTTATCTTTTTGATGGTTTGATTTTATGTATCTTAGTATCAATGTTACTGTCTAATATTGATATTCAGCTACCTATTAGGTTACCCTCAGATGGAGATGATTAGACTACTATGCCATATGTATGTATTTTTTTTAATATCAGACTTATTAACGCCAACGTCGTGGTTTAATTCATATTACTAGGAACAAACCTAAACATTAAGTTAATGAGAAGAAATGATAAATTGAATATAAGTCAGGTAATTCACATATAAGAGAATCAATAGTGCAAGTCTAAAATAAAATGTTTTTGCAGTTTGCACTTTTTCTTCTCTTAGTTTGTGTATTACAAATGTCAGTAATAGAAAGTTATTAATTTAGAAGTATGGAGAATATGGAGTTTAAAAGTGTAAATAGCTTGAAATAAACTTACATCCCTAATAGGACTGTACCTAGCTGGCTACTTGACAGTGTAGATGCTAAAATATCAGCAATGGACTGCTGTCGTATGTGGACTTAAAATAGCCATAATCTTTATTATTGACTATTCTCCATGCACAGTTGCAGGAGCTGGCTGAGACGAGTGGTCTGACCGGGGACTTGGTACGACATTGGTTCTCTACCAAGGCGTCTTTGCACAGGATGGAACAAACTGCTGCTGCTGTCGCTCACACGACCGGATCGAGACCAGTTGCACCGGCAGGCGTGGCAGCCGAGCAACGAACAACAGGATCCTCCCCTCAGGAGCCGCAGCCAGGAGGCGGGACGGAGGTGAAAATGGAGCAGTCGGTGTGCGGTGTCGCAGCACAAGCGGAGAAGGCCAACACCGACAAGACTGTGAATGCCACTAAAGGTAATCTTCATTGTGGAGCTGTATTTATCACGATAGGTACAGTGGCCAAAAATGATGACTTCTTTAATCATTAGGAGTATTAAGGGTAAGAAAACTGTGAGAAAGTTACAACTCCCTTGAAGGTGACAATATAATAATAATATGCCCTATTTTAGGTCCCAAACCTCAACACATTCAAATTACTGTTACATATGACAAAGAAAAGCAGCAACTTGTCATATGTGAGATGCTGGAACCAGAAAGTGTTTTATTATCAAAACAGTTCATTCATTTTCTTTGTTCATTAATCACTGCAGCTCTATAACTGGTTTTACTAGACTTCTTTTTAGGTTTGGGGGGTATTAAAAGGTGATAAACAGGGCTGAATCACCACCATAATTTTTCACAATTATCTCTCGGGTGACACGCAAGTGTTAGGGTGGAACATAAAAACACAGAATGACTGCAATAACAAGTAATGAGGCATGCTGTGACAGAAACTTGGTTCAAGCCAGTATATGCCTACCCTGTACACTGGGGATAATACTGAAGGACATTTGTTCATGTTTTGTGGAGAATGTTTTCAGGGTGACGGGTTTTTTTTTTGTTTCATTTCTACAGGAACTGATTGAAGAGGCCTTTTGTGTGAGGATGGAGTTCACAACGCAGGTGGTCTTTGTTCTGGGAGTCTGACTAAAAGACGGCAGATGCGTTTGTAACAGGATCACTGGATGGAAACGGATCTTGAAAGCATCCCCTCCCCTCTCTCTCCTCCTCCCACTCACACCCCTAGAGGTAGGGATGACCTCCCCCGTTACATGAGATGGACGTTGAAGCCACTTACTCTCCCTACCCACCCATCTGCCCGCCGCCTTCCCGTCTTCTCCCGTTTTGTTCAGCCCCCTGCTAAACACACACACTCCAGTACTCTCCTGTCCGCCATTTTCCCTTCAGGACGAAGTTCCAGTAGAGACTGAAGTGCAGGAGTGGAGGAGGTGAAGGGAGGGTTGAGACTGATGGCGTTTTGCTGCCTGCTGTGATGGGAGAAAGGAAGAAAAAAAAGAGGAGGGCTGATGTGCAGGCAGAAGAGGAAGAGGAAAGAAGGGAGAAGTGTGGTCGAGTTTGAGACCTCTGCAGATGCTGATGGGGGTTGGACAGTTCTGGGCCGAGCCAGCATGCAGACGGACTGTTAAAGACTATGTTGTTTGTTTTGGGGTATGAAAAACAGCACAAGTCTTTGCTACAGGGTGCTTGCCTCGGCCTTACAGTAAATCAAACAAACCTTACTTTTCCATTGTCTTCAAATTCTTTTTCTATCATGCACTCACAAACTTTGTACTTGCAGTTTACTTTAAATGTGCTAGCCAGAGACTGCTCACAGCGCTGTATGTGAAACTCAGCACTGAAGTTCATTTGACCATGATGTTGATTTTTAACATCTTTGTTCTCACTTTTAATTTCTTATCTGTACATACTCTTTGTTTTAAACGGATCATGAGGTTGTTTAATATGGGAAGACATCTGGAATAGTTTCATCCAAAGAGGGCAAGCACCCTGTTGTGTCTAAAACAAATACAAAAAAGCGACACAGTATATTAGACTATATGGAATATGGTTTGTGTTGTAGCATCAAGTGCTTCTTTACGTCACTGTACGTACATTTGTTTTTATGGAACTTTCTTATTAAATAACTTTGATTGTAAAAGAACTGTGAACTTTTACCAGAGTTCCATACTTAGGCTTGATGTATAATTTTTACAAATGGTATTTGCAGAATAAACAGAATGTAATACATGCGTGGCTGTGCGCATCATTGGCCGAAGTCAGCTCCCCCATATGGTGCACAGCAGTGGAAAGATAATAGAGGAATGTGGGTCAAATGTGGCCCTCAAACAAAAAAACATTTGGCCCTGTGATGAAAACTGAAGATTTTGGTTTAATAGCATTTAACCCTTTGATGTAATTCTTGCAGTAAATATGAAAATTCAAGGCTTATTTAATCCCAGTGAAGACGACCTAGTTGCACATTGTGGACACATAAACTATCAATATATCAAGCACTATATTGTCTTGTAACACAGAATATATCACTAATGGTAAATATCAAAACTATTCTGAAAGACAATCCTTGAAATAATACAGGTAAACAAAGTTCCCTGTTCTCTGCTCAGAAAAGGACAATAATACTTTGGTCAAATGGGAAGTAAGACTCCTGTTGAAGGCTACACGTAATTCCCTTTTTGCGTATTTATCCAATTATTCTCCAGATTTATTGTTTAATCTATGAAGTTTAACAAAAGAGGTGCCTTGATGGCATGGGTCTTTAAGGTCCTAATCATAAATTTAATCTTATTTTACAGATAATTATACTTTAAAATACTTTACTATTAAATCTGAAGTTACTGAACCATATCCATGTGCCACAGCTACATTTAAGGGACGATGAATGGTCCTCACTGCATTACAAGAACATTTTTAAGGAAAAGAAAACGGAACAAAGTTGTATAAAGTAGTAAGTATTTTATTTACTTTTCAGGCTTGAATATGTTTCATATGAAAGGCAAAATTAAAATGAATACTTTTCCTCTCCATAGTTTAGGCACATTACAGAAAGGCGATTGTAAATGAGACTGTCACTAACAAAACAGACTAGATTGGAGAAAAAATAAATGCACAAAGAAATTTCAGTTAAGGGCCCTGTGCACCCACGCAGATGCTCTTAGTTATTCTGGCTGATTAGACCTCATTACAGGTTTGTGGGAGGATACTTTATCCCTTTACAACACTAATAGAGTCACTCACATATCAGTCAAACATGGTCTATACGTGCTTACACAGTGCTGAGAAGCGATCAGTCAAAACAAATGAAAACACCTGTGTGGGTGGACCATGAGCTGTGCAGGTGCTTTATGCCCACTGGGCAGGTGAGAGATGTGGTTTTAATGTGATGTGTACACAGATGGAGGCACGTTGACATCAGCAGACAGGTCAGCAATAAGAGCAATGCAGCATTGGAGGGTGAGCTCTTCACAAAGACCATTCATTGAAAACTGCAGGAAATATAGAAGTACTACAGAGGAGCTTTGGAATTAATATTGGGGGTGAAAATGCAATGAGTTTCTAAACTTTTTCTGTGAGACCTCAAGTATTCACACCAGACCCTGCTTTTACCTTACATCATACCATATGGCTTAATTGTGTCTCAGTGGTCCAACACTGAGCGAGAATATTGAGTTTACATCATATAGTCGTCACATACAAGCGGAGAAAACACTGTTTCAGGTACAAATCTGTTAAGATAACACCACTGGTTACACATGAGCTCTGTCTGGGCTCTCTGAAGGCCCAGAACACCTTTGCCAACCATCAGCCACGGAGGCGCAGCTACAACAAAGTTTCAAGCTTGGACTCGGCCTGTTCCTTCCAATAACACGCTCACACCACAAAGGCAGGAAATAACATCTCCCTGCACTTCTAAGGGCACAGACATCATCCTCAAGAGATGTTTTGATTGCCATGTTAGAAAAACTTAAGAGTAGAATGAAAGTAGCTATGATCTGTCAGTTTGGTTTTTTTTTTTGCACATTTCATTACAAATAAATTCACAGGCAGTGGAAATTTGACTAGATCTTATGGCAGTGTAAATTAAATTCTCAGGTTTCTAGAAAGCAGCTTGGTGTTGTGACCAGACTCACCAAGACATCATATCAGCACAAACACAAGAGGTTCCTCATGTCTTTTGTGACACAGCAGAATACACCGGTGGCATAGTTTCTTTTTTGCCTTACACTGGCAATGCAAACCCGTTCACAGGGTGACTGTTGGTCAACAATACTGACTTTCTTCTCTAATTCAAATATGGGAAACACATATTTATCAAATTCTGACACCTGAATACCTTTCACCTCAAAACAATCTGTTGGAATTAAAACATACTTCTCAAGAACACTAAATTAAAACTGTGACTTTTTTCATCCTGCGGCTGCGTCGATGATGGGAACAACCAAATTTGTTACCAAATTAAAACACTGAATAAAGTGGCCAGACACTATGAAGACTTGAATGTCAGTAAAAAATATCCAGGTTTCCAAAACATGCATTGAAAATCCAGGGAACATAGGGCTGCATAGTTAATCTAGTGACTGTATTACAATCCTCATCAAACATTTCTGTAATCCCAGTATTTATGGGATACCAACATATTTGAAGCATTTACAATGTTCTGTGTAAATGAATCAAATATGATTTCATATTCATGTTCCCCAAATCCACTATGACCAACAGTGACTGTAGATAACGATCACATTATTGAGCAGAATTATCAGGATACATGTATTTAATCTGCAGCCCTGTGAACTATAACTTTGAGTGACAACTGTGCTGCCATGAACTACAAGCAAACATGTCGATAGTTGCTGATGGCAAAAACTGGAAATTTAAAAAAAATTAAAAAAAACACAATTATCATTCACAACCAGACTACAACGTTTTACAGGTTTAACAATTCTTCTTGGTCCTGCTCATCACACAGTGAGGTGTTGAATTCCTACAAACATCATCTTTGAGGGGCAAGACTATTAGTGAGGGAGACAGATGACTGAATGTGTGGCTTGTAAAGGCACCTGCAATGCAGGGAAATGGAATGATGTGCAGTTGTTTGGAATGTAAGTTTGAAATTAAAAAAGCGTGTTTGTATACTTGCAGACATAACATATGATGCTGCCTGTTCTCTTACTGCTTCCAACAGGCCATGACTTCTTCCCGATGCCTTAAAAAATTAATATCACTCCAGGTTTAAGGTACGAGTTAAACTGGAGGTGCATAATTTCCTCCACAAAGCAGATAAGAGAGAGACATTAAAAATAGCCGTGGAGAGCCCTCATGTTTTACACATATACATTAAAAAAAATGAAGTCACATTATGAATGCTTAAAGGTTTAAATAATTATAATAATTAAAAACATGGAGACAGGAGCTCTTTGAGAGCAGGTCAGCTGCTGCTGTTCTCTGACCAACAGCACAGCAGGAATAAATATATCTATTCATATACGCCAAATAGAGAAGAGCAAAGAAACTTAACTGGAAACAGTTTCAAACTGATACCTTTTATAGCTCTCTCTTTCCCTCCTCTTAGCCTCCAAACCAAGCAGCCGTTGTGCACACCTGAAACACAAGAGAGTGCAACCTGCCTCACAAAACGACCAGTCCAAAGCTGGAACTTTTTCAGCCTTGCTTTTTGTTCTGCTGTAAATGTCGTTTCTTCTTCCTGTCCGCAGCGGTCAGCTTCCTCTCAGCGACCCCCCGCCCCTCCGATATCCAAGTCCCTCCCTCTCGTCAGGCGAGTGGTGAGGAGGCTGGGTGGCCGGGAGGGGAGAGAGGGGGAGAGCGAGAGAGAGAGAGAGGGAGGGGCGCGTTTGGAGAATGGAGGGAGGGAGAGCTGCCTGAAATGTAGGCCAAAGCGGTGGTGGGCGTTTCCATGGAAACAGTGTTCACAGCAGTCAGTGACATCATCAGTACGGGGAGAGGCGACTGGGGTGGGGGGTGCAACAGAAATGCGTCCTGATTGGATTGGACTTAAACACGGTTCTCTCCGCCCACTCTGGTCCTCCGCAACATCCTGAAGTAAAGACAAAGACAGGAGGATGTCTGGAATCGTCTACGCCGTCAAAACTCACTGCACAGGCATGTAAAAACGCCAAAACCAACACACCACACACTCACCTTCTGTTCTGTGGGTCCATGTGGTCCAACAGTGCCTCCTGGGACACCCTGAAGTCATCTAGAGGAGACTGGTAGCGGGATTCAAAAGAGCCCTCCCTCCCCCTGTAGGCCATGGCCTGAGCCGGCGACTGAGGAAGAGGAGACATGCTGGAGGACGAGGACACTGAACTCAGGTCCCCAAAACGTTCGCGTCCTGCCTGGGCTGATGCTGTCACTGACGTGGTGCCGACTGCAAGGAACGGGCTCAGGACCTCCCCGTTTTCATCCTGAGGAGAGAGAGGATTTACACAAGTGTCAGCTCGAGAAGATGCAGTTCAAGTGCCCATGGTTTTACAGTCAAATACAAGTTTAACATTAATATCCTATAAACTCATTGACATATAGACTAATTTTAAAGAATAGCTAAACATTCCGGAAAAAACATCCATGTTTGATTAGAAGAGCGATACCACTTTCAGGTCTGCACTGTAAACGTAAAGGCCAATTCATGGTTTTCGCATGTCTGATGCAGACTCCGAAAGCAGACGGCAGATGCACGGGCAGTTCAATTTATACTACAATACGTATGCCGGTCTGCTGCACAGTCGGTCAAGTTGCCCCCATACCAAACAAAGCAAAACACACAGGGCTCCATGGGATGTTTCTGAAAAGCTGCCTGTGGTTAGCAGCTATTTACAGTTTGGACCACAGCACCATCATTACTGCCGAGGTGAGCAGAGCACCGTGGGTGGACGTAGCACGGTATATCTGGAGAATTTAGAATTTTCCTCTTGTTTGGGCGCCGTCACTTGAAAGCATGTACAATCCAAGGCACCTCCGAAGTCCAGCAGCAACTACTCTAATTACAAACTGTTCTAATGATAAATAAACTTGTGAATGACAGAAAATCTCCTCACACAGTCTCTCCTTATAACAGGCATTTGTTTCCAGCACAATTTGTTTTTCTGGCAAATGCACAGTCAGTGTGCTTGCAGTCGCAAATTTTAGGCTGCACGCTGACATCCAATGAGGGAACCTGGGGACCCTTGTAAACTTTACAAGTGTACAAGGTTGCAGAGCAAACATAGACTGTATTAAAGAAGTTGATGTAGCATGGAGCCTAAAAAGCAGGACAATGTGTAAGTGCCTTAAATCTGCATTCTTTCTGTTGGTCAGTTGTTGGCAACTCCACTGAAAGAAGTCAGACTGTGTTGAAGTCTATGAGAAAATTGCCCCATTTCTCACATGATTTGTTACTTCAGTAAACATTTCCCTACTTAGCTGATGGTCTCAATTGCAAGTGTCTTTTATGCATTTTGTAAATGATGGTCCCATTTAGAGAAAAACAGACGATACCTGGCATAGCTACTTTGTGATATACCAACTACTGCACTGCTGTGCATTGGTGCCTTTGGCTTCCTAGTCTGATCTACTCCTTGCTCCTCCCCAGCTCCACCCTGTCTTTCAAAAATGCTCACTTCTGGCTCCAATAAAAACCCAAAATGGCGACAGCCAAAATGCCAAATTCCAGGCAAGCCTAGAATTTGGCAAGCCTGGCCTGGCTTTTCTAGGCTTGCCTAAAGCTCACAAATACACTGTGTTTTTATGTCATCTTTTACAATAAAAAATAAAGGAGCTTCAGTATATGGATTTCCAGAGGTTATGTGACAGATTATTACTTAAAATGTGCAGTAACTTGTGATGTCCATGTGCTGGAATTACCACACGTACATGTCATGGATATGCTTGTGTCTGCTTGGGCTGCTTTCTGTTTTTTCCAGCATGTTTTTGGCATGTGAGGTGCTTGTTGATAACACAGACATCATGGAGCAGGATTTAGAACAAGCTCAGTAAAGACCAGTAGCTCACCCTGCCTCTGATAATGTCCATGTGGACTAAAAGAGAAGCCAACTCCAGATCCTCATTGTAGCTGTTCTTCAGAGGTACTGACCGGTAACCTGGTGCAATACAACAGACAAAAGCAAAAGGCTGTTTATCAGAGCACTAATTTGCAAAAAACTTTAGTTTCTTTCCAGAGAACACGCAGTTGAACACATACCTGTCTTCAGGCCATGAATAGGGAATGTGGCTTGAGCCAGGAAGTTTTGGTCGCTGAACATGTCAATCTCATAGACCACAAAACGCAGGAAGGCAAAAGCAGAGTTGCACACTGTGAACTGGAATGGCTTTCTCGGCCATGTAGGATTCAGACCATTATCAGCTGGAGAGGAGAGAAACAGACAGAGAGAATCTTTATTCACCACTGGTATCATTGCAGTAATTAAAACAATTCCTCCGAATAATTTTTCCTAGCTATCAGTTACTACATAAAAGCTGCATCACAATGTTACACATAAAACTTTAGCATAATTACACCAAAATAAAACCCTAAGTCCATAAAGGAAAAGATTTTTTGCCTTGGCTCATTGCTTCTTCTGATACAAGAACCAGAGTGCAGAAGAGATAACCATAAATAAACGTAGGAAAAGCAGAAGAAACTACATACTAACTAGACTGAATTTATGCTGTGTAAAATAAATGCACATCACTTTAAAATATGAGTTAGGTTCATGTCAGAATCAGCTTTCCATAGCAGAAAAAAAACAAAAGGTCTGCTGACTCAGTTATGAAAAGGTGCCCACATCAAACTGATGGCAAAAGCATCTTAATAGCTTTATATAAAGATTGATTAACTACTGAGTGTGCACACAAGTAACACAGAAAAACAAATAAAAGATTACACTGGGGGAGAAATGCTGCCAAGGTCCACACAATACCGAGCAGCAGTAATATTATGATTTTAAAATAGTAAAGTACAGGTTAAAGTCATTTTCCTGTGACCAAACGCAATGCCAAATTATGTGGCAAACAAAATCTATACATGTAAGCATCAAATCAAAGAACCTTCTATTGCAATGTTTCCTAAAACCAGACAGTGAACCCTGATGAGAGCTTAGTGCCACAATTAAGTCCGCGGTACGCAATGTTTTCCCTTTGTTTTCCCACACATGGCTTAGTTGTTTGTACAACTTCCTGTTTTTCTACGACCAGATCGGAAATTGCACAAGGGTAATGTATCCAGTAAACAGTAACTACTCATTTTTTCAGTTTTGGCAGAGTATCTCTTTACTGGCAGAAAAACCCACGGTCAGAACGCCACTCACCTTCTGAGTCTGTTTTTTGTTTGGCACTGTCATACTCTGCTCCGCATACCTCGATCTCAATAAGAGGACAAACGATGCCACGTCCGTGCTTGGGCAGGTGTCGCGCGCCCAAGACCTTCAGAAGACAAGAAGAAGTAGTTCACATCAAAGTTCACATCTTTAGAACTTCTCACTTCATTCATTTTGGCACATATATACAGACAGACACACTGCGTCTCCTCCCCTCACAACATCTTTTAACTCCTGTTTCTCTTTAACTTCCATTTAGCAACTTTTGGAGTTGCAGTTCCCAGAATCTGGAGGCTTTGATAATTATCAACAGAAGTGTAGTATTACCATAGAGTCAGTTAGCTACAACTTTAGTCCTGCTATATTCATTTTGGTAAACTGGTACCATTTAAAGTATGACAAATCACCTAGTAACAGTGAAGGTTTGCACCAAAGGTGACCAAGGTATTAGCTTGCTCAGTTGGATCTTTAAGGTAAACCTTTAAGATAGTTCTTCAGTAGTGGGACACCAAAATAAATTTTTAAAAGAGAACTGTCATAACCTTACTTTGACACGAAAGAAAACTTTGAAACATGACTCTCCGGTAGGTTCTGGTATAGTTATAAGCATTTTCTTTTTAAGTTGATTTCTACGTGAATGTATGGACATTTAGTTATGATGGACACCGCAGATCATAATATCCACGAGAAGAGAAGTCAAACTAAATGTTAAAATATGTGTATGACATCCGTAACTTCAGATGTTGCTGTGGTAAGACTCTGACAACGAGTGCGCATTTGTATGCAAAACGCAGAAATCAGCCACAAAGGGTTGTAAAGTATCTCAAGTGCCTCTCTCAGCTACGTGTTGCAGCCACTGCTCCAAGTGATGACTGTGTTGATAAGTGAGGGAAACTAGAACAACTAGTTTGCTGATATTTTTAGAACACCAGTTTGCAAATGTCCCTTTGACCTCATGCAGTATTCGACCTCACCCCACCCTAACCAGCCCCCCACCCCCGACCCCCGGTCCCCCTTCTATTGTACCTCTATGTCTAAAGTGACTTGTTCAAGGCCTCGTAGTGTGTGTTTGTCAAAGGGATCGAAGCTGTCGTCCCTCATGATGGGCGGCTGAAGGACGTAGCCACTCCTTCCATTCAGCATGAACAGTGCCTGGTTCATCTGCATGGGTTTGTCTGCATGTGAGCAAGGGAAGATTAAACAACAGACGAGGAAGATAAATAGTATAAAAACTATGAAAATAGATCTTATATCTGTGCAGCGTTACCTGCTCTGAATAAAGGGTAACATACCTGCTGTCTGGAAGTTAAGTGCAACCAGCTGGGACCCACAGAGCCACATGGGTAACGGGTCATAGTTAGAAGAGTCTAGTCTCTGGCCTCTGGGGTAGATTCTGGACAGCTGCAGTCGATTGTACTGCAGGAACTTCTTCCCCTTGATCTTGTTGACATACTTCTCTGCCTTGGTCTCAGGGAAGGATGACATGTCCCGGAAACAGGCCCGCTCTGTGCCAATCTCTAAGGAAGGCAGAGAGAATGGGCAGATCTAACTTACATGTATGGTACTGGATGTGCTCCCTTTTGTATAATTATGTTTATGATATGAAATTTTATGTGCATAATACTGCATGTCTGAAGTCCAGGGAGTGTATGTAATTCTTACTTTCTTCATCAAATGGCACGGGCCTACAGTAGATGACCAGATCTGATAATTCCAGTGCAATCTTCTTCCTCCTCTCCATCATCTTCCCCTCCTCCAGCTGGAGCAAGGAGACACCCAAGCGTAAATACAGCAACAGTAGCACACATCCTTTCTTTTTTTTTTTAACAAAATGAAGCTCGAGGCTAATGCCATCCTGAAACTTTCCTCTTCGCTCCAAACCTACTTGTCAGGTGGTTGTATTATACAACACAGCTTCCAGGTGCAAGCGTGTGTAATTGTGAGTCTACAGAGTTACATTACTGACAAACACTATATACTCAGTCAGTGTTTCCCAAATACATTTTATGGGCATCACAAGGCAAACGCAAGTCATTATTTGGTCTTTTAAATGCACAATATGGTATGACAACAGTGCAAGTGCATTTCCTGTAAGGCATGTGTTACGTATATTTACTTTGGCCTCTGTGGTCATGGTGACCTCACGGATCTTGAGCACCCATTCTTTGAGTTCTTCTTGGCTGCTGGCAGCGACTTCCAGCACCTGGCCTGTCCGCATAGAGGTATTTGGCACCAGGGAGAAGACATGAGGCCTGCTGCCTCTCCCTTCAGAACGCACAACTGAAGAGAAGACAAAGAAAAAGATTAGAAAATAGGAACAAAGGGGAACTTATTATTATTTTAAAGACAGAAAAATTTTTTCCAATAGTGAGAAAAATAGAAGCCTAAAATGAGAAGAATCACTGAGAAACAAAATTGTTGTCAATGACAGTTATCCTGAGCCCCCTTTGTCTCTTGCTTGGAAGCAGAATAATTTATCAATTGCTAAATTTACGCTGTTCATTTTAAAATCAAACCAAGAATCATCATTATCTGGAAGTACAGACTGTTTCTCTGTGTTTAAACCTCTTGGTGAGCTAAAACTTGATTGGTCATGGTTTCAAAAAGGCAAACAGGGCTAAAGCTGCAGCAGTGAGGCACAAAAGCCAAATGATGTGCACACGCAAACAGCAGTACTGCTTCAAAGTTTCAGTGTCATCACTTTCTCCAGTGGAAAGCAATGACTTCAAATGGTGTTATTCTGTCAGAGGTCCTCTGAAAGAAGCCTCAGAATAAAGTGTTCATTATGATATAATTAGGGCTTTCTCATGCTACCACTAGATGGAGCCAACAGCCCCAGAAACAGACTTGGGTATTAACTGTGGTTAGCAGAGGCCACAACAATGCCGATAGCATGTGCCAGTACTAATGGGTATGTATTGATTGGATGGGAGGATGTCAATAAAATCCCAGATACAGAGCTGTGAGAAAAGCAAGAATAATAGTAACAGCAAAAGAAGAAGTCTTAATAACAAAGAGGCTGATAATAGACAAAAATGGCAGAAAAAGCAGTGTTGAGTTTGTCCCTTTGCAATTCAAAACAAACAGTTAGTTGATAATGTTCATGCAAAAAGCAGCCAGAAAAGCAGTTTGCCCTCTGGCAAGGTGACTGGATGCTCTGTAGCCCTGCAGCAGTCGAACAGGACGTGGAGGGGCCACTCACCGATCTGACAGGAAGACACGTCCACACTTCCTCTCAACAGATCTCCCAGAGGGCTGTTTTCTGTCATCTCCTGCTGGACAAAAAAGAAATTAACTATTTAAGAAATTGCATCCTTTTTTCAAGTGATAATCCAAATTACATATCATTACATATGTATCTCTGTGAGAGTCGACAACTGACTAAGTAATGAGGCCTGAATCTCCCAGCGTAGGGAGCAAGTGCAATCATTTAACTTTAAATCTACAAATGTGTTGCTGTAGCCCTCTCTCATTTGGTGGGTTTGATCCTCACAGTTCTGTCAGGCTCTGCTGCCGATGGACTGATCTCCTCCACATAGTTTGCAGGAAACCACAGCTGCTTCTTCCCTCCACAGTCACCCTTCCACCTAAGAAAAAGAGGGTGAGAAGATGAGTTCAGAAGAAACAAGGATGTGGTTTTGTAAATATTTATAACATTACAGCCTTAATATGATGCTGACATTGATATTGTAAAAATAGGTTTCTAGCTAATCCTATAGTCCCATACCTGAATCATTCACCACTGTCACCGTCTGTGGCTCTCTCGCACTACACAAATATGATCAGTCTAAATGGATAATTAAGAGCTACTTCCTGAATGGATTTTGCGCTGCTCACTCACCATCCTCCTTCCTGTTTGTCCACATTAGAGATGATAGCATTCTTGGTGAAGGAGAGCTCATCGTCTCTTTGGGCTTTATACTCGTACATGGCTCTCACCGTGCACTAAACACACAAGACAGAAAGTTTGTGACAGACATATTCACTGTTCTAATATGCAATTCCAAATGTCAGTGGTGCAAAGTTCAACTACATGTGGACTTTTGAATAATGTGCACTCACCTTGAATGTTGGCATTTGATTAGCCTCCACGTAAAAGCCTGGATTCCTGCCCTCATACAGTGACCCGTAATCTGGCTCCTATCGGACAACACATTATGTGTTAATAGGTCTTTTCACTAGACTGCAGGGGATTTTATCATTAAATAAAACTACGAAATAGAAAATACTATCATATTTCTCATTGATTGAATTATAAACCCAGATCACATTTCCTGTTTATGAATATCTAGAAAAATATACTGTAGACTGTATAATGTGGTACTCACAGCAGTGCCTATCTTCTCCAGTGTGTCCTCATTGATGGGATAACGTAATTTCATTTTGCGGTACAGAGGGTGTTTCTCATAGTAACTTATAAGATCTACAAGACTGTCAAACTCCGAGGTGCCCAGCACCACGGTCTGACCCTCCTGCTGCACACGACAGTGCTTTATCTTACCCTCGGCCCTGTAATGAAACCACAGAGATAGTTTTACTAAGAAATATACTTTGATGTAATGTATAGTTGTCTAGGATTTGTAATTATTTGTCCTCCCCTACACTCACTCTGGTGAATGAGAAAGGAAGTTAAGTGACAAAGATAAAACAAGTATCACTTAATATGGCAACAGGAGTGAGTTACCGGAATGAAATTGCAAAGGAGTTGGGTTCTGTTCTCTTCCTGACAAGGAAAGCCCCATCACGAGGAACTCTCATCAGCATGTTCTCTGCATGGCTCCGAGACAGACTGGCATGGTACCACCTGGGATAACAAAACAAACATAGACAAGAGAAAAGATAATGGCTGTTGTGCAACTTTATTTTCAACTTAACACTACCTTTTCATTGTAGATGAGGGTTTTACCGACCAGCCAAAAATGTAAATGTTATTTAAAGTTTACTCAGAATTGGGGAAAAGCAGTGACTCTCTAGTTTTTGGAAAGACGTGGCTTAAAAACTGACAAACACAACGCTAAGTGCCCCACTGAAGGACCTAGGAGTGACATAATTTGATGCGTGTAAATACTTGAAGACTCACTCCTTGCTCTCATGGGCATTGGTCTGAGGCACTGGCTCAGTCAGTTTCATCTCAAACTCGTTGCAGCGCAGCGCCACCTGCTGGTAATGGTTGATCAGGGCAAAGAGCGTGTCGAACACCAGGTTATCAGTCAGGTAGAACTTGGGGCTGCCAGCCTCCTGACGAGAGTGGATACGACAGTGCTGCACCCGCCCTGAACGCCTGTTGTGGAGATAAAAAAAAAAAAGAAATGAGAAATGACCCAATTTAAAAACTTTTACCTATTGTAGTTTTGTCACTTTGTTTATAGGCTAAGACCAAATGAAAGCTTGATTCCCTATGTTAACCTCTACCATTCTATGCTCTGAGAGTGTCTGTACATTTATTCCAAAACACTGAATAAATCACAAACATCCTAATTGATTAGCTGTGAGGCACCTCGGCTCACACAGAACTTATGCATTAGCAGACAGAAGGTTACTGATGACAATTCATACTGTGACTACAACCATGTTCAAATCAATGATGGAGAGATTGACATTGATTGATCTGTCAGTGTGTCACTTTGCTATTTGCATGAATTAACCAGACAAAATACGGAGCATGAGTTTACTGACACGTGGGAGAATTTCCCACTAACACATGCAGAATGTATGTGTAGATTTAGCTTTATACATGCAATAATCAATTTTCAACAAAAATCGCATCATAGTAAAACAACATGTCACTGTTATTATGCTGGCAATTACAAAAAAGAAACGTAAATTTCTAAATGATATCCTCCATTTCATAGCATTAATTTGCCTGATATTGTTAATACAGCACAATGCTGCTACATAAACTGTTGAAATATAGAAATGCCTAAAAAGTCTTCAGATATTCTGAATGCTAAACTATGTGTATTCTACCAGAAAGACAGCGTGTAGTCTCCCACAAAAGTCTCGCTCTCCCGGACCAGGAAGGAGCCATCAGGAGCTCCAGTCTCCACGCAGTACTCAGACAGCAGCCTCTCAGCTATCTGCCGCCCATCCCGCCCGGCACCAAGCTTTCCATGGAACCATTTCTCCGTCACGTGCTGGTCCATACCATTGGACACCTGGGAAGAGTAGAGATGTTAATAAACTTAAAGCAATACAATTTCAAGTGTGCCCTTAGAGTTCCTACTTTTTTAAAAATCAGTTCCTTATACACTGGTTTGATTAGTAAAAACCAAAACTACCAGCAACTTACTTTAGTTCTCATAATGCATATGTGTAAATTAAGTGAAATGTCATATACAAATTCAAATTAATTTCAACAGCAGATCAGGCCTACTAACCTCTCTGTGCTCCTCTTCATCATCATTACCCTGGTTACTGGAGGTCTCTTCTGAATAGTAGATCTTACTGCTGGTCAGGACAAAGAAATGAGGGTACCACTCCTGGAGGGAGAAAGAAAAGATAGTTTGCTCAAATGGTCAGATAAAATATTAAAAAGGATCCATATGCTGTGCTGACAAGTGGCCCAAGCAGACAAGGACAAAGAATTGAATGGCCCAAGAAAAAGTGCTTATAAAGTCAAGGCTTTGTTCCAAAAGACATAGCTCGGTTTTAAAAATGAATGTTAAATAGATAGAAATGGCAAGCGATATGAGGATGCGTCTTGGCTTTATCATCACCAAAAAACACTTCAGAGTAAGCGACACAGGTAAGACACATGAGCTGTGTCAATCCTGATGATCTGTACAACGAGGCATCCAGAATCCATTTATACACTGTGAGCATGCTTACATGGTTAATGGGATCTTCCAGGTACAGGATGCCATTTTTGATGGAGTTGCTGATATCGTTCTCAGAATAGGGAGTGGAGGTGGACACCTCCTCATAGGCACTGCCCTCTGCAAGCTTCTTATGCTGCAGAATAAGGAAAAAGGAGGGAAATACAGTCAAAACACTGTATATGCATAACACTAATTTTATTTTATTTTTCATTCATTTACTTTTCCTGCAGAAAATAAATAGCAGAAAAGATCAAGACACTCAAATTGCCCCTGACCTTGATGAGAATCTTCCTTTTGAGCTGGTTGGGTGAGGGCAGGCCATCTGCTGCAATATCCACTGCCTTGGTCAGCAGCATGTCTCCAAACACCTTCTTAAAGTAAGTGGCCATATTCCTCTGCTGCACAATACTACAGTGGTCCTCGATGGACAGGATGATGGGATAGCTGTACAAGGAACGCAGATTAGAACTCAAAAGAGCTGCAACTTCATAGAAATTCCCTCTTTATTTTGCTTTGATGTGATTTTCTTATTTTATTTCCTCACATACTACAATGGCAAGTGTTGTAACTGTAGCCTGTTCGCATTGTTTCTGCTGACATTTACGTGTGCCATCCCTTCATCTTTGTCATCTCTTATCCTGTCCCCATCTCTGATGGCTAAAAGAAGAAAGGAGAATGGAGACTCACTCAGATGTGACGAACGCATGCTCTTTGATGGTGGTCAGGACATCACAAAACTTGATTTTTGTTGTGAGGGTGTGTCCGTGGTAGATGACTGGCATTCCATCTGGACCATCCCAGCAGTCCACTGAAAAAGAAACACACACACAGATGCGTAACACAATATTTCATCGACCATATTGCAAGTAAAAAGGAAGTAAGCTTACATGAATACACGCGCATTACAGAGTGACGCAAGGACCTTTAAGTGTGAAGATGCACAAATTTGTGACGTCATGTTTACTTTTGTTTGAGGTTACGTGATCCTTCCACTCAAAAAAGATAATCCTATTTATAGAAACCTGCTTGACAAGGTTTTGGTGTAAAGACAACGCACAGTACTGTTGTGTAACAGTAAGCTTGTGTGTTTGGGTGAGGGTGTGGCAGCTGCATTAAAGTAGAAATGTGAGGGATAAGGAGCAGGCTAAGACAGTTAATTAGAAGGCTGAAAGTCAAATGGTGGTGATTTACTGTATGTGGGTATAACTCTAGTGTGTGAATGTGTGTTTTCACTCACATTCGATACAGCGGCAACCCATCCTCAGACAGCGAGCGTACGCCTCCAGGGACGACTCGCTGGAAAACTGGTCTCCTGTCAGGTAGCTAAAAATAAGCACACAACATCAAAGTATGCACACAAAACAGTCTCTCAAAAGGATTCACACGTCAGGGACTGCACCGCAAACGCACACATGTGCTTTCAATGGTCGCATAAACACAGCGATACCACCATATCTAAAGAGCTTTTTGTTCTCTTTTGTTGACTGCAATAAATACTTCTTACTCATTCAGTTGGTCAATTCAGACCTAATCAAAGCAACATGGGAAATTTTCATTCCGCTGCTCCAATGAGTATTGTTTCACATCTAGTCCAGAAGGTTATCATTTGAACTGCCTTTCACACACTTTTCAATTGGAGGAAAAATACATTTTCCTGCAAAATACACACCTGGATCTCATTCTCAAACATGATTGTTAGATAATACACTTTTATCTGATGTATGAAGTCAGTTCAAAAGCCCTCTGCGGCAGAGGTTTCAAGGAAGGATGCCAGGCTTCAGCGTTCCCAGGGCCTAATTACTACTTGTATGGATAAATGCAATCCTTACGTGTTGTGCGAAGAGGAGATCCAGTAGTGGGACAGGGGGTTGTTCATGTTCTCAGGACACACTTGGTCCAGGGAGGAATCCCAGATGGTGTTCTCTTTGGAGAACAGGTATGTGAGGAACTACATAGGAGAGAAGAGAGTTGTGGAAAGTGATTAGGCCCAAATCCAAAATTCAAAACTTTGCTTCTAGAGAGTCAGCTGGGAATGCAGACTTCATGACCAATACTACCCCTAACTGATAGCAACATAAAGTAGATCTGACAATGTCATGTAAAAAGTAGTCCTGTCCTGACGACTCAGGAGTCTGAGAGCATCATTGTGTAGGGCTTTAACAGGTGGTAGAACACATAGTTGTATGCATGGCAGGAGCCTACACGTAGGGGTAAACTGTTAGGATCTGATCCACCCTAGACTACAAGGACTGCTAAGTCTGTGCTTGCACCAAAGCTATTCTCAATAAATAATTTTGTATCATATTTAAAAGTGACAAAGTGTTTCTTCATTTAAAAAAGTTCTATACAAAACCTAAATAAGTGGTTAAACTAAATTTACATTGCATGTTTCATGACATTCGTCCCCCTAAACTAAGTAAGTACTGCAGCAACTTGCAAATGTAATAGTATAGTCATGCATATGCCTAACACCACCAGTGTCCAGAACCTGGTGAAAGCCTTAAGCTTTAATTATATGGATTTGTTTTTGTCAGTTACAGTTAAACAGGGAAAGATTGACTTTGATCCAACTAAGAAAGAAAAACTGGATACTCTATGATGCAAGAAGGTTTAATGTTCAAGTAATATTAAGAGTGTTAATGCTCATACCAAGTTAACTGGCTATCTCAGATAAAGCATGTGAAGTTGTAAACCATGCACACCTTTGACACACATGGAGTAAAATATTTAGTATGAACACTAATCAGCCACTGAGATGAGCAGAGTACTTGCATTCATGTCCATGAGCAAAGCTGGAAATGTAGTCCCACAAGTCAAATTTCTATCACCACCAAACACTGCTGCCAGTTTAATGTGATGATGGTGAGCACTTGAGACTCAAGTAAGAATTCTGGCCTCAAGCCCAAAGGTAGACTCTTGGATTAAACTCAAGCACTCAACACAAAAATACAGCATTACAATAGAATTATATACTTTGCCCTGTAACACTGTTAAGTACACGTCAACAACAATAATTTGTCTGTCATAATAATACTGGTACATATTTTTGTTTAGCTGAAGCGTTCTCCTTAGCATGGCCAAGGCCTGTACACCTGCTATCCAACACTACATTTCCTCAGTCACACAGAGACAGTGCCATCTCCTGCAGGCTGGCTCACACCAGCTTCATCTTCTCTTTAGTCAATCATAACTTTATGGTGACCACAAAAAGCTTCCCTCGCTTTCTGCAGAACTGTCATGTGGCGCCACAGTCAATAACCTTTTCTGTCTGTGTGGGAGGAGATGCTTTAGGCCGAGATCATGGCTATCCATGTCAATTTCTGAGCATCTCCCACCCACACCAACAACACAGGGGGGTATCGGAAAACATAACTTGTGAAAACATGTTTACATTTTTCCATTACTGAGCAAAGACCCAGAATAGAGCAAGAAAAGAATTGAGAAAATGGGGGAGTGAGGAAGCACTAGAGGCAGTGAGAGTGTGTACCTCGTCTTGTTGAAAATAAGGCTGTTCCACCTCTCTCAGGGGATCTTTCAGGTAGCCAAACATAAACTCCTGAACCTTGTTGTTGTCTGTGGCCCAAATTTCCTGGATTTGTAGACAAACGCAGATGCATTGGAAAATGCAATCAAAACAAATCTGCAATACACTAGGTTAACGTCCAATGATTAAGAGGTTACCTTTTGAGACTCCAGGAGGAAGCTCTTGAAGTCCTCTAGAGAGATCCTCTGTTCGGGTCTGTCAGTGAACCTGGCAGAGAAAGCAATGGATCACTTCAGTTAAAAAAACATCCGTGATACAACAGACAAATTCACTGTGAAAGTGTGAGTATTCAGTTTTGACCTACCTTTGTAGAAATGGGATTTCCATCTGAAAAATTGTACAAATAGAAAAAATTCAGTTAGTCAAAGTGTTGTAGGTTTAATGTATAGTACTAGTCATTAGGACACACACATCCTGCAGAGGGGAGGGAGGGCACTGAGGTCATCCATTTAATCTGACCCCAGCCAGGCTGCTTGCTTGCCTCCTCCTCCGTGTGTGTGTGTGTGTGTGTGCGCGCGCGCGTGTGCGTGCATCCTAATGGCCTCCACCACAGGGATTTGGTGGGTTTTTAACTGGTCCATATTGATCCTGCAGCCATTTGAGAACAGACAGATGGGGGATGAAGTGTGTGCTGGCAGGGCATCAGATGGGGTGTGAGAGGATGAAAGTGCTGGGACTATCTGTGGATACATAAAAAGGACTGCACTTACGTTTTTCTGAGCATCAAACATGAGGCTACGATACAGGTGGGCAAACTGGCTGAAGGACACGTCTCCATTCCTCAACTCGGAGTCCTATGAAACAAATAGAAAACCATGAGGGAAAGGAAAATGGCCGTTACAGACAAGTCATAAATCTTTAGCCGGTAACAACATAGTGAAAGGGAAGTGGGCAGTGGGAGACGGGAGTGTGAAGGGGATCTCTGATAAGTAGGACATTACCGGAAGTTTCTCTCGGAGGAACTTCATGTTGGGTACCCTGTAGTTGACCTGGCTCAGCATGCTCTTCAGATCCTTACAGGATATCCTAAACGCATACACATGTTTTGTTGAAAAATCAAACACAAACATGGATACGCACGTACAATACACGTATGTAGATACTGTTTTGCCAGGGAGAGATGTGATTTAAAAGTTTACAGACAGGCTAAAACTTCGTAAGCAGATTCCCCACATCCTCTGCTGAGTCGTTTTGGCTTCCCTACTACAACACAGCCTGGAATTTTGGCCAGAGCAGACAGTACCCAAACAGCGTAACAAAGGCTTTCGTCAGGGATGTAAGAGACAAACATCTCTGTACATCTCCTCCATTCTCTGCAGTCTGTTTCCTGCTGCAGGAAGAGTTGCTGGTGTGTGGCTGAGATGTTAGTTCCTTCACTACACCTCAACTGAGCTCTCTCACAGATACCTTGCTCTGGAGGGTACACTGAGGAAAAGGCACACAACTGGTGCGCCAAGCAATTGAGTTACATCTAATTTCGTCTATTTCTTGAGAGGGCGATTGGATTAACTCCTAACTCTAACTTGGATTACAAATTGGAATTGGCTGACTTACCTGTCTTCTCTGTTGCGATCAACTGCATAGAACTGCTTACGTAACCACCTGAAAAACAGAGATTTAGGAGATATAAAACATTGAAAAGACAGAAAAACCAAGTTAAGAATGATAACCACAGATAAATATCAAATGCTGTCTACTCAAGCAGCTTTTCAATACTTTGACTTTGGATGTGGTGTGTAGTAGTGTTACCTCTCTATCTGAAGCGGTGTTGGGGACTTCAGTGTGTCAGCCACAAGCCAGTTTAATCCCTTCACCCACTTGGTCATCTCCTCATCAGATGTTGCTGGAGGAAAAATAAAACACATGACGGAATTTCTTAGTTTCTTTTCTTGTATTTCCATTTAAAGAATAATAAATCAACTAATGAAATAGAAAAGACAGCAAGAAGGAAAAATGTGAAAATCAGAGGAATACAAATGGACTACTTTTTCTATAAGCCTCTCTTTCTCTGCATACCTGCCAGGCTGAGTGATTTAAGGCGAAACTCGGTGCCATACAGAATAACAAAGCAGTGAGCCTGATCCAGTCGTGCTGCTGAGTCCTCCACATAGCGCTCAAAGTCCCGGGATTTCTGTCCAGGACGGATCTCCTTGATTTCTCGAATGTCGACTGAATAGACACACAGAAATTTAACAATGAGTGAAACAAAGTCGTCATTTCCTTACACATTCAAAAGGTGTCCTCATTACAGATGAGCAATATATCAATATATGCAGCGATTTAAGACAAAGGAACTTTTTTCACATCCATTGCATGAGATAGTTGTGTAGAAGAAAGACGAGCATTTTCAAAAGTTTCACAAAGACTCACTGTCTAACTTGCAAAAATAAATAATGATGGTGCCTGAAGTTAGACACTGTATCAATAAATCAACATCAGAATTATAATGACCATAGTCTTCTTATATCAATATGGTCATAACATGCAAAATCCCCTAAAATAATAGTTAAATGAGGTTCAGCACACTGAACTATTAAGCTATGCATGAGTGGAAAATTAAAGTTGCAGTTTTATACCCCATTTGGCTGGAAATATGATTACGGATGATAGAATCACCACAATGGCTAAATAATAACACTGAATTAGCTTCAAGCGTTCCATAAACTGCTTTCCAATTTTATATCATATGACGTTTTTCTTTGCCTTAATGCTAAGGCTACCGGTAACCTTACAGCACACAGACAGTGCATGTACAAATATTTTAAGCCCACTGACCACATGAAACAGTAAAGCACAAACCACATACAGATGCATTTCAAGTTAAGACACACAGTAGACAGATATTGCTAAATATGGAAGGTGATGAAGTTACTGACCCCAAATTAAACCCCTGCTTTTCACCACTGAAATAAACCAAAATACTAATCGGAAAACAGGAGGCTGTGAGTCAGTTCAGCAAACCAGTTTGTGAGGGGAGTGATCCACGCAACACATATTTCCACTGCTGTACATACATATGTATTCTGATGTGTGTGATGTTAAGAATGCTTCAAATGGTTTAATATTTTACATTGAATAAGACAAGTAATAGAGCAGTGCACTGGTTTTACTGGGGCTGAAAGATTTGGGGATAATAACTATAATGTTGCAAAGTGATTTGCGATTGTGATGTTTTAATTTATCATTCACCGTGTAATAGATTTAAAACATGTGACGGAGCATTGTGAACCATCAAAAGCGTAGCTGGGACAAGGAGAACAGCATTAATTTGTAAAACTACTGACAGGTTAAACCCTGGGTCAGCTTCACCACAGAATGCATGAAGACCTGGCTAAGTTGAACCACAGCATGTATGCCCAAGCCACATGGTATACATTGATCAGCAGGCAAAGATAAACAACCGCAGAATGTTTCAAGGAGTCTTAGTTGAATTTGAGCATTTTCTGATTATTTAATAGCCTGGCCTTGACTTGCTAATTGTTTCAAATTGCGAAATGAAATTGATTAATTGTTCAGCTCTAGTTTTTGGTGAAGACTGTGCCACTGTTCATCTTAAGTAAAGACACAACTGCAAAAAAGACCCGATACAATGTTGTGCTGACGGCATTAATCAGCAGTCAGAAACACACAAAAACTCATGTGTAGGCTGTGAAGTAGCTCAGCGGGTTCCTATCAGTGCTACATTAGCAGCAGTTAAAGACCTACAGCGGGGACTATCCTGCTAAACACACACGCACTCACACTTCTTTCAGCTCCTGCTGCTCTTCCTGCCCCCGAACCACACATCCTGTGCCTTTGTCGCCTACACACCACATCTGTGCTTGCGTATAGGTGAGCATGTGCATGCTCTCTTCTCAAGCAATAGTAAGTCTTCTCACAGAATTTCACCAAGCTGAGCTCTCTAATCACACATCATATCTCAGTTTACTTTACCCGCTATACGGGCCAGCAGACTTCCGCTGAGAGCACGGCAGCTCTGACAGGCTGATCTGTCAGACAACACTTTTCGTCATTTGAGTCAAAATATTTGGAGCCTTCCTCAGACAGATGCAGGAAATAAGGAGATGGCCAGAGGTGTAACCTTACTCAAAGAGATGAGAGGAGGTATCCTGCAACACACTTCCTCCTCCTTCCACACCATTTCCACCAGGCAAAACTTCTGTCAATAAAATACCACTTTTAGAACCAAAGGGCTTTTTGATAGCAGGCTTTGAGGAATATTCCATTTTTCCACATGTCTGCTTTTTTATGTAACAGATGGAATCCATGTTTTAAAATGCTAAATATTGTAGAGAGATAAGCAGCCACACAGGAGCCTTAGCTAAAAACAAAAATACAGTGCAGTGCTGAAACAAAGAGATCACTTGACAGCCATTATGCTATTTTCTAAACAGTTTCCTCTGAAATGTGAGGATTTGCTGCTTGTCTTTATTATGTATATCACTGCAAATAAGAAAAAAAATAAAGGTTATGCATTGGACTGTCAGCCAACAATATGAAGAGGCAGTTTATTTTTTGACATATTATAGACTGAAGAATTTAAAATAAAATTAGTAATTGCAGTGTTGTTATACAATCTGCAGTTGGCCAAAATTTGATTTAAATTTATAGCAATCTGATCAGAGCATAAGTAAATAAGCTTTAAACACTAATTTGCAATCTAATGTCACAGTTTGGTAACTGACAGTTGGTATTTGGTGCTACAGACAAAAAAGGAGGTAGGCCATGAATTACAGTAGAAAATGAACAAATGACATGACTTTAGAGTAAATAAAAAGCTCAAGGTGCATATTTTGCACATAAGATTTATTATAAATTACTTTTTACATTTTACTACTTCAATTTGAAAACAGAAGCAGCGCATATTGTAGTTTTCAAATGTTTCGAGTGACTGTGTCGTCCAAAGCGTGACACTGTTTCACTGTGCACTTCCACATCAGCTGATCCATATCAGCTCCTTTGATAGCACGTCGGACAAAGTTAAGCAGAAGACTTTCCTCTGACAAACTACTGCCAAGCAGCTACATGGATTCTGTTCCTCTTTCCAACGCACTTTAAATGGAATAAGTTCGCTATGGAATTGTGCTTGTTTTCCAGAGACAAGCTGAAGTGTAAAACATTCTTGTACGGACAAACAGTCTAAAAACCTGATGGTGTTGTTTGATTTGTTGATATATTTTTCATTTCTCTGGGCTGATGGCTTAAATATGCAACAGAAAACAGGAATAGTGTGTCAGCAAAGAAATGACATCAGATGTCTGAGGTGAGAAAGCATGTGCGCGTCCTTTGCGGGAGGTATGGAAAAAGCAGCTCAGAACGATGACAGTTTCCACAGATGTGTGCAGGTAATTCCATCCACATTTATATGGCTGAAAAGTCAACAAACACGACCCAAAGATTTCTTCATTCGTCACTTCTGGTTCATTTTCAAAGACATTTCCAGGCTACAGTTCATAAAGTTTACAGCAACTTTTACTGAGTGCAGCAGGCCTTGACAAATATTGTGACTCGGATGACATGCGCAGATACAGTACGTTGTTTGAGTTTTGGTAAAACTGCAAGTTCACATTTTCAACAACACACAGTGAAAAAGCCCTCTATAAAACTTAAAAGACCTCATGACAACTGAGATCAGTGCTCCATTTAAATCCAAAAGAGGTCTGCCATCAATGATTCTTTTGATTACAGATGTATAGATATAAGATGTAACATGTACATTCTAGTTTCTGCAGAGTCCAATGGCATCTAAAACCAAAGGATATTCAGTTTACAAAGACATTTTTGTTAAAAAAAAAAAAAGCAAATACCTATGCTGGACAACATTCTGGGTCATTTTTGCCGGAAAAATGACTTAAACTCCAACATCAATCATGCAACTGCTTATTGTTCTAGTTATGCGATGATAAATTCACTGTCCATTTGTTCCAGCTTTAAAAACAACTCTTAGAATTTGCATAAATTGTGTATGTGGAAAAGTCCCACTTTGAAATTAGCAGATCTATTCTGCAGTGATTGCAGCGTACCTTCATTAATTAATATAGTGTGAAAAATTATATTCATACCCATGAGATGTGCAAGCTATTACTTAACATGAACCTGCACATCTGTTATGTTTAGGCCTACAGGGCTTCTGAAAACCATACATATATATGTCATACAACTTTATAAAAAAAACTCTGAAAGTAGGGTTCCATCCATTCATTATCTGTACACCGCTTAATCCTCTGTAGGGTCGCGGGGGGACTGAAGCCTATCCCAGTCGACTCGGGCGAAGGCAGGGGACACCCTAAACAGGTCGCCAGCCTATCACAGGGCTACATATAGAGGAAGCCGGAGTAAACCCATGCTGCACAGGGAGAACATGCAAACTCCACACAGAAAGATCCCAGGTGTCGTAACCGGGACGCAAACCGGGGATCTTGTAGCTGTGAGGCGACGCTGCTAACCACTGAGCCACTGTGCAGCCCTGAAAGTAGGGTTGCACAGCTAAATTGGATAATAATATTGATCACGACTTTGACATCCGACAAATAAACCAAAATGATCCAACTGCGTTCTTGACAGATGTGTGCTTGCTCATACATACACCCCACGTAGATAAAATGACTTGATTTCAGTCAGTTTTGAGTCAGTCTGACATTAGAATATTTATGTCATTTTCAAAGTAATATTTGGTCAAACACTTGTCTGAGAAGTGTGCACTGCAGTCACCGAGTAGGGAGACTAGAAGCTTCTCTGTACGCAGTCAGCTAGCTGGCGTCCACCATGTGGTTCGTTTATGGAACATTGGGAAGTGCCTACTGATAAGCAGATGTTTAGCTGACTGGGTTTTCCTTGTGTGGTTTATGTTGAGTTTAATCAGAGGGTGATAAAATGTTCAATCATCTCTACACGCAATTTTTTTTTTTACTGCAGTACCAATATATACTTTTCGCTGACCAACTGGAGTTTTAAGGCCGGCAACAATAAAATCCAATAATGGTATATCAAAATGTAAACAAAAAATAATAATCAATGGATCCCTTAAAATTGCCTTTTTTCAAGAATGTTGACCAAGATTTGAGGCATTTTGCAGTTAAAAAATAAACTTGTGTGTCCTCTCTGATGGACAGACTAAGTAATGGTGACATTTTACTAACTTGCATCAAATCTACGTAGACACATCTGAAACATATGCAACACATGCGAAATAAGGTGATGTTGTGTATCTATCTACTGAGGGTTTATCTTTAAAAAAATCAAACTGAGCAAAAGCACTTTATGACCATGACTTTATGACCTCTTGTGATCATCATGAAGCGGTCCTTACCGATTTCTACTCTGACCAGAGAAAACAAAAAGATGCAGAAACCACTGCAGACAATCAATTGAAAAATCTCTACTTTTTGTCAGATTTCTACAATACATGTCTTTATATCCAGTGCTCATCAGTGAAATCAGCTCTGACACTGCAAACTAAAGTCCTCTACCTCAGTGCCTCCGAGCAACATGAGAGGATCTGCTGATGTGAGTTGACTCCAAGAACTGAGATGGGAGAATCATAAACCAAGTCCAATCATTGCTTGAGCCTGTAAAAACATTTTTGGAAGCCCATTCATAAAAATCTAAAATTGGCTCATGCAGACTATGTCAGAGCTAGTCAATTATCATGCAAGTTGCTCTCAGATGTTAAAGTGTGTTGACAGCGCAAAATGATTCACGCTCATGTTGCTTGTTCCCAGTACTATACTCAGAGAACGAATGTTCCAAAGATGATTTGTATGATATGGAGTGTACTACGCGTGATGTTTCACTACAGTCTCTTTGGAAACAAACTCTACATTCATTAATCACAGTTTAAAGTTGTGTCGGCACAAACTTTTCCTCTTTAAAACAATGAGATTGTGCATGGGAGTTATTCAAAGCTTTTTATTTAGGACAGCCACTGTCTGTGTGTCTTACCAGTCTGCTACTGCCAATTATTCTGCAAGACCACATCCTGCTTTGTCAAACAAGACATACATGTTCTTGCACCACAGTATTATATTTATGTGTGAGCTACAAATAAATGCTGAGAGTTATTAGGTTGGAAAACAGGCAAAGATTAAAACAGCTTGGGTAGACAAAGTGCAAAATAGGCAAAAGGACGAATTTTAAATTTAGCAACGAATTAAGGTGCCGTTTCCACAGTTAATGGAGGCAATTCTCTCGCTGCCATTGATAAGGGGTAAATACACCAGGCAAAATTGTTCCTGAATGATCACACGCTTCCAGTAAAAACCCTGATATTCTATTTCTGTACATTAATGAGCAGCCGAGGCCAATTTCACCTCTCCAGAAGTATCAAATGGCAGCTATGAGCTCATGGGTGTATGAAACCCTTCATCGCAGAGAAGATGATACTGTGTTTAAAAAAAAAAAAAATCTAAGCCTACCATCCTTTTTGTGTGTGAGTGTGTCTGTGCATGCTCTTTTTGTTGCATCCGGAGCAGAGTGCAGCTGTGCACAAGGCATCCTGCTACCCGAGAGACAGCCGACTTAACGAGTCACTGAAGGCCTGTGTGTCCTCAGTTAGACGCGCTGTTTTGTTGAAGATTAACCTGAACGTCAGCTTCCTGGTAAATTACAGTATATTTCTATTAATGGAACAAAAGAGCAAGGAAACATTCTTTCTGCTCATCGTCGACTCTGGATATATTTGTACCTGACATGTGATTTATCTGCTTCTGGACACCAACAGTTGTTCCTTTATACACCTGCTCTTTTGAAATATGTATATATAACAAAACTAATAACTGGACTTTTAGGCAAATGCTCTTCCAGCAAGATGAACTAACAACTTTCAAGACGTGGCATGGAGAGATTGGATTTTCTGATTTTTAATACCATTACATAGCGTAACTGTTATCTTTTGCTGTTCTTGGAGGCTACGTTACATTTAGTAACTGAAAATGTGCGTGTATAAATTACTAGTCCTTGTTTTTCCACATTTTCTTGCATGTAAAAAGCACCAAAAGTCCCGTAAATGTTTTCACATACCTACTACTTATATGCTTGGTTAGTAAAACTTGAATTTCATCCAGCTTCTGTAACTTCTTGGCTCTAACTGACTTCACCTACCAGCTGTAAATGCTCACGCCATCAAGTGAGCTTACCAAATCTTTTGTGAAGCAGTCACCCACCTTGCACCGCACTGTAGTTGTCATATTTCTGTATGTATGCAAACTAACCAGTTCTGGCACCTTCCCAACTATGGCATCACTACGTGCATCTGCGTGTGTATACATGCGTTTGTGTTTGCACGCTACTCACTCTCGCCCTCTATTTTATCCGTGCCACGAGTCCAGATAATAGTCCTGGTCTCCAGCTTCACTTGAAAAGTTCTTCTCTCCGGCCGCTGGGACTTCTTAGAATAAAACAGCGTCAGTACTGTCCCCAGCTCCAGGTCTCGGTACAGGTTGTTCATCTCCGTGTCGTTGTCCATCCACGGCACAGGTCCGTTGGAAAAGAAGCCAGAGGTCCCAGCCATGTTCACTTCCCCTGTTTGTTATCCGTTTCCTCTCAGAACAATCTGCTCAGTCCAGGCTTAGACAGGGATACCTACAGCAGGAGAACAGAGAGAGACAGGAGGGGGGGAAACCCATGAAACAACATTTCTCCAGGGACTTCTAGTGTGTCAGCGCTGTTTGCACATTATACTGCAGCGAGGAGTTTGATGCTGTCAGGAGTCAGAAGCTGCATGCTTTAAATAATACCAGAATATTTATCATGCAGATATGTTTATATACATTATATATACCGGTATATACATATATATATATATATATACACACACACACACACATACCTGCAGATATGGTGCCAAAAGTAAGTGTGGGGGAACACATAAGTCTCCAGCATCTGAAATTACTTTTACATTCTAAGATCCTTCAACCCATTTCATGATATAAATGGAAATTTGAGCAGAATGAGCATTTTCTAAAAGCCTCTGTTATATTTAACCTGAATCTATTTGTTAAGGGTAAGGCTATAAGAGCATCTTGTGAGACAGATTTTCCAGAGACAGAATACTGCCCTGTGTATAGCTACCAAATTAAAAGTGTAATATATTACATATTTTGAAAAAATGTAGAAATTGTAAACTTTGTGAATTAACATCCAACTCAGCGGTGTGTGTTCTCTTCCTTACTTTCATGTTTTGTACATGACATGACGAAATTGCAGCAGAAGTACACTACGTGCGACTAGTGTACATAATATAGCAAGATAACTGTGCATAATCAAGTTAAAATAGACACACTGGGTGCTGACAAAGCTCTACATACATGATGTTATTGATTTCTGTATAGACTGTGAGTGAGGTCTTTCTCAGTGTTGAGTAAAACTGTTAAACCCCATCAGGAAAAGTAGTGAGATTTCTTATCACACACACACATATATATATAGTGGTGTTAATAAACGACACCCAATTAAAGATGCTCACAGCAGATAACTTTATCTGCAACATGATTTTTTTTTTTTTGCTTCAATCCAGCAGCAGCAGTAGGGAGGTTAAATCTCATTTAAACTGGTTTTTCAATACGACCAACAGGCCTGTAACCTGCTGCAGGAAAACAAAGTTTGCTCTTTCTTTCTTTTTTGTTTTTTTTTTTAGGAATACAACTGGTGGCGAATGGCAGCACAGAGGGAATAACAGTGTAACAAGAACCGTCTGGCTATTTTCACAGCGTGGAAACGGGGGCCGGTGTGTGCTAACGTTTGGCTAGGTTAGGAATCACGGCTTGTTTCTAACCCACGAAGACGCTAAGGGTAGCTTTAGCCATTCTTGAACCATTTCTCCCTATTTTTTCCAGTGGGGAATTAAGCGGAAAACAACACGTCGCAAGGCTTTAAAAAAAACGAAAAGAAGAAGAAGAGGGCTGGTGTGCTGGAACTACCTACCGCCGCAATCTCGGCCCCGACCGCACATCTCCAACGGCTGAGGCTGCTCCTCTCGTCGCTCCTCTCCCGTCGTCTTTCTCCGTTTTTTTTATCTCTCTCTTTCTCTCTCTCCCCCCAGCAACCCCGGACGTTTTCCGCGATTAAATCATCGCCAGGGCCTCAAAAAGGCGCTGCGGTCCCGACGACAACAGTCCCAGTTTGCTCTGCTTCTCCCCTCCGGCCGTCCATGGAGAGAGACGAAGGCAGACAGCGAAAACCGTGGCAAGACTACGCAAGTTTGTCTGCTCTCGGTTCTAGCCAGCGGCGCAGGCCCTTCCCCCCTCCCCCGGCCGAGCAGCAGCTGCGTCAAGCGGCCCGCACACCCGGCTTCCGCTGCAGGCCTTCAAAGTAAAAGGAGGACTTGATAACAAGCGGACTGAAAAAGGATGAGTTTTAACCACAGCCTGTCTTCAATGAAATTTGTATTTTATTTTTGAACATTTCAGGCATTAGACTGAAAAAAATATGAACAGAGCCCATTTTACTCTCTCATTTTTTATTTCCCTCCAGTGTACAAATCATAAGAAGAAGAATGTAGTCATTAATGAAGAAATGTTTTAAAAATAATTTCAAAATAATGATAAAAACTTTGAATAAGTATGTGAAAATACATCTCTGGTATTCAGACAGAGAGAAGAAGAATAATACAGTCATTAATGAAGTTTTTTTTTTCAAAAAATCAATTTTAAAATAATGATAAAATGTTAGTAAGTATGCAAAAATAAAACTCTAGTATACAGACTTTGAGAGGAAGAATACAGTCCATTTCACAAAGTGCATAATTCCTTGCCTCATAAATAAATAAATGAGATCTAAAAATAAAAGGAATTTAAAAAAAAAATATTACTTGTGTGGAAAGGTATATAAAAATGTGCATGTATAATGTCAGTTGTATTGTTTTATTATTTTTGAGATGGGACAAAGTAATCCTTTATTAATCCCACACCAGGGAAATTTGCAGTGTTACAGCAAGAAAGGGGGTTGTGCAAAAACATACATGTCAGCTTTCATTTACATTCGCCTCCAGTGTACAGACCATAAAAAGGATGATGCAGTTCTAAATAAATAGAAAGAAAGCAAATCAAATACAGATACGCCAGAATCCAAACAATAGAAAAATGCAGTAAATTTCACATAGTGCATCATTTCTTGTCTCATAAATAAATAAAGGGATAAAAAAAATACAAAACATTAAAATAACATTTATAAAACATGTGTGAAAAAGTATATAAAATAAAACTCCAGTATACAGACAATTAGGAAATCAATTTCACAAAGTGCATTATTCCTTGTCTCATGAATAAACATATGTATTATATTTTTTAAATGACTGTTATAGATATATATGTAAAAATAAAACTTTAATGTGCAGACAATAGACACATGCAGTCAGTTTTACAAAGTATTACTCCTTGCTTGACAAAAAAATACAAAAAAAAGCAAAAAAGTGAATAAGTATATAAAAAAAACTCCAGTATACATATCATTAGAAAATGCAATCATTTCACAAAGTTCATAATTTTTTGTCTCATGAATAAATGAATAAATAAATAAATCTGAATTTTTTTTAAAGACTGGATTGACTAAAACAGCATGAAAATATAAATAAACGATACAGACCGTAGAAAAATGCAGTTAGTTTCACAAACTGCATCATCATTTGCCTCATAAATAAATACATGAATAAAGGAAGAAATATTAAAAAAAAATAAAAAATAAAAATGACAGTGGCGTAAATAAGTATATAAAACTGAAACTTGAATTTGCCATTTTTGAGGCTTAATCAGTTGCTATGTGTCTTGCATCTGGAGTTGGTATTAAATTTAAGCACTGTTCCCTGCGGTGTCTTCTTAAATCCAACATCTTCAGGCCTCTTTAAGAGTAGTATGTTGTGGAGACAGTTTCCCTACATCCGGTGTGACCTTGAGTCTCTGTCGCTAGCTTGACGCATCTCATCCACCGGCAGGAGTGCCAGTTATCGGCCTCTTAAAGACACAGACCCTCTTCTAAAAACTGGACTTAAGTAGCTGTCTCCTCTCAAAACATTTATCTTAACTTGTTAAGAAACAAGTAACTCCGTATTTCATTTGTATTATAGCTTTACATTGAAAAAGACATTTATCTTAATAGGGATAGGTATGTGTGAAAGTACAGAACAAGACTGATAAATGAATTGTTGGACTATGACCCTTGACTTTACTGATATCTGTTGATAACCTCAGTCAGTCTTTCTCAGGGTATGAGCTGATTTGTTTCCACAAAAACACGACAGAGCAAAGACAAAAATGACAAGGTTGATGTTTTATTTCCAAAACTACAAAGCTCAAAACAATAGGCATTCAGCCAGTCGGGATCAGATTATGTGATACATGAACAAATAGCAAGAAATATTAATGATCAAAGTTTAGAATATCCATTCACATTTGGAAATTCAAAGACACTTTCTGCTTTTATCACAGCAATACAAAAACAGCACACTACAATGATAGACGTCTGTGATATTTTTTGGCAAAACCCACACCCCTTCTGTCAGAAGGAACAGTTTCGGGCACACAAAAACCTGCACCCTACTTCAGCTGTTTCAAGTAACCGAGATCAACGTCACGCCTTTTTCGTTGTAAAACCAGGGAAACAGACACACAAGAGTTGCACACGAGCAATGAAGAGCTGTCCGTTTGACGACGCATACGGCACACAATTTTAAAAAAACACTGAATCATGATCACTGTAAAATGATAAAAATATGTACATCCCTGAAATTAAGAGCAAAATAAACCTAAACGGATAAAAGATGACATTCTGAGTGCTAATAAATATGTGAGCATAGTGCTAGGGCTTCTATTCATCACACTGTCATCAGTCTGCTGAGCTCATCTCATTGTACGAATCTTTCACACTAAAATTACACAAATTAATATTCTTTATATTATCATTATCTCTCAAGTTGTTTCTCACAGTCTTCCACACAAACATTCTATGAGAATATAGAATTTCTCAATAAATCTGATGGCTTACAAATTTCAGTACATTTTATCTGACAAAAGTTAACACTAATGTGTTCATAGTTGTTGGATCAGATAGCTGCAGCTACATACACACTACTGTAAATGTTCTTAAGAGAGACGCCCTTTGTCAGTTTGGTCAAGTGATTCAGCAGTTATTTTTCCTATACACAACAGATCCATATGTACACGACAATTATTACCTGTGATCACAGCTTCAGCAAAGTCTTAGCTCCCTCCTTTCACAGCGTCGCAGTAACCACACAGTGGAGTCATTTGACATCAACTAGTAACCATCTTTACAGTCAAAGGTGTGGGCGTAAAAGGTGTTTAATTAAAACTCATAATCCTTTTCGGCCATGTCAATTGCCCAAGCAAACTTCTCTCTCTGGGTTTTGTTGTAGATTTTCTCGATGGGAACGCCGCACTTCTTGCACCTGGAGAGGAGGGAAGATGGAAGAGTTCAGGGTGAAGAAAGGCCAATGCAAAAACTGGGACAAATAGCCATTATTATAAGTGTTACTTTGGCAATGTGACTAGCTCTACCGCAAACCTTGTGGTTGCACCTGAAAAACAGCCTAAATGAATTACCCATTTGTTTGTGGAAAGAAGTGAAAAGTGTGGTGCTCCTGTAAACAAAGTTGCATAGAATGCACTGGTGTTAATACTGGACTGTATTTTGATGTAACTGGACGTGCAATGGTGCTTTTGCAGTCATTTTTAAAATCCCTAATATTTCAGACTTTGATGTGAAAAGCTGTTTATACTAAACAATGCGACATGAACGTGGCATTTCACTCAGTTGATAAAGTTACAACTTTGATCTACTTGCGAAAGGTTCTGAGCTATATAGTTTTTTACAGCATTTTGTCAGAGAAGGAAAATCAATGTCTGGAACAATAGTACTGTACTATAGATGTTGCTGCCATTTTTATGCTAAAATTACACACAAAAAGATGTTTAACGAATGCTCCTACCTATAGCAGCTTGTTACTGGCACTTCTGGATAGAACAGATGCTTGTAGGAGAGCTTGAGTCAATTGTGTATATGCATTCCCAACTTATAGTGGACATTCTGAACTTTGGTTACATTGTGGAAAGAAGCCTGTGACCTTGCAAACATACACATCAAACAAGCAGAGGATTTTTTCACACTTGGTGGATGCTAAACTGAGAAAAGCATTTCAATTCTTCTTAGGTAATATAAAAACCCAAAAAGTGCCTGAATGTGTGTTTCAACTTTGGATTTAGCACCAACTCTGTTTTTGGGGGTCACACTATAAAAATGATCAAAGAAGTTTATAATAAAAGGCTAACAGTCACACAGGCATTATAGCAAGAATCGAGGAGCTAACACAAAAAAGAAAAGATGAAACACTTCTGGTTGGACTGCTTTAAAAATATATATAAATTCACTTATACATACATAAATTGAAATTCCATTTTGGAAAAAGAAACAAATGGCAAAATATATCCATATTTATACCTAGCAGCCATTAAATTTTTCCTGGTTAAACTCTACTCCCTGTTAACCTCATTTGTTGTAAAAATGATCTGACAATTAACTCCTCAAAAAGAGCATTATGAAAATAATGCATAGTATACTATTTATGTTGTATTAGTTGATACTATAACATGTACGACTCCAGTAGCTAACTAGCAGCTAGATACTTAGATTACGAGGTATCTAGTAAACAGAAGCTATCACAGAGAAAATATTAACGAATGCATTAGGAGAAGCAGATAACTATTAATCTCTTTACAGCTTAAATGGCTAGCAGTCAAGCCACTGCATCTTCAACCCTGTAACACATATTTTCACACATACTGCAGTTTATGCCAGGTTCCCATGCACCACCCTATATGAGGGAACCCCGTCCCATACGCCCTACAACCAGGGAAAACATGGAGCATTCCTGTATCCATTGTGCTTGAGGACGAGGCTCTCCAGAAATAGCTGTGGGGCATCGGTTAGGGAGGGCGGACCTCTGTTCCCCTTCTCTGCGGCCTGGCTCTCCATTCAGCCACAGACAGCTCCTCATTGACTTCCCACATGGAGGAAGGAGTGCTGTTTGGGGACGCTCCCTGGCTTTCAGAAACAAACCCCATTGTTCCTCGTGCTCACACGCTTTTCTTCCTCTTATTTTCCTTTTGCAGCCGTTAGCTTTTTTGCTTGTGCTGCTCCTTTTCCTACAATGCAAGAGCATTTCCTGCCTTTCTGTCACCAAGGTAGATATGCACTCCGCACACCCGCCCACCCATAGACAGCCAGCTTATGCAACAGTAGGTGGTTTACTCGCACATGTTTTTGGTTTTTTTAACTGTAGTAATAACTGTGATCAAATAACAGTTGATACACAGAGTTGAACAAGGTCTGCTGTGCAACATAATTACCATGCAACAGAGATGCGTGGATCCAGGTAGTTGAGCTTGGACGTGCCCAGAGCAATCTGCTTGTTCTCCTCTCTGTCTGTGGCTTGAACCTGAAGCTTCATCAGCTGCTCCTCTATCCTCTGTACAGCTTTACGCTTCACCTCCACAGTCCTGAGAGAGAAAAAAATCACAGAAACAGAAAGAAGCAGGAGTGAAGACACAGAAGAAAATGTAAAAATTCAAATAAAGACTAAAATAGAGGCTGGGAGAGAGATACAGGAGAGAGGAAGACTTATGCAGATGAACTGATGCCCTACACACCATGAACTGATGATGTTTAAGAGTCTGTAGAGATAAAACTGGGTTGTCTTACATCCTATCAGAGACAAAGAGGGTTAAGGAAGTAATACATCAGACTCTCAAAATTTCTTACTTTTTGCTCTTCTCATCTCGGGAAGCCTTGTGATCAGCTTTGGCGGCCTTCAACTGCTTCCTGGCTGTGGATAGTTGACTTTGTTTCTCATCAATCTGCAATCACAACAAACACACGTGCTGAGTGAGCAAAACTAATCTGTATCATGTAAAGAGGGAATATGCTTTCTCAAACTAAAATAAGAACAACAAAAAACAACCAAGGTTTACCTTGGTTTGAAGGTTTTGCATGGACTTCTCAAATGTTTTGGGCGGAGCTCTCTGATGGTTGCAAAGAATGGCCACTGCGCGGTTGGCTCGATTGTAGGACAAGATCTTAGCGGGGATGCTGTCATCGGCTGTACAACACAACAAAAGAAGAGAAAAGGTTTGGAATTATTGAAATTTAAAATCGCTGATTCAAATTTTGCAGTGATGAAGTATTTAATTACACAATACAGTTTAGTACTGAACACTAAATTCAAGGTACACTATCCATTGGTTATTTAACTACAGAAATTTCTTTTAAATAAAGCTATTATCTGAATGGGAAAGCCTACAAAAATACTATATCAAAGCTCCATTTCCTTCTATTCACCTATACTCCTCACTGTATTGCAATTCTTTTTGCCCTCTTTACATCACACCAGCATATCAGTGTGCTGTCACTTAAATACTCCCTAACAGCTTAATGCTACAGGCTTACAGTTACAATAAACTAAGCTAACATTCCCTATTTGTGTAATTTATTGTATTTGTATAGGCAGCTGCTGGAGCGGGCAGTTTTATTCACATGGTGTTTCAGATTCATTATTTGTCCCTGTCAGGTATGTTTTATTGCACATGAGTTTATGTTCTATGTTGAATATTTCATTACGAGGCCCTTTGTACTACTCTCCTGTGGGAACGGAGCAAGAGCGAGCGGTTTTATTTACGCAAAGGCGCTGCTTTATTATCTGTCGTTTTCAGAATAAATGGATATAAACTCCAAAGAGATCCTGCATCTTCATTGCAAACAAAACAGGAGTCATCAGTTATGTCTTCACATATACTGTGTAGGAGATTTATTATTGATTACACCACAATCCTGCATGTGTTGATTTAGAATTCCTCACAGGAATATAGACTGGATTTCATAATTTCGTAGGCGCTGACTTTGATAAGCTGCGAAGTGATTGCATGAATGTGTTTTCACTCACTGCAGGTAAGTTCTTTGAGCTGTTGTTGCAGGGTGATGGAGGCGTTGTAGGTACGAAAAACCTTGGCTGTTAGTCCATCCATAAGCTCCTGTAAGTGCTTATTCAGAATAGAAGTCTGCAGGAAACACAGGAAAGAAAGGGAATGTGGGGTGGGTACATTTGGGCAGATGAAACAAAATTATACAAAGCACTCTGATTAGAAAAGGGAAACAGTGCACTTAAGAGTGAAGATATTCCTGTGCGTTTCTTACATTCAGTCTGTCGAAAAGGTCGTCTTCAGGCTGCTTGTTCTCCAGAAACAACTGGAGGTTTTTAAAGACCTGATAAGTAAGAATAACAAAGATTCCTTTAGCAGGAAATCCCTTACATTTAACCCTTTACAGTTGTGTTTGTGAATGCACCATCACATTTCTGCCAGTAGGGGGTGTTATCTTATTTCTGTTCATAATGACAAGAGCAGGTGGTTTATGACTGGAAGTTAGTTTGATGTTTTTTGAGTGCTTCTATTTTTAAAAGGCAAAAAAGGGAGGGTGTGTACCTACGTAGACAGTGCCCAGGTGGGCTGACAAACTTGAGACTGAAAACTGGACATGTGTCTCTATATGTATGTGTGTGGTTGAGTACACTCCTGTAGCAGCAGGAAACAGACCTCTGAGGTAGAGCTGACGGAAAGCTTTTTGTGTCCGATCACCTGCCTGTGCAAACATCCTCCTCAGCACAGAGGCTACTTATCTCATTAACACTAAATTCCAAATCTGTCAAATGCATGACCAACAACACCCTCATAAAACCAGAAATGACAGTTTTGTGCTGTAATATATCTGCCACAATTCCTTTCTTCCTCCATGCCTGTGTTTAACTCTTCTCTCCCTTCATTCACATGTTCCATCTCGTCTCTTTCTCATCCCCTTTTCTCACCCTCTTCTCCACAGGGATCTTGTTGTAGTAGCGGATGGAGTCTTTTCCCAGGAAGTCAAACTCCACCACGTACTCCTGGTCGTCCATCTTGGGGTACAGTTTGATGTGCTCCACTCGCAGCGAGCAGCAGCCAACGGTGTCCGCTGTCTCACCTTCCTCCTTTTCGTTGCCCGCCCTCAGTGCCAGCTTCAGGGGGAAACACCACACATCATGATCGTTATCCAGACATAAAGGTGCAACATTTGCTCGGGATTTTTTCTATTAACTTAGTTCACTAGGGGAATTACTGAAGGTGTCACAATTTGTTTAAATGATAGTTCACTTCATTTTACTCTGATAACAGACTCTTTCTCCACCTGCTACTTTGTCAGATGCGCCACTTGCAAAATCAAAGTTACTCTACCTTGGGTGTTTTTCCACTTGTTGTTTTCATTGCATTTTTAATGTATTTTTGCTCACCTTGTCTATGAAATACAGTGCCACAGCTCTCTGTCGGATCCTCATCTCTTTTGACTTCCAGTCATCTCTATATTGAGTACGGATGCGATCAACGCATTTCTTCAAACGTCGTGCGGTTTCATATTTCTGCCAGTCCTTCTCCCCCTGTGCAAAGACATATTATTCCTTATCAAGGCATAACTGATAAAACAAACTCCTAGAGGCTAAAGGTGGGAGAACGTAGGTACCTTGATCCTAGAACTAGGGTTCAACATGATGTACTTGATGGAGCCTTGGATGTTCTCTGTCCAAGACGCTAACCAGGTCACCTTGTTGTCATGACGAACCTCCTTCCATTTTGTCCCGGGGGGAGGTTTAGGCTGCTTGGAGTCCCTACAGAGAAAGATGCAGGTGCAAAATATGTTGACAGGTTTTCCCCCATGTATGTTTGGAGAGCAGGGGATCTTTGCAGTTCTGCCTAACCCCGCTGATTCTAAATTTCTTTAAGTTATTTCCTTACAAGTGGGAAAATTCTAGTTATCACAGACAAATTTAATTGGGCTTTTTCAACCTGAATGTATATGTTGAGGATTAGTTTCACGTTGTTAATGTTCCAGCTATGAAACAATGGAACAGAGAGAAACACTGGCCAGTATGTGGGGGTCAATTTGTCCTCCCGAGGTTGTGTTATTGTTTACACAGACACCACAAACTCTGACAGGAAGACTACCTTTGACACAGTGCCGGCATGTGTGTAAGTGCGAGTGAATGATACAACTGCCATACAGCACATGCTGCAGGCCGCACGTACATTCTTTTCCTCCTGCCTCTTTGACGGCAACTGACGACTGTAAACTTGCCTTCTCATAAACTTAAAATAAATAGAGATAAGTAGAACATTATTCCCACGGTCTATAAATAAAAATAGTAATTATTAACAGATTGTTAATAAGAAGGTGGAAAGGACGATAACAAAAAAAGGCAGGACAGGGGGAGAGGGGTAAAGACCAAGACCATAACTGATCATATATATCTACATGTGACCTTCTGACAAACCAAAATCTTCCACAAAGACCTACTTAATATATTTTGTTTTCACAGGCACACACATCCTATCTTACCCTTGCAATACACACAACAATCTCATCATGTAATTTTCAAATAACACGGTTTGACAGGGCCACCTTGTGGTACAACTCTGAACTAGATACAATTGATGAAGATGGTGATGATAATGGTAGTAATGAGATTCCTCACTTGCTACAGTTAATAATAATGTCTTCAGGTCTAATGCGGCGTTTCAACATGCCCATCTTAGGATGGTCGCCTCGTCCTCGGAAGAGGCCTGGCGGCTCGATGCGGAAATTTCCAATCCTTTCCTTGTGGTTGTCCATAATGCAAAAACCATACTCCTGGAGGAGCCGCTCATTTTCCTCTTTGATTTTCTACAAAATATATGAAAAGACAATGAAAGACTTGACAACGTTTTCAAAGTTGGGACATTCTGCGTGACTGCAGGCCTACCTGCTTTTCCTCTTTTGACATCTGTTTCCTGGCTTCTGATTGGGCCTTGAAGTACTCACTCATCTCACTGAAGTTGCACTTATTAAGGTCAGTGATCTTGGACTTCTCCTCTGATGTCATTTCCTAAAATAAAAGAGCGGATATCTGAAGCAGACTCATTTTAAATACCTGGAATTTCACATCTGCTGACGACTATTAGTGTATTTTTCATGTCTAAAATCCTCACCTTCCTCCAGTCCTTAAAGAAATTCTTCCTAAAGATGTCCTTAGTGGTGTACTCATGATCCAACATCTTGGAAAAAAATGTGGCTACCTCCTCAGCAGGAGCACTAAGTTTCATTTGCTTGCCTGCAAATACGGAAAATCATTTGTATTCTTGACAGAAATTAATAATAATAATAATAACAGATTCCAACCTAATTTTCACACATATATACTCACCATCGTAGTAAAATTTAACCTTATCAGGTAAGGGTTCGTATGGAGGTGCAAACACTGGACCTTTGTGTTCAAGAAAGCGCCATTTGGAGCCATCAGTATATCTTTCCTCCTCCCACCTAAACGCCAAAACAACAAAACACAACCTGTGTGAGAGAAGAAAAACACGGTATTTGCTTCCTAGTAGCTGCTGAAAAACAGTTAACTGTCCTGGGCCTATAATTTCCTGAGGAAAAAAAACAACTTGTTTGCAAACTGAGCTTACCATTTCCACTTCTCTTCCTCTTCTTTTTTGGCTTTTTTCCCCTCTGTCAACTTTTTGTCTTTTGTCTTCTTTTTGTGCTTGATTTCCTAAAGCAAGTGGAGACACCAGAATAAACCTTCAGACCACAAACAGGAGACACTCCAGCCTGGATTCTATGACAATGTATTTATCACAACAGCGTGTAGAAAAACTTCATGAACCTCTTCCTCCTCATCTTCTTCGTACTCATGTTTCCTCTTCTTGGCCTTTTTGTCATGTTCCACCTTGACTTTTTTGGGCTTGTATTCAAATCTGTAAGCAATCACACTGATACGTGAATTGAACTACAACTGTAACTACAGGGACTCTGTATTCATTTAGATGACACCTACTCTTCATCATCATACTCTCGTTTGGACGTCTTGTGTTGGGGGGAGGGGTAGAAGCCGTTGTCTTCTTTGGGCTCGCTCTTAATGTCAGCAGGGCTTGTGTCTCTAATTCACACATTGAAGACAGTGAACAGCATGTTAGTAAAGCAACATCCCATTATGTTTGTATTAATATCTTTCCAAAATGACTTATGGCTGAGCAAATCTGCTTCGTATTTAATTTTATTTCACATCAGATGAGACAAAGTGACACTGTTTACCTTACATATCCATTTTCCTTCTCCTTTTTAGGCTTGTCTAAATGGGATGATTGAATCTGCAAGAAAGAAAAAGATATGCCAGACTATTAAATGTGAATAACTGCTTGCACACCTTTAAACAAGTTTTAACTGTCTAAACCTTTACTTATAGTCAGAGTTAATGGAAGGCTAGCCATCTGTGTACTTAATAATTAGTTTCATGTTTTGTCTTCTCAAGAGGGCAATCTATGGGAGACGTTGAAATACATTAACAAACTCATTATGTCAGGACTAGGGATCGACTGATGTGCTTTTTCCTGGGCCGATACCGATGCCGATTATTGGTAATCGAGAAAGGGCGATAACAGATATTTAATTGAGACGATATGCATCGGATGTAATGCTTTACCAGCATGGGATAGCAGAGACCCTGCCATTTATAACAAGGCTTCTTCATTAACAAGGGTGAGTATATGCTTATACACTTAGCATATTTTCTTAATTTTCTCTGTTCTATCACTTTTATTGCCCACTGAGGGTCATATCTTAAAGCATTAATAATTGCTGTTTTCCAGACTCTGTTTCCGGGTTATCTGTGGCTGTCTTCTAGCTTCTACTGGATCTTGTGATTGCACTGTGTAATCACTCTTGTTTTTCTGTAGTGTGTGAAACTGTGACCGTATTTTTATTTGTGTTTTGTGAGTTTGTTGTAATATGTCTTATGCTGCCTTCTTGGCCAGGTCACTCTTGACAAATAGGTTTTAAATCTCAATGAGTTTTTTGCCTGGTAAATAAAGGATATGATATCAATGACTTAGCCGCTAGCTGTCAGCATAACTTAAGCAACTGTGAGAATAGCTAATTTCCTGGTTTGTGGCAACAGCTTGTGTTTTTTTGTTCAGCGTTAAGAGACATTTCTGAGACCACAGAGTGACGACAGACAGACCTGACAACCTGAAGCAGCACATTTAATTGATCAGTAATCGCCCAATAAAAATACTGATACCGGTAATTTGAAAAATGCCAAATATCGGCCACAATAATAGGCCAGGCCGGTAATCGTCTATCGCTAGTTAGGACCATAAAACAATTACTTTCTCATTATGAGAAAAAAAAACTTTTACTTTAATGCCACAAAACAAGTATTCAGCCACAATGGCAAAACAAAACATAATATTTACTCCGAAGATGTATACTGACGACCCACTAACAAACCTTGTCTTCTCTCCTCTTCTCTTTGTCCTTTTCTTTCTCTTTGTGTTTTTCTTTATGCTTGTCTGAGCTGCCATCGCTGTGCTTCAGCTTCTCTTTGTCTCTGTGTTTCTTCTCAGAGTGTTCCTTATGCTCGCTGGAACACAGAGGTCAGAGATCAAGTGCATGGGTCAGCCGTAGTCCAGATGCATAGACACAGAGGATGTCATCATCAAAGAAACCAACCACCGGCAATATATACTTTGTCATTTTTAACATACAATGACAATGTCATGACTCTGCTATTGTACTTCAGACCACAAGTATTTCTACCAGACAAAAAAGAAACCACAGCAAATGTTCCACAATGGTTTGAATTACAAATGTTTTGCAGATGTCATCCATAAAAGTGAATTTCAGGGCTTTCTTGTTAAGCATGGCAGAGTTCTGTTAGCTTCAATTAAATCAGCAGCGCCCTCTGTGATTCTTGTTGTTTTTTGAAAAGTTTTTTATGTTTCTTACTGGTAGAATCTGCATACAAATGCCACAGCTTTGTCATTGTCTTCCTCATTTAAAATTCAGTTAAAACAGCCAAGGCCACTAACAAAGCACTGCAAGGATAAATACATGTTATGAGTCAACAATCAAAACTGATCATTTTAGGAGCTGTAGGCAACTGTAATATATAAACAATGACTCCAGCACTGTCGAGTATTTCACAAAACAAGTGAGAGAAAAAAAACAAACCTGTTGCTGTGCTTGAATTTCTCTCGCTCCTTGTCTTTCTTGTGATCTTTGTGTCTGTGTTCCTTGTCTTTGTGCTTGTCTTTATGTTTGTGAGTATCTACACCACAAAGGAAAGATCAGCTTGTTTAGCAGCATGTAAAAAAAATCTGAACCAAGTATCATTTTGCTAAAGATTCAGTGTTTTACGCCTAGGTCTTTACACTTGGAGATCTAAAAGGCTTTTAAGGTAATGCCTCCACCCAGGTAACATCAGTACTGGTAAAACTGCACTGAGTCTGGGGAGAAAGGACAAACTCATGGAACAAATGCCTCTGTCGTTCAGTAAAATCAGTAAACTTTGTGAACACGAAACATGTTTTAAAGCTTATACAGATGACTACTGTTAGGTAGAGGAATAAAAATATCCCATAGGAGATGATGCAATAGACACTGCCTTAGAAAAATAACATTACACTTGCAGATGTAGAAGGTGTTGATAACTGTTGAAGGAAGCTCAGAAAGAAGAAATGCTGCAAAGTTGTGCAATGTCAGCAAAGTGCACTAAAAATTTTAGAAATTGCTCCTATACGATGCTTTATTATCAAGCGTTTACTATTTACATAATATTCTCTTGGCAAATGTAATCTATGACAGTGTATGATTTTGCAAAATCCTAAATATATAAAGAAAACAATGGCTTATGATGCCAAATAAATGAAGCAGAACAAAGTCTGCAGCATGTGGGCCAAATTGAAAATACTCAAGTAAAGCACAAGTAACTCTACAATTACACTTGAGCAAAATCACATAATCAAATTCCACATTACACTACTTTGAAACTAAACAATAAAGCTTAGATACAGGTAGCCAATGGGGAACCATCAGTAGGTTTAATTTACAATGTGTCCACCATCATAGCACCACTGGCTTTTTCCACAAGATCACTGTAATATTTCAAATCTTGCCTCACAATATTCATTTCTCTTAATATTTAACACAAGAATAGCTTTTCTAAAGTTAAAAATAATCAAGATTGTACTTGAAAGGGGGGAAAGTGTTCATACAGATGACCAAATAATTAGTCTACGATGATTTCACGAGTCTTAGTATTAAAATGTATCCTGCTGAGTGAAATTCCCATTGACCATCACCTTGTGGCTCCGTGTTGTCATGGCAGTTCAATAACTGTTACCTGCTACTGTCATATGAAGGAGTAATACACATTTCAGATACAAAACAAGTTCCAATTGATTGCTGTGCTTTGCATTAAATCAAACCTTAGAATCAAAGAGGGAAAAAAGTGGCCCCAACTTTGCAGGAGTAATGGACACTGATGTGTGGAGGCTATAATTTGTGCAAAAAAAAAAGACTGCTCAACGCAAATTCTTTTAATAATGTAGTGCAACTTTCTGGTGTGTGACTTGAAGTTTTAAACTCTTGTGTGAGCATTCCCTTTTGGCGGTGAAGATAAAAGTGTCTTGCACAGAGATGGAGGCAGGGTGCAGGTTGTGGGGAGATAGGGGCAGGGAGAGGCGATAAGCGCCCAGCTCTCGCCTCCATATCACGGCAGACAGTTGGCTCTCTGATCGGCGCCCTGGCTGCTACACACAGAAAAAGAAAATGGCGCAGAGACTAAGTCCTCAGCCCCAATTCGGCCACTTTCAGCTCCAAATTTCACCGTGTTTGCACGCACATATCACCAAACTAAAGCATGCAATATTAACACGACGCCAGGCCCTTTCGGAATAACCCATCAGATTCAAAAACCGAGGATTGCAAGTGTGTATTTCAGACCCTCTTTTTGAACAATAGCCGCAAGAGAGTGGAGGAGAAGGGACTTAGTCTCTGGGACGCCATTTCTGTCCTTTAAAAACTAACAGTAGACAGGTACACACGATTCCGACTGGAAATAGGAGTCAATATGAATAAAAATCCTCATCAGAGGACCTACCGCTTCCTTTAGATCCAGAATTGACCTGAAATTTGAGGGAAAAAATGTTTTTAATATTTCAATTTTCAAAATGCCGGTAGCTCGGTTATTCAAGTTTCAATAGGCATACAAATGAACCCTCGCAATTACGCGTATTTTGCTACAATAAAATACCACCAGTTCGCGTAATGTAAAAGTTTCCTCTAAAACGACAGAGAGGAGTGCTAACTTACAACGTTAGCTAACGTTTCTTTGCCTTTATTTCACATCCTAACGGTTAATACCCGTAATATCTCAGTTACCACCGAGGAATTGGTATAAACTGTCCAGAATATGCTAATTAATGGCCGAGGGCTACCTGAGAGTCTCCGTGTCCGTGATCTCCGCTCATTGTCAAGTTGTTTTGTAAGTGAAGCAGGTAAAGTTGTCACAGTAGACAGCTGCTCAGGATGCGGCTGCACAGGATGCGAGGCTCGGGGAAACCTCACCGACAGCCTGGAATGGAGTCCCAACGTTTACCAACTGCGCATGCTCACACCGACCTGGACACCGAGTGATTGCTGTGCGTGGTCCTCACCTGAACCAGCATCAAAACACCATCTGACAAGCTGCTGTGGACACTGTATCCCGTCTGATTACACTTTTAGTGCATTCAGAGGATGCATGCTTATGGGCCATGTGCCGTCAAGTCTTTCAATGGCTAAACAACCTAAGCCACCTCTTACTATCAGTAAAAATGTATTTTACAGCAGTTCTGCTAAGAATTAAGAAATTGGGACAACAAGTTCAGGACAATACATGAATCAAATCACACCGTTTCACAGAGGAAAGGCAGTAGAAAATTTAATTCAGTTTTACAACATAATTATACAGTCATGACAAGCTCCATTATCAGTCTTCAAATGATTAATCCAGCATTTAATATAAAAAGCACATCCACACAAACTGTATGCACACATTCTAGCTACAATCTCACATAATAGCATGGACAAAACAAGAGCATAATTCTTTTTAAAACAACATGTACATGATTTCTTTTGCCAGTACAAATTCATAATCTGGGTAAGAGAAACCAATATCAACTGATTCACAGCAGGGAAACAAAAACCTTTACAGTACAATTCACAGGTTACCACAACTGCAGTTGTGCCTATTTAGATTTCCTTCGTTTGGCCTGGGTGGGGCTTGCTCCAGTTTCTGTTAAAAATAGCACACAAGTGTATTAGGGAAGAATTGGCAATGTGTGAGTATAGGTTAGGTGTAGAGCCAGATAGTTTTTTGAAGTGTTTTTATGTTACCTTTTACAGCAGCACTGGTTCCAGGCCTGGCCGATCTCTTCCTAATGCCGCTGTCCGCCACTGGCTCCTCCTCTACCTCTTTCTCTGCCCGGGAGCTGCGTCTGCTTGGCCCTTTGGGCTTCTCCACAGCGGCTCTGGGAGAACCACACAGAAGAACAACAAACGACAAGGAAGGAAGGACAACACAAAGGTATGTTATTAAACATGTAAGGGTGTTCGTTAACTCTGCTCTACTCACAGAAAGATATAATACCAATCAGGACTCTGCTGTTTTTCCTCGTCTACCACAGATACTGTCCGTCTTCATCCCGACAGCATCCGCTACGTCGACATGATCACTGCTTGTGTCTTTGCAGCGCAAACATATTAAAATACATACCTTGGGACTAAGTTGATGGGCGTCTTTCTTTTCTTTGCCCATCTGTGATAGAAGTGGAAAAACAGCGGTAAACTATAAACTGTGCTGAACAAACATGGCTTCACTTCCACACCATATTATGACAACCCCCAGGAAAAGAGATATGGCCATAAAGGTCAGTGGACAGATACAGTTTGTTTTATTACAGGCTGATTTTTTTTTTTGTTTAAACTTTTTACATGCATTAGTATATTTATTTTGTTGCATGCTAATCATACATACCAAGTGCTGAGGCCACGAGGCTCATTGTTTTCACCATGTACCCCCATGGCCAACCAAATGAACTCCCTGAGTTTCAGTAGAGCTCGAAATGCCTAAGCATTTCTTCTTCAAGAGCATGAGTCTTAAGATTAGGCCAATCAATAGTAAAGGACACCTTAAAAACCCAAGCCCATGAAGCAATACACAGCTAATCAACAACATGGTGACTAAAAGAAGAAAAATGTTACAAAGAATCTTACCCCTGCTCAGAACCTGTTGAGACCTCTTCACCTGAATAACACAAAAGCACAAATTATTTCTATGCCACATAGTTCCAAGTAGCTCATATGAGATCAGATGGTATTGCTCTTCTCTATTTATTAGGCATGCTGTTTTAACAACACTAAACAAGGATGACTACACTTACTCGTCTTCTCAGTGGCAACAGGTTCCTGGGACTGTGGTACTTCTTGTTGAATAGGTGCTGGGAATGAAAGGATGAAATAGTTCAACTGAAACATTTGAACATATCAAACACATATGCATCACTGACTGCAAATCTACAGCCACATATGGAGTGGCTATGTAAATATATATATATATATAGGGTGTTGAGAAGAAGGCTTCATAACTGTTCTCTGGTCCACTGTGGCCACCAGTTACCAATGGTTTTGCACAGAGAAAGTGTTTTCCTCTTCAAACAGTGAAGAGAAGAAATATTAAACATGGCATTATTATCACATGTAATAATTAATTCTTAATGCAGCATTGATTCAAGGCACATTAAGGTATGTGTAGTCATCTGACCTGACAAGGGTCATGTCCAGAATATACTATTGTCCCATTTACTTGACACATGTACACATGTCGAGTAATCTTTACAGCCAATAGCTGTCTGTTTACCTGGGGTGGTTTGGGTGCTTTCAGCTGGCACTGTAGCTGGTTGCATGGATGGCTCCACAGTTGGGGGCTCAGACTGGCCTGGTGAAACTCCACTGGGGTTAGCAACTGGAGAGGATGTGGTCTGGGGAATGTCCTGAACAGGTCCAGGTGCAGCAACAATTGGAACAATGGACGGTACAGGACTTTGTACAGGAGTGGCCGTGGAGAGTAAGGTAGAAGAAGAGACAGCAGTGGTAGTACCAACTACAGTGACAACAGGTGCTTGAGAAGTTACCACGTGTGTTGGGCTTGAGATCGAAGCTGGTGCAATCACTGGAGCCTGGCCAACAATCTGAGTAGCAGCAGTAACTTGGCCAGGGACTGGAACTGGAGAGGAGACTACAGGCAGAGTTATGTTGTTTGGAGCAACAACAGTAGTGTGGGGAGCTTGTGCTTCAATCTGAATGGCCGTACTTGCAGGAGGATGGAAAGTCTGTGGTGGCACAGCTCCTGTATGACTCTGTGCAGGCCTTTCTATTGGGCTTTGCTGGGAGTCTGCTGTGCCAGAAACAGCTGCAACAGGCTGTGCAGGCTTACTTTTCCCCTGGGCAGTGGGAGATGGAGACATGGGGCTTTTTCGCATGGTGTTAACAGCTCCAGGACTAGAGCATGGAGGAGGAGAAGCAAGAGGTGTCTGAAAGGGAGAGGCTGCTGAAGGGCTTGGATGTGGAGATGGCTGTCGAACTGGGAGAGCAGATTTCTGAGCAGAACCTGTTTCACCAGGATTTTCTGTTTTAACAGCACTTGGGTTCACCTGCTGAGGATTAAGGAGAGTACCAACTGGGGCTGACGAAGACATATTTGTGGCAATCTGAACCTGTCCAACAGCACTCCTAGCAGGCTGAGTGCTGGCCATAGTAGCCCCTGAGGACTGGGTGGAGCTTGGTGCAGGAGATAGTTGGATGTTTGTAGTGGACACTTGGA